>VMYD01000206.1:0-1383740 GCA_007663325.1 Eucalyptus pauciflora | reverse complement strand
GCTCCGGCCCCCGCCCCTGCTCCGCAATCGTCTGTCAAGAGTGAGTTGTGTGCCCGCCGATTCGGCGATTGGATTCGAAATTGAGGAGGCTGTTTTTCGGTTTGCCTTTTGTTTTGTTTTGTTTGTTGATCGATTCGCGAATCTCGCGATTGTTGCGCAGATACGATGGAGTCGGTGAAGGATGTGCTCGGGAGATGGGGAAAGAAGGCGGCCGAGGCGACTAAGAAGGCCGAGGATCTCGCTGGGAACATGTGGCAGCACTGTAAGCCCCCTTGCCTCTTTTTAGTTCCCTAGAATTGTTGCTTAAGTTCAGCGACGAGAGAATTTCCGGACTCGCGAGGGATTTGATGGTTTGTTTGGCTATGCCATTTGATACGACCTTGTCCGATCGTAAATTCACGATTCTCTTGGAAAAGCCTTGTTTCTAATAATTGAAGTCGAAGTGAATAACTTTATGTGGAAGTTTGCCTCCTAAGTCACCTGATACACCTAGCGAAAGACAAAAAGAACGATCATTTGATTGCGTATCATCTCAAAAATTGTTTCTTGAACAGTGAAAACGGGCCCCAGCTTTGCTGACGCTGCTGTCAGCAGAATTGCTCAGGGAACAAAAGTTCTGGCAGAAGGCGGATATGAGAAGATTTTCCGGGCTACTTTTGAAACCGTTCCTGAGGAGCAGCTTCTGAAGTCATTTGCATGTTATTTGTCCACGTCTGCTGGTCCAGTGATGGGCACTTTATACTTGTCTACGGCGAAGCTTGCATTTTGCAGCGACAATCCTCTTTCCTACAAAACTGGTGATCAGACTGAATGGAGTTACTATAAGGTGTGCTTCTTAATAAAAGTATCCACCTCATTTTGAAAATGAAGGTGGTGTTGGTTGAATTCCATGATGAGGAAGTAAATTCATTATATGTGCTTCCAATGAGGTTGCTTTTTGAAACTTATGAGGTTTGCACAGTTTTTGCTTATATACATGACACGCACTCACAATCACTTGCTGCTGGGGTATATTTTGGAGATCTCATGCTACTTTGGCATTTCGGTGAGAGGAGAGGGAGCAAGCTTTGGGTCCTTTTCTATGTAAATAACTAATTTTGTCCCTCTCTAGTATACAGGAAGTGTAGAAGGAAAAGTTAAAGTCAGAGTGGCATATATTCTAAACAAAGAAAATCTTACTAGATCAGGGACAAGTGAAAGAGATTGTTTGTTTCTCTTTGGAAAAAGTGGATCTCCCTGTTAAAGCTTCTCTTTTTTTACTTTCAAGTGATATATTCCATTTGATGTTGTGATGGACAGCCTTCAAAGTTTTCTTTGTTAACCTGTGAAGTTGAACCTACCTTTTTGACTGATTTCTTTATAGTACAATTCTGACCAACTAAAGGCAGAAGAATGGCAAACAGTTTATGCAAATTCTCTTTCACTAAAAGATAATAAGTGAGTCCCCTGCTTTCAACATTTGTCACAAATATGTGGTGATATTAGAGAAAAGGTTGTAGTTTTTAAGTTTTGGTTTCGAAGAAGCTGCTAGAAAATTAAAAGGTCGAACTTTATAATGTTCAAATTCAGTTGCTGCTACAATACCATAAAATGATGAACTGACTCAAGTTTTTAGTCATGTATTCTTGTTCGATGTTTCTGAACTCATGGCTGTTTTTAAATTCATCTCGATACTTTTGTGTGTAATAGCTTACAGAGAAGAATAATGATCTTGCTGAGGGGGAAGGAGACAAATAAATGACATTATCTTATCATTTCAATTCGCTCTCTGTCGTTTCAAACTTATATGGTTTGGTATTTTGGTCAGCTTGATTCCTTTTACAGATGAGGCCTAGGGAGTACCTCCTACTGTATGAACCTTTTTTTCTAGGAATGACAATTTGCTTAGCCTCAAGGGGACCTGCATGCTAAAATATCACATGTAAACTTATAATACGAGAGGGACTGGCATTGGCCTACACTAAGTGGGATGGATGGGCTGCTAATACGGGGTAGGGATGGGCCCAAAAAAAGGCTGCTCCTTTTGTAAGATTCAAATCAATTGTGTAATTGCAACAAGTTGAGTCTACCTATTTTACAAGTTGAACTTGACTGACTTGAAAGCTCTTAACTAACTTCGAGCTGGAGCTTGGTCTACTGTTTACGAATGCATCTCTCTCCCTCTGTGTTAATCGCTTGATTTTTTTGTCTTACTTTTGCGTATTTGAGTTTTTGTTGTTATGGAAGTTTATCCATGTTGTAAATAATTTCTATTTTTCATGAAACTTAAAGAGTTGTAGATGATAATAAGGTGCTGGATTTACAATCTCATATCATTGTTTTTCCTGCTTTGAGGACAAAAAAGTATCTTAGGGAATTGGGGTTTGTGAGTGTGACTCAGTTCGGGGGAGCGACCACAATACCACACTGTCGGTACATGCGAGGCAAGAAGGTCGAGCCTCGCATGTTGCACAGGTTGGGGAGGGAACGTATGGTGTGTTAACTAAGTTCCAACCCACCTACTCACTGCCATTTTTGCCTCTTGGCAAGTGGAAGTTTTAATCAGCTTGTGACCCTAAGAGTAGTTAATTTTAGTTTAATGAGGCTCGAGACTTGTGTGTGGCATGTCATTGACTGATCTGTGTTGGCTTGCTTCGAATGCAACTCTTTCCTTTGTGTCATCTCTAGTTATATTTCACATTTGGTGATGCTTTGTCTTGAATGTCCCAATGTTTTTCACCTTACTTAGGTGGTCATACCGTTGCATCAACTGAAGGCAGTCAACCCATCAACAAGCAGGGTCAATACAGCTGAAAAGTACATGCAGGTTATTTCTATTGATAATCATGAATTTTGGTTCATGGGCTTCGTTCAGTATGATAGTGCCGTGAAAAATCTTCAAGGAGCAGTACAGCCCAATTCACATGCTGTGTAGCTTATCTCTTTATTGTGGCCCGAGGTGCACTTTGCTCCAAGAGTCGCATGCAAACTATACTCTGCACAATGTGATATCTCGAAATTAGATACATTTCGTGATGTGCTCTGCTCTGATTGGTTCAATATTGTAATGTTTATGTAGATTGTAAGATTTTCCTATAATATAGATGTTATGAACCGAGAGCAAACTTGAATTTCAACTTGGTAGATGATGATGGAAGCCCTTGTTAAGAAGAAGGGTATTGTTTTTGTTCCTTGATTGTAAAAAAAAAAAAAAAAATTGTAGAGTTCACGTGATGACTTTGTAGAGCTTCGTAATTTATTCATGTTGCTAGTTCTGTGCAATTCTGGATGTGGCATATTCAGTTACAACTTGACCTAGAATGTCTTTGGAGGTTATGCATTCATAAGGTCAATCTTTGCATATACGAGACATGATTAGTATAAGAAAGTAAATCATGCAACGCTCATGCCACATATACACATGTTATATGGATATGCCAAGCTAATTTTAAGTGAATTTACTTATTGGACCTTGAACTATAATAAGTGCCAAATCTGGTTAGAAAGACAAATGAGCTATGTGAAAATGAGGGTATATGAATGGTGCATTTAGTTTCCGGACGGAATAAGTCATGAATGAAATGGCTATTGCATGATGGTATAAACGTAGCAGCAATGGCAATGGAATACCTGTTTAGGAATTTATTTTGTAATAAATCTCAGGAGCCCTCGTAGCTGTTGTCATGGAATTGCACGAGAAATAAGGTAGGAATGACATTCTGTGTTCTCAAAATAGCTTTTATCTGTTTAGATTGTACTAAAACTTTTTCATTTCCCATCAAACTAAGTAACATTAACATGAATGAAATAGCTCTGTTGCATGATAGTATAAACGTAGCAGCAATGGTAATGCAATACCTGTTTTGGAATTTATTAGTTTGTAATAAATCTCGGGAGCCCTCTTAGCTTTTGTCATCAAATTGCACGAGAAATAAGCTAGGAAGGACATTCCATGTTCTCAAAATGACTTTTCATCTGTCTAAGTAACATTAACATGATTTGAAGAAATGACAAATTTCGGACCGGTGGAAGATTGAATGTGTTGCATATGAAAATTGTTTGTAGAGCTGCAATATTTCTAGTCTGAGTGCACGATAGAGATGAAGATGCGAAATGTATGTTAAGCACCTTACCAAAGCGGAATCATTCGTTTTCAGAGTCTGTAATTGTCAGAAGAAAAGGAAAAGAAGACGATGCGAAGCATTCATTCATTCATTCATTTTCAAGTTAGCGGAGTCACAAGACGATATCCAAAATATAGTACATCACAGAGAAAGATATAGGAAGGGGAAGTGGGAGATGAGAGAGGCGCATCCCAGAAAGCAGGGGGAGCCGAGAGTATATATGATAGCCTATAAAACTTAGGATAGATCAGATGACTATCAAATTTTCTTTTTCACAAAAAAAGGCAAATTATGTGACTTTCGCCGGTAAGTTTAATAATGAAAATCTGCACCTAAAGGGCGAATCTCGAAGTAGCGTCGGCAGGACACGCAATTTCACTTCTTCCTGTCCTGTCTAGCGTCTACAGATGCGACGTGCGTAGCACAATTACGAGACTCTTCTGTCTTGCCAACCAGTCACGCCATTAATCACGGATTTCAGCATATCCTTGGGTCCATCCGACCGATCATCACTTTAAGAAAAGGATGGAAACAATCGAGGGAGGAGGTCACTATTGATCGTCAACAGCTAGCGCGTCAATCGATACATCCATGACGGGAAACATTCTACATACAACTTATGAGGCTTATAATAATAACCACTTCCTAGTACTCTTTCTCAATTGATGATATTGCTAGATATTGAAACCCAGACATTTCGATCGATAAGACGAGCACGTACAAAGGGGCCTAGTCAAGTATTGAGCCAAAATGACCTTATCCGATGCCGAGCGATATGAAAGTTACTAGATTTTCTACATAAAATGAAGGAATTAAATGAGATTGATTGGGACCAAGTCAGCAGGTTCAACAAAGAATATGCTTGTCTATTGCACTTCAAGTCTTGATGGGCTTAGGCAGGCTGAACGACCTGTTGAGCCTAGTGGTTCGGTGTGTCTTGATCAAGGTCTATAGCAAAACCATTTGTTCCCCAAACCATCCAGTAGTAAAATGATCACCTCTCCAAGCTTTCAAAAAACATTCCTCTCTCACTAGAGAACTCCTCTCTCTCATAGGAGAGCTTCCTCTACCTTTTGGTAGCCCTAAAAAACCCTAATCATTCCTCCACCTATCTTCGGCAGCCCTCTTAGTCTTCACTTTTCTTCCTTTGAGACTATGGCTGACCCACTTGGCAGCAACCCACAAATCATGTTCCCACCTTAGACCCTTTACCCGCTTTCCATCATAAAACCCTAAACCCTAGCCATCTTAATCCCTTGGCTATATTTCCAAGATTACCAATTCGAAGGACATTAGCACCAACAGGGGAACTAATTGAGGAAAGGTCAAGATGACAAAAGCCATGATATAGGAAGAAATATGTGTTGAATACTGTGCAAGAATTGACAGATGGGAGAAAAGCCTTTTTAACATGTGACCAGCAAGGGTCTTTTGAAGCCAAAACCCCAAAAAAAATGGAAAAACATGAAGACGCGTGTCAATAAAAAGCGAAAGAGATACTTACCATATGATGTACAACAATCCAACAATTAAGTGCTAGATGAGACTCAACGGATAGACAATCCTATACAAACTTTGGAAGAAGCACAAAGATGAGCTTTGGTGGCTAACCCTAATAAACCACCAGGTTACACGTGAAAATTATATGCTGGATTGTCAAGGTTTGGGCTCCCCTCTAACAATGCAGGCTTTATGAGCCTTAGAAGCTCAAGAAAAGCCCACTATCCTATGCTTAACGGAAACGAAGAATAAAGAAGATGTCATGAAAAAGATGCAAAAAAGACTAAAATTTCAAAAGTGCTTTACTGTAAATCTGAGAGGAAGAGATAAATTTGTTCATGCACCGAACGACTTTTAGGAAAGACTATGACTGTGGAATGAAAATTATCAAATGATTGGGCTAAACCGTGACCCTTGCTTGTGTTGGGGATTTTAATGAAATATTATATAAATAGGAAAAAGTAGGAAGGAGAAAGATAGAAAATTATAGATGTAAAGCTTTTCAAGACTTTATGAATGCTTGTGTTATCATGAATTTCGAAAGTAAAGGCTATGCTTATACCTGTGCAAATAACAAAGAAGGGGAAGAGTTGATTATGAAGAGGTTGGATGTGTAGTATGAATTGGAGGGTTTCTTTCCCTAATGCGGAAGTGTTTGCTTTACCGATTATCAGGTCGGATCACAGCCCAATTTTATTGATTCTCTTTCTGAATATGTCAGAGGAAAAAAGGAAATCAAATTCGAAGCTTTTTGGGTAGATGATGAGGAGTATGGACAGCTTATATTGGAAGCCTAGAATTCTTTTCGAGGGGAGAAAGTAGATCTATCGATCAGATAAAAAAAAGGTGGTGGAAAAGCTAGCTAAATTGAGTTTTTAGTGCTGAAAAGAGAGATGCGGGTAATTACCAACAACTCAAATTCACATTTTGATAGGAATTGGTTGAAAATAAAAATAGAGAGGCTATGAAGACAGTAAGAAGTATATTGAGAAAGGAGATCCAAGATTAATTGGCTCAAATGGGGGGAAAAATATCAAATACTTCCATGTGATCACAATGCAAAGGAGGCAAAGAAATAGGATAGTGATGCTGAAGAATGAGCAAAATGAATGGTGCCGAGATCCCACTAAACTAAAGAAGATGACAGTCACATATTTCAAAGAGCTTTACACTTTCACAGGCCAAGAAACTTCCAACCAGTTATCAACCAAATCCCATGCATTATAAAAGAGGAGATGAATCAGGGTTTGATTTGAGAAATAACTCTAAAAGAGGTTACCAAAGCAACTTTTTAGTTGGGTACCCTCAAAGCTCTTTGACCAAATGGTTTGTGTAAAAAATTCTATCAACATCACTGAAAGGATATCCAAGAGGAAGTGTTCAGGGAGGTAAGTTTCTTCAACTCATGGACTCTTAATCCTAAGTTGAACAACATATATATCACCCTTGTACCGAAAATTCACAATCCACAAAGTTGGAACAATTTCGACATATCAACCTTTGCAATTTTGTATATAAAATCATTTCAAAGGTCATGGAAAATAGGTTGACATAGTGGCTGCCTAACTTGATAGCAACGGAGCAAAATGCTTTTGTAAGCTGGAGACAAATACAAAACAATTTCTTGATAGTGCAGGAGGTGCTTCATCAACTACGTACCTGAAAAAGAAAAAAAAAATCATGTAGTGCTGAAGGTAGATATGAAGAAAGCATATGACCGTATATAATGGGATTTTCTCGAAACAAGCATGCTTAAAATGAGTTTTTGTGATACTTGGTTTTCTTGGGTTATGGAATATATCTCTACAGTATCATTCAGTATTAAAATAAACAGGGAACCTATGGCCTCCTTTTAGCGCACTCGTGGTATTAGATAATGTGATCTCCTTTCTCCCTACCTGTTCATCATTGTGGCTAATGTATGATCTATGATGTTGAAAAGAAAAGTAGAAAATGGCAGTATAAAGGGAATTAATCTGAACAAATTTTGTCCATCATTATCTCATCTACTTTTTGTGGATGATTTAATATTATTCTTGGAAGGAAAACCGGTTGAATGTCAGGATATAGCTACCATCCTAAACCAATATTGCTTTGTGTCTGGACAAGCCATAAATTTGAACAAGTCAGGCATGTTCTTTAGCAAAGATTGTCCAAGAGAGCTGAGGAGAAATTTGACATATGAAATGAGAGTACGGAGTTAGGAAAGATAGGAAAGTATCTTAGAATAGCTTCTGACAGGGGTGGTTTTAAAATGCAAATATTCAATTGGATCATTCCAAGAGTCAACATGAAACTTGAGGGCTAGAAAGAGAATGTTTTATCAAAGGCGGGGAAAGAAATTCTTTTTGAAATTGTGGTGCAAGCTCTACCATAATATGCTATGTCTATCTTCAAAATTCTTCTATCTATTTGTCGAACCATTAAAAGAAAGATAGCAGTTTTCTGGTGGAAAATAATGAGGACAGGTTGGGTTTGGATTGGAAAAATTGAGACACACTTAAATCGAGAAAGGATGAGGGTGGATTAGTCTTTAGATTCAACGAGGCAATGTTGGGTTAACAATCATCAAGGCTAATTCAGAATCTCATTCTCTTTGGAGTCAGATTTTTAAAGAATTATATTTTCCATACACCGATTTATTACATATAGAGAAAGGCTCAAGAGTCTCCTGGTGATGGCAAAGTCTAATTATGGGACGAAACGTTATAAGTCAATCAATACAGTAGGTGATTGAAGTGAAGAAAAAATCAGCATAAAGGAATATCAATGGTTATCGAGAGGTTTAATCAAAGGATCTGCAAATAGAGATGACCCATTATAGGTTTTCGACCTAATAAATAGAGACGATGCTACTTGGAGGAAAACGGAGTGCAAGAGCTTTTTGACTATGATACGTCCAAGGAAATTCTAGCTACCCATCTAAACCCTCAATTTCTAGAAGACAAACTAGTGTGAAAGCCAACCAAAACATGCCAATTCACAGTCACGAGTGCATATAACAAGCTCGGGCACAAGGAGAAATCTAAAACCAAAATCAAGCATCATCGTCCTTTCAAACCCCTAGAGAATTGTGGACTATAATATGGAATGACAAAATACAGCCCAAAATCATATTCTTCCTTCGACAAATCTGTCAAAACGTGCTAGCAACCAAGGAGAACTTATATTGAAGACATATCGTACGTGAGGCCACCTGCACGATCTGCAATAAGTACCCAAAATCTATCAACCATCCCTTCCTTATGTGTCCATGGATGAACCAAATCTAGGATGGTGCTGAGGTGAAAATACAAAGAGATGGTCATAGGGTGACTCAAATAGAGAAATGGCTTGCTAGTTTTCAATATACCTCAATCTCATTCAAGTAACTAGCCCTATTATTATGGCAAATCTTGAAATCTCACAACGACTGGTTATTCAGAGCCAAACCCTTGAATCCGCAACACATAATCACCTTAGCAAAGGCCATGGAGGATAACTTCAACAAATGGGTGGGAAAAAAAGTAGGAAAAGAGCATATGCGGACTGACATATCTCAGATTTGAACTCCTCCGACTCCAAACGTTCTCAAAATCAACGTGGATGGATCTTATGTTGAAGAAATAGAGGAAGGGCCTATAGCCTATGTTTGTTGAGACAACTGAGGTGTTCTCATAGACGGATTTGCTCGCACAGTGCGAGTTTCTTCAGCAATCTAAGCAGAGACAGAGGCGGTGCTACAAACCCTAAAGTACATTGAAGGGAAAGCTGAACTGAAGATGGAGATGGAGACCGACAACTTTGAAATGGTGAAGGTGATGGTTGAGCGTACACAATAAATCAATTGGGAAGCATACGCGCCAATCACCGAAGCCCAACCGTGTGTTTTCCCAACCAAAAAAGAGCCCATTGCTTAACAAAGTGCAATCAAGTAGTGGATTGGATCATCAAGGCCCACTGGAACACGTCTCTACCAGCTCATTGAGTTTCTTATCCCCCAACTTGTCTTTTGAATTTGTTATGTTATGAAGCCCGTGTTTCAACTACCCAAACTTTTATTTGAATGAGAATACTGTAAATGCTTTTTGACCAAAAAAAAACTCCAAGCTTTGGACGTGGATCGATCCAAACTAGAGGCAAGTTATGGATTCGAGTCCTCGAAGGGAAATATCTATAGAGCTCCAATTTTAGAAATCACAATGATAAGGCATTGGCATCTCCATTATGGAAGGCAATTATGGATACGAGAAAAATACTCAAATTGGGTAGGTGATGGTAAGTTGATTTAGGTCAACAATCATCCTTGGATTCCTCACATCCCATATCATTTGCCTTCTTTTATTAATCCTAACCCTCTTTTGAAACAAAGGAAGATAGAGAGGCTTTGTTATCTCGAGGACAAAAGCTTGAGATATAAATAGTCTAAATCAAACGTTTTGCCTAACATTAATCCAAGCCATTCTTCATTTTCATGTCTCGATCTCCATTTGGGTTGATAGACCAATTTGGCAGCTACCTACTGATGGCAAATCCACTTATATCCGCCTACAAGCTCATCAAGTTTCGTACAAAGGATGGTAAGAACTCTACAATTTGGAATGAAATCTGAAAAGCTAAAATTCATGAGTAGCACAAGATGACATTATGAAGGACAGCAGCGGATGTTCTACCTTGTCACACTAACTTAGGAAGATTGTTTCATGTCCCAAACCATTCTTGTCTGTTATGTGAGAACTTGGAGGAATATTCAGTCTATCTATTCACAACATGCCCACTGGCCCGGATTATGTACATGTAGTCTTGTTGGAACTTCAGCTCATTAGAGGAGATTGTATCGCTCTTCCTTGACCTTGGACAGATAGCACAAAAAATGGGCATGGACTGCAATCTCTTCACCATTTGTGTAGCAATTCCATGGCTAGAATGTGGGGTTATAGGCAACATTACATGATTTGTCTATTCCAAATCCTTTCCAGGCGATCAAGCTGGTATTACAAGATTTCACAAGATTTTTGAACACATTCAAGGAATGGAACAAAGTAGCGAAAAGCAAAGAAGCTTATTCACTTGGGGAACAAAGCCACAGCATGACTCCTGCTGGATTAAAGATGGAACTCACCAATGGAAGTGGATGCTGTGGCTTTTCTCCTAGTATACAAATTTGCTTAGTCTCTTGGTATTCAACAAACAGTGTTTGAAAATGACTACAAAGTCTTTAATTGGTGCCATTCAATAAAAAGGTCATTGCCCTTAGAGTGTTCAACCTTTTCTCCAAGTTGTCCTTGCTTGCAAGTTGTCCAAGCATGGACAAGACACGAGAGATGGAACTCGCTAGTGGAAATGGAAGTTGCAGCTTTTCTCTTGGTCTGCAAATTTGCTCGATTTAACATTATTCACCAAGTAGTGTTTGAAAATGACTACAGGGTTTTAATTTATGCCATTTAACAAAAATGTCCCTGCCCTTAGAGTATTTAGCCTTTTGTCCAAGTTATCCTCACCTACGAGTTGTCCAAGCATGGACAAGACACCCGAGATGGAACTCGCCAATGGAAGTCAAAGCTGTTGGAGAAAACTCCTTTGTTGTTTTGAAGTTGACAAAACTTATTCAAAGTCTATTCTGAAGAATTCCAGAATTTTGTGTCAAAGTCTGAAGACACCCAGACTCTGTGTCAAAGTCTGAAGACTTCCAAACTTTAGGTCAAAGTCTGCCCATTCTAATAAATTTCAGATTGAACGAAAATGAAGGATGAAGACTTTTCCAGATAAGGGATTATCTTTCTTTCTTCAAGGATTCGGTTCGCATGGATTATATATAGACTTCTGGTTGGAGATTTCACCTACAAGATTGAGTATCTTTATTAGAATCAATTTGGATACATCAAATCTTTTGGACGAGTAATTTGGGAAAGAATCTACTTATGGAAACCAAGATCCTGATTGTATAGGCGAACATGATTGATGGGCTTTCATCACAAGCTTTAAACGGTTCGAGATCTCCTTGATTGATTCTGTCCAACGGGTTGATTAGAAGAATTCCTTTGAAAAGTGACAACAATCAAGAAGGCATGAAGAAGTATTTAAGAAGGACTCTAGTTGTTCGATAGAGTGCATGAAAGAGAAATTCCAAAGTCTGAAGCTTCCCAAGTATCTTGTTATTCCATGTACTGTGCTCTAAACTGTACTAAAAAAAAAGAGACATCTAATGTGACTTCGTGAGAGAGCAGTAAATACTCTTCACTGTGAAGTTGAGATCGCAAGATTGTAAATTCTCTTTTGATTCATAGTGGAATCTAACCAGAAGATTGTCAACGTGGGAGAGTGGACGTAGGCTTGATCTAAGCCAAACCACTATAAATTTTGTGTTCATATTCTCTTCCCTGAACTTCTTTATTTTGCTCGTAGTTTTATTTAACTGCTAAAGTTTGAATTTGCTCAAAGTCTGTTGTTCTTCAGACTCAATTTCAAAAGTAAAATATTTTCACTGTTCTTTGCGAAAAATTGTTTTCACACCTATTCACCCCCCCCCCTTTAGGTGTTCATACTAGCACTAACAAAAGTAGCAGCTTTTCTCCTAGCCAGCAAATTTGTTTGGTCTCTCGATATCCAACGAGCAATGTTTTGAAAATGACTACAAGATCTTATTTGATGGTTACATCCGATTACCCTTTTTTTTTTCGACAAAAGTTACATTTATGTACAATAATGGCATTGTAGCGGGTATAGTTTAGCGGTAAAATTGTGATTCGTTTTATCAATCCCTTTTATAGTTAAGGGATCTCTCGGTTTGATTTGATTTAATTCATATTCCGAAGAAAAATTTTATTTCTTAAAAGGATTTAAACATTTCCTCTCAACGAAGGATTCGAGGAAAAATATATATTCATGTGATTTGTATCCAAGGGTCAATTAAAAATTGAAAATTGGATTATTTAATTGCGAAACATAATTTTTTATGCCATTCAACAAATGAGTCGTTGCCTTTATAGTATTAAGCTTTTTGTCCAAATTGTCCTTGCCTGCAAGTTGTCCAAGCATAGCATGGACAAGACGTGAGAGATAGAACTTGTCAATGGAAGTGGAAGTTGCAGCTTTTCTCTTAGCCTACAAATTTGCTCGGTCTCTCTCTATCAGTAATTGAAAATGACTACAAAGTCCTAATTGATGCCATTTAACCAAAGGGGTTAGAGTATTTAGTCTTTTGTCCAAGTTGTCCTCACCTACAAGTTGTCCAAGCATGGACATGATGCCAAAGATGGAACCACCAATGGAAGTGGAAGCAGCGAGTTCTCCTAGCCTACCAATTTTCTCGATTTCTCGGTACCCACCAAGCGGTGTTTGAAAATGATTGCAAGGTCTTAATTGATGCCATTCAATAAAAGGGTCCTTGCCCTTTTAGTATTAAGCCCCATGTCCAAATTGTCCTCACCTGCAAGTTGTCCAAGCATGGACAAGACGCGAGAGATGGAACTCGCCAATGGAAGTGGAAGCTTTAGATTTCTCCTCACTTGCAAATTTTTCCATCTCTTCGTATCCACCAAGAGGTGTTTGAAAATAACTACAAGATCTTAAGCGATGTTCTTCAACAAAAGGGTCCTTGCCCATAGAGTATCCAGCCTTTTGTCTTGGACTCTCACTTTGCAACAACATGGTTGGAGTTTGATATGTACTCATAGACCCAACAATGCCGTTGCTCATAAGCTTGCAAAATGGATTTTTATTAGATAGGAACCGCGTCTTCATTTATTTTTAACAATCTCCCATCTAGCGTTAAAAATATAGTGTTGGTGATATGGGTAATCGGTTCCTAGTCTGGTCCGGTCCCATCCCATCTAAGAACTGGGAGAGGACCGAACCAAAGGTGCCTAGAACTGGTCCAGTCTGGTTTCCGAACGATCCTATGGAGCCGATCCTATAACACTATCACTAGTACTTGAAGCCATTGATGGTGTGGAGGGTCTGGGCGATGAAGACGTAGAAGATGAGGGGGGCGAGGGAGATCAGGGCCCAATAAGGCGGCACTGGAGGTGGGACGATGGCTAGGAGAAGGCATTAAAGAGGAGGGCGAGGAAGATGAAGAAGAGGAGGAAAAGGCGGTCATTCTTCTGCTGGTTGATGGCACATTTCTTCTCAAATGCCTTCTCAAAGTGGAGATGGATTATCGTGTTTAAGGCCGTCTCCTTCACTTGCTGGTGGTGGTGGTGGTGGTGGATGCTCTCGTAGTCCACCATTACTACTGTCTACAATGGGGATGCACATAGAGAGAGGGGGGAGATTTTAGGGGTGGGGAAAGGAAGGGCTCAAATCTCCAAGTGGTGAAGAGTGAAATCAAATGAGAAAATAGTTGGCACGTGAGGTGAACTGACTGAAGGATGACTTTTGAGAACAATATAGCTACTTTTCGATGATAATTTTAGGCAATAAGGCTTACTATTGGCTTGGCTTAGGTTAGGTTTGAAAGGGCTAGTAAGAACACCTAGAGGGGGGTGAATAGGTGTGAAGACAATTTTTCACAAATTTTAGTAGAAGTAATTTGCCTTCAGAAGATAATAGACTATGAATGAATTTAAAACTTAAACAGATAAACAAAGCTACGAATTAAATAAGGAGTTAAGGGAAGAGAATGAGAATACAAGGTTTATAATGGTTTGGCTTAGATCAAGCCTACGTCCACTCTCCCACGCTAACTGCCCACTAGCTCGATTTCACTAATAATCAAAAAATATTTTACAGTAGTATGAACTTGACTTCACAATGAAGAGTCTCTACCGGTCTCTCACGAAGTCTCACTAAGTGTTTCTCTCTTTTGTATACAACTTTGAGCTTAGTAAATGAAATGGCAAGGAACTAAGAAGCTTTAAGACTTTGGAATTCCTCTTTCACGTACACACTCATGGCATCACGACCGTTGGCACTTTCCAAAGGAATTCTTCCAATCAACCCGTTGGATAGAATCAATCAAGGAGATCTCGAGCCATTTGATGATTAAGATGAAAGTCCTTCAATCATGTTCGTCCATACAATCAGGATCTTGGTTTCCATAAGTAGAACTTTCCAAGTTTGCTTGCCTTCTAAAAGATTTGATTAACGGAATTGATTCCATTAAGAATAATCAATCACGTAAGTGCTATATCCAACCATAAGGTCATCCTTAAGCCATACGGACCGAATCCTTGAAGAATTAAAGATAATCTCGCATCTGAATAAGTCTTCATTCTTCAGTAGCATTCAATTTGGAATTTGTCAAAGTGGGCAAACTTTGAACCTAAAGTCTGGCGATCCTCAAGCTTTGACACTTCAGTTTGGAAGTCTTCAAACTTTGACACTTCAATCTGGAAGTCTTCAAACTTTGACACTTCAGTCTGAAAGTCTTCAGACTAGACTAAGAAAAGGTTTTGTCAATTTCAAAACAGTAAATGAGTTTTCCCCAACAAGGTTTACTTTTAAGAAATAAAAAAATAAATAAAAAGTAATCGATCTGATTCGGTCTGGTTCCTCCCTTGGAATCGGGAAATCGGACCAAAACCCTTAGGAATTGAACCAAATTAACTGATCCAATCGGTTCTAGCAATTCCCAATTCGAGCAACTCCCGTTGCACATCCCTGGTTGATGGAGTCTTCTTTACTCTATCATTTTAAAGCACGTACTAGTTTTCCTTGTAATGTTTGATTGCTTTGTTGGAATGGAAAGTTTGTTCTAGCAAAGGAAAAAAAAAAACTCCAAGCCTTGGATCCAAAAGGTGACCGTGCCCATCTAGATCTTGCAACTTGAATCCATTATACGATGGGCGCATTTAGACTCGCCTATTTAAGAGTCCGTCTTGCATGCAATAGGAGTTTATGAGCTCAATCAATTTCAATTAAACTTGTCAAAGTAGGTCATAGACCCATTCTTTAACTCATATTTGATGGACTAAATTATTATTTAATTATTTATATTTAATAAATTGGTCATGAATGGATTTTGAATAGATCCCAAAATAATGTGTTTAATGGGTCCACAATTTATTTAAACCCAATTCACCTCTAAGACTCTCTCTCTCTCTCACCCTCATTCGATCTTACATTCACTCACTTCATGTTCTCATCTTAATTTGGATATGAGTTTTCCTAAATTTGATTAAATGTGGAAATGTTTTAGCAAAGTAGGTCAAGTCGCATATGGATCGAGTTAGGTATGGGTCACTAAATATATACCACATGAAAATTGGTCAAAATGGATTAAATAGTCAATTTGGGTCGTGCCATTTTTTACCCGATCCGACCCGACCCACTCATTTGACCAACCTAATTTCAACTGCTCAATGATGTGGGGTCCATATCATCGAAGGGTATGATTGAGTGGGTTCAAATACTCCCAACACAGGTAATGAGGGCACCTATGAGGCTACTTCTCGAGGTTCGAGGTCTTTTAAGGTATGTTTGAGCACGACTGCTGCTTTGTCTTTGCCTTTCTTTGTTTCAGTCAATCAATTGTGTTCTAACTTCTGGCCCCAAAAGTATTGTTTCAGTTAGAATGTAAATCGGGAGCGACATAAATAGGAGTTTTTCCTACACCATTGACCCCAGGACTGACCGGCAGAGCTTTGAAACTGTCAATCACATCCACCTAAAGTAATATCAATACTTTCATATCAAATACCATATTATATGAAGCACAAGCAGCACATGAAAGAAATGAATTAAGGATGACGCATTCTCATAGGAATGACCTATCAGACCTACCGATGACAATGGACTTGTAGGGTCTTTCTGTACTCATTCTGAGAAGTTTCCGCCCTACTCGATCACGACTTCTACTTTCTATAAGGAAAAGCCACTCCCATTTTAACTCTTTCGATAGAAACATGACCGCGTCAAATATTCCCTTTCTTTTTGAAGATTGTCGATGACCGAACCGGAATGAAATTGCTCTGCTGAAGTTTCGTGACGTAATTAAAAGTGTCAAAAATTCATCGCGTCGTGTTGAGCTACTTTCACGCGTCTTAACTCCATCATCTAAGGTGGAGTTTCTAGTCAATCTATGAAATGCTAGTAGTATATTGACTTGACTTGTAAGTTTTACCCGTCGCTATTCTGCTCCGAATCATGTTGTTTTCATCGGCAACGACGGATGCAATTGCACAGTAAGTCAAGAAGAATCTCCTGCCGACCCTTATTTTCTCCTCTCACTAATCTTTGTTTCTGGCATCGCATGATGACACCTTTAATTATTTTAAATCACCTGGTAATCCCCTCTGGGAGAAATCAAACTCCACAAAAATGGGAACAAATGTAACTGAAGCTTCACCGACTTGTGTACAATTCATCTTCATCAGCTTGATACTTCATCCAGGAATTTATACCTTCTGATGACTCTTTTGCTCCTTAATACCGCCCGCTTTCCCATGCCAATGCCAACATTGCTGTTTGACTTTGACCGCTCCTCTTCCTTCTCCCTTCTGCGCTTCTCTTCCAAGTCACCACTGGAGATGATCCTCTTCCGGCCGGTCGGTGCCAAGCTCTCCGACGGCTTCTTCTGTTTCTTTGCGCATGGAAACTGCAAAGAATCAGTCGTTTCGCCTTTCAGGTCGCCATGATCGTCATGGTAGCCTATTTTTCTGCCTTTGTTATTTCTCTTCTTGCTCTTCTCATTGCTCTCCTCTTCACAAGCGCCGTTCTTGCGGGCCAACGAATGATTTGAAGATTTATCCGTCCTCTCCTTGGTGGAGGATCCATCCTGATTTTGAACCAGACACCAATTGCAAACTCGGTATGACTTGGCCTTGGGGTAGAGATTGCTACAGTACCTGCATTGCTTTCGGGTGTCAAATGACCGCTGAACTTTTGGCATTAGAGTCAATAAAATGCCAAAAAAGAAAGAGAGAGAGGCGATGATCAATGATCAAGAATTGAAACCCTTTTGAGCATTAGAGAGAGAGAGAGAGAGACCTGTGTTGAGACCTGAAATGGCAGATCTTGCACTGAAAGAGCTCCTCAGGCAAGCCATGATCCCCACACATGCAGCACTCGTTGCTCGTCGTCGTTGATGTTGCCATGGCAACGCTTGTTATTCCCTGTGCCTGATGTTTCATCGTGGAGAGAGAGAGAGAGAGAGAGAGAGAGAGAGAGAAGGTGGGAGGCCACAAGTTTTGGTTGATGGCGTTTTTTTATGTGGCGCGTATTTATATTGATATCGTTTTCCATGTCGATCGAGTGTGAAACGGCAATATAATAAATTCGCGGTCTTGCCACGAAAGAAAGGTTTAATAATTGACGAAAGAGAAGACCATACTTTCCTGGCAAGTTCTCATATAAAGAAGCAATTGATTCTTCTCCCACAAGTTTAGAGTTCTTATTCTCTCCATTTCCCATCTTTTAGTTGGAAAATAAAAATTCCCACATTCTCCACACGCAATGTTAGTATAACGTGATGAAAAGTCATGCAAATTCCCCGAAGTATCCACCGCCGCGGACTCTACTCGTAAGGTTATGATCAGCCCGACAGAAATAGGAAACTTTATGCACCGTAAATTTCGTAATTCTCAAACAATGGTGGATGATATTTTGTGTAGGAAGGAACCATAACATGTCGAGTTGACTCCATTCCTAGCGAAAGCGAAGGTCTTCGGCCGAAAGGGTCAATCAGCAAATCACTGGCTTTTAATGGTGGGTTCTCTTTCTACTTTATGTCGCATCGTTGACGTTGTCTCGATGATGACCAATCGTAAGATGCGCGAAAGCAATTCGGTCTCTTTTTACATGGATCCGATGTGGGTTTTCGTTCTTTCTTTTTTTCTTTCACTTTTATTGGAGCTCGATGATCGCCCTCTCTTGATTATAATGCGACAATTATTGAAATCATAAGCTCTTGGAAGTAAAAAGTCCGGACCCTTTCAATACGCTACTGGTTTCGGTCCAGATCAATACGCGGCGTACCAGTCAATTTTTGGACTGTCAAAATTACTTTGGTGGCACCAAGGTCTATCTCTTGGTATTTGGTCTATAGATGAAGGTCTTCCGGATCGTCGACGACGGGTGAAAGCCTCAGATGCGACCCCATACTGCAGAAAACAGCGACTTCATGGGCTGCGAAGTCAAGATCACGCGGAAAGAATTCTCGGATGCACAGGAAACAGGGGCGAGCACCTTGCAGTCAACTTCTTTCGTTGACAATAAATCAACGGCGTATTCCAATGGACGCTTGCCTCATCATCTTAGACCGGTGGTAAACTCAAGCATTTGAATTTTGACTTGAAGTTGAAGTGACGGAGAATCAAAACCACAGTTTGAAGTTTGAACCACCAGCTATACGACCGACGTTAGGATAAGTCCACAATTGGGAAGAGTATTTCTTGTGCGACAGCCAATATGCAGTGATCGACCAGTCGCATTGCTCGCGTGATACATTTGTCATCTTTTTTTTCTCTTTTGATAACTATCATCTTAGAACGATGATAAACTTATACGACGTCATCTTATACGATGCTTATATTTTAGAGTTGCTTACTTCGGATTGGCTTTATATGCCGAGTGTCCTTGTCACGTGTTAAAATGACGCAATACGTCCATCACATGAATTAACTTCTACAAATAATACCTTAACTTGCATGGTTTCGCAATTGAGCCCTCGACATTTTAGTTGATGCGACTGAAGACTGCACTCGCAGGAGTTAGTGAAAATTAAACTTTTTTCGTCGTGGACATTCCTTAGCCTGCTTAAGTAGCTCTCCACATGGTAATCTCGAAGCCTTCTATTGACTGCCGCAATGCAATCTTAGGCCAGAGAGAAAGACTAGATCTGAGTAGTACCTAAACGTCTCGCTTGCCCCATTTCGAGTCTCTTGATGAGCACTCTACTTAAGTCGCTATGTTCGACCGTAACGACGGATTTAACACATGCGCATGCACGCACAAATTGACGCATGAATTTCTTAACAAAAACCCATCATCAGAACAAATAGCTGATGCGTATTTCAGCTCATTCGACACCAGATCTAGTCCCGTAAAGAGTCCGCTGCCGAGGCCAGTGTTCATTGTCAGGGGCCGTGTACGCCACACTAATGCAGACAGACAACTAAAATGGATCGGACATGGACATAAGCAATCACGAGTAATTAAGAGGGCATCACTTTAACATTGCGTATCCAAAACCGCTGAAAACGACACCTTTGCTAATCATCAAAAACCATCACTAATGATGATATGAGATGCGTAAACTATACAAATATACATGCGATGTACATTAAGAGTAACTAGATACAGGGCGATAATTTAGGAGGGAGATAAAATGAAAACAAAATACGGGACGAAACCAGACTGGTGGCAAACGAGTTTCAAGAGAGAAGCAAACTACTTTATTCAACTTCTGCTGTATAGCTCGACATGATGCAATTTGTTATATCCATACTGTGTGTTTCTCCTTCCTCGAGCTTTGCTCCTCAAGCTTTATTACAGAAACCAATCTGTCCCGTTTGTCGAAAACTACAGCTGAAGTATGCATCCAACTATACTTTCTCCCTGAGAAGCCCCGATAAATATATAAGGCATGAGAATGAGATAAAGACTGGGATGAGATAGGATCCATCAGCAGCGGGAGAACAAGGGCACGTGATAAGTGAGAGAAGTGGGGCAGGGAGACCATGCAACAATCAATCATCACTATAGAGTAATATATGCAAAACCAGACAGGCACACGTAAAATAGATAATGCATCCAGGTCCTAACAACTTCAAGGCGTAGGTTCAATGCCTATAGAAACCTAATTAAGTACTGAAAATGAAGACATTCAGCATTATACAATGAAGCAAGTTTGATACTCATAACTAGTTTTGATGTAGAAAATCATTAAGTCAAGACTTCACTTACCATAAAGACATTCGGCATCATACAATAAAGCAAGTTTAATGTGTTTAGAGAAGTAGCCACAATTCAATCAATAGAAAAAGATGTTGCGAGAATTAAATCTTATTACTTATATTGTTAAAACCACCGACAATTTCCACAAAACTAGGTTTGATAAGAAATTAATCACATGCATTATGTAAGTTTCAACTACTATAGAACAATTTTTTAATTCTATTTTCAGTGCTAAAGTCTAGTGCTTAAATTTTGAACACTTAATTTTCATATTTGTCAATCAAGCCAGCTACAGCACATAAGCGAACTTCAGAACATAGGAGTAGTGGCTTGCATACCTCAATCGCTCTTAACTTTGGGCACATTCAGCAGACTCATGCATTCTAAACCGCTCGAGGATTTCAAAGGGCCTGCAAGCAAGAATTACACGAATGAAAAATGTATCTCATCAAGAAGAGTGTAAAAAGTAATTTGGCCAAAACAAAAGCTAGACTCTCCGCATCTAGCCAATGAACGGGTGCAAAGATCATACCAAGGATCCTACAGTTCTAAGTCTGTCGAGTTCCATAACCCCTTCTGAAACACGCTTACCTCTTTTAGCCAGCAACATAAATCGATCATATAAGAGAACCCAGGGAAACACTTAAGAGATCAAGTTTTAAAAGAAAGACGAAGATTGATGATGGCAGCAAAGGAGGAAAAAAAATTTCCTTTGTTCAAGAGATAGGCAGAAATGAGCAGGGCGTAGAGGGGTAATGGAGGATGTAGAGAGGAGACATTTATGTGGCTCCGGCTTGAACCAACTTGGTTGCGTTCTTTTTCCTAACAAATTTTGCTACTAAAATGAACAAAAAATAGGACCATTCAGCATTTTTCTTTTCATATGACACCACATTCATATTACTACCCATAGAAAATATATGTGTGTGCGCGCGCGTGCGCGTGTAACCCAAAAAGAATGGACTACCAGTGCGACAAACTTTTACTTTTGCATTCCATTAATTCCAGCTAAATCTAACTTAATAGAATGAAATCATGGCACCACTGTGATAAAGATGTGACAAAGAAAATACAATTATCGCTTATTGAAATTAATAATGATGTAAGTCTGGGTTGTGAGATTAGCAGTCCCATGTTGCTTGGACTAAAAGACAGTAGCGGCACTAATATGCATAATGTCGCATTATTCCGGGCTATCGAAACAAATTTAAAAATGTACAATAGCCGTTTCACAACTGAGCATCCTTGTAAAAAAATAGGAATATGGGAAAGGGGCAGATCCAGAATCTGGACCCTCCATCTTATTCGTGCAGCTTATACATCCCCTACAAATTTAATACAATTCAAACAAATTATGGAAGGTGGGGCAGCGCAGCGCTCATGGGCCTCTAAAATCCTACAGTAAAATTGACAAATAGATCACATTCGAATACCAAAGTACCTTTTTCAAGTTAGGGCACATAGAATTTCAAACAAGATAACAGCAAAAGCCACATCTTATATGCTAGATCGGTTAGGTATGTAGAGGATATCAATTGCTGTTCCTATTTACTTGACAACCAGAAAAATCAAGAGAGGAGAACCTTACAAAATAATTTCACGATTGTGAATCAATCTGCGTTCATTGTTTTCCATAGCATCCAATACATTGGCAGTTTCTGGTCCAGCTGCCGCACCAGCAACACTTGGAGTCCATATCTAGCATCACAAAACACTCAATATCTTTCCCAAGTATGACTTTTCTGCCCTTGAACAAATCCATCACAAGACTCACCTTTATTGTGTTGTCAATCCCACTGGTCGCCACAACACAATCAAAGGGATGACACTGAACGCAATTCACAACTGAGAAGGAACATGAGTAACAGGCTTCAGAAAATATAGTAAAAGCATCCCATGGAAGTCAAAGCATCAGTGCTACAAAATACCTGCTTCATCTCCAAGAAGCATCTTAATCAGTCTACCCGTCCTTTTTTCCCAGATAAACCATCTGCCATCGTCGCTTCCACTTGCAACATATTCACCTGAAAATAAAGGACAGGGATTTCATGATAAATCTACATCACTTCACTAACAGTAGTGTGTTCTCTTTTTTTTTTTCCTTTTTTTTTTTTGGGTGCCAGTGCACTGCAAGCAGTTGGAACACCCATATCTGGAAGATATACGCCCTAATAGTCTGTTTGGAAGAAATTACCAATCTTCTCAGTGCTTGTAATAACATCAGCCATATGTTGATTGGAAAAAGGAAAAAACATCAGACATAGCACCATGCGTTTGTTGCTCAGGTTATGGAGGCAAACAAAGAACCGAAAAGGAGATATTCGCTTAAAAACCTCCATACCAATGCCAAAGTGGTTTCTAACTGAATTTAAACTCATGGAGAGCCATCTAGATATGGCGCCAATGTAAGTCTTCAGACAGTATATCAGAAAGTACATCGCCAAGAGTGCAGACCTATAGTTTTGCTAAGTTCACAATCAGTTTCCCATGAGCACGAGCCCGCCAAGCAAAAAATTTCTTCACCTCCATTGATAATTGCACAAATAACTATAATTGAAAGATTCTAAAATGAAGACAAACAGGGAAAAATGGAAAAGGAAAGTATAACATGAGATTGCCAGGAGCGCACTGCAACTAAGCAGTATGGACTGATTTACGAAGAATACATGCATTTAGGACAATATGCAGCTTCAAATTTTTCTCTGATGTTTAACCAACCAACTGGTGCCGGGATTAGCTCACAAATGGAAAATCAGCTACTTAGATGGCCTAAACCATGAACAAGAATATTGAGATTTAGAGGCTTCTTAGTGTTAAGCCTATCAACCAACAGTAGCATATTTATTAACCTAAGAAAAATCAAGGAAACATCACTGTATAAAACCAATCCAGTCCACCTATGTAGCCTGTATGATAATAAGGAAATGCTGCACTCACACATGATACCAACATCATGTCATCAGGCTGAGACTAAGAGGGAGATATTCTCGAAAGACTTCAAGCAATAGGCAGCGCATCAATATATCAAAATGTACCTCTCTGCCCCAGAAAACTGGCCTGCTTTATATCAGTTCCCACATTGCAATGTCCAACATATCTCTGATTCATATCTATGACTGCCTCAGGCTGCAATAGAGGAAGATAATAAGTTGATGGCACAAGATGACAAATAAAAGAAGTATTCATAAGAGCATCTCAATTTCGTTAACCCAAGCATGGTAATGTCACAACCACTTTCACAGAGAGTATAACAATTACAATACAGGTTGGGATGAATTTCATTAACCCAAGCGTGGTAATGTCACAACTACTCGCACAGAAAGTATAACAATTACAATACAGGTTGAGATGAATCAATCCCTCCCTCCCAAGTATGGTAACGTCACAACCACTTTCACAGAGAGTATAACAATTACAATACAGGTTGGGATGAATTTCGTTAACCCAAGCATGGTAATGTCCCTCCCCCCCTCGTCAACTTCCCTTTTGCTTTGTTTATTCCTTGACAGTCTTGTGATTGGTAATGTACAATTTGCCAAAAGAGCTCTTCTTCCTCCATCTTTTTTCCTTTTACTTCATTTTAGAAATCTTAATATTTTACACACGTAGAAAAGAGCCATGAGATACCAATATGTCAGTTCTGATATGAAGATCTTGCTCTTGCTTATCAATCAGAGAGAGCTCTTCTTCCTCCATCTTTTTTCCTTTTACTTCATTTTAGAAATCTTAATATTTTACACACGTAGAAAAGAGCCATGAGATACCAATATGTCAGTTCTGATATGAAGATCTTGCTCTTGCTTATCAATCAGAGAGAGTAAATCTATGTAACCACAAAAATGCTGCCGACATGGCACAACAGAAACTACTACGATGTCACAAAGCAGCCATACCCGCTGTTACCAACAACAGTTAACACCACCGCAGTGGGGATTATCAGACATAATGCCTACCAATTGTGCTTCTCTCGCCAATGCAGAGAAGTCACTAAGTTGTTAACATGGAGGATTTCAGAAGGATCACATAAAATTTTTGTTAGATACAATGGAAATAATTAATCAACTTGTGGACAAGATTCTATTGATATACGTGGTAAGACTAATACCCTCCACCAGTTCATGGGCAGTTTAGCTTGAAATAGAGAAGTTCCAGATATGAACCTGATATGGGATTTTATCATTCTGTGATGATGAAGGGGATCCACATGAATCATTTGTGCTGGCAGTTTCTCTAGATGAATCACCTCTTCGATGGATTCTCAAATTAAAACTTCCATGCAGAACATTTGATTCAACATCACGCCCTTCGTCGCCGGAAATTGAAGTTTCAAAATCCACTTCCATTTCCTCATCATAATCAGATTCCTCTCTTTCAGATCTTGGACCATCTTGTGAAGCATCACTATTAGCCTCTGATCGAAATAGAATGTCACCTAATGATAGCACTCTTGCTCCTCGAGGCTCAGATCTTGGTGCTCCATTTGTTACTTTGTTATTTTTTTCTGCTTCGGCTAAATGATAAGATAACACATGCATAGACAAATCAAAAGGTAGGACAATGGATATGATGTGAATACTCATTGTATTTCTTTATACCCAAAGGATGAATTTGTTTGAGTAACAGGAAATCAACTGAAACAATGGCCATTATCCACAAAAGGAGGAAAATTTGAATAAGAAAAAACCTGTAGCGATATACAGCAGGACAAGAAGGAAAATATGTCCAAAATACCATGTAGTTTGATAGCCGGTATACATGTGCTAGGATAACTGATGATCAGATTAATCAACTACAGCAGTGAAAGCAAGGAAGACTCATTGTAGATAAGCTATATACCTGCGGCAAGACGCTGCTTTATGTCCTGCACCCTTTCCTCTAGCTTAGGATCTGATGGAGACAAGCACTGTGCTGCAAGAGCAAAGTCTAGAGCCTCTTTATGTTTGCCCAACTGCCAAAGAGTTTGGATGGAGAAATGAGTGCACAAGCCCCCCCAAGGAACCAACCATGCTAATAAACTTAGCGAGTCTTTGAACAAAATCCATATTATTAATATACATATATGAGAACAGAATGTAAAGGACATCATAACCTAAGAAATAACTATTTATATGAATTTTGCTAACAATCATAAAGCAACCACATGCAGGACCAGGTCAGGTGCAGTTAATCTATTCTGTTAGGCATTGTACAGTCGCTTCATCAAGCCTTATAGCCCCCTTGCCATTTCAGAAAACTGTGGCTACTGACCAAAGTCACCAACCAGGAGAACATATTTTTCACAGAAGTTGACAGCCAAGTACTAATGAATCAGATGCATCATCAAGCCCTCAGGGTCATCGTCTCAGCTAGAAGGTAAAAGATCCCAATTCAACCTCCAATTCATGAAAAGAAACTCTTCATCTTATCAGCCAATTTTATATGATCTTGACAAGGTAAAATCAATACAGGAAACGGACACAGATACCAAATAGCGTTTAAACAAAAGTCAATCACTTGGCGAAAAAAATTATAACAAGTTGCTATGCATCTTCCACTAAGATAAATTGGATTTGACAACAAAAGAAAAAGATTAAACAAACTTGGATCGATAAAGTATGCATTTGGAGTATGCCTCTTCACGACACATGCAGGCATTTTAGTTTTTTTTTATCAGTATTTCCATCGTTCGGTTTTTTTATGTTTTTTATTTTATTTACAACAATCTTTTTATTTTGTTATTTAACTTTTAATTTGATATGGAATTCTATCCAAGATACATATAAGGAGCTTCAAGTAGGTTAAATGTGTGGTATGGGTTTTCATAAGTAGAGTGAAATATGGATGTGTTTTAGTAATCTCGCTAAATTTTATTGCATAAATATGAGATAATTTGAGTTGGACCAAGACCTACTCCATTGTCATGGTCTACATCTCACACTGAAGAGGCTACCAAGACCATTAGAATGACCCAGACAAGAGCATGAGAGGGCTCACTAAAACTGACTACGTAAGTACCTCAGGACTCCATTCTCCCATAACTGGTGAATGAAGCTACATCTATCTCAAATAAATCATATTTTCAACTCCTGAAGACATAAAACAACTTTACTAGCTCATACTTATTGTCCAATTCTGATCTGATCCTACATTCAATAAGTGTGGTTCCTGCGACCAGTGTATAAAGAACATATATTTCGGGCAACAGGTACTTTGGAAAATCAGATTGACAGGGAAACTTAATAGCCACCTGAGATAAAGCTTCAGACATATAGTAAAGCGGTCTGGCGGAAGAAGTGTTGATCATCCTAGCACTCCGGCAATCTCTTATAGCCATATGCACGTCATTCTTCCATTTTCGCTGATGAGAGAAGATAAAATCAGTTTATTATACAGCAGCAACAGGGCTCAACCAAACTACCAAATCACAATAGTTCACCAAAGACCTTGAGTAACAAAGCTGCACGTGTACAGAGACATTCAAGCCTTAAGGCAGGTTCAATCACTTGCCCGTGTCCATCCAAAACTTCATTGCATGCCTCAATTCCATAATAACAGTTTGTTCCCTCTCTCAAGCATTCTTCTGCATTTCGCATTAAACTCTGGCACTTCTTGAGCTGTGAAGCCTGTATTAGACACACAGAAATGACAGTGGAAAGAGCATCAGCTCCATTTTAAAAAAAGTATCAATACTAGGTTCAGATAAAATCGCACCGCAAGACAATGTGGATGGTTTTTGGAAAAAGTTGGTTGCATTTCCACTCCATTTGGCCAAGGAGCGAAGGTTGTCAGCTTTGAGACATCTGCTGCAGTATACTTCATCACATTTCCTCCTAACATAGAAAATGAGATTATGATTCTACATAAGACAACAAATTCTCATACTTCAATCAAATACTGCACAATTTCAGCATCATCGCACTTTAGCGAGAAAAACGGATGCCTACTCATATCACAATTATCAATCCGAGACCAGATTATACTATTTAACCAGATAATCATTCTATACATACTTCACAAATATGAACATCTATACAACCACCAAAAGGCATTCAGTAGGCGCACAATAACTCAATCATAAAATTCTCTCGAAGAAGAGCAACTTGGCTGTGCATGTGGATGACTAGAGTTCCCAACAGTAACAGAGTGAAGAAAAAGATATTCACAGTGCCCTATCACTTTCCCTTCTCTTTATCGATACTAAAGATCAAATCTGCTTCCACCCCGCCAGTTCACTAACGACCCTGCTGAGGCAGTGACATCTAAGAACTACATAAACGGAGCATTGCTTTCATCCTTGCTTCACCGACATCTCACTTCATAGCATCTGTACAATCTGACACGCCAATTGATCAAGCATACCAGGGTTTACATTCATTAGGTACACGTGCTCTCCGCTATAGCTGAGTAAAACTTCTTCTCCATTTGGACTAAATGTAACATGAGTCAGGTGCAAGCTTGAGCGTCCCTGCAAAAAGTGGAAAGTAACAAACTCAGCCTTCTTCCATAGCAGTAGAAAAAGCTATTTTCGCAAACTGAGTAATACCCTTAACATGTACATTTATCAACCAAGAGCACAATCATTAAATCGAGATAGAGATATTGAATTGAACTCTCTGTGGTTCACATATCAAATGAAACCAAATCATGGATTCAGCAAGACATCTGAGTTTAGTTTCTAAAGACTCGGATACAGATAAGATAAGTAGATGTATCAAAATAAGATGTCTAAGCAATATTCAGTAGTACCGAAAACAATATCAATGAACATCTACAATATACTTCTGAAACTGGTTCTTTGCAGACAAATATCACACTAACACAAACAGTCTCAGCCATAGTGACGGCCAATAGATAAGCTTGTGTTCCCACATTTTACAGATTCATCCAATAGATTCATATCATTTATAAAATGAATTAAATCAAATAATAAGATTCAAAGCTTTCATGCTCCTTTTAGTTCTGTCTAGTGGAATACTTAGATATAGTGTGTGAAAAAATGATGATGTTTTGACCTACAAATTATATGACAACAGGAAACTATCTGTTTGTGCATAGACAAGTTCACTGGGAGTATTGGCATGATATTCATTAACCTATGCTTTCCAGTAATGATATAGGCTATATAGTGCTCTTAGACAAAAATTAAGAAGAAACGACCTGAAAGTTGAATATTGGAAGGAAATATTAAGATTTTCAAGTCAATCAAAGGAACATACTAACTGCAAGTTCAAAAAAAGCAAGCAGTTTACGCAGACCAGGAGTGAAATTGAAGACCAAGAAATGGAAAAGAGGGAAGCAATTCTACTCACGTATCCATAATGGTGAAGCTGGACACATTATTTGAGTTTACATCAAAGGGTATAGGCAGAATAGATGAAATAGAGAGGGGAGTCTGGTATCTAGTGCAAAATCCAGAGAAGCGACATAAATAAATCCTATAAGACAATGATAGGGCTGGTAGTGCTTTACTGAATCAAGTGTTGCGTGGTCTAGTAGCAGCACTATCCAAAGAATAACTGACATGTTCTAAAAGTAAGTGTATTAACAATAAGAATGCTTTCTTGGAGCAATCAAAATACCAAAGGCTTTAAAATGACCACATTAAAAGAATAAGTGGCCTCTGATAAAGGACAAGATGGGAAAATTTTGTCTAATATGGTTTAAAAACTTGATGACAGCATTTAGAAAGTTCCGTGAGAAAATGCTGTGTGATAAGAGATTTAAAGAAAGAGGCTAAATGGAGCAGCAGAAGGCATAAAAAAAAATATATATATATATATATATATATATAAATGCAGATGGAGACTTCAAGGAAAATTTGAGTACTTGAATTTTACTGAAGAGACTATAGAGTCAGAAGATCCAGATAATCAGCCACACTTGCAAGGAAGTGTCAAACAAAATTCATTCTAGTACATATGACAAGAATATGCCGACAAAGTCCACTACAAACTTAAGAATGCAGTGAACTTGACAATGATAGACTCGTTTATATCTAACTGTTGCCACTAAGAAGAAATATTGCATCTTTCTTATAATAGATAAAATCACAACTAGAAAGTACAATAAAAGCACTGCCTTTACTAGAAAGTTCAGTGCAGACCATATTTCTGGCACAGAACTACAAGTTCAGTAAATATAGGCACTAAATCTGAACATAACAGTACAGAAATGCAATAATTCAAAAATCTGAACTAACACGGTCCGAGAGATGCATTGGGCAGAAATAGTTGACACAAGGAGGTGGTGCCATCCTTTTTCTGCAGGAGGTCAATGGTGGAAGCATCCTTCTATCATATAACCGTGCAAATGCATCACTGACATATAAAAATGGAGTATTAGTTGAAGCTAAGATTTAGATTAAGGAACAAGCTTCAGCTGCAACAAAATACCTCCCACCAACTAGGATCAAGTGAGGCCTGGTGGAACTGATATCACAAGATTTTAGTGCGAGAACTCCTTTTGGAGGATCAGTTAGTGATTTCTTGTACCCAGAACGCAAGTCAAGCTGCCAAAATTCAAAGAGAGAAGAATGACTTTGAAAAGTCATAACAAAGACAACCATAATTTCAAGATGATGGCATCACAGTTGATATCTTTGAGATGCTGTCACTCCTAGCGCATGATCTACTTGGCCTCTACAACCAACAAAAGATTATTTGTTCACAAGCACAAAAATGTGTCTGAACATATCTTCATCCCCCCTGTTCAATGAATTGATCCCTCCTTAGCATATAACAAAATATGACGGAAAATTATTAACTGGGCATTGCCACGCTGATTGAAGGAACAGAAATAATTAGAGGGAAATGAAGGACTTCATCCATGACCCTAAGATGAAAACACTATGTCTTCCTCAACTCATGTCAGTATTCATGTCTCTTTTCCAAGATTTGAATAAATGGATCTACTTTCCTATTCTAGAGCCTAACTGGCCGTATGAATGGCAGAAATGCAGCACATGCAGGATCATCTGTATCCAAGAACAAACTGAGATACATCTTTCGCCTAACTCACAATGCCCTTCACACAAAGTTTACAGGGAAAGACAGCTCCAACATAACACAAGGAAAACAAAACAAAAAGCAAATGGAGAAAGCGAGGTGACAACATATGCAAGCAAAAGCACATAAGCTCAGTAATAAGCACATGAAGGAAATGCATCAAGCGCAAATATTCATATCAAGATTCTCCAACAACTGTCGGGACGCTACAGCCAGAAAATAACAAGAATAAGTCCTCCATTTTAGACCACATTTTCACTGGATTTTCAAAAACTTTGAAGTACAATCATCACAAGAATGATCAATCGTAATAGTACACAAGCATTCGCAAGAGTTATGACTCACCAGAACACTTCGACATTCCTGTTGCGGAGACCCAGCAGGAGGGCAAGAATCACCTTCCCGAAAGTCATGCTGCCTCAAAGTTCCATCTTCACTAGCACTCCAGACGACATTGGGGTTACCAACTTCAACCTACATGAAACAGGAAAGGACATTTATTCACAGGAGAAGCTGCATAAAATCTGGATATTCACCAATTAATAATTAAAAATTGCCATAATATACCCACAGCTAATTTTTTAACTCTTCTTGTGTGGCACTGGAAAAGTGCGGATGGAAGAATAGTATTTTCTTCGGTTCCTCTCCCATCTAATCGAGACAAGTTGAATAACCTGACCTGTAGCAGTACCAATGCGAAGTTTATAAGCATTAATTATTGGAAGCAGATATGATCATGATAAATATCAGAAGTAAAAACAGTACTTCTGCATCTCCAGCTCCCGAGACTACAAGCTCGTCCGATGTTTCAGGGACAAATTTTGTACAAAAGATGTTTGCAGAGTGCCCACTATCAATTGAATGCAAAAGCTTCCGACCAGAATAGCTCCACATATTGATCTGTGCAAGGAAAAACTTTGTGATGCTCCCCACAGAGAAACTTAAATTATATATGTCTGCAAAAAAATGAAATCACTGCCATGACATAGGTATGATAACTTTTCTGCTGCTAATCTGGTCTGCAACATTAAGCTAAGTGTACTCACCAATGCTTAAAGCCCCTTTAGAAAACGGACACAAGAAACACATACTCTCAAATTTAGCATAAAATATCCAAGTGTCCTTCACAAGTGTAAACTCACTGTAGCTAATTTCTCATTCGTTACACCAAAATAAGTTTACAGAAAAGAGCTGAGAGGAATGGGAATCTCAAGAAGGCCTAGTCAATATAAAAATTTCTAGAAACACAAAGCACACAAAAAGTACAATGGTTCATTGCTGAGACATTTGCTCATTCGATAGGTAAAGAGTTGTTCACTTTAGGGCACCAAGGATGTGCAAACCTAATTCATAAAAGAGCTCAAGCACCAGAAAGAGCTTAGATATCAGATAGAGCATCCACAATCAATGCATTTACATCTACAAGCAATTTTTCACTATATGAAAATGCAAGATTTTGAGCCAGTCTTGATAACTCACAAAACCAAAAGACCTCTTCTTCAAGAGCTTTTCTGCTTCACTCTTTCCAAATCAGCAAACACAAATAAAGAGAAATTAAAGTAATACTTCTTTTCTTGCCCAATAGCAAACGACCCCTGCCCGTAATTTTTGCTCAATAGAACCTCCTGAAGAACCCAACTATATGCTTAAGAAGCTGCCCAAAGTATACTCAACGAGGGAGAATGAACTAGAAGATGCCCAACAGTATCTTTTTGCAAAGAGAGCACCTATTAACTAGCCTATATTGCCTCTCTGAACGCAAACAAGACTATGCCATGTTGAACGCATGATTTTCTATGTAAGTCCAGAAAAACTCAAATGGTAGCTAGGAGTCAGCCTCACCCCCAGGGCAATGTGAGACTTCCCTTGCAAATCTCACAATCAATAGTCAAGATAATCTGCCCACTGCTGGAAGCACCATAAAAATAGAGTGTAGACTATTCTTATACATTAGACATAAACAGAAAACAAAACCAAGTTCTCTCTAAAGGATTTATAAAACAACATAAAAGACAGCCAGAAAGAGTGGCCCAATGTGGACTAATTTAGATATTATAAGATTGATTGTTAAGTTCTAATTTCCCTGACTTTAGCCAAAGCTTTAAGTTTTCTCCATTTAGAGAGAGAGAAAGAGAGAGATGAAATGGCCTTCGTCTATCTAAATCCATCTCAATATGATGTGCACCATTTCATCAAAAGAATCATTCCTCTCTTTACCTAAACAATCTCTGGCCCAAGAAAACTAATGGTATAGCCCAAAAATTAAAATCGCTAAAAATATTTTTTGACTCCACTCTCAAATTTGAGCATGATCTTACCTACTATACAATTCTAACCCAGCAAAAGAAATTTGGACCATAAGGTCATGCGATCTTATGTTCTGAGCAAGTTGAATAACGTTACTTTCGTGTATAGAGCAAGCATAATAACATTACTTTTGGTATTTGTCTTGACTTAGGATGACTAGTCAAGAGAGATGAATTGCATTACACAATAACTCTTTAGGCTTCACAAAAAGCTTCCTAAGCATCACACCTAGGGTTTCTTAAACATCACACAAGAGAGATGAATTGCATTACACAATCCCAAAGCAAAGAATTGCCACATTCAAATAATCAAGAATTCTATTGAAAAGAAAGAATTACAATGACATCTATAGACTCTCCTACTTGAAATAGGAAACCTCGAAACAAGAAAAATATATATAATAGAAAAACATAATATCTTACTTAAAATAAAATCCTAATAAGAATCAAATCCTAAAAGATATTAGACTGTTATCTATGAGAAAAATCCTTATCCCTTAGGGCTCTTATTTGATTTGTGAAGTCCATCTTCATCAAAACATGGTACAAACGTCAATATTTAAACAAACATCATCTTGCAAGACTTTGTTGGCTGCACCATTCTCCTCTGACAAAGAAAACTCGTCCTTGAATTTTGAAGTGTCAAAACAATTATTCAGTTTCATCCACACATGATAAGTTTTATCCCTCGAGCCAAAAGAAGTTCAATTAGGGCATGTTTTGAGAAAAATTCATGATCAAACCGTTTGTAATAATGAAAGTCGGATAGTATCACAAAGTCCATATTCCCAATTATGCTTGTGTGATCTTCACAGCCACCTTGACCTCAATCTTGCTTGATTTGCCCAACTTTCATTCATAGACATTGATAAGCAACATGACAGAAATCTCCACACCTGAAGCACGCTACTTTCAAGCCATCCTATCTGTTTTTATATTGTATCTCCTTCGTGCAATCAAGAGCCTCATGTGATTCAAGATCTTCCTTATTTTGGATTTTTCTCATACTTGATCAACCCTTATTTACATTGGTTGTGCTCCCAGGGCAATAAACAAGTTCTTTAAATTCACTTAAAGAATTCATCCATCTTGTTGTTTTGTTGCTTGAACAAGTGTTCAGAATCTTTACAGCGTCCAACTCGCCAACCTTGGATTTCAATTAAACATTGGTCCACCATTGCGGGAGAAAGTGTAGGACCCTTTGCTCTAATACCAAACTGATTGTAGGACGACGAGTCCCAAAACAAAGAATAAATCCTTAGGATTCACACTGAAAGCTTCCTAAGCATCATACATAGGGTTTCTTAAGCATTGTCCCCAAGAAAAGAACTGCATCACACAATCCCAAAGCAAAGAATTGCCAATTCCAAATGATCATCAAATCTACAAGGAAGAATTAGAACAAAATTACAGACTCTAAATTTCGACTCCTAGTTGAAACAGGAAACCTCTAAACAAGAAAAATAATATAGAATAGGAAAACATAATATCCTACTTAAGCTAAAAAGGACACTCAAAATAATATTCAAATCCCAAATGACATAGGACTGCTAATTTATCTATGAGAAGAATCCTAACCCCTCAAGACTCTTATTTGATTTGTAAAGTCCATCTTCCTCAAGACTCAATAGAAACATCAATATTTGAATGAATATCATCTAGTGAGATTTTGTAGTCTGCATCATGTCTTGACTGATCTATACCGAGGGCTACAACTGCTATACATAGCTATCCACTATGCAGAACTAGAACTGGGTCCACCATGCTTCTTAGACAAATAAAGAAGATAATTTAACAACTTGACATGGTATGTTCGCCCCAGTGGCCACCCTTCCATCTTGGAAGGGGGAGGTTGGGGATTCAAATCCCCACCTTCTCAGGGGGGATTGGGGTGGGACAAATTTCATTTCAGGAGTGGGTTTCGACTCCACGCCCTGCAAGGAGGCAGGGCAAAAGTCTGAGAGTGAGTGTTAGAGTAGACTTAGCGTAGGACTGACCAAAAAAAAAAAAATTCAGAATGCACCTCTAATGCAGTTTTAAGACTCCTGTATTCATGTAAGTCATACCTTACACATTAAATGCAGTATGTGACCATTCAATACACAACCCATACCAACTGCATCTTTCGATTCACACATGAAATTCATATTCAGTCCCAAATATTAAGCTGCTAACATTAATTAGATCTTTACTGCCATTGCCTCCATACACCTCTAAAATTGGCAAGTTCTAAGCTATATCACATTTTCAAACAAATTCAAAAATTGAATTAAGTCATACCCGAGTGTCATCTGATCCTGATATTAAAAGCGAGCCGCTGGAATTCCAAGCAATAGCATTAACACAACCTTGATGTCCCTGAAAAAGAATATGAACTTAGTGACAGTCAAAACCTTATGTCTGTAAAATATGTAGACAAAAAATATGAAGCAGATGAGTTCTACATATTAGATGCAAAACATAACTCAAAATTTAATCCGTATTCTGGCCTCAGAGATGGTCCCAGTGAAATACTGAAAACTAGAAAGCTGCTCAAATTCAGTTCATTCAAAATCATTGTTGAGGTCCTTGCTCATGAACAAATTCATCTACTTGTTCCACAGAAATATGAAACTTAAGGTAAATGACCCGACAGTCCTGGCAGTGAAAAAATTCTACTAGAAAGGGAACCAAATGAAAGGGATACAACTAAAACAGCTTTGCCAGTCATAAGATAATAACCAACTTCTGCCTAGTAGAGGTTCATGGGAAAAAAAGCCATCCAAATGATGCATCCATATGAAACTCACGTAAGAGAAAGTTACATAAGAATGTTTATGCTAATAGAAGTGAAAATAAATGACGTGCGCTGCTAATCCTCAATTTATGCCCATAGCAAGAAAGAAAGTACATTTTATCCTGAACCAAAAGCACTTCAGCAAAAATTGTAAAGATGTACATCCAAGTACATTGAACCATTAAATAGAGTTACCAAAAGTATGGATTATAACTACCTCCAATTCTTTCTCATGGGAGAGCCTCTGAACCAATGACGAGTGCATTTGCAGACTACGATTTGCATCCTACCAAAGTATCAGGGAGAACTCAGATAGCATAAACCAAACCATATATATATATATATTTGGGGGGGGGGGAGGTGGTGGTGGTGGTGGTGGGTGGGGTGGAGAGCAAACATGAAAAAGAAAGTCATGCCTTCACTTCTATGTGAGAAACAAAACAATTACTTCCCTCCTCCAACACGAAACAACTTTGCCAATATTATCCCAACTTCCATTTTTCATATAACACAAAGGTTCATCAAAAAAAGATTGTTGCAGAAACATAGGCATGTTGATGCTTAGAGTGAAAAAATAAAATATATATATCAAACATGTAATGAACTTCACTTGCTCAAACTCCACTTTTGGTAACCAAGTACCATACACTAAAAGAATTGCCACCCATCACAACACCAGAGAGGTCCACCTTATCAGGTCAATCACCTGTTAACCGCAGGCAACAATATAGCGCTACATTAAATCTGTTAAATATACGTCGAATGCACTAAAATCCACCTCCCACTCCAGCCTAAATAGAGAACAATACATACAGTGTGAAGCTAATATAACTTCGGAGCCATTCTCAACACCTTTTAAACATTCTCCGCCATCTTCACGTTTAACTTTCCCTCTGGCTCACAAGACTCTCCATTTCCAAAATTCTTTACATATCCAATCAAAAAACCACGCCCTAAAATCATCATACCACAAGTCATGCATTGATGGACGATGATCATTTTCCCGCAACAGATTACATCGTTGGCTAATCAGCACTATCCCCACCCTAACTTTGCCTTTCTCGGCCAAAAAGAATGATCATCCTAGCAAAAGTCCAAGAATCTCCCTCCAAGCCACATTTCCATCGGGAAGAAACGCGAGTCGACCCATCACACCGTCCGACGCCTCCGGAATTCTCACCGGAATCCCCACGAATGAACGCGAACGAAAAAATCGCCAAAATTCTACCCCGGGCAAATGATCGCCGGCAGCAACAGCCCTAACTCCCCCCGATCACCACAGCCCGCAGCCGCCAAAGCGCTCTAGCTCTAGCCCCACTTCACAAGAAATCGGCCGACCGGAACGCCGGCCACGCATTCCCCGCCCCATCACAGAGCCCAAACTCAGGTCCTCGACCATCGCAAACAGAATAAAACTCGCGAAAGCGAGCAGCAGCAGCAGCGGCGGCGGCGGCGAATAAAAAAAAATAATATTTTACATGGCGAGTGTCGATGTATCTGCGCTCGAGCAAACCGTGAACGTTGCCGTCGTGGAAGGCACCGCAGTAGGCCATGGGAACCCCGCGCGAAAGCCCTAGGGCTCGATCGCGATGTCCTCCCTCCCTCCCTCCGGCGGCCGGTCGCCGATCAGCTTCTTCTTCTTCGTCTTCTCCGAGGCGCAGCGACGATGGCAGTAAAAAGGCTCCCGAACCGTCGTCGTCTCCGGGGCGCCTATAAATACGTTCGCGAAATTTCAGAGGCGCTTTTTATAACGTAAGCTCGTTCTCGTCCTTTTGCACCTCCCCGTAATCGGGTGCGGGCGCGATCAGCTTAGCGACGGACGATCGACGTGCGGATCGCCGCCCGTTTCTCGGGGTCCCGCGCGTGACGGTGATCCGAGGCCGCCTGGATGGAGAGTGCGCTCGGGGCGGGTCGGGTCGGGTGTTCTCGAAATGGATGCGGCCGCAGAGTATAAAACCTCTTCACCCGCCCTCCCGTGCACGGTGGGGTGAAAATTTCCAATAACCCCGTCGGCCCGTTTTTCCAAAGTTCTCACGTGGATCGGGTTTGTTCAAAAAGCACCACGAAATTTGGTCACTCGGATCCAGATGGGCCCTGAACGTACGGCTGATGAAGATGATCGTCGGCCGATGAATATGTACACGTGTCGCTCCTTCGCCAAGCATCCGAAAAATGATTTGGCCAAATTAGTCATAATTTACGAGAGAATCAACTCGACTCAATGAACCGCACCGTTGGGAATATTAGAATTGAGTGAAATATTATTGGCTCCCCAAAAATCTTACAGTAAATATAAAAGACATCTAACTCGATTCGCTTCACTTTAATGTATATATACTCTCTCACATCGCTACAATGATTCTCTTTCTTATCCTTAATATTGGGGACAAAATTGGTGCCTGTTTGAGGCTTCTTATGTCGGGTGTTTCCCGAAATGGATGCGGCTGCAGAGTATAAAACCTCTTCACACGCCCTCCCGTGCACGGTGGGGTGAATTCCAATAACCCCTTCGGCCCGCTTCTCCAAAGTTCTCGCGTGTATCGGGTTTGTTCTAAAAGCACCATGAAATTTGGTCACTCGGATCCAGATGGGCCCTGAACTTATCGCTGATAAAGATAATCGTCGGCTGATGAATATGTACACGTTTCGCTCCCTCGCACTTAACAGGAAAATATTAGAATTGAGTGAAATATTATTAGCTCGCCAAAAATCCTAAAGTAAATTTAAAAGACTCATAACTTCTCGCGCGCAAGAAGACACCTAACTTGATTCGCTTCATTCCAATATATATATATTTTCCCCCTCACATCTCTACGATGATTCTCCATCTTCAATTTTTCAATTCGCGCTCAAGAGCCCTCTTTTTCTCATCCTTAGTGTTGGGACAAAATTGGTGCTTGTTTGAGGCTTCTAATGTGAGGCGAGTGCAACTTGAGCAAATATGATTTTTTTTTTTTTTAGATAAAATGCCCTTGGAAAGGCACGAAATGCTTACATAGCAAGCATGTGTTCATCTTATAGATAATTATTTGAATTAATATCCTAAAAACCCTAACCCAATACACATGTGATAAATTCGCTTCAAACTAATTTTTTTACTATCAAAAACTCCAAACTGGTACATTTGTGACAAATTTACCTCAAATTGATATAATTGTGACAAATTTACCTTTAATTAATTTTTTTATCATCAAAAACCCTAAATTGGTACATATGTGGCAAATTTACTATATATTAACTTTTGTCGAATTGAACCGAAAAATTTGCTCACGTAAATGACACATAATGACATGTTATGATGATGTAAGTCCACGTGAAAGTCCATGGGATTAATGCCATGAAATATCCCAAAATTATCAGAGGTATACCATTAAATTTATTACAAGAATACTATTAAATTTATCAAAGATGTATCAGTTTGGAATATTATAGACTTCCGCGTTGACTTGCTAAGTCATTGTACTATGTCACCATGTATCATCTTGGTCAACAAATTTAACATTTAAATTTAACGGAAGGTAAATTTATCACATGTATGCTAGTTTTTGGTTTTTAATAATCAAAAAATCAGTTTAAAGTAAATTTGTCACGGCTATACTAGTTTGGAGGTATGATAGTCAAAAAATTAGTTTAGGTAAATTTGTCATAAATGTACTAATTTGGGATTTTTCAAAATATCAACCATAATTATTTTCATCGTCAGAGAGCTCGAGGAATTATTGGATCAAACTGATCAAATTCTTTTGGAGTAAAATCCGAGTTTGGGAAAATTTCGAGAAATGGGCACCAGCTGAGGAATTTGGCAAAATGAAAATCCAAAAAACTTATATACATTTTACATGAAAATTTTGAAGAGTACAATGAACATGAATATAAGTGAAAAGTGAAACTAGCGGTGACAAAAAACTATAAGGCAGAGGATTTCCCTTTTCCCCGGGGGAGACTGCTCTCTACTTAGACACTCGCATTTCCTAACTTCGTCGTTACCTACCCACCATATGCTCCTAAGTTAATCAACTAAACAAGTCAATCTCATTAATTATCCCTTGACTGGGTTGATGTAATCAAACAGGATAGTTTCCCCGGTCAAATAAAGAGTTAAAAATGACTAAAACCACCAAATCATACTAGTGAATATCACTCCAAGGAGATTAACAAACTCTTTCACAAATAGAATAAACTTGGATCCAATTACACGAAATTTATGTCACATTGGCATGAGATCACGCAAATTATGACAAGTATTATGTTGTAGTTATGGATAGAGAGACAAAACCGTATGTGATGTAATAATACCCGATCTAGAGTAGTTCAATGGCGATAATTGTCTAAATAAGTCCTAAACACACTATTCAACAACCGATTTAGTCATAAACTTTTCAATTAAGCCAATTTAGTTATAAGCATTTTGAAGATTAGTCAATGTTGTCCTTTGTCAATTTTGACTCAAAATTGCTGATGTTACAATCTAGTAAGTACTAGCCATTTCACATGGCATAACCAGCGAGAAAAGTACCAAAAAAGTCTCAAACATTTTATATTGGTATCAATTAAATCTTAAACTTTTCAATTAGACCAATTTAGTCATAAATATTTTTACATTGGTATCAATTAAGTCCATCCAACTAATTTAAGCCGGAAATTACTGACATAGCCACCGGCGGTCTTATGTGGCGCCTCATGGACAAATTTTATAATTTTATAATTTTTTTTTTCCTTTTTTTCTCTTTTTTTTTTTTCCTTTCTCCTTACCCCTTGGCCGATGAGATCGCCGGCCGACCATCGCCAGCTACAGGCTAGTCGAAGCGAGGGCCCTCGCAATCTCAACGGCCACTAGCGAGGGCCACCGCGCCCTCGCCGGCCACAAGTGAGGGCGTCAGCCCCCACCTAGATCTAGGTGAGGGCTGAAACCCTTGCTTGTTGGCCGGCGAGGGCCTCTACGCCCTCATCAGCCACAGGCGAGGGCGTGGCAGCCCTTGCTCGTGGCGAACGAGGGTGCGACGGCCCTCGCCCAGATCCAGGCGAGGGCCATGACGGCCTCGCCTGAGGCATCGCAGCTCTCGCCCGCCACAAGCATGGGCCTTTGCGCCCTCACCGGCCAACAGGCGAGGGTTTCGGCCCTCACCGGCCAATGCTAGAGGTGGCAAAATGGGTTTTACACCCATATATGACCCATTTAAATCATAATATATGGGTCACTTGTTTTTTGAAGGAACTAGTTAAATATGTTTAATGATTAAATGCTTAAGATAAGTGGGTTTTAAGTGGGTCTTAAATGGGTTGGATTTAGAACCAATTTTCAACCAAAATCACACAATCTCCATGTTCCCTCTTTAACTTTACAAAAATGTTTTTTTATAAAAATCGAAATTATAAAATAATTTTTTTATTTTTTTTTATTTTCTTTCCTTTATTTTCTTTCTTCTTCCTTCTTCCGGTGGCCGGCATGGCGATGGCCGGTGAGCAACCAGGCGAGCCTCGAGTTCGCCAATCTAGCGAGGCTCGAGCTCGGCGGAGGCCTCACCGACGTCCAGCAAGGCTCGAGCCTCACCGATCTAGCGAGCCTTAAGCTCACCGGCATTGGCGAGCCGAGCAAGCTCGAGGCTCGCCTGTGGCCGGTTGCCAATTGTCGTTGTGGCTAGCGGCCGGCCAAGGAAGAAGAAGGAAAAAAATAAAAGAAAAAAGAAAAATAAATATTATATTCTTAAAAATAAAAATAATAAATAATTTTTAAAAATAAAAAATATATATAATAAAATTCGATTTTTTATATAATTATTTTAAAATTTATAAAAATTGTCTAGTATGGATCAAGTACGAGTCGGGTCGGGTATGAGTCAAAAATTTTGTGTTGTAATAAATGGGTCATAAACCGGTTAAATGGGTTGATTTGGGTCGGGTCATAATGGTCAAACCCCAACCCGACCCGACCCGACCCACCTGTTTAACGGGTCTAGCCGACGCCCTCGCCTGTGGCCGACGAGGGCGTGGCGGCCCTCGCTAGTGGCCGGTGAGGGCACGGGGGCCCTCACCCCGACCAGCCTATGGTCGGCGATGGTCGGTCGACGACCTTGCCGGCCAAGGGGTAAGGAGAAATGAAAAAAAAAAAGAAAGAGAAAAAAATAATTTAAAAAATCTGAATAAATAAATAAATAAATAAATTACAAAATTTGTCCACGTGATGCCACATAAGACTGCCGGCAGCCACATCAATAATTTCTAACTTAAATAGTCGGAAAGACTGAATTGGTACCAATGTGAAAAGATTTAGAACTAAATTGATCCAATTAAAAAGTTTAGGACTAACTTGATACTAATAGAAAAAGATTTATGACTATTTTGGTACTTTTCCCCATAATCGGCTCTAATGTAGACGATTTCTTCCTATTTTCTCTTCTTTCTTTACTCTTTTTTGTACTTCTTCCTATACCTATCGCCAACATTTGCGTCAGCTTGGTACCCGACTCTCCTAGGAACATCTCATTAAGGTTGGGCTTTATTATCTTTCAGGGTGAAGCACTACAAGTTGCTGCTACGAAGGATCATCTCATTAAGGTTGTCAAGGATAAAGTGCTAATTTATAGCAAGGTACCCGACTCTCCCGGGAACAAAAGGCTTCAAAGCACTACAAGTTGCTGCTTCAAAGCACTGTTATTCTTAATTAGCTACAGTGGTTGTGCTTCTTGTGCCGTGTTGCTTTTTGCCTCGGCTTGTTGCTTTGCTGTTGTTAGCTTCTTTGTTGTTGCTTTTCTTTTGTGCTAGCTCCCTTCCACTCATGCTGCTTATTTGCATTATGAGTGAAAGTTCTTGGCGCCAATTTGTGTATATTGGCTTTTCCCCTTCTATATATTATTACCTTTTACCAAAAAAAAAAAAAACATTTGCATCAGCTATTGGTTGCCAAAATTGGCCGAAATGGCTACATTAGCAAATCATCAATAAGTGTAAGACTAAACTAGCCAACTTGAATAAATCTAGGACTGAATTGCCACCGTATAATTGGTCTAAAATTTTTTAGACAATTTTTTCAACTTTATTTTTGGAGATTTTTTAAGGGGGACCAAGAAGGGACATGACCATATGACCTAATTAATGCAGCTATAAATCATGCGATGTCAAGCAATTGCTCACTTACTGGTTCTGTGGCAACAACCCTCGGCGAAGATGAAAGTTCTTTGTCGTCAAGCCAGCGAAGAAGGAGGGGACGCGTGCTAAGGAATTCGGATCTTCCTGCTCAACTGATTCGGTGCGGAATATATTCTGCACAAACGCACACGCGCACCCACCTTTTTCTTGCTTTCCTTTTTTCGTTTTCTTGACGTAGTAAGTGTAAGAACAAATTATCGACTTGATCATGCCACGGACGCATTCGAATTTATCAATAGGTAAGCAACGTGGTATCGGACAAGACTCCATCCATCGAACAACAGCCGCAACCACTAAGCCCCTAGCCTCTCTCGAGGAAAAGAAGCGATTTTATGATCAAGGAAGCTACCAGGTTGGTATGATGTCGGTATCAATTGTTTTGACAACTCGACTCACCCCTTTCAATCGAAAGAGAGAGAGATAACATCCGCGTGGAAAAAGAAGCGAATGCCCTTTTGTACTGGAGTTAGAGTTTGAAACTCGGAGAAAACTAATTGAGTTTCTAGATTGTGTTGTGTAGCTGTGATTGATTTGTGATTCGAAAGAGATGGCAAAATTTCTGTGGTGTCACCATCCCGAATTCAATACAACTGGCTGACGAACCGGACCCTTCTCCAGTACAATGTCGGACGCTGTGATCCGAGACTGATTCCACGGGCTGGCGAACCCATGTTACGATGCTGCGAACACTTCTAACAGCACGATGTGTCGTCGTTCATTTTCTTGAACCTGTGCCGAGCGTGGTTCTCCATTTCGCCATTCTTCTGAAAAATGGATGCATCATATCGCAAACGTCCTTTCTGTGCGATCTCTAATTCTTATCATGGTGTCAATCGAATCCCTTGGCGCTACTGAATTTACACTCTACACCTTCTCTTTCATACGCTTGAGCCCAGAATGGTCCTCGAGTTTCTCGCTCAGTTTGGATACACTTCAGGTTTCAACACTCCACGCCATCGCATATATCAAATCATTGTCAGCAGGTCCTTCCGGTTTCGCCCGACTCGACGCTCAATTGCAGCGACCGTGTGTACTGCTCCCCTCCTTAAACCTCAAGCATTGCCCTCATTCTTGATCCGAGTCGGCATTCCACAGCTCGACGTGCGTAAAACACAGCATTGATCTCTTGCCCTTAGTTTAAGGGTGTAGCATTGACCTCTTGCCCTCAGATTAAGGGGTGTTTCGTGTTCGTCGCTCGAGTGAAAAGACGAGGGGGCTAAGCCTCAAAATGAGGGCCATTGCTATCCTAGTCTCCTAGATCGTTGCACGCCAGGGTTGCCCAACCCTCCTCGTCCTTCAACAGCAAGGATCGTCCTTCAACCACCGTCGATCCCGCGAGCAAAATGGGGAAACTGTGCGTATCCAGAAAAAAGGAACAGGGGAAACTGTAAAACCTACACACGCCCATGCTCGTCCGTCAGATACAGGGAGAGAGATACAGTCTGGACCCACTCCAAGCTCCTTTCCTTTTTCGAGGGAGGAGAGCGAAAATGGGATTTGACACGGGACTCATGGTTTGCTATGATCACGAGCAGGTGGAAAAGAGAAAAAAAACGGAGGACGACGACAGTGCCATCTTTATCTCGCTCCCCTGTTTTCGAGAAGATCTTGCCCGCCACGGATAGATCCATTTCGCTCCCGATTAAATTAAGTTAAAGAAACAAAAAGAGAGAATCATGCATTAGGGCACGCTCATCCACATGTGGGCTGCCGGGCTATATCCTGTCCTAAAAATAATTTCAAGCTTCCCCCCTGTCCGACGTGGTCCCCCCCTTTCCTCCCTCCCTCCTCCCTCCTCCCTCCTCCGAAGCGCCATCATCTCCACGAAGAAAAAGACCAGGAAAATCAATTCTTTCTTTCTTACTTTAAAGCAAGGAGCAAAGAAGAAGGAGGGGGGAATCACAAACCCCAAACACGTCGCTTTCGCAACGGGCCATAAATGCGTGCATTTTCGACCCAAAAAAATAAATAAATGCGTGCATGCAACGTAAGTACACGGGAATAAAGACAAGGATAACACCAACCGAATTCAATGGGGCATCTGCCGAGAAAGAAGGGAGCAAAAGAAAGGGAAAATACAACAAAACCCACGAACATAAAATCACACAGAGCACGCCCTTTTGACATTTCACACCAGCAGAGAGCAGTTTCACGAAAGCAGAAAAAAGAAATTCAAAAGTTATACACCAAAGCGCAACGCCAACATAATAGCAAAGACATGCCTTCTCTACCCACCAGGAGCCTTTTTTTTTTATAATTACAATCCCACTTTTCACCCAAATCGCAGCAACCACCAACAGTTAAAAGCAAAAGCACCACCGGAAAGGACACGGGAGCCTTCCTCCTCTTCTCTTGGGTGGGGGGATTATGACTTGTGCATGGAAATAACCCATCTCCCAAAGGGGGGATTTCAAGCATGATAAAAGGGGGCTCGAGTGGGGAGGGGAGACCTCTCTCTCTCTCTCTCTTTTACACGAAAAGGGAGGTGACCCACAAAAGGATAAAACAGCACTAAGTTCAGGAAAAGGGATGGGAGAAAGTGAGGGTTGGGACCCAAGACAATAAGAGGCGTGCAAATCCCCTCTTCACTTGGTCTGCTCATTCACACATCCAACTCCTTTGCTCAGTCCAAACTTTGAGTCCTACTTTCACTAAACCCTAAAATATAGACTAATGATGATGATTCAACCCTTTTGCCGGGACAGCAACGGGTGCTGCTCTGCTCACACAAAATGCTCCAGCCTTAGAGAGTTGAGGACAACTTTTGTGTTCCACACCAGCTCGAGAAACCTCCACACCGATCGCTATAGAGAGACCCTTTCCAGTTTCGCCATACGCACAATGGCCCCCGTGTTCGAACACCACCGTCTTCGAACTTATTTTGCACACACTAGACATTACATTCACTATTAATTAAACAGAAGCAGGAACATAGGACTACTTGTAATAGCGCCAGACCACTGATAGAGAAACATACGGATTTATGGGGCCAGCCCAAGTGCTTCGGCTTTGCGCTTCAAGGATTTCAAGTAGTTGATGGCTTCGTCAAGAATCACAATGGCGTTCTTTTCCTTCCCACCGGGAACTATGCTTTGCAGAACATTGACAGTCTCACGGATTCTCTCCCTTTTGATTTTCTTGTCGCCAGATATAGAAGCCAAGCCATACGCGTACTTTTTGCCATCAGCACTACTGGATTTAGCATCATCCTCAGACCCAATAGACTGGTTCAGATAAGACGTTGCAGTGTCCATAAGAGATGGCAGCTGATTATCATCTCCGCCAGAAGTCTTTCGCCTCTTAACCGGCCAAAATGAACTAGCTACCTCCTCGTTACTTTCTTCAGACAAACCACGTCGCTCGTGATCTGTCATCGTACTGGGTGAATGGCCAGTACTAGTAACTTCGTCATCGTCGTCGTCGTCACCGTCACCGCCATCGGAGTAGTCAGTATCATCATCTGAATAGAGCAAGGCATTGAGTTCTTCCGTATCTTCCCGCATCTCGCTCTGCACATCAGTTTCTGGGTTTTCATGTATTCTCTCCACCGATAGAGGCCCAAAATGATTATCATGAGCAGTGTTGCTCCCTGCAATATCGTTGATAGCACTTCTAGGACAAAGTTGTTTTGTAGTCCATGGAGGTAGGCGCTCGGTAGGAACTCCATTCCCAGAACTGTATATCAAAGTAGTCTGATCACCCGATCGATCAAAAACAACAAATTTCTTCTGTGCGCCAACAGTGCCAGTATTAGGCATGCTGATATCCCTCCATTTCTCAAAAGTGGTAGTAGGGAGCTTGTCTTCTAGAACCAAATTGTCTGATGTAGGGGCCAAAGCTTGCCGGAAGCGCGGCAAGCAATAAAACCATCCTTGAGGTTCATAAGATTGGCTTATCCGAGGATGAGGTACTCCAGAAAACACATCTGGTGGTAAGACTCGACTGGGAGTAAACATTTGCTGGCCACCACTTTTCTGGGCTGAGATAGGACCTGGATACCCCAAGTTCATTTGGAAATTTGGCAACTCCGAATTAGGCAATTGCCAAGGTCCGGGTTGCTGCGGGAACCCACCGGCTTCTCCCATCCAACAAAAACAATCACCTGCAAAAATATAAGCAAGACAACTGACCTTAATAAACCCCAAAATGTTATACATTCCAAATTTAAGGTAGGTAAGTTTCCAGCATGAACAATTGAAACGGTACCTGATGGACCTTGAAATATTAGAAGTGGCTGATTGCTTGCTATTTGTTTGAGAAACAAGAGGAAAAAACTAAGAACACCAGCTTAAGAGGAACGCAAAGATGCAAAATCAATCTACGTAACAGGTTTAAGCAAATGACGAAAGTATTCAGCCTGAAAAAAGAAACCAAGAGAAACAAAAATTATGTCAGTAAGCAGCATAGCCAAAACCTAATCTTCACCAAAGTGCATACGAAAAATCACCAGTAGAAAAGTATCAAATAAATGCTAGTGGTGAAAACAGAGCACACCATGAACTTCTTACTAACCTGGCAATCTTGAAGAGGTTGAAAGCACGCTATCACTCTGACAATTATGGTAGCATTCCCAGCAATCCCGTTTTCATGTTTCAATGCCCGGAATCTCGTTTGGCTTGCTGCTTGGCACACCATAACTACACTTCCCAACCCTCTCAACTCAAGAAGTTTTCAACGCTTTTTTTATCTTCCAGCAGAGCAACAGGATCAACACCCAAGAAACACAGGAAACGAAACCAAAGATCTCCAGGAACCAACGAGGACGCTGATGGATGATGATCAGAAAAAAGCTTGAAGAATACCCACAGAGCACTTGCGCAAGATCAAGGAACTAAGGAACTAACAACAAGAAACAGAGACTCGTCCGATTACTGGCGGCGAAGGGAAGACGCGGGTAATTTCACAGACGGGACTACGAGTAAATTTTCAGCTAATCTGGCGGACGTAGCAAGGGACGACGACGAAGAAAGTGGATCCCATGGGGAAAGCGATGTTTACTGACTAAAGGGGCAGGCGAGGGAAATCACAACCTCGGGAGTGTTACACAAAGCGAAAGTTACAGAATAACCCTACAGAACAGGTTCAGAGAGATGGCTTTTCGGAATACATCAAGCGACAGGCTCCACCACCGCATGCTGCTCTGCTTCTTCCCGTTCTTCCTGAACAGATCGCCACGATAGCTCCCGCTGATGACCCTGCAACAGCCAATTCCGCGTTTCAGAACCGATTCGCACCCACCCACGCACCCAATCACACAACAACAAAAAACCATCTTCGCCACGGAAAATCGAAGCTCGAATCCTCCCTCCACGAGGGAACACATCAGAAAATCAGAATCGGGAAAAGGCAGAGCCGGTCCCGAAGGAAACGGAAGCTCGATCTACCGAGCGGCGGCGAAAGGAGCCAGCGGCCTCTCGCCGCAATCCGAGCGCCGGAGACGACGAATCTCGACCGCGGAAACGAAAACAGAGGCTCGCTCGCCGGAACCCGCCGGAAGAGGAGACGAGAAATCGGACGGCGACGCGGCTCGCCGCCGGGAAGGGGAAAAAAGCAAACGACGACGACCCAGAAGACGAGATCAGCAAGTACCTCGAGAAGTTCCGCGCCGCGAGCCGAATCCACACCGGAGAGAGAGAAAGAAGAGAGAGAAAGTCCGACCCAGACGTAGAGAGAGAGAGCTCGCACCACACCGCACCACTCAAAAAGGCGTCTTTGCAGAGAGAGAGAGAAAGCGAGAGAGAGAGAGAGAGAGTCAAAATGCAGAGCGAACGGAGAGAAAAAGAAGGGGACTGGATGGACGCAAGGAGGAGAAGGTTATATAGAGGGATGAATTGACGCAAATGCCCCCGCACCCTGGAGGTGCGGGGATAAAAATGGGATTTTCCATTTTTTCATTTCTTTTTTCGTATTTTCTTTTTAAAAAGGCGGAAAAAAATGAAAAAAATAAAAAATAAAAAAAGGAGGGAGGCGAGTGCATACGTGCGCGGGGGGGCATGAGGAGCGCACGCGAGGTATGAGTGTACCATGATGAACGGCCGAAACCCGCCCCTGTTTTTCGCCTTGGTAGGGGAAGGGGAGCTCTCGTACCGTATATTTTTATTCGTATCATACGCACGCCGCATCTAATTTATACCTATATACTCGAGAATATTCTCCGTATGTATCCAAATTGCTTACGCAACAACGTCATCTTACATTCGACACGTTTTTCTTTTATCAGTAAATTCCGTCGGGCCCACTGAATTGAATTAACTTTTCCCTAAAAATAATAATTTAATACGAACGATGTAGAATGAATTTGACGTGGTGCCGCGTCTACATACATGCCTCCATCTTGACTACATGATTGTCTTGACTTGGTCTTAAGAAGCATTTCGTGTCTCGCCAGTGATTAGAGAGGTGGTTTGGATTTTTGCAAGGCATTTCCACTTTTGAAATTGAGGCTCGAATTCCGTCGAGCTTTAGATGTTGGCCTGCGTGAGAATTTAGTGATTGAATTGTAAAATGTACTCATAGACCCAAAAAAAAAATACAATATTTATTTTGAAATGATATCATAGTGCAATACCCTTACTTTTTATCGAGGGTAGACAATACTCTTTGACTCATAGTGCAATACCCTTGATCCATTCGAAATGATATCATAGTGCAATACCCTTGATCCATTCGAAATATCATTTGCTTCGACTCATTTCGCATGGGGTTTTAGATATCGACATGCATTCTCCTACTCATTACCTCCGGTCCTTCGTTTTTGCTTCCTTAGGTGAACAACAACAGAGTTCTACCTTTAGAGCTAACATCACCTTAGAAAATCGTATTCTTTACCAACTTAGTTATAAACTAAGCTCCTCCATCCCAATTCAAGAAATTCAAAAGGGCAATAGTCATAATAATCACGAAACAAAGCAACCCGGCGAGGAAGAAGGGGAATTGTAGAGATGGGAAATGAAACATCTTCCTCGTCCGGCATGAAAATGGACTCTCGACTACGAATGATCCATCTACTTTAATGAAACATCTTCCAAGCCCACTCAGCAACAGCAGCAGCAGCAACGACAATGGGCGTAAGCAAGGCCAAGGATCAAAGATGTTTTTACAGAAAGGTCGAGAAATAGCATCCGATGCTTAGCCACGGACACCAATAATTCGGAGATTGACCGTTCAAACCATGTTGAATCATGGGAAAGGATGCGTTGGAGGTGGGGGGCCCGTTCTTGATCAGCGTCACTTTGGGGGGTGCATCATGCCAAAGAATTCGGCACTCCTGCCAAAAATCGATCTCTCTCTCTCCCTGTAATTTCCGTTCACTGTGCACCATCATCGTCGAGATCGGGGCGGGGCGGGACGGGGGAGGGGGGGGTAAAAAAGTGTGGGGGCTGGCCGTGGTTAGTAGGCATTGAGGCACTTTGCGCCTACGAAAGAAAAGTACTTTTCGGTTTGATTTGATGTGCGGATGTGTCACGGCCATCAAAGGAGTCATCATGGAAGATGGGGATGTTCTTGGAAATACCTTCTCCATTTTGGGGTATTGGAAATTTTATGTGGGTTTATCATTATGTGTGTGAATTAAAAAGAAAATCGCCTTTTTGTCTGGAACGTGTATTCGATTTGGACCCCCCTTTTCTTCGATAATTCTTGTGGAGAGCTGGGGAAAATAGTGAAAATGGGTCCGGGAAAATATGATAATCTTTTCGAACTTCTGTGGAGAGAAAATGAAAGGAGAGTTTTACATCCGACGCATTTTCTTCCCATCTTTTCTTTTCCTTTCTTTTCACAATTTTTTATCGAATTCGCTCTCGATGTATAATACATGCATGAATTTATTATCAGATCAATGTGTTTTGCACAGCTTTTGTGTTTTTTTATTTTACCTTTTTTAACATTAGAGAATAGTGCTAAATATACTAAAATGAAATAATAGTATTTATATATTCGGTGATAAGATAGACACTGATTATTGGTTTTGTATTGAATATAAAATCTGTTATTAAAGAGTATGGCAAACTCAACTGATCATGTTGAAGAACTAAATTAACTGTACCATATTACTAAATATATATTAATATTGCATGGCAATTTATTGTTATTTAGCACCGCTCCTCTCAAGAAACTTGTTCCCTTGGATGCAATCCATGCAATGGGTCTAAGAGACAAACTCAAAAAGTTCACGGTTTCAAATTGGAAAGAACAATGTCAAGACTCAATATAGAAGACATGACTAAGTTTAGAGTAAGTCATCTCATTTTCACATAGGTGCGGCATATCGCATAAACCACAATAGATGGTCGGCTTTCTAAAATTATTCATCGGAACTATGAAAAGCTAATGCGATGGACTAACATTGAGCGTGTCCACTCTATTTCTTTTGCATGTGATGTGTTTGCTAATTTCTTTCAAGTATATTTTTTGCACTTTCCAATTCGCAAGTAATTTGCGCTTCTTGATTGAGGTACGACTACTCATGTCTCATGCTGCTGCATTTAGTTACTTCTCATCAATCAACATTCTGTTCCCATCAAATATTAAAAACCCTAAATTAGATGGTTCTCAAACGAAATCAATAAAGAGAAACCCTAGCCAAAAACACAATTAACTTAAGAGGGAGACCATGATCCTATCACCTGAAACAGATCTCCTATGCAAAGATGAGGTGCATTTGCTCCCATGTATGCACCCCGGAATTAAATAAACCGATAACAACTGCATGAGCACGTCCACAAGCTTTTGTTTGGAGAGGAGGGAACAATCTGTACACACCCAAATCGAGCTTTTTTTCCTTCCGTTTTCCCTGCTATTTTTCCCTATCCCAATCCCATTAGGTCTACGCTTTTGGTGGCAATACCACATTCCCCCCATATACGAGTGAGATGTAAAGTTGGGATTCCCTCGCACGTCTAACCTCTTAATTTAATCATTAATGCTAATTACACTAAAGCTATCAATAAAGTAATCAATATGGTACCATATGCTATGATCCGAGCGTTCGTTTGAGCAATAATTAGTGCCCTTTAATTGGGATTTTGGCAATGTGCCTTCGAGGGGGGGTGTGGCATGGGAATCATGGATGTGGATTGAGCAATTAACTAAAAGTCACATGCTTTTTAATTAAAAAATTATGAGTAAGTGAGAGAGAGAGAGAGAGAAGAAGATAAAATACCCTTTATCTTTTTTCAAATCTAATGGGCACAAGGCTAAGATCTCCATCTTCTCGCACGAGCTCTTTTGCTTTGGTAGCTTCTCGCACTTAGGAGGAAGGAATTGGATGATTCTGTGTAACACGCACGTACGTTCTCGATCGGCCACATGGATCACTATGGGAGAGGAGAGGAGAGGGAGAGCCATGCTCGCTTCCAATAATAGTGGAGCCTCCACATTCGCCATCGATCATGGTTTTATTTTGATGCTCGTCCAACATATGTAGATACCCTTTTTGACAAATTAGGAGGAGCTGAACGTGAGTGTGTTGTGTGTCGATGTGGTGAGTGATTTTGTTCGAAAGAGTGAGGAAAAATATGTGATCTGCACACCTAAATGATTTCATTTTCTTAGATGATGATGTATTTGGAAGTCTTCGTGAAGCCGATGAATGATTCGCATGCATAAACCTCCCTAGTACTAGCTTTATTGTCGCGAGATTAGGGAACCGTCAAACTATATCAATAGTTTTGTGTCGCACCAAATAATCTAGTTGGAATAATCTTCACTCGAAAGGTCAAGCTGATGAGTTATTAATTGCCCAGTTAAAATATATCAATAGTTTTGTGTCACACCAAATAATCTCATACTCAAACCAATCAGACTACTTTAGTACAACTCAAACTTGCATCTCAAAAATCTCATCGTCATGGGCATGCTCCCTCTCAATTCAAGTATCCTTTTGCATTAGCATATCTCAATTTGGCTATGCACGTACAATTATGCACTACAATCACCATCAACAACTAATTTGAGATCGTGCTGCTCTAGCCCCACACCTACCTTCATCTATGGTCCGTATATCATATTGCCAAATTAACTACCCAATATCTCTTCTCACGCAAACCAATAGTGATGACAATTTCAACTCGAAATCTCTGTCGATCATGAGCTCTCGTCATTGAGATATTCAACAACCATGAGAACAAATTGGTGCTCCATCATTCACTATCGGCTCTAATATTATTTTTTCAAATTCACAATGAAAGTCTATACTTATGGTATGCGAGGTCAACAAAAAAAGAACTCAAATTCGAGCTTACCAACACATTTAATTGGATTCACCTTCATTCCAAAACTTGAACCTATGAATTATAGGCCTATTACAATACATTAATTATTTTGCACCACCCCAATTTTTTGACAAGGAAGTTATACGACACAACTTACATGGCACCTCAATAATACCAATTTACTCTTAAATTAACAGTGTATCGATCTTATTAACGATGACATGTTCGATGACCGATAGCTTAAATTCTTTGAGAAAAATAATTTCCTAACAAATTGTCTTGGAAAGGCAAACTTGACCTTTTAACACGCTTATCGCGGGAGTGATTAACAAGCACTTCACCCGGCCCCAGAAGCTATAATACGTCAATTGCACCATCAATGAGTGTGGACAATCTCAAGGTTTTTAACAGAGGATTGTATATATAACAACCAAGAGCACTTTAATTACGTGTGACACTAAAATACTAAAAGGTGGGGGAAACAAAGTCATACGTGCTCGAGAGAATATTCAAAGACAAAAGTCTCTCTCTTTCCTCCTTTTTTTAATTATGTTTTTCTCCATTGTCTTGGCATACCTAGAGTTTGATTTCCATGTTTTCCGCCGGGTACAATATTGTAATAGTCGTCCTAATTCCTATGCCAAAGAACGCCTCGATCGAAGTCCATCGGACGCGCCAGGACGCGACACGTGCCGCGCCGACATCGCCCGTGCTTATTCATGATTCATGATTAAGGCTAATCGAGTCAAGTATAATAATGGGCGTGTTAGAGAGAGAGAGAGTTTGGTGGGGGAGGGGGTGGGACATGAGAGACCATGGAGCCATTTGATTGTGGATTCTCCAACAATAACATCCCACGCTTGGAAAGCTAAGCTATGCCCACTCCCCCATCTCATGCCGCACTTAAAAAGAAAATACAATAAAGGGGGAAGAAAAGAAAGGAGAGAGAGAGAGATAGAGGGGGGGCTCGCGACTTTAGGGTTTGGCAATATAAATAATTTGCCCTAAAGATAAAGGAGATCTCGCAAACCGATACAAAGGGGGAGATGATGCAAAAGGAAAGGAACCCATGTCCCCCTCTCCTCCACACGAAGCGTACTTAGAAAACCACCACCGTTCCTCTTCGTGCGTATGTTTCTTGTGTATGTCCTATCGCCGAAAAGGAGGAGGACCATTTGGAAAGCGCCAATTCGAGTAGCGTATTCTCGCAAGTATATTCAACTTTAGTGGCTCGAGATTGAAGAGGTTTGGGGATGGATGTTTGGTCAGGGAGAAAAGAATGGTTTCTGAAGGAGATTGCTCGAGGTCAAATGAACAAAAGGGAATTGACCATTTCGTATATAACAAATTTAACCATATCAATCGATGTCAACGTGTCTCTGTCGTGTGTTTGAACCTCCGGTCCTAAAGAACTCCTTGAGACGAAGAGATTGATAATTGCTTTTAGCTTCCGCTCGTTCACTTTACTTTCATGCTATCGTCAGCCGGTCCAACGTTACGTCGGAAGTTAAAAGGAGTAGATATAGATCGAAATGAAACCTTTCTCCCCGACTCTTTTGGAACAAATAATGCGAAAAATGTGAAGATCAACTTTAGTATCATATTACACCAAACATCCTTTCTTTATCTCGACGCCTATCGTTCTAAAGCTAAAAGCACGACCGCGAAAACATCAAGTCCACACCTACAAAGCAACATCATCCTGAGAAGAGTTCCAGCTAAGGAAAGACAGTCGCCAAAAAATCGAATTCCAAGCAAAATGATCACAACCTTAACCTAGACCACCCTTCAAAGGCTTCAAACTAAACGATCGAGGGACAACTAAAGCGTGGGGCGACACGAAGCGCTGTCGAGCTAGAATGATACTTGAAGGAATTCCCACAAATGCTCTCTCCCATCCTACAGCCATGATTGACCCACGAGCCACCGAATCACGCATCGCCTACACGCGCAGCACTTCGTATACCCTACGCCATATATGCGGGGCGTACATTGGGTCTGAAGTTTCCATCATCAGCACGTGCAGAGGGTATGCTCATGATTCCTTCTCATCGCCGTATCCATCGAAAGCTTCTCGAGAGATCGAGCGGGCGGGCGAGGGACCGAGCATCGAGGGTCGGCCGATGCAGCGAAACGTGAAAAGCGGGCCGTGTCTTCTCCTCCAGTTGGTGCTTGGTGGTGGGTATTATTAGGGTTTTCTGGGTACGCGTGTGAGGACCTTTTAATCACGTAGTTTTTGACTTCTAATTCCGCATGGTTCTCTCGCCATATTTTTTCCCCTTTTTCCCTTTCTTTTTCCACGGGATTGATGGTGATGGTAACATCACCTAGAAATTGGTGGTTGCACGTTCATGTCCCTTGGGTGGCAAGAAAACACGAAAACCCTTTATTTATTTATTTTTTAATAATTATCACATCATAAATCTTGTTAGATGTGATGTTGAGAGGGTGTGTGTTAACCTTCCCCATTTAATTTATAATAATTTTTCGGCGAGTTGTGTAATTGTTCCTTCATCTCTTTTTCAACCCATCAAATGAGTGAGCTTGGGAAGTGGGTGGGATGACTCCCCTTTGGCAGCAGAATCATGCCGTGCTTGACGCGAAACGAAAAAGGGAAAGCGAAGGGGAAGGGGAAGGTTTGATGTTAAATTTGCTAATACTGTCGAACCCTAGTTAGGTGCGCAAGTTGGACCGTGATGCGCTTTGTTCCTCCGAATTTTAAAGTCCTTAGTCAACTTTGAAGAGCCGGGTCTTTTAGTAAACAAGGGTTTGAATGGCTTTTTGTACTTCTATCTATGTGCAAGTAGCGGAATTCTGATTTTTTTTAGAGCATTATTGACGTAAGATACGGGGAAAAGTGAATTGGAAGTTCTAAATCTTTTTGTAGGTATAATGATATTCCGTTTTAAAAAAAAGCCGTAATCGAGTCTTCTTGACATAAAGTGCCGAAAAATTCTTATGTGGATTTGAAATAGGTCAATGCAATTAACTAAGGAACCGAGTAGAAATTAAGGAGTATAAAATTTGCTCCATAAGAAAGAGTCGTGCTAAACAAGCATCAAAATGAATAGTCGTGCTATAGGCCATGCAATTTTACGTGACACATCCCACATCTGCTGTCCTTGATATAAATAGTCAATAGCCTCCTACAAATACAGCTACCCATGTCTAAGATGATAAGCATGGGATGTGCGCACAAATTTAATTGTGTAATCTACATAATCATCATGTCTTTCTTTAGACTCGTCTTATTACTATTATTTTTTGGCCTTACATGCGTTCGCTCACAAATTTGGTGCATATCTGCTAATTTATGGAATGTCAAATTTAATTTGCAAGTATATAAATACAAAACCCATCTAATTCCGTCAAGATTATGTTAGTGACCATATTAAAATCAAGAAGTCAACCTGTTCCATAGTTTGGTGGTGACTGGTGAACACGGAGTGAGCACCAAAGCCTCGTTTGGTGTGGCTATTTTCATTATTAATTTTTTCTGGCCATATTACATCAATTGACTCAGTCTCTTTGAAGATCCTAGGAATTATAAATACTTGGGAGTCGCTTTGATTTTTCAATGCCCTGCCTTTTCTTCCCATATCAGATTCTTGAATTTTGACTTTCACCGGAATTCTATATTTAAAAATTTTCCGGACACAGGACAAGACACAGGCGAAAAAAAAAAAGGGGCCATTCCTAAACATAAGATGAAAATACGATTCCAAAGATCAAAGATAAAAACAAAACAAGTCAAAATATTTTTCAATTGAAAGAAAAGTTGCTAAAAGGGCGGAGGGCAAAACGGCGAAGTCAAAATCGAATTAAAAAAAGAAGAAGAAAAAAGCGAAAGGAGAATATAAAAAAGGGATAACTTCACGCGCCGGGATAAATAATTGGGAAAATAAAAAGAAGACAAAAAAAAAAAAAAAAGCAGAAATTGGGGGAGGAGAAAATCCAGAGATTCCGACCACCAAATCTTGCCGTACAGGAAGAAGCAGCAGGTCTTCGGTATTAAAAATAAAAGTCGCCCCACGCGGACTCGATTTTTCTTTTTTCTTTTTTTCCTTTTTCACTTTTTTTATTTATTTTTTTCCAATTTGGCACGCCGTTCCGTTCTGTCACTGAGATTGACCACCGCAGACTGCTTTCCACGCTCGTCAGACGCGTCTATTTACCATTCTCTCCTCGCTCTGCAAGTCAATGCTCGCTCCCACACCCCCAACCAATTTTCCCAATTTTCGAATTTAAATGATTTCTCTAAACCTTATCCCTAACACAAATCGTGTTTCCAAATTGTCTTAAATCTATTTTTATCGAAATATGCTTTGAATAATGGCCTGTCTGTTTAGAAAAGAAAAATTATTTCTGCAAGATCGCTTTTCCAATTTTCCTATATTTAGATGACGGTAAAACTAATCGACATTTGACTAGTCTACACGAAAGCATGCCCACCTTCCCATGCAAGGATCGTAATGGAAAACTATCTGATCACGCTCCATAATTAGTAATTGATTGGTGTAACTAGCGCCCCCTCGATAGTTGGTGGATCGGCATGCGGGTGCCCCGCATAACACCAACTCGCCATGTACCGCAGCCCGTGGCCCCGGGAGACCGTCATATCAGCGGCGGCTTTCGTGGACTTGTGCAGCCGCCGACCGGCCGCCGTGCCCGCCGCCCTGCGTTCCAACTCTCCTGTTTTCCCAAAATGAAAAGAAGGCGTCGCTACTTTCAGAACGTCATGACATAATTATTTACTGCAGCTTTGGAAAAAAATAAAGGACAAGCAAATCAGAGGGCGCGGGTTCATGGAATCATGCCCATCGACCTGGGTGGGCTTTATGAAGCATTAACCGTCCACAGAACTAGCAAATGATGGCTGCTTTCGAAATGCTTTCCCTAAGCACTTTCCATTCATTCGTCGAGGTTTCGATCGTCGTGCTTTGGCATATGTTCCTCATTTTCACCTCGCCTAAACATGGTCCGTCGCGCTGCGCTCGTGCGACTTAGCCTGACGGAATGCCTTCTGAAAAGCCACTCGAACGAGTCCAATCAAAGCGGACGGTATCGCTCCACTGTTGGCCCATCAGATCCGCCTGCAGTGGCATCAGAGCCAGGGTGAGGATGAACAGGTTTTTTAGATTCGTTTCTGATCGCACGTCGCCTAAATACTGGCCGCTGCAATGTAGAAAAAATCTCGTGTAAAGCGGGGCCTATTTCCAAGCTCTGCAGGTATGATTTTTTTCATAAAGTCACACTGGTTGATACTTGATATTAGGAATTCAAACTCATTTGGACTCGTGCAGATTTTAGTATCTGTTCCTACCAACTGCTCTGTCTGATGGCCTATTATTGCGTACAAAGTCGCTCCATACATATGATATTGCTGGGTGCATCGGATGCGATTCGACAGTGACCGATAATGGACATTACCTCTGGTTGCAACTCGGTGGTTGGTTTGACAATGTCAGCTTACTGTTGCAAGTACAGTAAAATTCCTTTGTTTGATCTTCGCTCATAATTTATCGATAAAAATTCGAGAATAAACAGAGTAGTATCATCAAACAAGTGGTGCACCTTAAATGTTTAGTTCGTTTCGACCTCGAGTGTCGGCATTCATGGTCGCCTTGATTCACCGCCTTTGGTGATGGACAGAGGAGTGATTTCTTTGCCAGATGGAGCCATGATTTCCCACGCACATAATGCAACGGCATTACTCATCAAAGGCTTGGAAAGCCAATCGCATTGGAAGTCGAGGTGAAGACATTAGAGTCAAAGTGGGGGAAAAATCCCTTTCGATCCGTCCCAAACACAGACTGATCGGTCAACAAGACGACTCAATTGTGACCGTGTAAATGGGACATGGAGGACATAAGCCCAATAGGGTCGGTAGGACCTTGGACAGGGACAAGGCGAAAGGAACAATTGGTCGTGATTCCATGGAATTCAGTATGATAAGCATTAATCTAATGTTCTCACATTCGATTTGGTTGAAAACTTCCTTCATTTTCTCCCATCCCATGCAATTGTTAAAGAAGACAATCAATAAATACACCGGAAGTACAAGATGTTGTCTAGATCCATGCACCACTATATCATATCGTGACCCGTGAACTACCATAATAAAAGCGATAAATGACATTAAAAATATTATAACTTCGGTATGGCACTATTTTTCATGCCAAAACTTTCAATTCAATCACTTGAATACCACTTTTGAAGATAAAAACGAGTACTTCAATGCCATCGTCAATTTTAGTCGTAAAAAAATCTAACGCATCAATTTTTTATAATATAAATAGTATGACGTGGTTCGTTGACAAAGTTAACCCAACATTATCCGAGCGAAAGAACGTCGTCCCATATTAATGAATTGGGGAAAAATCGAATCTCTTCATTAAACCCCGAACTCGCGTTGATGATTGTGGGGACAAAATTACCATTCGAAACCTGCAATGGAGAGCAGGAACCAGAGAAGTGGCTCCAGATCTCAAGTTCGCGTCAACCAAGCGAAGAAGATGAAGGTCGATATCACTGCGAACGTGGCTCGGAAGCCAAGTACAGACAACACTTCAACTGTGGTCCGTGGATGCCCACTTCCAGGCTCAACCTTTCATACCCACATCCAGTTTTTTCCCCTTTTTCCTCGCGACATTTCAGTTTTCTCGTTACCGGTCGATGATTTCTTTTAAAAAGTTAATTTTTTCCCTTCCTTTTTTTATTTCGTGGGTGTCTTTTCGTCGAATTGGGTTGGGCGAGGACCACGATGAGGAGGAGCAAAAGGAAGAAAAAGCTCAGGCGGATGACGCTGGCGTCGATTGCGGAATGGTCTTTTGCTTGTGTCGGTATCGGAACCCAATTTGATATGAGTTTGAAACCGGTTCCGTCTTCAATGTGCATGATGGTTTGCTTGACAAAATAAAGGAGCGCTTTGGTTTTGGTTTTATCTGTTTAAAAGAAACAGATAGCTTTTTTCCAGGCTTAAAGAATACGCTCTCCTAAATTTATTGTGATCATTTCTTCGTTGAATGTCTAAAACCTGAACTTGCTTCCCTATTTTGAGAAGGACTGAGAGAGAGTGGGAATTTTTCGTTTACAAACGGCGCCGTTTTTTTAAGAAGGGCCAAGTCATTGGCACGTCGGTTTTTTTTTTTTTTTTGAAGGAAAAGCCACACGTTAAAAAAAAAGTTTTATTAAGATAGTCACGAAGGACTTCTAGTCAAAAATGATTGTCGGAGACAGTTAAGAAATCCAACAAAAAGTTTTAGTATCGAAGCGAGTGTCATAAAAAAGTTATAACACTTTTAGTATCATTTTCGTTAAAGAAAGATAAAGCAACTCTAAATCAAACATGATTCAACATATAAAAGCTTAGTCATTACCTAATCACAACATAACGAAACAACTTAGATATATACAATCCAGACAAACATGTGGAGTAGGTCATATTTGAGCGAGGGTTACTCGGGTTTGGGCCAGGTCATGAGCACAGTAGCTTTGAACGGTGGACATTCGCTCCCTCTAGTCTAAACCCGATCTTTACCCAGGGAGGTAGACTCTTTGCTTCAACAAATAAGCATTCAGTTCTAGAAACATTACTCCATATACATATGATTCAACATATTCAGTAATCAGTACACAGAAATTTCAGGGAAAAGGAAAAAAAAAAAGAAAAAAAGAAATTGGATGCAGCTAAACCCAAGCCACTCGAGTGAAGAGACGACGCTCGACATAATTAAGAATTTGGGTTGGCAAGTCGGTCCAATGGGCTGGGTTGAATCCGAAAAGCTCCATGTCCAAAACGGACCAATCTGTCCTGCAGGACAACCCTTGAGCCCACTGGCAAATTACATGGTTAATTATCGGGAGAAGGACACACTAATCTTTAAACCTAGGCCCAATATGCAATTCCATCGTTGAACTTTTAATTCGTCAAATATGGTCCTTGAACTATTCCTAAATGTCCGATCCAGTCTCTAAAATTTTCAATCTAGTTCACCAGCTCTCAATAATAAATTCAAAATTTTTCATAATTATACCATAGCCTGGATTTTACAATATCTTTCCACTAGCACATTAATTAAGTGAATAACACATGTGCTCAAACGATATTGCTCATGCTTCTAGAAACAATTAAGGCTCCATTCGTTTTGTGAAAAATAAATAGTTTGGAAAACATTTTCATAAAAATAATCAATTGTTGTCACTTGAAATAATTAGCCAATAAAAAATAATTGCATTATCAATAATAATTTATATCTGTACATTATTGTGGACGATGAACATATTTTTGCTTCGCCTGTAGTAAGGAGGGGATGGTTCGAGTGAATCGGCCTAAAAGAGGATAATGGAAATGGGCTTGGTGCAGCTACAACACTAAAATAGGCTTGACTTAGGTCTTTTTGATCTTGGGCTTATTTTGGTCATAGGGAGTTTGGGCCCAATTGACTACTTAGGCCAAATTTGTTCCTCACTGGATTGGCCTTTAAGATGGGGCCCAGTAATGACCCAATTCGTGTCCCTTGCCCAAAACCCGAAGGCCTGCTCAAGCCCATGTTCGGACCTGGCCCGAGGGCCCAGTCGGAGTCCCCATTTTCGGAATTGCAAATTTTAAAAAATATTAAAATAATAATTTAAAAAATCGAAATTTCAAATATTTAGAAAATAGCTTAGAGATAGGTATAGACCAAGTTGCGTGGCTTTAGCAGTAAATTTAACATCGTTTTATTTAGTTAGCATAACCTTTAGTTTAGTTTATTTTTTTTAGGGGTTACCTTAGATAAGTTGTCTTAGTAGATCAATCTTTTAAGTAGGAAATTAAACTTGGTTTGCATTTAGCTCATAGGGCATCTTATCCCATGCTTATAAGATAAGCGTATGTATTTTTTGCTCAAGTATCGGGTTTTCTTTTTTGCATTTACTTCTTCTTCTTTTTGTCATACTTTAGCTTTCATCTAACTTTTAGACTTTTACTATGTCTCATTGTAGAGCGTGAAAGTCAAATCCCATACCTAAAACTAAATATCCCCACTTTCAGCTTTGTTATGCCTCTTGGCGAAGTGTAGGAATCGAATTCCACATCTAAAAGTAAATGTCTAGACCAAGTTGTGTGGCTTTAGTAATAAATTTAGCATTGTCTTATTTAGTTAGCACAACCTTTAGTTTAGTCTTTTTTTTTAGGGGTTACCTTAGATAAGTTGTCTTAGTAGATCAATCTTTCAAGTAGGAAATTGGTTTGCATTTAGCTTATAGGGGATAGGGGTGATCGGGTCTAGGGTGGGTGGGTTCCAGACCTAAACCTTGAACCCGACCTTATTATAACTGGTTACTCTCTTTTGGACCTTGTACTCGACCTTGTTTGCACTGGACCCTATACCCGAACCACCTTGTTTTTCCGGTTCGGTTCTAGGTTAACCTTGGTCATATTGGAACCTAATTTTCAACCGCCCATCCTATACGACTTTGAATTTTATATTAATACGCAATAAAACAACATAATTCTTCTAATTTGTATTAAAACATTAAGCACTTGTAATCAATAAGTAAATAAACTTTTTGATTAAAAAAACTAAGGATCCACAAGACTAATTATCATAAACAAAATCATAAGGCAAAGCAAAAATCTTAACATTGCATGAACATTAGCAACAAATATAGATCTAATATTAGTCTCATTCCTAAAATATTACATGAAGTTGTTCATTTATCTAAAATGGTTAACAAATCTCTGTTGTAAGCATAACTCCTCCAAAAGTGAAATTAGCATAACTCCTCATTCAAAAGTGAAATTAGGCGAGTCAATTTATGTGGTACAAAATCTCTAACAAAAACCTAAATTTATACATAAAGAAAAATCAACAAGAAATCATGCTTTAGAGACATATGCAAAAGTTATGATTTAATAAAGTTTATTTACTTACAATAAAATTGGAGTTTCCACAAAATGAAGTTTATTTTCCAACGATAATGTCCTCAATAAGACAATCCAAATCTAAAAACGAAAAAAAAAAAGATTAAATAAAGCATTCACTTAGTAGATAGTTATGCGAATGAATTACAAAATAGAAAAAAATATATACAACTTACCCGCCTCAAACTTTTTGCATTCTCAATGCACTCTTCAACATTAATCGACATGTGAATAGCTCTCAACCAATCTTGAGTACAAATCAAGCTTTTCACCATTCTAAGAGTCAAAGAACTTCGAAAGCCGTCAAGTACACGTCTTGATGTACTAAAAGCCGACTCTCATTCAAGGGTAGTCACGGGAATAGACAAAACATTCCAAACTATCAAAGATAACATTTTATATTTGACCCAATACTCTTCCATCACATCAAAAGATCAAGATTAAAGATATATTCACTTTTAGCTTCAAGATACCTATTAAGCTCAAATTTGTTTTCATTCAATATTTTTTTCTTCGTGTGGAGAAAGCTTTTATGCCAAGCATGAATTTCACACTCATTGTCATTAGTATCGGTATTGGAATCACTACTACTATTACTCACACTTGAACCACCAAATTTTTCTTTACTAGAAGGGCCAACAAAAGATTGCTCATGAAATAGCATCCTTCACTTTATCATGCATGTTATCAATTTTCACTTCATCATCATAAATTTATTCAAAAGAGAATTTGACATAATTCAACTTCTTTGTAGGATCCAATGCAACCGCAATCAATACCATCATATTTAATTTATCCAAACTCCCATAATACTTGTTAAACTTCTCTTTCATTTTTATACCCATAGCTTGAAGCTTTGGGTCTAAATAATTCGCCACATTATTCAAATATATATACAAAATAGCTATCCCTTCAAAATAATCATTTGAAGTAACATATGAACTCCCCAACATCCTTCTGGTTGCATCATAAAATCGTTTCAGAAAGAAAGAATGATGGCATTTTCCCAATTTTCATCTTAAGGTGAATCATTGTCAATTTCCCTTAAAAAAGATGAATCATCTTCTTCCATTCTTTGAAAAGCTTTCTTAAACTTTATAGCAATGTCTAACATCATGTAAGTAGAGTTCCATCTAGTGGCAATATCAAGACAAACCGAACTCTTATATGCAATCCTCTCACTCTCAATACAAGATTGGAATGTCTTAACTCTCGCCGGAGAACTCCTCACATACCTAACTACGTTCCGGATACGTGCAATAGAATCAAGAACCTCATTCAATCCGTCTCTTACTATCAAGTTAAGTATATGAGCAGTGCATCTCATATGTAAAGCATCGCCATTCAAAATAAAAAATTCTTCTTTTGAAATTTTTTCCTTTAAAAAACCAACAGCCATATTATTTGAATTAGCATTATCCATGGTTATTGTGGACATATTTTTTTCTATTCCCCAGTCACAAATGCATTTCTCCCGCTATTTTCCTAATCTCCCTACCCTTGTAACTATACATCACCACAGAATTGATTGTTCTTTTCAGCAACTACCAGTTTTCATTAATAAAATGTGTAGTGAGACACAAATAGTTTAAGTTTTGAATGGAACTCCACATATCCGTTGTGAGTGCAATCCTAAATTTAAGCTTACGAAAGTAAGCTTTCAAATAAGTTCTTTTACTCGGATATAACTTCATACAATCTCTAGCCACTATAAATTGTGAAAGATGTTGGAAAAGAGGTTGTAATTCAGTAACAAAATTGCAAAAATCAACACGCTTAACCATGGAAAACGGTTGTTAATCAATAATAATCATTCGAGCAAGCATATGCCAACAACATTCTTGATCAAACTTCCATGTCGTTGAGACACTACCATCACTAGTAGTATTTTTCCCTATCTCGCTAGCTACATCTTTGTCACGTGATGCAAACAGTATTTACTTTTTATCTACACCATGATACTTTTCCACATGGTAGACATTCCATGATCAACATTATACACATAATTAATCCCGCAATAAATGCACTTCACCCTAACTGTTTTCTATGTTTTCTCATTTATGATTCTTGAAAAATTATCCCAAGCCTTTGATTGATTAGCTTGCTTTTTACTAGAAGGAGGACGAGAGTTAGGTACCCTCACCTTGTTTGTCGCACCCATGGTTGCAGATTCCACTTCATCAGCTCCATGGAATGACAATTCCATGAACGGATTCATTTCATTATGTCCATCCACTACCATTGATTTGTTTTTGTCTTGATCCATTGACTAAAAACAAATTATATAACATTAGGATTCAAGAAAAAATAAATTATACAAGAGACAAATGGCTACACTTAAAGAATACTAATTCCTTCTAGCAAATCAATCTACTTTATCAGAAAATGCCACAAAATAGCATTCTAAGGAATAAATTAATGCTATCTGAACATAGTTGGATGAAATTGTGTAACTGATAGTAACTCGTATCCATCATTTAGGTCATTGTTAAGTAGCCCTTGGTAATATAGTAGTAGAGTATGCATACCCATATACACATAGAAGACATCTACTCATTGAAAATCTAAATTTCCACGTGCAAGGACATTCAACCAAACCCTAGCAAGTCATCCTTCCATAACCACGACTAATATGGAAGCATTTGACCTAAAATTTAAGCAGTGAAACCCTGGCAAGTTTATACAGTAGGACCAATTAGAGTATGGACGTTTTGTTTAGAATTTATACACGAACTAGCACTTGGTATACTCCAGCATATTTTCTGGAAACCATATGTAACATTGACCAAATTCATCAGCAGCTGGCATTTGATTTGCTCATAGTCTCGTCCTGCTAGATATGGTGCTAAACCATGAAGAGAATCATTGGTCCGTAAGTTGCAGGAAGCTAGGCATCGCAACATAACATGGATCGAAACTAATTCACTTTTGTTGACAGATTTTCATTCTTACTAAGAGTTCCACTAAGCTTTTATGTGAAGGTGACATTGCAATAAGCTTTGAATAGAACAGATTCCTAAGCTTGATAACTGTCCTAAGCCCCCATCTCCAAAGACTTAAGAGTTTGTGAAGTTAGTTCTTAGAGTTTTGTAAAGTCTAACTATCCTAATCCTCTAGCGAAGGTTCGCATAGAGGATTACACGGAGGAAGCCCGGGCCTTCTCACATGTGCAGTAGATCACTACCTCTATCTTCCCCCGACGGGTGTGCCAAGAAGGCTTGGGCCCACCAATCGCGTGAGCCATAGTCATCGCCGCTACCGCCATCCTCCGATGGGAAGGCTTGAGAGGGCGAGCGCCCAGCGGATCTGCCCGTCTCTGTGATCTCGCAAAGCCTTGACATGGCGGCGATTCACCCGATGCCAAAGCTCTCTGAGTTCTACGACTTCTTCACTCTCTCTCCCACCTTACCCCACCCATTCACAATGAGTTCCCATATGAACAAAAAAAACACAAACTTTTCCACCAATCTGACAAGAAATCCAGCTTGGGATAGCACCCCGAAAGAAAAAAAGAAGAACCTAGCTTCAATCCAAAATAAAATTCTAGAAAAATCAAGAAAATTTGCGAGCTTATAGATGAGGAAGCCGGCGATGGATGAAATAGAGCAACAGGGAGCCGATGATGGAGCGATTGTGAGCCAATCGACGGTGGATGGAAGCGTGCAAGGAAGAGGAGAGGAACTCACGAACGTTGAAGGAAAAACCACTGTGTGAACTCTATGAGAGATAAGAAATTAGGGGAACAATTTAGGGTTTTGGACTTTTGGGTTGGGCTCACAAAACCTGTTCCCAAATCGGTTCTCGAACCAATCCGATTGATCTGATTCCTGGGTGGGTACTCACTTGGAACCGGTTTAAATTGGTTTCGCATTTTGGGAACTGGTTCCCGACCCTCTTTTCCGAGTGAGCTGGTTTGGTTCCCAAGTATATTCGGTCTAGTTGCACACCTCTAATAGAGGGTCTCATCCCGCGACTTATAAGATAAGTGTATATATTTTTTGCTCAACTTGTATTGGGTTTTCGTTTTCGCATTTACTGTTTTTTTTTTTTTGTCCCACTCTAACTCTTAGACTTTTATTTTATCTCATTGCAGAACGTGAGAGTCAAATCCCATACTTGAAACTAAACATCCCTACCCTTAGCTTTGTTCTGCCTCTTTGCAAAGTCTAGGAATTAGACCTCAAATTCGAAACTAAATGTCTCCACCCCCAACTTTCCCTGAGAAGGTGGAGGAATCAAACTCTCCACATCCCCCTTCCCATTTGAGTATTTTTTTTTTCTTATTTGCACTGCATTTAAATAAATTGCTTGTTGAATTATTTAAATGGTTAGGGTAAGTTTGCGTCATAATAAACCTTGCAAGAACATTGCATGATAACTTAATGGTTTTGATACCTTTAGGTTCATAATTGGTAATTAAGATTGTGTGATCACTTAGATTATCAACCTTCCAAGTCAGTTTTACCGAAAAGACGCTAATGGAAACATTAGCATAATCAAGTCCCTAAAACTAAAATCTCTAGTTACGTAGAAATTGAGATGACATTCTCGCGTCTCAATTGGTTTTTAGTCAACCCCAAATGGCTAGTGGCAATTTCTAAAATCCAATTGGCACAAAACTAACAACAAAATCCAATGTTACGCGAGGTATGGACTTTGGAAAACTTACATCTAATCAATGATAGTTGGCCTACCATTAGGCAATATCCTTTTACTCGTTTCTTTTTCACACAACGGAAAAAGAGGGTTGCAACAACGTCAATCAAGGCTACATCTATGTCCATTGAAATTGGGTTGGGGACCTCAATGCCTAGGCCCGGGTCCTTGACGCCCGAGTCCATCAAGGCCGAGCCCAACACCTAGATGCACTTGCCCGAGACCCTAACGCCCCTACCCGGATCCTTGGTTGGGTCTGGTCCTAGTCCCGATTCCATCGAAGCTGGGTCCAGGACATTAGCGCCTACCCGTGTCAAGCTTGAGTCCCCAACACTCGTGCCCAGGTCCATCAAGGTCAGACCCATCTCCATAGAGGCCGAACTCAAGATTTTGGTGCCCAAAACAAGGGTTGAGGGTAAAAGTGGGATTTCAAAAATTTGATGAGGACAAAGTTGGAAGAGAAAAATTCATTAATCCCTAAAGTAGCATGTTGAAAATACTCAAAACACAAAACTGGATAGGATTTGTATTGAGTTAAGAGACTTTGGAAATGCTAGCATTTCCCGAATGGACTCCAAAAATAGTTATCAAATATTGCCCAAAGGTCATTAAAGCCTTAAAGTCCATTTCCAAAGCCAAACTAAACATACCTATAGGGTAGAAAGGGGTCTGCTGATATTAATGGAAATCCATAAAAAAAAAATTTAAAAAAAGGTTTAGTCCATGAAATTAGCATGGCATTCAGGAGGTCATGATTTATATAATGGGTGCGGTTTCATGAAAATTTTGTTATGGAAGAAAAAGGAAGAATTGTGGAGCTCAAATTAATTGCGTGGCATTTTGAATTTTGCATACCCAAGTTGCCAGTTGATTCTTTCCAGTGTTTGTTTAAGTGAACAAATTGCCGAGAATTAGTTTTTTAGACTTCAATGTGTTTGATAATAAAAAAATTATTTACGGTCAAAGAAAATATGCATATTTAAAATTAGGAAAATGAATTTCCTAACTTGCAAAGCGGAAATTTTTTTCTAAAAAATGATTTCTCGAAAAATATTTTCTTTCATCATAAGGCTTTCCCCAAAACAAACACATCTTTAGACTCTATTTATTTTGCGGAAAACCTTTTTCGGAAAACAAATGTTTTCTTCATTTTGCAACATTTGGATTGTTTAGGATAATGAATCGCCCAAAAATATATACTTCAATTTAGGAAAATGATTTCCTCTTTAAGGCTCCATTTGTTTTGCAAAAAATTAAGTCTGGTCACCTATAACCTAAGCATAGCACCAAAGTTTCAAGCCTAGCCTTGATGGACCCGATCATCGAGAACTCGGGCATAGGCATTAGCATCCCGAGCCCTTACACTAGGTCACGAGCTTGGCCTCCTCTCTGAACCCAAGCATTGAGGTCCCACGCTTGGCTTTTGTGGATCAAGCTCAAGTGCTAGGGATCTGGGCACAGACACCGGGGCCTTTGACCAACCTCTATGAACCTGAGACCGATGCTTATGCTCTTGCTCTAGACCCAAGTGTTCCGAGTCCAAGTTCGCGACACCTAGGTCAAGGACCATCAAGACTAGACCTAGGATCTTGATGCCAGTGCTTGGTTTTCTAGTTGCTCGTGCACAAATTACAAGCGCTCGAATAGTATTTTCCAGGAATTATTAAGCGCTAGCACAAATTAGATTTTTCGTTCGAAACGATGGAAAACATTTTTCAGTTCCTTTCAAGTTCTAACCAAATACAAAAAAATATTACCTTTTTACCCTGAAAATGACTTACTAGAAAATATTTTCAGTAAAACAAATGGAACCTAAAAATCGAAAATTATTTCTAAAATATAACTATATATTATTTCTTGAATTGGAAACCCTACATTTGGACACGGGAACCCCAGTGCTTGTTCTTGAACCCTTGATAGCAGCCCTAAGCTAGGGTCTATCGAGGCCAAGCCTGGAACCCCGATGCTTGGGCCCAGTTCTATAGAGGTTGGGTTGGGGACACCAACACTTATGGTCATACTTAGGACTCTAATACTATTGCCGACTCCCTAATGCTCTGGCACCTTGGCTCGGGTCCATAGAGGCCTAACCCAAGACCCTGATGCTCATGCTTGAGTCTCTACTACTAAGGTGTGACCTCGATGCTAGTGCTTAAGTCCTCAACGCTTGGGCCTGTGTCTATTCAAATTACGCTTTGGACTTCAATGCCTAGACTTGGGTCCTCAGCGCCCATGCCTAAGTCCTCAACTCCTAGGCTTAGGTCTTGGGTACATCAAGGTTGGGTTCGGGACATCCGTGCCTGCCCATGTTAATCAAGGCTAGGCTTGAGACCTTGGCACTCTCACCTAGGTCCATCAAGGCTGGGCTTGTGTCCATGCTTTGATGCCCAAACCCAAGTCATTGACACACTCATCCAAGTCCATCGAAGCCAAGATTGGGACCCCAAAGCCCATGCCTTGTCCTCGACACCTGAGCCCATCGAGGTCAGACTCAGCACCCTAGTGCCCATACCCTATTCCCTAATTACCTATACACAAGTCACTAGCGCTCGAATAATATATATTTATTTAGGAAAATCAAGATTTTTCTTATCAAATGATAGAAAATATTTTGCAGTTCATTTTTAGATTTTAGTCAAGCAACGGAAAATATTATTATTTTCCTAGAAAATAACTTCATAGAATTTTTTTTAAAATTTCACATTTTTTTAGGAACAAATGGAATGTAAGTTCCTAGACTCTTTACGATTCTAGATTGATCTAATCTCCTAAAAAATGAGGCGGTGCCTAATTTCATATTAGAGTCCCCATTACTCAATGCGAGTAAGTGAAGATGCCAAACAATCTCTGGTTCAAGGATTTTGTTATGGATGCGATCAATCTCTGGTCGTAATAGGCATGACTCTAAAATCAAACTCGAGATCTCGTGAACAAAATCCCAAATTTCCATGCCGAACTTGAATCGAAATGTGTAGCTCATTCATGTAGAATCCCCAAATTCTAATACTTACTTTGCTACATTACTCTACAAATAAATATGCGCACGAATCTTTATGTTGCTACTTCATTCATATGGCTCTTCTGTTTCCTCCTAATTTTTTAATCAGGGCAGTGCCCTCGATAGTCTTGACTGCTCAGTCAAACAAAGGATTGTTTGACAGTGTCCCATGAGAAAGCAAATCCAGTGGCTCAGCAAAGAGCAATTTACTCCCAAAACATGAAGTGAACGCACCTCCTCAAGAATCTTTTTCCAAGCGTGCCATGTTTGGTCTCTGCAGAGCCCTGTCCACTTCATGACTACTCAGACAACAGGGGATAAACTTCAGAATGAACAACCAAGCAGGAGAAAATGGATTCAGCAGTTTCAACAAAACTCTCATAAAAACCATGTTTTTTGGGGATTTATTATATATTTCTCCTCCCCTTTAGCTAATGCAAATTTGCAAACTCCAATCAAAAAGAGAAAAAGAAAAAAAGACTAAAAAAATTAATAAAACTGTATTTCACAACCAACACAAATCTTTTCTCATCTTTTTCGCTCATCTCCTCCTTGAGTCCTTACCAAGCTGCTAAGAAGTCTAATATTTAACAGCTGGTGTCAAAACTCCCATCTCATACTAAGAGTATGAACACACACTGTTATGCCGTTCCTGCATCCTCCAACCGATGACCCAACTTATTCAAAACTCCGCCATTACACATAATCCAAAGATTTGTCTTCCCCAGTTCTTTTCCAACCAATTTCTCTCACCTCTTCCTTTTTCTTTTCTGTTGTGTTCTAACATTGTCTTGTTGGTGCATTTCAGTATACACACCTTTACATACAAAAATCAAGTTCAGCCCTTGTAAATGAGAAATAGACCTTGCTTTCACGACCCAACAACAGTCAACAGCAATTTTTTTGGGATTGCTATGTCCTCCTCCTTTTAGGGTCCGGGCTGCTATGTGAGGAATTTGCACACGACCCAATTGCAGTTTCATCGGTTTTATAGCTCAGGCAAGCAGCATCCAGTACCCCGATTGGACTCTGAGGCACAGAGGAAACTGAAGTGCCACTTTTGGGGAACGCAACACTCAATGCCATGTCTGAAATCAGCTCGATGCACCTCAGGACCCTCTCCTGGAAAATGCAACACTATATCAGAAAAAAGTTCACTGTGATCTTTGCTGAGGAATCTTACATGAATTTGGATATGAAATGATAAGAGCAGAGTATAATCGAACGTGCTACATATGTTCTCGGATGAACATTTTCAATCACGCAATGTCACATTTTGGACAACCAGTGTTTACCTTTCTCACAGGTTGAGGGAGAAAAGAAGTTGCCTCCTCAATGTCCATAAATTGGTTCTCTCTCGCAACAGATATCGCAACAGCTGCTGCAACTTCGGAAGGCCTGAACTCTACAAAATCAATCCCTGCACGTATATAGCATTCCATCAGACCATTGGAACATCTCTCAGCCGAACATTAAGGCACATTGAACTGAAAGAGGAGTTTTCTTAATCTTGGGGCAATTTCAACACTTAAAAGAGGGATAACCTTTGGCGATGCTCAAAACGAGTTGGACCGATCGTGAAATCAATGTTCGGAGAGGCAAGTTTCCACCATTGATTTTGCGAAGGAAATGATCCAAATAGGAGAAAGGGGTCACGGCTTGCATTCTCCAGCTCAATGTACTCAAAACTAGGAGTTCCATTCTCTGAATTGTTCTGGCTTCAAACACAAACTTAGATTCACCAGCCTGCGACATGCATTATATTTATCAGATGAATTGGATCGAAATCAAATTCAACATACAGAGAATCAATGACACAATGAATGAAAAGATTCAAACCTGTAAATCTAGAGAAAGAGGCACTTCAGTTTCCTCCATTTTGGCTGCTAGAGATAAGCATGCCACAGCCAATAACTGTGTCATCCAAGGTTTTCCTTTCTGTGATTAGGACAGTATAAATTGTTCAGACACGGTGAAAATCCAACTCGATGCAATGCAATAAACGAATAAACATCAATGCTAAGCAACCCGTACACAATTCGACTTCCAATCTATAAAACTTACAGGCAAATCGTAGGTCGAGAGGAACCTATCCAAGTAGTTGATTGATAGATATGCAGAGAGCGGTCCAAAGCTGAAATGGGCATGAACCTGTTGAATTGATGGAGTGAGCACAATCATCTTCAACTGAACAAGCAATCTATGAACCAATCAAACCGGCAAAATGCGAGACCATTTCCATGATATGTGAGAAAAACACTGAAATTGTCATGAACCAAAGCGGGTTCTCAATGCTCTACCACCAACAGCAACACCGCAAACTCTACCATCAAAATGACATCTAAAATGACAATAGCTGGGACAATCAACCGACCCACATGAACACTGAAACCCAAGTCCAATCCCATCCACGCGACCACGAAGAGGAAATGAAAGAAACAAAATGGAAGAAAAAACGCCCACCTTGCCCATCCAATCAATAGCCTCGGCTCTAACCGCCACGTCCAAATCCCCATTTCTCAATCGGGTCAAGTAATCCAGTCCGGGCAAATGCCGGCACTCCTTCTCCAGCAACACCGCCAGGCACTCCTCGCTCTGCATCGGCACCAGCTCCTCCCTCCCCTCAAAGCACCCGTCTTGACCACGCCCCCGGCGGCGCCACGTGGCCTCGACGCCCTCCCCCGCGGCCCCATCGCCGTCGTTCTCGCCGAAGACGCTCGTGTCGTCCTCGACGCAGAGGAGGCTGGAAACCGCGCGGTCGAAGCTGGGTGCCATCTCAAACGGGAAGAGAGAACCCACCAAAAAAAAAAAAAAAAAAACAGGGTCCCTCTGTTCTTTTCGTCTTTTTAATCTCTGGGGATATTGTTATATCCAGTACTGGTGGGTTCTCGACGATGGTGACGATGAAATGAAGAAGAGCACACGAATCCTTCTTGCCCAACACGAATTTTTTTATAACGAATGAATCAAAGGAAAATCGATCGAAACCAAAGGAGAAAAAGCCTGTTGAACGAAGCAAAAACCAGGTCCTTCCTCAGCCTCCCCCTCTCTTCCTCCCTGTCAAGCACTCTCCCTCTCAAGCACTCAAGACAGGAGAGCGTTGGAGGCTGAAAGGGACTGATGCTGAGGAGGGTTTATGAAGGACAGGAGTACATCCTTTTAGGGTAAAAGGCAGAGAGAGAGAGAGAGAGTAGAGAGAGTGTAGAGAGAGAAAATGAGAGGGTGCAAAATAAATATATACAATAGATGAAGATGGGCTTTTTCACAAAAAAGAATTTGCCCAGATTGCAGCCATTGGATGAATTACTTGGAAAATTCAAGGTTTTCCCCTTCCATTTTGTTGGCCTTTTTTTACCCTGACCAGTGAGAAAGAAAAGTGTTTTCTTGGACAAATATAAAATATGTAATACATCAATGCAATTGAAATTCAGATGGGGAGATGCTACATCTCGAGTTTTGTTTTTCTTTGATGTGACTTAAAAAATCATTTTTTTTTGGGATCTTTCGTTGTGACTGATGTCTTATTTGATACGCGTAAACTCAAGTAAAATGTCATTTGGCTATATATGTTAAGTGAAGCTTGCGTCCCTTTTTGGAGTTATGTATTCGGAAACATGATGGCCTCACATGTATGAGTGGAAAAATCATCGAAGCCCACCAACCTGCAAGGAAGGAAACTCATAAATCCGATGCCCATTAGGCACATATCCATCGTCCAAATCCAAATCTATTAATGAATCGCCCGATTTATCATATGTATTTACATCTAGACACGCTTTTCCGCTTAAATAATACACACAAGAGCGTCATCGTTGTGAGCCCGACGTCACCGCTGATGCATCGTCTCTCTCTCATTCCATCCAATCCACGCTTATATTTTCAACTATTCCAATTGTCCACCATTTTCACGATAATCTGGACCAGAGTGAGTGGCGCCACATCTGGACATAGGCAATGTTTCTAATAATAAACATGGGGAATTAATCGCATGGTGAAAATATAATTATGAGGGGGGCTTTAATTTTGGCAAAAAAATTATTGGACTAGATCTCGGTTTTCATGGGATTTCTATGTGAAAACCCTACGGCGTTTTCCTCTCCGACCGTCATTTTCTCATGTGATCAAAATGCGCCGAAGATTGAGAGCCGCGGCTCTACAGGGAAGAATACGAAATAGCTGTCAATTTCGGATTTTTTTAAAAATATTATTTTATCCTGAGGGAGAAATAAAGTGATGTGAAATTACGGTTGGGGGCCCCAGGGAGGGGAGGGGAGGGGGGACCAATCGACCTTGATTCTGTCTTTTTCGCGCTGCGGTCCTGACACGTGGCGGGCCGTTTCGCGCCTGCTGACAAGTCCGCGGAAACTTTCCCTACCGCGAGTTACAATCATGAGAGTGTTGACCGTAATTTCTCGCCCTTGGACCGGCGGTGGCGGAGTACGTTGCATTTGCTAATTACGCATCACCTCTTTCGGGGGAGGAAAAGGAGGAGGAGCTTTAAAACGAAATAAAGGTGGGTTTTTCTGTTAAGATGGGGGAAAAATTGACATAACTTTGTTCGATGGTACATTGCCCATATGCAATCATGCATGTAACTCATCTCGAGACGAGAATGTCTAGTGAAGACATGACCCCGATAAAAACCGACCAAAAGGGAGGAAATAATTTGTTTTGAAATCCAAATCGAATTATATTTTTCTTCTCACGGGTCAATGGGTTATGTGCTAGTCAACTCAAATAACTTAGCGCCCCTAAGTACTTGATGATTGGTAACTTCAAATCTCCGAATTGGAAATTCCTATTGCGTCAATTAACTGCACCAGTACGGGATTTACCTTTCTTGCATGTATGTTGAAGGAATTAGGCCTTCGAACCCGTTCCTCAACCATTTTTTCCTCCCCCCGTCTTTTCCTCGGCCTTAACAAAGTGTACATCGAAAATTCAATTTCTGGTACCAAGAAAGCTCATTTTCCCCTTCTCAAGTTGCCACGGCATAGATTGGTATTGATACATACACAATTTGAGAATACAAATAAACAAACATAATCAAATAAAAAAGAGATTATAAATAATTTCATCGTAAGCAATTACTAAAGATCATAGATATATTTCTTTGATAATAAGCTCTAGCCTATTATCCAAATAAACAAAAAATGTTCTCTATTTTGTGCATAGTATTTGATCCATAGGATAGCATAAGTACCAAAAATTATATAAAAAAAATCTTAAATCTATTGCATTAATACAAATTCAATCATAAACATTTTTTACATTGATACAATTTGTTCCATCTCACCAAATTAAGTCCAAAATTACTAACACAGACATCGACCATTTTACATAACATGGCTAGTGTTGATTTAGACAATTATTTTTTAATATTTTGCTTTTCTTTTTTCTTTTCCCTTTTTTCCTCCTATTTTCCTTCTTTTCTTTTTCTTTTTCATTGTGGGTGGTGAGGGTCACTAAAGCTCGTTGGCCAATGGGCTAGACACAGATGACCACGAGCAAGGGCTTCGGGGTCCTTGCCTAGTGGTCAGTGAGCTTTAGCAACCCTTGTTGGCCATAGTGAAAAAGACAAAAGAAAAGAAGAAAAAGAGAAGAAAAAATTGATAAAAATTAAAAATTTCGAAAAAAGTAGAGGAAGTTTATAAATAATTTATAATAATAAGTCCACATCATTGCTAACCATGCTGCGAGGACATTCGGTGTCAACATCAGTAATTTTTTATTTAAATCGACCAGATGAACTGAATTGATACTAATGTGAAAATGTTTAAAATTAAATTGATACAACTATAAAAGGTTTAAGATTTTTTTAGTACTTCTCTCCATAAGTACCCATTTAGGAAAATCAAGAAACAATTGTTCGAGTCGAAAAGGGAGAACTCGAACTTGTCACATTCCAAGACAAGGAAAGCGTAACTTATCTACATGCTATTGAAAGACACTAAAGTAGCAAACTTTATTGATTTGAAGGAGATATGATGATTTTATATTTTAAGTGGCAAACTCTAGAATGTTAGTCGATTTGTATATAACTATCCACATCCGTCGTCTCTAAATCATATTGACAAGAATTCATCTAATGCAATTAGATCTTAAATATGCTCGAGAAGTCAATCTAATGAAGAAAAAAAGACCTCGAAAACCAAAAGATAAAAAAAATTAAAATTAAAATGAATAAAAGAATATGGAGAATTTATTTTTCCTTGATGACAACTATAGATAGAGACATACAATATTAGAGTATTCACGCTTTAAACCGTTTTGTCAACAACATAAAGTCATGGATGAATTAGAAGAGACGACGTGTTCAAATCTCGTAGGCCCTTCATTTACCTACTCACTTAATGAAAACATAGGAGAGAGCACTGTCGCATCCGACCATTAGTTTTAACTAGCATGTGGCATCCAAAGCTAATATGAGCAAGGGACCTTGGATTCAAACATCATATTAGTATCATCGAATCTAGTCGGAGGTATGCCCGTTCCGACGGGCCGTAATGATTTATACTTGCACTAAATTTGCTAGAATTTGAAAGTGGTACTTCACCCGATGGACATGTGATAAAGATGTCTAGTCTCTACAATAAGAATCGTCGTATGTCGTGTCTTTCTAATAAGGTACGGAATATTTCGTTAAATATATAATATGATTACACTAAAGAGAACACCTTAAAAAGACATCTAACAAAAGTTAGGAGGCAAAGCAAACAGTTTCATCACTGCCCAGAGAATCACCGCAGCTGTCAAATCGGCGAGAGGGGAAAAAGGCAGATTTGAAGGATCAAAGTGGGGAGGGAAGGAAGGAAAAAAAAAAATCATCTCAAAATCAGCAAATTCCCTCCGGAAAAAAGTTGGAGAAAAGTTGGGAAAGAAAAATTAGAGAGATTTTTTTCTTTAGGCTGACCAGAGCATCATAAAAGACGAGTATCTTTGCCTCTCCTTTTTCTAAATTTTCACTTTCGGGGGAGCGTCTGCCTTGGATTTGCTGGATGTAAAATCAAAAGTACAGAACTGCTTTCCTAACATTCAGCGATGACTGATAGATTTAGCAAATTGCGGTTCCAGTTGCGGTAAAACCAACATAATTAAAAGCTAAAAAAAGATTGTCAAAACATGTTAACTGAGGTAGGCAAAGACGCGACTGTGTTGCTGATGATGTAGATTGAACCACGACATCAGGGTGGACCACACGAGATTCAGGGTCGCAGTTCATCATGTTTTCTTGGTAATGCCGTGGAAAAAGGGAGGAAGGAGGAGGAGGAGTCTTGACTCCCCGTTTGAAAGGGGCTGGTCGTCGGAAGATTTTACTTGCACGATCTCCGAATGCTTTGGACCTTTCATGGCGTTTTCAAGATGCCCCTCGACTAGGCGGTCCGAGACAAGATGTGGTGCTCCTCGCTCTCTTTTTTATGTATCTGTCTTTGTCTCTCGGTCGTGATTTTAAGTGAATATATTTGGATAATTCAAGAGTTGCTTTGTCTTTGCAACATCAGCCATTGTGATTCATGTGGACATGCTTTAAGAGTCGTAGCACCGGATCTTCCAAATAAGAGTTAAGAGTCTCGAACCTCTTTGATGTAGATGCTAATGAGATTTATGTATATGACTAATCCTTCACCGGTATAAAAAATTAAGGGTTTTTGGTTGGAATCCTTCAAGATGTGTTGGAATTTTTTATTTCCTTTGCGCCCACTTCAATTAATCACTCTGAATGTGGATCTGTATCGAACTTACTCCCTTCTGCATGAATGATTATTTTCTTTCATTTTCTACCTATAAGCTTAGTTTTGCCGGTTGTGTATAATTGGGCTCAAGAAATTCTCTCGAGTCTCGAGCGATGAAGTGTTGATCGTGCCGAAATAGTCCTCGACCGTATAAAATTTTCTCTTGACCTTTAGTTAGTCTCCTATTTCCTTAAAGTAGAATATGCAACACTGCATATTTATCCTCCTCTTCTTTTCTCCGCACGGGAGAAAGTTCAATTTTTTTTTTAAATTGGAAATGGGAGTTCTTTGTGTGGGAATTGGCCTCAAAAGATTAGCATGAAGTTGGTTCATGTTCAACTAAAAAGTAAATGGAACAAATGGCATCAACTCCCAACTTTACATGATCACATGAAGCACAATAATTTTGGACCACAAATTAGGGTTTTCTTTACTAGGGTTTCAAGCTTAGGATGCTTATTCTTGCACCCTTTGAGACAAGCTTCAAAACGGGGAATTCCTTTGGTTCCAAAAGAGACTTTGAGGACACAAATTTCCAACCCCCTTTTGCAATCCCTCCAATCCTTTGGTGAAATGCTCTTTTCACTACTTGAAGTTTCTCTACTTTTCACATCTTTTTTGCAGCTTCACGCTCACAGAAATTCCTCTGCGAGGGGGCCAAAAACAATGCCCACTTTTGAATGCCCCATATGGTTCTTGTCAGTTCTCGATGCAAATTTCGATGAATCTGTTATTCATTGTCCCTTGTTTCTTTCCTCTGTTCGATTTAATTTATATGGTCTTCTTTAACTTTCTCTTCCTCAGAAGACTTTATCCCTCGTCTCTCCTCTCGGTCCAAAGAGAGAGCATTTCTGTGTTATATTACTGTTTGAGATCCGAGCCGACCTCTCCAGAGTGTCATTCACACCCACTACAGATTTTTTAACTCATCCTCTCACTTTCGAATTTTCTATCTTTTCTTTCCTTTTTACTGCCACACTCCCCAATGTTAAGGTTCTCTGCGAGGGCATATGACCAGTTCATCTTTGGCTTTTTGACCACTCCTCTCTCTTTCTCTCTCTTTCTCTCTCTCTCTCTCTCCCTCTCCCTCTCTGTGAGATATATAAAAGTTCACTTCAAGGTCACGTATTGTATTGGGCGGTTCATCTTTGCATGCTTCGGTCACGTAGAATAATAGGGTTTACGATGAGATGAATAAGGCTTTTAAGTCCTCATGCGTGTCTGTCTTGTTTCGTGTTCTTGTTGGAGAAATAAACATAATACTCGTGGCATGCGTTTGGGATATTGTTTGTCGCATAGATGCGACTCGATGAACAATGACCTGGATAGATCGAGATTAATAGATTGTTTAGTCGATACACTTCACCCATAAACAATATCAGAATTTATTGATTTCGATTGCTTGAGGAAAGTGTTCGAATATCATTTCCCCTATAGAATGGTAAGAATGACAGGTTTCATATAGCAAATTACTAGGACAGATTCGATCAGTGATATGGTCATCGAACCCGGTACAACCTACCTCATTATTAGCAACATCAAAACCTTTGCAAGCACTTAAATAGAAGAATCCATCTCTTAAGTAAGAGGAGAGTGTACTATACAAGAATCTGTCTATTAGATTGGATTCGCTTGGTTGTCTCAAGTTGTCATTATAGTGATGATATTCATAAATAGGGATCCTCTCCATTTAAGATAAGGTTGACAGCTTCATCCCTCTAAATGTCAATTTATCCTTCCCAATAGTCGAGAGAGAGAGAGAGAGATGCTCATGTTAGGCGATTTCAAAGAGTGCACTCACATATACCGTTCTGGTGGGTTTAGGATTTTGATTATAGAGTGCTCCTAACAATGAAGGAATTAGTACTCTCTCTACCATTAAAGTCAATTGGTTGTTCATAAGAATGGAGACTTCAAGAACTTTCCGTGCTACTAAGTACCAACTAGCATAATCCACGCCTTTTATTCCCTCACACGGCACTGGTCATGTACTCAGCCCACGCTTTTTCTCTCTAATGCCCTAAACTTTGCATTTTTTTTCTAAAGCTCTTCGCCGCGAAGCGGCGTTCTTACTAGAATCAAGTTGAAATTCTTGACCACACAAAAAGAATGTTGAACAAGTGCCCGGTCGCACAGAAGTTGAACTTCTCTTAGTTATATGGGGAACTGAAATATTATATTTACTCTACCTTAAGATCCACCAGAATGTAGTCATTAGTCTTGAGTTTTCAGAACCTGAATGTAGGCTCCAAGGATCACACCCTTCAAACCCGAACCTTAATAGTTTCACGGATTTTAGGTATTTCGATGAATGTTGCAAAGCCATTAAGATAATTCCATCAATACTCAATGTGTTCAGGAGAGTTCATCAGCACATTATGATTATTATTATTATTGAATAAAAAAGAAAAGGGATAATTCAATAAAAAAAGACAACTGAAATATATAAAATCGGAAGATAATCTTGAAAAAATTACCTTTGAAAATCTTCAGATAGAGGGGATCAACTGGAGGAGAGAGGAAGAAAACAATTTTACTCTCAAGGATAATTTACGGATAATTTACGTAAACGGCTTGCTCGCCTTTTTCATGCCAAGTCGATGGCACAAAGACTAAGATTTGGACAAAAAAGAGGGGAATTATTGTTTCTTCTGGATTCATATAATTATTTTATGTGCTCCAAATATTGCCTTTATATATATATATATTAATATTGCTTCTATAAATATATATGTATATTACACAATAAATATTGCAGTTCTATGTCTTATGTTTAATTTTAGTAAGAGGATAAACCTGCTTAATGGGATTCGGATCCACTTTATATAAAAATCTAAGGAAACTCTAGCAGAGAATTTGATCGATGTAAACATAAACAAAACCTATAAATTTAAGTAGATAAGTTAATAAATCATTAATATCTATAGATTTACATCTATTCAATACATTTATTGGTTTAAAGATTATGCTCCCGAACACCACACAAAATTGTGGGAGAAATTGTCTAATTAGTCATAAACTATTATATAGATGCCAATTTAGTCTTAAATTTTCCAATTTTGACAATTTAGTTCAAACCTTCAAGCAAAATTCCAATGTAGTCATTCCAGTCAATCTTTGCTGGAAAATTGCTTACATGACAGTCCACTATGTAGGATGGACATTGATGACTAGATCGCCACATTAGTGACTTCTAGCAAAAATTAATTAAAATGATTACATTGAAATTTTGCAAAATGGTTTAGGAGTAAATTGGCAAAATTGAAAAGTTTAGAATTGAATTAGTGGCCATACAATAGGATTAAGATTGGTTTGATAATTTTTACTACAATTATGTAGGGTAAGGTGTACGGTATAGGTGCATATGACTCTATACCATAGAACCAGTCTTGTATGACTATGCATCATGTCTAAACTTTTGAAGTATAAAACTTGCTTTACCACCTTTAATGCCCCCCTAAACTTAGAATATCCATTCTACAAACTCTCCTAAACACCTTTGTCAAAATTTTGGGACGAGATTCTTTGTACCCATTAGCATCTTCGCTCAGTGTCTCATTCATCCAAATTACGATTTAATGTGAATAAAGTCGTCGTGAAATTTTTGATGGAGTGCATCAATGATCAAAATTTATCCAGACACCAATGATAATACCTAACAAAAATTGAATCTTTATATCTATGTAAGGAGGATGCACTTGTGCAAGGAAGTTCTATTCCAAAACTCATTCTCTTAACGTCCGCAAGACCCAGTCGATCAAAATGCTAATTAAAGAACTGTGGAGATCCACATTCGAAAATGATAACCACCCCCTTGCCACTCCTATACGTGTAAGATCTCCATTCCACCAATCCAACACGATTTGCCTAGAGATTCGCCCCCTCAATAAACTAACATCTACAGCACCTTTCCTAATGCCAACCATCAAGAATAATATAGCCCTGTTGACGAAAATTAAGAGGGACAGGCATAGCAAGAACAAAGTAAAAACCCCATCACTTGTGCAATAACATATACTTTCGCGAAGACCATAAATTCTTCTCTCCTAGTCCTCATCGAGCTTCCAACATCTTCGTCACCTTGGCATGTGCAAACCCCCTTCAACGCCGTGGTCCGCCATCTACACACAGTCCCGAACATCCGCCGTATCTTCTGTGTCTCCACTAAAAGATTAAGAACCCTAACCCCAAAGATTAATCCAACATTAAATGCCCAAAACCGGCCCCAAATCCAAGAAAAGGAAAAGATAAAAGAAAAATGATCCCCACGTGGAAACAAGCTTGGGTCCACAGCTACCCAATATATGGTGCCACTTGCGTAGCTTTATAGGGAGCCTGTCTTCTATTCCTCGGTCTCTCATTTGTCACGACATCCTAATATATTCCAAATTACGAGTCGAGCTGGCAAAAGACACCCTTCTTGGCACATTCGCGTCCTCAGTCAGCGTCATTAACACATATCAAATTCACTAATTTATAACTCGGCTTCTTTATGGCTTTTGGGGGATTCTCGATTGGTGTCTGAGGGAGGTCTTTTGAGAGAGTGGGAAAGCAGTTCCTCAGCTCAATATATGTTATTAATGTAGCAGCGTGTCTTCTAACGAAGCTAGATTAGTCAAATGCGCCCTTGATCTGTTCTTGTGCTAACACCCCATTTGGAGAAACGCCACGGTCGTCAATGTTATGGGGACTGAAGTTGATTGGTTTAGCGAGCATATGAAGGACACCAAGAGGTCAATGAACGTGTATATCTCGGCTTGATCTGTGTCCACTGTTCTTTTGGTCCACCCCCCCTAACTTAGCCCAACATTTCTTTACTTGTCAAAGATCCGTGTCCCAGTCCGACCTTCTTTCTTGCTCGATAGCGCTTGGTGTTCCCACTTCAAGTTTGGCAGCTGAAGGGTTGTTTAACATGTGCCGGGATGGGGATTCATCTAGAGAGATCAGTTGAAAAATGAGAAAAAAAAGGGGGATCCTCTCCGAAAAGCTCTCAAAGTTAGGGGGCTTCTAGTTGCATCAAAGGAACTGTCATCATCAATATGCCAAATTGAACTTGGTGTGTGCAAATACTATTGGCCGTGCAAATTCATTTTGAAGTCAAGGACAAATGCAACTACCCAAATTTAACCTAGACTTGACACTATAAGATATGATAAGATGACCATGATGACTTTGCCCTTCGCTTCTTTGCTTCGTCAATCTTTAATCCTTCACTTTCTTTCCTCCAGTTTTCGTCCAAAACTGGATCTTTACACTTCTCAATTTAGACCCATTAGGCCATGAGTGCAATTTGGGACGATGGGCTGGTTGAACGGTCGACAGATACACTCCCCATTCTAGTTGATCGAAACACAGACCAAATCCCAACTTGGAGCGCAAAAGAGTGTGCAAGTGTTGGACCAGACTTATGATTCCTAAGCCCATCAAAAGCTTACATGTTCATAACCATTCTGACCTGGCCCCTTGCGCCAAAAGGCTCTTTGGTCTTCAGATGAGTAAGCATCAATCTAAATGGTGCAAATAGTTCGACATGTCTCGAGTTTTACCCAAAATTCGAGCGATGGATCGGAGCTGAGTTTAGGGTAAATCCAAAAATGAGGCCAAGTAGTGTCCATGGTGTCCATGTACCAAGGGAGCTTAGGCGACCTAGTTTCGGAGGTTCACTGCTCGGCCTAGGGTCTGGAAAAGGCCAACCTCTCGAGCCGTGGGCTGAGCAACCTGTCCATAGCGGCCAACCCCCTGAACGAACAGCCGGGCGGGTGCTCGAGAGATGCCGAATTTTCACGACCAGACTGCTTTTTTGGCATGTTTATGACCTCTATTATCATTGTGGTCGTGTTTTCCTTCGCTACGGATTGGAAGAGATATCTTATAATCACACCTCTAATTAATGATTATAGATTCATGAATATCCGGCAAATGCAAATCTAATTGAACACAGATACGATTTTGGCAACACATATCTCTAACCAACCAATCAGAATGCTGCAGTGGAGGTTTCCTCCAACTGGAGATGGAGGAGAATACAAGGCTTTCGTCCTTACAAATTCCTTGTGGAACATTTAATTTGAGCCATCATTATTCTTTGCATATTTGAAACTCCAATGGTTACTATCGATGAGCTTCTTATCACCTAAGTACCATTGAATTTTAAAATTTTAAAAAAAGTGTAATCAAATCTTAAAACTTATCACAAAAAGTACAATTAAGTCCTACAAATTTTAAAAGTGCAATTAAGTCTTATAATTGGTCGATTTTGTGTAATAATTTTCGTTTATCAAGTTGGACAGAATTAATAAAAAGATATGATTGTATCAAATTAACAAGTTAAATACTTGATTATACTTTTTGATTTTTTTTAATTAAATTATACTTTTGTGATAAGTTTTTATTATACTTGTTAAAAATTTTATAATGTAATTACACTTTTGCGATAGGGTTTAAAACTTCTAATACATTTATATCATTTCTTTTCATACGAGAATGTAAACGTCCAAGATATAATTAACTGATAAGACATTCGCTCGTGGCTCGAGCTCATGATCACTTTTTTAAGCCTGGGCTACCATGGTCCTCCCGGCGATTTATCATCGATCGCGATGAAGACACGTGGCCAGATCACAATGGCTACGAAACTTCCCTTCAAGAATCTTCTCATCCGAGAGCATCAAGCAACGAACCTACACGGACGTCCCTACGACGCGCGACACCCTATAAAACCCGACCCCGGTCGCCCCCCGGCGATGGCAACCTCGTACCTCCGCTGCAGAGCGACGTCGGCCGTCTCCTCCGCCGCCGCCATACGACGACGGGGCCTTCCCTTCGTCGGCGCGTTCTGCGTGCTCAGCTTGGGGTTCTCCACCGCCCTCTCCTTCTCCTCTTCCCTCAGGACGGGTTGCGCTCAGTCCCTCCCCTTCGTTCCGCTCTTGAGGTCGGGATCTACTACTAGGTTTTTCTTCTCGCCTTTTCGGTTTCGATCTCGCTTTGATTCTCGCGGCTAGACCGTTGATGGAGCGAGAACTGTTGTTGCAGATCGAAGTTTCGAGCGCCTTTCAGAGGGTTGCATTCGGCGAAGATGGAGGGAGCTCAGGGAAGCGGCAACACGGTGCCGAGCATCGTTGTCTACGTCACGGTTCCGAGCAGGGAAGCAGGTTTGCTTTCGCGTGTTTTCTCTCTTCGGAATTGGAGTAGTTTGGGGCGATGTTTCGTTGGAGATTTCGTGAGGATTGGAGTTTCGCGCTTTCGATAGATGTTAGCTTGTTCTGTTAAGGTAGATTCTTCGATAATTGGGTGGAAATGCACTTGAATTTGGATCTTCTTTCTTAGGGTTTTGAGCTCTTGCTTTTGTATGGTTTGGACTTAGGATTTGGTTGTGGGATTAGGGAATCGCCGAATTAGGATATACTTGAGCCTCGACTTCAGTAGCTGTTGTCAAGAAGTCATGGAGTCCAGTGCATACGGTGGCGCTCTAGTGTTTGGAATCCGGACAACCCGAAAGCAGGATGACCGCTGAACACGAAATGCAGAGAGAAAAATCAGAATATGGCAGCACATGATTATGCATGCTTAATCATAACACACGACGCGACACGAATTCACATGTTTCTAGAATGGATTGTTCATTTCGGTTTCTCGATTTGCTCACGGGTTCACATTCTCTTCGATGCTGCTGTGGAGCTCCCTCTGTTTTTAAGTAGTTGCAGTTCCTAACTGGGTTTGCCTTTTGTGTTTTTGTGCAGGAAAGAAGTTGGCTGAGGGCATAATCAAAGAAAGACTTGCGGCATGCGTAAATATAGTGCCAGGTATTGATTCGATTTGCTTTATTTGAGATTATGCAAGGAACGGACGAGTTGGAATTCTTTTGAGTGATTAAAACCGTGAAAGTAAGCTATTTCAGATGCTCTCCCCTATAAGACTCTGGTTTTTGTGAGTTAGAACCAATTATTGGTGCTACATAGCTACAGGTGGCATTGCATTTATACTGTTATAGCCATTAACTAATTGGAGCACACACTATGAACACACCGATTCCTCTTCTTCTTGCTAGATAATCCTCTTAAACTTTTGTATGGGTTTGTTTTCCTTGAGCTTGGACCAAGTTTGCTGTTAGTCTCTAAACAAACTTGTGCCAGATGTGTTTCTGCCGTTGGTTTGGATGCTTAACTTGACCAAGGAGACTTTGTGTGTCAATGCAGGTATTGAATCAATTTACCATTGGCAGGGAAAGGTATGGAAGTGAAGACCAATTGTTGAATATCAATTTCATTTGTACCTAGGTTAGAAGTTATCGTGCTTGTCCAATAGCTCGGTCAAAAGTTGTAATGTAAATGTGCTGGTCCGATGAGATTCTAAGAAGTGGTCGATGCATGCTTAATAAGGAGCATCCAGTCTTAGGTTGTCTTAGTTTTTGCCACCCAATTGCAGATTGAGACAGATTCCGAGGAACTGCTCATAATCAAGACAAGAGAATCACTGCTAGAGCCTCTGACCCAGCACGTCAAGGCAAACCACCCATACGAGTAAGATTCAAGCACCTGCCTTCTCTCCTAATCACACACTTGCGTGTCTTTAACTAACGGATGCAAAGAAATATAGTTTTCTCGGGACTGAAGGGTGGGCGGGGCTCAGCTAGGTGAAAGATTTTTTGGTAATCTTTGATGTTAATGTTTTTCAGTGTTCCGGAAGTGATTGGCTTGCCCATCCGGGGTGGCAATGTCCAATACCTGGAATGGATCAAGAACAGCACCAGAGACTGAGTTTTAAGGTGGGGAGGCAAGGCATTCTGGCTGCATCGGTTTGCTTTTCATATCGCATGTGTATACTCTCTCTCCCTCTCTCGTGACTTTCTATGAATAACCATGGCCCATGAGCATGTACTTTCCCAGCTTGCTATATTTTTGCTAAATGCTGAGTTGTGATTAGACTTTGTGGCACACCCTGCGAAAATAGCATGCTTTGCTACCTGATATATACCCGGCCTTCTTGCAATTTTTGGTATTACTTGTATATCCATGAATGCCAATGGTGTTTCGTCTTTTTATTTTCAATTTTATCTTCACATACGTAGAGCATCGACTAGAACAAGGACGAAATAAGTGAAGGTAATTATCGAAGATTAACTACAAATCAGCGTGCAAAGCGGGAACAACAATTTCGGTATTCTACCGAATTGAGATTAAGGTCGACGAGCTTTTGTTGAGAGTTTGATTGTTACGATGAAAGAACATAATTAGACCTAGAGTTCTAGAAGTTCATAACCACCAACCATCCTCACCGCACAGTGGCGGACTAAAATTTGCCTGGTCCGTGAGCTAAAAGGCATTCTCACGGCTGCTTGCCTGTCACAGAGAAAGTGGCAAGCAATTCGATCTCCCCTTGATTTGACTTGGCATCCTACAGAACCGTCTTTTATTGTGAACCTAGTCGGAGGGCTTTGAGATGGCCTCTTGGCATTTAACTTTCGACCTAGGGGTAAGAGAACCCTTCGCACTTTGACTATGACAGTAGGAGATAGAGATGATCTTTCAATCAAAGTGAAAACCAACACTAAAGTAGTGAGAAGCACGTTCACAAACCCAAGAGCGTTTTCCAATTCATTTTGGAAACAGGAAAAGGATTTAATAATCTAAAAATAAAAGAGAAACATGTCACTGATGCACGCTTTAAATCAGTACCGACAAATGACATTCACAGCCCACCTCCTCCCAGAACAAAGTTTCGAATTTCCGTTGAGCTTACGCTGCATCTTTTAGGGCTCATCCAATTGGTCCTGCAACATTGACAGAACGGCATTTCATTAAGAAAATTGTTCTAGTAAATCACAAATAAGAGCAGAGAGAGGAAAAAAATGAAGATTTGCCTAATATACACCATAAGGAGGTAGGATAAGAAAAGACGGTGTGTCGTTGGTACCACATGCTATAGTACCCCAGGCCCATAAAAACTGTGCTCATTATCAATGTGCCATTAACAAATGCAAAACAGTGTACATAGCATCCTTGTGGAAAAAGTTATTGTAAAATATATGTGATTATTGATAGAATGTCCATGTTTACATAAATGACCGCATTTAGGAGTGCTTTTCAAAATATTGAAAAACGGTTTTCTTTTTCCTCTTATAACACCATATAATAAGAGAAATTCAAAGGATAATTTATGATTATGACTGATCACGCAAACATTGAGAGAGAAAAAGCAAAAAAGGATTGGAAATCTGACCTGCACATCAGAAGTCCAGAGGGTGAGATTGTCCCTTAGCAGCTGCATGATGAGAGTGCTGTCCTTGTATGATTCTTCACCCAATGTATCCAGCTCAGCAATCGCCTCCTCGAATGCCTGAACAAGGAAAATATATGAGCATGCCAATCATACAATAGTTGGGTCGACTGATAATTAATAAGTATGACTCTTGGAAAATTTTCTCCGTGATAGGCAAATCCGTTTATGCACTAGATATATAAAACATGTCTGCTTGCCTAAAGTTATACCATAACCTAAGCAGGAAAAGGAAAAGAAAAGGACACTGATACTCGGAGGCCGAAATCCTGGATGCATAATGCCCATAGAGCAACACAAAGCGCATTCCAGAATCAATGGTAGAGCAACTTATTCTGGGGAATAAGTAACTCTCCAAGCAAAATTTGGCTGGACAGTATGATGATACCATGAGCTTCTCACGAGGCTCAACTAAGTGTACCCAATACAAATATTCAGGTCCATCAAAATTTCTCTCTGCTATCCAAAGGAGGATAGAGCAAGAAATACACTTATCAACTCCTGCAACAACATTTTTACTAACTATTCAGAACAGACAGACAATAACATTTAAGATCTAAATTGACCAAAAAAAAAAGGACAAACAGACCTGTTTGGCCATGCTGCAAGCTTTATCAGACTGATTGAGGATCTCATAATAGAACACAGAGAAGTTGAGTGCCAGACCAAGCCTTATTGGATGGGTTGAAGCCAGATCTGCTTGAGCGATATCCTAGGATATACAAATGCATGGATCATTCACAAGATTAGAAAAGACAAAATTTAATCTCAAACTAAGCAATACCACATAAATTTTGAACTACATCTGCTCCACCCTCATAATACTAGACAACCCAGAAAAATATAAACTTTTCGTCTTTCTAAATTGCCTGTGCTCTTGTTAGAAACATAGACTCCAGAACATTACGAGGAGCTATTGAAGGCAAAGTAACAGAACAGCACAATGGATCTAAATCTAAAAGCATTAGATCTTACAAGCCACGATTCTTATAATGCACAGATCCCCTAAAATTAAGGGAGCCAAATCCACCCGACAAGTTTCTATCCTCTGTTTAGGCTTCATCGATTTCCCTTGTCATGCACGCAGGCAAGGTTCAACAAAAGTGTTTTGTAGTCAACACGGTAAATTAGTAGAATCAATAGTCAAAAATTAGAAAGAAAAGAAAAGAAAAGAAAAGAAAAAACTTAAGCCCACTACTACTAGAGCGACTTAATCAAATCTCAACGACCATCCAGAGATCAAATAAAAAACAACAGTTCTTAACCTAACAGAGTTCGAAATCGTACAACCGCTAATAACCAGTCGGCAGCCTAAATAGATCTTTAAATTCCCCTGAAATCCTGAAAGATCGTCAACTCAACCAGATAATCAACAACTCGAATCGCTCAAAAAGTCCAAAACTAGTCATAGTTCACTGTTCTCCTCCAGTTTCTCGTATAACCAAACTAAAGAAAATAATATACAAAAACCCTAGGGGAGAGAGACGGAGAGAAAAGAATTTACCTGAGCCGCCTTGTAAGCGAGCATGGTATCCTCGGCGGCGGCCTTCCTCTCGTCGCCGACCTTGAACTCGGCCAGATACCGGTGGTAATCCCCCTTCATCTTCAGGTAGAACACCTTGGACTCGCTGGCGGCGGCCGAGGGGACCAGATTCGTGTCGAGGAGGCTGAGGATGCTGGCGCACACGTCGGAGAGCTCGTTCTCCACCTTGGATCTGTACTCCTTGACGAGGACGACGTGGTCCTCGTTCTTCCGGCCCTCCTCCTTCTGCTCGATGGAGGAGACGATGCGCCAGGCCGCCCGCAGCGAGCCGATCACGTTCTTGTAGGCCACGGAGAGGAGGTTCCGCTCCTCGACGGTGAGCTCGGCGGCCGGCGTCCAGCCGACGACCAGCTTGTGCATGAACTCCACCATCTCCTCGTACCGCTCCGCCTGCTCCGCCAGCTTCGCCAGGTACACGTACTGGTCCCTGCCCAGGTTCTCCGGCATCGCCATCGCCCCGCTCCGACTCGCCGAGCTGCTCCGATCGAATCGACCGGTCGATCGATCTAGAGAGAGAAAGCGAGGGGAGGAGGGGGAGGATTTGGGGGTGGATTGATTTGAAGAGAGAGAGAGAGAGAGGTCGAGAAGAGGATTAGCGAGAGTGTGGTGGTGTTAAAAGAAAGAAGTGGGGGAGGGCTCGGGTGATCCGGTGCGGACGGACGTACGGTGCGAGCGGATGAAGTTGACGGCTGTGGAGAGGAAAGCGGAGGACGCTGGACCGTTGATTTGGGGCTTCGCGACGGCTGCTCTGGATCGGGTGAGGTGGGGGTGGGGCCCATCGCATGACTCGGATTCGGATGGCGCGGGGGGAGGGAGGGATGGGTCTTGGGGATTTTCTCTATATTCTTTCCCTCTCCCTCGTTATTCCTTCTTTAAGCGAACTGTTTCCGGTCAATGATTCGAGCCATGATTGATTGATCACGGCTGAATTTTGGGGGGTAAAGATCAGATGTTGGGCCTCTTATTGGGCCCCCGGGTTGATGTTGGGCCTTGCTGGAACTAAAAATCATTGGGTGGGCTAATTATCGAGGGGGGATTTTCGCGGCTTCGAGATTGGAGCTTGTCCATGGTAAAAGTTAAAGATAATGACAATGATGTTCCTAAACTTTAACTCGATGTGAAATACGGTTCCTAAATTTTTAAATGGTTAAATGTGATTTATAAACTTTTAGTACATGTTCGATTTAATCCTTGAATTTATGGAAATATTCAATACAACCCTTCAATTAGTTCAAGCTCGGGGACAATATTGATCGTTTTCATATAATTCAAAGATTAAATCAAACATGTATCAAGAGTCAATAAATCATATCGAACAAATTAAAAATACAGAAATTATATTGCAAATTGAATTAAAATTCAAAGATTAGATTGAACATATTAAAAATTTAGTGATCACATTATACGTTGAGTTATAATTTAGTGAATATTTATGTCATTTTCTATAAAAGTTAGTTGAAAAGTTCATGGAATTCAAAAAATCCAATCAAATGAATTGAACTGGACTAAACTGCAAAACTATGGTAGATTCGTCGAGATATCATATTTCACATCGGTCGGGGTGGGAATGCGACTCAATTTTGGATCGGCCAATGCCGACATAATTAGGTCGGAACTACTTTTTGAATTTACTTCGTAACATCGTACACGGACATAGATAATAAGGCAAGAGACTTTTCAAGCCATCATATAGCCGTAACATTCAAAGCAGGAATGATGCGTTTGAACACGAAAAGGACGACTTACGGACACAATAATCCCACGGAATCCTTTTGCTGCGGGGAATTAGCCGATCCAGCTGGCCGTTCCGGATTGGATGCTCGCCTCCGCAGGCTATTCGCTGCTTCGTAACAAGACAGACATCGTCGCGCCTCGACAATGACTCGACCCAGGTTTGAACAAACCGTCATCGGGTCTCGTCGGGTGCGCCCGTCATGCCAAAAATTCGCATCCTCGTTTCTTCGTTTTCAAAGACAGGGCCCTCATGGCCCGAAAATCAGGGCGGAGCCCAGCGTTGATGAATTGGCGGTACGGTTCCTTGGTACCCAGACGGCGAGCTTGTCATTCATGCCATTCGATGCGAAACGAAGTTCAAAAGGGTCGAGTTGAGACAACCTAGATCAAGGGACAACGGCGAGCGGAGGGATGCCACGGGCAAGATGAGATCAAGACAAGACTATGGAATCCCTTTTCGTTTCTCCTCTTTTTTTCCTGGGTGATCAGAATAAATTGCAGCATTAGGGTTCGAGCTATTGAAATTCAACTGATCCAAGTTTCTCGGACCATGTCTAATTGCCCGAGCACGCCGCAAATAGCGAGCATACCTTGCGCTCCACATCACTCGACTATCACCGACCATGCAGATGTGGACCTATCGAGTTTGCTTGCACTGCAACGAATGCACACTGGCGAAATGAATCTACGCTTTGGAAGATGTCGAGTCACTCCATCATTATGCCAGTACTACAGTCCTTCTCAGCGTACGCCTCATGAGTGAAATACAACAGACGAATCGGATCGACTGCAAATGACTCATATGATCAACTAACATGATCACATCACAAATTTGTTACCCTTCCGAAAAGATAAGGGTTGGCGTGTCCTCAGGAGCCAGAAGCTACTAATTACTCACTGAAGATTCAACCCGTGAGAATAGAAAAAGAAAATAAAAATCCCCAGTGCCTTCTCATGCCGAAGCTAATGGCTACTAACATATACATGCCACGCGTCTAGAGCTTCCTTAGATGTGATTCAAGAGATACAGAAGCATTTAGCTCACCAAATTGACTGCCGGATCCCCAAGCCATTACATGTCAATATAAGGCCCTTGTAACGGTTAAGGTAATCCTGCAGCAGTGGAAGAATGTTATATAGGCCAATTGAATCCAGAGGAAATTTATCAAAATATTACTCTGTTCCAATGAAGAACGCAGTCCAGAACTTACAACTATATTGTAATCATAAACATGTAACATCCCTTTTGTGTCATATTCTCTCCTTTTGGCAGGATCGCTAAGAACTGTCAAACAAATTCACGGAACAAACAATTAGAACCGAATCCAGTTGCTGCTACTATCAAACATAATCAATCAACCACCAACAACCCAAACTTGAAATTCCACTCAATGACTAAATGCTCCATGTAAAAGAGACTCTGAATGAAAGCCTAAAATTTAAACTTTGTTGTGGTTATGAACTTTCATGATTCAACAACTATCATGTGGATAAGATCATAAACAATGGCCTAGTCTCACAATCAAGGTCCCATAAATTACTGAACAATTACAATGGAACAAACTATTATCTTTTTCACCACTTATTATGCTCATTCTCAGAGGACCCAACTCAGAGTTCTTGTAATGATGATTTGAAAAGTTTATACAATGTTAAAACATATATATCAACTAGCCCACGTGAATCAAGTATCTTCATTACATGAAGAGATCCACCACCAGCAGTGCTTAGATCATCTGCTTACCAAACTCAGTTCTGTGGCGGAAGGATGAGAGCAGCAAATGCATTCTATTAAGACTAACTCTTCCTTTGTTACAAGAAAATCCAACAGAGTGAAAAGTAAAGAGTTCCCTTTATGAGGCATGACACTTTTAAGTTGAAGTTAGTGAAGACACAGAAGGCCCTCGTATTACAGTGAATGAGAATTAAAATAAATGGAACTCTGCACTATTAAGAGACTGTAGTAATAACCGTGTCCAAGTACTCGAGTAGATTAACTTCTTAATAGTTTCAATACCAATTTTGTACCACGTTTATTGAAACCCTAATCAGTCCAATTGATTCCCCAATATCAATGATCAAAAATCAAACTCTTCCCTTTTGAACTCTCTGGTAACCGAATTAAATTCTATGCCAAAATCTTTAGAAGCATCATTGAAAGTCGAATATTGATACAAACTGACAAAAGTCAAAACATATCGAGCTTAACATGCCAACTGATGATACTGGACACATATCTTTCCATAACATCACTCAGAATTCTGGTTTCTTGGACATACTGACCCACTCTACCAACCACTGGCATTATCGTTATGTATTATGATAATCTATATCTGTAGAGCAAATGATTACTTTCCACGACAATCAATCCAGTCTAACCTAGCCGCAAGTCGCATACTTTGCACCAACTGCTCAGTTCTGGTATTCCAGACTATTGCCAACATTTCCTGGACTAGTAACATTGATCTACGAAGTGGAAATCAACTACTTTCACAGCCAATCCTCCTACAATGCAGCTCTGACTCAACTTCATCATCACAGAACACCCCTACAAGGACCAATTGACCAATCTCATTGATTCAAGCCGCAAATGTAACCAGAACTCCAGGCATTAGACCCGAAAACAATGACACGGGAGAACTTCTTTTCTTTTGGGCCAGAGGCAGGCATACCACTTGCCTAGTTCCATAATCAAAATATCAACGCAAAATGCATAGAAAACACAAACCACTGAACAGTTTCTAAGAACTACAGCTAGAGTGAGATGACACGACAAACGCACGAGGAGACAGAGAATTAAACTGACCCTGGTACGCTTCATTTATCTCTTGAAACCTCGAAGTCGCATCGTCCTGACCTTTTTGTTTGTCCGGATGCCATTTCTGCACCACGAAGCGATCCGTAAGAGAACACGACAAAGATACCGAAGCTCCCCATCCCATACAATCAGAATGCAGCTCTCTAAACGATCCTTGCGAATGCAACAAACGAAGAATAGCAACGGACAGCGAGCTAATTGCGACCGGAAACTAAGAATTATAGCCTCGTGGCCTAAAAAAAACTCTCTCTTTAGCTTGCGGATAATAGATGGATTAGTTACGAACGAATCAAAACACCAAATTCAGCAATGCACCGAACACAAAACAAAAACCATCGCAGCAAACAGCGAACCAATAGCAACGACATAGCAACCAAACCATCGCCGAAAGCCCCAAACGAAAAAATTCACGGACCAGCGCAAGCCGGATGTAATTAGACCGGATCGCCTCCTCGGAGGCATCGTAATCCACCTCCAGTATCTTATAATAGTCCTGCACAACACAAGAAGGAGCACCGAGATCAGACGACGCGGAAGGGGCGCGCAAGGAGGAGCCCTAGAAAAGCCGGGTTCCTCCATCGGACGACGTCCCCGGGAGCTCGCGGCGGCTACCTTGGGCTTCGACAGGAGGGAGAAGAAGTCGAAGTTGAAGCGAGATTCCTGCTCGGGCTCGCCGTCGTGCTGCGGAAGAGCGTCTTCCCACATCATCGCCGCCGCCGCCGACGACGCGCCGTGTGCGGTGGCCCGAACGGCGGAGAAGGTTTCGGGTGAGAAAGAGGATAACGTAAATGATCGTCTCGCTACGCTCCCGTGGAGTGATGGAAATTTCTAGAGACGGTCTCGATTTTCGCGACTAGCAGGAGAGCAGATTTTTTCTGATTTTTTTTTTTTCCTAATTTTTGGAAATCGTTCCTGAGAGAGAAGAGAGAAAAAATAATTCGGCGATTTTTTCTTGATTCTTTGGTCGCCGCGGAGGCAATGTGTCCATTATTTCCTCCACGATTCGATTCGGAATTAACAAGGTTGTGGAAGGAAAAATTGGACAGCAAGCCGCCGCACGATTAACAAAAAATCTGTCCGAACCGAATCTTAGCAAGTGGTGCGAGTGCGTGTCCTCACATCTTGATTTTAGCTCGGCTTGGAATTTCATTTTCGCTGGGATTGTTACTAATAGTCTTGTAACAATCAAGTGTTTATCAATTAATAACAACATAGTTTCATTTAATTTCTTAGTAATCATTTTCTAAAACCCGTGAAATTTATGGATATTTTTATCGTGTGACTCCCTTGTGTTAGGGATTTATTATAATCTTTGACTAATCTCTCCATTCCAGAAGCTAAAATTTTGTGCATCGGTCACTTAATGCTGATGATGGTGTCGATGATGATGTACCGATTGCGTGTGTTTGACATTGTAAGCTGTGGTCCTGTGTCAATCATTGTTAAATTGAATGTCATCTGTAGCACTCGCTACTATTCTCGATTAGCATACGACTTTGGTGGTTCTTGAGCTTAAGCAAGACCTATGATGATCTGGTACGTCTTTGCTAGACAAACGTACTCGTTTCGACTTTCCCAAGTCTCGCCCTATCCTTCCCCCTTAGTTGCATATCATTTGGGTGCACCATAATTATCCGTTCAACTATATATAATAACATAAATAATGTTAAAACTTTGATTCAATGTACAATGTCATTCCTGAATTTTTAATATGTACAATATAGTCCTTAAATTTTGACTCAATCTCCCTAAACTTTCTCTTTGTATAATGTAATTCATAAACTACCGATAAATATTTAATATTATATAATGTTTAAAAGTTTAGAGATCATTGAATAGATTAAAAATTTAAGGACGATATTACATATTAAGAACCTTAGTGTTATTTTTATCTCAAGTATTGCGAGGTCACTTTCATGAGACGAGATATACGAAGACAAATATAAGATGCTTTTGGCTGTGCCCAAATAATAGAAGCATAAAAGTCAATTTATCTTAGTGAGGACAAAGATCTCCACTTTACCTTTCTTGAGCATTATAAGTGGCTCCACGGTCGATGTAACATCATCTAACTTTCACCTTATCATTTACATTTCTTATTGCCTCTATGGTTGTAAGAGAATGTATTCTTGGAATACTAGATGGAAAAATCTAAGAACCTTTCTTTACAAAATAAAAATTGGAGAACAATTTTAATGGGTGACGTGTAATATGACTGACGAATCTATCGGTAAAGGTGTTGTGATCTAAGTAATACCGACACTGATACGCGATACGACACGACACGCTGACACGTCGTTTCTCAAAAAATAGAGAATTCCGACATGTTGGGACACATTGTATATTAAATATATATTTTTATATATACATAATAAATTATCATTTTTATGATTATTTCAATCAAATTCATAAATAAATAAATAAGCCTAAAATGAATATGCACTAAAAAGATTAATTCGTTATTTATTAATATCATTCATTATTTAATTTGATAAATTCAACTCTATTTCAATAATTCATAAAACTTGGAAAAAAATAAACGATCCGTATTCTGGACTCGCATGTTAAATATGTTGGAAGAAGAGAAAAAAAAAACTGAAGGGGTGAATTGTGTATCACAGGAAATGAGAGTCAGAAGAGAAAAGAAGACTAGGTTTTAATTCTTTCTCAATTTATTATTTTTATGGGAAAAAGCCACGAAAAACCCTGAACTTTGCCCAAAGTGGCACATTTACCCCAAACTTTTTTTTGTAACATGAAAAACCCCAAACTTTTCAAACCGTGACACATTTACCCCATCAAGGGTATTTTTGTCTTTTATTCTTTTTTCTTCTTTTTTTCTTCTTCTTCCCTCCGCCGGCCATGGCGGAGGGAAGCCGGCGTCCGGCAAGGGTCGCCCTCGCCGGCGTCGGGCGAGGGCAGGACGCCCTCGCCTGACGCAAGCGAGGGCAGCCCTCGCCGGTGACGGGCTAGGATGGCCCTCGCCAGATCTGGCGAGGGCAGGGACACCCTCGCCTGTGTTAGGTGAGGGCGCGAGGGAGGCCCTCGCCGGCGTTGGCGAGGGCTGCCTTCGCCGGTGTCGGCGAGGGCTGCCTTCGCCTGCTCGGGCGAGGGCGCGAGGGAGGCCCTCGCCCGATGCCGGCGGAGGGAAGAGAAAAGCAAAAAAAAAATTAAAATGAAAAGACCAAAATGCCCTTTAATTTTGGGGTAAATGTGTCACGATTGGCAAAGTTCAGGGTTTTTCACGTCACAAAAAAAAAGTTTGGGGTAAATGTGTCACTTTAGGCAAAGTTCAGGGTTTTTCGTGGTTTTTTCTCTATTTTTATTATTGTGTTTTATTTTTCACACGCGCGCGCGCGCGCACAGATATATATTGACCTCTCATTTATTAAATTTTTAAAATTGACATCGATATCGAAATCACATGTAGAAAACTCATATGTCAGAATTTCGACTTGAGTATCGGAGAATGTCGAGAAAATTGACCAAGTGTCGGATTTTCCAATACGTGTTAACCGAGGGTCGAAGAATGTCGGACACATGTCGAAGTGTCTGACACGAGACAAAGGCTCTTTGAAAGTGTCAGTACTTCATAGGTTGTGACCCATTATAAATGTTAGCCAATAAAAACTCATTTATTAAGGGTAAGCACAGTTCCAGTGTAGAATGAAACCTGAGAGCCAGACAGGTAGGGACATATAGGTTCCGGGTTCCAAGATATACAAGGTGGATTTCGAGTTTAAAAAAATGAGGACTCTGTTTTGACGGATAGGTTATAGGTTCTTGGTTGAAAGAACCTGGAACCTTTAACTAGAACTATTTTTCTTAGTCCATGTCATCATGTGATCCTACGATATTTCATGCTGTTCGATGATGAATGTATAATTTATGAGCACTAGTCTGGGCTTCCATTTTATGACCGAGACTTTTACTTTACTTATGTTTATATTTTTCTTGCATCAAAATATAAGTTATGATCAGTGAATTATAACAGTAAATAATGGTCATTAAATATTTTAATTTACTATTAGACAAAAAAAAAGATTTTAATTTACTGCAATTGTTCAATTGATAATATAGGTGAAACTTGGGTAAACCGTGGAACTTGTAATAGGATATGTTCCAAATTCTAGGGTATGTAAGGTAAATTTCAGTATCCAAAAAATGATAAACCTGTTCCAATAGGTAGGTTCCAAATTACATGTGAAATATATACGAACCTAAAACTACTCACCCCTATCGTTAATGTGTAACATATATATCGTATTTGATGTGCTGACGTAACAATGTATGTTTGATTATGTGAATTTATAGTAGATCGTGATAAAAGAGAATATTTAATTCGATGTGGCGCGTCAAATCTAGAGCATGTAGCTTTTAGGGCGGGTAATGTGTGACATCTCTAAACCCATTTGAAATATTGACGATAGGCAAACACTTTCCTAGAGTATGTAGCTTTGACCTTAGACACTTTCCCAAGAAACACTCATTTTGGCAGTATTATGACCTGAGAGCACTCTAACCTTAGACACTTTCTTGGGAGATACCTATCTTGATAGAGCTTTAACTCGAGTGCATTTAAAGCTTGCTAGTATGTTAAAAAGCTCATTCATGAGTTAATTTTAATTTGTGCGCGCGCACCCACACATATATTTCTTAAAATCTCTCTCCCACTATTACGTATGCAATTTGATTTATACCTACTCACCCCATTGATCAACCTAGAAACCTACTAGGAGTTGGTCCATGTCTGAGCCTTTTGGCCTTGGCGACCACTCTCTATACTAAGCCTCACGATTTTGTAATTTATAATACAAGCAAGCATTGTCTCACGTGGTCACCTATCGGTAGTGCTATAACCCGAATATGCTCAATTTGGAATTCTAAAGCAAAGTTTACCGTCACGTCAAAAGTCACACCAATAAGTTAATTACAATTTTCATTAATAATAATAATAATAATGATAATAATAATAATGATCATAATGATCATATAATCATGATCATAATGATCATATAATCATGATCATAATGATCATAATGATAATAATAATAATAATAATAACGACGACAATAATGACAATAAGGACAATAATGATAATAATAATAATAATCAACAACTTTTATAACAATTCAATTCAATCAATCTAAAATCCTAGAGCAACCCTGATCACCAATCCATTGGATACAATCAATAATAATCAATTAAATTTTTAATTATATTACATAGATGAACCACCCATGTTCATTTTAGTATATACAGAATGATAATATTGCAACTTATTATTCACATTGCCATTCAGTACACTCTCATAATGCCAGAATGATCCATTGAAATCAATCAAATAAAAAAGCTTTTTCTCAATAAATGCCAGTGGTTTTAGTATTTATTTGAGTGGCATAATTTCCTTTTCGATCACTTGAGTGCCATAAATGTTTTTTCAATTACTTGAGTATCATGTAACTTTTTAATCGATCAATTAAGTATCATAACTTTTTAACCACGTTTACCACAAGTGTTTCACCGCATTTTTTAAAAACATAGTGCTCAATTGATCCATTGAAATCATAACACTCAAGTAAACATTTTTTTAAGAAATCATCAAAATTAAGTGGCCGAGCTGAGTTTGTCACGACACTTGTTTCATCTTAAACATAGCCGAGCTGAGTTTGTCACATAGAAGGGGGAGGAGATTTTTTCCTTTCTTTCTTTCTTTTTCGCGGGGCTAGAAGTTGTTAATCAGGTAGACATTAAAATGCAAGAATTTCTGAAAGAAAAGGGAACATCATAAATAATTAAACATATGTATATTCAATTAAGAAATATTAAATGGGTTTCTCTTCATCATTCCGTGGGGTATTTGCACAGGGTACAGGGCACAGAGTGCAGGGGTATAGGGTGAGTAAAAGGTTGGTACAACCTCAAGCTTCGGAATCTACCACATATGCACTTGTCTTGAAAATTTAGAATCAGCAACCTATCTTGCTTGCTTCAACACTCACACAACTGTCACAACCTGCCCAACCGTGCCAGGCTCACCTGCACATCCCTGTCGAACCAACACGCCGCATGTGAAACGGCTCTGGAGAGGGTGGCTTAAGGTTGAATGTTCGGCCCTCAATTATTAATGAAATAATGCAGGGTCATATGTGATTAGGAATGTGTCCTTCGGGATGGGAGTTGGTAGCCCCTTGAGATCTACCAAAAGCTCTTTTGCCATCTACTCTTCAAACCACATGTCATGTGTTATTTATAGGTTCTAAAGGTCAACTTAAGACGATTTTAATCATGCGCATGAAATCACGGTGGCTTGCTGGTGGATATATATATTTATTGTAGAAATACGTGGATAGATTCAATATTTGTTCATGGTCGATGACGATTTGAGTGCATAAGCTTTGACATTTGAAAATACAGACTCTCGAGCGTGTCTGATGACGATGGTTTTTTTATTTATTTTATTTATTTGCTTTATTTCATCTTTCCGCATCTGGAATAAGAATTTTTAAAATTGCATTTTAAAATCCACTATACTTGAAAGAGTACCAATGTTTCCGTTTATAGCTATTTGGATTTTTTTTTATACTTGGGCTCCGCTTGTTTCGTGAAAAAAATGAATGATTTGAAAATCATTTTATTAAAAACAATTAAATGTATCGTTAGAAATAATTAGCTAATGAAAAGTTCTAAAGTGAATTGTTTGAATTGGCTTTTTGATTGATGATTTTAAAATGTGATAGCACCTGCCACCGGTTACAAAGGGAGTGCCTTTTCCAATTGGTGTAGAAATGTAATAGCAACATCGTTTGGGAGCTGACGTCATTAAAATTTGCTTTTGGGTAGACCATATCAAAAGACGAAAAACCCAATCTGAAGGTGAGCGAGATTAAACTAGCCTTAGGGTAGGTAGTTCGAAATTGCGAAACACCATTTAAAAGCATGCACTTAAAGGCATACACCTGCATGACAAGGACTTGGCCAACCATATTTGGTGCAAACACGAGAAGATTGATGCACCGCGACACGTGTCGAGGCCATTCGTGGAGGATCACGAATTGACGCCCGAGGAAGAGAAGGAGATGGTAGGGAGAATGTGCGAAGAGCGATGCACAGTTGTGCGGCGTATGCCCATGCACCCGTCACATCCAAAATGATTTACTTGGGAACGTCTAACTCTAGCTTTCCATGGGACCAACTAAAAAAAATATGTAGGTGATACATTTACGACATATTTCTCGACAAAAGACCAACATCATCAAAAGTATTTGTCGGAAGTAGCAATGCAGTGATGCGTTTATTTCACCGATAATTTCATGATAAAGATAAGAAAAATTATTAATTTTCATTTGTTTGGTAGCTCAAAAATGCTTCCTTCTTTCCATATAGAAAATTTCGTTTTTTTCCTTGATCTAAATTTGTTATTTTCCGCTAATGGACAACTCTTTTTTTAAGAAATCGACTAATTTTCCGTTGTCTGAATATAGAAAAATAAACGGATCATCTATTTCTGATTTTCCGACGTGTATTTTTCTCTTTCTTCCATTTATAACGTGTTCGAAAGCGAGGGCGACGGTGGCATGAAAATCAGTACAGCTAGGCTTGGGGACGTGTCCCGCTTTTGGCCCATTTTGACCAGCCACTCCCGACCAACGGGTGCGGGGTGGATCCGTAATTAGGCCCACTCCCCCAGGGGCAAATCGGTTCAACAGAATTACCCAACCGCATAACTACCAACCAATCAAACGTGTGATTCATAAAACTCCGCCCGCCGGACTCTCGGATCGGACAAATTCACCCCAAAAATAATAAATATATAAATAAATAATATCAAAATTTATTTGTTTTTCAGCCGAGAAGAGAGAGAGAGAGAAAGAGAGAGGAGCTGTCTTCGTCTCTCTCGTTTTCGTCGCTCGCCTCTTCAATTTGACTCTCATCAGCTCCGCCGCCGAGCCGCCGCCGTCGCCGATGGCGTCCTCCGTCTCCGGCATCTGCTCGTCGTCCCCGTCCCTCAGGCCGAAGACGACGCCGTCCGCCGCCGGCCGGAGGGAGGTGGCCTCAGTCTCGTTCCCGAGCGGCGCCAGGCCCCCCGCCGGCGACCGGCCGCTGTCGCTGTCGCTGTCGCTGGCCCGCTCGGTCGCGAGGGAGATCTCGGCGGAGCTGGGCGGGGCCGACGGGGCGGCGAAGAAGGAGAAGTGCGGGCTGGAGAAGGATTCCCGCTCGCTGTGGGGGAGGTACGTGGACTGGCTGTACCAGCACCGGGAGCTAGGGCTTTTCCTGGACGTGAGCCGGGTCGCGTTCACGGACGAGTTCGTGGAGGAGATGGAGCCCCGGTTCCAGGCCGCGTTCAAGGCGATGGAGGAGCTGGAGAAGGGCGCGATCGCGAACCCGGACGAGGGCCGCATGGTCGGCCACTACTGGTTGAGGAAGTCGGAGCTCGCGCCGACCCGAACCCTGAAGGCGCAGATTGAGGGCGCGCTCGACGCCGTCTGCAATTTCGCTGCCGACGTGGTCAGCGGTAAGGTCAGTTCTGGAATTCCAGTTGTTGTTCTTCTCCGTGCAGCAAGAGAGATTGTTGTTCCCTGCATTTTTCCTGTCGGTTCGCTGTCGTAGTTGCCCGTGTCAGTTTTCCGGTAAATGTTGGCATTGTCTTAGTCGCTCGAGAAAGTGCGGGCCGAGGATAAATTGAAGTGATTTCTGGTCGAAGAGATGGAGAGCACATTAACGAATTAGTCACTTGAAATGATTGTGTATGGAAATTCCCTACTCCGAGAAGCAGTAGTTTCAAAATTTACTTCAGGTTTTCCGATTAATGTCAGCATTAAATTCGGTTTTTGATCGTTGGTTTTCTTCTAGTGTGCTTAGCTGATTGCATCGGACACGGACGGATTAATTGACTTGATTATGCTTGACGCATAATTTGCAGATTAAGCCCCCTCCTACTTCTCCTGTGGATCGCTTTACTCAAGTACTTTCAGTTGGAATTGGAGGTTCAGCTCTTGGGCCACAGTTTGTTGCGGAGGCATTGGCTCCCGATAATCCTCCCTTAAAGGTATCTTCAGACATTGTAGATAAGTTGGTGGTGGCTTGTTTTGTCTTTGTCCTTTCTTGCTTTTTCAACAAGCTAAAAGTATTTCTCGAGTCTTGGCAACTCTTCCCTCAAGTGAGCAGTTCTCTCAATGTTATTCTTCCTCCTACTTGGATTAGCCATGATGTCATTCCATTTTGGGCTTTTCGTTGCATGTTTATCACTGTGGATATGAGAATGATCCTACTACCTTCCCCATATTCTTCCTACTCACATTTCTCCTCCATTATTTGGAGCAAGTGTATATGCTGCTTGATTCACTTATGCGCAGTGAAAGAAAGATCTGCTTTTGTTAATCATACTGTACTTAGGTCTTTTGTCTTCGTCTTTTGATTCAGTATTTGAAAAGCATTAGTAAATTTTAGATTCTGCACATCAGATTTACTTAAAGTTACAAGCTATGGAGGAATGTGCAGTTATAAGTCTTGGCATATTGGGTGAACACCTTGTGTTAGCGATTTTTTGACTTTTGACTGTCTGAATGATATCTTAATTTTACCTTTGGCAGATTAGATTCATTGATAACACAGATCCGGCTGGAATTGACCATCAAATTGCGCAGCTTGGTCCTGAGCTGGCTTCTACCCTAGTAATTGTGATATCAAAGGTGCCTGCATATATTTTGCTTTGTGATCTCTCCTTTATGCAGTATGGAAGAATATATGGTAATTCATTGTCATTTCTCGTCCTACAGAGTGGTGGTACTCCTGAAACCAGAAATGGCTTATTGGAAGTACAGAAGGCCTTTCGTGAAGCAGGATTGGAATTTGCTAAACAGGTATTGGTCCCAGGTTCTTTTCTCTTTTTTTTTCCTTCCTTCCTATAGAAGTTTCACCAACTATTCATTGAGTTTCATGTTCTCTTTAAAGATACAAACTAGAGTTGAGTTGACAACTAATAATTAGTTTCTCTTGATGCTTAAGGGCTAAAAGCTATTGAATGTTGGACTTATCTTTTTTATTGTGAAGAGATTAGTTGATTTTGGTTTGATGTGTTCATGTGGTTTCACAGAGTAGATTCCATGGCCTTTCTGTTGTTGCACATCAACTTAATCCCCCCCCCCCCAAAAAAAAAAAAAAAAATCCAAATCCAACACCCTATTGATTTCTTTTCTGGTTGAGCATTTTCTTTAGGGAAGCTTCTAGATGTCTCAGGTTGAACTCTATTTTGGTGCATTTATTTTATAATTAGGAGTATTCAATTTAGTGGATTTTTAAAGTCATTATTGCTAATGAGGCTTTGTCAGTTTGTTAATCTTGCATGGAACAGTTATTGCTTGTGATGTATAACATAATCGTGGATAACTGGATGTCTTCATTTATATGTCAGTCTGATGGTGCACTTGCATGAAGTTATGTCAAAATTAATCTTTTCGGTTTGTTAAACAAAATTTTGGCACCTTCAACTTTGCAGATATTGCATTGATCACTTTTTTTCCCATCTTGAATGCAGGGTGTTGCCATAACACAAGAGAACTCATTGTTGGACAATACTGCACGGATCGAGGGCTGGTTGGCCAGATTTCCAATGTTTGACTGGGTGGGTGGTAGAACATCTGAAATGTCTGCAGTTGGTCTACTTCCAGCGGCCCTTCAAGTTCGTAAGCCTAACTTCTAATCTCATTGTGGTTACATATTCTGATTTGACTAGAAGAGCATATTCACTAGTGACTCCAACTTCAGGGGATTGATATCAGAGAAATGCTTGCTGGTGCATCCTTGATGGACGAGGCAACTAGGACAAAAGTGGTAAGATTGCTTTCAGTTAATGTTATCTGGTGTTTCTCCAGAACGTTCTGTTGTTACCCAAGTCCAGTAGAGGAATTAGTTTCAGTATTAGTAGGGCAACTTATGGTGTAAAATCCTGCTCAACGTGTAGTGCTCGGGATTCCGCATGTGCACATTTTATGATATAGGGAGCTGGGTCACCAGAATAAACTAAATATGGTTGAGATATCGATCTTGACTATAGACTATAGATAGCTATTCAGTCATTCAAGGATGTCAGCTAACGAGTTGAACGGTTGTCTCTGATAGTATGCACTGTGATGTATGCAAGTAGTAACTTGTGAACTCATATGCAGCAGAAGCACCACTTTTTGCCTTGTCCAAGATGTTGCTCACTTGTATGTCGTGTCAGAAGAAGATCCACAGAAACAATAATGTAGGGACTGTAGATTAACTTAGCATATCCACACTGTTTATGCTTCCTATATTGTAAATCCTTTGGCGAGTAACTTATCATGGTACTACTTTTGTCATATAATCATAAACATAAATGTCAAGGCCTGTTTGGGGTGGCTGTGGGTTTCAGCTTGCCTTTCCGGATTTGGCTGTGGTTTTGAGTTTTTGGCTCTAGCTTTGACTTCACAAAAATGAAGTTGGTCGAAATAATACTTCTAACTTGAAAGTGACTATGGCTCATTTTCAGAATTTAATAAATAGTACTGAACACTGATGCTTAAATCATAGATGTTTGGATTCTTGGCTAATTTTACTTCTAAAATGATGCATATAATAACTTTTAGTGACCAAAAGCCATATACCTAATGTGCAGTCCCTATTATCTCACCCAAACACACACACAAAAAAAGAAAAAAGAAGAAGTTACAACATAAGAAGTATCAGTAGTTTTCTGTAGTTGTCTGAATGGCTTCTCTACTGATACTGATCAAATGATGGTTCTTGCCTTCTGTAGTCCCATGTCAGCAAAAATAATTCGTTTCTTTTCCAGGTGAAGAACAACCCTGCTGCATTGCTTGCTTTATGTTGGTATTGGGCTACTGATGGTGTAGGATCTAAGGTATTATATTTGAATAAGATTGCCTTCTGAATTGTTATTTTTTCTCCTTTCAGTTTGCGGTCATTGACAAGTGTTTCACTTTTCAAATTGCTGCTGTCAGGACATGGTAATTCTTCCTTACAAAGACAGCCTTCTGTTATTCAGTCGGTATCTGCAGCAACTAGTGATGGAATCAATTGGAAAAGAGTTCGACCTGGATGGCAATCGGGTATGTGTGTATTTCTTGGTGGAAATAGGCAATTCCGTCTCCATCTCTAGATTCCAAAATGTTAAATCTCAAGTTGTTCATTTCACAGGTCAATCAAGGGCTTACTGTTTATGGGAATAAAGGGAGCACGGATCAGCACGCGTAAGTTATTTTTTGATAAAGTAATGGCACTATTACTTTTATATACCAGCGACGTGATTATTCCTGATGCATGTTATTGTTTAATTTCCATATAGCTACATACAACAGCTGAGAGAGGGCGTGCACAACTTCTTCGCAACATTTGTTGAAGTGCTTCGTGATAGACCACCCGGTCATGATTGGGAGCTTGAACCAGGTGTTACCTGTGGTGACTATCTGTTTGGAATGCTTCAGGTTAGTTTACAACAAGAGCTACTAATATTTACCTTTAAGAAGAATCTAGCGATAGTCAAAGTTCCTATGTTTATTGTATCTGAAGTTTAAGATCTCACACTTCTCTTGGAAAGGAGACATGAGTTAAGTGGGTGTTTTACTTATTATCTCTCTGTTGTTTTTCTGCAATTGATCTCTTTTAGATGTGGTGAACTTCTGTAGGGAACAAGGTCTGCTCTGTATGCCAATGATCGCGAGTCTATAACAGTGACTGTCGAAGAAGTGACCCCTAGATCAGTGGGGGGCCTTATAGCATTGTATGAGCGAGCAGTTGGGATATATGCCTCACTAGTTAATATTAATGCCTATCATCAACCTGGTAAATAGTTTACCTTATAATTCTTATTTAAATTAGATGATTGCATATGTTTAGTGTTTATTGCTGTTGAGAATATGTCTGGCCTCTCTTTGGGTCAAGAAATCAAATCAATTCATCCAACTGGGTGTCTCCTTTCTTTGCCACCATGTGCAATTGAAATTCTTAGGTGTCGAAGCTGGGAAAAAGGCAGCAGCAGAAGTATTGACTCTTCAGAAACGGGTTCTAGCTGTACTCAATGAGGCCAGGTACCTTACTAGAACAATCTCATCTAAGATGGAAAATATCACTCTTAATAAATGGGGTTCTCGTTCATTTTCTTGAAATTCAGATAGGTTTGTTAATTTTGCCTTGGCATTGCATTTTTCAGCTGTAAGGAGCCTGTCGAGCCATTGACTCTTGAAGAAGTAGCTGAACGTTGCCATGCCCCTGAAGAGGTAATCTGCCCGATCCCTGGGCACAAATTAGCAACCAGAACTGTAGAATTTTGACTAATTCTTTTCCTGGCCTTGTGGATGCAGATTGAAATGATCTACAAGATCATCACTCACATGGCTGCCAACGACCGAGCAATCATAGCTGAGGGCAGTTGCGGATCGCCTAGAAGCATCAAAGTTTTCCTTGGGGAGTGTAATATTGATGAGTTATATGCTTGATTTTCGCAGAAGTCAGGTGTCTCGCTTCGGACCTCTTCGTAAATCTTCAATAAGTCAATTTTGATTGTGGTACTGAATCTTCATCAGAAGGTGGGATTATTTGGGAGATGGAATTCTTTTACTGGAGGATCTTTGCCTTAATTGTTCGACGTGTAAAATCAACATTGTCGAACTTTTTATCAGACAAAAAAATAAAATAACAGATTGATGAGTTGATTCTCTTGTAGAAGTTCTTGATACTTTGAGGAATGAGAGTAAACGGCTGGTCCATTCTCTGTTGCTCGATTAGTCCTTCCCGCAGTTTTGGTTAGTTTGAGGAGTTATATTTCATGTTATATGATCTTTCGGACTCTCTGTTAAATGATGCCTTGACATTATTACATTATGCATTTGTACTTTGCTTGAGCTCTGAAAACAAATCGGCTGTCAAATTTCCATGAAGCCCTTCTTCATTGAGATGAAAAGGATACGAATATTAGTTGCACCTGCTCCCGAGTTTCGAGTTTCAGACAAAAACCTTGGTGGTTCTACCCGAGCATTTTCTTTCTTCTCTCGATAGCTTCAAGTCTTGACTGTGATGACAGAAACCAGAAAGAAATATGGATGCAAACGTCTGAGATTTTTATTTTTATTTTTTATTTTTTATTTTTTTGGTGGTCAAATCCGGCATCTGTGATTCACCGGTGCTGAAAACTAAACCCCAAGTTGAAACGTCAACCATTCTTCGTTCTGTCTCTCATTCTTTGCCTTCTTTTTCAAATTGGAACGGTTGGGCCGTAGATGCATTCTAGGTGCAAGCACAACAAACCAACATAATCTCACTAATCAACATGAATTCCAATAAGAAAGTCCATATTTACAAAGATTAAATCAAGTTATGCAATTGATCTGATCTGCACACAAATAAAGAATGACATCAGTATGGCACAACATTCGGAACACCAAGCTACCTGGGCAGCACAAAGCACCAAACAACGGCAAACCCCCAACGCCCCCCTCCCTCCTTTTCTTCTCCCTCCCTTCCTCCCTTCTTCTCCCCTCCCCTGAAGGCGCATCCACATCAGAGAAGCTTCGAGAAAACATGACAGGATGCCCAGAAAGCTTTTGATGCAGCCTGAAGAATAACAGGATTTTGATATATCCTGCAGAGAACAAGAAGTAGACATCAGAATATCATTCAAGGAAATAGGAGGTAACCGGTAATGAAGAAGATGCAGCTGTTTGGAGTATATATCTAGACAAGTACCAGCACGCATCAGTAGTGATTAGTAACTCGATCTTTGACTCAAGATTATGGAATAAGGAATGCCAGTTGGTGAAAACCTTAGCTTTAGAGTACCTACCCAATTGCAGTTGCTCCCCAAGATGCTACATTATAAATAACTCTGCTCCCATCCCATGCCTTCCGAAGCTTTCCCTTTTTCTTCTTAACCGAGAATGTCTTGCAAAGAGCTGAAAGAAAATTCAAAGGTTATCAGGACTCCAAGAGTTAACGACCGCAGAATCTGGGAAAAACTTAACCCGAATGTAGAAGTTACATCATCAACAAACTTGATGAATTCAAGTTAGCAGCAATCAACAAACATTTTGAAAGCAAGTGCAAATTATATCAATGAAAGAGGGGATGAAAATCAAGCTGACCTTCCTGAAGCTGGTTAGGAGTCAACTCCTGCAAAGAAAAGCTCCAGCTGCTGAGCCCAAAAGGATAAAAATGTGCAAGAAGAAGAAGAGGCAAGCAAATGCATTTCATGCTAAAAGACAAGCACCCTATGAAAGTAACAGCAATAACTGTCATGGCCCATGCACAACAAATGACATGCATTGCCTCATTATTATTTGCTCCTACAAAATCTGGTAATTTAACTCGTCACAACAAGATGAAAGAAGCATTATCTAGTATATAGTGTGGAAATCATTAGCAGATCTTGAAGGAAAAAGTAATTACTAAATCCTCGCGGGAATAATATTCTGATCTAAGCAAGTCTATTCAATAAAAGAGCAAGAACATGAGAAATTTCCCAAGCAAAGAATGCAAAATCCATGAACAGAGTAAGATCCAGACAAAATGTTTTTCCAACCAACTTTGAAACTTAAGGAGTTCTCAGGAGTTAAATCTTTTAGATGCAAGTACTCATGTCACTCAATAAAAAAAAATGCTTTTCTTGTATTTTTTTCAAACATCCCAATGCAGTGAAACTCATGGTAGGAAATAAGTTCGAAGAGAATAAATCCACAGAATATTTATCCGTTATTAGAAGCCTTTGAATAGAAGAAGCCACATAACCAAAAGGAAATGGATGTGGATCAAAGCTATCAAGTCCAAATATAGGCAGTGTTCAGTCCCGTGAGAGTTGTTTCCATCACATAGAATTACATTACGTGCTATTCCAGCACATATATACTCAATATAACTTAAGATAACATTGATCAGCTAAACTAATAACTCGAAAAACCCAAAAAACAAAAAAGAAACTCTTCGTCCTCTTTCATCTGAAACAGCAATCGAAGGCAATAACTTGAAAGAATAACTTGGTGCTGATGGGTCACAAAAAAGAGACCACTCTAAGTCCCGCACTGATGACCAGGTAACCTGAGAAGTTTTGGTCTCAAGCATTTGCAAGAAGTACAACATACCTTTGTCTGTTTAAGGGACAGGAGGTAGGCAGCCATAAAGGATGCCATACCTTCTACAATATCTTCTTGTTTCACAACGACATAATCTTGTTCACTAGGATCCACGTTTTCACCTTCCCATAGATCATCTTTACTGACCATATCCCATGCGCCACCTTCCCGTAGATCATCTTTACTGACCATATCCCATGTGCCACCTTCCTCTGTTTGCACAGGAAACATGCTATCAGTCTGCACGAATGATTTTCTTTGGTGAAAGAAAAAGGTTGTTTAACATACTACTTTTGATTATTGAATGAACTAGAGGTCGTGACACGCCAAGAGAAAAAAACGAAGAGCGAAAAATGATTGCAATCTAAAGAGCATAAAAGTCCCTGGCCCTACATACCGGCAGCATTATTAGGAATTGACACTTGAGCACACTCTAGCTTTTTGAGGAAGTCCGGGCATTCAACTCTAGATTTGAGAAGATCACACAGCTGAATCAGGAAAAGTAAGATTAAGACACATTAGCTAAGTTCAGAACTAAAAGGCACTTAAAATCACACACACACACACACACTTTGTGCGCAACAATAGTCTTCTGTGTGTAAGATTCAAATCAGTGAAACAAAAAAGCACCTAGTTATATATTGCTCAGAAAGTCAATAACTGCAACAACATCCTTATTATTATCTGACATCCCTTCACCTTGACTATCATCTCGCAAGATAATGAATGATCAGGAAGTAAGATCCACCAAACAACAGCGAAACTATTTGCCAAAATTTGCCAAAATTTCAATTTGTGAGGCCCACATAACTACATGTTTGGACTGCATTATTGAGGATAGCATCCACGGGATAAAGACATAAATAAGTAAAACAAAACTCGGACCAACCGAAAGGGGCCTGAGAGCAATCTCTGCCTTGCCTTAACAGAAGAAAACACAGAAAAAGGACCAAAATGAAGTAATCTATGCTTAAGTCTACATGTACTACAACCATTTAATTATATACATGCAAGTCGTGTTTAACATAGACACCAAAAAATGCATCCAAAACCTTCAAAATCCTTGTAATATGAAAATTGACACTTGCACAGTGACCATCAAATCTAGAGAATAGAGAAATGTGAGGATCCACGACACAACCGCTTACTAGAAGAAGCATGAAGTAGTCCTCTGGTAAGATATATGGTGATATAGTCCAAGTTTTTTATTCACTTTGGATATCATCGAATCCAAATACCAAAAGGACCATTGTCCATGCGAAAGCCCTTTATTTGAAACATATGTGAAGGCTCTCTGACAATGGTCACAACCTTTGTACTCAGAATGAATCAACAGCCTGAAAGAAACTGCTAATCTCCATTGTCCTTTAAAGAAATTATCTCAAACGTGACCTAAATCCAATACGAAGCTTGTGACAAAACAAACCCGAGGCTAACACTAATACTGGGATACCCAACTGATGAGGCCATCCACAAAAGATTCATAGAAAGTATCTCATATGTACAATAGGCATTTGGGAATCCACAAAAAGGTAACACTGGGAATGCAAGAGGACCATCTACCGAATTTAAATTCAGCATCTAAGATGCAAGTTCATTCTCCCGAAGTGTTCCGACCTCAAACTCAAAACACTCGCACACAAATCACTGGGATCCTACAAAATTCCCTTTCAATGAGAAGAAACAAAACTTTACAAGTGCAGCTTTCCAGGCCTTTATACCCTAGAGAAAAGACCAATTCCCAAAAAAGCCCCGAAAATGTAACACTGGGAATGCAAGAGGACCATCTACCGAATTTAAATTCAGTATCTAAGATGCAAGTTCATTCTCCCAAAGTGTTCCGACCTCAAACTCAAAACACTCGCACACAAATCATGGGATCCTACAAAATTCCCTTTCAATGAGAAGAAACAAAACTTTACAAGTGCAGCTTTCCAGGTCTTTATACCTAGAGAAAAGACCAATTCCCAAAAAAAGCCCCGAAAATTACCATTCCCAAAAACAAACTTCCGCAAGCATGTCAACTATAAAGTCATATACACTTATAAACGACCGAGCTGTCATTGCCAGGTTTCTCCACCAAACCCAGAAATCTCATCCTTAACTGGAACAAATTATTCACATAACAACAGGAGTGAACAATTTCCCAATTAGTCCAACCTAAAAAAGATATGAATGCACAAAACCAAAAACAATAAATCCCATAAATCCTAAAGCTGGAAACTTCAACCACTTTTCCTGACCATATGTATTAACCAAGCAAGCCCAAAGCCAGAATCAAACGCTCCATCCAAAGAATATATCCAAATTCAGCACGATTAAACCAGCAACAAACATAGGCACAACTACCTCATCGGCTTCACAATCGCTGAGCGGAATCGCCACGCCATCCCCACCCGGCTCAACTTCCGGGACATCTCCCTCCCCATCGCCGACACCGACACCCTCATCGCCGTCCTCCTCGACCTCCCCGTTGCTGAGCAGCTCGAGCGCTAGCTGGCACTGCTCGAGCACGGTCTGCAGCGTCTGCCTCTTCACCCGAACCGAATCCTTCTTCGCCTTCCGATCCCCGACCGACGGAGCGCTCGAACCCGAGCTCCCCACCTCCTCCATCAGTTCCCCAACCGACAGCTGTCCCCCCGCTCTCTCCCCCCTCTGAATCGAGCAAAGCAGCTCGATCCACAACGCGAGAAACCGGGAAACCCTCACCGATCCTCGGCCGCGGAATCCGAGGACGCGGACGGAGATCTGCCTTCTTGCTCTTCTTCTTCTTCTTCGCGGAGGTCGGAGGGCGGCTGTAGCTTCTCGCCGTCGGGATTCGACATGCCGGCCGCCGCGTCGGTCGAGGCGGGAGGCGGAAGGCGCGCGAGCGGATTGGTACTTCCTCCTTGTAGCCGCCGGCAATCGGCTTTTCCGATTTGGATGAAAACTCTCTCTCTCTCTCTTTTCGCTGCGGTTTTCCGAGAAAGTTTGCGGCCGGCAAGAAAAACGAGGAGGGAAAAGGCAAAGGAAAGGGTCAACCTTGCTGATTAGTTCTTAATTAAATTTTAATTTAATTGAGGGGGGCTATTTAATTACGGATGATTATCGTCGTGTGATATCTGTGGGTTATACTTGCGTGTGGGTGTGGTTAAGAAAATAAAAGTTTAAAAAAGACAAAAAAAAGAGCAAGTGGACCCCATCATGGGTTGGTTGGATATCCTTCTTTGTGTACAGTCATGAATTATGTACTAATCCTTTTCTTTACATTAGAATCATTGTTAGGTGGCCATTTTTATTAATGTTGTCTAATCCATTTTGGGCTCCTCGCATGATCTAATTACGGATTATATATAACTCTATCCCGTTTGGTGGGCAATTCGTTTTCTTGAAAAGGGGAAATGGCAAAATCGAGCACACATGACTAGAGAATTCGATACCAGGAGAATCGCCACGTAGGCATCGGCTTATTTGGCAGCAGAACAACGGCTTTTGTATAACTTGTTTAGTGGTATATAGGCTTCATTGTATGACCTCGACTTTTTTGGGGTCACGAACTTCGGGAAGAGGGATTGTTCTCGGATGACGACGGGGACGATCCAAGGCTAGGGCGAGAAAGATTGTGAAAATCAAATTGCGCCGGATTAGATTTAAATTTTCGTCTGAGCTTAATTTGAGATTGAATGCTTATCCAGGATCGAGTTAAATGGACCGGACCCGACAAGGGAAGGCCCTAGAAATCTCATTCCCTAGACAATTCAACACCAAACTCTTCAACCATTGGAGGAAAAAAAGAGACAACGTCTCCAACCCTGCGAGAAAGTGTTCTGATGACTTGGGAGAAAGGTTTGTTCTTATTAGGCATGTGGGAACTGGGGAGTGGTCCTGAATCCCACTTGCATTGCGACTGATCCAAAGGCTGCTTTTCTTGGGGCAAACCTCCATAACAACATTAGAGTACAAAAGTTTGATGGGGATAGAAAAAGTTTGTCCAGCTGGGATTGGCAGTTGGTAGGTCCGTCGAATAGGTTAGCTTAATCGAAAATGGTCCGATTCATATTTGTTGACTTGTCTCGTGTCTAACCAAACCTGACCCCCTCTCCTCCCAAGCTTTAATTCTTAGTAATTTTTGTTTTCAAATTGTTGTCTTTAAAGAAATGACGACTCCATAGGCCAGCTCGCCAAGTCGGTGAGGGGGCTTGAATGCTTGGGTTAGGTTGTGGGCTAAGATTTCACATGGCACGTGAGTAACGTGAAAACGTGAGAGGATCGAGTTGCCGAACAAGAACACTTTGTTTTTCTAAGAACTGTATATTTTTTGCTTACGGCAGTGCCTCCCCCTTGGGAGAAAATAGGGAAAATTTCAATTAAAGGCCTAAAGTGGAACCGTTTTCTCAAAAAATGACCCAAAATGGATATTATCTCAAATAAGAACCTGAAATGACCAACTTAGTTTCAAATAAGGGCTTCAACTTAAAGCCAACCAAATTTTATTTGCATCTAGGGGTATTTTCGTCTAAAGATTTTTTTTCCTTTTTTCTTTTAAATTTATTTTCTCCTCCTCTTTCTTTTCTTCATCATCATCGTGCCTTCACCTTTTTCACTCTTTACATCGCGTTCTCCAAAGTCCATCTCTATCTTCCTTGCCAAATTAGCCATCAACACCCTCAACCTCATTTGCCATTGCCCTCAACAGCAATTCCAGTACCTTTGTTGAAAGATGGAGGTCAATCCAAGCCCTAGATCGAGCACGAGTGGACCAAGATGTGACGCTCAGCTCGATTCGATTCCCACATCTTGTGGTCGTGGTCAAGCACGAAGCATGATGAGGTGTAAGCCATTAGCTTGCTGCCCTCGTTGTCGTCGATGCTTTAATTCAAATCGGTGCTCACGCAGGCTATGATCGATCTTACCGAGGAGAAGCCAGATTGAAGTGCCTAAGCTAAATTTATTAGAGGTTTTCGAGGAATGTCTGTGATACTCATGTGCATTGATTTGTTCAGTGAAATACGTGATTTTGGGAATTTCTGAGCGATTTTGCACTTTTTTCATATTGTTATTCTCTCTCAAATCTGTATAGATAATATTTCAAAGTTAGAGAGGTAAATTTGTTTGAACATGTGTAGACCAGAGTCATTTGTTTTTTAGATTGAGTGCCGTTTGATTCGAATTGTCACCAAAGGCGAGTATCTTCAATCACAGGTCAGAATGATTCAATAGCCTTTGAAAATAACCAGCATACACGACACAATTGGACCCTCTCAAGAAGCAACATATTCCACCTCAATGCAAGCTATGCCTATGAATGTTATGAATAATCCAACTCAGACCCAATAAAACATTCCCAAGAAGCTACGAGTGATAGTTATCGTGGCATAGGCAATTTCATTGGCAGGGAGAGCACAAAACTGTTACTTTAATTGCCATAATAAGTTTTTACAAGCAAATTGAATAAAAACAAAACCTACTAATGGATATTTCTTGATTCTCAAGTTCATTATTGTCATCGGAGAAGGTGAATAGTGGCGAATAACTTAAAAATCGGCTTATGCCAAAATCGATGAGTTCTTGGGTGAGGATGCAAAATTGCATAATGTAGAGCATGCGCTTTGAAGTTTGCTGATGGGGAGGCTGCAAAACTGAAGCACGCAATTTGCAATTTTGCAAAACTGCATAACTTCTCGAATATCTTTTCGTTTTCTTCTTTTCCTAAATTGTTCAAATTGTTCTGCACCTATGCAAGCTCGTGCGCGAGGAGTCTGATGCATTTGTCAAGAAGGAGGTGAGCAAGATGAAAAAAGAAAGAAAAGAAAAACAAAAACAAAAGTCTTTAGATGAAAATACCCCTAGCTGCAAATAAGATTTGACTGGCTTCCAAGTTGAAATCTTTATTTGAGATTAAATCGGTCACTTCGAGCCCTTATTTGATACAATGTACACTTTATGCATTTTTTTGAGAAAACGGTTTCACTTCAGGCCCTTAATTGAATTTTTTCCGAGAAATCAGTGGAGATTTTCAAAAGTACAACAAAGCATGGAAATGAAAATGCAATTTTGGAAGAAAAAAATCCATCCCATTTATCCATGGTCTAAGGTTTTCCCTTCATTAAGCGGGAATGCGCTTTAGGTGATCAAATCTTTCGAACTATTCTAGAAGTTGCAATCAATCATTCTAAAGTCCATTGCGAGCGCAATTATGGAAGAAAAAAAATCCATCCCATTTGTCCACGGCCTAAGGTTTTCCCTTCAATAAGTGGGAGTGCGCTTCAAGTGATCAAATCTTTTGAACTATCCTAGAAGTTGCAATCAATCATTCTAGAGTCTACTTTTGGAAGAAAAAAATCCATCCCATTTGTCCATGGCCTAAGGTTTTCCCTTCATTAGGCGGGGTGCGCTTCAAGCTTTCGAACTATTCTAGAAGTTGCAATCAATCATTCTAAAGTCCATTGTGAGCCTTAGATCCTAAGTACAAATGAGAAGTGAAATGATTACCTAAAGGTCAATCGATTTGCAAAAATAAAAAAAAAAATATCAAATATTTTAAGTTGGCGATTTGGTTCCATACTAAGGTTTCAAACGAGTGGGTCAACATGACCAATCATGACTTGAGTTGATCCAACTCACCCATATTTTAAAGAAATTATTGAAGTCCATTTCTTCCCCCCCTCTTTTTTCTTTTAATTTTACCATTTTCATTTCAAGCTTTTCTTTTTTGTCTTTTGCAAAGCCTCATAGCGATGAAATAGAATTGGGAGCAGTAGCAAAACTCATCTCAGCTATTTTTTATCGTACAAAAATATACTCAAGCTATCGAATGCGTTCACTCTACATCGCATCCCCATTTTCTACAGAGAAAAAGACACGCGGCGTGTCAATTGGTGCGTTTACTAATTTTTAAGGCGGAGAAGACGACAACCCATACCGTGATAAAATCTCCCGCTGAGGCAAGCGTCGCGCATTGTCGGAGACTAAGCCGGGGGCATTACGAGCAACGCAATCTCCGATCAATCTATCAGATCAGTTCTCATTTCGAATGCACGGTTCTCGTGATCACGCCCTCGCGACAGTCACGGGACCCGATGCCGACGTATTCTAGCGGCTTGTGGATTCTAGGAAACGACATGGCGTCGGGGGCCTACAATTTAGCCCGCGCGTAGCGGGGGTCTATAATCAAACCTCGCCTTCACGTTATGCACATATTCGGATATTCCTCACCCCCGTCTACGCCGTGCCGCGTAGAATTTGGTTGCCTTGCCGGGGCGTATGGGAAGCGTAACGTGGTCTCCCCGCAAAAGCAAAGACCTAACCTCGGACTGGTCTGCAAGTAACATGCCGATTCATAGCCTCAATCGCGGGCCCCCTCGTGGCTTTCGTTTGCTAGCATCCCGTTGTCGCGTTTCAATAGATAAATAAAAACCCTTTGCCCGAAAATAAATAAAGAAACCAATAAATAACACCCAACGAAAGAAATTAAGTGGAGAGGACTATAATGAACGAAGTGCATTTGCGAAAGCTTGTGAATTGTACGGAAGGATCGATTTAATTTTGTTGTGGAAAGTTGAGAGACTAGGTTAGGTAAATTGAAAAGTTCAGAGATTACATCGAGCACTTAATAATAGTTTGGGGATCGTGGAAAACGAATTAAAAGTTCAAATATGATATTATACGTTTGGCCAAATTTCAGAGGTCATTTAGGCGCCGATTTTGTCTATAGAATATGTTCAAGTGGGTCTGCCTCTAATTTAATATATGTTTGGTGGGATGGTTGACAAAATCAGTGCCAACAGATCGTGTCGTCCAAAACAAAAGGAGTTCTTTATGTTTGCCTTTCTATTCTCATCGGAATAAGTTTGTTTTGTTATAAGTGTAGGGGTTAAGTGGGGTCCGTCGACCCTCTGTCCCGTAAAAAATGTCCAAAGAATTTGTTTACGTGCGTGTATCATGTGACGTTAATATATGGCCTAACAATGGCACTGACATTTCACATTTCCTATATATATATATAATATAAATGATTAAAGTTAATGGGTTTTTTTTAAACAATTGTTAAATTTTTCAAAGTGTTAATTGAAAATAACACTAGGAAAATTGGTCCATTAGTAAATGCAAAAATCGTTTACTTAACAAGTTAGTATTCTTAGGGCGCTCTTAAAAAAAAAAGAAAAACTCCTATAATTAGTGGAGAATTTCGTAGAGTAATTGCAAGATAATATTGACCTCGATATAATCATCTATATGACATCGCACCTTTCAAATCAACGAGAGAATGTGAGTATCATGGAAGATTGAATGAGCACCCAAATTTGTCTCATACTTCATGTAATTACTTCAATGACATTTCCTGTTCATTTCACAAACTTTGAATTGAAGCTCTGATCTACCAAGGCGAGAGACGATTTAGATATCAAGTAAAACTAGAAACATTGCATTCTAAGTTGAAACAATCAAAATCACCACAACAAGCAGTGTGCTGTTGAGTTCCGGGCTTGAATTAGTATGATAAAATAATTATAGAATGAAAAAGACTCGAATTTTAAAATCAAAATTTCATTAAAAATTAAAATGCAATGAGTTGACGGATACGACATTTATGAAATAAACACAGGGAGATATCTTGATAATTATATAAAGAAAAAAAGGAAATCGATGGAACAAGTAAAGCGTCCATAAAAAAATGGGGATCATGATCTCAAATAAAATAAACGGTTTTTAAAAATTAGCAAGTAGATAAAAATAACAAAGAGGAATAAAAGAATGTCCCGAAAGCATTAATTAATGGGAGGAAAAAAAAGGGTGGGAGGAGTGTCATGCGGGTGGAAATCCCGAGAGTGCCCCTCCCTTTTCCCCTCTTTCGCTTCGCGGAGAACCAGGAAAACGGAGCTGACGTGGACAACCGTCCGCACGTTAGTAGGCCCCGCACTCATTGGGGGGCCCCCTTGACCAACGTTCCCCCCCTTCCAAACATTCCCCCCCCGGTCGATCGAGAGAGAGAAACTCACCACCATCCTCTCTCTCTCTTCCTCTCTCCCTCTCGCTCCCTACGTTGCAGCGCATCAATCTCGTTGCCTTCCGAACACGATCATCGCCATCCGGTAAGTTACGCCGCCGACATTCCCTCTCGCTCTCTCCTCCGATCGCCGCCGACGTCGACGCCGGGGTCGGTGTCAGCGTCCGGCGACGGGGACCGGCCCGGGGGGGCGACCTGCATTGTTCTAGCTCTGACGCGGGAATGCCGGTTGCAGGAAGGGCTCGTCCGATGAGCGGCGTCCGCCGGTGAGGATCGCGCCCGCTCGCCTCCGGTGCCATGACTACTCGGAACAGCGAAGCTCCTCAGGTACGTGTGTCGCGCGCGCCCGGCCGATCCGGTCCTACGGGGGCGGGGGAACGATGAGATGAGCTGAGCTGATTTGGTTCGCCTCGTTTTTTTTTTTTTTTTCCTTTCTTCGGTTTTTGTTTTTTTGCCTGTTTGAGCGGACGTCGTGGATTTCCGAAATGGCCGTGAAGTTTCGTGCGGCCGAAGTTGTTGGCGAAGCGGGTGACGCTTTTTGCTCTGTGAAAATTACGTTTTCGGTTTCTCGTGTGGTTTTCAGGGAGAGAGCGGTGTTCCTCCGCCTCCGCCTGCCCCTGCGGCTGCGGCTGCGGCTGCGGCTGCGCCTGGACCGCCGCTGAATCAGCCGACTTCTCGCACGGGCAATAAGGTGATTCGTTTGTTCCGGATCACGAATGCTGTGTTGGTTGCTTCGTCGTCTGTTATGCATTTCGGTGTCCCAGGAAATCTGATTCATCTTTAGTTTCTGCTGTCAGCGACGGAGCTGTTTATTTGTTGTGTGATATCTCTTCATAATTCATTATTTATCACAACGATGGCTCGCATCAACTTTTTATTCTTAATTTGCTACCCCTTCATTCCTTTAATTAGAGCTCTGTTACTGATGAAAAAAAAAATGTTTTTTATGCTTAGAGCTTAGACATCGTAATTCCTTAGTAAAATAGGAGTTAGATTTGCATAAGCGATGCTGCACTGTGAGAACGGGGAAATGGAATTCCTATCCCAGACATAACCGTATCAACCTTTAGGCAGTTCATAATGCACTCTATATATGTCTTTGTTTTGTGTCTCGAGTAATTCTACTATGACTTACTTAGGTTCTATCTCCAGTCCTGCTTTCTTACTACAAAAGCACGTGCTTATTCCCTGCTCAAATTATCAATGGTTTGCAGGTTTTTAAGAGCGGGCCACTATTTTTGTCATCCAAAGGTGCGTTATATGATGTTCACCTTTATAGTTTCGCTAAAGGATAACTAGTGAGAATGCAGGGGGACAAATACAAGCGTGAAAATATCTTCTGGTTTTGCTGTTATGCTTGGGGATTTTCAGTAATGTTGGGTGTCATGCTTCTTTCTACTTAGTGGCTTCAAAATGTAATTTTGGAGGTTATTCATGTATATATATATATATATTTTTTTTTTTTGAGATAAAAGGGCAACTTAATCCACCATTCTCACTGGTTGCATCACTCAGTTACTGGATATGAAGTCATTGTTTGAAATGGAAGAGCATAATTTTCAATGTTGTATTGTCCAACTATTTGCCACGAGGCATACGTGCAACTTTGATGGTCTAAGCTGCTGTTATTATTCCTTCTCCTGACATGACAGATGGTACCAAACTTCGTGATGCAGGTATTGGATGGACATCGTGGAAAAAGAGGTGGTTTATACTAACACGTACCTCCCTGGTCTTCTTTCGAAGTGATCCGGTAAGCATTGCTATTCCAATGATTGAGCATGCTTATGCTCTTAATTCTCCTTGAAATTTACTTTTTTTCAGCTTATGCTTAGATTATCGTCAGATAAAGAGAATGTTATCAGTGTTTTTTCTGAAGAAATCATTAGAATTATGTGGAATTGACAAACAAGGTTCAAGAACACGCACAAAGTGAAATATTAAATGGAGCATGAAGAATCAAGACTTGGCTGTGTCACAATGAGAGAAGTTCAAACCTAAATGTTCAAGCTAAAAGTAGAGGGAGACTACATATATATAAGACCCAAAAAAAACCCAAAAGACAAGCAATGTAGGATAGAGATGTTTAAGCTAAAAGTAGAGGGAGACTACATATATACAGGACCCAAAAAAACCCAAAAGACTAGTAGAAATGTTCAGCAAAAGTTAGCTCAGATAATGTGTATGAACATTTTCCTAATCTTGAGATTGGCTTATTCCCAATGTCGTCAAGCTAATTCCACATTGTTGACGTGGACAGAGATGTAGAAGAATAGAAGATCTATTAGAAAATAGAAATTCGAGGCAATAGAGACAACCAAAGCGTAATTAGATTAGGACGGCGTGTACGGTGTGCTTTGGTGACATACTTAATGTTAATCTCAATCATGACAAAGTTCTAAGTTCTAATATTGGCCATTTAACTTCACTGAATTTGCGTTTGCTCTCACTGGGCCATTTGGGAGATTTTGGAAGTATAACATCGAATAGACGAACTAGTGTTAAAGTATCCCTATCTACGGGGTTTACATGGCCCTATATTTATATGGTCTCCTTCTACCTCATGGCTTAAGCTTTTCACTTGGAGATTCTAACAACTAGAAAGGTAAAATTAGAGTTCTTGTTCTCAGGTGAAGTTAGGCGTAACATCATGTGGTTTGATCTGGTTCATCACCTCCTAATCCCACTTGAACTTCCCTTCTCCCTGCAACTCAGGAAGCTCTTACTATATTTCGCTTACCCTATATCACCAGTATCCACACAACAGCAACTTCGTCCCTACTCCAAATGTCACATACATGCCTTGTAAATCCTGTCCAGCCTAACTTCATCCTCTATGCTACCAACAAATTCAGTCTGTTTCTCATTTCCCTAGTATGGACTAAGAGGAGTAACTTACTGTTGATTTCCACCAAATCAAAACAACCGGTATGTTTGCAGTATCCTAATTGCAGGAATGGTAAACCTATCTAATTAGAACAAAAATCTGAAACTTAGTTCCTTCCCCCTTGCCTCAGCTTTTGCATGACATAATTTGATTCTTTTTATTAGAGAAAGCAACATTTACAAGGCAATGCATCTGATATATCTAATGTTCCGATCTTTACCCAATGTGAAGCTCTATCAATGATACAGCCTCTTGGACTGGGTCCAATGTAAGTTTCCTATGGGACATTTAAGTTTCCATTGTCAGTTGAATATTGTTTTGAAAGGCAAGCCATATGTTTTCACGTGCAATGTCCTAATTATAAGAGGGCCTAATATTAATGCAGAATAGGAATCTCTATTCTCATTCCTTTCCCTCTCACCTGGCTATCTAAGGACACAATTCGTCTCATCGATCTTCCTTCACCTGTTTAAAGGCATCTTTTGTCCCTTCTTGGAATGGGGCATGTTATGTGAGCCAATTGTCCTTGCAAGGCAAGGCAAATGTCATTGTTGTTGCTGATCTTGATCTTTCTGATTTTATGACACATGTTGCTTGATTCCGGCTTGTTGTGAAGAAATGCTGCCTTAAGTTTCAGTATAACCCATGTCATATATTGGTAGGTTATGCTAATGAAGTTTACTCAATTAATTAGCACCTTAATTTGGAAAAGAATCTCTAAGTGTCGATGCCAATTGCTTTAGCAAAGAGATGTCCAAGTTGGTTATTTATAGAGAATAAAGTCTTTATTTTTTACATTGCTTAGACACAATGCACCTAATCCAACTCATGGAGAGGAACAGTCAATTAACAATCTTTGCAGGCTCTATAGCAATTCCACATCTTAGGTCCCCTAATGTCCAACCTTATATGCTTGTTCAATCACATCAAGGGATTGAACTCGGGGACATTTGGGACCACTTTAGGTTATTGTCAAGCAGTCTTGTTTTACAAGTCTTTTCTTTGACAAACGGCTTTGAATCCATGCCGTGCGTTCCCTCATACTAGCTTGACAACATCGTGATCATTGATGAACAAGTTAGTGAATGTTAGTAATACAATGTCACTTGACTAGGCGGCTGCCGTTTTCAACGCTGCATGGATCTTCAGCTACATGTTGCAATTGCCTTAACATTTCCACTCCCATTGTGATTATCTTATGATAAAATATGACGAGAAAGGTCATAGAAGCTACAGTTTTTCTTCTTTGGACACTTTGGAGTGTTCCGTAGGTTTTTGCACTGCTGACCTATTCAGATGAACAAAAACTTTCCTTCTATAGGAATAAAGGAAAACCCTAAATTCTTCGAAGTATTTCAAATAATGAAGGCTAGCAAAGTACAAGTTTGTTCCTTGTGCAATTTTGGTGCAAGTCAAATTGCTCATTGTTAGAGCATTTCGATATTAAATGATGCCTTTACCTAATATTTTAAACTTGTGGGAGAACAATCATCTAATTTGGTATGGAGCACGGTTCTAAATTAAAATCCCTCTTATTATTATCTTGTCTATCGTTCTATTCTTGTATTCTTGCCTCAAGTTATTTGTTTGATATGGTCATGTGCACATGCAGTATTCACAGTGGGGGTGGAGTTAGCATATTGTTTAATATGCATTATCGACAGGCAATATTTTATTTATTCTACATGAACTAGAGGTGCTGGTGGTCACGGTTTCTCGATTCCCTTCCTCAATTATGGCGATTTCCATTCATCAATTTGATGACAAAGCCCAGCCGGATTTGGGGGAGTTCATGAGCATCTTAATATCAAATCACACCTTCAACTAATGGTTATTTAAGCCTTTGGGAATAATTGTTGTCTAATGAAAACAATTGATGGCACGGTGCAGGCTAAAAGACCAATAGGTAGGATATGAGAGTTCTAAGTATTGTTGGCGAGGTGGTTCTATAATTATAAGTTTAGGGTCAGGTAACTACAAGATTTAAAAATTTGAATATTTCATTAGTTATTGGCGGTTGCTGCTTATAGGTTGAACCAATTGCTCTTTGTCAATTGCATTTTGCTGGTTATAGCTTGAATCAATTGCTAAATTCTCTTATGTGCATTATATCTCAACAATTTGGGCGAGGAACCTTTGTAGCAAAATTCAATTGATGAAGACTGTCTAGGGTAGTAGAGTCCAATATGGCTGATTATTGTGTAGACGAAATATTGATGCATTTTACTATATCAAAAAGCCAGATCTACTTGCCTTGTGTACTTGAGGTGTTCATCATTTCAAAATTATGTGGGATTAAAGCACTGTTCGTCTTTATCATCTGATGGAAAACAATGTATGTTCATAAGGTGGCACGCGATTTTTGCTGCTCCAAAATGTTTGCTTTTCTCTATGTCATATATCTTCCCTCCTTAAGAGTCATTTCTCGTCCCCTTTCTCTTGTTTTAGTTTGAGGCATGGGAAGATTCATTTGGTTATTTAAATTTTCCAGAGTGCCATACCCCAGAAAGGAAGTGAAGTGAATCTGACCCTTGGTGGTATTGACCTCAACAGTTCAGGCAGGTTGGCTTGCTTGTTCCTATTTCCAGTGTTCTGCGTGCCCAATTTCTTCTCATCCTCATCCTCATCCTCATGACTATATCTGAATATAACCATTGCTTAAAATCTTTTCAATTTCTAGCGTGGTTGTCAAAGCAGATAAAAAGCTATTAACAGTGCTTTTTCCTGATGGTCGAGATGGACGGGCCTTTACACTTAAGGTGCGTTATTTCAAGTTTATACATTTAGATTGATTTTGAATGCACACCTTTTGTTTCTTTAGCGTGTGACTAGTTTCCAGAATCTTATTCTAGGGATTGCTTTCAAAGAGCTTTTCCCTTCAAGAGTAATGATATGCTATATGCAAATTTACATGGAGAATTGCTTGCATTTGTAGATTGATGATTGGTTCAGCAACAATGCATGGTTCATTTTCTAACTTTCCCTGTTTGAGAATAGAACACCAAGACCTTAGCAGTGATGAATGCATGAGATGGTTTTTCTCATTAGACATCGGGAGAGTAATATTTTTTAAACTTTAAAAATTGCAGACATTTTCTGGAATACCTTTAACAGAGGCACAAAAGGTAACACGAAAGCATGTAAACTATAGAGCTGAGTCAAAGCGGTTTCATGTTATATGTACTATAAAGCAGCACAAATACTGAGGTTCAATAAGAAATTTGAATGAAAAATAAGTTCTTTCTGTACAATAAACCTGCAAAGTTCTCTCCCGGGATATGAGTTACTACTCCTTGATCACTTATACTACCTTCAATATTTGACTGCATTTTCGAGCTGAAATGAAACATGACTACCGAAAGTAGGATCCTCCAAATTTAGTGGTCTAAGAGTTTTATAAAACATTGTCTGCATAGTTGTTTCCTTTTTTTTCCCCTAAAAATCCAAAGAAGAGTATGAGTATGAATTTACTTGTTATCAAAGAGAAGAATTGAAGTTGCGTATACATGCTAGGCAATATTGCTGATGTCTAGTCTATTTAGAACTCTACGGGAGACTGAAGTATCATTCAAGCACTTAGTCCTTCCATCATGTCTGTAGAGACTGTTTAGACCAGATTTGCAAGTAACAGAGTAAGGAGACTCTTTGGAACTCATGGTCATTTTGTCGTTTTGTATCGGAGAAAACATGTTGATCTATTATTGTATAGGGTACAAATAATGGTAAGTAGAATGCCTCTTATGGTAAATTGATGCGGGTAAAGTCCCACATTGGGCAACTAAGGAGATCTCTTGGGGCTTATAATGGGTTAGGTTCCCTCTCCCAGCAACTAGCTTTTCAGGATGAGTTCTTCCACCCCTTGTAATGCATCAGCATGGTATCAGAGCCACTTCTAGGGACACTTGCCTTCTGGCTTTTTATCCTCAGGACTTTGGTCCTTTGGTGGTGGCCTGAGGCTATGTCCTTAGAGCCATTTTGCAAGGTCGCAGAATCCTGAAGAGGGGGAGGATAATGCAGGCAAAGTCCCTCATTGGGACTAAGGAGTTGATCTTTTCAGAGTTCTTCCACCTCTTGCAAATGAAAATCTATTCATTAGAGAAAATTGAGGGTATGCAACCTGTATCCAACAATAGTTACAAGACAGAAGATCCATAGACTTCACAAAAGATCAATCATCTAAGCTGCCACTGCAAAGACCAACAAAGAGAGTGGACATCAGTTAGTCCTTTACAAAGTTAATGGCTTCCCTTCCTGTCCTTCCTAATGATCCAAAAAGGAAGAGGTCATTCAATAGACCTCTCCTTTCATCCAAAGGCAGGTGCAACATATATGGGAACATCTTGAGATGAGGGCATACTATTCTACCCTACTAAAATGTGAAAAGTGCTTCATTACATTGGAGATTAAAATTCCATTTTGAGAAGGAAAGAACAAAGACCTAGGCATTATCATATATCTCTTTATCAATAAATGTTTCAAGTGGTGTCTTTATCAAGTGCAAATGCCGCATGGGGTTATCTTGCAAATGCATTTGTGAATAGATGTTTCAAGTGGTATCATTGTCAAACATCCATTTGCAAGCGCATGTACATGATGAATTAGTCCATCCATTAATCTTTACTGCCTTAAACACTTCATTTTTAAACAAGAAATATATGTTGTAAAGGATCTCAAACTGGACATGATGTTGGGCTAAGACAATATACAAGTATTTACTCTTGTAGAGGGATGGAAGAAAACGAAAGAAGTGAAATTGCATAAGGTTCTACCATGCAACAATTCATGATTGAGGATGATATGGAAGTCTTTATAGATCCTATAGCTCTGTTGATGACGTCTCATTTCACAAGCTTTTCTGGCAACTAAAATGCAATTCATGTAAGAATTGATATGCTATTTAGTGACCTTTAACGTTGTGGTGCTTGACATTGACAAAAAATGATGAAAAGAATGAGGGAGTGTATTTAAAGTTAGGGAAACTACGCAAAACTCCCTGAACTTTGTGGGCTAGTACACGTTTGGCCCGAAATTTCAACTGTTAAGCAATACCCCTAAACTTTCTTTTTGTTACAGAACCTAATGCTCTCTTGTTTTTTTCAATTTGGGAGTGTATTTAAAGGATTGATTAATTTAAATATTGATTGATTAAAATAAATTCAGAAAACTATTAAGGGAAATGATGTCTTCAACTTATAAGAAAAAATAAATAATTGATATCTATGGCAACACTTGTAAACATTGTTTTGTTATCCATCATTTTCTTAAAATATTTATCAGTATTTATTTTCTAATAATATTTGTCTTTATGAGAATAATATTTTAGTTAATTTATTTTTCTCCTTTTTCTCTGTTGTCTTATCTTTTTACAGAAATAAAGAGTAAAAGAGACATTTCAATAAAACAATGTGAGATGAAAGCACACATTTACCCTTTAAAAGTACCGTGCATTATTCTTGCTAATGGAAAATATGACAGATGGTTAGCTAGTTCACAAGAGTAATTTGTCATTGAAATTGTAAGGAAAAACATGCACTACCCTAAAGTTCGAGCGAGTGTTGTGTAATTTATCCTAGAATTCAAAATATTAATAGTGTGAACTTTGAAATTATTAGCACAAGAAATTATATGTGCGTTGTATATTATGTATATTGTCATTTCCCCTTTAAAGTTATCTACTATAATATCATGCTTTCTCTGATGTTGCAGGCTGAAACTTTGGAGGATTTATATGAGTGGAAAACTGCCCTCGAGAATGCATTGGCTGAAGCACCGAATGCTGCTCTTGTAATGGGACAGAATGGAATCTTTCGAAGTGATCAGGCTGTTGCACCTGATGGCTCTCTGGAACAATGTATGCTTCACTTGACAAAAGCCAATCTTAAATCCTGCTCTTCTCTTACACAGCTTTATATAACTTGTGTGGCACGTAGTCATTATTGAACATCTGAGTGTTTCGGTAATGATAAGGTGTCTTTAATTCTATCTGAAGCTTAGTTATCGGATAATGTAGTGATTGCAGGTTTTCGAAAAATATAAGACAACGATAGCTCATTCAGCAAGATTCCTCAGGACTCTAATCTTTGAAGAATGATTCGAAAATAAGCCTGCTTTTCAACAATTAATGAAGCAAAGTAGAGAACTTTTATCAGTCTTACAATAAGTTGTGAAGATCGAATTTTTTGAGAATTCTACAACTAGAATGCTTTAGTTTACATGCTGGTTGCACAAAGTGTCTCGTCCAATGCTGTTCATTAGCTTTTCTACCGCCTGTTAGGAATAAAAGTCTAGATAGAACAACACAAATTTGTGACTTCTTTGCTGTTACATGCGAGAATTTTGTAAATTGCACGGAACCTAGGAATTTGTTGATTAAGATCTGGAACCATCCTCTTGATTCTGATTCCTACTCTAAACATTGCTAATTTCAGCCATTGCGAATTTATTGGATAGATGCTTCATTAACCAATAAAATTGCTCAAAGCTCATAAATCTTTTCTGTATCAATGCCCTTGAATTATATTACTCTTCCATCATCATGCTAAATTGTCATTATCTGGTGCTATATTGTCAGTAAAGGACAGACAGACCGTAAAATCAATGGTTGTCGGTCGGCCCATCTTACTAGCATTGGAGGAAGTTGATGGGACTCCCTCATTCTTGGAAAAAGCTCTTAGATTCTTAGAAGAGCATGGTGAGCTCTATTAATGCTGTCTTTGCTTCTTTGGACAAATCATTCTGAATTTATTATTCATTATATCTATTTGATGGGATCTGTGCTTGTGTCCGGATGAGGTTTGGCATGCTTAACTAATGATGAAGCTATCTCCAGTTTATCTGGTGAGCAAAATGTTGCATCTCAACCCAACCTTCAGTGATATGCGATAACCGAATGGAGCATTAGTGCTTTTAATGAACACCATATTCTAGGACAAGAGTGTGGCTGTCCATCAGATTGTTTCTTCTCTCTTGAAGTGATGCTTAATTTTCAATTAGTGCACTCATAGATGTTAGTTTGAGCATGTACATTGAAAGGGAATAACTTCCTCTTTAATAATGTCCTCTTAACAATAAGCACAAAAAAGCCCTCTTGTCACTGAGATATCAAGCTTGGCATGGAGAACTGTCATAGGCTTACAAAGTCCTTTGTGCATTTTGCTTTACACCGTCCAACTATTTAATTTGTTAAGTTGACAATTTCATGTGCCTACTCTTTAGTTTGGTAGATTGGGGAAGATATTCATTTTATATCTGCCCTGTTATGCTAGAGTTCCTTTTTTAGATCAATACATGTACTTATATCTGATTATTCGAAGGTACTGAACAGGGATTAAAATAGAAGGGATCTTGCGACAGGCTGCAGATGTCGATGATGTTGAGCACCGAATTCGAGAATATGAGCAGGGTTTGTTTGTTTACATATTGTTTTGTCATTTATTGATCAATAATGGTACATCTCAATCATGACACTGAAGATTTATGTCATTATGGGTTTCATTTGAGATAACTGGCATTGAAAATATTGGACTAAGTTCAGTGAAAATATTGTCTTCTATTTTATGTACATTATCACATAAACTAATAATGCCATATATATGTGGTATCCTGAGTGGATAGTACAAAAATCGAATGCTAGGATGGATCCATGCATTCTGTTTGATGATCATGGTTGCCTCAAACAATTTCTACTTTATGATTAGGGAGTACTGAGTTTTCCGCAGAGGAGGATGCGCATGTTATTGCTGATTGCATCAAGGTACTGTGTTTACTGAGATACCTACAGAATTATTTTTCTTAAATGTCTTAGCCCTTGTTACAGTCAATTACGTTCACTTTTACAAGCCAAGTGCTGGTGTGCCTCTTTACAGTGTGGATATCAAATTGAACAGTTGAATTGATGCTTCCACATTTTTATTTACATTGAAACAGTATGTTCTCCGTGAGTTGCCATCATCTCCAGTTCCTGCATCATGCTGCAATGCATTACTGGAAGCCTGCCGTAAGTTTCTTATTTAGCTGATGGTTAAAAAATTCATATTCTGTTTTAGACATTCAGAAAGAGAAAACTGAAGAATATGACAATCTTCTGTATAAATTTTATGCTGCTTTGTCTTTTATTTTGCAAAGCTATTCAGTATCGGATAATCTTACAATTATAGGAACTGATCGTGATATACGAGTCAATGCAATGCGGACAGCAATTTCTGAAACATTCCCAGAACCAAATCGGCGCCTATTGCAGAGGTGATTGATGAAGTATCTTTACTTAAATCCTACCATAGTACATAGCCCAAAGAAAATTATACTTTAATTGGCTGAAGAAGTCTGATTGATTTTGTTCTCATAGAGCATGATCACAAGTTTACACTTAATGAGTAACTTCTCAAGAATTACATACATTTTTCATACAACTACTCTTTTTTTTAGCTCTCTCATGGCAGAATAAATTTAAGATCAGGTCCTTCTATTTTTTACTAGTTTGGTTCAGCCTGCGATAGTCTGTCTTTATATATCCAATTTCAGCTGGTTTGCTGATGCATCTTTCCAGACTCAATTTTCCTTTCCCTTGTCTCACCTTTCAGAATACTTGTGATGATGCAAACTGTAGCTTCTCATAAGGCCAAGAACAGAATGAGTTCTTCAGCTGTGGCAGCTTGTATGGCTCCTTTGCTTCTGCGTCCTCTTCTAGCTGGTGACTGTGAGCTTGAAAATGATTTTGATGTTGGTGGCGATGGTTCTGCTCAACTTCTCCAAGCAGCTGCTGCAGCAAACCATGCTCAAGCAATTGTCATAACTCTTCTAGAGGAATATGACAAGATATTTGGGGTAAGTTCTAAATCCACGTATCTATTTTGGCACATCAGCCCTTTCAGTATGTTTTCCTCTCCTAAGTTAGAATGATCTCAAATATGTACATCTTTGCTGTCAACAATGATCTTCATTGCACTTCTAACAGCAATCTAACGTTACAATTCAACCCTTATTATTATATTTCTCAACAACTTCAAATTATCTTGTACCACAACAAATTACCATCACAAATAAGCTTCTTATGGCTTCAGCTTTTGCCTGTTTCCACTTAAATATTTAGGTTTGTTTTTAGTAAAGCTGTTCCACCATTTTGAAAGCAGAAGCAGCTAAAATAAAGCGATGTCACACAAGTACCTTGTAGATTTTTAGTCAACAGGAAAAATAAGCTACTTCATCTCTGAGCACTGGTGATACTGCCAGGAACAATAGCATGAGTAACTTCGGGAGTTTTGGTCTATGACAAGTCAATTATCTGTTCTACCAGGTACATCTGTTTAAAGTCGAGTAGCTCTAGAAAACTTTTTTCTTCATACATTCTAGTTGCAAAAGGATATGAGATCAAGTCTGGGTACCATATCTTGGTGGACCTAACAGGCATGGTTTCTGGGCATTGTGCCTTCAAACCCTGCTTCTCCTGAAACAAATACCAATTCTCCACCACAATCTTTTTATACTTGTCTTCTTCCACAGAATCAAGATGGGATATCTCTTAATTCAAACAATGTTTCAGCTTTTGATCCCATCTGAACCATCTCATTCTAGCCTTCTCCTCAAGTTTTGTGCACAAAGATGGCACCATTCCTGATTCTTGTTGGTTACATTCCAAAAAATTCTTGTTAGTCGGACATTGAAGGGGTTTGCCTTGTCAAGGTTAAGGCCACTGAGAGAATATGCTCCCAATATGTATTGGATGTTGGATGTTTAAACATCTTTATGTTAGCATGCATTCTTAAGTCTTTAGACAACCTTACAGATGGGATTGCTCATCCAGGATCCAAGTCTTTGTACTCATCCAGTGACAGCATATATATGAGTAAACTGTCTTCTCGCGATGCTTTGATTTCATTATTATACTTTTAAAGTTCAGAGTAGTCTTGCCATTTTGAAGATTCAGAATTTCATATTTCCTCCACGTGCATGGTGCATATAGATTAGACATGGTCTCTTATTGTCTATCCTCTACATATCTGGTTCAGATTGCTTTGTTCAGAATTGCTAAGGCCTCTTGTATGTGCTTTTAGAGCTTCACAATTAACTTTGTTGCAGGAACATGCTCTATCTCCTGATATATACTCTGACTCACAAGAGAGTGGAAGTGAGAGTGAGGAGGAAACCGATGATGATGGATCCTATGAGGATGATGAACATGATGATTTAACGCAAGACTCTGAATCGGAATCCAAAGATGATCTGGGACATACATCGAGTGAAAGCCACAGCAGCAGTGACGAGGATGGGAAATATGCTTCCAGTAACAAAACTGATGGAGATAATGCTCAACTTGACAAGGTATTTCCTTACACTAAAACAATTAGCACAATGCTTAATCATGACTGGAGAAACCTTAGATTTTTTTGTATTGTTAGCAGCCATAGTGTGGTGTTGTTGTCTGCTGTCCAAATTCTCTTTTTACTTTGAGTAAACAATAAGGTCAGTTACTTTATGGAATAGAACGACCCATTATTCTGGGTCTCTCCGCTCCAGAAAAGCATGCTAGCATAGCTGACAGCCTGACATTTATCCTGTTATGGGAAAAAAAGTTGGTGCATATTATTCAGTTAAATGCGCAATCGTTTATTTTAAAAGTTTATGCTATTAGAGACGGTGTGTTCTCATGCGAATGCAATGCTGGAATGACAAAAGCTCGAACTGTATGAAAGAGATATGTAGAGGTGAAAGAATAATTAAAACCCATAAGACATTGATGTCGTACATGGGTGAGAGGGCAATGCAACATAATTGAACTTGAGACCCTGGCGTTGATACCATATTAAGTAAAAAGGCGAGACCGATTTATTCCAAAAGGTAAGTTGTTATCCACTCGTGTCAATTAGGTTTTTATGACAATGTCTTTAACTGCGAAATGAGCATATTTTCTTGGCAATTTCTCGTACTCCATGTGCCTAGACATGTCAATGCTTATTGCAATGCCTATGAAGGATATTATCACACAATAATTCTCGACTTCTTAGTGTCCTTGTAAAAGAATATACATAGTTGAAACATAGTATAATGGGATCACTCTGGAGTAAGAAAGAGAACATAGGGCTGATAGCATTTACTGTGTTTGGACCCTTCATTTCTCTATCTTCTTTGACATTATCCACTCATCTTTCTCGTGGCAATGCATAAGTATCATTCCCTCTTCTTTCTGTGAATCAGTAGCATGGAGAAGTTAAACTTCCAGTGTAGTTGAGCTGTGGCGATATCAAATAATAGCATTGTTTGTAGTATATGTTTATAATTGTTGACCAGTTGGGAGGTTTCTGTTGCACTGATGACAATAAGCGTGTTAAGCTTAAATAATTGCCTCTACCACTGCTTTTGTATTTGTACAAGTTTCTTCTCTTTTTCCTTTTTTGAAGAGGACTAAGATTTGTTTTTAAAGCTATGTCAGATTCTTCATTGAGATTGATCAGTTTTTGTTTGTTGAAATGGTTTCATCGAGATTCTTCATTAAGATTTGTCTATGCAGGTATCTGGTAGTTGTACCCCTCATTCCCATTCTCCAGAAGCAGTTACTGATTCTAACGAAAAAGAGAAGCTATCACAAAATTCACCTAAGACCTTACCATCCCAAACTGAGGAACCGCTCAGGAGTGAACACACTGATAACCAGCTAAATAATCATGGCTCATCGTGGAAAGATGATGAATTTTCTCAAGCACCGGTGGATGATTTTGCAGAAATTAATTTTCCTGGAAAGTCGACCGATCATGGTCCATTGTCCAATATGAAGAAATCAACAACTATATCCGGTGGGACTGTCCGCAGTGTTAGGCGTCCTGCTGTTTGGGGACGTACTCCTGTGAGTATTCCTTTTAAATGAAAATTAGTCTCTTTCTTTAGGAAAAAGTCCCCGCATCTCTCACTCCAAAATACAACGTCACTTTTATGCCTGCACTGCTGGGATGGTCCATGAAAAGCCAAATCTTTATTCTTTGCAAGTGTTACAATAACGTTGTTTACTCTTGCATCTCCTCTTTTGGCATGAATTCAGGGAAAAAAGAACCTATCCATGGAATCCAATGACTCTGACATTATTGATGAGTAAGTGATGCAGCTACTGTTTGTCATGAATTTTTTGTTAGACACTGTCGTTGAAGTTTTTAATTGAGATAGATGATGTCAATGATATATTTGTATCTTGCTGCAATTCATCTCTGACTGAAGCTACATCATCTGTTTGGTCCTTTTGGAGTATAATCTCTATAGGGGATTAGCATGTGTTTGTTTATTAAAGTGAATTTAGGAAAGACCTTATATGTCTGAATCTGCACTGGTTACCTTTAATTTGATTATATATTCCTAATTTGAGCATCCAAAACATGAAGAGATAAAATTTAGCATTTTCTTGATGTTGGAGTCCCTACTTTTTCTTATTATGTCCACCTTTGGTGAATGTAGGCTCTTAGTTGCATCCGAGCTTATTTGATTTTTCTCTTGTGCTTCACTGGGTTCTTGGAAAATTAATCAAGGCATGGTCCTATAATATTGCATAAACCGTTAAGTTTGTAAACTTTTACAGATTGACAAATTTTGAGCTTATCTTTCTTTTCCTATTGAAAGGTGACATTTAATTGGTGCATTTAGACTTTATAAAAATAAGAGGTATAGTCTTAACAAGTGTGATCATATTCAGTCTCATTAAATATAATAGAAGTTCTTGAGTACCCTTATTTTTGCTTTGTATCTTCCAGTAATTTTTCCACTGATGACAAATTTACCAATGTAGTGTTGAAATCCAGAGGCTTGAGGTTACAAAGCTTGACTTGCAAGACAGAATTGCAGAAGAGGTACGTGCTTACTCTCCATGTAGATTTTTTTGCGTGAAGTGGTTTAATTTTTATGCCGGAATTTTCTTTTGCTGCTGTAGGCCAAGGAGAATGCAGTTCTTCAGGCTGATTTAGAAAAACAGAAGAAAGCATTGCACCAGCGTCGTCAGGCTCTCGAGCAAGATGTATGTTCTATATAATAGAAGATTTTTTCTGCTAGGTGGCTTTATGTATTGTCTTAATTGCAAATGATTTTTGTATCTCTGGTTTTGATTAGTGTCGCATAACAATCTTTTAGAAACACAGAGAGAACACAAGGAACCTAAGTTCAGTGCCTCAAACAAGTACCTGCTCTGAGTTTAAGATCAGAAATGTAACCGCCAGAGCTGTCTCTTCTATACAGCACTGTGCCGTTCCAATTAACAGATTCGCTCATTTAACCTATATTTCAGAATTAGTAGCTGATAGCAATAATATCGTTTTATATTTTCTGACTAATTTCGTTTTTCTCCTTAGTGACCTTTCTATGGAATTCAGAGCATTTTTCCATAACCTCTTGATAGTTTTTAGCTGTTGCATTTTTGTGAAATGATGTTCCACTTTTGTACAAACCTAATCTGATTGCATTTTATTGTTGTGAAACTGATTTTGTTGGCGAGTTCATCATTATAATGTGACGTGAAATCTGCTTATAGGTGGCAAGACTGCAGGAACAGTTACAGAAGGAAAGAGACCTGAGACAAGCCTTGGAAGCAGGGCTTAAAGTAACTAGGGTGCCTGTTTCTGTTGGAGCGAATATCAACGAAAAGGTTGGTGAATTTCTCACTCAACAGGTCTAAGTTCCATTTTTTGTGGGTGACGGGAAGTCTAAGTGGCTTTGATAATAGGAAAAATCATTTAACTTTGAATCTTGTAGACAAAGGCAGACATTGAAGATTTAGCTCAGGCAGAGGCAGACGTCACGAATTTGAGGCAAAAGGTTGATAATCTTGGAGTAGAGCTTAACGAAGAACGTGAAAAGAACTATCATTCAATGCAAGATTTAGGCGACCAACAAGATAAAAGTGGAGATGACAGTGTGAAAGTGTATGATTTCCATTTCTTTAATTGCTCTGCTATTGCATTAGCATCTGTAAGTGCTCTTAGTGTCAAACTTCGAAAAAGAAGTGTCTACATGAATGACCTTCTGTCATTTTTGCCAAATTCTAGAAAAGTTTGATGCTTGAATAGTTTTTTGTATTTTTACTCTACCTCAAAGAAGTCTGATTGAATAAGACATGAATTTTATAGGAATGTCGTTTTAGAGTGCATGCACACATGCAAACATGCTTGTCTCTTCTTTTCTTTGACTTCTGCTTACTTTCACATTTCTTATGGAACAGGAAGAATACACAGGGTGACATTAAGAATCCAGAGAGTTCATATCTTGCTGGAAGGTCATCTACAAAGGTATGCACATCTCTTTATCTTTGTCTCTGTACCTGTATGTACTTCTCTTCAGAGATCTTTACCAAAATACATGTAGAGAACGATCAACTTTGTAAGCTGCACAGTGGATGAATAATTGTGACCAAAATTTTCTCATTATAAAATCTTGGGGTCGGACGACGATCTACCTATAACCGTTAAATCTCCAAATGCTTGTTAAATTCACCCAGTTTTTTAGAATGGTTCTCATTTTATTTTGTCATATTCTTGGGTGGACCAACAACATGATCCCCTACCTTTTGGATGTTTTCCATAAAAGGACTCGAGTTTGGATGGCATGCATACTGAGAATGAGAGTAAGGAAGAATCAACATCTTCGTCAAATAAACATCAACCTTTAGGTCAGCAGCCGGATTCAGCATATAACAGCAAATCCAGGTACTTGGGCCAGCCAGCCAATTCTCAAGCTGCAGATTCAGCAGCAGGAAGGCCTCTTGCTCCAGTGTCATCAAAGAGGTCTGGTACAAGGAACGAGGTAGATGTCAGCAACTTATTACGGCGAGTTTATTTTGCTGCCATGTTTCTTGTAGGAAAAAATCAATAGAAATCACAGCGCATGCCTAACGTTATGCCAACTTACGCAAAAGCCCTTTTTTGTTCAAAAGCGCCTGTCATGTCACATTTTTGTATCACTAGATTCTGTCCGTTTAGCTGATTACATTCATCACAACTCATTTGCTTAATAAGAGACTAAATTTAAAGCAATTAAAAGGCATAAAGAAGGAGCAATTAACTCCTTCGAAGAGAGCTAAAGTGCACTTCTTTCCTAGCTAAAGGGACGTTAAGCAGTTTAACTTGGATCGTATGCTTGCAATATGAGCTAGGCAAAAATCTAACGTGGTCAAAATTCGGCTTTTGAAGCACTCCATTGTGCCGCTTCTCTGTTGATAGTTGTGTTGTTGTCTCTTTGTTCGTTCCTTTTGGCATTTGCTCTGGCAGAAATAGGATAGGACGTAAATTTAGTCTAGAATGTGAAACTGGATAGAGTAGTCAGCATCCCTCTAATTCTTTCCAATCTTGACGCATTCTTTTCTTCTCTATGAATGAGCAGGGGCCGAACTCGACAACTTCCGCATTGTCAAAGTTGACTACTCGACTGAACTTCTTAAAAGAGCGGCGTACTCAAATTGCCAATGAGCTCCAGAACATGGACAAAGGTCGAGGCTCCCTTCCAGCGGCTGAGGTTATAGAAAAGGGTAGAGCATCGGAATCTCAATCTGTGGAGATTCCTGGTACAGAATCAGATGGTTCTTCTAGACCAATCCAGGACCCAGGAGACGGGTTGGGAAGAGAAAATACTTCACTGAATCGCAATAAATACAAGAAAACAAATAGTCAGGATGCTGATAGAGGGGCAAGATTAGAAGGCCAGCCATCGCAAGACACAAGCAGAAATCAGGAATCAGATGCCACTTCAAGGGCAGGTCCTAGATGATGGAATGGTAGTGTTTGATAATATGGTGCTGATCTCGCTGCTTTCATTAACATCCAAGTTTAACTGGGAATTGGTTTTTGGGCACTGACACGGAGGAAGTAGGATGCCTACGCGACGAGGTTAGGATCCATGTCAACGTTTTAGGGTATGGTGAAGACCGGGAATGTTCTCCCAAAAGCTGAGGAGCAATACAAAAGCCTGAGGCCCCTTTGGAAACTGCAGGCCGAATTCAAGTATCAGAGGCACCGTCATTCATCTCCAGGAACATCAGGTTGTTGAAGTAGTCGGTTCCTCTTCTCATTTCGAAGCTCGAGCCAATGACTTTCATAGTGTCGATCCCTGCTACTACTTGCTAGTCGTTTGGTCATTGTTTTTCCTTTTTTCCGTGACTCTGCATCTAGAAAGTCTTACCGCAAAAATCTCTACAGTGCGTGTCTGGCATAAGATTTCCCGAGAGGTCACGCGCCGCAATCAGGGCAATTTCGCTTGTTGCTCTCTTTTGATTTAGAATCTGTCCAAGCACGCGCTACTTGAGTCATCTTAACTTTTTCCTTTTTTAACTATTCTGGCCATGAAAACTGTTGACATGTCTTTCCCTTTCTGAGCAGTGCTATATGTTATGGGTGTATATATCATCGAGAGTCCGCCCAGGAAAGATTCCATAAACCATAGTCAAGACTCGAAATTATATATGATTTTCTCGTCCTCCTCGAGGCGAAAGTACTTTAAAATACACCAAAAGGACATGGGTCCTCCCCCTGACGTAAGTCTGCACGCCAACATCAAAGTATATTTCAACTTGGCCTGCCTTTGGTCGCCTCCTACTTACCTCCTGGACCAGAGTTTCACCAATTTCGCAAGATTTGACATGGCCTAGACCTAATTTTGGCATGAAGATTATTATACTCGTCGTAGAATATGATTCTTGTGCTTTTCAACGTCGTCTAGAGCTATAAAAATCTCGCGCATGCACTCGATCCTACGTACCCCCCTAATGTGAGCTAACGATTATTAAAATGGACGAGATGGTGTTTCCTTCTTTGATAGATGATATTAGATTAATTTTTGCTTATGGTCAAAGGGTTGCTACAACTTATGCAAGTTTTCGTAATTTAGGACGGGTACATTTGATTGAGATGTCCGCCGTCGATTTTGTAATAGTTCATGTGCTAAAGCAAAATGGTAACTTACTTGAGAAGTAATATCGATCCTTTGAAATTTAACTAGATATGGTGTTGGGAATGAAATATGGCTGGAAATATTCCCTTTTACTTTTTCTAATGTTGAGAAATCTTTGTTGGTTAAGTATCGCACATGTACACTATTATGTCCTATATTGATGATTATGTATCTTTTAAGTAGTTCTCATTAAATCTTTCCCCTTTTTATTTATTTAATTTTATGGACACATTTGGATCTTCATTTTAACTCGCCTAAGCTCACTTTTATTTTTATTTTTGGATTAGTAAAAGAATTTTGGCGACCAACTCACATATGATTTTCTTGTAAGGTTTTGAAATCCGTGTGATATTTTAAATTTTGGCGCGAAAGTTAATTTTTACTTAATTACAAATGAACAAGCCCTCAATCATTGTTTTTTCAGCAAATTTATTTTCTTATCGTGTTCCGATCACGCATTGATTACAGTCATATATTTAATTATTCATTTGATTTTCATAAATGTGTTCATAAAAATTCCCTTGAGCAACTTGTTATGCTGGTCCCGAATGCTCATGATTAGAATGAGAGATGCGTCCTCGAAAATTAGGTGAGCCCTCATCATCTCCCATCTTGCCTACCGTAACCATCAACTCGGAGTCCCAGCCAATCCATCTCCGCCGCCCAATCTCGGTCCCCACCAAATCTCCAGATCCAATCTCGACCGTCCGTCACCTTCGAACAACGTGCGTCAACCCGAACCGGACCCATCAGGTTCCGGTCCCAATACATGGACCGGTTCCACCGGCACGTGGATGGAACCCGACAGGGAATACTTGGCGGATCGAAGAGCTCACGCTAAAATGGAAAAAAGGCAAGATTCCCCCGAGGCACATCTCGCAAGCATCCGGTGCATTGAATCTACTGCGTCTCAACCATCAGACCTACCGACCAAAAAAAAAAAAAAAAGAAACTATAAGATCTAGTAGAACACTGAACGGTGCACACCTTTCAATGATCGAGATAGAGCTGGCTCACATCCTTCAATTACATAAAAAAAATGATATCACGAATAATATTCAATATATAATGTATTACCATATGGTTCGATTCACTTATCATATATGCCCATGTTGTCATAATTTTGAATGGCTACAATCAGCATTCTAATACGACAATAATTACTTATATTTCGAATCAAAACCTTCTTATAATTAACGAATCATTTGATATGAAATTCTACGATTTCTCTGTGCCCTTTCTTTTGTTCGTGAGTCGATCTAGTAAACTTTTGATACTTGTTTATAATCTATGAGAAAAAAAAAGAGAGAGTCTCATTCGCTATCATTATTACTACATCTGAAAGACAAGGTTCAACCGAGTGCTTTATCACATTTTTAATCCAATCAAATAAATAAGAAATAAATAATTTACATATAATCCATAGCATAATTTGATAAAAATATAGTGATTTATTTTTAGCGCCAGGATTGAATAAATTATTTGAATAAAAAAAGCGATTGGTCGATTATACCGCCTTTTCTCTCTCTCTCCCCCGCTCCTTTTTCTTCTTTTCTCCACCGGCAACCCATCTCAAATTCCCTTTGTCGCAACGTACAAAAAAAAACGAATAGAATAAATTAAAAGAAAAAAAGGAAGAAGGAAAGAAACAAATTCTTAGCGAACTCGAATCTTATTTCCGCATCCTCTCTCTCTCTCTCTCTACCCCGTCCCTCGCAGAATTCCAAAATTCTCCGTCTCTTCAAAGGCAGGGATTTCCTCTTCCACCTTCAACCTCCCTCGGAGAATCCCGCATTCTTCCTCCGCACGGGATCCGCCGCCGCCGCCGTCGCCGCCAATCGAGGGCCGGAGCCGTACCGACCGACCGGCCGGCCGACCTCGCTCGGGCTCTCGCAGTGCCCCCCCCTCACCCATCCCGCAGGGCCGGAGAGAATAATCTATGTATGGTGATCGGATCAGAGGATTGCGGCCTTCGGACTTCGCTAGATGCTTCTCCTCTGGGGCTGGATAAATGCTTGTAGCTGGGGATCTAGGGTTTTCGAGCCTGGTCCTGGTGGTCTGCCTCGCGTTCCCCCTGCTCGGGCTCCTCCTCCGCCGGAGATGGACCCTCGCGGCCGCCAAGAGCGAGGAGATCGGGCGCCTCCTCGTTTTGGCCTCCGAGGAGGCCGCGAGGGCCGAGATTGAGGCCTCCGCGAGCTACTACGCCGGGGCCGCCCCGCCGCCTCCTCCCGTTCCGCAGGGTTACTACTGCGCCGTTTGCTATTGCCCTACCACGACCCGCTGTTCTCAGTGCAAAGCCGTGAGATACTGGTACGTTTTTGCCGTGGGAGATCGGTTTGTTGTTTGCCATAAGCGTTCGCATAGGGCGCCGCGAGTTTGTCCTTGTTACCTTTCGATAGCGTGAATGATCGGCAAAGGGATAAAATCAATGATTCGAGGCGTGTTGGAGTCCGTGGGTTTTGTTGGTGAACTAATGGCGTGGAATTTCTTGATAGCCTGCTTCACCGTTGCTACTGGGCTACCCTGGCATTGCAGGAATTGATTGGAAACTAAGGGGCTTAATCGCATTAAGAAATTGCTTAGTTTTCTGCCGAATGCAATTTTTAAAGCCATTTTGTGCTTGAAGACCTTCCTTGTTTACCTTGTTGATTGAAATAAACTTTGTAAATAGCAGCTTGACTGATGTTCAATTTTGCATCCGTGAGTACTTTGCACGTATTGTCCTCTTGATGAAGGTTGTCATTGTGTTGAAACGTTGCAAAATATGACCTTTTGGGACATGTTATACTGGTGGCATATTTGGTGATGGAATCAAGACATTGAATTGATGAAGCAAAGTGTCATTAACTGCCTTTTAGGAAATGCCATCACAAGTCAAATCATTTTCTGCATTGAGATACATATAATCTCTTGCCAGAGCTGAAGAGGCGGTGAATGTGCTGAAGTAATATGAATTTTTTGTGTTTTATCAAATGTGAAGTTGGTCCTTAGTCCACAATTTGTTTGCTATAATTTATGAGCAGAATTTGGTGAGGCAAAGTAATGGAGAAGTGTTAATAACTATGTGAAGTTTAATACTAGTATCACCAGGAAACAACTCATGTCTTACAGACAGATGTCTCATACTCTTCATTTCCATCTTCCTGATTTTTGAGCAGTGATGCTAAGTTTGCAAATATAGATTATTTCCTTTTATCTCTTTACTAGTGTCTAAATTCTCATGCGTATTTTGTATAAGTTATCTGGCTATTCTCCAACTACTAATTTTAGCATTTCCATGTCTTAGTTCTGGCAAGTGCCAAATTATACACTGGCGACAAGGACATAAGGAAGAATGTCGTCCTGTGGAGGCAGGGAGCCATTTTGATGGGAAGGATAATTGGTCAGGACAGGATACGTCTTATGGAGAGACATTGCAGAGCAAGGCAAAGCAGTGTGCTAAGCCAAATGTATCATTTAGTGATGAATGCGTAAGGGCTCAATCCAGCTGCTCTGAAATATTTCGTGCTAAGGGTGATAAGATCTCAATTGAGCTTCATGATGTAAATTGTTCTTCTGAATCTTCTGATGCATCCGCTGGATTTTCCTCCTCCACTACAAATAGCGATTCCTCGGATGATACTTCTGTCTGTGAAAGCATTAATTCAGATGATTCTGGGAGGCTAGAGGAACCTTTATCATCCGATATTGCGCATAAGACACCTGGCACTGGTGGTATCAAGATCAAGGAACAAGCTGAGCCACTTTCTCCTAAATTTGCTAGTTTGGTTGATTCTATTGAGGGTTTCAGAAGTTCAAGTAAATTACACAAAAGTAAGAGCGGTTGTATTGATGATCAAGTCCAGTGCAAGTCAAGCAGTCTTTCACATTCGGGCTGTAGTGGCTTGGACACAGATACAATGGCTAAGCCATCTAGACACCCTTCTGGCTTCTGGAATACTCTGAACCATCCGAGAAATGATGTTTGTGATGATTCTTCTCATTCCAGTATCAGCAAAATTGGTGCTTGTGGAAAACCTGATTCTGGATCTACTCGTAGGTTTTCTTTCGACTTGTCCAACAATACTGTCCGTCCCATCGATCGGCAAGGTTTTGAGATCTCAGCTAAGAAATCTGAAAGTAGATCTGCTTTATCTGAAACGCCGAATGCAGATGGTTCAAATGCCCCTAAATCACTGTCCACAAAAAGTGAAGGTCCCAGTCATGCTGCTGATGAAGTTTGCAGTGATTCTCATGTGTCAAAATTTAGTGCCGGTGAGACTTTAAGCTCTGTGAAGGCCAACGTAACTCCCAGCAAGACAGTGCCTTCTTCAAGAGTGGATGCTCATAAATCAAAGTGCAGTGAAGCTGGTTGCATATCGCCTTCTGTTTTTGATGTTCGTGGACCTTCTGGGTCTGATTCGCATTCAACTTCACGTGCCAAATTGGAGAGAGTTTGTGAAGGCCAAGCACATGCTGCCGTGTCCTCTCATGTTGCAGCTCATCTTCCAAACACTAAAAATGGCTTGAAAACTTCAGTATGGAGAGTCCTAGATCAATTTAAAGGATCGGTGATGTCAAAGCACCACCGATTAGGAGTTGGGAGTGATGTACCTGGAAGATCCAATGACAAGGTTTTTCATTATATTGCAACCTTTTTCTTGTTACTTCTTCATTTTTTTGGGGCCAAATATTATTCTTATTCATGCCAAAGTGTTTTTGTTGAATGTGCATTTATTCGTTTCTTTTGCAGGGTATTTTTCCATACGAGTTATTTGTCACACTCTATACATGGAAAGGTGTGGAATTGCATCCCCGGGGCCTCATAAACTGTGGGAATAGGTAATGGTATCTCTCCAGTTCTTCGAAGGACGGCTAAGAGATTTGATGATCCATGCCACTTGGTTTTGATAATCTTGGTTTCTGAATATCTAGAATTTTTGTATTGATTTCTTGTCCTTGTTTGCTTAGGAAGTATGCGTGCTTACCAAAATAAGTAGATCACAACACTGTTATATTTATTGGTAACTAACCCCGTTCCACTTCGATAAGAATTTGACATCAGGTAATTTACATGAGTGAGGCTCTTATAGTTATATCTAATATCTGTAAAGAGTCAGAGAGCCACTAGTGATTATTCACATAGCAATGTTCTTATAAAAAAGAAAGAGCAGCGTGTTTGGTTGCCCGGGTAAAATGCCGGATATGATAGAACTAATCCCATTCGGTGTTTGGATACGCATTCAGACTGGGATAAACCTGGATAACTTATCTGGTCCATGAGGGTGGGACAATATCATTCCACCTGGACAAGAATAAAAAAATATAAACGAAAAAATGACAAGCAGGTTGAACACAGAAAGTTTTGCTGGGCTACTACTCCATGGTGGTCGCACCCCTCAAGTGACACCGGGTGGTCGCACAACTCAGGCGATCGCCATCGCAGTGGTTGCCTAAGATCTTAGCTCCATGGTTGACGCAACCCCCCTCCTTGCTTATCTGTTTCTGTACAGCCCTGTGCTGCTCTTGGAGACCACCATCACAGTTGCGACCACCATGACAGTGGTGGCCTTGTGCAGCAAGATCCAGATTGAGGTCTGGATCTCGACCTGTACTTTCTCTTTGTTGTGGTGGTCATCTGCAACCAGCACGATAGACGTGACCACCACAGTGGTCGCCACAGGCAGTGGTGGTCCCTGACGAGTGGGCTAGACCCCCACAACAATGATGGTCCAACAACAGTGCTCCAGCAACCACACTCCCTGTCTCTTATTTTTATTTTTTTTGGCTTCTTTACTTATTAAAGGAAATTCTTTGAATTGTCAATTTTACAATTATATCTGCCATCGTATCTAATGGTTTACCAAACAAAAAATAGAATAGAACAAATCCCTCCAGACTTCTTACCCTATCATAATTCTTGTTCTGGCAACCAAACGCAGCTGAGGGCATCACATCGATGTTTTGTCTTTACTAATGATGACTCCTAACTCTTCCATAGCAAGTGACTCTATGATATGTTCTTGCATTTTGTAAACACCAAGTAGGCAAAGTAAACTGTTCTGTGTAACCCTAGATTTCAGGATAAGAGTGGACCACATTCTGCTTGAACAAATCAATTAGCATCTTCCTTTGTGACTTGGTTATATGTGTTTAGCTTCCGGCAAAGCTCAATTTACAAAATGATTTCTGAAATTATTGATTTCGTTCATTTAGCTGAAGCTTTTAAATTTGTTTGATCTGTAAGTGCATCTCTTTCAAGAAACTTATGGAGGATTGATGAAAGTTTCTCTTTTGAGTATGAAATACTGTTTATCTCATTGCTCAGAGTTGTCTCTTCAGCAATTTTTCTTTGTATGGTTTTCTATGACACAAGCCCTCTTTTCCTTGCAGTTGTTACGCGAATGCTGTGTTGCAGTGCTTGGCATTTACTCCTCCTCTTACTGCATATTTCCTTCAAGGACTCCACTCTAAAGCATGTGAGTTGCTGGTGCACTTTTATTTTGTTCAGTGAGTGACTTTAGATGATTTCCAGTCACGTTGTAATACACCTTACATATTATCTGTACTATTCATCTCTGTTGCCTCAGGCGTTAGAAAAGATTGGTGTTTCACCTGTGAATTTGAGAGTCTAATTTTAAGGATGAATGAAGGGAAGTCTCCTATTTCACCTATTGGAATTGTATCCCAGCTAAGAAACATTGGAAGGCAGCTTGGAAATGGGAAAGAAGAGGATGCTCATGAATTTTTAAGGTGAGAGTCTACCTCTCTTTACTGTACTCGATGGCAATTGTATTCGCATGAAATTTTTTGGCCGTTTCTCTCTAGTGTTGGATATTGCAACTCCTGATGAGTTAAATATGGCAGGTGTGCTATTGATAAGATGCAATCTGATTGTCTTGTGGACTCTGGCAAGAAGGTTTCTAGGTCAAAGGAAGAAGCCACTCTCATTGGCCTCACATTCGGAGGCTACCTTCGTTCAAAGGTCGTAATCTTGACGATGCTCTTCCATCTTCATCTGTCCCACTATTCTATTGACCTCTTGCATGCAACTGTGAAGGGCTTTTTCCCCCCCTAACTTGAAAGGTTATTTTTTATATGCATGAAATCCATTCTCGAATCTGCAGATAAGGTGCAAAGGTTATTACCAATGCATGAAATTCCCTTCTCCAATATGCAGATACAGTGCACAAGGTGTAATGCTGAGAGTTTATAATTGATATGCATGGAATTCCCTTCTCTATTTGCAGATTCAGTGCACAAGGTGTAATGGAAAGTCAGAGCGACATGAAAGGATGATGGATCTGACCGTTGAGATTGGAGGAGATATTAGAACGCTGGAGGAGGCTCTTCGACAGTTCACTAGTACTGAAACACTGGATGGAGAGAACAAGTATCAATGTACCAGGTTGGCATGCCTAATTAACTTGTTATTTCATTTGAAGCATTTTCCTTACAATTTTTTTGGGGTTTTTGGTGCTTTAATAAGTAAACTGTACAAGAGTTTTTACCCCGAAAAAATTCTTTGAGAATGGAGATCATCCTTGAAGCAGTTAAGTATTGAAAATCATTTGATTTCATCTTTGGCCCCTCCTTAAAGCTGCCATTTACTATGGCAATTTTATGAATCAAAAGAACTTACAGAACAATCTTGCTAGAATATTTATTCGTGTTGCACAGTGAATCCTGGCTTATTTTGCGTCGTAAGTTACTATGAGATATTTTCCCATCACTGAGATAGATTATGAAATGATACTTTTCAGTGGCCTGAACCAATTTATTAACTGAATTTTCTGGACTTATGATGTTCTCTTTCTTGTGACTTTATCAGGTGTAATTCGTATGAGAAAGCTAGGAAGAAGCTGACAGTACTAGAGGCTCCTAATATCCTTACAATTGCATTGAAGCGATTTCAGGTGTAGTGATTGTGGAGAGTTATTTTTCATGTTGCATATATATTTTTTAAAATCAGATGGTGTGTACTTTTATGGAAGAAAAACTCTCATTGGCACTTTTTTTGGACATGCAGTCAGGTAAATTTGGAAAGCTTAACAAGTCCATTCGGTTTTCAGAGATCCTTGATTTGTCCCCATATATGAAGGGGACAACAAGTGACAGATCAGCTATATATAGGCTTTATGGAGTAATTGTTCATTTGGATATCATGAATGCGGCATTTTCTGGTCACTATGTCTGCTATGTTAAGAATATGCACAATAAGTGGTTCAAGATTGATGACAGCACGGTAAATTCTCATTCCTTTAGTCTAAATTTTCGAGAACATGGATGCAAGATTTTGATTAGATTTTATGCTAATTGCTTCTTAGGCTATTCTTTCTATTATAAGTTGAAAATTCCAGTTACTTGTCAATAAAGTCGATGCAATTGCATTTTCTTGCATCCTTGGATACATTCACGACAACTAGAAGTTATCTATCTTGCATGCGACAGGATATTTCACCAAGAGTTATCTGCTTGATACTGGACTGGTCATAATAGAACCGGGCTCTCAAGCTTATCTGCTTGCAGACATTATGAACATTTCTACTTTTGGGTATTTCAAGCTGTATTGCTGGGTGATATTCATGTACTTAGCTCCCTAGGGTTGAGCTATTGAGATTCCTGCAGTTTTTATTAGTGCTGTATGCATGATACTCTCGCTTGGCTCAATACTTCATTTAAAGTGATACATAGATGAGTTTGTGCATGCGCACATAAATGTTTGTGAGGCCTTTGCTTGTTAGTTGTTCTGTTCACTCAACAATTTCGATTTTGAGGGTGTCATTTTGGTATCAGATCTTATAAGCATTCCGCTATGGAAATGTTTTTTGATTTTTTTGATTTTTTTTGGTCTGTCCTTTTAATGGATTTAATTGGAGCTTAGCATTAATAACGAATGCACATTCACTAATCATCATCCTGCTTTATTATAGGTGAAGCCTGTTGAACTCGAAAGGGTGTTGACGAAGGGAGCCTATATGCTTCTCTATGCCAGGTAAAAGATCTTACAAGCTCTTCTTGCACGGTGTGAATGTGGCTGTCTGATACTCAGATCAAGTAATTGCTATACAGGTGCTTGCCACGTGCCCCTAGATTATTGAAAGACAGCATGACATCTGCGGATCTGAGAAACAAACCCATTAATGTCAAGAGCAGCGGGAAAAGTGCCACGCTTAAATCGGGCTTCGCAAACTTGAGGAACAACCACCATTCTTCCGCATCTAGAAATGATTCAGCCAGTGCCCATTCTTTTGATTCGGACTTCACCCCGCTGCACAGATATCACCGAGAGGACTCTTCAAGCGATCTTTCTTCCCTGTTTAGCAGTAATTCTGATGAGGGTTCTTGTAGTACAATCAGCACTCGAGATTCTCCCGGCTATGATGACATTACCGACTTTATATTCGGTGACTCTGGTGGCAGTTGGAGCAGTAGTCCTTGGAGTAATCCCTCTTAATCTAACCTTTCTCTGTTGTCTCCATTCTGCTCGCGACATTGATGGCTTTTGCGGTAAAAGAGCACATGTCCAGAATCTCGTCATTTCCTAACAAGTTGTGCACATCATGAGAACGTGTTGCGAGCTGGCGAATCTGGGAGGTGGAGGATTTTGTTTTTTTTTCGTTTCGTTTCGTTTTTTTTTTTTTTTTTTTTTGGGGGGGAGGGTTTGGGAGGTATTCCGATGCCTCTTTATAGTTTAGAGAATTCGTAAGTAGCCGTAGTAGTTTCTGTAGGCAGACTAACCCGAGGATATCATTGGAGGGGCTAACTGTGTCGCAGATGTAAAATGTAGATTTTATCTGCCAAGCGAGTAGCGGAGGAAATTGGACAGATCAATCACCTTGATCATAATATATCGAGGTGGAGTATATGTAAATAAGAGATCCATGAGAAGCTTGTATTTAAATGCACTTTCTAGCTGGAAAAAGGAGGCCATTACCATTTTATCAATGTCGATGCGTTTCTTATTTGAAGTTTCTAATGGTTGTTCGATGTATTCTTGTAATATTGAAAGTATCAATTCCGTCGACGTCTGTTTTATTACCTGTCGGAGAAGTCTCGGAACCCTTTTGGAAGGGAGGAAAAAAAATAAAAAAATTGGGTCTGCCTGATCCAAAAGACGGGGGTCAAAGTACTGAAGAATATGTCGGAAACTTTCCACTGGCTGAGCTTTCCCCTTTTCCTTTATTGAAAAGAAGGTGACTTAGCAATGGATGTTTTGAAAGCAATGAAAGGGCTAATTGCCTTGTGAGACATTGCAGATTTTATGCCGAACTTCTTTTCCCTCATTCTTGGATCTTGTACCGGAGTGTCCATCTTATGGTTGTTTTTCAAATTGAGATTAGACGGCGATTGCCGACGTGAACAATTAGACAGCTCGGTCGTCCGACATGTATCTGCAATATGACCCTGTAAGTTTAGCATTGTGCGCAGGAAATTGGATGAATATGCTAATCGGATTGCATCCCGATTCCTGAAGTAGACTGAAGGCAGCGCTTGTTGAGGCGGTGGTCGGTTCAATAGCCATGTCCTTCACTGGATCTTTTGCCTAGCTGACGTTAAAGCTCAACCTTGATGATGCATATTCTTCTTTTCCACGAAAATATTTGGCCCATTCTGCACGCGATTTCCAATCTTTTCCCTTCTTAGCTCCGAGCAACATTTCAACTCAACCTCAATTTTCTTTTCTCTCGTGATTATTCGGATCCCTTCCAACTCCCTTCCAATAGCTCCGTCCAAATTGTCTGTTCGTCTCGAAGCGGCTTTTCAATTATAGCCCTAACATATAGGAGACGCCAATTTGCACGAGGCCAAAAAGATTTAATTCTGTCGCCGACATGTTCAGCAAAGCAGCAACACGATCTGAGGTGCGCGATATCGTCAGTTTTCCATGTTCCTACAATTAAATCAAATTCCGAAAAAGAAAATGGAAAGAACAAAAGGACGAAGTTACTTCCGCTTTTCGGCGCGCGGACACAACACCGACAGCTTATGTTGTCCGTGCTTTGATTAATCCGTTTAGATAGATTGGCATCTTTTTTTTTTTTTTTCTTTTTTGAATTTGTCATACTTCATTCTTCAAGATTTTTCTGTCTCCTCATGATTACTCTCTTACATCTTATCCTTTTACTTTAAAAGTCGAGATGATAAAAATGAAAACACATCGAATTGATTGAGCGATTAGCATTCTCATCCTTCTAAATGAGAATTCAGGTTCAAATCCACCTGTTCACCTGTTATTTCAAGGTCACATCCATGAAAGCACAAACATGTGTTCTAATTCCCCGACGTGTGTAGGATGGGAAGACTATTGTGCCTGGAATTTATTTGGTTCTTAATTATAAGTAATGCCAAACATCTAAAATAGCCAAACAAGAAACTGCTCGAAATAACAGTAAAGAATAATTTACCTTCAAAATGATACCCGAAATTTTCTAAATTTAATAGTCGTGTCCATCTCTAATTAAACTGCATGAGTTAAAATTTCTCACACATGGTGCTCAAGTTTAAAAAAAAAAAAATTCTTCAGATAAAGTCACGTGGGGCATAGGAAGGAATTTTATATAAGACCTTTCTATTTGATAAGAACACGCCGCTCATGCAATGGATTTAGGCACACGTCAATCAGTTAGTTGAGAAATAATAATAATGATAATGATAATAATAGCAATAATAATAATGTACACCTTCTAGATTCCTATGATAAAGTATAATTTAGTACGACATTCTAACGACAGCCGTCAGAGTCAAAGTTCTTTAAAATACTCTTATTTCTCCCCGCCGCATGATTGCAAGCTTTTATTTATCATATCTTAATTTCTCTTTTTAAGAGTTAATATCATAAAAAATTTCGAATTAATACGGTAATGATAAATTTACTTTAAATTAGTTTTTTAATCACAAAAAATCGTAAATGGATATACCAATAACAAATTTACCTCGAACTACTTTTGTCACCATTAAAATCCCCAAAATGATATATTTGTGACAAATTTATCATCCGTTAAATTGGATTAACACCACGAAAAATCATAAATGAATGCACCTATGAAAAAATGAAGGGAAAAATCCGAAATTTTAATACTTGTTAACTATTGGGTATTATTCAACTGAACAATTTGATTGTAAAATTTAAGGGAAGCTATTGGAGTATAAATTTATCACATATGTACCAATTTAAGGATTTTAGTGGTTAAAAATTTAGTTTGAGATATATTTGTCATATATATACCAATTTGGGTTTTTTTTTTTAATAATGATATTACCCTAAAAATGATATATAAATGGCGAATATTCAAATACATATAATAGAGAAAATCCCTTATTTAATCTTAAATTTAATGTGTAGAATATCAATTTAATCATAAATCTCTTAATTTTGCCAATTGAGTGATTGACATTTATGCAAAATTTTTATATAATCATTCATATTAATTTTGGACCGGAAATCACTAACGTGGCGGTTCAGTTATTGTTGGCAATCCTACATCAACAATTTTTACTAAATTGGCCGAAAAGATTACATGTGAAATTTCTTGCAAAAGTTTTGAACTCAATTTAAAGTTTATGCATAAATTAACACGTCCGTACAATAGATTCAGGAATGGTTGGGCAATTTCTCTTACGTAATATTTTTATGCTTATTGACATTGAAGAGATAAAATTAGGAATTACATAGAGTGTATCAAATTATATGCCCTAAAAAATACATATGAGATATCATTAAAATATATACATGATTCATTACGGTGTATGATTGCGTCAACTTTAGGGGTCAGAGGGCGCTTGGGGATGCAAGCGCGGCCCAAAAGGCGGTCAACAAAAGCGGCGCTCGTGGACGAACGAATGAGTCATCCAAGTTGGCACAGGGCCCCACTACAGGCGTGCGATGACGTGGCATTTCATCATTACAATCCGCGAAAATTCGGGCGTACCAAACCCCTTGAAAGTTTTCGTATCTTTGCTTGTTTGACTTTTACTACATTCTTGGTCCAATCTATCGACGCCCTAATTTTTAAACAAATACAAGTCGCATCTTGAGGCTTTCTTGCGACATTTTTAAAAATATATTTTTTTAGAAAAAAAAAAAATGAAAATTAACCATGTCAAATTCCACACCTCAAACGTTAAAAAAGCCAAGGAGAAATAAATCATGCCGAACTAGCAATTAGTTATTATTACTTGACGGTTTGTTTCGAAAAAAAAAAATGATTTCGTTTATTTTTTTTATAAGTGATATAGACGATTATTTTTACAAATCATAGTTTCTCCACTAATGGAACTTCTTGTTGTTTGAAAAATTGAGACTTATGGTTCAATGTCCATCTAATAGATTGCGGAGTAAATTATTGTGGTAGCAAATTCAACTTCACCCTTGATTTTTCAATTCTAAGATACCACCGTTGATTTCACTTCTAGTAGGGCCACTTTGTCCATTAATTGTCGTTGACATTTGGGAAAAGTTAGATCTAAAATTCAATTGAAGCTTTAGTGGGATATGCAGTGAAAGCTAAGCTAAAAGTAGATGACTAAGGAGGAAAGTTTTGGACACGTTCTCAATGTGTCATTGATCGGCATTGGAGTGACTTGATTCATCTGAACGTGAAAGTAAACTTGGATATATGATAAAAGGTAAAAACAAAGTCATCAAATGATCTTGATGGCAAAGGAATAAAGGTATTTCGCTCGACAGTCGCATCATGTGATGATGGCATGTGTTGCAACAAGTCAATCAAAAGTAAATAAGTCCAAAACTTAACTACCACATATGATAAGATTTTAATTGGTTCTGTATAGAATTTTCCAACTACATTTTGAAAAGGAAAAATAGAGCATATATTGACATCTTAAAGTAAATTTTACGCAAGTGACTTTATCCAGTCTTGATTTTAGGATTGTAATTCTTAGGGGTGAGCACTAGTATTGGGTAAACCTTGAAAATGAATCAGATCAACCTATCCACTTAGTTTTGGTCTGATTCTCAGTTTCAGATTCTTGAAACCGGCTATAACCGGTCAAATACCTGGTTTTGGGTGTGGAACCAGCCCAAGAAATCATAATTCTCTCCTTTTAATTTTATCTTTCATCTTGTATCGTGTTGTTGCCGCCATTGCGTCTGATTTCTCTCTCTCACTCTATACTTCGCCTCGCCTACTTCTTCACATTTTCTCAACATGAATCAACCATTTGAAGCTCATGAGCCTCTTGTAGATCTGTCGATTAGCTGTACAAGAAGAATCGAAGATGCCTCAACTCTATTTTCTGCTCCTGCAGATATTTTAGAAGCATTTGTTATGTAATTGAAAAACTGACATCGGCAACACTCTCAAGGAATACGAAAAAAGAAAAAGAAAAAAGAAAAAGGGAATTGGCTTGTTTCTAGGTAAACATTGGAACCATACCAAATAGACAAGGTCCATAGGGTAGGTTCTGTTTCAAAAAACGGAGAATTCATCTTGACAAGGTAAGTTTCGGGTTTTAAGTCTGAAATATTCTCACTCTGAAATTGCTCACCCATTGTAATTGTTCACTCTCTCAAATTATTAGTATATAAGGTTGTTTATGCTGCAATGCTCATTCAAAACATATAAGTAGACAGCTAATATCAAATGTCAAATATGAAAAATAATTTCTAGCATAAATATTCACATGAATAAAGGTAACCAATCTATCATGTTTTCTCCCCTTTTCTGAGCTGAATTGGCAAATTCTAACGTAAATAAATATAAATTTCAAATGTCACATGACAAACAAACTTTCAACCAAATTTTATACTCCCATCATTGGCATAATTTTCTTACTTCTAGCTAGTGTACTGAAACTTCCAACTCCACTGATCACCATAATACACGCAAATTGCCCGTTCGTATGTATCGAACAAGACTCCACTCACAAGATGGCAGCTATGATTTTCAAGGTTAATATAAGAGGTATCATTTTAATTTGAAAAACAAAATTTATTGAATCCAAACTAGGCAGTTTAACCGATCAGCCAACCCCTTGAGGGGGTTTCAAGCTTGCATGGCCTTATGCTTTTCTTCTTCATTCTTTTTATTGATGTCGCATGGCCATAGGCTGCATTTGATGAGTGTGAGAAAATGTCCCGAGAGAGGGTAAGTATTCATACATCCAACATTTGAAGCTGTCCTAGAATGTGAAAAGATTCGACACGAGGATACTTTTTCGTGCCAAAACTTGGCATGAATGAACACTTAAGTGCTAACAGTTAGGAAAGTAATAATTAAGTGCCAAAATCGGAGCAAAATTGATTAGTTAAGTGTCAACGACGAGAAAACCCAGCCAAAATGCTGACATAGAAATTTTCCGACGAACCTAGTGCAAAACGACATTATTTTGCATACTGATGTGGCTAGACAATACCAAAATGACGTTGTTTTGGTGCTGATGTGATAAATAATTAATATAAAAATGAATTAAATGAAATTTAAAATCAAATCTAAAAAAAGGGAAGGGAGGAGGAAGATGAACATGAGATGGCGGCTAAGGGTCGCCGTCACTAGGAAGGTGAGGGGGAGGGTTGGCCGGCGAACCCAGCCGACTGGTGGCGAGGGCTTGCGAGCCCTCACCGGATCTGGGGGAGGGCCACCGCTGCCTATTCATCTTCCTCCTCCCTTTTTTTTTACAAAAAAAAAAAAATTAATTTGGTTTTAAATTTAATTTAATTAATTTTTTTTTATTAAAATTCAAATTGTGTCAAAACGACGTCGTTTTTGTTTTCATTTGCTGAGTTAGCTTTCTGATGAGCCACGTAAATGAGAAAAATTAATAAAAAATTGCCACGTAGGATTTTTGGTAGGGTTCGCCAGATATATCACTCAAGTGTTCCAATTTTTTTGAAAAAGTGGTACTTAAGTATTACTTTTCTAACTTTTGATACTTAATTATCCCCTTATACCAAGTTTTGGTACTTGGGGTGTTCTTTTGCTGAAAAGTTTCTAATAATCCCATATTGAATCCAAACAAAACTAACCCGCGAGGAGGATGAAATAATCTTACTTTATAAGAAAAGATAGATCCCTACATAAGGAGGAGAACATGGCAGAGAGAGGAGAGAGGATCGATCATCATCGCCACAATCGAACGGCCAACACCCTCATGATGGTTGCATGAGACATGGCCTCCTCTCTCCCTCCCTCCCTCCCTCCCTCCCTCCCCCTCGAGCCATACTCAAGAGAGCGCGGCAACCACTGCGAGGTGATTATGAGCTGACCGTCCATGACTTGGTTGTGGAAGTTGGTGATTGTTGTCGAAAAGTTGACATTATGGATGATCGGTTCCAGAATGAGTCGACTCTTTTCCTGGAATTGGAAAGCGTTCCATTTGGTCCAGATGTCCCAAGTGAGTCTAGAATCTGGCAGCGTTTAATTTTTTCTTTTCTATTCCTTGCAAGACTGCCCTCGGAGAGTTAAGAGAGGAAGAACAAGCATCTCATCTCTGGGTCTTCTCGATGAACTCCAAATAGAAAGTAAGAACAAGAAAAGCAACATAGTGTGACCACTATGGCTTTTTGGCATTGCGATTTAAACTTCAAGGACCCACTTTAGATGTTCCTTTCACGTCATACTCTATTTCTGTATTGAGGCGAGAGTCGAGACTTGAGATGATGTCGAGCAAGAAGATGTGTGAGGAAAAGGGTAGAGAATGGGTGGGACATAGCGAGATACAGAAGGGATGAGGAGAGGCTTGAGCACCGAGATGAAAATAGGCAATCGGGATTTTGAGTGTGAAATTATACATACAACCTTCGATGTTTTATAATAATAAGAATTATATATAAATAAATAAAAAATACTAGTTCGGTTTGGATGGTTCGATTCATACTTGAAATCGAGAATCGGATTGATTTTTTATCAGTTTCACATTTTAGGAACCAAGAATATTTTTTACCAGTTTCATATTTTAGGAACCAAGAACTATTTAGGATCGATCAGTTTGATCGGTTTGTGCCGGTTTCAATGCTTATCCCTAACTAACATTACACCACTCTCTATTTCGTTATTTAATTTCATTTTTTGTACTCATTTTCTATTTTTTAATCCAATAAACTCCTACTTTATGTTATTCTTCCTCTTTTATAATCACCGTACACGTAAAAACGAATTCATCCTTCCCCTTCTCAATACTCAATCTTCTCGTTTTGATTCACTTCTTCTGAAATCTTTTTCGAGCGACACATTCCATTGTAAAAAGTAAGAACATTCTATCAGTGTCTTTTTGATAATGATTTTCATGGTAAACTCCTACAGGGTTCTTCAAAAATCCTTCCATGCATTAGGTTGGAAAATATAATCAAGGAAAATTACCATAGGATCGACTGCATCATGCATGGCATATTCCACATACGCTGTTGTCGTGTCAAATGAAAAACAGCATGTCAAGGATTAATTCCTAGAGAGAGAGAGAGAGAGAGAGGAGGGCGGGGGGTAACTTCAAAAGGATAGCATTGTATGAAGAAGAAGATTGGAAAGAGAGGTCAGGGTTTTGCTCTGAATGAATTATCACAGCTTCTTCAATTTCTCAGAGGCGGTTCGGGGAAAGAGAGAAAGAGACAACCCCAAAGTACAGATTTCGATCAGACGCGCATGGAAAAGTAAAGTCCAACCCCATTAAAAGCAAAGAAACCCTCCCACCTCGAGTCTTTCAACTCTCTCTCTCTGTCTCTCTGTCTCTCTCTCTCTCTTCTGCAACTGCAACTGAGAAAAGCAAGCAACAGCGCGGGGGGGGCCAACCACGATGAGATGGAAAACCCTAGCCACGTTCTCTTCTGCCACACGCATTATCCCCAGCCATCCCTCCATCACCATCACCGCCCAGGGACGAGAAAAAGCGAAACGAATCCGTCGGGTCCGAAGAGAACCAGAGTTATCATGTCCTCCTCAACGAGACGCGACCCGCCCCCCACCGAGCGAGGTCGGCTCGCTTTGCTTCTTCATCCCCCTCGAGCGCAGAAGTCGCCGAATTGCGAGGCTTCGAGATCACTTACGATTCTTCTTCCCCAACCCAAAAGTGGGAAGACTTTGCTTAGCAGGAACAAGGAGGAAGGGCAAGACGTCAAATTTCCTGTCCTACCTAAAATGGATGCCAGCACAGCACAGTACACTGCACTAACTATTTGCCTAAGCTCTTGCAAGAAACGGTAAAAACTAACCGGCCCAGTTTGAAACAAGAAAAAGAATTCCCTCTTAGAAGTTAACACAGCATGGTGGAGCAGCAAGATATCACAACCTTAGATACTTCACAAAAAGACAAAAAATGAATAAACCAAACTCAATTATAAGGGGGCGGTGGCGGTGGAGGTTGCCTCGGAGCAGGAGCCCATATCACATCCGATGACAAATGGCGACTATACACCAGCTCCGCCTGCGGCCGATGGCCCGGCCCGCTGTCTCCGCCGCTCGACATCTGAGGAGACTGCCCCTCCCCACTGCCGTTCCCCCCTTCCGACGCTGCCCTCCGCTCGTTCTCGGCCTCCTCCTCGCAGTCCATCAGCCTGTGGAACACCGGGCTGCTGAACGACGCCGCGACGACGAAGACCGGCCCGGCCGCAACGAGCGGACCCACGACGGACCCACCGACGATCTGGCCCTGGGGCCCGGCAAGCGAGATGGAGAAGGCGTTGGGGGAGGCGGCGGCGGTGGCGGCGGCGGCGCAGGACGAGGCGGACGGGGAGAGGGGGAAGAGGGTGGCGGAGATGGAGAGGATGTCGAAGCGGCCATGGAAAGTGAGGGTGGCGCCGGAGGCTCCGGAGAAGGGGGGCTGGCGGAGGGTGAAGTTGGCGACGGAGCCGGAGGCGGAGAGGACGGAGAGGGAGAGCGAGCGCCGGCGGCAGAAGGCATGGAGGGAGGCGACGACGTCGGAGCCGCAGGGGACCTCGAGGATGTAAGGGCTGAGGGAGGGCTCGGGGTCGCGGGAGATGAAGACGGGGGCCTTGGGCTTGTTCTTGGACCCGGGGGGGCGGCCGCGGGGGCGGCGGCGGACGACATCGATGGTGGAGCAGTCGCCGGAGTGGGGATCGGCGGGGGGCTTCGCCTTGGGACCGGGGCCGGGCTTGCCGGGGGAGGAAGGAGATGGGCGGAAGTGGTGGAGGGAGAAGGAGGGGCGGTCCCTGGAGGATTCTAGATACTCGCCTTTCATGGTGGACGGACGGACGGACTCTCCGCGGGCTTTCAACGGCGGCGGCGGCGGCAATGCGATGCTTTCAAATCGGTGGAATCTGTCGAGGGGGAGGGAGGGAGGAAGAGAGAAAGAAGAGAGGGGAAGGGGTGGGTGAGCTTTGAAAGCAAGAATTCAAGAACTCTCTCTCTCTCTCTTTCTCTTTCTCTCTGATGGCGCCGCTGGTCTTGGAGGCAAAACAGAGAGGGCCCCACCGCCCTCGTCAGATTCATCTCCCTTCATCTTTGCTTAATTCGGTTGTTAAATCGATGCTTCCGAATCAATCCTTCCTCAGAGAAAATTCGATGAGAATGAGCCGCAGCTACGAAAAGGGTTTTCGAGGAATCCGACTCTTACCGTCTTGAAAATCTTGTCGTTTGCGCTTTGGTTTCTCGCCGTATAAAACTAGATTTTAGGGCAAAGCACAATCTACGTTTCCGAAAATGAGGGGGAGATGAATGAGAAAAGGAAAAGAAAAAAATAGCTCGGGTCCAACCTCAAACCGCCTTTTGCTGCCGAGACAAAAGGCTTCCGACCTAAGGAGATAGTTTGATTGAGGTTGTCGGTTTTTGGGCAAAGGGAGATGGTTCGGGTCATGGTGAAAAAGAAGGGAGAAAGAAAAACCCAAAGTAGAGGGGTGATTAGTAGCGGTGGGACTGGGATCGAGCGGAAAAGATCCTAAGACCGGACCTACTTTGTCGTTCAAGCTCCCTCCTATTAAAGATTGTCTTAACATAATTCCTACAGCCGAGTAGGCTTCGGACAGGGGTCACCTAGCCGGCCCGTAAGTCTGGGGGCTAGCTTATTGTCAAGCCCTGTAGAACCAGCATGGTCGCGTAGGTTCCAAAACGGGTATTGTAAGATTTTAGGGTAAGTTGCAATTTTCTAAATATCGGAATAGGTGAGTACATAGAAAAATCAAGGTTTGAGGTCATACTCACTGTCTTTACCCTTTACCCTGTGCAGTGTCATACCCTGTACAATGCTCGACTAAATTCATATGTACTGAACTATTTATGAATTGTTTTATAATTCTTCGAAGTGATTAGGGCTTGGATAAAAGACATAAATCCATAGAGATGTTATGCATTGAGTTAGGCCACGCCATGTCCTTTTATGTTGAGGAATGCCGGGTGGTTATATATGAGCATTCGCATCGGTGCATGGATGATGGTGGTAGAGATGAGAACACTTCGTCGGATGTGCGATGAGATTGAAAGATAGGCGTTGCCTTGATTAAAGATGAAGTTATAGAAATTTGCTTGGCATGGTTTAGCCATGTATTAGGATGCTCCAGTCAGGAGATGCGAGCAAGGGATGAAGCATGGGATAGAAGTGCAGGAGGAAGAAAGACCTAGAAGGATGTAGAAGGAGATAATGAGATATTAAGTGTTTGAAGTTTTGTTCTTTTAGCATTGAACTATTAGGAGTGAGCATGATTTTAGGGTAGAACCTGAAACCGGATAGGTCCTAGTTCAGTTCCAGGTTCCAGAGTATGTAGGATGGGTTCAAAGTTCTAAAAATTAGAAAACCTATTTTGATAGGTAAGTTCTAGATTTATGTAGATAGAATCTGAAGCTTAAAACTTGGAACTTAAAATAATTTTTTGTATTTTTCTTTGCCTTTGTCTTTGTGATATCCTATAAAATTCCATGGCATCCGATGATGAGTGTATAATATAGAAACACTAATCTAAGCTTCCATTTTATAATCGAGACTTTTATTTTATTAATGTTTCATATATTTTTTGCGTGTTAATATAAGTTGTGGTTAGTGAATTGTAGTAGTAAGTGGTGGTCGTTAAATATGATAATTTATTGCAATCGTTCGATTAATAATGCAAATGGAACCTAGGTAAACCATGGAATTGACCTTGGAACTTGTTGATAAGATGGTTCGAGATTCTAAAAAATGATAAACCTGTTTCAATGGGTAGGTTCCAGGTTTCAAGTGGAACCTATACATGATCTGGAACCGCTCTCTTATGGACTACATGTTTAGAAATAATAAAGAAAAGACTTACTATCTTTGGGATCTGATGCTACACCGCTACTCAATACCTTAGGGGATCGACTTTATTACATAATAATTTATTCGTATCGGAGTCATGATATTACAATAGGTAAAAAAGTCTTCCACTATCTAGGTGAGATAAAATCGGACATGGTTTCTCTTATGGAGAGTCAAATAAAGCCAAAAATAGAAAACCACTTGAGTATACTACAATGATTGTGCAAGATGAGGCGGAGAACCCCTTTGTACTTAGTAAGTTCCTAGGTCTTGGGAAGCCAACGGTTTGGGTATCTTAAGACGTTAGAATACCAGCAAATTGTTCAAAAAATCCTAAACTTATTATGCTTTTGTCAATTAAGTCTCAAACTTTTTTTCACATTTTAACAATTGAGTTAATCCACCCAATTTTAATCGGAAATCACTAACGCGGACATTGACCATTTAACATTCAAATTGTACATAATTTTTTTTTAAAATAAGTTTTTTATTTTATTTTTACTTATGTTTTCTTTCTTTCTTTTTTTCTTTCAAGCTCGGTGAGGGTTGACTGGCAACCCTCATTGGACCTAGTCATAAAAAAAGGAAAAAATAATTTAAAAAATTATCCACGTCAATGTCTTTCATTTTATGTGACAGTACCGACATTCTCATCAGCGATTTCCGATCAAAATTGATAGGACAGATTTAATTACCAAAACGTGAAAATATTTAAACTCAATTGGTGTAATTGAAAGATTTATAGGTTTAAAACTACTTAAATAATTTTGCCCCGGTGAAATACCTTAGCTTGATCATCCTTCAGCAAGTATGTCCGATACTTTGGGCGGCTTTTACGACCGGACTATCGCGTGTCAAAAAGAACATGCGGGCGCCCCAAATGGATGATTTCTCACGACACCGATTCTCTCTCTCTCTCTCTCTCTCTCTCCCTCCTTGCATCTCTTCGTTCGAGGGTCAATCCCGGCTTCTTTCTCTGCCAAAAATTTTCAGAAATCCGAGCTCACTTGCTTTGACGGGAAGGCTTCGCTTTCCATGTGCTGCCACGACGACGACGACGTTGTTCCTTTTCCCCCTCTTCCACTCGTTTCTAAAGCCGCCCAAGTTTCAAGCGTCGCAATCATGTTTGCTTGGTGGACACTTAATAAATTCGCAAACGATCTGCTGGGTGGAAGAAAGTCAGAAAGTTCGATCAGTAGCTTGCCAAGTGGTTTTCTAAGCCAGTAGAATGTCCCAGACAAAATTTCCATGGGGACCCAGTCGGGACCAAAGCTTTGTTCAATTTGATATTTTGTCTAGAAAACGAAGCATGCATGCATGCTGTGTCCTGGGGTCCTCATGCATAAATCTTATCCGCATTCTTCATCCGTCTCGAGTGTGTATGTGGACTTTAAAAGGACAAATCAAATTGTAGTTTATGGGTACTTTAGAGATATCTTTGCAAGAATACTGTTCCTCTGAAAAAGATCGACACAGGTTCTTTGTCGATTCCGAGATAGGATATGGAAATCCTATAAGAAAGTTTGACATATCGAGACTAGAGACAATTGTGGTCCATCGCTTGAATGACGATTCTAGTACTTATAGCTACTGCGGACAATCGACAATTAACAACTAATGACAAAAAAGGAAACAAAAACATCCTACGCGACTCTTGATATTTAGCAACTCGTACTTACAAACAGTTAATCAACACCTAGACACAATTCAACAACGTTATGGTTACGCCTTCTCCACTCTTCCCGTCCAGCATCACTGGTTAGCTGTTGAAGTCCCTCGTTCCACGACTCGATGGCTGTAATAACCCACAGCTCTCGGTCTCTATCGTTAGTTGCTACCGAGATCTATGGCATCCATTGCCCGATGATTGCGCTGGTTTCATTTCTCTATAACTACGTCGATGTGCCCTAGGGAATCGTCTTCGAAATCGTCGGCTGTATCACTTTCGGTTACTACTTTGCATCTAGGTCATCCTAGGTTTCGTCAGTTGTGGCTTTTGTGGACTAAACCGAGCTTCATTTACCGATGCCCATACTTGTTACATCCTTACATTGGCTCAAGCCACTCACTTTTTCGACTAACTATACCTGATGATTAATGGCCTTCAACCCTTGACAACAAATTTTACCTCTATGGTATTTCACTCGGTCTTTCTTAGCCCGAGTCAACGGTCAAAGATTTAGACATTTTTTTTGTTTCTTCGTCTAAGAAGTACATCAAGTAAACAAAGAGACTGTCTGGTTAGATTAAAGTATACTTGGCGGTGAGGTGCTCAATGATATCAGAATCAAAACTTTCTATAAGATATGGTGCAACAAAGTGTCAATCAGCATATGGGAACTATCCTTTTCTTCCCCTAGGAAGCATGTGTTTTTTATTTAATTTTTGGTTCCTTCCTTTTTTTCCTCCTCTTGCGTGAGGCATGTTGTGAAGATCTATTGCTAACCAGTTATGACGTATCTACATAAATAAATAGAGACAATAAAATTTAACTAAACGTGAAAATCGAATCCCGCGGTCAAAATGCATAGAGCAAGAAAAACCCTAATTCGATATACACGAACGCAGTCCGGTCAAAACTGATGAAACGTAAAGCGTTTTGAAATACTTGCATTTTTCCTACGTGGAAAGCAAATTCACTATCATATACTGATGTGAACTTGAGCTACTTTAATGGTTAAAACGATTCATCGATAAGATTTTGATGGCAAGACGTGTACCTAATTGACAATGCCATCAAACTAAATGTGGACCAATGATCTTACATTCGGTCCTCAACCCACGGTGTCAACCGAACTATAAGCCCGAGCCCTTTTATACCCTACCGCCACCCGGTCCGGCCCACAATCTAAAGCCCGATTCTCCACGACCATCCTCAAAGCCCGTCTCAGCCCACCAAATTCAGTCTCCCTCCCAGCCCACTTGATCCGCAAAATGCACCGGGTGCGCCCGGCCAGCGTCGCCATCTCGGCGCGAACCACCCTGGCCCCGAAGGCCCGAACGGCCTGGCCCAAGTCCCGGTTCAAGCTCGGCCTGTCGTCGCAGCACACCGTCGCTTCCACCAGGCCTTCCTCGCCGCTGCAGCGACTCAGGCTGGCCTCGTCCTGCTCGCTGGGAAGCGGCCCCGGAAGCTCCGGGCCCAAGCATGCGGCCCCATCTCGGCGTGCCAAGTCAGCGACCTGGCACCTCAGCTTCTTCACTCGGTGGACCACTTGGGCAAGCAAGGACGCCTTGTCCATCTGCACAATTTCGTGACGGACGCAACATATAAAGGACGCCTTGTTTAGAGAATCATTTCGACAAATATGGATACGAGTTTTCAATGAGATATTGACACTGCGCTCTCAGGAGTTCTTGAAACATTGACCACAACATGATTGTTACGGCACGTCGTTTGTTTAGCTAACATACAAAGTCCTCTTTAGAGAGAGAGAGAGAGAGAGAGAGGTGTTTGATGGCCATACTTTGGAGGTGGAGGGGAGGAGGGAGCGGAGGGTGGAGAGGTGGGCGTTGATTCGCTGCCTGCGCCTCCTCTCCGCTTCCTTGTGGCTCTGGCTTGCCGTCATTGACAGTTTCCTCATCATGTGACTCAGTGACGGGTCTGCACCGTCGACGGAGTTCGCTGAGGCTGTAGGGGGCTCTTGACAAGGCCGAGCCGGTCCGGCATGAGGGATGCCGAGTCCGAGAGGTCTCGAGTCCACTGGAGTAGCTCCCGAGCCGATGGCATACATTTATATATGTCGAGTTAAATAAGAAGAAAGATAAGATGAGGACAGCTTTATAATGAGAAGTAGGGGGTGAGAGAGATGAAGCAGAGAGGGAGGAATATGTGAGTGACAAGGAGGAGGAACTGAGAGAGAGAGAGAGAGAGAGGAGAAGAGGAGAGGGGAGACTTTTTGAGTCCTGATGAGGAGGTCGGTATATAAATAGACCAATCTCTCTTCTTCTTGTTCTTTTTTTGTTTTTTTAAATGCCAGAAAAACAAGAAGGTTTGTGAGGTTAAGAAAATAATTACGGGTTAATTTGAAAATATTTGCATTAGAAAACTTTTTTATTTAAATCAATCTCGAGGTTAATTTATAAAATTTGTATATTTGGTAATATGATCAACTGTGATGGATGCTGAATATAACAAGTGTATTCGTATAAGACTCATGTGATCTAAATATATACATATGACGAGCATTAGTTCAAACTAATAAGAGTGAATTCCAACATTGACCTCTTCCTTTTTCATTTTTTCCTTTCCCCCTTTTGTCCCATTTTGGCTAAGCACTCCATCAAGGAATCGAGCCAAAGCTCCTAGGGTTGGTGCGGTTGATTTGACTAGGGGTATTGAAGGATTTCCATGTCGGGAAATTTCGAAAACTTATTCGAAACTCATCAATCTTGTGCAAATTGTCAATACCATCTACTTAGATTAAAAATCTAGAATTAACCAGTTCATTAAGAGTTTATAGGGTATTTCATGAGTCTTCACATAGTCGAGTCTCCATGCCCACATCCTTGGATTATAAGAAAAATTAGAAAACTTATCAAATTGAAGCTTAATGTATGAAATGCAAATTCGAGGTTTTCCAGATATGATTTTCCTTAGGACCTTTGGAAACGAACAAGGATACTTGATAGGGGTTCATGGATAGGACTAATAGAGGCTCGATTAAATTCCTTTCGAACCTTTTTTGGAGAAGTCTCTTTTGAAGACGTGCTCCAGGAGAAGAGAGGTATATTTGGGGGGTCCAATAGTGATATACAAGAGGGCAACGCAGCACAAGGCCATTGATGGGTGAGTGATAGTAGCAGTATGCATGAGATGAGACACTCTGCATGCAAAAACTGAGCAGTGCACAGGACATGTCGTCTTCATCATGGTATCCTCTCAGCCTCTAGTTGGTGTCAAAAGGGGGCAATTTCTCAGCTATTCCTGGCTCTCTCTCTCTCTCTCTCTCCATCTTTAGTTCCAGAAATAATAGGGTTCCTTGTCGGTTGGCTTGTGGGGGTCCATCCTAGTACATGGTCACATGCACGTTTCCATAGATGCTCGTTGTGTCGCTGTTTTTTGAACTTATTTTTTTTCCCTCTGCCAAGATTCTACTGGGAACCAAGCATATCGCAGATGATCATAACTGAGATATTTTCTACTCGTGTCTCTTTCAACCTGTTTTATATTCTTTGGTGGGGCTTTGCATGTTTTCTCTGCACTAATAACAAACCATTTGCCCCTTTATTTAGCTTCAAGCAAATTAGACTGGCTAATTTTCTGACGGTTTATCAAATCAACTGCATTTTATAGAGAGTGAAGTTGTATTCTCATGTCGAATATGGAGGTCATTGAACGATCGAATGACAGCTCATGATCTCGAGGATGCTTGTGAAAAGACGAAGTTACATCCACAGTATAATGTTCCAAAACAGTTTGGCATGCGTCTATTTTCTTCTTGTTCTCTTGCTTTGAATTAGGATGAAAAAGAGGGTACAAGAAGAGGAAGCGAAGAGAGGAAAAAACAAAGAAGGCAAATGTACAAGACAGCCAACATGACCGATTGCCCTAAATTGGCTTCATTGCTGTCTGTCTCGTGTCATTGAAAACAGGGTTTTGCCCTCTTGTCGGATATGAACAAAGTATCCACTTGAAAGGACAGAGACATTTCAATGATTTTTCCTTCGTTTCTCTTGACGATATCGCTCGCTCGTAAATCTATAGTTCCACTTGGTGAGTACTGAGGCAAGGGCATTGGGTAATACAGAGATTATAGAAGAAAAAGACAGTTCGGCGTCTTTAAGATCGCCTGTGAAGGCAGCTTAGCCGACGTGCGTGGACGCTAGCCCGAACACCACTCGACCGCTAAACCAAGAGAAGAAAGACATAATCTCAACTTGTTTTGTTTCTTGCAAATACCCTCCTTCTTCAGGTTTTTGGCATACAAACTCGGCGTTTCAGAGTTTCATAAACATCCTCCTTCTGTTATGTTTGATGGTCTCGTTAGAATATTGTCAGGATACTCCTAAACTTTCGACGGATCGCATGAGATTATAATTGATTCTGTAGTTTTTGGCTATTTTCTAGGTTTAACTAGTTTCATTGTTAGATTACTTTGTTCACCATACATATTGTTCTTGTATAAATACCGCTTCGGCGTAATAAACGAATGATTCTAAGCAACGTACCAATCCTTCTATATCATCTATTCTAATTCGGTATTAGAATCAAAATCCATAGGCTACAGAGTTCATGCAAAATCAATAAATGTTCGCCTCCTGTGGTAATTCAAGATTTCGCCAATCATGTAAGAATGTTTGATCAAATATTCTGAGCTTTTGTCGGATAACGTGAAACTGCAATTAATTTTGTAATTTTTGTTGTTTCCTCACATATGATATGGACATGAAGGATATAGAGTCGTAATTGTTTCTTTCGTCGCAAGATTCGAACACAGCTATTGAAAAGGATAGCCATTAATGAAGGCTCAATACACACAAAATCACTGCATTTCATTATCAAGAATTCGAAGAAATTAAAAAAAAGAAAAGAAATGGAGGTTGGCCTGTTTGAAAATAGTAACACGATGCTTATTATTTGTAATTTTTTTAATACAAAATTTGAAAAAAAAAAATGTATCTTTTAAGGCTCCGTTTCTTTCGCGGAAAATAATTTCTAGAAAAACGTTTTCCGGATTTTTTGGCGTTCGTTTAACTGAAAATTAATTCTTTGAGAAAAATGTTTTCCATGAAAGGAAAAAAAAGTATTCTAAATTAAGAGAAAATGTTTTCCATTTTTAAAAATGGGAAAACATTTTCCTCACTTGATCTCTCTTATCTCACACCTCTATAAATCTTCACTTCCTCCTCCCCTTTTTTCTTCTTTTCTTTGAATTATTTTTTAATTTTTTAGCTCGGCGAAAAAGGGTTGGTTAAGAACTATTGACTGTAAACCATAGCAGTTACAGTCACTCAATGGAAATGTTCGCCTTTAATTCGAATTATTTTTAATTTCCTTTTTCTTTTTCTTTTCTTTTCTTTATTTCCTATCTTCTTCTTTCTTGGCTAGCCGTCGGTCGTCACCAGGTGAACCTCAAGCTCATCGATTTGGCGAGCCTCAAGCTTGATGCTCGCGCTTGCCAATCTGGTCAGCGAAAAATATTTTCCTTACCAAATATCAGAAACTATTTTCCGAAACATTTTCAGGTTTTAGCCGAACAACAGAAAATAGTCATTTTCCTAGAAAATGACCAATTTTACACGAAACGAATGGATCCTAAGTCTCGAGATGTTATGTGAGAAATTTATGTATGATTCTACAAATGTAAAAAATCGAGGTCCGCCATTTTGGCAGGAGAAGGTTGGGGGTTCAAATCCCCACATTCTCAGGGGGGATTGGGAGTGGGGCAGATTTCATTTCAGGAGTGGGTTTCGACTCCTACGCCCTGCAAGGAGGCATGGCAAAAAGTCCGAGAGTGAGTGTTAGAGTAGGATTAGCGTAGGATTGACAAAAAAAAAAAAAACTGTAAAACCTATAAATGTTAATATCACAAAATTACAATCACTCCAAACAAGAAAGGCCTAAATCGGATTTTCAGTATTTGAAAATTTGGTTGGGCCGTTATGGAGCATTTTCCAGCTAGAATGAAAGCCATTAAAGATCACGATTGTGAGGATATCTGCAGCGTTTTGACAAAAAAGGATTAGGCATCATTTGCAAAGATCAAAATATTAGGCGCTTACCCATTCCTCGTGCCGAGCCGCGCCTAGCCATGCCATGCCATGCCGACAGGCTTGGACCCTTGGCCTAGCACGCGCCCCTCCCAATGCTCGATCCATCGCGGTGCATATCCCAACGACCCATGCCGGGCTTGGGACTGCAACGCGTCATTTGCAATATGTCTGGCATTTGCAGCTTAACCCAGAAGAAAGCAGATGCACTTTGCATCGAATCTTCTCTAATCCGTGAAATCGAAAATTGAAGATGTCGCCTATCGTAGAAAGAGAGTGAATAAGCAAATGCGCAGGGCCGACTCGGTTACGCCAAGTTGACAGAGTGAGGCAGTCCAGTTGAATACGAGTTCATAAGAGGGTAAAATCGAAAATAATGTAGCTGTCTTTGCTACATGTTCAAGGAAATAGATCTCAATTGAATACCCGACCATTTCTGTCCAGAGGCAGAAGTCAGACGGGACCGAAAATGTGAGTCTATGCTTCATTGTCCCGTCAGGTGAAGCTTTTGAAGTAACTTGTAAGATTTTGGCCCTAAAATGCATGGCCACAACATCGCCGAAATGCGAGCGTACCACATTTTCCAGGATGCAGTTCGTTGTCTTCCACGATGTATCTCATAAACTCGATACTTTTCCCTCTTGGCCAAGCGCCTGGACTTCATACCGACAAGCACATTTATGTGAATGTGAAAACCCAGAGGTGCCCGAGAAGAAAATTGCAGGACAGAGCACATCCAAAGAACCTGAACAAAATGAAACGATCCATGAAGCGACTAATGACCCACACGAGCATTTTCTGCGTCACGCCGTGATCCTGGTATCGTGGGACATTGTACACCACGGCTAATTATGCAGAGGGCCCAAAAGTGAAACCCAAAGAAAGGTTGACTCAAGCACATGGTAATCACTTAGGCAAAGCTTTGAAAGTGGACAGACCAAACTGATATCTCAAACTCAGCATTAACATTTCTGATAGATTCTGGGCAAACGGTAACCACCATCTGTGGCAATCATTGCCGCCCTCTAACTAAAGGAATGATTCTTTTGGACAAAATTTCAAGGCAGCATTACCGTGAATTAATGACTCAAAAGTTGGGAGAATATTTGCATGCGTTGACTAAGGTTAGGGTCTCTTAAGCTTTGTGGCTACCGCCTTCTAAATCTTTAGGTGAGACAACCAAATTAGATGTCAAGACAAAACAACTATCAACACTTCGAAAAATCCCAATTCCTTTGCACCCGGATCAAAACTAAGACAATGGTGTTCTCCCTTTTGGAAATGGCGACCCTGCAGGACTGATCAACCCAAGACTTCTCATTACTCGCAATCGCCGGGTGCTAAGTTCTTGAGCTCTTCCAGTTGAACTGGGAGAAGGTGTCTGAGATTTTTTTGGAAAAAAAAATAAGGCTAAGTCACTAGCAGAAAGACAGAAATGCGATAATTAGATGAGCAAAAGTAGCATCCTCACCGTTGCACTTGCTGGCTTCTTTTTATTCACCGACTCAACTTCTTTTGCAGGTTGCATCTTTGTTTCCTCCTTGGTGTATTTTATATTTGATTCGAGTTCCTTCTGCACATTATCTTGCTCAGTTTTTCTTTTGTTTGCATCCAGCTTCTTCACTGACCTCTCTAGCAAAGGGGATTCATTGATTGAATTCTCATCGACCCTTGTGCTACTCGGCTTGCAGTTTTTCTGTTTCTCCTCCTGCTTCAAAATTTTGCATTCTTTATCATGGTCCATAATTTGGTCTTTCCTCTTTAACCCTCGAGCCATGCTATCATGTTGATCAACTTCATCATAGCCTTGTCGTTCATGCTGGCAAAAGCCCTTCTGCTTCTGTTCATTCTTAACCTCATAATGCTTCTTCAAGGATTTGCTTTCCACTTTCGACTCGATACTTGTGACAATGGCCTTGGGCTTAGCCTGTGGACCAAGCTGTCCTGAGATCCTTAGTTTTGCTTTTTCTGCTGCACTTCGTCCATACAGCTTGATTCTGCTTGATACACTATCTTGCTTCAATTTTGAGCTCTTCCTCTTTGCTGAAACAGAAGCATTGTCTGTGGTTGATTCATGATTTTTCTCGACCCAATCTTGATTGGGAGTTCTGATCTTCAGATGCTCAGTGCTCCCGTTCTTTAGCTCTAGACACTTGTCAATTCTCTCTATCCTAGAAATGCCACTCTCTCCTGCCTCTACAGTTCTTGGTGTTGTCGGCAAACCATCTTTAGTATTTGATGGATCTTGATTGTCACTTAGCCTTTCTTTTCTGTAAGTCTTACTTTGTTGAAAGGTTCTCAAGGTTGCTCCTTCAGCTCTCTGAGAACCCTAGAAGCAACAGACTCTTCAGACAGGTACAAGTAGCAAATGCGCACAAAGAAAATCAGCCCAAAAACCATGCATACAGGCCTAGTATTTACCAACTTCATCTTGGATCCCTCAGCTATTGGATGAGCACTACGTCCTCCAGTCCTCTTCACAGTTAAATCTGTATAACCTTCTGCATCAGCATCTCCCTGGAACCAGGATTATTTACAACATCTCTAGAGTCATTATGAGCAAGTAAAAGTACTATAATAAAAAAACCCATTCTAAGCCAACCCACAGATTTCCTGTCTTCTAAATTCTGAGTCCTATCCTCCGTATCTTGATTTGATCCATTATCCTGGGAAGCACCATTCCTTCTCTCTGCACAAAACACATCAAAATCATATAATCAATAACTGGTATCTTTACATTTAATGGTAGTGAGCTAAGAAAAAGATGCTTCAAGAAAGCAATAATTTGATAGATAACTTATTCTCTTTCCACAATGATGGGCTGATTCAAACAAACAGGCAACGAATAAACAGGAAGTCTGGAACTCCTATCACAGATCACAGCTTTATACGGGGGAGCCATGCAAGTGTAGACAAGTGCTAAACCTAATGTAATTGCAAGGTGTCTTTTCTTTCCTTCACACTCAATCTACAGAGTGCAACATAGATTATATCTCATGGGCCGTATTAGTCAAAAACCATGTCAAACAAATGCAGTCGAGCATGTTAGCTATTGAAAAGGTTGAGTACTCTGCATATCATATTCACAAAACAGTCCCAAATGAAAGTAACCGCCCTAAAGACTATGATCCAATTTGACATACAGTTTAGCTTGCTAATTGAGCAGGCTTTTGAAAGCCAGAATGAGCAGCTCAGATAGCTGGAAAAAGCTAGAGATACCTATGCATCCTGACATTCTCTTGAAGACCCATCAAATAGATGCAGTTCAAGTGGCAAGGTAGTTAGGCCACTGGCTTTGTAGTAAATGAAAGAATCACCAAACAAATCTATGTATATTGTACACATGGAGGAATCAAGCAACAGTTTAAGCTTCACCAGTTTCCATCCATAACTTGGTTAAATTATTTAGATATGATATCACCAGTTTTCCTAAACTCCATTATTTGTCATACAAAAGCAATTGTGACACATAAGTTAAGAGAAGCATCACTGTGATTATGATATAATATGAGTCGTAGGTTGAAAATGGAAATCAATATTGCAGCAAGTCTATTTAGCATATGTGTAATATCGAAATAGAGCTGGCTCTCCCTCCTTTCCATTGAGGTAAAATCAATTATTTCCCACTGGGAAGAGAGGGACAAACTGAGCTAAATTTGTCCTATCCAGGACAATAGGATCTGTTGCTACTTACTCCTCCTAACATAAGCTGGTGTAAACACAAGACTTCAAGGCAGTCACTTGAAATTCGAAGCATCTACAAACATGACACTAATCTTTTTCTTTTTTAGCATTGCTGCTGAAAGAAACAAGCATTTTCTTTATAAACAAAGTATATAGCTTGTTTCTGCAGCTAAAAACTTCCTGCATGCACAAGTAAAGTACGAGGTATCCTATGGTAAAGTCAGATTGAAGATGCACAGGGTGAACTATCTTGTGATTTAAAAAGAATGCATATGTCAAACTAGGTTATCCCAGCTGGTGTTTCTCCAAGCTACATAAGAATGGCAAGGATCTGAACGACCTCATAAGAAGTCCAAAATTTAGAGAAGAATTAGATAATCTGAAGAATGGCCCAGGAGAACATAAAAAAATAAGCAGAGATAAGTTAGAAATATTATTTTCTTCAGCACATAAATAAAGTGGAAAAGCCCCACCATTATAGTCAGAAGGGCTACGGATGTATTCTTTCTGGATATGGTTGGCTCTTAACCCATAATACAGCATTGAATATAGAGCCTGGCCTACCATTTGAAAAATGCATGAGGATTTAACATTCAGCCAGGATGCTATCCACCATGTGATACCCAAGGATACAAGAAAATAAGCTAATAGATATTAATTGACATGGATATATTAGTCATGTAATACTGTTGAATAACAAGCCCTCAATTATCTATTTCTATTCTAAAAATAGAGATTTCTCATGCTTAAGAATCCCTGATGACTAAACCAAGATTTTACAACAACTGCAGTTGTGGAGAGACGCAAAAGCAAAAGCCTATGGGGTTGCTTCTGTAACTGGATAACCAGCAGCAAAAACTGTCTTTACATTGGATGGCTCGGTGTTTTGATAATTGCTACATTATGGAGTGCAACTTCTGTATTTACCTCTATGTTTACATCCCCGTTCCTTCAATTTGGCAGATGTTGAACTAGTAAGTTCCTATATCCAGAGACAAGTTGCAGTTAACTCCACCAGAAATTCAGAACTAACTGGAAGCATACATTATACTCGAGCGCTATCTGTAGTAACTCAAATGAGAACACAAGATAAGCATACCGTCTTAAGAGCTTTAACAAATACATGATTATAGCTCCCATTATTCTGTTTGAGCACCTGAATTTTCGAATATACAGAAAAAGTTGGCAAAGGTAGAGGGCAATAACCAATACCAATGATTCAAAGGACTTTAAAGGAAAGGGAAGGTGTCATTCTTTCAGAACTTTGCTGCTAACTTACACTTTCAAAGTCATTTCGGCATTTAAGAGGATCCGCATACAAACTACAAAATAAGAGAATTAATTAAGCAGTTAAACGCAAGAGCAGTCGTAAGAGAGCAGGCATATTGACTCACTGTTTGTAGCTCCCATACAGCCGTACAAGAACTTCACCCGCCAACCTCTTACTGGGTTTATTGCTCTCACTCACGGCATCACCATCAACAACCTAACAGAGAAAGCATATTAAGAAAATGAATACTTTCCCAGAGTAACGCGTTGTGGAAGATAGCCAAAGCATAAAAAGCAATTCAAAGGTTTAATGTCCAGAACCACAGAAGCATTTGACAAACCTGTGCTGGCCACCATGACTCACCATTGAGCCTGACCCAAATCAAGCTCCCCGGCACAAAATCCCCTTTTGATTGAGTAGATGTACCTTCCATACCAGTATTCCGGGTGACTGAAGATCTAATGCTTGAAGGATTACTTTTCTTCATAGATCCTACCAACATTACAAATAATACATCAAGGATCATCGCCAAATTCTTCTCTTATATCATTTATTAGTTCTCCCTTTTCCATGAAACACTATCAATTAGGTGTCCCTGGCAACAAAGAAAAGATTTAGTTACACTTCCAGTCATATCGAATATATATAAATTTCACTATGTGAAATTATCCTAAATTTCTAATTTTGCTTATTATAGCTTTTAGAAGATGAAGACCACCCTTGCAACTTTCCTTTCCCCTGCACAGTCATATATAGAAATACTTTCGCATAATCATAAGCCCCCACATTCTTGTCTAGGTATATGAAAATTAAAGGACTTTCTCTAAGAGATCCATACATTTCCTCTCAAGTTTCTCCCTCATTTTTCTCAAACTCTTATCCAAGTCTACATTTTTCTTGGATGCTTCTATGTCACTAAAACATCCTTGTTGTACCTACAAACATTATTTACATATACCGATACCTTCTAGCATCTTATAATCGAAGACTCTCAATGAACTGCTTCATCTCGTCCATTTTTAATGAGTCCATATCAATACTTCGTCATCAAGCAAAGTAACTTCATCCTCAATGATGAATACCATGAATATCAATCTCAAATATCTCACCAAGAACATCTCTACACTATTCATCGTCTCATTTGACTAAGCAGGAAATATCATAATCCACTCTCAATTATATAACAAGTCATAGACTTCTTCAGCTGCAGAAGATGTATAATACAGTTGTTTTCACAACTAGAAAAGAAAAAAAAGCACCTCCAGGTGGCCACAAACAAATCTGAATCTATAATCTCATGAAAGAGATCCACGAACAATTCCACTGATTCATTAAGAATTACCCAAATATGGCATCGGCTAATCCTTATTATCATTAGATCCCCATAGACCATTCCAATCACAGCTTGAAAGCTTGTTGGCCACTGGATTTACCTCATGCAAAGCGTAAACCGTATCCTTTCCAAAAGAAATGTCTTTTTCGGTCTAAAAGAAATGTCTTTTTCGGTCTAAAAGAAATGTCTTTTTTTGGTATTTCCACAAAACGAGGCGATCTCTTGACCACAGCCACCATCAATACGCAGTACATTTTCACCTTCCCTCATTGCGCCTAAAGCCTAGCAAGTGCAAAGCTAGTAATCGAACCGAAAAAACAGGAGACAAGGAACTGGAGATGGAGTCATACACATGCCAAGGCACTATGCTAAACGCTTAAAGCTCGCTCTCATGTCCAAGAGAACTGCCTTTCCACGACCTACATGTAGATACCTCAAAAGGCGATCGTCGTGGTCATATGCGAGAAATTATCCGATCGATCGCATTCCCACCGGTCCGACGACTTTCGTCAAAGCACATTTTAGGACTCGCAACACACAAGTTCGTCATCCGCACCGACATCGTCCACGCGTAAAGGCAGCGTAACGCAGCCGAAGGGGGCTCTTCGCGCATGGAACGCCACTCCTAACATCGGCGACGAAAGGCAAAGCGAAAGAAGGAAAAAAGCGCAAAATGCAGCACGGGAGCACCGATTCCGGTCCCTTTGCCGGCGGACTTCCCGAGCAACCGATGCTCCGACGGAGGCCCCCGGCGCGGAGACACTCGCGGCGGCAGCGACCGGAACGGGAGAGGGAGAGGGAGAGAGAGATTTGAAATTGCGACGGCGAGCGATGAAGCGTCGTTACCTGCGGATCGTCTTCCCCGCCGGCCGACGGAGAGTTTCCGAGTTCCGAAGAAACGGACGGACGGACGTCGGGAAGACAAGGAAGAGCCGAAGAGACGAAGAAAGAGGATAGGGGGAGTGAGTGAGGAAACACAGGAATGGAATAAAGGTCAAAAGAGAGTCGCTATTGAAGACAGAGAAGTCGAGACTTGGGTGGGATTCTTTTGACCATGTCACCTGAAAAAAAAAAAAAATAAAGCAAAAAGGAGAGACGTTTGATTATACTAAAAGTGGATACACTTGTAATAAATTTACCATTAATTTTCGTGAAACTTTATCATCGGATTGTTAAATTAGATAACATATGACAATTTCGAGTTTTACTCTCCATTTGTCTCATATATACTAATTTATGATTTTTCGTGATATTAATCTAATTAATAAAAATTAATGGAGAGCAAAGTTATCGCAAATATATCAATTTGAGAATTTAGTAATAAGAAAAATTGATTTGAGATAAATTTATTATAGATTTACCAGTTTGTGATTTTGATGGAAAAAAATAATTTTGAATAAATTTATTACATATGTATTAGTTTGAAATTTTTTGTGGTACTAATCCTTTAAATAAAAGATAATAACACAAATGGTTTCCGAATTTTGGCATAGTGTGTAATGTTATTCTTGAACTTTTAACTCGTTCAATATAATCCATAAAATTTTTGGTAATTTTTTGTAAATATTCAATATAATCTCTAAGCTATATGAAAACAACTAATGTCATGCTTTTATTAGTTCAAGTTCGGGACAACATTAAACATTTTCAAATAGTTTAAGGATTAAATTGAACTTGTACCAAAATTTTATGGACCACGTTGAACAAATTAAAACTTTAGGAATAACATTGCACATTATGCTAAGGTTCAAGAACCATTTGTGTTGTTTTTCCTTAAAATAACTTAAACTTCTCCAAAAAGAAAATTAATACTTTTAAAAAGCTCGAACAACTAACCATGATATATTTACCTCAAATTAGTTTTTATCTCATGAAATATCTCAAACGAGTATCTCATGACGCTTTTATTTTAAATTAATTTTTATGTTACAAAAAAAATATCTCAGATTGGTACGTCATATATATTTGTATACAATTACTTTTTGTCTCGTAAAAAAAGCCAAATTGGCACCCTTGACGAAATGTTAATGGAAGGTAGATTTGGATTCGAGATACTATTAGATTTTTTAAAGGAAAATTAGTTTGACATAGAAACTTGTCTAAAAGGAAATGGAAAGACAAGCTTTTGGCCAACGTGGAATCTTATTTATCCGATGCTAATGAATACTCACAACACTAAAGAAAATCTTTACATGTTCGAAAGTTAAGAGCAACATTTTACTTTCTCGACGTTATTTATAATGTTATTTGAATTGATGAAAATTGCAAACAAATCATAAATTTATATGAAATGGAAGTTACAGGCATTTTCGAGTTGAAAAAAGTCAAAGTGCGTTAACGCAAAATTTAGGATGATGTAGAATACCCATTCATCTATTGGCCAACGTGGAATCTTATTTATCCGGTGCTAATGAGTACTCACAACACTAAAGAAAAGCTCCGTTCGCTTGTGCTTTTCAAAAAGTTAAAAGCAACAGTTTACTTTCTCGACATAATTTATAATTATTTGAATTTGTAAGAATTGTAAACAAATCATACATTTATATGAGGCGGAAGTAAAGCAGCTATTGAACGAATAGGAACTCTCTCGTCATGTAGAGCACCCTCTCTACCGCCATGGTAGTCTACCCAGCAAATTTAACCCAAAATTTACAGCATCCAGTAGTTTTCGAGCTCTCTCCCGCTCTTTTCCTTTCCGTCTGGGCCTGATAGCGGTTCCCCTGCCATCCGCGGCTTCAATCGCCCTCTTTTGTATCGCTGCATGTAGATACCCACTTCACCTGAACCTTCATCTACCTCAGCCCATCGCATCATCCCATGGAAGCAGGCGAATTGGAGGAAGATACTCGTCTGGCAGCCTTTTGCTCCAAGTTGGGTCGACTCTATTCGGCTCATGAACTCGAAGTTTGGGACAAACTGCCGCCAAGAGAGAAAATCGCAGTGTGTCAGCTATCCATAGTCGGTAAAATCCCCTCCAGCCCTACGATTAACTTCCAGGCTTTTCAATCTACCCTTAAACGTGCTTGGAGGACAGACCAAGTCGTTATTTCTCAATGCGAGGCCGGTTTGTATGTCGCCACTTTTCAATATGAAGCCGATAAGAACAGAGTATTAGAGGGCAATCCATGGTTATTCTCTTCCCACCCGGTTATTTTCAAGCCTTGAATACCTAATATGCCATTACATTGTTATGATTTCTCGACATGCTATCTGTGGGTACAAATTTTCGGTCTCCCGCTAGAGTGGCACTCTAACCAGTTGTTGAGGAAAGCTGTGAGACATGTGGGGAGAGTTATAGAAGTTAAAATGGATCCTAAGGAAGGGTCTAATGTCATATCTGGACGAGTACGGATTGAATTTGATTTACATACGCCTTTAAAGACAGGACACCTTATTCGCATTGATGAGAAAGCTATTTGGCTAGACTTTAGATAGAAAGACTTCCACATTTTTGTTACTCGTATGGGAGACTCTATCACTATGCTACCTATTGTCCAGATATACCTTTCACAGAGGCGAAGCTAGCTGGAAAAGAAAAAATGGCCTACGGCCAATGGTTGCGTGCAGAAGTAAAAGAACATAGTCCTTATTGGCTTACCTTCTATGGTGACCACGAGCTCTTTCATGAGATGGAGGAGATTGTCCCCGAGACCCCCCCTCTTCTGACTATAAAGGTAGCCGCCAATGAGCGTAATGTGGCCAGAGGATCAAATGAACCCCTGCTGCAGATTGTGCCTGCTCACAAACCAGATGAAAGATCCCCTCAGCATGTTTTGGCCTCTACCAATACCAAACAGAAAGGCATTATGGCGCCATCACAGAATTCTAATGAAATGCCAGCTGGGTACTCACAGCAACAAGCCAGTCTCCTTTTAGCTCCTGGTTTTCAGCAGCAACAGAAAGGCCTGAATCAGTACCCGCAACTTCATCTGCACACTGCATCTCCTTCTGCCCCCATGGGAAATTTAACTACTGACCCCATGAGATCGAGAGGGGCCTCAAAGCAGCACATCGACTTACCCTTGCAGAGGAAAGCAAAGTCTTCTAGAGTCCCTACAAAAGTAGGTACTGCAAAGAAACTGAAACGTTATTCTCCATATGACTCTCGAACTCATCTTATAGAAGGATTGGATGAGACTTAACTACTTGACACTCCTGTACTTATGGCTGAAGAGCATAGTACAAGGGCAGAGGTGGCTTGCCCTCAAAAGCCACCGACGGCCAAATGAAAATGTTGAGTTGGAACTGTTAGGGTCTCGGGTCTACCCTGATAGTTCAAGCTCTTCGGGCCCTTGTGGTCAGAGAAAGACCGGATCTCCTGTTTTTAATGGAGACAAAAAATAGTCCTTAAAAGCTATCTAAAATTCAGAAACGACTCAAATTTCCTCACTCCTTTTTGGTTAACCTTATTGGTCTAGCAGGGAGTTTAGCTATCTTTTGGCAAGTACATCTCAATATCAGCATAGTTCATTCGGATCCAGACTTTATAGATATGTTTTGCACTGACTTGGGGAACCACATACCTACCCGTGTGACCTGTATCCATGCGTCGGTAGTGTTTCGGCTTCGGCAGCAGTTCTGGGAGGTCCTTCGAAGGATTGCATTGACCAACTCTTTACCGTGGCTATATGTGGGCGATTTCAATGAAGTCACTTACCACTGGGAGAAAGTAGGGAAAAAGTTAGCTGATTTTCATCGTATGTCCTCATTCCGCGAGGTATTACATGATTGTTCCTTGATTGATATGAAGAGCAAAGGATGCGCATTTACTTGGATGAATAACCATCAAGGTGAAGACATCATTAAGGAGCGTTTAGATAGGTTTCTGTGCAACCTAAATTGGAGAATTGCCTTCCCGGATGCTGTTGTAAGTGCTTTTCCAGCAGTGGGATTTGATCATAGCTCGCTCCTACTGAATACTGTAGCATCACGAACTAGCAGGGGCCAACCTTTCACTTTTGAAGCATTTTGGCTACAACACCCGGACTGTAGGAATGTTATTTCCGACACTTGGCAGCAAGCTACCAATGCAAATCATGATCTACCACACATCTTAAAAAAGGTCAGTCTAGCACTTACCTCGTGGAGTCGCCAGACTTTCTCCAATGCAAACAAGAGAATCAGCGAACTGCAATATAAACTTCAACAGATCACAAACCAAATGGACATTCCCTATGACAGACATGCAGCAACAACAATTAAATCAGAAATTCAGCAGCTTTAGCAACAAGAAGAGCAGTTCTGGGCTATGTGTTCACAGATCAATTGGTTGAAATGGGGCGACAAAAATACTAAGTTTTTCCACGCCACAACCATCCAAAGAAGGCAGCGGAATCGGATTACAATGATACTAGATGATGCACAGGGTTGGGTACGAGATGAAGCCATATTAAAGGAGAAGACTCAAACTTTTTTCTATAATCTATATAAATCAGTGGGGTCTCGTGCTTACGGTCCTATCCTTGACCAGTGCCCTTGCTTAGTTACACCTGAAATGAATACAACACTCATCGCCACGGTAACTAAGGATGAAATCTGTGCTGCTACCTTTTAGCTAGGCGGGAATAAGGCCCCGGGAGCTGATGGGCTGAATGGCCTATTTTATCAATCCAACTGGGATACTCTCGAGGAAGCAGTGTTCCGTTCAGTCCAACAATTTTTCCTCTCAGGTAAAATGGCTCTAAACCAGACTACTGTCATCTTGGTACCAAAGATATCCTTCCCACAGAGTTTAGACCACTACCGTCCTATTAGTTTATGCAATTTCGCCTATAAAATCATTTCAAGAGTCCTAGCTAACCGGCTGAAACCTATACTGCCTCAATTGGTTTCACATGAACAATCGGCTTTTGTTAGCGGGCGACAAATCTAGGACAATATTTTGGTGGTCCAGGAGATTATCCATCAGATTAAAGTAAGGAGAACGGCGATGCAACTTCTCGGCAATCATTTGTATGGACATGCAGAAAGCATACAACAGGGTGTAATGGGACTTTTTGATGGCCTACCTACACAAGATTGGATTCCATCCCCAATGGGTTCAATGGATTTTCCAGTGCATATCAACCATCTCTATTAGTATCAAGTTTAATGGATAACAGATGGATTACTTTCGCCCTACTCGAGGAATTCGTCAAGGGGACCTTTTATCCCCTTATCTTTTCATCCTTTTGACTAATCTCCTATCTACTCTCATTCACCGAGCTGTCGGCATGGGACAGTTGAAAGGCATTAAAATTAACAGGTTCAGTCCTACCCTCTCTCATTTGTTCTTTGCTAATGACGCTATATTCTTTGCAAATGGCACCACTACTGAATGTCGCAACCTAGCAAGTATTTTGTCTCAATATTGCTTAGCTTTGGGTCAGTCCATCAATAGAAACAAGTCGGGTATCTTCCTAAGTAAGGACTACCCAAGCTGTCTTAAAGATAACCTAGCAAGTGAGTTAAGAATTCCTGTGATGGAACGAATGGGTAAATATTTAGGCATCCCCTCAGATTGGGGCCGATCAAAAGGAGAGATTTTTTCTTGGATCTTGGGCAGAGTGAACTCGAAAATGGAGGGCTGAAAGGAGAATCTAATCTCAAAGGATGGCAAGGAGGTCCTAATTAAAACTGTTGTGCATGCCATCCCCCAATATACAATGTCTGTTTTTAAAATCCTTATATCCATTTGCAAATCTATTGAAAAAAAGATTGCTAGATTTTGGTGGCAGAATGATTGTCGGAAAGCGAGTATCCATTGGAAACAATGGGAGGTTTTGAAATGTACTAAGGTGGCGGGAGGACTGGGCTTTCGAGATTTGGTGGCTTTCAACAAGGCCATGCTGAGTAAACAAGCATGGCGTCTCGTCCAACAACCGTCCTCATTGTGGAGTAAACTATTTAAAGCAATCTACTTTCCTACACAGGACTTTCGCTATGCCCAGAGAGGAGTTCACCCTTCATGGGGCTAGCAGAGCTTACTGTTAGGACGGGAGGTTATACTACCTAATCTACAGTGGTCGGTTGGCGACGATACAAATATAAACATCAGGTAGGATCGATGGCTTCCTAGGGGTATCCTTGGTGGACCTGTATAACGTGATGAACCAAGAATGGTGGCTGAGCTACTGGTTCAGAATTCAAATAGCTAGGATATAGCTACGTTAAATACCTATTATGATGAACAAACAGCTAAAGACATCCTCAGTATTCCAATGCGACGAAACCTTACAACCGATAAACTAGTATGGACAACTACAAACAATGGCCAGTATACAGTTCAAAGCGGTTATCATTCCATCAGGACAGCAGAAAGAGGTACACTTACCCAGCACGCCTCATCGTCATATCAGCAGCCTCCTCAACTTTGGAAGCATATCTGGAAACTTAAACTTCTGCCAAAGCTCAGGGTCTTCTTCTGGAATGTCTGCCATAATGCGTTGCCCACAAAAGAGAATCTCTTTCGACGCCGTATTAGTCCCGATCCCTTCTGCCCTCTCTGTCACACCCAACAACCGGAGTCAATTAAGCACCTCTTCTTGTTCTGCCCCTGGACAATTGAAATTTGGTCACACCCTTCAATAGGTATCTCCTTTGCCAATACTAATATACGCCGCATTGATGAATGGCTAGCTAGTAGAATGTTGGATAAACAAGTCGTACCTGCCCTAGAGATTATTATAGTAGTTTGTTGGCAGATATGGAAAGACCGAAATAGGGCAATATTCTCCAACCATCGTCTGGATCCATATTCTGTTGTTCTTGCTGCCACAGCCCAGGTTCGATCTGCTGAGCCCTTCGATCCATCTCTGTTGCGAAAAGGGCAAACGCGTGACATCCTGGACTACTTCTGGAGAACTCCTGCTTTGGGGTCCCTACGAATCAACACTGATGGGGCTTTTAATTCTGGCGATACAGAGGGATCGATTGTAGTAATTTGCAGAGATCATTCTGGGAAGTTGAAGGAGGGATTTACTAGATATGTGCAGGTGGCGTCGGCTCTGTAGACAGAAGCTCAGGCGCTGATTTGTGCTCTCCGCCATGTCCTACAGCAACAAACGGTGACTACACCTTTGGAGATTGATTCGGATTGCTTACTCTTGGTAGAAGCCATCAGCAACCGGCAAGAGCCCCCATGGGAGATCCGCCCCCTCGTCCACGAAGTAGTACTTTTGTGTAGTGCTTTTCCTCTTTTACACATTAGGTTTTGTAAACGGGCTACCAACTCTATAGCTGATTGGGTAGCACTAGCCAACAACAAGGGTTGCCTCTCTCCTACTTGGGCCGTCTCCCCCCCTCTCCCCTAGTAGACTTGCTTTTATCGGATATTATCGCTGCAGACTGTATTTCGCATCTCTATAAATAACATATCTTTCCTGATCAAAAAAATATGAGCCGGAAGTTATAGGTGTTTTCGGATTGAAAAAAGTCAAAGTGCGTTAACGTAAAATTTAGGATAGTTAAAAAAACAAAAAACAAAATCCTATACGGTTAAACTTTCATAATTAAGTCAAAACTAGCCAACCTCCCTTAAAACCATCGATGGGGACCATGGGTTGCACTTGAAATTTTGTAAATTGGAATGACTTGCAAAATAAATTAATCGAGTCAAAACCGTTTTGACTTGCCCTTGTTTTCTACCTTCACATCGAGACAATACATTATGATGATATGAGTTGTGAGTTTGAAACTTTCTAATGCTCTTATATATTTTTAATCTAATTGCATCAATGCGATTAGATATGTTAACAATCATGGGAAAGATTAGATTGCACCCCAAAAAAAAAAAAATTTGAGATCCCAATTGCAAAAAGTCATATAAATAAAAAGGAGAAAATGTGAACTTGATTCCAATTTTGCGCCCGTCCGTTGTTAGTTTTCGGTTCGACCGGTCGGTTCAAATCGTGTAAAAAACCGGATTAAACCGGCCCGTCTAAACCTCTCTCAGCCCTCAGGTTCTCCTCTGCCCTCGTTCATTTCACTCCCTCAGAACCCTAACACACGCACACTCCCTCTCTAGCGCTACCGCTGTCCTCTCGCTTGCCGATCGCCTCGCCGGCGACGGGGGCGTGAATCGCCGGCGACCGCCGCCCCGACCCGCTTCGACTCGCCGTAGCCCGCGACTTTCCAGGTTCGAGGACTCCGTCTTTTCTTCTTCCCCTGCGCTTGCGTCTCGTTCTCATCGGAGTCCCGTATCGGAATCGTCTCGTCGCGGGGACCTTTTTCGCCGCCCGAGCCCTTGTCGCCGTCCGCGCGTCTCGCACTCTGCCGCGGTCCTCTCTAAAATGTGCAGGTGAATCCCTCGCGACGTGCGATTCGAAGTTCGTCTGCCTGTTAAAAGCGATGGCGGACGTGTGGATTTGCATAGCGTTTCGTTGCGCCAAGCTAATCCGTAGGGACGCATTTGCTAACTGTGTTAAACACTTTGCTGAAGTCGTTGTTCGGGAACTCCGACGCTTTTCGCATTAGCCGAACCTATTTGGCACTCCTGTTTCGGTGCGGTATGATTACGGCACGGCAGCATGACCTGATTAAGTTGTCCATTCGCGCCTACCGTTGGATGCTGTTCCCTAATCTCTAGTTAAAATTCCATTTGCCATGCTTCTGTGTTGAATCTTAGTCTTCAAGGTCATTATGAATTCAATGGGATGCTGTTTGTTTGGAGGTTTCTCATCGTAGTGGTTGGTTATGCATCTGGAGAGCTCTTTAAGTGACTTGGAAAATACACTGCCTCAGCTATAAAACCGCTACAACTTCTTGTTGCATCTTTTTGGAGCATGCTTTGTATTTGATGTCAAAAGAAACTTCTTTGTCTCCCCTTTTTTTGTTTCGAGCACATTCTATTCTTTGTATTTCCGATAGCTTAACCTGTTATGCATAATCGCAAATGACTCTTATTGGATTCAAAATTGACTATCAAAGCGTGAATAGTAGGCTTTTGTTTATTTTTTATGTGCATAGATTTGATACGTTGTATTGTGGATGTGAAGAGTCGAGTTCCAGTAGCCTTGTATATCTCGTTGGTAGGATTTATATGTAGCCTCTGTAGTTCGAACTGATTCAATATCGTAATGTCAAGGTTGTATATCAGTAAGATAGCTTCAAGAAGAAGAGGCCAATTATTTTTTCTTTTTTTACAATGAGATGGGTATTGGGGAAATATGGAGATAAATTGAGCAAGTTATCTATATTCTGCTTATGATGAATGTGTTTTGATAGGTGTAGACTACATTGAGTTAAGGAAATTGTACGAGAAAAGCAGTGATGGTGGAAGTGTGGTGGCCTTTGCTTGGAGCCGTGATACCTGCCATTGTCGGTGGGCAAGCTTGGAGGATAAGGAAAAGGCGAGCCGAGGAACAGAGATTGAAGAGCGTGAGAGGGCGAGAAAAGAGTTCTGAAGAGATATTTGTCTGCGAGAGGGTCTGCACTTCAAAGAGGATGCTGAAGAAGGTCGGCTCATTTTCCAAAGACCCAACTCCCGATACTTGTGTCACTGTTTGTGGTGTATCCCAGCTTGATGCTTGTGCTGATGCATGTGCAAGAACTGTGTGTGTTAATCAACATCAAGTGCCCAATTGGAACGATATTTGTCTTAGGAGGTGCCAGAGTGAGTGCCTGAGGCTCTCGAATTCCTCTGATGCATCTTAGTAGTTTTATACTGTACCCTCTTTATTACTTGTGCAAATGTTTCTTCAATCGTTCTGCAATAGATTGTTTGTCATAAATTATGTTTTGTTCCATGACGGCTGAGTTGTCTACAAGTATCCACCACTATCCTCTTGGTGTTGGCATTTTCTTGTGTGGTTTCTACTAGATGACCAATTTGTTTCATCTTGGATTTCCTGGAGTCACTTTGGTTTTAGCTCCTTATCATTCCACGGATTTTCTTGGTATTCTTCTTGCTGAACTCCTCTAGGTGCTTTGTGAAATGCTGATCTTATTGGGATGACACTGCGTGGCTCGCTTGGGGGGTCCTCTATCCATACCCTCTATACATATAAATCAAGAACTGAAGGATATTCGAGAAATCTGGAGATTTCTGGAGAAGTCTTGAGTTCTTTGATAGTAGAAGCTATCAGGTTCTTGTTATGGGAGGCTCAGATGTGTTGGAACAGCATTGCAATAACACACGACTGGGCCTGTTACTCTTACGTTACGACTCTCTCTAGTGCCCTTACGCGATGCTCGTTGTCGGAGGCTTGACTAGATCTGCTATTAAGTTCGACCTAATTTGGGACAATTTAAATGTGTAATTGCTGAAAGATCCATAGTTTGTAATTTCATGTGATGCCTTCTTGTTCATGAATGATTACACCGAGATTGCTAACTAGAACAATTTTATGATTTCGAGGAAAGTAATAAGGAAATATTGGCAGAAATTGAGATACCTATTTGCTCGAACGATGCCTACGTTCTTACCTTTCTTCCTTTTATACGAGGAGGGAGAGAGGGCAGCCCATCCCGAATGAATTGTGATGGGCGGGTTGTATCTATGGAACGGAGGATACGGTCACGTCACCCTAGTTCTACCTGTATATTGCAATTTAGGAAGTTTATATACATGATGTTGTTATGCTCGAGAAACAAGTCGGCAAGGGATTCTATCGCAACCTGGCTTGAAGTTATGACATTATGCACGACGTGGATAGTGGATACCGTCACTTATTTATCTCTAAAATACCCTGCTCGACAGCGAAATCATAATCTAATTGGAGATTTTTATGGCAATAATTGATCTCTTGCTTTCTTCAAATTTTTTAATGAAATGGTCAAAAGTAAAGAATATGCTTAATAAATGCCCCCAAGATGCTTGTTAGCATGACCCTGTTGTCGATAGTAAATTGTACCCAAGTAAATCTTGTTGGATTCTTATTTCGATTTAAATGTCGAATTGAGAGTAAGAAGGAAATAATAGTTCCCCAAATTAGATAAACATTACGTCTCACCCCCAAATGGAAACCAACCCCTAGCTTCAGAGAGAGATTATGCATCTTTTGAGTAGTTCACTCGAATTATTTCTAAATTGAAAACAGAGTTTCAGATTTGCAATTGAGGCTTGGACCTATTTGGAAGTTCCCAGTGGAAAGTAGGCATTTTATAGGCCTACTTTAAGCTGTGGCATGGACTGGCCATCTTTTAGGCCTCATTTCTAGCAGCTTGGTACGCGAGAGCTCCTTGAATCTTTGACGAGCTTCTCAAGGCATTCTTTAACTATTCTCCATCGGGGGTACTCATCACGCGACAACACAGAACTAGCTTCAAATCCAAAAATACAGATCTCGATTGATTTTTACATTTTACGTTTTACTTATTAATTTGCGATTCTCGCGCATTGATTTTTTTTTCCTTCTAACTTAAGATATCCGAAACTTTAGTTATGTATAAATATTGATACTTAGAACAAAATATATTTTTCATAAAATTTAAAAATTCAGATAATTAATAGGATTCAGATAATATTTGAATTTTTTGCACTGGACTAATGCCAAGCAAACAATGGTTTCAAAGACAAAAAACTTACCAAGAAAGTGAAAGAAGCCGGAACCAATGGGGTGCAAAGATGGGCTCGATCGTGACCAGAATATTCAAATTCGATCGCATCCGGACATGTGAACCTTAGTTGTTTCATGATCGAGAAGGCTTGAATCAAGGAATCTTCTGTTGGACCAATACATTAGCCGATTGTTAATATGACTATTGCAAATCATTGTTTTTTTATTCCCTTTATATTTGGTACTTAAGTATAGTAGATTTAATCAAACGATCTTGTTTTTCCAGCATTCGAAAACGGATTAAACCAACGGAACAACTTGAGACAGTCGCATCAAAATCTATCCACGAATTGATTTTGAAAAGGACATAACCCAAGGAAAGGAGCGAGAGGCCAAGGCAAGAGGCCAATGATACATAGACAACCAAGAAGGCCGAAGCTCCTTTTTGGACCATCGGAAGAAGACCTTTATCAGAATGTAATCCTCCTATCCACGTCATATGATCGGAACATAAGGGGGCATTCGAGGAAGGCGCATCGAAAGATTTTCCCATCGAGTCTTTTCAAAAGGGAGGTGAATAAGCCGAGAGGTACGTGGAACGTCTCTTTCGAATCGAGCACGATAGAGTATAAAAACTTTCGGGGGTTCGAAAGGATGCTGAGCAAGCTAAAGTACGTGGAACGTCTCGGTCGTTTCGAGAACAATAAAAGCACGAAGTGTCAATAGGTATCTAGAATCTCGAATGGATTGTGCCGCCGACTCAAAAGGAACATTAAATAAGATAGGGGTCCTCGGACCACTTTAGTCGTTTCGGGAGCACGGCCGAGGATGCCCCCCCGCCTCCCGTACCGTGTTTTCATTGATCGACGTGTCGACCTATTTCGGACGTCGATGCATTTCGTATTTCACATGTATCGATGATTGAGAAGTGGTTTTGAGATGCTAACGAGATCAGATTCATGCAGGATATGGGACATTCATGCTCGTGCTGTGAAGTGTGAAGTCACAATGTGTGTATTTGGAAAGACGTGTAATACTGCACCAACATCTCGAAATTGAAATTCAGTGTGCATGTGAGGAAGATTGTCCAATAAGTCATAAATCTATTATATAGCACTCGATTTAGTCTCAAACTATTCGGGAATTGTTGAGGTGGACGCCGACCGTTTTAATGATACAATCAGTGCTGACATGAACAATTTTTACCTTTTTAATTTTTTTTTCTTTTTTAACTGTTAAGGGCCAATAGCCTTTCCACCCATGACTGATGAGGGCTCGTAGACCCTCACCCTCAATTTCCCCTAAAATGTAAAACAAAAAATAAAGAAGAAATTTAAAATTTAAAAAATTATCCACGTTAGCCCCGATTGTACCACATAGGACTACTGACGTCTACGTTCTCCATTTTCGACTAAAATTGATCGAAATGATTATATTGGAAAATCGACAAAATTTTTAGGATTGACTTAGTATAATTAAAAAGTTTATAATTGAATTGATTGTCATAATATAAGTTTATAATTTTTGAACAATTACTCTATATGTGTGTTTACATATAGGGCTATGTTTGGTGGCTCAAATTTAAGTTTGGATAGGATGATAAATTATTCTATTCGGTGTTTGGTGACATTCTTCGGATTGGATAAATCTAGACACATCCGATAAAATGTTAGATAAGAAATCTAGTCTAGGAAGTCGGATAAACTTGGATTGGATATAAAATTTAAAGATTGACTAAAAAATTCATATTTTATCTTTTAACAGAGTGATAAAGTGACACGTCATATATTGCTTCGCCAACATGCCCGCCCAAGGACCACCACCGAATTCACCGATCATTATCACTTTTGACAACCGCACAATCGCCATCACCTCTGCCACACCATTCATCACTGTCGGCCGGCGATTGTGTTCCAATGGATGAGGGTGAAAAGGGGCCCAAGGACGATTGCCGTGCTAGGCTTGCATAGATCATCTTTTCCACCCTAGAGGCATACATCCTTCACATTGAGCCTAACCTTTCATGCATGACTCACGGTCCGGTTGTTCACCTGCCGGTCGACGAGGAACATCCAGCACACCATTAGATTCTTGGCAAACACACTCTTGAGCGTCGACTTCCAGCATCAAGAATGTTGCAACAGCACAGTGGTGTAGAACCTCCTCTTGCGAGCCCAACCCATGACGCATACCTTCTCTGCTGTTGCCTCTCTTAGCCGCTTTCTTCGGCAATGGAGTTCGGCCATACGACCCACATGAAGTGCCTCCGACTGTTCACGAGGTCGTCCCAAAATTACATGAAATCGTGTCGATTAAGAGACGTCATGCTCCCGTGGTCCACTCTCCAGAGATGTGGTCAAGAGGGCTTAAGTCTCACATACTACCTAAGCAAAGTCAGAGATGGAATTTTCAAAGATTTTCAAAGTTTTTCATATGAGAAGGATTTTCAAAGATTTTCAAATCTTATATTTAGTTGCGGATTTTTAAAAATTATCAAAGATTTTTTGGAAAGATTCCAAATCCTGTCTTAAGTCCAAATATACGATTGGATATTTTAACAATTCGGGAATATGTAAAAGATTTCAAATCTCCTCTTTTTTTTTTTTGGTCGGTCCTAAGCTAATCCTACTCTAACACTCTCAGACTTTTGCCCTGCTTCCTTATAGGGCGTGGGAGTCGAAACCCACTCCTGAAATGAAATCGTCCCCACCCCAATCCCCCTTGAGAAAGTGGGGATTTGAACCCCCAACCTCCCCATTCCAAGATGGAAGGGTGGCCACTGGGGCAAACCCCCAGTGGTTAATCTCCTTTTATCTTATCTTATTTCAATATGAATTCAAACGGGCAAATGCAGCCTAAGTGCCTATTAAATACCCCACAAAATTTGAACTGAATGTTTTCATAATTGTAGCTTTTGTGAAGAATTTGTTCTTCAAATTTTCTCAAAGTTATTTTGCATTAAAAATTGTGGCCCCACCACGTGATATACATATTGTTGCTAATAACTAGAGTAAAAACTTGTGCCATTCTGACCATGAAAGGAGTCTCCGGAGGTTCCTCGATCACAAAAAAAAAATAAAAAATTGTGCCACGTAAGGTTGAAAAGTGATTACGATTGTCTCTAATTTGGTATTCTTAATAGATTGATAGAAATTTTTCAACAAATTCTAAACTTATCGTATCGAAACTAATTCAGTTCTAGATTTACTAATTTTACTAATTTAGTTTTAAACCTTCACGTCAAATTTTACTATAGTTCTTTCGGCCAATTTTTATTGAAAATCACCAACATTGCAGTATGTCACGTAAGACGACTAGTGATAACTAAATTGTCACCAAGTGATTTTCGAAAATAATTGACTAGAAGAACTACCTTGGAATTTCTCGTAAAGATTTAGGATTAAATTGGCAATAATTTGAGACTAAATCAATATCCATACAATAAGTTTATGACCGATTAGGTAATTTTCCTTCATATGCAAAATTTTCTGACAGCTATTGTCATGTTAATATAGATGCATACAATTTGTTAGGCATCCAAATGTTAATATGGCAGTATACGAAAAGGGTATCCGTCCTAAATTGAGATAAATATAATTTCATTTACTTGGGAAAATCGTTAGAAAAGTCCTAAATTTGTTTCGTTGGTGCTAGTTTAGTCCTAAACTTTTTGACTCAGTACCAATTCAGTTATTTCGACTAATTTTGGCCGGATAATGATAACGTGGATGCCCACTAGCTTATGTAGCACTATTAGCTTTGACATGGACGGTTTTAAATATTTTTCCATATTTGTTTTTTTCTCTCATTTTTTCTTCTTCTTTTTGCTGATGACTAGCCACCGACCATAGGCGATCGCTAGGTGGGCTAGCCTTGCTTGGTTGTGGCAGGACCCGGCGAAGGTTGGCCTCGCTAGGCCAGGGCAACATCGTCGAGCATCATCTTTGCCTATGCTATGGCTAGGTGAGACCAACCCGCATGGCCATGGTCGATGGTCGACAAAAGGAAGAAGAAAGGAAAGAGAGAGAAAAAAAGAAAAAAAATCGTAAAATCATTAAACTACAATTAAAAATTGTCCACGTTAACGCTGGTGGTGCCTTGTAAGCAGGTCGATATCCACGTTAGCAATATTTGGCTAAAATTAGTCGAAATGATTGAATTGACATCAAGTGAAAGGGTTTAGGAATAAATTGCCATTGAATCAAGATGTTTAATACTAAATTGGTACCAATACAATAAATTTAAAACTTTTCTAACACCTTTCCCCGTTCAATTATAATATAATAAGTAATGGCTTGAGAAATTTATGTACATAGTAACTGAATTAACGATAGCTACTTATTTCGTTACACATATAAATTGAGATGATTATTTTTTAGCCTGGGATCCATCACATACTGATGCGGTAGTTAACTTTCGTTCGCTTGAATTTTTTATTAAGTAATTTTTGACGAAATCTTCCTAATGCTTTTACTTTTTATAGATTAAGGTAAGTTGGCTTACTTAAGTTTGGTTGCTTGCCTAAATCGTAATCTAAGCGTTATTGCCTTTTAAAAATCAACTTAATTTTTTTTTTCTAAATCAACTTAAATTGATTTGCTTAAGTTGGTCGCTTATCATGTTAATTATGATATTTCGAATTGCTAATTAGTCGGCACAACATTTTTTGAGAAAACTAATATTTTAAACTTTTTGTCCTTTCTGTCTTCACATCTCATTTTTCTGTCACTCTATGATTGGCTGTGGAACACTTGGCCTACATTTGGTCATCCGGATTTCTAATCGGGATATGACTAGATATGATAGAATATGAAATCTTGGGATTTTTTTATATCCCGTCCATTGTTTGGTGAATCGCAGTATTAAAGTCGGATATGTTCAAATCATATCATGTACATTTTTTTTATATAAACGGCATATCATTATAAATGAACCTAAATGTTCATAAACGGAGATGGTGAAAATCTCTCGTAACACTATTCCTTAATTTATTTTAATTTATTTTTCCTCTTTTTTATATTATTTTCATTATTATTTTTTTCTCCTTTCATCATTCTTTAATAAAATTTTATCAAATAGTAAACTGTACTAACATACCTAAAATACAAAAATACCTAAAATATATAATAAATATAAATATTTAATTTATAGATTGAATGTTTATTATAAGATAGAATTAAAGTTGAATATATAAATTAAAATAAGATTAATTAAAAATATTTTTTTTTTATTTTTAATTTCTTAAATTAGAATTCAAATATTATTTCTATTGAAATATAATTTCAATTTTGTTAATTTAATAAGTTTGTTATTCAAGAAAAATAACTTTCCTATTATGGACATTAAAAATCTTATCCACCTTTATCCCACCTCCCTCATGGGATAATTTTATCCTGTCTATATTCCCCTTATATCCAACTTTATCCAGTCCTGAGCGAGCACCAAACGTAGGGTATGATAAATCATATCCTATCTCGAATTTTATCCCGACTACCAAACGCAGCCTTGGAGTCTTAATTAAATTGCCACATGGCAAACTTTATTCATATTTCTTGAAGGTTTCACTTTACAATATTGTATAAGATGAGACAAGATATTGCGTGCATGAGTTAAATTTTCCTTTTAGCTTTTGTGTATATTAAAGAAAAAACAAATCCTTCATAAGGCGATGTGCGAGTTTTATTTATTTATTTATTTAAAAAAACACTAAAAGTACCATGACCTTCGTAAGGCACTTATTTTAGTGTCGAAACTTTTTATCGGATCACTTTAATGCCGCTTTAATGAAAAAATAATCATTTAAGTGTCTTGAGTGACAAAATTCTGACAACTCATTTGATGTGGCTTTTTTCTTTATGAAATTTTAATGTCTTTTTAGTTTTCTTATAGAAAGGAAAGTCCAACTTGAGCAATGTGTAACTCATTCCCTTTCGTTCTCATTTCCCTCTCTAATCTTATAAGAGATTGCTTGGCTTGAAGCTCAAGCTCTCAGAAAGTGATGATTCATCTTCAATGGCAGCAAGCGCAACCCATTCCCCTCCCCCCCCAACCCCTCTCTCGACATCACCAATTTCATCTTCTCCTATTCTCACCGTAGCTCCACCACTTCATTGGCGCCTGCTTCAGCCTCTACCTCCCCTTCCGCCCCTCTCCAAGGACGATGTCGTCCTCCTCCTCTCTGCCAATGCCAACTCCATCTTCTTTCCCATCGTATACCTTGCCATCGTGTCTCTCGGCGCTGTCATCACTATCATCAATTAGTTATACCTTGCCATCATGTCTCTCGGCTCTTTGTTACTATCTTTCCTAGAAATCCCACTATAAAAATTGTAATTCCAGTGAGATTAAATCACACAAATGAACTAGCAGGCCTCTATTGCAAGTTTCAATTACTAATTTTGCCTCAAAACCACAATAGTGAGGTTACGGAGGAAGAGGTTGAAAATTTCCCCAGATCATCTATTGTGAGGTCAGGGTTCGAAGAAGAGGTTGAATCTGGGGCAATCATATGTTAAAAGGACATCGTTTATGTCACTTAGTGCTGACTCACTATGCTGGTGAGCTATGTCGGTCAGAAGAAATGTTAAACCATCAGCACTCTCGATTTTTGGCATTTTAAATCGGAGTTGATACTTACGTGATCTCTTTTTGGCCAAAATGACATTGAAGTGATTCGTCGAAAATTTTTAACATTAAAGTGTGCGCCGTACAAAAATAATGAAAGCTCTAGTGTCCTTTTCCCTCTTTTTTTTTTCTTGGATAAGTGCGCTAGAGATCTTAAAACTTGTCATAAAAATGCGATTGAGTTCTAAAATTTTCAAAAAGTAAAACTAATTGAATTGGTGCAATCGAGTCCTTCAATTAACTCTATCTAACTTGACTAACAGAATATGTTTTATTTTATTAGTTTCCTTCTCTAACACGTCATTATCTTGCTAAAACATTAAGCATAATACTAAAACGACTATGTTTTGGTCAAGATCCATTTTTTTTTTCCAAATGAAATCCAAGTTAAATTAGATTAAAAAGGGTAAAAGTTAATGAAAATAAATAAAGGGAAACAAAAACCACAAGATAATCTCTCCCGTGGGGTGCACTGTCCCACCATCACCAGAAAAGGCCAATGAAGTCGGGAAGATGACCAACTGGCGAGGGTCGCCAGGGCCTCAATGATGATGGTTGATGACCCTTGCCAACCATAAGTGAGGACCAGTAATCGTCAAGGCTAACCCTATTTGGTGATAGCGCGGCGGTCCATAGGACCCTCTTGCTTGGGTTTTTTTTTTTTTTATCATTTTCTTTTTATCTTTTTAATCTTATTTAACTCAGATTTAGGTTAAAAAAAATTAAATTTAGACCAAAATAACATCCTTGTAGTGTCATGCTTCATATATTAATAACATTAGTGCCATGTCAGAGAGAGAATACAAAAGCACGTAAGCATTTTCCATTAGTCAGATTAGACGGAGTTAACGGGAGGACTTAGTTGCATTAATTTGACAAATATTAGAACTTGATTGTAGTTTTTGAAAGTTTTAGAACTTGTTGGCTTTTTCATGATTTTAGAACTTCTAATGCATTCATTTTTTTTTTTTTCGATTCAGTATTAAATAATCCATATAAGCTCCTCCATCAATTGTTTTTGCCCCAAGGCTTCATCTAGTATTACTATAACTCACCAACTTGGAGGATAGTTAAAGGTACAATAGAGTTATAATAATAGCAGAAATGTCCCCAGTAACTATTACAAATACTAGCTTTATCTTTTCATAATAAAGTGATCCTTAGTATTACATGTATATCGAATTATGTGATTTTTTTAAATAAATAAGGGCATTAGGGGTGACCAGCATAGTAAACCTCTATTCGTGTATTATATACATATGTTGTTGTAGTTCTACTGACATGCCCGAAATCAGAATGTCTCCTTACATAATGTAACAAAAGACACGAACTAGTTAGAGATTTGTTCATGACATCACTCAAGCTTGTAACCTCATGGAAAGACAGTATAACCTTTTATCACTAGACTACCGTGCTTGGTGATACAGACTAATGTAAATTGCATTAGTATGTAGCTAGGTTTTACTTTAAAGGTGCAACCTATGTAATTCACAATCAAACAGTATATATGTTTCCAAGGTAGGTTTTAGTTCATAATTGATTCAGATTTTAGTGTTCATGTAAGTTCACTTATGCAGTTTCTACCAAAAAAATTATTTAAAATTTTTAACAACACCAAAGAACTTACAAAGTTCAAAGGATAAATAACACAAATGGTTTATGAACTTTGACAGAGACTAAACTGAACTTGAACCAAAAGTCCAGGAATCACATTAAACTAATTAAAAGTTTAATAACGACATTGCAAATTATACTAAATTTAAGGGATTATATTGATAAAATTCAAGAATTATATTGCACATAAGACCAAAGTTCAAAAACTATTTGTGTCACTGTCTCAAATTGAAAAAGTATCTTGAATGTGGACATAATAAATTTCTTTTTTTAAATAGGAAATTTAGGGACAAATTAAAAGTATAAAGGTACTATTATTGAGTTGATTTTCACTATATAAAGATATTATAAAATATTACACCTTAAAAAAATAATTTAATAAAAAATGATAAATGAAGAGATCTTTATATCAATCTCTTTATGTTAGCATCTCAATCGCATCTACTTGTGATTGACATTTTCATATTTTTCTCCTTTTGTGCTATTAATTATTTTCTGTCATAGCCACGTGGACTGATAGAAAAGTGACCCTGAAATGGCCACACTCTGACTTGATGTGATAAGCGGTTGCTTTGAGGTAAGATAGTTACGGTAACCAGCCAAAAATAGAGTAATTCAAAGCAATGAAATGATGGCTAACTAATAAATGCGCAATGGCATGGACGTGCCCAATCTTCCTGCTCATAACTTGGGCCAAAGTTATACCATTTGTACATCCTCCTTCATACAAATTCGGTAGAACGTACTTTAAGTCTCCTTAATTAAATTCGAAATGAGAGGAGGTTCATACAATTTGTCCAAGCGTTGATCCTTTATCATAAATTGTCATAATTACACCCATGTAATTGTAATTCCTATATGAAACATCGAAACATTTAAACAGTTTAAAAGTATCACGTTACGTATTAAATGATTACAAGTCTTGTGAGGAATAATTTGTTGAGAGATTATATAGAAGTTAATCAAAAAACGAATGAGTTAATACATATATGTTGGGGGAATTTGAAGAGAAGTGATGAAAATTAGGAAAAAAAAAAAAAAATAGACAAGCCTAACGTATTGAAGATGTCATCTCAAGTGCGTCAACTTTTACATATAATTACATAATCCAAAATGTAATTAGAAATCCTTCTCCGAAACATAATGCTCGCGCTCTAATATTCTTTTCTTAGTCTGTTTACAAAGCAAAGAAGAACAAGTTTGAACTTACTTGATAGCGGTAGGGTATAAAACAATGATAGAGAGATTACATGTCCTTAAAGGAGAATTACCCTTCACCAAAATAAAATAAAAATGAACAAATAAATAGAGAGTTTATACTTCATAGGTGCTAAAAGAGTTCAAGACACACTATTATGTGGTTAAGCAATATATTTAAATGAATAAGTTAAGGTCCTAAATTGCGTTAATTCTGGTCTCCCGGTTCTGAAAGATAGTTATTGAACTTTCTTAGGCAAAATGTAAATGATAAAGATATCCTTCTTTGGCTATAAAAGAGAAGACCGGGTTTCGTTTCTCAAGCCCACACGCTCTCTCTCTCTCTCTCCCTCTCTCAAGCCCACACGCTCTCTCTCTCTCTCTCCCTCTCTCAAGCCCACACGCTCTCTCTCTCTCTGGTGGCTTTGTTTTGTGTTTGGCTGTGATCAGACAAACAAAAACCATCTGGTTCGGCGTCTGAACAAGGTAAACCACAACTTATAAAAAGAAGAAAAAATTCAAGAAGAATCACAAAACCCGCAGATCTTCACTCCTTCCCTCAATTAACTTGCATTTTCTGGGTATTTTCTTCTTTTTGTGTGTGCGAGTGTGCGTTGTGCTCATGGATCTGAACTGGTTTCCTGTTTTTCTAGGGTTTTCTGGTGACTTTTTCTTTTTGGGGTCAAATTTCTGGTGACTTAATCTCACAGAACTTTCACCATATGGCTCAACATCTTTTTGTTGCTCTCGCGTTATCAATTTCTAGGCCTCATTATGTCTTACACTAGGTAAATATTATTAGTTTGTTGACCTGGGTCTCGTCTGCTTTCTTCTTCTTCTTCTTCTTCTTCTTCCTTTTTCAACAAATAGAAAAAAATTGAGAAGGGGTTCAAGGAAGATGGCGAAAGAGAAGATAAAGATAAAGAAGATAGACAAGTTGACGGCGAGGCAGGTGACATTCTCGAAGAGGAGAAGAGGGCTGATCAAGAAGGCCGAGGAGCTCTCCGTTCTGTGTGATGCTGATGTGTCCCTCATCATCTTCTCAGCCACTGGCAAGCTCCATGATTTCTCCAGCTCCAGGTACTCAAAAATTTATTCTTCATAAGTCTCTAGTTTTTCATCATCGTATTATATGCATCCCTTAGGTATGCACGCGGTGTAATGCAGTGTATGTGAATATTTTGGTACTCCGATTGTGTCTTGAGAGATCAATATGTCTTGGTCATGATCCGTCATAGGCACACGTAATTTGTTGCAATTCCACACAAAGTTACAATGTATAGAAACCTAAAATATGTAGATCGAAAGTTGAGATCTATTATCTTACGACACGCATGGTGAAAACTTCAAAAGAACAACAAGAGAGAAAAGCACCAGCGTATTTCAGATTCAGGACTTCCAAAGGAGTTAGGAATTAGGAGGAAGAGGAGAAGGAGAAGGAGAGAGGAACAGAGTCCGAGAGAGTTCCGCAGAGTCCGAGAGAGTTCCGTCTTACTCTTGAAATGACAGCATAAGGAATCTGCAAATATATCTACAACAGTTTGATGCTGCGGTCTCTTTCTCTTGTGCTTGAACACTTGAGGCAGAATCTATGTGTTCTCTCCGAGCTTTGTGTAGGGGTAAGTCTACAATCGCTTACAATACTGAACACAAGCAAACATGCACTATACTAAAGGCAAGATGCTTTTGTTCAAGATTCTACAATCCTCATTCAGCACTTTTACAATCATGTACTTTACAATAAGCAACATATACCCCTTGGTACTTGGTATAGACTTTATCAAACATGCCCTATTACTCAACTTTCATATCTCGCCTCTGCTATATTTCGATGCCCGCTACTGCAAGCTAGTTAGTCTTGGCCTAATCTTCTTATGTTTATTGAGGCAATACCTGTCACATATACAAAACCTAACCCAAGGATACCATCAACATATATCTTTTTTCTTTTTGGACACCCATCAACAATGATGCATGTACATAAATTTGACTATGCTGAAATTTCATCAATTATAATACGGTGCATTGTACACACAAATCTTGATGTTGATCACTGCACTTTGAATCTTTTCTTTTTTACAATTAGGTCAATAAGCTCCAAGTTGATTTTTTATCAGGTTTGTTCATCTCGCCCCTAACCGTAAACTCATCAACTAATTGTTCAATATCAATCAATGTAGACCTCCACTTGGTGTCACCTGAGCTTTCATCCTGATCGTGGATAGATCACTCAAGTTCGGGTTCATAAGCAATGGCAATTACCCTATGAAGACTTTTTACCTGAAGTTCACCTGCGGTCACTCAACTTATTGTAGACATCACATGTGGTCAGCCAACTTAAGGCTGCATCATCTTCTATGTTCGATATTGGGTTGGTTAATGGTTGACCCTCGAGATGAGTGACTTCATTGAACACAAAATCAAAACTTACCGGCTTAGTGGTCAAAAAGGAAAAGTTCATTGGCTTGATTGAAATAAGCAAAAATCTTGCATCTTATAACACTAGATACGATGGTCCTAAGCATGATGTTAAAAGGCTTTATCTAGATCTCGGGATCCTTGGGATTTAAAACTCAAAGAGGGTACTATCGGGTGTAGGGTAGAAAAGAAGATACTGTACCAAATTAGGGATGTGAGGTGTGCTATTATGCTATAATAAGGAACACATCCTGGCAGCCCACCCCACAAGAGGGTTTGATTGAAATAGATGAAAATCTTGTGTCTTATAACACTAGATACATAAGTAAGATGTTGAGTTCTGCATATACTTTGAGTAGCATTTTCACTTTCTAAATCTTCCTTTGTTTTTTTTTTTTGGGTCTTTTTTCTGTGAAGAATGGAGGATACGCTAACGAGGTATTATGGTCTCCACTCCAATAAAGTTGAGAAATTGGTTCAACCATGTCTTGCGCTCGAGGTGAATCACTTGCTTAGATATGCCTTCAACGTTCTCTTAAACTTGTGCCTTATTTTCGTGAAACAAGACACATATCCTCCTGGGGAAGTCATTCTATTACACTGACATATTCCTCTTCAGATGCGCAAGTCTTGCATTCTTTATCTTAAAGTATAATACTGACATACGAAACACCGATAGAAGTGAATTGGAACGATTTTCATATGTAGGATTTAACCTTTTCTCATGCTTGTTTTTGTTGTCTTAGATAGAGAACACCAATCGGGAAATGTTGCATGAGGAAGTGTATGATCAGGCTCATAAACTGAGGTGCATGCGCATGTTTTCCATGCTTGTTTGAGTCCGATATATGTTTCTTTGTCTTCTTCCTCCTTTTGGCGGATTAATTAGATTTACTTCCCATTTCTTCTACAGGCAGATGAAGGGAGAGGATCTGGAGGGGTTAAACGTGGAGGAATTGGACCAATTAGAGAAGAAACTCGAGGCGGGACTGAGCCTCGTGATCAAGAATAAGGTTTCTTTAAATATTTTTCATTTGGGTTTCATAAGAAGCAAAGAAAGTGGTCCCTCGCGGGTGTTTCTTCTTGTTTCACTATTTTGTCTCTCCTCATCTTGGTCGTTCATCTCTTTCCAGGAAGAGCAAACATGGAACGAGATCATCAGACTGCAGAGAAAGGTTCGTGCACCCTAATTAGACCTCTGTGTGCATCTTTCATTATAAACATTGCGAGATTAGGCCGGCTGTCCAAAAAATAATTTCATATGCTGTGAACATTGCATAACGTTAAAGTAGATATTCAATTAGCCTCACTCATGAAGATTTAAGATTTGGTGAAGGTCATCATGAATATAAAGACTATTTTCTGTTGATTTGAAGACTTTTCCTCCTGGAATTGCAGGAAGCACGGTTGATTAAACAGAACAAGCAACTGAAACAGCAAGTACGATTACTTCCTGATAATTGATATTAGTCGTCAATAATTTATGTCCACGCACTTTCTCTTTAAAAAGAATTATCACTGTCGAAAGGTGGGTCATTTGATTTCGATAAATTGCAGATGAAGATGATTTTACATCAAGAGAAATCAGTGACCGTGAACTCGGAGTCGGTTAAAGACGTTTACATCAGCCGCAATAACATTCCTCCTCTGGATGGGGATGGTCCTAATCCCTCAAGTTAGGGTGAGGAAACAAATAAACTGATTTACTGAAAATGAATACATGGTATATCTTGATGCTCTTCATTTTATTCTTCTGTTGATTGAATTTATGTTTGCCTTTAGATACTTTGCTATTTGGAGAATTTAACAATTTTTAGCCCCGGCCTCTTGGAGCCAACTTTTTTATTTTTGAAGTTATAATTAGCTGATATTATTGGGGCTAGGTAATGCGTCCGGCTATTAAGCTGGATAGCTTTTCATTTAGGTTTCTCCGTGGAGAAATAGCATTGTCAAAGTAATTTATACATGATTTTTGGACAAAATAGTGGTCCAGTGTATGAAAATCGACTTCGATTGATGTTCTTTCTTCTTCTTCTTCTTTTTATTTATTTTTTGGCCCAACTATGAAAATCATTACAAGGGGGACGCTAGTTTCTCCCAAAGAATCAAAGCCTGTGAGTTACAGTAGAGTAGGTTTGCAGACTGCCCGAGAAGGACCATCACCGGCCTATCGTCTGCGATTCAACTCATCATCATCACAAATTCCAACACTTTTTTTTTCTTTTTTGCACTAACCATGTCACTTCGGTTTCTATTTTGAGAAACCTTTCTGCACTAACCATCATTTTTCAGGCTTCCTTTCCGAAGCTGAAGTCTCGGACAGGAGACAGCCAACTGGTGCATTTTCCTGCAAGCAATCGAAGCATGTGACTTCAATAATAACAATAAAGGATTGAAGGCGTGATTGCAAATAACTATTCTATAGCTAGTTGGTGATGTAACTTCTTTTATTGATGAAACTGTCTGTAGTAACGATTTTCCATTTAAAGAATTTGTACTGTATTTTCTTGCTCACTTGCTCTAGAAAATATCGATACAATGACGAACCGTTGAATCTAAGAGATAAGTTACACTAATTAAATATGTATATGTCAATATTAGTAAAATCTATATGTTACGGTCCAAAGGTTCCCTATGTACGAAGGATTGTAAATGATTCAAGCAGATTGGGTGAGCCTCTCTAGATTATGGGCAGATAATATTGTAAACGTACGCTAATATGGAGTCTCCCTATAATAAATGCGGATGGTTAGTAGATTGAATTTCCATCATAAAATTAAGTAGGGATCTATGGCTATAATATAAGAAGCACTTGTCTATAAAAGTGTCTCATCTCCTTCAAGAGTTTCTCTGTCTATGATCAATCAATTGGCCTATGACCGACCAAAAAAAAAAAAAAAAATGGCCCGTGACACATGCACATAAAATACCATCCCTTAGTTAATTAAATTTTGGAAAGGCTAATGTTTTCCTTCATTTTTAATTAGTTTGCTACAAGTTATGTATGATCATAATTTGTAACCTATCAAATTATAGAAGCATGGTTAGAAGAAATAAGGGTGTTTTAGAATTGGTTATAAGTAATCTATCCTTTCAAAATTCAGCTCGAACTTAATTAGAAAGCATTATAAGAATTGGTGTTTTACATGGTTGAAGAAGCTAGGTTTTTAATGTTAATAGATTCTACACTTTATGAATGTGGCGCCACATCCTAGTAGTAATGTGTTGTTTGGGAAGGAGGGAGGGGGGAGGAAAACTAAATACGAAAAAGTTTGGTGAACTTTTCGCTCTATTGGGCTAGTGGAAAAGTGTGGAGAATGAAAATCTGAGTGCAAATGATTTTAAAATTTTTATGAAAAAGATAAAGAAATGAGAATTCAAGTTTATTAGCATTTTTCCTTTTCTTTTGCTTCTCCTTAGATCTCCCACGCATAGAATTATTTTCGGTGAGCACAAAAGAAAGGAAAATTAAAAAATAAAATAAAATTCTCATATGTCCTCTAGTAGATAATTCTAATTAGAGACTAAGAAAATTCAAGTTGGCTTTCCTTATGAACATAGGTATATTTATAAAAGAATGCAATGGTTGTAACACATCTCTTTGACTTATTTCTTTTTTGAGATTTCACATATTGCGAAGCGTTATGAATTCAAAACTTTTAACTTATTCAAACTTGATAGGCTACATTTGGTAGTTGGGATAAAATTCAGGATAAATTAAAAATTTATCAAATTTTGCGTTTGGTGCTTGTTTAAGATAGGATAAAGTCGAATATGATGGTGATATAGACCAAATAAAATTATCTCATGGGAGAGGTTGGATAAATGTGGATAGAATTTATAATATCTATAATAGGAAAGTTATTTTCCTCGAATAACAAACTTATCAAATTAACAAAATTAAAATTATATTTCAATATAAATAATATTTGAATTATAATATAAGAAATTCAATATAACAAAAAATAAAAATTTAGTTATCTTAATTTAATCTTATTTTTATTCATATATTCAAATTTAATTATACTTTATAACATAAATTCAATATATGAATATAAATATATATTACATATTCTAGGAATAATAGTACAATTCACAATTTAATAAAAGTTTATTAGAGAATGATGGAATGGGAAGAAATAAATAAAAAATAAATTAATTAAAAAGAGAAAAATAAAATAAAAATGAAATTAAAAATGAAGTAGGTAAGAGTGTGGCGAGAGATTTTTAATATTTTTGTTTGTAAAATTTTTGATTCATTTATATTAATATGCAATTTATACCAAGTAATATACAAGACATAATGTAAATATATTCGATTTTATTATTACAATCACCAAATGATAAATAGAATATAACAAAATCCCTGAATTTCATATCCTATCATATCCTATCTAGTCCTATCCTAATTATAAATCTGATCGACCAAAAGTAGCCAAATAGTAAAAGTCAAATTGTAGATGTTATAAGAACAAAAGTAAAAAATAAAACTCTCTCATGCACACAGTGGTCTTTTCTAATTGTAGACCTTATGGTTCCTAGAGGGCTTCTTGTTACATGTCTGATGGGGATTTCATCAAACCCGTATTTTATTTTACGATGTTATATGCAACTTTACAAGCCTACGTCAATAAAATAATACTTAACTTTTGTTTATTGAGCAAATTCCAATTAGCTTTGACTGTCACTTCTTCCAAGTCAAGGGTAAGTGTGGAGTTTTTGTTATAGATAATCCTCAATTTGTATCTTCTAACTACAAAAATCTTTTTGATCAAATCTGTAGATTTTCACTTTTTCTTCTTTTGTCGCTGTCAATTCGCTTCAACTCAGCTAAGTCTAACTCTGATACTAATTGTTACGGAAAACAAGCTCGAAAAGTAAAATACATGGAACAAGAAAATAAATTGGATACTAAATTTACTTGGTTTAGTTGGTGTGACTTACATTTATGGAGAAAGTAGCGCATAATTCCAATATATATTAAGCGATACACATAATCAATTCAAACCCTCAAAATATAATTCACAGAATCATGAGCACAAGCTCCTCTTGGATCCCACTTTTAACATAGAAGGGAATTATATCTAGAAGGGAAAATCTCTTTTTTAGACAACCTACTCTATTCGACCAAAAAAATAAAAGAAGACAACCTACTCTAACTAGAAAATCAATTCAAATTAGGAAACCTACTTGAATTAGGATAGATTCTTTTTTGAATTCAAACTCAAGACATATTTCCAACATATTATGTGATAAAATATAGATGAAAATAGGGAAGACCAACCACAAGAAGGACGATAAATGGAAACATATTCTCTGCACTTTCTCAACCATTCCTGCTTACGGGAGTTTCTTGCTATGTTAAGCCAATTTTGCATCAGTTTGCTCTCTTCACAAGTTGAAAAGTCAGCCAGCCTTTTCATTTACTTTATAAATATTTTTTCAGCGTAATGTTTAAAGTGTAATTTTCCTATTATCATAACGTTTATATGATATTTTCGTATTATTTTGCTGATGATTTTAGTGGATTTAGGTCATCAAATTTCTTATCATATAATAATTCACATGTCCAACTTCTGGGTTTTTTACCTTTTGGGCTGCGTTTGGTAATGCTCTTGGAGGCAGGTGTTTCTATTCTTTTGTTTCTGGGAGTAAAAATAGAACATAAACGTGTTTAGTAAGTTTTTTGTTCCCGGGAATAGATTTGGAATAGAAACAATAAACAAAAAAAAAAGTTACTTTTTGTTCCCGGGAACAACTTAAGAAACAAGAATCAAGCTTTTTTTCTTTTCTTTTCTTTTCTTCCTTTTTTTTTCTCTTCCTCCTTTCTTCCCCTAGTCGGTTGTTGGCCTTGGCGCCGGCCGGCGACCGGCCAGAAGAGGCTTGGCGACCTTGCTGTGGCTGGGGAGGCTCCCCCGAGCCTCGCTTGGCCACCGTGAGCTTTGTTGGCCATTGATGAGGTCCCTTAAGCCTCATTGTGGCAGGGCAAGGCTTGGCCTCGCCTTGGCTGGGTGAGGCCGAAACTCGCCTAGCCCTTGCAAGGCTCTACCTCGTTGGTGGCCGGGTGAGGCTCGGGGTGACCTTGCTGGTGGCTGGCGAGCCTCCCCTGAGGCCGACCTTGTCGGCCCTTGTCTGGCTGGTCGCCAGCCGGAGACTAGCTTGAGGAAGGAGAAGAAAAAGAAAAAAAGAAAAGAAAAGAAAAAAAAGAAATCTGTAATAAAATTATTAATAAATTAAAAGAAATTCTAAGTCATAAAAATTTATGGGGTTGTACCAAACACAATTCTCTCTCGGGAACAGAAATTTTGTATAGTTATCAAACGAGTTCAAATGCTCAGAAACTATTCTTGGGAACAGAAATAGAAAAAAAATGTTTTTGAAAAAAAATTGTTCCTTAGAACAAAAACATTACCAAACGCACCCTTGGTCTTCCGAATAGGTTATCCGATTATTACATTCATGAAGTTCCAATTTCTTGGTACTCAATCATATTTTTGGAAATTTCAACTTTTGGATTTTCACTTTCTCAATTAAGAAGACCTATCTTTTGATTCCGTTTTCTGACGTCCAAAAATATGATTGTTTTATATTACTAGATTGATTGCGTATAATATCATGTAATGATAAATTTTTCAAAACATGACGTAGATTTTGTTTTGTTTTAAATTGGGCAGTTAATCCACTTCATCATTTCTCTTCTTGGAAGTTCCAAGCATATTTATGCAGATCCATATGTTTCAAGGTTCAACAGATATTAGTTTGGACTTTTGTGCAGATCCATGAGTATCGAGGTTCAACAGGTATTAGCTTAACGTAGTTCTAACAATTTTTAATTCATTGTAGCTTTTCTAATTAAAAAATTGTTTCGATCCCATAGAAGCCAAGTGGCGAGGCTGTCCCTTCTGATCAGCCAATTAAGAGGAGTTTCATGAAAAAAGATGGATTCGCAGTAAGTTGGAAAGATTTTTGGATGGGTGAATCTTGTATGCCCAATTGCCCATATATACGCAGATACTGTTCCTCGTAATTCACTGTGTGTTTGGGCATCAAATTTCCTCATAAAATCAGAATTTCACATGTCCAACTTCTGAGTTTTCTGCCTTCTGGTCTGCAGAAATGGTTATCTGATTAATATGTCCATCGAGCTTCAATTTCTGGTACTCAATCTACTTTTAAAGTCCCAAGTCATGCAGAGAATCCATTTACAGGAACAAAATCTATGGGAATTCCTCAAAGAAAGCGTCCCTTTTCAATATCATGATCCTTTTTCTGAGTTTGAATATAAAATCTCAACTACAACGTGCATTTTCCATTTTAGGGTTGTTTTAATGATTACATTGTTGAACTATTCTAGGATATTACTTGTCTGTTCAGCCCATTCTCGAAATCTGAGATTTATCTTTTGATTCCATTTTTTGACGTCCAAAGATATGATTGAATCTCAACTACCAACGTGCATTTTCCATTTCAGGGTTGTATTAATTATTACATTGTTGAACTATTCAAGGATATTACTTGTCTGTTCAGCCCATTCTCGAAATCTGAGATTTATCTTTTGATTAAATTTTTTGACATCCAAAGATATGATTTTTTCACATTGCTAGATTGATTACATATATTATGAAGTAATGATAAATTTGTCAAACATGATGTAGTTTTTGTTTTGTTTTGAACTGCGCAGTTACTTCACTTCATCATTTCTCTTAGGATAAGTTCTACGCATATATATGCAGATCCATACGTTTCAAGGTTCGATAGATATTAGTTTGGACTTTTGTGCAGATCCATGAGTATCAAGGTTCAACAGACATTAGCTTAGAATAGTTCTAACAATTTCTTGTACATTGTAGCTTTTCAAGTCAAAGAATTGATTTCAATCCCACAGAAGCCAAGTGGCAAGACTGTCCCTTCTGATCAGCCAATTGAGAAGAGTTTCATGACAAAAGATGGATGAGAGTAAGTGTACAGCTTTTTATTTCATCCTCATACGTAATCCACAAGCATTCCTAATGAAATATATTTATGTAGAGACATACAGATGCGATTGGAGCAAGGAGGAGGTGGGCATCTGATACAGTAGAGAAAGTGACGAGTTCAGTTCCTGTTACAAGTGTGAGAACTTCACCAAGACTCGGAGAAAAGATGAAACAAATATCTAACGCAGTACGTGTTCTTAACTCAGGAGAGTGTTGCTACATCAGCCAAGGGGACCAGACTTTCACCAAGGCTTCGAGAGAATGTGAATAATATTACTCCGAGGAAAGAAGAGTAAAATTTTTTGGTGGAAAAGTGAGATACATTCTGTCTTTATAGTATTTATGTTGCTCGAACGATGCCCATGCTCTTACTTTTTTCCCCCTTTCTATGAGGAGGGAGGGCGACTGATCCCGAATGAATTGTGATGAGTTGACCACTTAATTAGTCCACCCTCCTCAAGATTCAACCTTAGGTGGTACTGTGGAACGATAGATGTGGTATCTCATGACCCCAACCAATTCTAGGGGCATATGTTGGAAACCACGAAGTCTCTGTACATGATGTAGTAAATGCTCGAATGACAAGTAGGTTAGGGATCCATTTGCGACCTGACTCGAAGTTATGACTTCATGTGCGACTAGAATACTGTGACTCCTTTAGCATTGGATTACCACGCTTGACAGTGAAACCATATCATCTGTCATCGAATGAAACCAACACCTAACTTTAGAGAGAGATTTTGCATATATGACTAGATCATGTCTAATTTAATGATAGAGCTTCCGATTTTAGATTTGAGGTTTGGACCTATGTAAAAATCCCGATGCAAAAGGTAGAAATTAATGGACCTGTTTGGCTAAGGATGGAATTGGCGGACCAAGGGAAGCATCATTTTGAGGCATTTCTAACAGCTTTTTGTGTGAGAGCTACTTGAATCTTGATGAACTTCTCAAGGCATTGTCTAGCTATTCACAGTCGAGGGTGCCAACCAGCTCCATATCCAAATACATAGGCATGTCTAAATTGATTTTTACTTATTGCTTTTCCTCAATTAAAATATTGCAATTCAGTAGAATAACATCGGAAACTTTAAAACATAAATGTTGACATGTAGAATAACGTAATTGGTGGAAATTTAGATAATTTTTTAAATTTTGACGGGATTTTTTTGCTTTTGCTGATTGCCAAAGGAATACTCAAGGGTTTCAAAGACAAAGGTCATGTCGATAAAGTTGAAATATTCGGAACTAATAAAACGTGAAGATGGCGTTGACTGTGTGACTGGTAAATTCAAATTCGATCCCTATCTGACTCGTGAACTCTAATCATGTGTTAATAGAATTCTTGAGTTGCGGATTCTTCTTCGAAAGCAAAACATTATCCGATGGATGTGTTCAAATATAAAACTTTTTGTCTTTGACTGGAAATATAAGAACTTTGATACGTACTCTATTTGAACATCATTATTTCTTTATTTCCTTTGTGTTTGGAATTTAAATAAACGTTCATCACGCAATAAGATGCTACTTTCGAAGTGTTGCTTTTTCACACTAGCAAAATAAAAGTTGGGCTTTTCAAGAAATAAGTTTTTGGGTACACTTATGGCTTCTTTTACTAATTGGATTCTGGAGTCCGGTCCAGAATCAGCGCGACACTGTCACTAGTCGCATTGGAATCTATCCACGAATTGATTTTGAAGAGGACATAACCCAAGGAAAGAAGCGAGAAGCCAAGGCAAGAGACCGTTGAAATACAGACAACCAAGAAGGTCGAAGCTCCTTTTTGGACCATCAAAAGAAAGACGTCTCAGGATATAATCCTCCTAATCTCACGTCGAAACGGGAATATAAAGGGCTTCAAAGGACGAAGAGTCAATGGATAGGAAGTATCTCGAGTAAGAAACCTCTCGCGGACACGAAAGGACGGAGAGAATAAGCTTTGGAGGATCTGCCAGTTGCTAGACCCGTCTTGCCGTTTCGTGGACTCGAAAGGGCGCTGAACGAGCGGACGGGGAAATCCTCGCCCTCTAGTACGGCGTTGCCATGGATCAGGTCTGGACGCGTATCATAGACACATACACCGATGAGATCAGCTCCAGGACAGGATGGCGGATGTTCATCCTCGTGCTGCCACGTGTGAAGTTGCAGTTCCTGCAATCAGAAAGACTTATCATAATTTTCCAGCATCTTGAATTTTAAATTTACCATGGCCACTTTATGATAAGATGTTTGTCCATAAATAGGTATGTGCAATGAGTCGTTTGTTTCAATAGTTCTAACTTTTGCATAGAGCAATAGCCATTACATTTGATTTGCGTAATTTTGATTCTCAAAGGAATTTATTGTTGGGAGTGCATAGCACGCGATGTGTGTCCTCTTCTAGAGGTTGGATCCTACCTCAGGCTAAGCAGTTTCTAGGGTGGGTAGAAATCGATATCTTCACTTGGAGTGATCGTCAAAAAGAAGCCTAAGTTTGAGCCTGTCAATATATCTAATTAAATCTACATTCACTAAAAAAAAGTGTTACACATCACATCAATTCTCTGATGTGGACTATTTATCACAATTCAAACGTACATCCTAACATTTACATCTCTTGTTAATAGAAATTTTTTATGTACTGAATGATAGCTCTAGTTATTCTCTAAATTTATTTATATTAAATATATTGACCCATCATGTGATATTACATGGACTTATTGATGACTATAGCGTGTTGAAAATGAATCTCGTTTCTCTTTACATTGGTATTTCTCATAGGCCATCTTATCACCTCAAAGAGCTTTGATGAAGGGATTGAAGGAAATAATTTCTTTGTCAATAGAATTTTTAAGTTGAACATCTAGGCTTGTCCCTTTCCACTTATTAGGGGATGGGTTTGAAATCATATACAAGGTACTCTAGGGTAAAACACCTATATCTAAGAGGACTTATGCACTTCACTTGTCACCACTAAATAACTAAGCTAGGAGCAAAAAAGAAGCGGCTCTTCCCACGGTAAAGTCACCATTGAATCACAGCTGCTTGATTAGTAGCCCGATTATCTTTTTTATATTAAGAGCACGTTTGGTAATTATTCTGTGATCAGAAATAATTCTTTTTTATTCTACTCCTCGGAACAATTTTTAAGCATTTTAAAACATTTGTTAACTGTTTAAAATTTCTATTCCCGGAATAGAATTGCCTTTGGCACATTTCTCAAAATTTCTACTCCAAACAATTTTCTTTTAAATTTTAAATAATTTTATCACTTTTTCCTTTTTTTCCTTTTCTCCTCATTCTCCTTCTTCTTCAAGCTCTAGCTTGTGACCTCGCCAGAGCATCACCGGCCCTTGGTGAGGCCGCACCTCTTTGGCTGAGCCTTGCCGGCAATTGGGCAAGGCTTGATTAAGCCTTGGTTGGGTGAGTAGCCTCGCCTAGATCTGGCGAGGCCGAGTTTGCCCAGGCACTGGTGGGGCTCGACCTGGCCGAGTCGCCGCAAGGTTGGCCTCGCCTTGGTCGGGCGACGCCGACCTCGCAATGGCCCAGTGAGGTCGAGCCTTGTTGACGGTTGGGCGAGCATGGTCTTGCCTGACCTGGGCAAGGTCGAGCGTTGCCCAGCCATGGCTTGGCTGGGCTTGGCCATCGCTCGGCCAGGTGAGGCTCGCCGGTGGTTGGGCGAGCCTCACTTGGCTCATCGGTGGCAGGGGGAGGCTTGGGTGAGGCCCACCTAGCCATCGGCGGCCTCGCCGGTGGCTGGGTGAGCCTTCGGTGAGCTCACCGAACATCGCCTTAGCTTGGCAAGCCTCCGGCGAGGTCACTGGACCTTGGCCAACTGGTCATTGGCGACCGGCGGTGGTGGACGGTGGCGGCGGCGGCGGTGGAAGAAGAAGAGAGAAGGAAGAAGAACAAGAAGAAAAGAAGAAAAAAGAGAAAAAAAAATGGGTTGGCTTGATTCTATAATTATTTCCGGGAACAAAGAATTAACTTTTTTTTATCCCTTGATTTTACTCCAAATCTATTCCCAGGAACAAAAAATTTACCGAACGGATTTTTGTTCTAAATCTACTCCCAGAAACAAAAGAATATAAATTTTCACTATTTGGCCGGTTGCCAAACGTGCTTTGAAACTATCCCACTTTTTGACATGTTAATATAGATGCATACAATTTGTTAAGTGTTCTAATATTAATATGACAATATATCAAAAGGGTATACCTCCTAAACCGAGAGTATATGATAATCCCATTCACCATAGTATTCAAAAGGGAATAAAAACAACTTTTACCAAAAAAGTGCCAATATAATTATTCCAGTCATTATAATAACAATAAATTAAAAAGTAACAATTCAGGAAATATATAAATTGTAAGGTTTCATTTGATAGTTTGGATTTGAATTCAAGTGTTTGACGACATCCTCCAGATCGGATAAATCTAGATATATCTAAATATACCGGGATAAAATGCCAAATAAGAAAGCTAGGTAAGGGAGTGGAATAAAGCTGGATTGGAATTAAAAAATAAAAAAATAACTTAACAAGCTCTCTTATCTTTCAACGTGGAGTGATGCAGTGACGCATTTAAGACGAAATGTTTCTTTGCTCTCAACTTGCTCGTTCCCACAAGACGATTGCGATTCCAAACCTTCACATAGTTCAATTACTCGAAACAGAGTACCCATTGAAACTAGCCTTCTCATCGAAATGACCCCTCCTCCTCCTCCACAAAATCCAATTGACCATCATGACCATTTACGTTGTCAATTTCATTTTGACATTCCCGATTGAACCCCGTCCTCTGCTCCTGCTACCTCGCTGATTTTGCTACTGCCGACAAGAGCTGGTGCTGCCCGATTGTCGTCATTGTCAGAACACTGAGAGACATGGTCGAGAGGAGGGAGGAAGAGAGGGAGGGGGCTGATGATCAATGCGAGACAGCGAGGGCAATGCGGCAGCGGTGTAGTCGGAAGTCGGAGGTCGCAGTAGCCCAGACATGAGGCAGTTTTTTCAGTCAAAGAGGCCACAAGAGAGAGGAGCTTCTGGGGGCTCATCACCGTTAGTGGAACAGTGAAGGCGTCGACAATTTGTGAGAGATAGTGAAGGCATCACGAGCTGAGAGAGAGAGAGAGAGAGAGAGAGAGAGAGAGAGAGACGGAAGAGGATTGTAAATTTTTTTGAAAGATTCTCAATCCTATTTTAAATTGTACTAAATGATTGGTGGGAGTTTTTTAGAATTCGGAGGATGTTCTAAAATTTTAAGTCCCACTTATTCTTTCCTATTGTATCTCAATCCGAAGGATGGTGAACATATGTAGAGTAACTGAGTTGCCGCATGGCAAATATTAATCAAATTTCTAGATGCTTTTACTTCAGGTAACTTTTGTGAATATAAAAACAAAATCCTTCAAAAGTCGATGTGTTAGTTTCTTTTTGTCTTTTTCACTATAAAATTATCCATAGGAGCTCCTCCATTTTCCCAAAAGCTCATCTAGTATCATTAAAAGTCACCGGCTTAGAGGATAGTTAATGGGATAATCCAATATTTACAATAGCAAAAGCGTCCCTAGTAATTATTTATATTGTTAGAATGTTTTCTAGCAACAATCGACATATCTTACATTAGGTGTCGATGGCTACAAGTCTGATGAGAAACGGTTTTTTGAGAACTTACAGAGACGTTAATCTAAAAACGAGTGAGCCAATACATAGCTTCTGGGACATTCAAAGAGAAGTGATGAAAATCAGAAAAATGTAGGTAAAGAAAGTAGGGCAAGGCGTATCAAAGTCGTTGTTTTAATGCAGTGATTTTCACAAATAAATACGTAATCCAAAATCCAATCAGCCACCTCAGAGATTCTGTCTCCACAGCATAATGATCACACTCCAATATTATTTTCTTAGTCTGCTTATTTAAGATAAGAAGAACCGGTATGAACTTATTTGATAACCAGAAAATATAAAACAATGGAGAAGAGAGTTCGCTCGGTCTCTACAAAATGCAATACTTGTATTTAGATGGTCTGGAGATCACATCCCTTGAAGGAGCATAATCCTTCATTACAATAAGGGAAAATTGTCTTAAAAATCATAAATTTATTATACGGTGGCCAATTCAATTTTAATTTTGGCTAATTTTTTTGGTTAGAAGATTTGGTCTTTTGATGATTTACCAATGTAATTCTTTTTTTTTTCTATAAATATGTGAATATCATTGATCATATGAGATACAAAAGCTTAGGGGAATCCCCTAGCATTTCAAAGAGACTAATTATGCAAGAAGATGGGGGAAGGAAGCCTCCATATAGCTAATAAAACATTTGCCTGGGAAAGATTACACTTCTGGTAGAGTGACGCCCTACCTCTTACAACTTTTTGAATCCTAGCCAACAGAAAATGAGGCTCAATCAAATTGTTAAACTGTTCACATTCCATCTAGATGCAATAGATTGTCATTAAGAAAGAAAGCTTGAGGAGTCTCGCCACCAAGTTTTTGCCATTGGTGGCCCCAATCATCCATTGAAGTTTTAAGTTCCAACCTCCTACATAATGCCAAATTCCATTTTGTGCCAAAATGCTACTCCATACACTGCTTGTCCAAGTGTATTCAAAGAATAAATGGTTCCGTCTTTTGTACCAGTCATATAAAAGTCACACTTAGTAGCTAGTGAAAACAACCACTGTGATATGGCTACTGATGTTGTAGTCTATCTCTACAAATAAACCAGTCGATAAAATTATGCTTGTCAATACCACTGGTCTAAATTAATTGATATCAGTCCACGGCCGGTCCCTCTTGTCTGAATTCCTTGTATATCTCTTTGCAATAGTATATTTTGCTAGATATAATAGGTGTTAGGGCAAGTCTTAACTTGAGAATACACTGCCAACTTTAAGCCATACAACCCTTAATGTTGAGTTGCATAATGAGAGTACCTTTGCATTTAATATGATGAACCCAAGTACTCCATAGGGATGTGGACAGAAGATTGGTAAGGCTTAAAAGCATGCGACCCTCAATACTTTATTTTAGAGTTTTAGATCGAGCAGGCCTAGTCCTCCCTCCTTTTTTAGTGAGCATACTACATTCCATGCAACTTTGTGGGATTTGTGAGTTTCAGCATTTACTACCCATAAGAATTGCTTAATCTTCTTTTCAATCTCGTAAATAGTTTGCTTTGGGAGGAGATACATTTGCATCTAGTAAGTGCAAATAGAAAAAAAGTATCAATTTGGCCAATTGAAGTCTTCCTGCGTAGCTGATATGATTCATGCCCCATTCATCTATTTTCTAAAATATCTTTTTAATTAGGCCCTTACAATCCGCGTGCGTGGGCCATTGTGTAACAAGTGAGGCATCGAGGTATCTAATGGGGATGGTAACTATGGAGATAGGCGTGTGATCCAATACAAGGTGTTTTCATCCTCAGACAACCTAGAGAAAAAGATATGACATTTGTTTGGGTTAAATCTAAGTATAGGAAGAGCGGCAAAATCATCTAATGCATCAAGAAGGTAGTGGATGGAGGTCACATCCCGAAGCAAATAAGAACAGGTCATCAGCAAAGCATAAATGAGTAATCCTTTGCGATTTGCGATGTCAATGGAACTTAAAAGATGAGGTAGCAATTTTCCACATGACAATTCTATTAAGGATTTCCATAACCAGAATAATGAGGAAGGGAGAAAGGGGGCCACCTCGTGGGAGCCCATTTGTGCTTGCAAAATATCTAACCTGTTCATCATTGAAGTTAACTAAGAACCATCGAGTGGTAATGCATTGATTTATCAAATCAATCAAGTATTGAAGGGTGTTAACAGCTTTTAAAACCCCGAGAATAGCATCCCATTTTATCATATCATAAGCCTTCATGAGAAATGAAAGCAGTTTGGTTGATACCAACGATTGAAGGGAGAATACAAGTTATTCTATCTACAAGCAGCTTTGATATGATTTTATATATGACATTGTAGCATGAAATGAGTCTATACTCCCTAAGGTGGCATGAAATTGAAACCTTTAGTTTAAGAGAGATCAATGTAGAATTTATCGATTTTAGCATTCTCCTTGAAGAGAAGAATTCCGTGATAGCATCTTCAATGTCATGTCCTATGATGGGCCAAGCTTTTTGGTAGTTTAAGCTGTTATACCTGTCTGGACCGGGAGCTTTGAAATTGTTGAAACCCTTAACGACTCCGCGAATATCTGCTCTTTGAATAAACAATTTAGTGACTAGAGCACTAACATCTTCATGAAATTGATAAGCGAGCTTGTCATATGGGATGCGACTAAGGCTGGAGTTTCCAAGTAAGTGGCGGTAATATCATCATACTGTATGTTTGAGAGCCCTCTCATCAGTAATAATGGAACCATTATCGAGTAAGAGCTGATTAATCCTGTTTTGAGCACTTCTACGCATCATGGAGGCTAATAAAATCTTGCTGTTGCCATCACCCTATTTAAGCCATAGATTCCTAGATTTCTATTTGAGAAGGTTTCTTTATGTTTGCCGAGAGTAAGGAGTTGTTCTAGTTGTGCCTTTTCTTCATTTCGAGAGTTGGGGTTGTGGGGGTCTAGAGTGAGCTCTCATTGAATTCGTTGAAGGCTTTCCCTAGCCTCCTTGATCGTCAAGTGCAAGTCACCAATTTGAGATTTGTTCTGGTGCTTTAGTTATTGCTTCAAAGCTTTGAGTTTCTTCACCATTGTAAACATTATGGATCCTCTGATATCGTCTTGTCAACAAGTGTTTACCATGCGCAAGAAGTCAGGGTTCAGCCCAGAAATTGAAGAATTTCAAGGAAAGTTTTTTCCTATTAGTAGTTGGTCGAGATGTACTAAGCATGGGGAGTGATTAGAAACACATGAAAGCAAAAAATCAACCGAATAGTGATTATACCTATTCTGCCAATCTGCATTGATCAGGGCTCTATTAATTCTGCTTGCTTTTAGATTACCATCCACCCTTTTGTTAGTCCAAGTAAATAAAGGGCCTATGGAAGGCGATTTAATCAATGTAAGCTCATCAATCACGGTGTTCAGCTCCTCCAAATCAAAAGTCCATCTAGTTGTGGAGGTAATCCTTTCATTAGTATTCCTCTTTTCATTGAAATCCCCCATTAGTAACTAGGGTAGATTTTCAAAATTAGCAGTAGAAAAGGTTACCATGTCACACCATAAAACCTTGAGTTCAGCTTCACTATTACTTCCATAGATGGCAGAAAGTAGAAAAAGGGTTTTTTCCAGGTCTTTCAATGAGACAATGCATGACTTGTGCTGAGACTTCCTTCATTGTTAAACTAGGAATAGACAGCTTCCACAAGATCCAAATTCTACCTAGTGTAATACTCGTATAGTTGTGAGTGTAATTGCAACCTTGAAATCTATTATTGATGACAAAATTAGCATCACCCTCCTTCATTTTATGCTCAATCAAAATAAGTGTGATATCCTGAAATTTGACTCCTTTCGAAATATATAAAATGATTATTTTATCAGTGCACTCATAGCTAATTTACTCAGAATTAATTACTCATGAGTTAACTAATCTATTGAAATATACCACAAATGATTAAAACATGAAAGATCATAGAATTTAATCAGGGATAGACCGCTCAACCATAAGGATTGAAAGGGATAATATTGTACCATTATAAGTTAATTAGCAAACAAATATAAATTGATTTGACAGAAGTATATAGTTGGTTCGCGAGTGATTCCGCACGATTATGATACTCATTAAGAACAACTATAAAACCACTTTTCCATTGATCTTGTATTTATGGTACGTAATTGAACTCTTGCAATTACATAAAACTGAGGGTCATCTAAGATTCGAAAATGCATAAATATGGATCGGAAATTATTTACCACAAGTCAACCGCGCAAAAACCCCTAAAAGCCACCTAATAGTTTAGGTCATACTAAAATTGCATTTGATCGAATTTTAATCATGAAATCTAATTCGATTTTGGGGATCGAACTTTCGAGGATTCCAAGACCAACCTATTGGACGTCACTTCATTTATCTTGATTTATCGGTAAGCTTTAAATTTTTGAATAAGGACTATTCAGTCGAAAATTGGAAGTTGAAGAGAGAAGTTGGGCCAAGCGAAGACCAATAGGCCTCACGCCCCTCAAGTCGGCCATGAAGGCCTAATTAGGCCTGCCAAGCTAAGTCTAGCCCAATTCAAGCTCATTCAAGTAAACGGGCCCAACGATAAAATTGAAATTTTTGGTCAAAAGTTGTGAAATGTCTATTTTGCCCATTCTAGATGGTTTTTGGCATTTAAGAAAATAAAACAAAAGAGAAGAGGATAAGGACAAGGGGATATAATGCAAGGAGGAGAGGGTTTTAGGGAGATATTTGGAGAAATCTCTCTCTCCCCCCCCCTCCCTCAAGTGGTCAACCCTTCCCCCATTTCCCCTATTTCTCTCTCTTCTTCTTCTTCTTCTTCTTCTTCTTCTTCTTCTTCTTCTTCTTCTTCTTCTTCTTCTTCTTCTTCTTCTTCTTCTTCCGTATTTCCCTCTCATTTTCTGCACCCCCCTGCCCTTTGCTGCCCACTTTTGCCGCTGTTGCCCGTGCCACCATTACCTTGCACCTGCACTGCCACGATGTCCGTGTCGCTGTCCCTCAAGCCATCGCTCACCACCATTGAGATGCCCCTTAGCCTAGCTTGGCCATGAGTCCAAGCTCGCCGAGCGTTGCTCGAACGGTCATCGCCGGAAAACCGTGAGTTAACTCCTAATTTTTTATTAGGGAGTTAATTGCATTTAGGGTATGATCAGTTTATGGATAATGGTGGTTGCTGGTAGTTAATAATGGTTTAGTGTTAATTACGCTTAAAGGTAGTTTAGATTAAGGTTAAGTGCATATAGTTTAATTAATTGCAATTAACTTAATTAATTGAACCGCAGTTAGCTTAATTAATCACAGTTATCGATAAGTAGAATTTTATGCTTGAATTATTGGATAAATTTATGCATTTATACTATGAAAATGATTGTCCCAATTATGAACCTTAAGTACTATTTTTAAAGAAAGGTTTCATTGGCATTTAAATGGCAAATCTTGAGGCGTCGTGTTGCGATGCCATGTGATTACGTGAGATTATTTTACTGCATTTTTACGTGTGAAATTTGCGGTAGTGTGTTGTGTGAGCATGAACCACATCTACATTGGCTAAGTGAAAAGATAAGAATAGGCTCAAATGGGTGAGTACTCGTGTGATCACATAATGACCCTCATGTGTATTATTATGCGGTGTAATGGTTTTGTCTTGATGCGTATGAAAATGCGAGACGATGCTCGATTTTATCGGATGTCGAGTTGCGGTTGAGACTGGACCAATACTCCTAATGGAATGCTGTCCTGATGCATATGAGTATGCGGGGTGATGTTGTGCCTGATGGAGCAGGATGATGCCCGGTCATACCGGATGACTGCCAACTTTTATGTTGGTTATGGCTTGAGGGGTCATAATAATTGGAACATGCATGAATGCTTTGTGTATGGAAGAGTTTGAAATGTGTTTTGATTATATGTATGCTTGATGTATTGCTTTGGGCACATGTTAATTAATAATGTGCACCCTAGGCGAGGTAAGAATGCCCACGAGATTATTCAACGTGTTGCATGTTTAGGCTGTCTTTAAGATGAATCAGCGTCTTAATTGAGGATTACGTCGTTAACTCGCTGAAATTTTATCTCACCCGTCGTTATTTATTATTTTTCAAGGCCGTAGTGTAGAGAACCGTCATGTGCGGTTGTGGTGGACGTGAGATGCGTCACTTTTCAGCTGGTTCTGCCGTTAGTGAAGTTTAGGTTAACCTTGACCCCTGAAGATTTTTAAAATGATTGGTAGGAAGTAGTCATAGAAAAGCTTGTAATTTTTAAACTTTTTAGGGTGAACAATGTATAAATAAAAGTTCTACTTTTGGAAATGTTGGTGTGTTTTTACTATCTCTGTTTTTATGTTTGACTGTGTGTTTATATTAAATGCTTCCACTTGCATTTAATTGAAAGATGAAAAGAATGATTTGGCAACGTGTCTTGGGACGTCGCAATAACCGTTGAGGAATATTTGCTTGCTCGGGGATTTGGGGCGTGACACTAAGAATATGAGGATCTTCGGACAAAGCAAACTCCACAAACTCCTTTTGTTTGGGGCTACAATTAAGGCCCCTTACATTCTAAAATAGGAGGTTCTATCAACCCATCCTCCTCAATCCTAGGTACATCAACACAACAACTAGAAGTACTTGGGTGGTCATCAACTTCCACTAGTGCAAATCTATTCCCAGAGGTCAATAAGTTGTAAGAATCTCTATTTCCCTTGTGTGACCTTTTTTTCTTGCTACCGACTAGCTTAAACTCTGAAGAAGGTGAGACAAGGTGGGCAACAACGGGGACATACGGCTGAGCATTCGAGGCATTAGATTTTGGTAGTGTAGAGGAAGTTATTTCCGATAGGACAATCGGCTAAGAATCTCTTTTTTAGATGGTAATTTTGGCAGTATCCGTTGGTGATTCCGACCACATTTTAGTAGAAGCTACACAATTCTTTTTTACTTTAGGGACCTAGACTTCTTTACTAACCGCAGTACAATCCTTGTGACCAAAGCAATTACAATGTTCACATTCTAGTGGAAATCAACTATGGTCAATAGTCACCTCAAAGACCTCATCATTCCCCATGTCAACATCGAATTTAGCTGGAAATGAGCTATTAAAGTTCATAAGGATGCATACCCTAGCATTATAGCATATGATAGCTACCGTTTATGTTTAGTGGCTTTATCCATATATAAGGGTCTCCCAAGTAGGCTACATACATAACTTAATCCGATTTTGGTCCACAAGGCATGGGGCACATCGTACAAATGGACCCAAATAGGCATAGAGGTAATCTTTGCCTTCTCTAACCTAATGAGGGGGTGTCATTTCTGCAAGAACAAACGTTCCTTGCTATGTCCCAAATCCCCACCTCTATAACTTCCAATTTGAGCCATTAGAGAGCCTAAAGAAGAAATAACCATTCTCTGTGGCCGATACATCTAAGAGGTTCTCTTTACAAGACAATGCTCAAAATGAGTATTTCCTTCTTCAATAGCCTCAAGTGGGGGACCAACTACAAGCTCATTTCCGTCCCTACTGCGCGAGAGGAAATCTAGTTTACGGTCTAGTCAAGCTTTTCCATGATAATGCTTTTCCAAGAGGAGCCTAGGCCTGTAGGAGTAGAGCTAGTATTGCAAGAGGGAGGGGGATAAAGAGAGGGTTTGGTATAATTACAAAGTTTACCATCATATTATTCCTACCTACATTGCAGATGTAATTCTTACGGTGTAGATGTGGATGGTGGTCATCCAACGTGGCCCGGCTAGTGTTGATAGATATATTTTTACTTTTTTAATAAATTTGAAATTTTCTATTTTCATTTCCTTTTTTCATTCTTTTTTTCTTTTCCTTTATTGGATTTTCTGTTGATGGGTTATCGGGTACTGGGTGACTCTCACCAGATTCAAGCGAGGCGCGAAGGCCGGCGATGAGGTTCGCTAGCCGTCACCGGGATATTTAAATGAATAAACTAAAGTCCTAGGTTTCGTTGATTCAGGTCTCCTCCTCGTTCTCAAGGATATTTCCCATCTTTTGCCGGCTAAATGTAAATGTCAAATACTAAAAAATGATGATAGAAAGATACCCTCTTTGGCGAATAAAGGAGAAGACCCCTTTTGAATTCTCGAAGCCTCGAACCCCCAACACTCTCTCTCTCCTTCTCTGACTGGTGGCTTTCTTTTTGTTGCTATGATCAGACAAACAAACTCCATCTGGTTCTGCATCTAAACAAAGTAAATCCCTCCCCGCTCCCACGCCTAGCACCAAGAAAAAATAAAAAAATCCAGAGAAATCACAAAACCCACAGATCTTCACTCCTTCCCTCAATTATTTTGCATTTTCTGGGAGTTTTTTTGTTGTTTTTGTTTTGGCTGGTGTGTTTTGTTTGTTGTGCTCTTGGATCTGAACTGGTTTCCTTTCTTCCTAGGGTTTCCTGGTGACTTAGTCTCACAAAAATTTTACCATCTGACTCAAGATCTTTGTATTGCTCTTTTGATATTATTTCCAGGCTTATCATGTCTAACTCCAGGTGAGGTACCCACTAGTTTGTTGACCTGGGTCTCTTCTGATCTTTTTCTCCCCCCTTTTTCTAACATAGAATGAATTTTAGAAGAGATTCAAGGAAAATGGCGAAAGAGAAGATAAAGATAAAGGAGATAGACAACTTGACGGCGAGGCAGGTGACATTCTCGAAGAGGAGAAGAGGGCTGATCAAGAAGGCTCAGGAGCTCTCCGTTCTGTGTGACGCTGATGTGTCCCTTATCATCTTCTCAGCCACTGGCAAGCTCCATGATTTCTCCAGCTCCAGGTACTCAAATATTAATTTCTTAAGTCTATAATTCATCCTCGGATGATGCATCCCATAGATATAATCAAATAACTTGTGACTTTTATTGGATGTGCATTTTGATCCTCCATTTGGCGTGTGTTTGGGGGGGGGGGGGGGGTGGGTGTAAGGAGGGCGGCCGGGCAGAGGGGGGTGGTGACGGAGTGCATATTTAGGTACGTCGATTATCTCCTGAGAGATCACTATGTCTTGGTCATGATCCGTTCTAGGCACGCGTATTTTGTTGTAGTTCCTGCTCAAAGTATGCAATATATAGAAATTTAAAATTAGATCGAAGTTGAGATCTATTTTCTTATGATGGGGGCGGTGATCAAAATTTAAAAAGAACAGCGAGAGAGAATGTTAAAGCACCTAGATTCAGAACTTCCTAAAGGAGCAAGGAGAGGGGAGCGAGGGACAGAGAGAGATGAAGAAACCACGAATTTCAGAACTAGGATGGGCAACATTAGTAATCTCCAAAAATATTTACAACAGCTTGATGTTGCGGTCTCTTTCTGGTGTGTTGAACACTTGAGACAGATTACATGTGTTCTCTCTTTGTATTCTTTTTCCTCCTCCTCCGAGCTTTGTTCAGGTTTGTCTGTTTACATTTGTGTAAAAAGGAAAAGATTTTTTTTTTTTGAGTCAAAATCTGAAGTGTTATTCAAGTTTTAGAAAATTATGAGTAAATTATATATGAATATACATGTCCATATTTGAATATTATGAAAGTATGAGGAATTTCGAATGCATGAGTTATTAGAGTTTTGCTTAGTAGAAAATAAAAGTAAAAGTTAATCCATTTAATTAGCAAACAGAAAAAAATTCAATGCAGAACAATCTTGACAGGACTAGATGAAGATTTTACAGCACTTTTCCAAACATGCTCACACGTGTATAGTATCCTAAAGGACAAAATTTTCTGTACTTTACAAGCAAGATTTCATCCTCATTCAAGATTCTACGGTCCTAGTTTGGCACTTTTACAAACATGCACCATAAGTATACAAACATGTACCATACTAAAAACAAAATGGGCTAGATCGAGATTTTACAATCCTCGTTAGCACTTTTACAAATGTTTATGAAGCATGTACCATACTAAACTCTACGTAGAATTTTCATTTCTCACCTCCCGAGCTTTTGCTAGCTAGTTAGGTTTGGCCTAACCCTCTTATTTTCATGGAGGGCGGTATCCATCACATATGGATAACCTAACATCGGGAGACATTTATCCGTTTGACTTTTGGGACATCCATCATGTATATCTATACTTTAATTTGAATATAACAATTTTTTTTAATTGTAATGCGATAAACTATGCACACGCATCTTGATGTTGGTCACGGAACTTTGAAATTTTTTTATTCAATAGGTCAATAAACTTTAGGTGCCTTTTTTGTCGGTCACTCTGTATATATCGTCCTTTTTCTGTGAAGCATGGAGGATACGCTAACGAGGTATGTTATCCACTGCAATAACATTGAGAAAACGGTCCAACCATGTCTTGACCTCCAGGTAAATCCCTTGCTTATATATATGCCTTCTAGGCTTCTATTTTCTCTTCAAACTTAAAGACACATGTGTGTGAAATGAGACACGTATTCTCTCTGTTACACGAAATATTCCTCTTCAGATTGGCAAGCCTTACATTCTTTTTCCCTAGGGTATAATTCAGACATATGAAACACTGATATAAATGAATTAGAATGATTTTCGCATGGAGGATCTAACCTTCTTTTGCGCTTGTTTTTGTTGTCTTAGAGAGGGAACAACAAACGCGAAATGCTGCACAAGGAAGTGAGTGACGAGCTTCACAAACTGAGGTGCCCGGATATGTTTTCCTTGCTTGTTTGAGTCGAAAATGTGTTTTTTGTCCCTTGTTCCTCCTCTTCGCAGATCAGCTAAGATTATTCTTGACTTCTGTCTCAGGTAGATGAAGGGAGAGTATCTGGAGGGGTTGAACAGGGAGGAATCGGGACAATTAGAGAAGTGGGACTGAGCCTCTTGATCAAGACTGAGGTCTCTTCATTAGATTTTTTCATTAGGTTTCTCTAAGAACCAAAAGAAGGGTCCTTCATGTGTGTTGTTCTTGTTTGACTCTTTTGTTTTTTCGCCATGTTGGTTGTTCCTGTCTTTCCAGGGGGAGTGAGTATCGAACGAGATCAACAAACTGAGGAGAAAGGTTCGTGTACACTCACTAGACCCATGTGTGCAGAATAATTTCGTATGCTGTGGACATTACATAACGTTAAAGTATATCTTCAAGCTGTGGGTGATTGAGAAGACTCTCTGTTGATTTGAAGAGTAAATTTATTGATATTGCAGGAGAAACGTTTAATTAAAGAGAACAAGGAACTGAAACAGGAAGTAAGATTACTTCCCAGTAAACAGTATCATTTGTTTGTCGCCAATGTATTGCCATAAATTCTCCTTTTCTTCAGAGGAATAATCAGTATCCATGGGTGGTTTTCTTATTTTGACAAATTACGGATGAAGATAATTTTACATCGTGGGAGATCGGTGACTGTAAACTTGGAACAACGTTTTCCATCAGCAGCAATAGCATTCCTCCTCTGGATGATGATAGCTCTCATCCCTCAATTTAGGGTGAGCAAACAAGTAGAACTGGTCTATTGAAAATGAATACGTACTACATATTGACGCCCTTTATTTTGTTCTTCTGGTAATAAAATTTAAGTTTGCCTCTAGATGCTTTGATGATTGGAAAATTCAACAATTTTTAGCCCCCGCTTCTTCGAGCCAATTCTTTTATTTTTGAAGTTATAATTAGCTGATATTATTGTGGATTAGGAAATGTGTCCGCTAATAAGTTGGATTAGCTTTTCATTTAGGTTTCCCTCTGGGGACATAGTATTATCAGAGTAATTTAAGCATGATTTTTTAAAAGAATAGTTATCCAGTCTATAAAACTTGTCTTTGATTGATGTTTTTTTTTTTTTGCCAACTATGAAAATCATTACATGGCGCCCTATTTTCTCACAAAGAATCGAAGACATGTGAACGACAGTAGAGTAGGTTTCTAGACTGCTCCAGAAGGACCCATCACCGGCCTATCGACTGCGATTCAACTTATTACCGTCACAAATTTCAATGCTTTTTTTCCCCTATTTTGCACAAACCAAGTCCCTTAGGTTTTTATTTTAAGAAACCTTTTTGGAACATTAATTTCTCTGCCCATATCATCATCTTGCGGGCTTCCTTCCTGAATCCGAAACAGGAGACGGCCAACAGGTTCTTTGTCCTGCAAGCAAACAACGCAGTATTGATGCCAATGACTTCGATAACAACAATAAAGGATTAAAGCCTATGATTGAAAATAACTATTATTCCAAATAGTTAGTGCATATAGCTAGTTGATGATTCAACTACTTATAAAGATGGAACTCTTGCAACAATTTTCGTCTAAAGTACTTGTACTGTATTTTCTTGCTTGGTTGCTTTAAACAACAACCTCAATACAATAATGTACCACTAATTGCAGAATATCTATTGATAAGTTATATTGACAAAATATGTTGATGCCAGTGACATCCGTGCACCCCTTGATTAATCATATTTTGGAAAGGCTAATTAAATTCTTAATTAGTGGGTTACAAGTTATGGACACAACATGGATGATGGTTGTAACTTGGAAAGGATTATAAGAATTGGTATTCTACATGGTGGAAGATGCTATTGTAAAGTTAGAGATTCTACACTTTATTACAAGGGCGCCACTTCATTAGCTACATCCTAATGGCAATGTGCTGTTTGGGAAGGAGGGGAGGAAAGAAAAACCATGGGTGAATATGAAAAGTTTTGTGAACTTTACGCTCTATCGGGCAAAGGGGCAAGTGTGGGTAATGAAAATTTGGGTGCAAAATTCTAATATTTTAAATTTATTGTGAAAAAGAGAAATAACTTCTCTTTTCCTTCTCCCTAGTTCTCCCAAACATAGAATTATTTTCCATGAGGACAAAAGAAAGGGAAATTTAAAAACTTTTCTCCTCTTTCCGCCGGTAAATCTTCTAATATAAACCTAAGAAAATTCTATTCGGCTCTCCTTATAAACTTAGGTAGATGCTAGCACATCTCTTCTTCCTTTTTTTTTTTTTTTGAGACTTCACCCATTGCATTACCATTATGAATTCAAAACTTTAAAGTTGCTCAAACTTGATAAAGTAAAAGTTGTTATAAAAATAAAAGTCTCTCAAACACTCTAAGGTGGTCTTTTTTCTGTAGTTCAATAAATTTGCGAATTCAGTCAATTTTTTTGATACTATGGTAGACTGCGAGTGGCTAGCAGTGACTTCAATGATTAATAAAGCTAACATAAAAATTTTCTTCACAGGTTAGATATCCAGTCTAGAATATTGTACAGAAAAATCTGTCATTCTTATGGAGCATATTTATACATTCTATTATATACGAGAACTGCCGATATTCAAGAGATCTCATCATTTTTTTTTCCTTCCTAGCACACCTTCAATTATTTGTCCTATAAATATTGTTTCCATGTATGTATAGAATATTAATAATTCTCTTGTAAGTTTCAGTGTTAAGATTTCAATCTTTTTTATACTACAACAATCTTCTTAAACAACAGATCTTGAAATATTTTTTTTTCTTTTCATATATAATTAAACAAATTTTGTATATTGTGTAGTTTTATCATTAATTTTTATTTTCATTATTTAATGATTTAAGTATTTCTAACAATGTAGTTTTGTTTAATGCTTCATACGTCAATTTTGTTCATGCACGCAATGGGTGCGCATTTGCTAGTACCGATAAAAAACCAACGAAAAGCATTTTGCTCCTCTGTCAGATCTAGATTATTAATGTCGGCTATTAATTCTATTTATTAAAACTATTGTGAAATCAACAAAAAAATTTATGATCATTTATACTCTTTTGCTTAGATTGTCTCCCCATTTTTCATAAGTTATGGTGATTTATGCTCGATTAAGGAACCCTATTTTCCCACTTTATTTATTCATGGATTATCAATTAGTATCAAAATGTAAAAGCTCATCTCATTTTGGTTAGGGATAAGTATATTAAAAGTTCTAAAATTTCTAATTTGGCTATGGAAAAAACTGATGTCATTTATTATTATTATTTTACACCCATCGATTGCTACATAAGAAAAAATTGGATGTAAAAAGAAATAAGAAAAAAAATATAAGAATTAAAAGTACAAAAATTAAAAATCTAAAACAACCATAAGGAGGCTCGACCATCCTACCACCATTGCTAGGGGTGAGCATGGTTTCAAGGTAGAACTTAGTACCAAAGAACCAGACCGGCAGGAACTTGTCCGGTCCTAAGTTTCAAGGTATACAAAGTGTCACGCCTCGATCCTTGAGCGCGCGCCCATCCCTCACTGGTCGATTAATAGTGACGTCCCAGGACGCACCGCCGACCCTTTTTTTTTAATGCGCATGCAGAAGCAGATATAAAATTCCCAGACAATAAAATAATGGGATAGGAAAATAGGACCATCAATCTCGAACCTGAAAAACAACCACACTTATATACATAGCAAACCGGTGCATATATACAATGTGAAATACCAAGTCAGATTCTACTCAAACAGGTTTAGAAAACAAAGTCTGTAGACAGGGGTGGGGGTTTCCAAACTACTCCAGGTTGTCCTCCTTGACGATCTCTCATTCTTCCACGCTCCAGCTGGAGCCTACAGCAGAATACACAGGTGATTATGGATCTTCAAGATCGGGGTCCATCAGGTCTATCATCGATCCACCTTTAGGGTCTGCAGTACCCTTTGCAAAAGTGACCTCCAACGCATACAAAGGCACATCCAATTCCGGCACAGGGCCCTCTCTTCGTCCATCATTAAAATGACGATACCATGCCCTGTATTGATGGGGCACCTTTTTAGGTAAACCCGCATCAACCCAGACAATGGACTTCACCAACACATATTCTAATCCTTTCGAGTGCCCATGCATCGGAATATGATGACTCTGTTATGTGAACTTCTTCGGAATGCCAAAATGCTTAGGAGGGGCTGGAGGGGCGACCATCTATGGACTTGAAATGTTGTCCCACAACGAGGTGAAACTATGTCTCAGCAAGTTCAATCCCCTAAGACTCGATTAGGAAGAAAATACGCCCCTAAGAGCTGCCTAAGCACAACCACGAGTTGGAGGTCTTACCTTTGCCTCTGTTCATTTCTGCAAGTCAGTTCAATTCATAAACTCGCAATCATAACATTCAATCAATTCGGATCGACTCATCGATCAATCGACTCAGTCGATCACATGTCATCAGGATCCTTTCGTAGTCGGCTAATCTCATACTATCTATAAAGTCCGCTCATATCAGGACTGTTCACTGCTAAGCTGATAAATAGATAATATAGCTCGCTTCTGAGATGATCGGGTATACTGCTCTCTATCTAAGTTGCCATATCACTCGTAGGTTGATATAGTATACTGACATTGCTCATTCTAAACTGATAAGGTATACTGCTCTCTGTTAAGTTGTCATATCGCTCGTAGGCTAATATAGTATATCGGTATACTGCTCTCTGCTAAGTTGACATATAGCCCGTAGGCTGATATAGTATACCCTCCCAAACATACAACCAATTCAAAATTTTTATCATTCCCAATAAAATAGCCGTGTGTGGGTACACGGTCGGCTTTAGCCAAAATATAATAATTTCACTTTTGAACTTCCCACCAGTTTCAGCAGTCCCAAAATAGATTTTTGCAGTTGTGGACCAACGCCCGATAATTTTCCAATTAATTACCAAAATTAAACAAATTTATGAATAAATTCTTAATTTCTCAATTCACTCACAATCAGCACAAATTAGAGCTCAATTAAATAAACAGAATGCACCACTACAATCGACACAGAATTCCGGTCACCGACTATCTCGATCTAATTTATGGAAAATAAATAAATAAATAAATAATTACGAAAAATAATTAATAAATGCAATAAATGCATACTTAGGCTCATAATGCCTAATTATATGCCAGAATGGGCCCGAAAAATTTCCGAGACTCGTTAAATAAATATTAAAGTCTATTTACTCGCTAATTGCACTAACTATCCACCTAACATGCATTGGCAATTAATTAAATTCACTAATCTAGTCTAACAAACCACCTAATCTAGCTTAGTCTAAACTAATTAACCCTTAAGCGTCATTAACCTACTAAGCGAGGATTACTGAATTAAACTCACTTGTTTAGCGAACCGCTCGGTTCAATTCGACGGGGATGCGACGGAGCTCGATCTTCTCCAAAGCGGGCTTGCTAACCGGGGTCGGGAACGGGCCAAAACGGGCTTGCCAAGCTCACAAACCCTTGCTAGTTCGGCTTCAAAATTTGAGCCCAAGGAGCTGCAACGGGGCTGGTTCGAGCACGGCTCGGGCTAGGTTCGACCATCGCGGGTAGGGGGTGCGGACCGTGACCGAAACGGCCATGAACCGGGCCGAGTTGTGGCTGCCGGGCTTGCTGGAATGAGCTGCCATTTGGGCTTCAAAGCTGGGCCAAGGTGGACGGATGGTGGGGCAGCTTCGAGTTTGTTGGGTGCGGCTGGTGGTTCGGTGAGAAGCCGCACTTGAAGCGGTGGCGTCGGTGGGGGCAGAGAACATATGCGAGGCAAATTGGCAGAAAAGAGAACAAAAAGGAGAAGAGTTCGTCGGTCTTGGTGGGGACAAGGAACTAGCAAAGGGAAAAAGAGAACGTGCAGGGGAAGAAGAATAAGAGAAGGAGAGAGAGAGAGTGATAGGGACAACATTGGTGGATAAGAAGAGATAAAGTCAAAGAAAGAAAAAAAAATGAAATGGAAGGCTATAGAAGGGAGACGTCCGCCAAGAAAGGGGGGTGTGCACAAATGGTGGGACCAAGGAGGAAAGGGAAAAGAAAATAAAAATAAAACACCAATATATTTTTAATTAACTTCACAACTTTGTCAATTGGTCATCCTAGGGCCAATTTCTTCACCAACTTGAACAATTGAAGTCCAAAAGAAGTCCAAAATAAGACAGTCCCTCAATCCCATAAATTTCCTTCAAATTCGAATTATTTTTCATTTTTCTCGAAATCCGATTTTCTGAATAAACTTCTCCAATTGAGGTCCGATTTGTTGCGGAAAAAGCCCACGAAATTTCCTTTCACCAATTCACTCACACTAGATGCCAAAATCCCTTCAAATTGGCCAATCCGAATTTCCGTTCGTTTTCTGAATCGTCCTAGTTGATTTTCCGTAAAAATTCCGAACTTGCCGGAAATTCCTCAAAAAGTGAGTCGACGTTCTTAAAATGACTCGTGACATGATAGAACTTTTAATTTCCGAAATTGAGTTCAAATTCACAGTTAATTTCAATCGCACGCGATTTTAGCCGGACCTAGCCTACCGAGTAACTTTCAGGAATTTTTAGTGCAATTGACCCGTGATTGATTTTCTTCGAGCCACACGTACCTCTTCGACACATTGGTGACTCTCGGTTGTCGTGAAAATCTCGAGGATTCAAATACGGACACAGGGTACCAAAACAATAGAAAAATCAGTCTAGTGCCGGTCGACGAGAATTTTCCAATTTATTGGAGTCACCCACGTTTAGCCACATATCTCAATCAAATTGACATATCTCTAATCTCTAATCGATTTTTAACTGTGCTGTAATGACCTTTAAAGATGAGCACGATCGAGTAGCCGATTCCTAGTTGAATTCCCAAGTCTATTACGTTAAAATCCCTTAATGGCTTAACCGGATAGGCCAGTTATCTCATGAGTGGCCAACTTAGAGAAAAACACTATAGACGCATCGATGAAAGGCTTAACTTATCCAATCAAAATCGGAACTTGAAAATTAGGATGTCACACAGAGTAGGTTCTAGATTCTAAAAGTTGGAGAACCTGTTTTGATTGGTATGTTACATTTTCTAGGTAGGTAGGACTTGGAACCTAAATCAAATTTTTGTGTTTTTCTTGGTTTTTGTCTTCACACAATTTTACGAAATTTCATAGTGTTTGATGACGAGTGTATAATGTGAAATCACTAATATAAATTTCCATTTTATGACTAAGATTTTGTCTAAATATAAGTTATGGTCAATTGATTGTAGCAGCAAGTGGTGGTTATTATGGATTATGATTCATTATAATTGTTTAATTAATAATACATGTGAAATCTAGGTAGAACTTGGAATCGACATTGGAACCTATGATAGGGTATGTTCTAAGTTATAAGGAATGCATGGTAGGTTCCAAGTTCTATGGTATGCATGGTAGGTTCCATGTTCCAAATATAAGGAACATATTCCGACGGGTAGGTTTTAGGTATCAGATGAAACTTATATGGTACTTGGAATTGCTCAACCCTAACCACAGCTTTTGCAATGGCACCGCCACCACCACTAGAGCTTTTTCAAGCTCCAGGTGATGGCCGCTCAAGAGTCGATCTCAGCCATTGCCGCTCTAGTGTCCAAGCTTCTTCAAACTCGCGACCATAGCCACCTGAGCTTTGTCAAGTTTGTAGCACAACGACTTGAGCTTTGTCAAGCTCTTGGACATAGCTGCTCCGAGTTTCATCAAACTCAACCATGGTCGCTTTAGCTTCCATGCTTCTTCAAGCTCTTGACCATGGCTATGCTGCCATGGCCACTCAAGCTTTGTCAAGCTTGGCCATGGCTACTATAGCTTAAGAATGGTCATGGCCACTTAAGTATCTTCAAGCTTCTTGCCATGAGCGCTCTAACACGCAGGATTCTTAATATAGTCGGTGCTTTTAGCAGCTTAGATTTGTAATTGATGAGCTAAGCATATGAAAGAAGAAGATTAACAATAAGTTTTCCTAACTTGTGCATCAATGAGAAAAGAAGAAGAGAACAATATAATTTTTTTTTCTTTATTCACTAATTGTTTTCCTTATAGTTTTCCATCACTTCTCGTTTTGTTTAATTTAAAATTATTTTTTCTGATGTTGCGCTTGGTGTGCCACATCGATGCCACATGTCTTAAGAAAGTAATAACAAATGTCTTGTCGACATTTTTCATTAGTCAAATTTGACGGAGTTAACGAAGGGGCTTAATTCCACCAAGTTGACAAGACATAGGCTCAATTACATTTTCGTGAAAAGTTTTGAAACTTTTAGTACACTTATCTCTTAGATAAACACCTGGTTTGGATGTATAAACACTCGGTTTGGATGTAGTGATTACAAGAAATGTAAAGGATTGCTAATGACAAGAGAAAAGAAAAGAAAAGAAAATAAATGGAAAAATTTAGTGATGACGTTTGGATGCTCAGAAGATAAAAGGATTGTAATATAGCTTAATGACATATATTTTCGTATGATCTTAAAACTTGAGATTAAATAAGGGTATCTATGAAAATGAGGAATATTTTATTCATAATTTGCACAATTCCCTCATAATCCCTCAATATGTGGATAGATTAGGACTGGTCTATAGAAATAATTAATATGAGTGCATTTGGCCATCTGTTGGCCCTATTCTAAAGAAAAATTAAGGTTGTGTTTCCAAGTAGTCACGCAGGATTTTATTTTCCTATGATTTTATTAGATCCTCATAATAAGGAATATTAGGATTCCATATAAGCAACTTCTCTTTTGTAACTCCACATGATTGTGATTAAAAAGATTCTAGCAAATGAGGAAACGAATTTGCATGCTTAAGAAAGAGCGAAGAGGCGAATTTATCAAATGAATTTATTCACATAAATAATGATGAGTTACAAGACATTACTTCACATTTATTATGTTATGGAAAGTAAGGACGCATTTGGTAACGCTTTAATTTCCGAGAACAATTTTTTATCATAAATGATTTTTTTTTTCTGTTCCCATGAACATTTTATGAATATAAGAACGCACTTGGTAATTGCACAAAATTTCTATTCCCGGGAAAGAAATGCATTTGGTAAAATTGTATAATTTTGTTGTTTCTTTTAATTTTTTAATATTTTTCCTTTTTTCTTTCTTTCTTTCTTTCTTTTTTCTTTTCCCTCATTCTTCCTCTTTTGTGGCCGGTTGCCAGTTGCCGGTGATCGGCTAGGAGAGGTTCGATGAGCTCACCTGGCCCCCGTGAGGCCGACCCTCGTGTCGGCCGGCGAGGCTCGGCCTTGCCTTGCCTAGGTGAGCTCGAGCTTGCCCAGATCTGGCGAGGCCGAGCTTGCCCAACCACCAGCGAGGCTCAGCCTCGCCAGATCTAGGCGAGGTAGCCTCGCCGTGCTTCGCCTAGCCATGGCGAGGCTCGGGCCGATGAGCCTCGTCGTGGCTCGACGTCTCCGGGGGTCGGCGACGCTTCAGCGAGGTCGCTGGCCCTCGTCTGGCCGGTTGCCAGCACTGGCCATGGCCAAGGCTAACGATTGGCCAAAAAGGAGGAGGAAGAAGAAGAAGAAGAAGAAAAGAAAGAGAAGAAGAAAAGAGAAGAAAAAAGAAGAGAGAGAAAAATAGATTCTAGAAATTTCTCTGAGGACAAGAAGCTTATTTTTTCTACTTCTTGTTTCTGTTCCAAATCTATTCTCGAGAACAAAAAAATAGATTTTTTATTCCCGAGAACAAAAGTTTTACCAAATAGGTTTCTATTCTTTTTTCGTTCCCTGGAACGAAAGAACAAAAAAAGTTGTTTCGGGGAACAGAAACGGATTTTAACAAATAAGCCCTAAGTGATCGAATAATAAAATATACAAAATAAGAATATAAATCCAACACCAAATTTACATGATTTGGTTGGAGTGAGATATATTTGAGTGGAAAGTAGTGCATAATTCTACTATAAATTAAGCAATATAATGGAGATTACAATTACTCTGGAGTTAATCAAATATTCTTAAAGTTTCTTAGTTCTCAATTACATCCAATAACTCATGCAGGTATTTAGCCCCAAAATTTTTCATGAAATAATCTCTCAACCTCATAAAGGAATTACACAAATTCTTAGGATGCATTCGACATCTCCACGGTGAAATTTGTCGCTATCTCACCTTGAAGCTCGTTTAAGCCACTATGCTTGATTCCTTTTATTATCGCTAGGGCACCTTAAGTGACCTTTTATTTATTTATTTATTTTATCAAACCTCAAACGACCTTTAAAACTCCATTTTATGAAGTATATTGATAGTAAGCTGAATCCAGGGCATTCAAGGAAATCGTGCTCTTCTTCAATTTTGGAGAATGTCATACTCATGTCACTATTCTCACTATGCTATCATGCATTATGATATTAACATCACCAATACCCAAAATATGGTACTTATCGTTATTCCCCAACTACACTTTACCATTATTCATGCAATGATAAGAAGTAAATCTGTTCTCATTCGATTTAGCATGAAACGAACAACCACAATCTATAATCAGTCCATCAAACCATGAATCCTCAGTTAATTAGCTGCAACACTATCGGTAGGCTTAATTCTTATAGTTAATTATAGCTGCAACATCATCGGCAAACTCACCTCTAATTCCCTCACCCTTCTTGTTATTCAGCCTAAGAGAATCCCTTCTAAGATGTCTCCTCTTGCCACAACTCTAACATACAGCACCACCATTCTAAACTTACTACATTTGTTCAAGTTTATACTACTCTACTAACACAAGTACTAATTCTTCCTTAACCTTCACCTACTAAAGTAGCAAGCACGGGTGCACCAAATTCTCTCGTACTAATGTCCTCACCCATTAAATGCCAACCCTATTGACCCAAACGAATTACCGACAATAGCAACAATAATAGTCAAACTATTAGGCAATGAGGGAAATAGATACAAAGCACATACCTCATCTAAAAGTTAATCTCAACTAAACTAAATTGATTAACGACCACATTAAATTCATTGATATGATCAACAATCGATGCACATTAATCCATCTTTAAGTCAAACAGACATTGCATCAAATAGACCTTGTTAATCATATAGGGCTTTTCATACATGTTTGACAGGGGATTCATCAAACCCAGAAAGATGATCTCTTCCATGATGTTAAACGTGACATTATGAGCCAAGGTTAGTTAGATATCACCAACGTCTATCTATCTATCAAACTCCAATCATAACCCTTCATCAACTTTGACTTCTTCCTATTTAAGGGTAAGTGTAGATTACTTTGGTAAAGGTAATCCTCAATTTGCATTTTCTAGAAAATATAAGTCCTTTTCATCAAATTTGTTGATATTCACTTTTCCTTCCTTTGTCACTATCGATTCGCTTCAACTCAGTTAAGCCTAACTATAATACTAATCGTTGCAGATAACAAGCGATCTAACTATAAAATATATAGAAAAAAAGAATATATTGGACACCGGATTTACATGGTTTAATCTATGTGACATATGTCCAATGGGAAGAGAAGCACAAAACTATAAATCAAGCGAGACAATTGAGATTATAACTACTCTTGAGTTACTCAAACACTCAGCCTCCAATTACAACCAACTCACATGGCTTTTAACCACACTTTACGAAATAATTTCTTAATCTCACAAAGGAATTACACAAAATCTTAGCACACGATTTTCTTGACTTCAATCACTTAGATTGTAGTTCACGAGCACAAACTCCTCTTGGATACTTTTCACAAAGAAGACCCACTTCTTATATAGAAGAGAGTTGTATCTAAAATAGAAAACCTATTTTTTTAAGGCAATCTACTCCTACTAGAAAACCATTCAAGCAGAAAACCTATTTAAATAGATGAAAATGGGGAAGATCAACCTCAAGAAGGACGATAAATGGAAACATATTATCCGTACTTTCTCAACTATGCCTATTCACGAGAATTTCTTGCTATACGGGTAAAGCCAATTTTGCATCAGTTTGCTCTCTTGTTAAAAAGTCAGCTAGCTTTTTCGTTTGCATTGTTAGGTCTTTTTCAGCGTGACGTGTAAAGTGGAATTTTCCTTTTATTATCATGAGGTTTGTTATGATATTTTTGTATTATTTTTGTGAGGATTTAGGTCTGTTCTCTTTCCGTCTCAGATCTGAAGTTAGTCTGACTATTTTTTATTGGCCTTTGTATATGTATATGTGTGTGAACATGTGTATGTGTCTGCGTGTATATATGTTAACAAGTTAAACTCATTGTTATAAGGCTTATTTGTTATTCAGCAATGATAAGGCAGTGTACCAAAAAGATAAAATAAAAATGATAAGGCAGTGATATCATTGGGTGGGTGAAATCTTGTATACCCGTAAATACGCAGATACTTTTCCCCGTCATTTACTATTTGTTTGAGCATCAAAATTTCTCATAAAACCAGAATTTCACATGTCCAACTTCTGAGTTTTCTACCTTTTGGTCTGCAGGAAAGGTTATCCGATTAGTATGTCCATCAAGTTTCATTTTCTGGTACTCAATCTACTTGTGAAGTTCCAAGTCATGCAGAGAATCCATTTACAGAAACAAAATCTTTGGGAATTCCCCCAAGAAAGCGTTCCTTTTCAATATCATGATCCTTTTCCTAAGTCTGAATAAAATCGCAACTACCAATGTGCATTTGCCATTTTAGGGTTGTATTAATAATTACTTTGTCGAACTATTCTAGAACATTACTTGTCTGTACAGCCGTTTCTCGAAATTTGAGACTTATCTTTTGATTCCATTTTTTGACGTCCAAACGAATGATGCCTATGCTCTTGCTTTTTTTTTTTCCTTTTTATGAGGAGGGAGGGTTACCGATTACGCATGAATTGTGATAAGTCGACCACTTATTTAGTCCACCATCCTCAAGATTCAACCTCAGGTGGTCCCTGTGTAATGATGGATGTGGTATCTTATCACCCCAACCAATTCTATGGGCATATGTTGGAAATCAAAAGGTCTCTGTACATGATGTAGTAAATGCTTGAGGGACAAGTAGGCTAAGGATTCATTTGCAACCTGACTCGAAGTTATGACTTCATGTACAACAAGAATATTGTGACTCCTTTAGCATTGGATGACCATGCTCGATGGTGAAACTATATCATCTGTCATCAAATGGAAATCAAACCCTAGCTTTAGAGAGAGATTCTGCATATATGACTAGATAATGTCTAATTTAATATTAGAGCTTCCGATTTGAGATTTGAAGTTTGGACCTATGTAGAAATCCCGATGCAAAAAGTAGGAATTAATAGACCCTTTTGGCTAAGGATGGAATTGGCGGACCAAAAGAGGCATCAATTGGCCATCTTTGAGGCATTTCTAACAGATATAAGAATTCTTGAATTCAAATTTAATCCCTGTCCAACTTGTGAACTCTAATAATGTATTAATCAAGAAATCTTGAATTGAGGATTATTCTTTGAAAGCAAATCATTACCCAATGGAGTGTTCAAATATAAGAAATTTTCTTCTTTGACTGGAAATATAAGAACTGTGACGTGTACTCTATTTCTACATTATCATATCTTTATTTCCTTTTGTCGCGACCTCTTTTTTCGGCGCTCGATCAGGTCGAGCGCCTTGCGGAGGCTAATGGTTTGGCTTAAATTTATTAGGCCCGGACTCTCCCAAGTCCACCAATTCACGACTTTAATAGTCTAAGTTTTTAACCTGTAAGTTAATTTTTAAAATGGAGTCGCCACTAATCAATTTTGGGTGGGTTGATTAGAAACCCATGCGAAATATTGGGAGAAATACTCGCTCCTACGCAACTAGAGAAATTAGGATCGGGGACTTGATTACACTAGTTAATCATTAATGTCCTTTCGGTACCTAATCTTGTTTAAACCCCGAGGTTTTTTTTTTGGACGCTTAAGGGATTTTCCATGCATTTTTGGGGAGAAAAAACATTTTTTTGGGTCTTTTTCCATTTTTTGGACATAAAAGGGACTTTTTGGATTTTTTGGTATTTTTTTTAGAAAATAAAAGTCTTTTTGGCTTTTTATGGATTTTTGGCATTTTTTTGGAAAATATGAAATATTTTTGATTTTTGATTTTGGAAAATAAAATATCTTTTTTTAAAATATTTTTTGGAAAATAAAGTATTTTTGATTTTTTTTCTTAATATCCTTTTTCGAAAATAAACCATTTTTTTGAATTTTTTTGGAAAATTACTTTTTTTATTTAAAGTAAAAAAAAAAAAAAAAACGACCCGGGTCGGGTCTGCGGGTTGGGTCCAACCCGGGTCGTTAACCCGAAACGTAGACGGGCCCGCATAGCGGGCCCGACTTGCTTTTTTTTTTTTTTAATAATTAAAACGGCCGATGGCCCATCATTTTGGGGACGATCTGGCCCGACCCGACGACCCGGAGAAACCCTACCCGGACCGATCCGAACTCCGGTGCCCAAAAATTGTGGAAACCCTACTCGGTTCCTGGCCTGGGTTCGACCCAACGACCCAGGCCATGACCCGAAAAATCGGGAACCCTAAGGTTCCTAATTCGCGGCGCCGAGGGGGGGGGGTGGGAACGACGCCGGGGCAATGGCGGCAACGACTACGATGGTGGCAGCGGTGACGATGGCGACGGTGGTGACGGCGATAACGGCGACCCTTATTACCTGTGGCAAGGTGGCGGATGGCGAGCGGCGGAGAGGGTGACGTCGGCAGAGGGTGCGCGACGCGGCATGGCTTGGATGGCAACCGCAGCAGCAGTAGGAACGGCTTCGGAAAGGTGGCGGAGCGGTGGTTGCATCGGCGACGGCGAGTCTTCTCCCCTCGGATCTGACCTTCCGCCCTTCGATTCCTCTCTTACTCAGCCTCCCTCGCTCGGAGCTCTTCCCCTCGGGCTCGCTTGCCGCCTGCCTCCCCCGAAGTCTCTAGGAGGGAGGTCGTTCAAGCTTCGCAACCCGATCTCTCGCGTGCTCGCTCTTCGATTTCCCCTTGAAGTCTCTCAAAGGAAGATCTCCGAGTTCGCCGTGGTCGACGACGGAGCTTGCGGCAGCCTATTTATAGGCGAGGGGAGTTCGGTCGGCGGAGAGCTTCGGCTGCCGGCCTTTGGCTTGCCAACCGGTCTTCCTTGGCTAAACCGGCGTCCCATCCAAGCTTTCCAGCGAAGCGCTCGGCATTAATGGCGCCTGAGATCTATCACCTCCGGCCGACGTTGGCCTACCCCCCTCGGTTGTAGGTTGTCCTTCGCGCGTCGCCGGCCGCCGTGCGTGATGCACAGAGGCGCAGAGAAGAAGGAAGGAGAAGGAAGAGGGAGGGGGAGGGGTTTGGTCGCGCGGGTCAGGCCGAGGGGAGCTCGCGCGAGAAAAAAAAGGGAGGGGCTGGGCTTGAAGGCCTAGCCCCAGCAGCTGCGAGCTCCTGCTTTCTCTTTTTTTTTTTTAAATTATTATTTTTGGTTGTTTTGTTTTTTTTATTATCCGAAAAAGGCAAAATAAATAATAATAAAAACCTAATTAAAAAAACCAAATTTAGGCGTCAACAACTGCCCCTCTTTGAAGGTGAGTTCGTAGAGGTTGCATTCAAAGACAAACTGATGCCTAAATTTTATTCATGCATGCGTAGCATATTATATTTCATTTAGGACCTATTATTCTATGCAGAAAAAGAGCAATATAACTTTACATATACTAAGACAGATAAGAAGATACCTAGAGTTACTTATCGGAAGTGAGTGAGATAGGGTGTGAACCCTGAGTTTTGGCAAGTATCAAGGCGTCATCTTACCTGGTGATATGAGAAGGTTGCTTCTCTAGGACCCGAACCATTCTTCGGTTGCCTGTTAGAGCAATTAGTAGTTTGTCTTGGACTCGAACTTTTCTTCGGTTGCCTTGACGGGAAATTGCTTTTCTAGGACCCGAACCTTTCTTCGGTCGCCTGTCAGAGCAGTAAGTGGTTTGTCTCGGACCCGAACCTTTCTTCAGTTGCCATGACGGGAGATGCGCCGACCTTTCTTAGGGCATCTATTTGTGGGTGCCTGATTTGTATCAAGGACACTAGTTGGTACCCGACCTCTCTCGGGAGATGCGCCGACCTTTCTTAGGGCATCTATTTTGTGGGGGTGTCTGACCTCTGTCAAAGACACCGGTTGGAACCCGATCTTTCTCGGGAGGATGCGCCGACTTTTCTCAGGGCATCAGCTTTGTGGGGTGCTTGATCTTTATTAAGGACACCTGTTGGAACCCGACCTTTCTCGGGAGGATGCACCGACCTTTCTCAGGGCATCGATTCTGGAAGATACCTGGACATTCACAGGCATTTCAAAGAGTACCTAGATATTTACAAGTACTAACCCAAAGGATATTTGGGCTTTTGCAGGCGTCGAAGGGGTACTTGGATGATCACAAATACAAACTCTTGGAGGATACCTGGATGTTCGCAGATATCGAAGGGGTACTTGGGTGATCACAAGTACGAATTCTAAAGAATACTTGGCAGATGGAATATCGAGGATGGATCTCGCATATTCGTAAAGGTCTCTCACCTCTTGGTAATGGGGAATATCGAGGACGTGCCTTGCATATTCGTGAAGGTCTCTCACCTCCTGGTAGTTGGGAACACCGAGGACGTGCCCCGCATATTCATGAAGGTCACTCACCTTCTGGTAATTGAGAGTTTGAATGTAGCACGAGGCTTACCTGGATGGCCGCAGGCACACAGGCGTATAAAGTACACAAATATTTAATGATACAATCAGGGACCACTTAGCTGGTCCAAGTGTAAGAAAGCATACCCGGGTAATCACAGGCGCACAATGTGGCGGAATACTTGAACGGCTATTAGTATTCAAAGATACAATTTTGAGGACAACTCGGATAGGTTGAGTGCCAACAGAGGGAGCATCTGAGTAACGGCAAGCACTCAAAAACAGGGGGATACTTGGACAGTCGCAAATATTAATACTCTGGGGACAACTTGAACTGGTCGAGTGTCGATAAGAGGGAGTACTTGGCAAATGGTGGGTACTCAAAGACAAAGGGATACTTAGACCGTTGCAAGCACCCAATTTCAGGGGACGACTCGAATAGGTCGAGTGACAAGAAGAGAGTACCTGGGCGGTGGTAGGTACTTTAAGACAAATGTGGATAGGGATATGCTTACCTGGCAATATTTCTGATTACTGAGAGTATGTCTGCTATTCGCACAGTATGCACACATGATTGTATGTGTTGTAAATTCATGAGTTCAAATGGGATTTATGCATGACAATTTTGTGTCAGTTTTGTACCATTTGAATTCCACTGGGGAAGATTTTGAAAGACAACCCTCATTTAGAATGTAGATGTCTTGAGCATGCCAGATGAGGGACCTTCAGTCTGAAAGGACATTTCACTCACTCTCATGGAAATGTTGTTTTATCCTGACCATTGATGCAGGATTTATAAGGATCACACTTCTCATTATCATCATGTCAACAGGGGTCCGGGTATTCTCGCAAACGATACGAATTTACCAATGTGAGAGGTCTTTGTTGAAATTGTGATGAAGACTTGGTTAGCAGCTTATCAAAGGGGACCATCAAGGTTGAAGCCGATGGACGAAAATGTTGCACGATCATCTCCGGGTTTACAAGTCAAGAATCCTGCGAAAAGAGATAGAGTAATCTTGCTCGTACTTCTTCAAGCGATACTCATGCACATATGAAATCCTACGTTAATTGAAGTGCCCATAGTTTGAAGAGACTTTTACAATGGGACGCAATGTAGGCTTGACTCACGTGTAAAAGGGTGAGAGCTGGTGATTGCCTTGGCATTTGTCACCAGTCTTTCTTCTCATTGTCAGAAGGGGGCTCTATCAATCGAACCACAACAACAACTTCTCTTGAGAATACAATTGACTAAATTTTTTGCTGGGGGCATTGGCCTTGCTTTTACCAGGCACACTGCTTTTGCATGCCCCTATTTTTTTATCCCAACTTTTTTGTTGCTTGAGGAACTAATCTAGGCGAGTTCAATCGAAGCATCATTATTTAGACTTTGAGTCTTCATCTTCAGCCAGCGCTCTAGGCTATGACAATAACTTCTACTTTGTCTCAATGTGAGGGTAAAATTACAGACTCACTTGGGTTGTACAATGTATGCAGATGCATAGAAAAGGAATTGCTCTTCGTCATTCTAAGGCATTTAAATTAACGCGAGTGTTCATATGCAATAAAGACACTCGAAGATTGATGCAAGTGCGAGCAAGAAAATTTCTATCCCTCTTCTCACCTTGTGATGCTGATTTACCTTGTCTTTGACATGCTCTAGTGTGGGGTGATTCTTGATGAGAGAAGCTTTACCAGTGTATGGGGCTCAAAAGGGGGTGAGCAATGAAATGCCTCTCACTATTTTGGTTATCGTACCATTCGTGAGAACTCTTTATCCTGCAGTCATGGAATTTTCTGCACTCATCTCACAAGTGTATAGATGGGGGACTGTGTGTAGGATATGGTTTACCTGCCATCATTCTGACGCGCCTCATCCAGCATGCTCAATTAATCTTGTATTTTTCACTTAGCTGTCTATTCTAGTAATCCTCAATGGAATCAGTGATTTAGACAGACAAAATCATCATGCAAAAATCCATTTGGAGAAAGCATGCCGCATGAGAGAGTTTGTACTCTCAAAACAAATGAAAGGTTTTTACTCAAGAAACCCTGTTAACAGCTTTAGGGGTCAACATGATGGTGTGTCCAAATATGTTAAATTTTGAACATCAAAATGGTTATTCACAAATGGTTATTTACAAATGAGTGTTGATGGGTTGTCTCTATTGAATAAGGAGATGACACACGAATGATCAGCTAAGGGTTGGGACTCTGAATGGGCATCTCTGCTTTTGCCTCGAGTTAGGTAAATTGATCTGGATCACTTGATTTGCCCCCATTTAACCATTAAGCTTGGTTCTTGAATCCCAACGCTTCCTGTCAATAAGTGAAATATGGCAAAAATGAGTTCAGAGAGTGAGTGTTGGGAACGATACCAAATTAGTCTTTCCCCAAAGTTTAAATGTGCTGGCTTCCAGGAATATTTGAATGTCGATGACGGCCTCTTTACAGTTCAACGTTTAATTCGATTGGCCTTTCTTATTTGTGGCCACGTATGCCTAATTGCTGGTCGTTGATTCATTTTCAACGCCTTCCTTATGTGGAATTTCTCCTTCTGTCTTTGATTATAGCAGCATTGGGTAAAGTCATGTACTTCAAGCTTCTATGGAATCTGAGATGGGCAATCAAAACCTTTAGTTTTTTTGTTAATTACTTCTTGCGAGAGCATGCATCTGGAACAAGAAGTGAGGTTTCCTAGTTCTAAGGTCATTGTTTGGGATAGAGGGCTTCTTTTATTTAATTAGACTGGTTTTTGAACGGCATGTCTTTTACACTAAGTTAGGTGAATTTGACATGGGTCACTCTTATGCGTTTACCTGGGTAGTATCGATTATTCCATCGAGTTTGCTGCCTGATTCTTGACATTCCCTTAAATGCCGGTGATTACCATTCATTCTTCTTTGTTGAATCAACCAAACACATTTTTATGATGGTGTAAATACATCACTTATAAAAGGCACATAGGCATTTTCATTTCGATAGAGAAATGCTTGGCAATGCCAGGCAATGAACATCTTTCAAGGGTAGTACTTTTTTACAGCATCATAATTAACTGGTTTGGAGAATTCCCGCCCATCCATTTCAGTCAGGATCAAGGCTCCTCCGGGGAGTATCTTCTTTATTACATAAGGACCCTTGTAATTCGAGGCAAACTTGCCTCCGGGCTCCGGAAAGATTGGCAGTGTCTTTCTCAAGACTAGCTCATTTACCTCAAAGTTCCTAGGTCGCACTTTCTGATTGAACGATCGGGCTACCTTCTGCTGATAACACTAACCATGACAAAGGGCTTTCAGTCATTTTTCATCGATCATATTCAGTTGCTCAAGCCTTTGTTGTGTCCACTCTTCCTCGGACAATCCCACTTGGGATAAAATTCGTAGGGATGGGATTTCTACTTCTACGGGCAAAATCGCCTCCATGCCGTAAACCAGGGAAAAAGGGGTTGCCCCAGTGGAAGTTTGAATCGAGGTTCGATATGCTGTTAGTGCGAAGGGTAACCTCTCATGCCAGTCACGGTAGTTTTCAGCTGTCTTGGCTAGGATTATCTTGATGTTCTTGTTGGCGGCTTCTACAGCTCCATTCATTTGTGGACGATAAGGGGACGAGTTCAGATGTAGGATTTTGAACTCAAAAAACAATTGATCAATCAACTTGTTGTTCAGGTTTGACCCATTGTCGGTGATGATAGCTTCTGGCACGCCATAACGGGCAATTATGTCACGTCTGATGAACTTCATAACGTTTCGCGCAGTTACGCTTGCATATGATGTGGCCTCGATCCATTTTGAGAAGTAATCGACTGCAACAAAAATAAACCGGTGCCCATTTGATGCCTTCGGATTGATTGGGCCAATTACATCAATGCCCCACATTGAAAATGGCCACGACTTAGATAATTGGTGCAGTTCGGTTGGAGGGACATTTATCTTGTCCCTGTGAATCTGACAACGATGACAACTTTGCACATGTTGGGCACAATTGCTTTCTAAAGGGAGCTAGTAATAACCTAATCTCATTATTTTCTTGACCAACATGCGTCCATTCATGTGAGGGCCACATACTCCCTCATGTATTTCTTGCATTATCCGTGTGGCTTCAGTTGCATCCACACACCTTAGCAGGACTGAGTCATATGATCTTTTGTACAGATTTTCACCGCTGACGGAGAACCTTGAAGCCATTTTCATTAGGTATTTTCAATCAGAGTGAGTGCTTTCTTTAGGGAATTCCTGCTTCTGGGCGTATTTCATGATATTGTAATACCAGGGTTTCCCGTCGGGTTCTTCAGTTATAGTCATGCAGTGGGCCTATCTTGCCAGGACTTCAATCTTCAAAGGTTCTACTTCTAACCCTTTTGTTACTTGCAACATAGATGACAACGTTGCTAGTACATCAGCGAACTGATTATGAACTCTAGGTAGGTATTCAAACGAGATGTCTTGAAATTCTCCCACCAATTTTTCCAAGTAGTCGTGATAAGGCACAAGTTTGGCGCTCTTGTCTTCCATTCACCCACAATCTGGAGGATAATTAAGGCGGAGTCATCGAACACTTTTAGTTTTGTCACTTCCATTCCAATAGCCGCTTGCAGGCCGAGGATGCATGCTTCATATTCGGCTATATTGTTGGTGCATGGAAAAATCAATTTTACAGCCACAGGATAATGTTGCCCATTTGGGGATATCAAAACTACCCCGGTGCCGGAACCTGACAAATTTACAGCTCCATCGAAAAACATCGTCCATGTGTCTTCTTCTATTGTTGAAATTCGATCGTCTGGCGAATTATCCTCGTGTACCTCCTTAGGGCAATCTGCTAACATATCAGCAATCACCCAACCTTTAACTGATTTTTGCAACATCATTTGGATGTCGAATTCTAAGATCAGGATTTGCCATTTGGCCAATTTTCCCACCAAGGCCGAGCGACCGAGTAAATACTTGATCGGGTCACTCTCAGTTACGAGGAATGTTTGGTAATGCAAGGTATACTGCCGGAGTCTGTGCAACACCCATACCAATGTAGCGCATGTTTTTTCTGATTTGGAGTAGTTTTGTTCCGATGTGATGAACATTTTACTCAAATAGTAGATGACTCGCTCCTTCCCGTCATGGGGTCCTTTCTGTGCGAGCATTGCACCTAAGGATTCATTGTTGATGGTAAGGTAGAGGATTAAAGGGTGCCCCGGGACTGTAGGTACTAGAATTGGGGGCTTCATCAGGTACTGCTTTAGATTTTCGAATGCCAGTTGGCAATCATCGGGCCCGTTTGGTTCGGCTTTTGGGGAATGCATTTACAGAAATGCAAATACCTTTGGGTGAAGGGGGTTTTCTGAAATGCAAATGTCGTTTGGTAAAATTTGCATTTGTAATTAAATTTTATTAAATTAAAAAAGCAAAAATATGTTTATATTTTTTTTTTTGAAGTCCGGCCACCGGACCGCCAAATCCGGCGGCCGAACCGCCTAAATAAAAAATATAAAAATATAAACATAAAATATATATAAAAAATAGATATGTTTATATAAATATATATTTATATAAAAACAATCGGAGAAAAAAATAGATATGTTTATATTTATAAATATATTTTTATTTATTTATTAAACATAAAATATATTTATATAAAAAAATAGATATGTCTATATCTATATAAAATATATAAAATATATATTTATTAAACATAAAATATATTTATATAAAAAAATAGATATGTTTATATTTATAAATATATATTTAATTATTAAACATAAAATATATATATATATATATATATATATAAATAGATGTCTATATCTATATAAAATATATAATATATATTTATTAAACATAAAATATAAAAAAATAGATATGTTGATATTTTTTATATAAAAAAATGAACATATATTTTATGTTTATATTTTTATATTTTAAAAATATAAAAATATAATATATATTTTTTTATAAATATATATTTATTAAACATAAAATATAAAAAATAGATATGTTTATATTTATTTTTATTTAGGAGGCCGATCGGCTTTTCCACCGGAGAAATGAACAATACCGGAAGTTGCATTCTGAAGATGCAATTTTCCAAAGGACCTCAAGAGCTGCATTGGGCTAAAGGCCCTTAGAGCAACTTGGAGATGCAATTGCATCTTGCCAAAGTCGCATAAAAAAACGAACCAAACACCTTTGCATTTGGCCAAAGGACTTTAGAGCCCAAATGAGCATTCCAAATGCTGAACCAAACAGGGCCATCATCCCATTTAATTTGTGCATCCTTCCTGAGAAGTTTAAAGAAGGGTTTTGCAGTTTCAGAAAGTTGGGGAATAAATCGCGCAATGTAATTTAATCTTCCCAGGAGGCTCCGAACTTCCTTTATAGTCGAGGGATGAGGCATCTCAAATATCGCCTTGGTTTTTGACGGGTCTACTTCTATCCCTTCACAGCTTATAATAAATCCAAGTAATTTGCCAGAAGTTGCCCCGAACACACATTTTGCTAGGTTCAAGCGCAACTTGAACTGGCGGAGCCGGTCAAATAATTTCTCCAGGGTTTTCACATGGTCTTCTCCATGTCTAGTTTTGGCGATCATGTCATCGACATACACTTCAATTTCTTTGTGCATCATGTCATGGAAAAGGGTGACCATGGCAAGTTGGTAAGTTGCTCCAGCATTTTTCAGACCAAAAGGCATGACCTTATAGTGAAAAGTTCCCCATGGAGTAATGAATGCCGTTTTTTTCTTGTCTTCCTCCTTCATTTTTATTTGGTTGTATCTTGAGAATCCACCCATGAAAGAGAAAAGCTTAAATCTAGTTATACTATCCACAAGAACGTCTATATGGGGTAACGGGAAATCATCTTTTGGGCTTGCTTTGTTTAAATCGCGGTAGTCGACACAAACTTGGATTCGACCGTCTTTCTTCTTCACTGGTACAATGTTCGCTACCCAACTAGGGTATTGTGAGACTTCGAGGAAGCCTACTTCCAGGAGCTTCATCACTTCTTCTTCAATCTTTTTTGACAACTCTGGCTTAGTTCTCCTTAGCCGTTGCTTCTTGAGGGCTACATCAGGGTTGGTTGGCAAGCTATGCTCCACGATCATTGGATCGAGGCTTGGCATATCGGCATATGACCATGCGAAAACATCTTGATATCTCTTTAGGAGGGCGATTAAGCTTGCAGCTTCTTCTTTAGGAAGGTTCGTGCCGATCTTTATCTCCCTTGGATCTTCTGTGCTGCCTAAATTGATAGTGATGGTGTCTTTAGTAGTAGGGGGCCTTGTTTCTTCGTGTCGCTCCCAATTCCGTTGAATTTCGTCGGAATAATCAAAATCATCATCTGAGTTATCAGAATTGCTATCATGGCTACTTACGGTATTGGTTTGGACCGTTCCCATACCCTCACCTGCTGCTAGATTACTCCTGTATCGTAGATAGGCTAAGGGGACAAATAAGGTTAATAGCATGCATGCTTCTTTCTTTTGAAAATGTGATGAATTGCTCTTTAAGATGAGGAAGCATGAGGAAACCCGGGCCTCATATTTCTGCTTTCATTTTGCGGCTGGATATCATCAACGGACCGGTTTGGTGTGCCTCCTCATGCTCTCAAAAATGTTTTCAACTTTATTTAATAGTAGGTGAATTTACATTTTGGAAGAGTGATTTCAAAAGTTAGTTCCTTAAGTGGAATTGATGTCGAAAACAGAACAAGCCAGCCTTAAGAAATATGTACAAGTTCCCACATAGGGGAGTATGCGAGGGAAATAAAAAGGGTTCTACTCGAGCGGGCCTGCACCCATTTCCCTGATGGTCCTTCGTTGATGGCGCCCACGAAGAAGTCTTCATACCAGTCACCAGTCTCGCCTTCTTGTGCTCCCAGCTTTATGAACTTCATATCATCCATGCCTCCCTATCCATTAGGGACAATGCTCTGATGATGGTTATAGAAACCTTTGGGGATTGAATAGTTGACATAGTAGTCGAATTTACCATTTGGTTGGCCTAAAGTGTCCATGATCACATTTCCTCTATGCGCTTCCTTAGCATGCTCAGGGAGCATGGTATGAGTGCTAGGTACCACAAAAGGTCATCTTTGTCATAACATAGCCATGGGGAGCGGAACGTGAATACCCCAACATCCAAAATATCCTGAATCTTGTCTCTTAGGATGGTACAGTCATCTAGTGAGTGTCCTAACTCCCCTGAATGATAGTCACAGTACTTGGATGTATCATAATCAAGGAAGTACTCGGGAGTAGGACGCCTTAGTTCTCTAGAGATTATTCCTTGTTCTAGGAGGATGGGGAAGATAGTGACCATTGATTTAGGAAGAGGCGAATATGGCCGCGTGCTTCTTGAGGACTGGGGTAGTCGAGCCCCTTGCCAAATCGTGTCAGTAGGGTCTTCTTCATTTACTTTGGCTGCCAACTCCTCATTGTGACAAGAGAGGAATGTATGGGCAACTTGGGCGAAATTTTCTGTCAAGTGGTGTACTGTCTCGTGTAGTTCATCGACTTGACGTTGAAGCTGGGTGAACGAGAAGTTATCGCCTGTTTCTTCTAGTTGTTCCTCATCAATGGCACCTACGAAAATGTCTCCAAACATGGTGGTCATGCCATCTGGCCCTTCTTTCTTTGTAAGTACGAGCTGAGTTATGTTCTTCTAATCCGTGTCCAAGTAAATGGGAAACTTCGAGCTTTCATAGTTGAATTGTTTTGGAACACCGATCATTTCTTCTTCCTCACGCATCATTTTTGCAGGGCTTGTGAAGGTTTTCTTGAGGCAAGGGTATACAAGGCTGACTTTCTTTTTTGCCTTTCCTTCCCGGTGTTGTTCCTGATATCCTAAACCAATGGTGTGGGGTCTCCTCAAGGCTTTGATAGGCTCGCGGATGCCTTGGTTTCCCCTACCAAGCCCCTGACCCGGGATAAAACCATATCCAATCATAATTTTCCCTACCATGATTGCAACGCTTAATATTTCGGGGACGAGGGGTGGAGTCCCTCGATTTTCGTGTATAGTAGACACAAGCTTGAACAATTGATAGCTAGATTCATTTTTGTCACTAGGTTCAACATAAGGGATGGCCGTCTCGTGGTAGATGCGGTGGTCTTCTTCTCCGCGGATCGTGATCAGTTTTCCTCCAATCACGAACTTTACATTTTGATGGAGGCTTGAAGGTATTACTCCAGCGACGTGGATCCATGGGTGGCCTAAGAGGAAATTGAACACAGTGGGGATATCCATCACCTAGAACAAAATTTTGAATATGGTTGGGCCTATTTGAATGTTGAGCTCGATCTCTCCCATTGTTTCCTTCTTTGTTCCATCGAATGCTCGAACGGAAGTCTTGGCTGTCTGGATCCGAGATGTCTCTATTTTGAGACGATAGAGTGTCGCTAATGGACATATGTTAAGAGCAGATCCATTGTCAATCAGTACTCGAGCGACATGAGATGCGTTGCACTTGACTGATATGTAGAGACCTTTGGTGTGTCCTCTACCCTCCTCAGGGATCTCTTCATCAGAAAACGCCATTTGATCTTTTAGAAGGATGGTACCAACAAACTCCTCGAGTTTGTCATGCTCAATCGTTTCAAGGACATGTACTTCACTTAGTACCTTCATGAGGGACTTCTGGTGCTTGACAGATGTCTGAAGTAATTCTAGCAGGGAGATCTGTGCTGGTGATTTCCGCAATTGCTCCACCACATTATATTCGCTGGCTTTGACTACGGCCAAAAACTCTTTGGCTTTTTCATCAGTGACGGGCTTGGCAAGCTGTGTATTGGCTTGAGCATAAGTTTGCCCAGATCTTGTGACTAAGCCAACATCAAGGTCGTAAGACCATGGTACTGCATTGTTGCCCTCGTATTTATAGGGTTGGGGAATCTCAACGATTATAGCTGCTCCTGCTGTCGCTGCTTGAACTATGGCTCATTTCCCTTCAAAGATACCCTTAGGTGGGGTGGAATCAATGTCCTCCTTTCTTGCGTTTAGTGCAGCAAATTCTTCATCCCGGTTGATGACGACTTGCGATATAGTGGAGACCATGCCGGTGTGGCTAACGTACACAATTATTCCAGCCTCTATCATTCTTGATACCCTTTCTTTCATTATTGCTAAGGGTGATACTTCATCGCCTGAATAATACCCGGCTCCTACCAACCCTTGATAGATGTCAACAATATTGACATTTCTGATTTGGCTAGCTTCATAACTGAATATTGCGTTTACTTTATCGGTGTGATTGGGAAGCGGATTGCTTTGGACATTTGATTTTGTAGTTTGGAATGAGAATGCCTTAGTATCCAGTAAGTTCTGGATCCGATGCTTAAGGGTGAAACACTCGTCAGTTGAGTGGTCTACTTTTCCCATGTGATAGTCACATTTTTTGGACGGGCCATAGCTGGAGAAGCTTTCAGCGTTGGGTCGTTTTGGCTCGGTTGAGAGGAGGTTCTTGTTCCGGAGGATTGCCAGAACTTGTGATGGAGATCCGAGAAGCGGAGTAAACTATCTCCTGTTGTTGTAACGCTGAGGCGGTTGACAATTGGTGGTCTGTTGTTGACCTATGCTTGTCTGAATAGTCGGGAGGTGACCGGTGTTTGTAGTGTAGGTTGCATTAACATCAACCAGGGGTTCTTTGTCTTTTTTCATGTTGAGCCTTCTGTTGACGGGTGCAAGCTCAATGAACCAGTCATCCCTTAACCCTATCTCAATCTGCTCTCCTACTGGAATGAGTTGATTGAATGATTCAGCGATCGTAGTTACCATTTGGTTGCAGTATTCGTAGGGGAGGGTTTTGATGAACATCTTTCTTAGTTCGAAATCAGTTGGTTCAAGACTGATCTGGGCGGCTAGATTCCTCCATCTAATGGCATACTCTTTGAAAGATTCATGCTTTTTCTTTTCCGTGCGCTCTAGATCCTCACGAGAAGGGGTAATATCAATTATAAACTTGTACTGTTTGAGGAATGCCTCACTTACTTCACTCCATGCTTCGAGGAGGTTTATATATTTTTTGTGATGTACCACCTTAGGGCAAGGCTTACTAGACTTGACTAGAACAATTGAATCATTAATGGTGCATTATTAACGTATTGGGTCATTCGAACCAAGTACATTTGCAAATGAGCCCTTGGGCAAGTTGTGTCATCGTACTTCTCAAACTCAGGTATTTTGAATTTTTCTAGCATTTTGACTTTGGAATAAATGGAGAGATCTGTCAAAGTAGGATCCTGGAGGCCTTGCAGTTGTTTCAGTCTTTCCTCAAGCTTTTCAAGGCGTTTGTCATGCTCAATTTTAGACAAACTGTCTGGCTTAACTCTCTCAATCGCGGTTTGGTGCGGATCGTCCTCCAATTCAGGCATGTTATCATCAGTATCTCTTCCTTGATCACCTCGAATGGATGATTGTGGTAACAGTACTTCGATTGAGGCCGGGGCAGGAGCCAGTTTGCCTTGAATGGAATCTATCCGCTTTGAGAGTTGTTGAAGCACATTAAAGACCTGCTTCATTTCATTTTCCATAATCTCGATACGGCTTGGTACGTTTTCTTCGGTCATTCTAGCTTTTGGATGCAGCTATGTCATAATTACCTGCATGTGTGCAAGATGGAAAGAACATAAGCGAGAGAAACAAATGGAACATTGGCTCATGGCAAGGGTCGAGTCATTTTTATTTATTAACAGGGGAAATATACAATGCCGAAAGGACTCTTCAAACAGGGCATAAAAGATAGAGTGATCCTAACTATTCACATTTAGAAATATTTACACCAAAAAAAAACCGAACTGCCCATTTTCATATGCGATGGGAAGCTCTAGTCTTGTGAAGCCGCTTGCTCTTTTGTACTAGCTTTGATATGTGTTTCCTACTTGTCTCCAAACTTTTTTTCAAGAGATTCAATTCGTCCTTGCAGAGTAAGTTTATCAGCTACATCGGGGACTACTGGTTGTAGTTCCTCGGGAATTATGTGGTTGAGGATGTAGAATGTGGATGCATGATGAGCTTTTTCTTGCCCCTTCAACCTTCTGGGTACGACAATCTTTTCGATGTGACATCTACTCCATGCATCTTGAATTATACGGATCTCCTCTGAGTAGTCATAGTCGGCATGGGTGAAAAGGATTCGAAACAATCCTGATTTGAGCGGCGGCAGGATTTCTTGGAGGACCCTATATTGACGAGCCACCCTATGTGGATAATATGAGGTAGCTCCGGAGAGGCCCAGCAACGGGATGGGGTCATAATAATCAAGCGCAAAACGCGCCTCTCCTACAATGAACCATTTAGTTCGCCATAGGAATGTCTCGGGGACATGGTTTTTTAATAAGTTAATCCATTGAGAATATTCCTCGCTAGGAGAGTATTTTTCCAAGCTTTGAAACTTTTACAGTGGGTGTTTGAATTTGTTGATTTCAAATATTTGCATGAGGTGCCCAAATCCTTTGATATGGGAAAAAAACCACATTTGTAAATTTCCAAGCGGCCCTCATGATTTTTTCTTTGTTTTCCTTAAAATGATTAAAGGATAAAAACGTTTCGGCTAAAACCATATTCACGTATCCTGCTCCGAAAGTGACTTGATTTATCACCCATGCCATTGAAGGATTTATGTCATTCTTTCTATAGGGGAAGATAATAAATCCAAAGAACGCTAAGAGGAAGATTTTGCTTTTTTGGGTCATTGATTGTTCTTCAAAACATTCAGTTAAAGATGATAGCGAGAAAGCATTGTTGTTGGCTTCAACAATTTCTTTTACCGAATGATTTTTTAAAAACCATGATAGACTAACCACATGGTCAATGCCAATTAGTGGCTTGGCAAGTTCCCTCTCCAGGGGCATTCCTATGGCAAAACTGTATTCTTCCAAGGTTGGAGTCAGTTCAAATTTGCCGAACATGAAGGTGGATGTTTCGGGGCACCAGAAATGTGGTAGTGCTTGCATGACCCTAGAGTGGATATTGATTTGGAGCAATGGAAGGAGATGACCGATGCTTGCTTTGACACGCTCTTGGCCGAGCTGATCTAACTGATTCCACCATATGAGGAGTTCTTTCCTGGGGGAAGAAATGAACTGGATATCGATTCTTCCCATCACATATGAGAAAGGGAGTTACACGACCTGACCCTATGCCATGAGCCAATAAAAAGACTGAGTAAAAGTAAATAAATTACTTTGCTTTTAAAGAAAATGGCAAGCACAGAAACATGCGCATGGGACGTGCAGCTTGATTTCTAACTGAAAAGGCTTTGTTGAAATTAGAAGGGTATCCGCCTGTCGTAGTCTCGCGTTGGCAGTATACCCTCTTAACCTCGGCTAAAGAAATTCGGGGAAAAGAAAGGCAATCTCTACAACGCAGTCTCGCGTTCGAGGCCGTATCTTTCTTAACACCATCCTAAATATCCTATGGCGGCCCAGGTCCGGCGGCCGGGTTGTGTGTGCCATGTGTAGTGTTAAAACAGTAAAACATGCACAACAGTTTATAATCACAAGATAATCTACTTTAAGCAAAATTAAAATAAATTTCTAAGCTATTGACCTGCATAAAGAAAAAAAACCTAAGTCAATAAAGAAACAAGACAAAAAAAGGCCTAAGTCCTCAATATCCCCAGCGAAGTCACCAAGCTGTCGCGACCTCTTTTTTCGGCGCTCGATCAGGTCGGGCGCCTTGCGGAGGCTAATGGTTTGGCTTAAATTTATTAGGCCTGGACTCTCCCAAGTCCACCAATTCACAACTTTAATAGTCTAAGTTTTAAACCTGTAAGTTAATTTTTAAAATTGAGTCGCCACTAATCAATTTTGGGTGGGTTGATTAGAAACCCATGCGAAATATTGGGAGAAATACTCGCTCCTACGCAACCAAAGAAATTAGGATCGGGAACTTGATTACACTAGTTAATCACTAATGTGCTTTCGGTACCTAATCTTGTTTAAACCCTGAGGTTTTTTTTTTTGGACGCTTTAGGGATTTTCCATGCATTTTTGGGGAGAAAAAACATTTTTTGGGTCTTTTTCCATTTTTTGGACATAAAAGGCACTTTTTTGATATTTTGGTATTTCTTTTAGAAAATACAAGTCTTTTTGGCTTTTTATGGATTTTTGGCATTTTTTTGGAAAATATGAAATACTTTTGATTTTTTTTGGAAAATAAAATATATTTTTTTAATATTTTTTAATATTTTTTGGAAAATAAAGTATTTTTGATTTTTTCTTAATATTTTTTTTTTGGAAAATAAACCATTTTTTTATTTTTTTTAATTTTTTTTTGGAAAATAAATTATTTATTTTTTTATTTATTTAAAGTATTATTTAAAACAATAATTTAAAAAAAAAAAAAAAAACCGACCCGGGTCGGGTCCTCGGGTTGGGTCCGACCCGGGTCGTTAACCCGAAACGCAGATGGGCCCGCATAGCGGGCCCGTCTCGTTTTTTTTTTTTAATAATTAAAACGGCTGATGGCCTGTCATTTTGGGGACATTTCGACCCGACCCGACGACCCGGAGAAACCCTACCCGGACCGATCTGAACTTCGGCGCCCAAAAATTGTGGAAACCCTACCCGGTTCTTGGCTTGGGTTCGACCCGACAACCCGGGCCGCGACCCGAAAAATCGGGAACCCTAGGGTTCTCGATTCGCGACGCCGAGGGGGGGGAACGACGCCAGGGCAACGGCAGCGACGACTGCGACGGTGGCGGCAGTGACGATGGCAACGATGGCGACGGCGAGAACGGTGACCCTTATTACCTGTGGCGAGGTGGCGGATGGCGAGTGGCGGAAACGGCGACGTCGGCAGAGGGTGCGCGATGCGGCACGGCTCGGATGGTAACCGCAGGAGCAGCAGAAACGGCTTCGAAACGGTGGCGGAGCGGTGGTTGCGTCAGCGACGGCGAGTCTTCTCCCCTCAGATCTGACCTTCCGCCCTCCGATTCCTCTCTTGCTCAGCCTCCCTCGCTTGGATCTCTTCCCCTCGGGCTCGCTTGCCGCTGGCCTCCCCCGAAGTCTCTTGGAGAGAGGTCGTTCGAGCTTCGCGACCCGATCTCTCGCATGCTCGCTCTTCGATTTCCCCTTGAAGTCTCTCAAAAGAAGGTCTCCAAGTTCGCCATGGTCGACGACGGAGCTTGCGGCCGCCTATTTATAGGCGAGGGGAGTCCGGTCGGCGAAGAGCTTCGACCGCTGGCCTTTGGCTTGCCGACCGGTCTTCCTCGGCTAAACCGGCGTCCCATCCAAGCTTTCCAGTGAACCGCTCGGCATTAAAGGCAGCCATTAATGGCGCCTGAGATCTATCACCTCCGGCCGACGTCGGCCTACCCCCCTCGGTTGTAGGTTGTCCTTTACGCGTCACCGGCCACCGCGCGTGATGCACAGAGGTGCATAGAAGAAGAAGGAAGGAGAAGGAAGAGGGAGGGGGAAGGGTTTGGTCGTGCGGGTCGGGCCGAGGGGAGCCCGCGCGAGAAAAAAAAGGGAGGGGTTGGGCTTGAAGGCCCAGCCCCAGTAGCTGCGAGCTCCTGCTTTCTCTTTTTTAATTTTTTTAATTTTTTTTTTTGTTGTTTTGTTTTTTTTTATTATCCGAAAAAGGCAAAATAAATAATAATAAAAACCTAATTAAAAAAAACCAAATTTAGGCGTCAACACCTTTGTGTTTGGAATTTAAATATATTATATTTGATTAAATTATCACGTCTGTCACACACGAGATAGCTACTTTCAAAGTGTTGCATTTTTTCACACTAGTAAAATAAAAGTTAGGGTTTTCAAGAAATAGGTTATTGGGTAGACTTATGGCTTCTTTTACTAATTGGGTTCTCGAGTCCGGTCCGTGAACTAAGCAAAAAGGGCATTACGAAAACGAAATGAATCAGCGCAACACTGTCACTGAGTGCAGTAGAATCTATCCACGAATTGATTTTGAAGAGGACATATTAAAGGAAAGGAGTGAGAAGCCAAGGCACGAGGCCACTGAAATGTAGACAACCAAGAAGATCGAAGCTTCTTTTTGGACCATCAAAAGAAAGACTTCTCAGAATATAATACTCCTGATCTCACGTCGAAACGGAATATAAAGGGCTTTGAAGGACGGAGGGTCAATATTTGGAGTAAGAAACCTCTCGCAGACTCGAAAGGACGGATAGGGGTGAGTATCGGTTTAAAGTCAACCCTAGAACAACCTTGGACTGGTCCAACCCTGTTGGTTTTGGTCCGATTCTTAGAGGGACTGAGTCGGTGTTTGGCCCTAAGATCCCTGGACCAATGCTATGTAGGTTGGTATTCGATTGTGAGAGTTTAGGGTTGATCTAACTCGGACTAACTCTTACTATATATAAATATATATAATATATTTTAGATATATTATATATCTAATATATTATTTATAATATTCTTATATTTATTATAAAGAATAAACCCTAACTTTTTTTTTTTGTCGGTCCTACTCTATTCCTATTCAAATGCTCACTCTCAGACTTTTGCCCTGCCTCCTTGCAGGGCGTGGGAGTCGAAACTCACTCCTGAAACTACAGCGTCCCCACCCCAACCCCTCTTGAGAAGGTGGGGATTCGAACCCCCCACCTCCCCCTTCCAAGTTGGAAAGGTGGCCACTAGAGCAAACCCCAGTGGTTAAGAATAAACCCTAACTTAAACAGCATTGAACAGCATCAAACGACGTCATCCTCCTCTAATACTCTTGTTCTCCTTTCTTTTTTTATCCTCTTCTTTCTTCTTTATCCTCTTCAATTTTTACTTGAAAGAAACAACTTTTCTCTTGTGAGCAATCTTGCCTTACTCACCGCGTGACACTAGCCTCGCTCACTACTCAATGCTTGTGCCGCTTGTTGCTCAATGCTCGCGCTGCTCTCCTCTCTTCACTGACCTCACTCGTTGCCAAGTAAATTAGAAGGAAACAAAGCCCTAATTCGAAACCTTCTTCACTTGTGAGCAATGTTGGCCGTTCACTGCTTGCCTCGTGGCTTGCCTTTGTTTGCTCGTCTCACAACTCGCCCTCATCTCGTGACTCGCCCCTATTGATAGATATGTAATTTGAAATAATAAGTTTGTTTTTTCAGGAAATACGAAAAATGAAATAAAAAAATTATCGATTGATCTTGCGTTGTGTGGCATCCTAGAATTTCATGAAAATCCCTAAGTATGCCATGAGTCATGGATAGGCGATGGATGCACTGTTATTGTATTTTTATAGCCTTTTGATCCATGATTCGCAATGAGATTTATGGCCAAGTTTTTAATGGATAAATTTTATGAAAGAAAGTTCTATCTTTGGCCATATGTATCATGAATTGGAGCTCATGAATTCATGATTTCAAGTTTTTAGCCATCTAATTTTGCAATTTAGTACTTTGTTTAAAATAGGGATTTAGTTGGTTTTTAAAAAGGGCTAATTTTGGATTTAAATTAAGCTTGGGTCTTAGGCCCAAGAGTGTTGGGCCTAAGATGGGCCAAGAGGGCTGCCCATAAGCCCATGAAGGGGCTGTCGTGCGAAGGAAGAGGGTAGGGGGAAGTCCGATTGCATGTCTCTCCCATGTGTTCCATGGTGGTGGCCAAGTGTCACCCATGCATTGTAATGATGGGTAATGATGGAAGAGGAGAAATTAAGGGGGGGAAAGTGGCCAGTTTAAGCAAGAAAGAGAGAGAGGTGGTCGCACGGTGGAGAGAGGGAAAGGAGAGCTCGACCGAGAGAAAGAGAAGGAAGAAGGAAGAAGGAGAAGCCGTGTGTCGCCGTCCGTCGCCGCCGTGTGCCCGCCGTTTGCTCGGTCTAGAGGCAAGTGGGATCCGTGATCTACTCTTGCATGTTATGTTTGGTTTGTGATGATTTTCGGAGGTTTGGAATGTGAAATATTGAGGTAATGAGTGTAATACTCTAGTTTAATGGACTGTTCTTGAGAAAATAGCTTGACCTAGGATGTTCTAGGGACTTGCATGTTATGTTCTACTTGAAATTTGGCCTCAACCTCTAAATGAAAGTTGTAGAGGACTCTTTGGAGTATAACATACTCAAATTTGAGACAAAAAAAACAATCACAAGTAGGTGAAAATATCGTTCCTTGAAGAAGGTAAGATCTGGAAATTTCGGTACTAGGAACAGAAGTTTTAACTGTTTGTAATTAATTATCTAGAGCGAATCTGACGTCGATGTCTTCATGAAACATCTTCCTCTATGTCTTTTCTACAACATAGTTAAATTTCATAATTTTTAAAGGTCATTTGCCTATTTAATCGAAGATGTTTTGAAAATGGTGCAATCTGACTACTCGGACTTAGTGATGTTGCAATGTGTGGTCTATACCATTCTGTACAAATCTCTTTTGGAAAAGTGTTCATCATAAGATATCTTTATCTATGTATTTTTTCTAAAAAATAGTTAAATTTCATAATTTTTTAAGGTCATTTGGGTATTTAACCATAAATGTTTCAAAAACTGTGCAAGATGAACGGACAGAATTAATAATGCTGTGATGCGTGGTCTGTATTGAATTATGTGAGGATCTCTTGGTGAAGTGTTCTTCATGAAGTATTTGCTTCTATGTCTTAACTATCACATGTTAAAATTTCATAAATTTTGAAGGTCATTTAGGTATTTTTCAAAAATGTTTTAAAAACTGTGCATGAGTAAGGCTAAAAATCATTTTCTTGTCATATACGGACCGTACGTATTCTGATTTAGCTAGAAATTGTGTTATTTACTGGTTATTGAAATTGTTGTGTGAATCATGATATTTTGGATTATTACTCGTGCAATGATGTGATGACATGTATACATTTCATATGACATCAAAGGATTGATGAACTTTCATGAACACAAAGAAAGTTGTCTTTTTAAAACCATTGCATCTTATGATACTTTTCCCAATGCATATTTCAATCATTGGCATTGTTACATCAAATGTAAAATTGAAAATGAGATATATGAGAATATGCATTGTAATGAGGATACCGTCGGAGGTGTGAGCCGACGATGCCCCGGGAGTGTCGGGATGCCCGGAGTGTGTGCCAGATACCCGGAGGTGTGTGCCGGATGTCCTCGGGAGTTTCGAGATGCCCGGAGGTGTGTGCCGGAGGTTCCTCGCGATGCTAGGTTGGGTGCGAGCGATAAAAGTGGGACGCAATTACTAGTCCCGGGAAAGAAAAATGTGGCGATCCAATTGAAAAACATAAGTTGAAATTGAATCATGCATAATGTGGTGACATGTATGCATGGCTGTATGATGTAACATGTATAAGTACATGGTGATATGTGCACATGGTATGGTGACATGTATGCATGGCTGTATGATATAACATGTATAAGTGCATAGTGATATGTGCACATGGTATGATGACATGTATGCATGACTGCATGATACATGTACTAGTACATTGGTGGTTTATTCACGTGATATGGTGACACGTATTTACACATGGCTGTTTTGATGTAATATGCATGACCAAAAGGTGAGACATGACTGATATGTATGAACTATATGTACTCTATGATACCATGATTGCTCTGTTTGATGCATTGAGTAGTTTAATGGATATTTTACCTGCTGAGTGGTTGTACTCACCCCTTTGGGGACTAACATTTCAAATTAGAGAGATGCCTCTCCCTCCAGTCTCGCGCGGTACTTTTTACGGCCTTCCCTCTGATGTGGAGGTCGAGTGCATGGAGCACATATGCATCACCATCCCTGGGTTGGTGTTCATACGGGTTCGGGTGTTGGTGATGTATGACGTGGGCCTGGCTGGGGGCCCGGTTATCCAAGAGTTCCTGTCCGTCCATGTCCGACGTGACAAGGTGATGCTGGGGATGTTGCCGCCGCCACCGCCCGATGCACCGGATTGGGTGTGATGGCCCGCGGGAGGAGAGGGAGCTGACACTTTTTGGAGAGGGAGCCGACACTTGTAGATGGGAGGTTTTACACGATCGATATAGGGGGTCGATGATATCTGTTTTGAGTTGTAGCCAAGTTTAGTAAAAGTCTTGGCTTTTTGTTTATACCGACCCAAGATGTCCATCCTGAAAATGTAAATAAAAGTGGCTCGGCTTTATGTTTTCCTTCAATGTGTAGTTGGTGTGCATTGTATCATCATTAAGAGAGTAGAGGGATGGTGAGACTCGTCTCTAATTTTCGCTATGAGCTGCGCTAAACTCTTTAAAAAAAAAAAATGCCTATGAACCTCGGTCCTTCTTTAAAAACTCCCATTTTATCAAAGACAAGTAACCAGTATGCAATAGGTAGAGCGATTGGTATATGTGGCGACCTTAGCGGTTTGGGGGTGCCACACGTTGGCCTGGAATCGAACGAAACCCATAGGGTTGGTTCGATCCTCGGTCCCAAACTTAATCGGGTTGGTCTTAGGTCCCAAAAACTGAGGATTAATATTGTGCGAGTTGATCCTTAAATTAGATACTAGATCGGCTCAATCTGGATCACGATCACCCCTAGGATGGAGAGAATTAAGCTTTGAAGGACTTGGGAGTTGCTAGACCCTCCATGCCATTTCGAGGACTCGAAGGACACTGGATGAGTGGACGGGATCCTCCGCCTCTCGTACAGGCAGTGCCACGGGTCAGGTCTCGATGTACCATCATTGACAAGTGAACCGATGAGATTAGCTTTGGGACAGGGTGGCGGATGTTCATGCTCGTGTCGCCATTTGTGAAGTTGCAGTATCTGCAATCGGATAGACCCATCGTAATCTTGCAACATCTTGAAATTGAAATTTAGCGAGGCAACTTTCTGACAAGATGGGTCCATATATTGGGTGGACCTAGGCATGTCCTTAAAAGGCTTAAGGGAAAGAAACGGGCGGGAGATCCATTTAGAGGTGGGAGACCCCGCAATGTCTGTAGGATGCAAAATACGCAATCCCAAGATCTCCATAACTTATCTAGAAAGTCATAAATTTATTATACAATGATTAATTCAGTCCTAATTTCAATTGGTCAATTTATCCTAAATCTTTTGATAATTTGTCAATATAGTTTTTATGGCCAATTTTGACCGAAAATTATTGATGCAGACGTTGGTCATTCAATATAGCACGGCCGACACTAATATTGACAATTTTTACCTTTCTTTTATAAGTTTCTTGAAATTTTTCTTTCTTTTCTTTTCCTTTGTTTTTTTTTTCTTTCTCCTTTTTCCTTTATTAGAGTCTTGGCTGACAGGTTGCTGTGTTCCTGACGACCCTCGCGAAGATCTAGGTAAGGGCACAAAGGTCGACAAGGGTTGCTAGCCGTCAACAGGGCCCTCACAACCCCTTTGCTTGGAAATCCAACAAAAGAATAAGAAAACAAAAGGAAATAAAATAAAAGGAAAAAAAGAAAATTCAATTTTTTTAAAAGAAAGAGCAAAACTTGTCTATCATTGCTAGTTGTGTCCACATAAGTATTTCCTGGCCAAATGACTGAGATGACTACATTGGGAAATTTTTAAAAGATTTAAGATTAAATTAACTAATTGAAAATTTCAAGATTGAATTGGTTACCGTATAATAAGTTTAAGGCTTTTTAGATAATTATTTTCTAATTTAAAATATATAATAAATAAATAGCGAGTTCTTACCTTTAAGGTGCTGAAAGAGATCGAAACATTCAATTGTGGGAAAGCAAATTTAAATGAATAAACTACAATCCTAGGTTTCCTTGATTCTAGCCTCCTCCACGTTCTCAAGAATATTTCCCATCTTTTTAAAGCTAAATGTAAATGTCAAATACTAAAAGATGATCATGGAAAGATACCCTCTTCGGCGAATAAAAGGGAAGACCCCGTTTCAATTCTCGAATCCTTAACACTCTCCATCTCTCCTCTGGCTGGTGGCTTTCTTTTAGTTGCTGTGATCCGACAAACAAACCCCATCTGGTTCTGCATCTGACCAAGGTAAACCCTGCCCCCTCCCGCACCCAGCTCCAAGAAAAAATAAAACATCAAGAGAAATCACAAAACCTACAGATCTTCACTACTTCCCTCAATTATCTTGCATTTTCGGGCTTCTTTTTTTTTTTTTTTTTTTTTTTTGCGGGTGTGATTTGTTTGCTGTGCTCATGGATCTGAACTAGTTTACTATTTACCTAGAGTTTTCTGGTGTTCACAGAATTTTTACCATTTGACTGAAGATCTTTGTATTGCTCTTTTGATATCATCTCCAGGCTTATCATGTCTAACTCTAGGTGAATTACCCACTAGTTTGTCGACCTGGGTCTCTTCTGATTTTTTCTCCCTTTATCTGACACAGAAAGAATTTGACAAGAGATACAAGGAAAATGGCGAGAGAGAAGATAAAGATAAAGAAGATAGACAACTTGACGGCGAGGCAGGTGACATTCTCGAAGAGGAGAAGAGGGCTGATCAAGAAGGCTCAGGAACTCTCCATTCTGTGTGACGCTGATGTGTCCCTCATCATCTTCTCTTCCACTGGCAAGCTCTGTGATTTCTCCAGCTCCAGGTACTCAAATATTAATTTCTTAAGTCTATAATTCAACATCAGATGATGCATGTCATAGATGTACTCAAATAACTTAGGACATTTTTTTTTGGATGTGCAATTTGATCCCACATGTGGTGTGTGTGTTTTGGTGGGGGGGGGGGGGGGGGTTTGACGGAGTGCACATTTGAAGTGTTATTCAAGTTTTAGAAAATTATGAGTAAATTATATATGAATTTACTTGTCCATATTTGCATATTATGAAAGTATGAGGAGTTTTGAATGCATGAGTCGTAAGATTTTAGTTAAGTACTTAATAAAAGTAAAAGTTTATCCATTTAATTAGCAATCAGAAAAAAAGTTCAATCCAGAACAATCTTGATGGGACAAGATGAAGATTTAAAATAAAAAATAAAAAATTCTTGTTTCACTCTTTGGTTTTTTTCACCATGTTGGTCGTTTCCTGTCTTTGCAGGAGGAGCGAGCATTGAACGAGATCAACAAACTGCAGAGAAAGGTTCGCGTACACTTGCTAGACCCATGCGTGCAGAATAATTTCATATCCTGTGAACATTGCATAACGTCAAAGTATATCTTCAAGTTGCGTGGGTCAAGAAGACTCTATCTGTCAATTTGAAGACTTTTTCTTGCTGAAACTGCAGGAAGCACGGTTGATTAAAAAGAACAAGCAACTGAAACAGGAAGTATATCATCCACAGGAGAAACACTACTGCTGCTGATGGAAACGTTGTTAACAGATTCCAACAACATGCCTTTGCCATCCAGAACCGTATGATTACTTCTCGATGAATAGTATTACTTGTTCATCGCTGACATATTGCCATGCATTCTCTTTTTGGTTAAAAGTATCATCAGTGTAAAAAGGTGGTCATTTTGTTTCGGTAAATCACAGATGAAGATGATGATTTTACTTCGAGGGAAATTGATGATGGTGAACTCGGACGGCGATAACAAAGTTCTAGAGGCTGAAGGCATGTTGTTGGAATTCGTTAACAACATTTCCATCAGCAGCAATAGTGTTCCTCCTGTGGATGATATACTTTCTGTTTCAGTTGCTTGTTCTTTTTAATCGACCGTGCTTCCTGCAATTTCAACAAGAAAAAGTCTTCAAATTGACAGATAGAGTCTTCTTGACCTGCACAACTTGAAGATATACTTTGACATTATGCAATGTTCACAGCATATGAAATTATTCTGCATGCATGGGTCTAGCAAGTGTATGCGAACCTTTCTCCGCAGTTTGTTGATCTCGTTCAATGCTCGCTCCTCCTGGAAAGAGAGGAAACGATTAACATGGTGAAAAAAAACAAAAGAGTGAAACAGGAAATATTTTTCTTCAGTAGATGTTACTAAATAGAGCTTTAAACAATTCGAGTCATCTCTCCTTATGGGCATAGGTCACTGCACAAATGTAAATAATGGTTGCTATCACGTCTCTCTCTCCCTCCCCCTCTCTATATATATATATGTATGTATGTATGTATGTATGAGATTTCACCTATAGCAACCGTCTTGAATTCAAAACATCGAATTTACTCAAAACTAGTTATTATTTCAGAGATCCTATACTAATGGACTGTATGAACTCCGCTGCTTTCCGAGTAATGTTTATTATAAGAAACCGCTTTAATCCCGGATGCAACTTAAACTTATTGCACTTGTGACACTTCATTCATAACATTTTCAATTGTATTAATTTAATCATAAACATTTTCATGATTTGCCAATTGAGTCATTCTGGCCAATTTCGGCCAGAAATTACTAACATGGATGCCGATTGTCCTATATGTCATGGTTGGTGTTGACGACACTAATTTGGATAATTTTTATAATTTTTAAATTTTTTCTTTCTTCCTTTTCCTTTCATTTTGATCGGTATGAACCCACAAGCTCTCATTAGCCCCTGCCTAGGGTTGCGGTCCTCATCTAGGCCCTCGCTAGATCTAGGCGAGAGTCGCCTCACTCATGATTGGCATGGCTGTTGGGATATAATACGCGAAAACGACAAGATCTTGCAATTTATGTCAATGCGAAATCACCAGAGAAATAAATGAGAAAAATAAGGACATTAAAAATTTACGTGGTTCGATCCGAGTATCGGTACCTACGTCCACGGGGAGAGCCAGCAGCAAATAATCCACTAAAATCGGAAAATCAGAGTTTATAATCATTCACACGCTTGAGTGTTTATCACAACTAGATTTAACCCCAAAATCCAAAGTGTTTATAAATAAACAACTCATTTGGGTATAAACTCACGGCACAAAGTTACTGCGCATTCAAGATCAAAACCAAACGCTCTACGTACGGCTTTGTGTATTCGCGTGGCTTCAAAATCTTGCGGCTCTTCTCAAGTGGCTTGGACGTGCGACGGCTTCTCAGACGTGCGGCTTCTCTTTTTACGTAGGTCGTTGGCCGCTCCACGCACTCCATCAAAGAAGGAAATATATTCATTTTTATATGTGTGCCCAGGTCAAACTTTGACCTGGGCCCACCACCACCACGTTTGGATTTTACCAATGCAGAGGACTTCACGTGGGAGGCTTACGTTCCGTTTCTTTTTTTCATCGGCGAAAGAAGAAAGTCCAAGCGTGAAAGTTGTGTGCCCAAACTTTGGGCCCCACCGTGAATAAAAGAAATTCGGCCATCCCAAAAAGGAACCTCCTGTAGACTTCGGTTTAACAAATCGTTATCCGAATTCAAACTTGAGACATAATTTAACAATTCTCCACCTTGACTCGATGTTTGAAGCCAAGTTATAGTGCTCATCATCCATGCTACTTTCCCAATGCCCTGACGGGCGCTCACTCTCCACAGACGCCAATAGAGCTCAAGCAGAGCTTGAGCTTCGCCAAAGGAAGCTTGAGCTTTCGTCAAAGAAACAAACTTAGTCATCATGTCTGCCGGGTTATCTACTGTAGCAATCTTTTTGACAATAACAATACCCTTAGCTAAGACATATCGGATGAAGTGGTACCTGATGTTGATATGCTTCGTTCGCTCGTGATAAACTGGATTATACGCCAAATATATCGCACATTGGTTATCACAGTGTATATCCACACTTTTCTGTTCTAATCCAAAGTCCGAGAGCAAACTTTGTAACCATATCGCCTCCTTCGCTATAAAAGTTAGCGCCATGTATTCTGCCTCAGTTGAAGACAAGGCAATGTGATCCTGCAAGAACGCTTTCCAACTAACTGCACCACCTACTAGCGTAAATACGTACCCTGCTAAAGACCTGCAATCATCCAAGTTACCGGCTTAATCCGAATCCACAAAACCAGTGGTCTCACTGCCATTACTGTCTCTCCGGTATACTATACCCACGTCTATTGTCCCCTTCAAATATATGAGGATCCACTTCACAGCTTCCCAATGAACTTTACTAAGATGCTTCATATAGCGACTAACCACGCTCACAGCTTGTGAAATATCAGGCCTAGTGCACACCATAGCATACATAATACTACCCACGGCACTAAAATAAGGAACACGGGACATATGCTCCTCCTCCTCCTCAGTCTGCGGTGATAATTTATCTGAAAGTTTAAAGTGTTTCGCTAAAGGTGTATTTACAGATTTTGCTGACTGCATATTAAAACGTGCCACGATCTTCTCAATATATTTCTTCTGAGATAGATGTAAAACTCCCGCAGTCCCGTCACACAAAATCTCCATACCCAATATTTTCTTTGTAGCACCTAAATCTTTCATCTCAAATTCAGCATTTAACTGCCTCTTCAGCATATTAATATCAGACATATTCTTAGCTGCTATCAGCATATCATCAACATATAAGAGTAAATAAATCAAAGAACCATTCTCTAATCTCCTAAAGTAAATGCAGCTATCCGTCTGATTTTTTGAATAGTTTTGACTAGCCATGAAAGCATCAAAACGTTTATACCACTGCCTAGGAGATTGTTTCAGCCCATACAAAGATTTCTTCAATAAGCAAATATGATCTTCCTTACTCGGAATAGCAAATCCCTCTGGTTGCCTCATGTAAATTTGCTCCTCCAATTCACCATGAAGAAACACAGTTTTCACATTTAGCTACTCTAAGTCGAGATCCTGCGAAGCAACTAAGGCAAGTAAAACACGAATAGAAGTATGTCTTACCACAGGAGAGAACACCTCATTGTAGTCAATTCCCTCACGCTGTGTATACCCCTGCACCACAAGTCTCGCCTTATACCTCGCTGCCTCAACACCGGGAATGCCCTCTTTCCGTTTGAAGACCCATTTACTTCCGACAATCTTTTGGCTCTTGGGTACTTTGACCAGCTCCCATGTCTGATTTCGATGGAGTAATTCCATCTCTTCACTCATAGCCCCTAGCCACTGCGATGACTCCGAACTAGCCATCGCCTCAGAGTAAGACGAAGGCTCATCTGTCTCTACCTCATTACCTACAGTTAATGCATAAACAATATATATATAACCATAACGTACCAGTGATTTAATTTGCCTTCTCTATCTATCTGCGGCTATAGTGTGCTGTGGCTTTGCTGGTTGTTCACTATCACCAACTTCAGGAACTGCGGCTTCATCTGCAGTCTCAATTCGAGGTCTCCGGAGTCTCCACCTGAAGCTCCACCTCACTAATAACACCATGATCTGTCTTCTCTGCTGGTTGTGTCACATAACTCCTCTGTTGAAGCATTGCAGTCTCGTCGAAGATCACATCTCTGCTGATTAGAAAACCGGGTGATCTGGGATCAGTGCACCACAGCCAGTAGCCTTTCACCTCATGTGCATAACCCAGAAATATGCACTTCTTCGCCCTCGGCTCAAGCTTACCATCACTCACATGAGCATACGTAGGACATCCAAATATACATAATCCGGAATAATCAATGGGTTTGCCTGACCATACTTCCTCAGGAGTCTTCCACTCGATAGCAAATGATGGAGATCGATTAACCAGGTAACATGCCATGTTTACTGTTTCGGCCCAAAATTCCTTGCCAAGTCCTGCATGCGAAAGCATGCATCGAGCTCGCTCAAGCAAAGTTCTGTTCTTCCGTTCTGCCATGCCATTCTGCTGTGGTGTCCCAGGTACTGTGCGGTGTCTCACAATACCTTCTTTCTCGCAGAACTCGGTAAAATATTTACTACAGAACTCCATGCCATTATCGGTTCTCAGGCACTTGATTTGCTTATCTGACTGTTTCTCAATCAATGCCTTAAATTTCATGAATTGATCAAACACATCATATTTGTGCTTCAGAAAGTAAACACATACCTTCCTTGAATAATCATTGATAAATGTCAGCATATATCGAGCACCTCCTTTTGAAGGAACTGAAAACGGGCCCCAAACCTCTGAATGAATATATTTAACTGGTCGTTTGGTCGAATGGATAGCTGTAGTAAACTTAACCCGGTGCTGCTTCCCATAGATGCAGTGCTCACATAAGTCCAGCTTTCCTGTCTTCTGACCCTTCAACAACCCTCTTTCACTCAGCATCGTCATACCTGCCTCACTCATGTGCCCTAAACACATATGCCATAATTGAGTCAAGTCAGATTTTGACTCACCTGATGAAACTGCAGCAGTTCCGGTCACGGTCTCTCCTAGTAGATGATATAGAGTATTCACTTTCTTCCCCTTCATCACTGTCATGGCACCTCGAGAGATTTTTAGTGCTCCACCTTCAGCGGTGTACCTACATCCGATGTCATCGAGTGTCCCCAGAGAAATAAGGTTCTTCTTGAGCTCTAGTACATGCCTCACATCTGTCAATGTGCGCACCACCCCATCGTGCATCCGAATCCGAATTGTCCCTATCCCCACAGCCTTACAGACTACATTATTCCTCAAAAGAACTCTACCACCATCTGCAGTCTGGTAAGTAGTAAACTAGTTCTTATGAGGCGTCATATGATAAGAACACCCCAAATCCAGCACCTATTCATCTCCTGACGAAGTAGCAGTTACATATAAGACAGCTTATGCATCACTATTGCTCCCCTCGGCAACATTTGCCACACTGCTTGTGGCATTCTGCCTATCAGCTTTATTCCTATGCTTTGGACAATCTCTCCTGATGTGCCCCTCCTCGTGATACTCAAAGCACTTCACGCATCCCTTGGACTTTCTATGGCATGATTTTGATATGCTTTTACCTCTGCTGCTACTAGGCCCTCGATGTTGTTCTCTACCCCGAATCGTCATTCGCCAGACTATCATCTCGCAACTTTATCTGCTACTCCTTAGAGAATAAGGCGGACTTTACCTCTGAGGTAATTGTAGTACGCCCTTGCAACAGTGAATCAATAAAGTGCTCCCATGACTCTGGTAAAGAGGCTAACAACATCATGCCCTGTTCTTCATCATCCAGTATCTTACCGACGTTCTTCAAATCCAACATGAGTTTATTAAATTCATCTATGTGGGTTCTGATAGACGTACCTTCAATATATCTAAATTGAAACATCTTCAACATGTACAAGCGATTGTTCAAACATTTCTTCACATAGAGTGCTTGAAGTTTTGCCCATAATGCTACGGCATCCTTCTCCTCAACAACTTCTATTAAGACTTCATCAGTCAAATTTAACAGGATTATGCTCTTTGCTTTTTCCATTAGCTCTACCCTCTTTGAGGCTTTCATGATAATAGGCAACTCATCTTTACCATCCAGTGCGTTGGCCAAACCTTGTGTTGTCAGTAATGCCCACATCTTGATGCTTGATAACACAAAGTTGTTGCTCCCATTAAACTTCTCAACTTCAAATTTCTTCTCAGACATAATTACAGTAACAGAATTTCCAGATGATAATCAGACAAGCAAAAGCTCCAAATCACAATCAAGAAATCCAACCCCAAGCTCTGATACCAATTGTTGGGATATAATAAGCAGAAACGACAGGATCTTATAATTTACGTCAACGCGAAATCACCAAAGAAATAAACGAGAAAAATAAGGACACTAGAAATTTATGTGGTTCGGTTCGAGTATCGGTACCTACGTCCACGGAGAGAGCCAGCAGCAAATAATCCACTAAAATCGGAGAATCAGAGTTTACAATCACTCACACGCTCGAGTGTTTCCCACACCTAGATTTAACCCAAAAACCCAAAATATTTATAAATAAACAACTCATTTGGGTATAAACTCACGGCACAAAGTTACTGCGCGTTCAAGATCAAAACCAAACGCTCTACGTACGGCTTCGCGTATTCGCGTGGCTTCAAAATCTTGCGGCTCTTCTCAAGCGGCGTGGACATGTGACGGCTTCTCGGACGTGCGGCTTCTCTTTTTACGTAGGTCGTCGGCCGCTCCACGCACTCCATCAAAGAAGGAAATATATTCGTTTTTATATGTGTGCTCAGGTCAAACTTTGACCTGGGCCCACCACCACCGCGTTTGGATTTTACCAATGCAGAGGACTTCACGTGGGAGGCTTACTTTTCGTTTCTTTATTTTTCGTTTCTTTTTTTCATCGGCGAAAGAAAAAAGTCCAAGCGTGAAAGTTGTGTGCCCAAACTTTGGGCCCCACCATGAATAAAAGAAATTCGGCCATCCCAAAAAGCAACCTCATGTAGACTTCGGCGTAGACGTCTATGTGTGTATGTCCAAAGAAGAAATTCTTCTTTTTATCTTTATCCGAATTGAAATTTACTTGGGAAAAACTTTATCGACAAATTCGGTTTAACAAATCGTTATCCGAATTTAATCTCGAGACATAATTTAACAATGGCCATGAAGGTCTCGAGCGAGGGCTTGAGGTCATCGTGACTATTGAAATATAATATGTGGAAAAAAATATGATTTTGCACATAAGTTAATGCAAAAGATCTGGAGAAATAAAAAAGAAATAATAAGTACACTAGAAATTTATCTTGTTGGGTCCGAGTGTTGATATCTACATCCATAGGGAGAACCAACAGCTTCAATAATAATCGGAGAATTAGAATTTCAATCGCTCGCACACTCGAGTGTTTTCTATAACTAGATTTAAATTTAAACGTAATGTGTTTATGAATAAACAACTCAATTCAGAGGTAAAATCACACAACAAAATCAGAACCTGTGTCAGATTTCTTTGTGCGGCCGAGCCCTGAGAACATTGTGCGTTCTGTCGCGGCTTTGTCTTTCGATTTTACTGTATGGCTCCAACGATGTCACCGTGTGTGTGGCTATCAGGAAAGAAAACCTTGTTCGGCAATTTATATGGGAGTCCACAATGCGGTCAAAGTTAGAAAGTCCTTTGACGTTGGTTAAATCCTCGAATAAGACCAAAAAAAGAAAAAGAAAAGGAAAGGAAAAACAAACTCTCAATGGCAAGACTGCATGTCTGATGCATATTCTTGAAAATACGAATATCCACAAATAATATATTTGTGTGCCCCTTCCTTTATGCAATTTAGGAAATTTCTTCAATGGAGAAATTCTAATCCATTTTAAAATTTTTATCTCAACAAATTTGATTTAACTAACCAATATTCAGACTCAAACTCAAGACATATTTTAATAATTGTCTATATTGGCTCGACGTTTGAAGTCAAGTCATAGTGTTTATCATTTATGTTGCTCTCCCAACATCCCGATGGATGCTCATTCTCTACAGGTGCCAATTGAGCTCAAGCAAGATTTGAGATTTGCCAAAGGAACAGGTTTAGTCATCATGTCTACCGGATTCTCACCTGTCGATATCTTCTTCATGACAACCTTACCTTTTGCTAAGACATATCGAATGAAATGGTACCTGATGTTAATATAATTTGTTCGCTCATGATAAATTAGATTATATGCCAGATATATCGCACATTAGTTATCACGGTGTATATCAACACTTTTTTGATCTAACCCAAAGTCCAAGAGCAAACTTCCTAACCATAACGCCTCTTTTGTTATAAAGGTTAACGCCATGTACTCTACTTTAATTGAAGACAAGATATAACATGGTCCTATAAGGACGCTTTCCAACTTAGTGCATCACCTACTAAATATGTACCTTACTAAAGACCTACACTTATCCAAGTCACCAGTGTGATTAGAATCTGCAAAACTATTAGTCTCATTGCCATTGTTGTCCCGTTGGTACACTATACCCACGTCTATTTTTCTTTTCAAATATTTGAGGATCCACTTTATAGCTTTCTAATGAATTTTACTAGGACGCTTCATATAACGGCTAACTATACTCACAGCTTGTGAAATGTCAGGTCTACTACATATCATAGCATACATAATATTACCCACTACACTAGAATAAGGAATACAAGACATATGCTTCTCCTCTTCCTTAGGTTGTGGTGATAACTTATTTGAAAGTTTATAGTGCTTTGGTAAAAGTGTATTCACGGATTTCGCTAATTGCATATTAAAACGTGCTACAATCTTCTCCATATATTTCTTTTGAGACAAACATAAAACTCTTGCAGTCATATCATGTAAAATCTCCATACTTAATATTTTCTTTGCAACAACTAAATCTTTTATCCCAAACTCAGCACTCAATTGCATCTTCAGTACATCAATATTAGACATATGCTAAGTTGCTATTAGCATATCCTCAACATAAAACAACATATATATCAAAGAACCATCCTCCAGTTTCCTAAAGTAAACAGAGCTATCCGTCTGACTTTTTGAATAGTCTTAACTAGCTATGAAAGCATCAAAATACTTATACCACTACCTAGGAGATTATTTCAACCCATACACAGATTTCTCTAACAAACAAACATATTCTTCCTTACCTAGAATAACAAATCCTTCTTGTTGTCTCATGTAAATTCACTCCTCCAACTCATTGTGAAGAAAAGCTGTTTTTGCATCTAGTTGCTCTAGCTTGAGATCTTGTGCAGCAATTAAGGTAAGTAAAACACAAATAAAAGTATGTCTTATCACAAGAGAGAACACCTCGTTATAGTTAATGCCCTCTTGTTAGGGGTGAGCATGGTTCAGGTAGGTAGTTCCCATCCTAGAATTGGGAACCACCTGTTAAAGACCGCTTCCAAAAAATTGAAACCGAAAGCTGTCTGTTGGTTCAATGGATTCATCCGAGAACTAGATCGCCGGTCTGGTCTGATTCCTAGGTAGGTCCATGGAACCTGTCCAACCAAGTTTCATGGACTCAGTGTAAAATTTTCCAACAAGCTAAAGTGAAGCAAAAAAAGAAAGAATAAGAAATTTCTTCCCTAATCTTAATTGCAAGATTAGTAAAAATATTGGGTTCATATTAAAAGTTAAGAGTCGATGGGTGTTGAGATTGAGAGCTAAGGCCGTGAGTGAGAGATAGAGAGACAACTCAAACGAGGTGAGAGTGAGAAAAAATGAGCAATAATTAGTTAATGGATGTTGAGTTTCAAATTAATAATTTTAGGATTTTCATTTTTCTTAAATTTTTTTTGGTCGAAAATATTTCTAAAAATTAAATATATATCTATCTATTACTGATCCAGTTTGGGCCAGTAGGTGGTTCCACACCTAGAATCAGGAATTGGATCGGTATCCACTAGTTCCAATAAATGAGAACCTAGTCGGAGAACTAGTTAGGCATGAAAGTCGTTGGCGACGAAAATCATTGGTAGGGCGCTTGTTACGATCATTCCACCATTTCGGATATCAATGCTTCTTAAAACACTTGCTTTCAAGATGTCTATCCATTTTACAGTGAGTACAATGTAAAATGGGTTTGGAAGAACTTGTCAGCAAAGAAGTGCGAGTATAATTAAGACGAATCGCGGCCATGGCAGCAGGATTGGGAATAACAATGCGATTGTCCTGAATAGTGCACTGTTGTTCCTCTTGTAATAGTAAGGCATATGCTCAGTTGATAGTAGGGAGTGGATCCATAAGGAGGATGTGACTTTGAATCGTGGCACAAGATTCATTGAGGCCTTGGAGAAAATCCAATAATGAATCTATTTCAAGAAATTGTAGAAGAGTTGAAATTGCTCCACAAATGCAAGTCGGCAAGGCTTGGTACGACAATAATTCATCTCGATAGATTTAATCACAATGTAGTAAGCAGATATCGAAATTGTACCTTGTTGATCTATAGATAAAGCCCTACAGATCTCAAAAATTCAAGGAGCATTACGAGGGGAGAAGCGCTTCCAAAGATTATTTGAGACATCATTTGCCGAGTCATGCCAAAGAATGCTATGTGAGATTGTTGGTACAGTAGAATGAATCAACCAGGATCTCACCATGCTATTGCAATGTATCCATAAGGGATAATCCGAAGAGGTCGAATTAGGACGCCGCAAGGACCCATCAACAAAACACAATTTATTTTTTACCTCAAGAGCCATGAACATGGCACGATGCCATGTTGGATAATTGTCTCCATTTGAAGGAGGAGAGACTAAAGGAGCAATTGGATGGTCACTTGAATGAAGAAAATATGGAGAATTATATCGATCTTGGAAGAAATAGTGGAAGGGTTTTGATTGGCCATGAAGAAGAAACTATCTCGAGATTGATGTTTGCTTTGATACCATGAGAAAGGATGAAAAAGATCCCAATTTGAAATGATTCAATTCTTTTTGTATTCTAAAATGTACATATTTATACACAATTCACAACTATATTTTCTAAATCAACTCCTACATACATGAGAAGTACAATCAAGATTGAATAAAACAACCAAGGATAAGGTATATGATTTGCTAAGATTTCATAGAATAAACAACTAGGGATAAGGTATATGACCACGCTAAGATTTCGTATGATTTGCTAAGATTTCATGTGATCACACTAGACTCTGTTTTGTAATCCGAGAAGTCCCAATAGCTTTCAAAACTTCGTCACCTTTGTCGACTGATAGCAACGGCATTTCCGAGATCACGTTCCACCATTCGATTTCCAATTATGACCATAGCCTCTTCGTCAAGGTACGAATCTCTTCACTCTCTTTTGATTTGCAAAATGTGGAAGCCACAATTGATGCTCGAATGAGAGTTAAATGATGAAGAAGAGCTTGAAAATAGATGATGGATATTCAGATATCATCACAATTAAATGGATTGAAAGCGATGCGTCACTAATCCTTCTGTGCAATGTGTTTGAACCGGTTACCATGTGCTTGTAAACATGTCTAAACGAAGCCGTGTTCTTTTTTGAGGAAAATCTTCCGAGTCAAAACACTTTGATGTTCATTTCAATTTCAAATCGCAACATTCATCTTCGATTCATCCATCTTGTATTCATTTTCCTGTGAATCATGTTTATGGCCGTATTTAAGCCCCTTCTTGTGTTCTCCGTTTTGCATATCTTTGCAGTCATCCATGGTTGCTTATGGAGAACAAATGGATTCGAATTGATGGACTGAGCTTTGATTTGAGGAAGTGTTCATTAGTCTATTTCTCCCTGTTTTCATTATCGCTAGAGTGTTGGAGATGTCGGTGGTTGGTGGTCTCTTGGGGTGGATTTAGCTTTCCGGCGGTGGTTCAGTGGTGGTGGACGGATGTAACTGGCAGCGATGTATAAATTGCTCTCAGCTTGAAGCTTGAATGCTCCGGTTATTGATTTAGGCTGCTCTGGATTTTAGGCGTAAGTTCTGGGCATTCTGAAGAAGGAAAACGGTGGTAACGAGAAAATAAAAAGGAAGGAAAAATAGAAAATGTATAAGAGGAAAAAATATATATATTTTAAAAAAGTCTTGAATTTTGGAAAAATTTCAAATAAAGATATAAAGTCCCTTTATTTCTTCAAAAGATTGCCCAAAGTGAAATTTATTCAAATGAGGGCATAAAATGATTATGTCAGTCCTAATTAAGTGTCTAACCTCCAAATCTTCCGGCTGATCAAGAGTATTTTTATACAAAGACAATTTTTTTTTCTCTTCCCTGTAATCATCATCCGCTTTAGGGGCATTTAAATCAAAGCTTAGTCCATTACTTCAAATAAGCCCCTCCTTGTGTCCTTCGACGTGCTCACAGAGGCCTCGACCTCCTTCTCTGGCTTGAGGAGGGGGCGGTGAGGGCAGAGGGCCGGGACGAGGCAATGGGGGAGAGGTCTTTGAGCTCGCTTTCCATGGCAGAGGGGGAGATTCTGCTGGTGCAGTGAGAGTTTTGCAATAGAATTGGGGCGGCGGCGGCGGTGGTGGCTGCATTGTGGAGGAGGAAGAGAGGAGTGCTTGTAGATCTGGGAAAGGTAGTGTAATGGATTTAAGTTTGGGTTTGGGTTTTGTTTGTTCATTGGCATGATAATTCTTTTTTTCCCCTTTTTTAAATGCGCCCACCCAGTGGAGTGGTCAGATTTGATGTTGATACGTGCAACAAGGAGCAATTGTATGTATGCCACCGGTATCGCTGCAATACTCGAGCTGGTTGTTCTTGCACATGCCGTCACTAAGACTGTTGCTTTTCTATATCCCAGATTCAACCCTTCTGGTACTTGAATTCGGTGTTCCACGGGTTTTTTCGAAATTAGAAGACTAGAAGGACACTCCTCTATCTGATAGTCCTTCTCATCGGATGGAAACTTCACATCCTCGGATCCATGTTGGGCACAGCCTCTTGCCCCGGATCAAATGTGATTGGCCACTCTTCCCTGTTCATCTTGTTAGATGAAGAAGAAAATGAACAGGGAAGAAGAGAAAGAAAGAAATATATATATATATATATATATATGTATATGTATATGTATATGTATATGTATATGTATATGTATATGTATATGTATATGTATGTGTATGTATGTATGTATGTATATTTGAATGTAAATGCCCTTGATCGGCATAATAGTTAATCAACCGGTGAGGTTAAGCCTTTATTTGAAATTATCATTATCATTTTAGGTCTTTATTCGAAACAAAGTTTACTCTTATCCTTTTTTTTAGAAACTTATGGCACTTCATACTGTCATTTGGAATTTTCTCACTTATTTTTGTTGAATTTTGGGCTCATTGTTAGCATGGTGAAAAAATGGGGCTAAATTCAATCTTAGTAAGAATTGAGATAGGGGTTACTTTGGTTCTAATAGCAAATTAGGCTCAAATGGTTTGTTTTAAAAAATGTGTAACAAAACACGAATTACACCCATTAGCTCAGACCCATGAAACCATCTTGGACAATATTCGGATTGGGCACAAGGGCCCAGCCCAAGTCCCTCTTTCCAATAGTAAAAAAAAGAAAAAAACGAAATTAAAATTTCAAAAAATAGTTAGAAAAATACGTCTTGATGAGATATTAGGGGTGTGTTTGTTTCGCGGAATACATTTTCAGGGAAAACATTTTTCTCATTTTCCGGCGATTGGTTCACTCAGAAAAATGAGTCAACGGAAAACGTTTTCCTAGTCAACATAAAACGTTTTCCTAACAAAGCTTAAATTCAGGAAAATGATTTCCCCTTTGAAAAGATCGGAAAACGTTTTCCGAATCTACCAAAGCTTAGATTTAATGCTTGGTTTACAAACAATTATTCTTATAAAGATATATTTTTAAATTTAATAATTCTTTTCAAAATATTTTTAAAAAAAATCGAATTTTTAATTTTTTAATATAATTTTTTTTAATTTTTTAAAATATAATTTTTAATTATTTTTATTTTTAAAAAATATAATTTTTAATTTGTAATAATTTTTTTTCTTTTTCTCTTTTCTTTTTTCTTCTTCGGCTGGCCGCCAGTCACGATAATAGCCGATGACTAGCCACAGGCGAGATCGAGCTCGCCCGACGCCGGCGAGCTCGAGTCTCCCCAGATCCGACGAGGCTCGAGCCTCGCCAATCATCGGCGACCTGCCGGCGAGCTCGAGCCTCGCCTCGCCTGTCACCAGCCATCACCTTGCCGGCCATCGGCTAAGGAAGGAAGAAAAAGAAAAAGAAAAAAAAATTGAAATATGAAAAATAATTATAATTTTGATTTTTTATAAAAAGAAAAATATTAAGGTGATTGACTCAACAAATTAATTTGGAAGTAAGAAGCACACTATTGTCAATTGTTAGGTCAAATGTCATTCAATCATTTTTCAAATGCGATTCAAACACCAGAAAATACTTTCAGTTACGTATCACCAAACAAAGGAAAACTAACCATTTTCCTGGAAAACTAACCATTTTCCTGGAAAACTAACCATTTTCCTGGAAAATGGTTTCCCGGAAAACATTTTCCAAAAACGTTACGTTTTCCGTGAAACAAACACACCCTAGGTCTTAGAATTAGATTTAACATAGTGTCATTTAGTTGATATTCATATACTTTAGAGATTTTGTGAGTGCTTTTTTTATTGTTTAGTTTTGGTAGGTTGATCTTTTAGACAAGTAATTAAATTTGATTTGAACTAAGCTCATAGGGTTGTTGTCCTAGGCTTAATTATGAGGTCATGTTATATTTTTTGCTCGACTTGTATTAGATTACTTTACATCATTTTACTCTTTACTCGTTCTCTCATTACCATATTTGATGAATTGATTGCCATTATATTATATTATTTTTCTTTTTGAATTGTGATTTGCCTATTTTAGTTGAATGATTAGATTACATTTTATGATCATAATAAACATAAAAAGCCATTGCATGGACCCTTAGCGGATAAGAATCTTGGAATTCATAATTTTGTTAAAAAGTTCATATGAACACATTAGCTGACAAAAAATCAAGTTTAGCTACTAAAATGTCACTAATTAGATAATTAGTGTAATAAAATTTCTAATCCCAAACTTTTTGGTTCCATAGAAAGTGATGTACATTCCCATACTTCACTTAGTTCTAGCCCAACCCAATAGACTATTAGTGACTCTTCATATTGAATTTTTACAAGGTTAATCAAATTTTCATTTAAATCCCAATGCGTGTGAAATAAGGATTTGGGAGAATTGAGCCAATTGAAGATTATTGGGTCCCAACTCGGCATTATCTATAAACCCGTCATATCACTAACATGCTTGTTTGAGAGGGTCGTAGTATTCGAAAGCGAAAATATAAGAACTGACATGTACTCTATTTGTACATGATTATTGCTTTATTTCTTTTGTGTTTGGAATTTAAATAAATTAGATATGATTGAATAATTTCGTCCATCACACCATGAGATGCTACTTTCAAAAGCGTTGCATTTCACACTAGTAAAATAAACGTTTAGATTTCTCAATAAATAGGCCTTGGGTAGACTCATGGCTTCTTGTACTGTCGAGTCCAGTCCGTAAGTCATTAAAGCAAAAGGAGCATTCGAAAACGATATGAATCAAAGCAGCAAATTCCACTTGTCGCATTAGAATCTATTCACGAAATGAAGGACACATAAAAAGGGGTGGAGCGAGAAGCGAAGGCACGAGTCCAATGAAACCTCGACAACCAAGAAGATCGAAGCTTCTTTTTGGACCATCACAGAAAAGACTTCTCGGAATGTAGACCTTCCAATCTTACGTCGAAGGATGGAGGGTGAATAGGCAGATAGAATCTCGAGCAAAACCTCTCGCGGGCCCGAAAGGGCGGAGAGAATAATGTGAACTAGTTGGGCCCTTTTTGTCGTTTTCATGGATTCGAAAGGACCGTTTTTGTCGTTTCGTGGATTCGGTGTTGCCATAGATCACGTCCCGACCTGCTTCATTTATTGATGCGTATCCTACACACATTCACCGAAGAGAAGGAAGAGATCGGCACCGGGACAGGATGGCAGATGTTCAAGCTCGTGCTGCCATGTGTGAAGTTGCAGTAGCTGCATCCGGAAAGGCCATGATAATGTTCCGGCATCTACAAATTAAAATTTAGCGAGGCAGCTTTCCGATATGATGTTTTGTCCATATATAGATATATACATTGCATCGTTCCTCTACTTTGTTTTTGTTTTATTCGACAGGTGTTTTACTTTGTTATTCAGGTCAATTTTAAATCAAAGAATAGTTATTGGAGCATTCCACGTCCTTAGTCTTAATTTTTTAATGAATTGATCTTTCATTAAATGAGATTTTTTGATAAAGTGAGTAATAATTTCAATCATTCTTTTAATTTATTCGCATGGAAGATAGTGGCCCCACCATCTTATATTACATGGCCATACTAATTACCATAGCGTGTTGGAAATGAATTTTTCTCTCTAAATTGGTATCTCTAACGGGTTGCCTTATCACCTCAAAGAGTTTCAAAGAAAGGATTGAAGGAATTAATTTCTTTGTCAATAGAAATTTTTAAATTGAACATTTTTAGGCTTTACCCCTTTCCACTTTTTATTTTTGGACAAATCCGCTAATTAGGAGATAGGTTTGGAATCCTAAACAAGGCAAGGGTGAGGAAAAAAAATCAAACCGGACTAGAAATTATTTGAACCAGTCAATTCTAGAAGGTTCCTTGTGGACCCACTAATATATATATATATCCTATTTGTGTTTCAAAACCCTAACTAGAGAGTCTTTTCAAGCTTTCACTAAGCCCTAACTCACTTCATTCTCCTCCAACGCACTCAAGTAGTCACACTCTCTCTTGTAGCTCGCACTCGGGGCTTGTAGCCTTGCTTGCCTCTCAGGACGAGAATTGCTCCTCAACCATCAAAACCATTTGCCTGTTTTTTAGTTTCTTCGCTTAAGTCTCATGCCACTCTCTCGTAGCCTCTCTCGTCGCTCATGACACTCGTCGCTCCTCTTGCAGCCTCGATCACTAACAACACTTGTCCCTCCCTCTTTGTAAGTCCTCAGTTCCTCTCCGGTTAGACTGGTCTATATGAAGAATTAAGTAAATATGCAACATTTGTGGCAAACTCTTGTAGTGATTGTCGTGTTATGATTGTCAAACTTTGTGGCAAACTCGTAGGTAGTAAAGCTTGTGAACTTGCATGTACAAACAACTCAAGACACGACTAGTCCATGGATCCATCCGGGTGGGTCTAGGAACCAGTGGATGGTTGTGATTTCCAATTTCAAGATGAGAACAGGCCTACTCTAGAACCAATTACCCCTAATACAAGGTACTCCAAGAAAAAAACCCCTATCTTTGAAAGGCTTATGCACTCCACTCGTTAACACTAAACGATGAAAGTAAGAGCAAGAAAGAAGCGGCTCTTCCCACGTAGGAGTCACCATTAAGTTACATTTATTTGACTAGTAACCCAATTGTCTTTTTTCTATTGGGACTGTTCCACTTTATGTCATATTAATGTAGATGCATACAATTTGTTTGGTCTTCTAATGTTAATATGGCAATATATCAAAGGGGTATACCTCCTAAATTGAGATTATGATAATCCCAACTATAACATTCAAGAGGGTACAAAAACAACATTTACTACAAAAGCATTTATATAATTACTTTAGTCATTATAATTCCACAATAAAATTGTAGAAATTGATATAGAAGAAAAGAGGAAAGTGTATAAAATAAAATAGGAGAGCGTAAAAACTTATTAGGGTTTGCTGCTCCTCACACTTTTATTATTAATCAAATAATACTTAATGACCATAACAACCCTCTCAGTGTCGATGTCCATAATAACCCTCTCACCCTTTAACACTCCCCCTCAAGCTGAAGCATAGATATCAATCATGTCCAGCTTGTTACAAAAATACTCAACCCTATTGTTCCCTAAAGATTTGATGAAAATATCAGCTAGTTGTTTATCAATCCCAACATAACTAGTAGAAATAACTCCAGCTTGAAGCTTCTCACAAACAAAGTGACAATGATCTTCAAAATAATTGGTACGCTCATGGAATATTGGATTTGAAGTAATATGGATTGCTGCCTGATTATCACACCACAACTCCATTGGCACGGGATCTTTGAGTCCGAGTTCAACTAATAGTTGACACTTCCATAATAACTCATAAGTAGCTTGAGCCATAGCTCTATATTCTGATTCTATACTGGATCTAGTCACAACACTTTGCTTCTTACTCTTCCAAGATACTGAGTTTCCTCCCACAAAAGTGCAGTAACCCATACATATAGGAGAGACGGCCCAATCAGCATCTGAAAATACTTCCACTCTTCTGTGACCATGATCACAATAGAAGAGATCACGACCTAGAGCTTTCTTCAAATATCTCAAAATTCTAACTACAGCATCCCAATGAGAGGTATGAGTGGAAGACATAAACTAGCTCACAACGCTCACTGGAAAGAGAAATATTGGATCAAGTGACAGTTAGATAATTTAATTTTTCAACAAGTCTTTTATATCTTGCGGATCATCCACAATGTACCATCCTCTGCCATCAATTTCAAGCCAACTTCCATTGGTGTATCTAGGGCGCGCATGATAACACTTATGTTTCTCTATTTCTCTGTTTCTCTGTTCCCTGGAACAGGTTTGGAACAGAAATCCGTTTGGTAACGCAATTTGATTTCTCTATTTCTGAAACAGATTTCTATTTCAGAAATAGAGAAATCGAAGAAATCAGAAGTAGAAATTTTCTACTTCTCTGTTTCTGAAGTAGAAATAGAAAAAAAAAATTTCTCCATTTGAGCATTTCTTCATTCACGGGCTTATCACTTTTCTACGGGAGTTGCTTCTCTTTTCTCCTCAACGCTTCAACCCTAGCGACTCCTCACTCCTCAGAACCTACCCATCCTCGTCGTCGCCTCCTCCGTCCGCCTCCTCCGTCCGTGTCTCCAGAGTCCATCCTCGCCATCACCTCCTCCGTCCGCATCTCCGAAGAACCTGTTCATACTGGCCGTCGCCTCCTCCGTCCGCATCTCCGAAGTCCATCCTCGCCGTCGCCGTCGCCTCCTCCAGGCCGTCGTCGTCGCCTCCTCCGTCCGCCTCCTTCGTCCGCGTCTCCTCCATCCATCCTCGCCGTCGCCGTCGCCTCCTCCGTCCTCATCCTCCGTCCGCGTCTCCGAAGTCCATCCTCGCCGTCGCCGTCGCCTCCTCTGTCCGCCTCCTCCGTCTGCGTCTCCGAAGTCCATCCTCGCCGTCACCGTCGCCTCCTCCGTCCACCTCCTCCGATTCGAGGTCTTCCCTCTCTCTCTCTCTCTCTCTCTCTCTCTCTCTCTCTCTCTCTCTCTCTCTCTCTCTCTGTGCGCGATTTGTTTGTTCTGTTTTCCTTGCTTGGGGTTTCGCTGTTCTTGGCCGTTCTTGTGCCGAGCTCGATCAATGCGTGTTGTGCTGCTATCTGGTGTTTCCTTGGAGATCATGGGCGGACAACCCATGCCGTCCCGGGTCCGAATTCTTCCTCATCCCAGGCGGAATTAGATGAAAAAATTAGATTCTTGATTGCGTTCGGACGAAGTGGGCAATTGCGATGTGCTGTGAATTCTGGTTTTTTGGCTTCGTCGATGGGTTCTGTGTTCTTTTAGTTGTTTTATCTTCCTGCGGGTGAGAGCTTGATTCCCAATAATGATGGAGAAGGCGGAGTCGGAATTCTGGTTTTTTGGCTTCGTCGATGGGTTCTGTGTTCTTTTAGTTGTTTCTATCATTTATTTGCTTCACCCATAGTCACCATGCATTTCAGGAAAACGTATATGCCAGCGCTTTCATTGCTTGCAACTGTTGTTTTATTACCAGAATTGGATTGACATGCCTATTCATTTTGTATACTTGGCAAAATCTGGAATAACCATACCTATGATATGAGCCCTTTGATCGATGAGCACAGAATATATGCAAAATCGATACGGCAATGAGAAGCAGGGTCATATGTACAAGTTTTTAGTCTTCATCTCCATCCTATGTTGTTTTAGTATTATTTCGACTATTATTTTGTATTTGAGGATTTCCTATGTTGTTTTAATATTATTTTGACTATTATTTTGTATTTGAGGATGTCCTATGTTGTTATCTAACTAATTTTTATTCCTAGAAATAGAAATTTTATTCTGTTATCAAACGGATTTCTGTTCCAGAAATAGAAATTTTGTGTCGTTATCAAACGGGTTTCTTTGCTCAGAAACTTGGCCGGGGAATAGAAATTGAGAAATCAATTTCTGACCAGAAATCAATTTATGTTCCAGAAATTTTGTCATGCGCGCCCCTAGTGGTTTAGCTCCTAGCATACCTGTCTCTTTTAGCAAATATGCCTCTTTTAGCAAATCCAAAACATACTTGTGTTTTAGATATAAATACCTTCCTTTGCCTATGCCACTTCAATACCCAAAAAATATCTTAATCGCCCCAAATCTTTTGTTTGAAATTTTTGTGGCAAATACAGTTTCAATTCATCAATCCTTGTAGGATGATCTCTAGTTATAACAACATCATCCACATAAACTACAAGAAATATCCGACCAACTCCAGAAACGCGATAAAATATAACTACATCTAAATAGTCCAAACTAAAGCACCGCCTTAGTAAACCTCCTAAACCAAGCTCTGGGAGACTGCTTCAAACCATATAAAGATTTCTTCAAACGATAGACATAAGCAAGCTCCCCAAAAGCAACAAACCCAAGTGGTTGCTTCATATACACCTCTTCATGTAAATCACCATGAAGAAAGGCATTTTTAACATCAAGTTGAAAAAGAGGCCAACAAGCAGAAGCAGTTAAAGAAAATAAAAGACGAATAGAGGCCATCTTAGCCACTGGAGAGAAAGTATCACCATAATCGACCCCATAAACCTGTACATAACCTTTTGCAACCAATTTGGCCTTGAGGCGATCAAGCAACCATCGGGATTAACCTTCACAGTAAACATCCATTTACATTCAATAGTAGTCTTCCTTACAGGTAGATGAACAAGATCCCAAGTTTAGTTTTGGTCCAATGCCAATAGATCATGATCCATAGCTGTCCTCCAGCGTAAACTAGATAGTGCTTCAACAAAAGTTTTAGGAATAGGATGTGTATCAATAGTGTCCAAACTAGCCCAAAAAGAAGTAGACAAACCAAAATAGGTGACAAACTATGCAATAGGGTGTTTGGTACAACTACGAACTCATTTACGATGTGCAATAGGGATATCGAGGTCAATATGTGACATGCTTACCTCAAACTCAGAGGACAAAGAAGACGAAATGGGCGGAGGTACATCTGCAGGCGGCTCCACATGTCGATGAGGATGTCTACTATATACATGCTAGATTGGTAGAGGAACTAATGGAGAATTCAAAGTGGATTTCAAAATAACATATATAAAGGAATCATCATCCACTGTAGGAGGCTCCATTGGTTCATCAAAATAAATAGTATACTCAAAGAAGGAAACATCTGCAATGGTAAAATACTTGTGCAAAGAAGGACAATAACAATGGTAGCTCTTCTGTGTACGAGAATACCAAAAAAAAAAAATGCATTTAAGAGACTGAGGATCTAATTTGGAAAGCCTTGGACGATGGTCACGAAAATAGCAGACACAACCAAATATACGAGGTGGTAAATGAAACAAGGATTCTGAAGGAAAAAGAAGAGAGCGTGAAGTGACACCCTTAAGATAGAGGATGGCATGCATTTGATAAGATAACATGTAATCATGACAACATCAGCCCAAAAGGATTTATCTACCTTCATTTCAAATATCAATGATCAAGCTACTTCTAACAAGTAACGGTTCTTCCTTATGGCGACATCATTTTGCTGTGGTGTATCTGAACAAGAAGATTGATGAAGGATGCCCTGTTGAGCCATGAATTCAGAAAAAGGATTAGAAAAATATTCTTTAGTATTATCGCTTCAAAGAATACGAGTGGGAACTGAAAATTGAGTATGTACTTCATTACCAAATGCACAAAACAAAGAAAATAATCATAACAACTTTTCATTAAATATAACCAAGTAACTCTTGAATAATCATCTACAAAAGTAACAAAGTACTTAAAATCCAACTTAGAAAGACTAGGACACGAATCCCATATATTAGAATGAACTAACACAAATGGCTGGGAAGCTTGTTTATTGACTCTTGGATGATAATTGCTATAGTGCAATTTCCCAAACTGACACGACTCACACTTAAGACTAGATAAAGAATGAAACTGAGGATCTAACTTCTTTAAACTTTCCAAGGAAGGGTGGCCCAAACAACAATGGATCTAATGTGGGGAAGTCATAGAACAAGCGACACCGGTAGTATTATCAAACAAGGATAGCCCCCCTGACAAATGTCCTTTACCAATCGTCTTCCTTGTCTTCAAGTCCTAAAAACATAGGAATTGGGATAGAAAGTTACAAAACAATTATATGTTTTTATAAGATGACTGACAGACATAAGGTTGAATGGAAAACTTATAAGATACATGACTAAAGATAAAGATATGGAGGATGTCAAAGGAACTGTGCCTATCCCCTTTACTATGAATAAAGAACCATCGGCTAATGTAACATTGGACATAGACTCATGAAAATAAAAAAAAAAATACCTGAAACTCCAATCGTATGATCGGTAGCACCTAAATCAATGACCTAAGGGCGAGAGGCAGAAGAAAGACATGATGTTGCATTACCTATTTGGACCAAAGTAGCTATGGAAGAGGATTATGAAACTAGCTTGGAAATTTGGAATTGATTATACCTGGCAAATTCCTCTTCTGTCATTCCGATCAACTTTCCTCCTTCAGAGGATTGTGAAGATGTACTAGACTCTACTGCATTGGCTACATTAGTTGCAGCCTATTGAGGGGGCCTTCTATGAAGCTTATAACAAAATCTCTGAATATGTCCAGGTAGACCACAATAATGACAAGTCCAAACAAACTCAGTATTACCCCTTGTGTCACTAGAAGTGTTACTAGATGAGGGTGGTTAGCCTCTACTAAAACCACGGCCGCCGCCACCACTTTGGCCACCACTATGACCTCGGCCACCACCGCAATTTCCTCAAGCTACCAAGGCTGAGCTATCACCTGTAGAAAATACATCCTTAGATGCTTCACGTGAGACCCTCAGGACATGAAAAAACATCTCAGTGAGTGAAGTCACTCTATCTCCTCCAAATACTAGGGAATGGACTGCATCATGCTTTGGTCATAATCCTCCCAGAAAACCCATAATAGGCAATTGCTCTAGTTACTCCCGCATCCAAGGCTAAACTATCACCTGTAGAAAATATATCCTTAGGTGCTTCACATGAGACCCTCAAGACATGAGCAAACGTCTCAGTGAGTGAAGTCACTCTATCTCCTCCAAGTATTAGGGAATGGACTGCATCATACTCTGGTCCTAGTCCTCCCAAAAAACCCATAACAGTCAATTGCTCTTGTTGCTCCTGCATTTCCCTAACATTAAAGGTAATGGGTAGTAGAAAACTAAGCTCCTCATACATTCGTTTAAAATCAACAAGATACTAGATAAATGGCCGATCCTTTCTATCAGCCTTATAAAATTCCTAGAATACTTTGTAAATCCTTGAAAAATTAATTTGTCCAGAATAAAGGACATCTAAGTAGTCCCACAACTTCCTCACTGTATTAATATGCATAACCAAATCCGCAACTTGGGATTCCATGAAGTTTAACATGTGACCAAGAATATTGGTATCCATAGTAGCCCAATTTGTATCGGAGGTAGATTTGTTACCTGTTAAATGATTCTATTGCTCTCTCCCAGTCAACACTAACAACAAGTTTTTCCTCAATTGCTGGAAATTGGCAATACCTTCTAACTTCTTCTCTGTCAAATGATTAGAGGATGTAGACACAACCTCAACTACTACACCTTTATTCCCAACCATTATACCATGTGTACCAATATAACACAAGATTTTTTTTTTAACACAATAATCATATTCAAATCCCACCAACCAAAATTCGATTCAACAAACTACTATGATTTGTTTCAACCAATCCAAATCTCCACAACACTTCAATCAAATTCATCGATTTCATCTAAACATAAGCTGAAACCACCTCATCCAACATCAATTTCAAGGCGAGCAAGATCAACAATCCCATCAAGTAAATTGCTATGATTTTTTTTTTCCGCAGAACATAGAGAACAACACACGAACAAACTTTTGAGGACCACATAGCTCAGATCTGCTCGCACAAAGGAACACGAGCTCGATCGATGTTGGATCTTGGATGATGAATGAGACCATGTAACATCATCAGACATTGGATTTAAGCCAACGACGCTCGGCGTCAAGTTTGGATCAAGTCATATTTGGACTCAATGAGGCCAGGTGACACTGAATTGGGCTAGATGACGCTCGTCAATGTCAAATAAAAAATCACAACAACTAGTTTTTTATTTTATTTTATTTTATTCCGGCTCTGATATCATGTAGAAAGTGATATAGAAGAAGAGAGGAGAGTGTATGGAACAAAAGAGGAGAGCGTAAAAAGTGATTAAGGTTTGCCGCTCTTCACATTTTTATTATTAATCAAATAATACTTAATGACCATAATAACCCTCTCAGTGTTAATGACCATAATATCCCTCTCATCCTTTAACAAAAATAATAAGTAATAGTTCGAGAAATATATATAAATTGTAATTGGGGATGCGTTTGTTTCATGGAAATTGTGTTTTTGGAAAATATTTTCTTCATTTTTCGGCGTTTGATTCAAATTAGGAATATAGGAAAATGAGTCAAGGGAAAATGTTTTTCCTACCAAAGCTTAAATTTAGAAAAACGATTTCCCATTTGAAACAACTAGAAAACATTTTCCAAAATTTTTCCTAATCTTAGAATCCTTGGTTAATGAAAATTTTATTCTTATAAAAATAATTTTTTAATAAAATTTGAATATTCAATTATTTTTAAAAATTTTAAAATTTTATTATTATTATTTTTCTTTTCTTTTATTTTTTCTTCATTTCTCTATTCTTTCTTTTGCTTCCTCCTTCTTTCTCTGTCAGTAGCGACCGGCCAAGACATGGGCCAACGAGATCAAGGCTTGGCCGATCTAGGCGAGCCCAAGCTCACTAGCTTGAGCTCGGCCAAGGTCAGCAAGCTCGTGGCTTGCTAGATCCAGGCGAGCTAGCAACTTGCGCGATCCTGGTAAGGCGAAGCTTGCCTGTGGCCATTGTCAGCCGGTAGTGGCGGAGGAAAGAAGAAAAAAGAAAGGGAAGAAAAGAAAATTTAAAAATAATTAAAATTCCATTTTTTAAAAAAATTAAAAATTAAAAAGAGAAAAATAAAATAATTAAAATTTTGAATTTAAAAATATTAAAATTAAAATTAGAACTTACTTTTGCATGAAATATAGCCATGGGATTGAAAAAAATTCCAATAATATCCAAACAATAGGAAATATTTTCGATCATATATCACCAAATAGGGGAAAACTAACCGTATTCTTGAAAAATGTTTTACCAGGAAACAAAATTTTTTCTTAAATCATTGAGTTTTCCTCGAAATGAATGCACCTGAGCTACTTTTAATTTGTTACATTTGTTGCACACGTTGAGAAAATTACTTTTAGCTTGGGATTCATCATTTATTGATGCATTCATTTGCTTCAATTTTAAATGCAGTAATTTTTTTCTAAATCTTGCTCACAATGTGTTCACATTTTATAAATCAGGATAAGTTAGTTTACTTAAGTTTGGTTGCTTGTCATTGCCTCTTAGAAATTAACATAAATTGATTTGCTTAAGTTTGGTTGCTTATCATGTTTATTATGATAGTTTGATCAATACTTAGTTATCATAGTGTTTTTTTTTTTTTTCAGAAAACTAATAATCTAAATCTTGTCCTTCTTCACATCAATTTTAAAATTATTGCTCATCATATTGGTGGTGAACGCTTGGGCTATAACCGGATGACCACATGGCAGATATTAGTCAAATTTCTTGAAGCTTTCGCTTTACCACATTGTATAAGACAAAATTTTGCGTGCACGGGTTAGTGAACATATGTAGTGTAACTAAGTTACCACATGGCAAATATTAATCAATGTTCTTGAAACTTTCACTTCAGGTAAGTTTTGTATCAGTCAATGCGTTAGTTTTTTTTTTTTTTTCATTTTACTATTAATTATCCATAAGAGCTCCTCCATCAATTATTTTTCCCTAAAAGCTCATTTAGAATTATTAGTACTCACAAACTTGGAGGATAGTTAATGGGATAATAGAATATTTACAAAAGCAAAAGTGTTTCAAGAAATTATTTAAATTCTTCAAATCTTTTCAATCATTAAATGAGATACATTTCTTTACGTGTCAATGGCTACAAAGCTTACGGGGGAAACAACCAAAAAAGTCTTAAACCTATTGTAAAGATACCATTTCAATTATAAACTTTTCAATCTGATTAATTTAATAATAAATATTTCAACAATTTATCAATATCAACCAATTTTGCCAGGCAAAATCAGGAATGGAGAGCTTTCCACCTTTGTCGGCCTAATTCTTAGGGCTGACGTGGACACCATTGTCTTATGTGGCATTGCTAACATTGATATGGACAATTTATGCAATATTTTTAAAAATGTGTATTTTTTTTTATAAATTTTCTAATCTTTTCTTTTTCTTTTCTTTTCTTTTCTTTTCCTACCGTTTTGGCAACCCTCGCTATTGTGGGCAAGGTTGACAAAGGCAAGAAAATAATTCAAAACTTTTATAAAAGATTCAAAATTTTCTAATAAAAGATGTGAAATTTGTCTAAATTAGCGTCAGTTATGTCACATAGAATAATCGGTATCCATGTTAGTAATTTTCTGTCAATATTGGCCGAAAGGACTATGTTGGCAAATTATAAAAATGTTTGGGACTAAATTTACAAAATTGAAATGTTCAAGACAAAATTAACATCCATACTATAAGTTTAGAACTTTTTTTGTAATTATCTTGACGTAATTAGTTTTTTGAGAACTTACAGAAATGATGACCTAAAGATGAGCGAGCCAATAATCACTTCCGCGGTAGTCAGAGAAATGATGAAAATAAAAATAAAAATAAAAATAAATGTAGGGAAAGAAAATAGGGCAAAACAAATGAAAGACATTATCATAAAGACGGCGATTTTGGCAAATAAATACGTAATCTAAAATCCAATCAGCTACTTTAGAGATTTTGTCTCCAAAACATAATACTCATGCTCTAATATTCTTCTCTTAGTCTGCTTACTAAGAAAAGATGAGATTAAGAAAAGATGAACCAGTTTGATTTTATTTTTTCTCGATCTCTCTAAAATGCAATACTCATACATCAATGGTCAGTAGCTCACATCCCTTGGGGGAGCAGAGCCCTTCGCTAGAATTAAAGGAACAATAAATAAATAAATAACGAGTTCATGCTTTGTAGATGCTGAAAGTGCTCGAGCTCAAAGCAATACTTAAATGAATAAACTAAAGTCCTGGGGTTCGTTGATTCTGGTCTCCTCGTTCTCGAGGATATTTCCCATCTATTTAGGCAAAATGTAAATGTCAAATCGTAAAAGATAATCATGGAAAGATAACCTCTTTGGCGAATAAAGGGAGGATCCAGTTTTAATTCTCGAGGATCTTCCCCCAACACATGGTTGTCGCGCACGCGCGCACTCCCTCTCTCTCTCTCTCTCTCTCTCACTCACTCTCACTGATGGCTTTCTTTTTGTTGCTATGATTAGACAAAAAAAACCCCATCTGGTTCACCATCTAAACAAGGTAAACCCTCCCAAGAAAAAAAAAATCAAGAGAAATCACAAAACCCACGTATCGTCACTCCCCTCAATTGTTCTGCATTTTCTGGGCATTTTCTTCATCATTTTTTCTTTTTGTGGGTGTGTTTTGTTTGTTGTGCTCATGGATCTGAACTGTTTTCCTGTTTTCCTAGGGTTTTCTGGTGACTTAGTCTCACAGAACTTTTACCATGTGACTCGAGATCTTTGTATTGCTCTTTCGATATAAATTCCAAGCTCATCATGTCTCTCTCTAGGTGAAATACCACTAGTTTGTTGACCTGGGTCTCGTCTGATCTTTCCCACCTTTTTCCTGACATCATAAGAATTTGAGAAGAGATACAAGGAAAATGGCGAGAGAGAAGATAAAGATAGAGAAGATAGACAACTTGATGGCGAGGCAGGTGACATTCTCGAAGAGGAGAAGAGGGCTGATCAAGAAGGCTCAGGAGCTCTCCGTTCTGAATGACGATGATGTGTCCCTCATCATCTTCTCAGCCACTGGCAAGCTCCATGAATTCTCCAGCTTTAGGTTCTCAAAATATTAGTTCTTCGCAGGTCTCCAGTCTCTAGTTTTTCATCATCATATGATGCATCCCATAGAAATATTGAACTAACTTGGGACTTTCAATTTGGATGTGCAATTTGATCATACTTTTGGTGTGTGTAATGCAAGGGCGGGGCTTTGTGTGTGTGTGTGTGTGTGTGTGAGAGAGAGAGAGAGAGGGGGGCGGACGGGGATTGCATATTTGGGCATTTTGATCGTCTCTTGAGAGTTCAGTATGTCTTGGTTGAAATCCGTCATGGGGACGTAATATTTGGTTGCAAATTCGTTCTCGAAGTATACTATACAGTAAGTTAAAAAATTTGTAGATTGAAAGTCGAGATCTATTGTCTGATGATGGGAACGGTGATCAAAACTTGAAAAGAACAGCAAGAGTGACTATAAAAGCACCAGCATATTCCAGATTCAGAACGCCCAAAAGGAGCAAGGAGGAGAGATGAAGAAATCTGAAATTCTAAACTAGAGTTAAGAATAAGATGCAGAAGACAGGTATCTGGATTTATGTATATATTGATATCTAGTACATGAACCTTTTTATAGGTTTTATTATATGACTATTTAAGGAAATCAAATCATATATGTATAATCAAAAGCGATATAGAAAATATGAGGAAATATATTTCTAACATCCCGGTGCATAGAAGATGTCGACTTGAGTTTGAGTACAGGTCTGAATAGTCTTCAGTGGCTCAGACGCGGCGAATGAGGCAACTAAGATGTGGTGTTTGCGGGTGGCAGTATAATGGTGGTGCTAGCTTCTCCAAAGGGCGCAACCTTTCACACGTCTCTCTTGCATTTCTTTCCCTCCTCCTCCTACGAGCTTTATTGTGGTATGTTTGTTTACACTTAAGTAGAAAGTGAAAAATATTGTTGTTTTTTCATCAAAATCTAAAATATTATTCGAGTTCTAGAATTATGGGTGGTTATATAAGATTTTACGTGCCAACATGTACATATCGTGAAAGTTTCGGGAGTTTCAAATGTAAAAAAAGGCCATATTACGTGAATTACGAGATTTTAACTAAAGGAAAAGAAAAAAATAAAGGTTGATCCAGCTAATTAGCTATCAGAAAAGAATTCGGCCCCAAATAATCTTGACCGGCCTTGGTCAAGATTTTACAAACCTAGTTCAGCACTTTTACAAAAATGGACCATAAGTATATGAATATATACAATACTAAAATCAAAATGGGCATCATCCAGATTTACAATCATATTTCAACATGTACTGTACTGTACCCTTGGGAGTTGGCTTAGTTTTAACCACGCATTGAGCTACATTCCAACGAACGTTATTGCTATCTTTTTTTCTTTTTTTGGCTGCCCGCTATGTATACATATACCTAAAAATTTGAATGTGACAATGTTTCAGAACTATGAACACATGTCTTGATGCGGATCCCTGCACATTGAATCCCCTTTTTTTTCCAATTAGGTCAATGAACTCTAAATTCACTTTTTATTGGGTCGCTCTGATCTTATCACGGATAACTAGAATCTAGGAACTGTTCATCCGACCTTCACCTCACCTCAACTTAATGTAAGACTCTACAAGAGGTCAGCTAACTTTAGGCTACATCATCTGGTCGACCCTTGAGCTGAGGGACTTCATCGACCAAGAAATCAAAATTTACCGGCTTAATGTTTAAAACAGAAAAGTTCAGAGGCTTGATAGAGATTGGCAAAATCCCTACGTCTTATAAACACTTTGCGTCAAGTTTCAGTATCATTGTCTTATCTAAATCTTCCTTCGTGGTTTCTTTTATGTCCTCTTTCTGCAAATATGGAGGATACACTAACGAGGTATTTTCTCCACTCCAACAGCTCTGAGAAACCGGTCCAACCATGTTTTGCACTCCAGGTGAATCACTTGCTTAATTTTGCCTTCTATATTCTCTGGAAATTGCGCCGTATGTTCTTGAAATGAGACACATATTCTCGAGGAAATCATTCTATTACGTTAAAAGGTTCCTCTTCGAATAGGCAAGCCTTACATTCTTTTTCCCTAAAGTATAATAGCAACATATGAAACACTGATATAAAATGAATTAAAACGAATTTCGCATGGAGGATTTAATTTTTTTTTTTCATTCTGGTTGTCTTTATCTTAGAACGAGGAGCAATCTTGAAATGTTGCACAAGGAAGTAAATGATAAGGCTCACAACTGAGGTGTGTGCATATTTTTTCCGTGCTTGTTTGAGTCGTAACTATGTTTTTCTTTTGTAGTTCCTCCTTTTTGCAGATCAGTTATATTTATTTCCAGTTTTTATTACAGGCAGATGAGGGAAGAGGATCTGGAGGGGGTGGGCGTGGAGGAATTGGGACAATTAGAGAACAAACTCGGGGCGGGACTGAGCCTCGTGCTCAAGACTGAGGTTTCTTCATTAACTTATATTCATTTGGTTTTCATAAGAACCAAGAAAAGGGTACCTCATGCGCATTGTTCTCGTTTCACTCTTTGGATTTTCCATATTTTGGTCGTTCCTCTCTTTCCAGGAAGAGCGAGTGTCGACCGAGATTAACAAACTGCAGAGAAAAGTTCATGTACACTAACTAGACCCTTGTGTCCATCTTTCATTATAAACATTACGCGGTTAGGTCAACCCTCCAAAAGACTTTTCCCATGCTGTGAACATTACATAACGTTAAAGTGCATATTCAAGTGGCGTGGGTTGGGCAGATTTAGATTTGTTGAATATAACTATTTGATGCAAAGATTCTATCTGTTGATTTGAGGACTGTTTCTTTCTGAAATTGCACGAAGCACGTTTGATTAGGAGAACAAGCAAAAGCGACAGAAAGTAAGATTACTTCCTGATAAACAATCTTACTTGTTACTAATAAATCGCCATGCATTCTTCTTTTCTTCAAAAGAAGTGTCAAAAGGTGGTTATTTCATTTCGGTAAATTGCAGATGACAACGATGATGATTTTAGGATGAGCAAACAAGTTGAACTGATTTACTACAAAAGAATAAATAAAATATCTTGATGCAACTTTTTTTTTTTTTGTTTCTTTTGATAATTAAATTGATACATTTAGGAAACTTAACAATTTTTAGCCCCAGCCTTCTGGAGTTTTTTTAGATCTTGTTATCAACTGCTATTATTGCAGGTGAGTTTATGCATAAGACTATCGACATTGGATAACTTTTCATTTAGATTTCCAACGTGGACATAGTATTGTCAGAGAATTCATGCATGATCCTTGAAAAGAATAATTAACTGGTGTACAGAAATCTATTTTACCAAATCGATATATTAAGTGCAATGATCCATTTATTTAAATGATCATAAAGAGCTACAGCAGTCCACCAAGTATACCAATTTTATGAAGCTATGGATAAATTTCTAATTTTTCCCATTTCGCACGAAGGACAAAGCATGTGAATGATAGAATAGTAGGTAGCTAGACTGCCCAAGAAGGGATTTACCCCTAGCCTCTTGTCTGTGATTCAACTCATTATCTTCATAAATTCCAAGACCTTTTTTTTTTTTTTTTGGCATTAGCCAAGTCAGTTTGCTCTTTGCAACATTAATTTCTCTGCTTATGTCATCATCTTGCAGGCTTCCTTTCCGAAGCTGAACTATCAGACAGCAAACTAGTGCGTCTTCTGCTAGCAAACAATAAAGGGGGCAAGCGCATTATTTCGATGATAAGAAAGGATTGAAGCCCGTGATTCAAATAGTTATGATTGAATTAGAGCTTATAAGCCAAAAAGTCCTTTCCTCTCTCTTTGTCTTCTTCAACCTTCAACCATGGGGAGGGTTTGAGTTAGTCTCACCCTCCCCTCCATCTCTTTTGATTTTCTTCAAGCTTTTCTGTACTTTTCCTCCTCTTTCTCTTCCGATCTAGATTCGGGAGCAGTGGTCTCCCGATCTAGTCCTAAATTTGAGAGTTTGAAATCTCCAAATCTACTTCTAAACCTAGGAGTTCTTCTCTCTTGATTTAAATCTAGGAGTTTAAAAATGTTTTCGATGACTCAATATCCCTATGCTCCATCCATGTATAGGTCCTTTGCCTCCAGTTTCAATGATGATCATAGGAGCTTTAGCATCTTGCTAAACTATGAAGATTTGCTCTTCCAAATGATAGATATGTGTTTATTTAACCCATTTTGGTTGTCTCCATACAGCAATGACGCAGAGAAAGCCGGACTTAGGTGCATTCCGTAGTTATTGGAGAAGGAATTTCTGGCGCGTGCTCATCACTAATGATGATACGAAATCTAGTGATTGACCGCCAATTATTTTGCTTGACAAATCCGTTCCTTTGGAATGAGTGTGTGCTTAACCTGCTAGTGCTTTGTCGATCCTCCTTGTTTTCTAAATTTGACTTCATTTTGTAGTGTTCTGGCCTTGTTTTGCTTCGATTTACTTTACCATGAAAATCTATGTACTTCTCATGTATCCTTTTAAGTCATGAATACAAACTTTTTTTTACCCAAAAAAAAAAAAAAATCACTTAGTAGTCCCCCCAAAAATGTTTATCAGTGCATATAGCTAGTTGATGATTCAACTTCTTATGTAGATATAACTGTGACAACAATTCTCCATCTGAAGTATATCTTTGTATTTTCTTACTCGGTTTCCCTAGACAACAACATCAATACAATCTATATTAATTGTTAAGGTCTATTCGGAGCGAAAAATTATCTTTGTTGAAGAACATACTATTGACTGCGTGACATCTATCTACAAGTTATGCTAACAAGATATGTCAATGTCAATAATATCCATGCCCATAAAATACTAGCCCTTAAAACAGGTTTTGAAATGAGTAATGTTTTTCTATATTCCTAAATAGTAAGTTATGAGTTATGAATATCACATGAATGATGACCATATTGTAAACTATCAATTAATGGAAGGCATGATTGGAGCAAAATATCAGAGTATTCTAGAATTGATTTTGAATAATGTCCCTTTCGAAATCAACCCCAACCTAAATTAGAAAGGATTCTAAGAACCGAGGTTCTAAATGGTTGAAGACGCTAGACTTGCAAAGATAAGGGATTACGAGGGTGCCACTTTATTAGCCGCATCACATCGCTTATGTTTTGTTTGGGAAAGAGGGGAGGGGAGGAAAATGAGGGATGAATATGAAAAGCTTGGTTTTTTTACGCTCCTTTGGGAAAAGTGTGGAGTATGAAAATTAAGTGGAATTTTTATTCTGAAAAAAAAAAAACAATGACAATTCAAATTTATTATATTTTTCCTTCCCTCTTGATGTCCCAGGCAAAAAATTATTTTCGGCGAGGAGAAAAGAAAGGGAAATTTAAAACTATTTCTTATCTTTCCTTCGATAGATGCTACTAAATAGAGCCCTCAAAAATTCGCCTAGTTGCTACCTCGTCTCTCTTTGCGCACTTATTTCTTTGTATTTTGTTATGTGTTTTTTGTGGAGACTTCACCTATTGCAACCTTTATGAATTCAAAACATCGAGCCATCACAAATATGATATTAAAAAAAATCAAAATTGTAAATGTTTCCAAGTTAAATGGTAAAAGATCAACTCTCTCGAGCACACTCTAAGATGGTCTTATTTCTGTTGTGGAATACAGTCGTGAATTTAGTCATTTTTTCGACACTAAGGTTGATTGCTTTTATTTACATTAGTATTGTGGGACTTCAATGTTTAATTAAGCTAATATGAAAATCTTCTTAGCGGGTTAGATATCCAATATAGATTACTATACATGAAAATCAAGAAAATTGTTAAATAATCATAAACCTATTGTACAGTCATTAATTCAGTCTTAAGCTTTTCAATTTGGCCAATTTAGGCCTAAACCTTTTGATAACTTGCTAATTGGCCCTCACAGTTAATTTTGGTTGAAAGTTACTGACATGGCAATCCAAGTAGCCCTAGCCACCTATGTGGCATAATCAACCCTCACATAGACGATTTTTATAATGTTTTAAAATTACCTAAATTTTATCTTTATCTTTTTTGTATTGTTTTTTTCCTAAAAGATGAGGGAATATATATGATTAATAGTTGACTAGTCATTGGCCAAAAGCAAGGGCCGTGACGGCCCTCACGCAAATCTAGTGTGGTTAGTAAGGGCTACACGAGCCTCACTTGTGACCAGTAGGGGCCTGTTTGTCAATATTCATGTTCTTTTGTTTTTCTATTCTTTTACTCTACGGAATAAAAAAGAACAGAAATCTGTTTGGTAACATCAATTAATTTTTCCATTAATAGAAAAGTGGCCGGAAAATAGATTTAGACAAAAATAAGAAGAAGAAAAAAATAACTTCTTGTTCCGAGGAATAATTTTTAAAAATAAGTTTTTTTTTTACTTTTCTTTTTTTTCTTTTCTTCCTCCTTGGCCCTTGCTGCCACCTATCGCCGGCCAACCATCACCCCTCGCCGACCGATCGCCACCGGCCGACCACCCCCTCCTGCTGCCAATCATCGCTACCAATGGCCACCGACTGAGCACTGCCTTCAGTCGTCAATCATCATTGCCAAACACTAATCACCATTGCTAACCGCCGTTGCTCACCACCGCCGCCGGCCACTGCCGTCATCAACCAGCAACGGCAATGGCGACTATCGGCGATGGTGGCAACGGCTACGGTAGGCGGCGGCGAGGACAAATAAGAAAAGAAAAAAAAATCAAAAGAAATTAAAAGAAATTCTACGTTATAAAAAAAATTGTGAATCGTACCAAACGCATTCCTATTCTTTTTTCATTTTGAGAATAAAAATTTTATGTAGTTACCAAACGCATTCTTTTACTGAGAAATTGTTCCGAGGAATAAAAATAGAAAAAAAAACTATTTTTAAAAAGAAATTATTCCCCGAAGCATAAGCATTACCAAACGGATTCTAAGGGTTACTAGCCATCATCAAGGCCTCGATGACCCTTTGGTAAGATGAATAGCGAAATAAAAGAAAAGAAAAGAAAAAATTCAGAAAATTTTAATAAAAAAAAATTGCAAAAAATCAATGTCGTTATCGGTTATGCCATATAGGACTGGCAATGTCCACGTCATCAATTTCTGGTCAAAATTAGCCAGAAAGATAACATTGATAAGTCTTCAAAAGATTTGGGAATTGGTTAAATTGAAAAATTTAGGACTAAATTGGCTACTGTACAAGGAATTTAAGTTTTTTTGGACATTATCCCCATTAAAATATATGTTCTTCCTATGGAGCACATCTATATAGATAATTATGTAAAGTAAAGAGAACCTCCAATTTTTATTAAATCTCAATCACTTTTTCATCCTTAAACATCTTCATTTACTAATTATCTATATATTGTATCCATGAATAACTAATTGTTAGAAGTTCTATCTCTCATAAGTTCCAATGTTAAGATTTAAATCTTTTTAAACCCACAAGAACCTTCTTAAACAAAGTGCAGATCCTAAAATATTTTCTCGTTTTACATATACAATTTGTTTGTATTGTGTACTTTTATCAATAATTTCTTTTCATTATATAATTTTTTTAATTTTTATAACAATGATTTTTTGTTTAATGTTCCATATGTCAACTTTACACAAGCATGCAACGAAGGTGATAAACCACCAATTTAATCCCCACATTTGTTTCTAAATAATCCTTTGTAGCTGTAAATCCTATGTTGCCCATTAGTGTTCAATTTAATTCACCTTGATGGCGAAGGATCCCGACTAACCCAAAATGGAGAAAAACTTGTAGTAGACTTTAAGCGAAGACCAAATTATCCTAGAAAAGTGACTTATCTCTTTATTATAATAAAAAAAAAAGATTATCCAAAAAGTCATAAACATTTTACACTTTTGCCAACTCAATCCTCAACCTTTCAAGCTAATTGAGTTCTAAATATTTTCACGTTCCGTCAACTGAGTCAACCTGACATTTCCTTAGGTAAACCAATTGGCCGGATGAACTCAATTGACAGAATATTAAAAATCTTAGGACTAAATTGGCAAAAGTGCAGTAAGTTCATGACTTTTTGAATAATTTTCCCTAAAAAAAAAACTCACACTCTTTTTAATTAACACTCAGTGGTTGGGAGATGAAAAGATTGATAAAGACAAGAAAAAAGAAAATAAAGGAAATTGGGAGATTGAGTGAAGATGTTGTTTGGATGCTAATAAGAGAAAAGAATGGAATTTTATGCAAAAGGACATAAATGTCTTCTCATGATTTCAAAATTTGAGAATTAACGAGGGTATCTATGGAAAAGGAGAAAATTTTCTTTACAAGCTGCACATATCCATCCAGGTCCCAATTGGATGTGCGAAAATCATTTTTGTTAATCAACACCAAGTGCCCAATTGGAACGATACTTGTCTTAGGAGGTGCTAGAGTGAGTGCCTGAGGCTCTCCAATTCCTCTGATGCATCCTAGTAGTTTTATACTGTACCCTCTTTATTACTTGTGCAAATGTTTCTTGGATTGTTTTCTGCAATAGATTGTTTGTCATAATTATGTTCTGTTCCATGACGGCTGAGTTGTCTACAAGTATCCACCACTATTGTCGTGGTGTAGGCATTTTATTGTGTGGATTCTACTAGATGACCAATTTGTTTCATCTTGGATTTACTAGAGTACAATTTGGTTTTAGCTCCTTATCATTCTATGGATTTTCTTGAGGATAAGAACACTTCAAGTGCCATAACTTGACACAAAGGGACACTTAAGTGCCATAACTTACGAAATGTACACTTAAGTGCCACATTCGAAGAAAAGCGGATCACTTAAGTGCCACTCCGACCAAAGTCCGGCCAAAAGGCTAACGTGGCTTTTTTCCGGCGAAGCGAGCCCAAAATGACGCCGTTTTGCATGCTGACGTGGCCAAATAATGCAAAAATGACATCGTTTTGGGCTGACGTGGTAAAAATAAAAAATAAAAATAAATTAATTAAATTTATTTAAAATATTTAAAAATAATAATTTTAAATTTTAAAAATTTATTTTAAAAAAAAAACGGAAAGGTGGGGAGGCGGCTAAGGGATCAGCCCTCAGCCGCCGCCGCCACCGGGAAGGGCCGGCGACGGCGGGGGAGGGTTGGCTGGGGTCGCCAAGCGACAGCGGCCCTCAGCCGCCTCCCCACCTTTCCGTTTCTTTTTTTTTTCTTTTTTTTTTTAATTTTTTAAAATTTAAAATTATTATTTTTAAATATTTTAAATAAATTTAATTTAATTATTTTTTATATTTTTTTTAACCACGTTAGCAAAAAATGACACCGTTTTTGCATTATTTGGCCATGTCAGCATGCAAAATAGCGTCGTTTTGGGCTCGCTTCGCCGGAGAAAAGCCACGTCAGCCTTTTGGTCAGACTTTGATCGAATTGGCACTCAAGTGATCCTTTTGACTCCGATTTTGGCACTTAAGTGTACTTTTCGTAAGTTATGGTACTTAAGTGTCCCATTCTGCCAAGTTATGGCACTTGAGGGGTCCGCACGTCGATTTTCTTGGTATCCTTCTTGCTGAACTCCTCTTGGTACTTTTACCCCAAAAAAAAAAAGAAAAACTCCTCTTGGTACTTTGTCAAATGCTCATCTTATGGGGATGACACCGTGTGACTCGCTTATGGCCCTCTATCTGTACCCTTTATCCATACGAATAAAGAACTCGAGGAAATTCGAAGATTTCTGGAGAAGTCTTGATGTTCTTTTATAGTAGAAGCTATCAGGTTCTTGTTATGGGAGGCTCAGATGTGTTTTCAAAAACACACGACTGGGCCTGTTACAGTTACGACTTTTTTCTCCACTGCCCTTACACGATGCTCGTTATCCGAGGCTTGACTCTATCTGCTTATCGACCGTTAGACCTAATTTGGGACAATTTAAATGTGTAATTGATTGAAGATCCGTAGTTTGTAATTTCATGCGATGCCTTCTTGTTTATGGAGGATTACACCAAGATTGCTAACCGAAACAATTCTATGATTTCAATGAAAGGAATAAAAAATACTCGTAGAAAATTGAGATGCCTAGTTGCTCGAATAATAACTATGCTCTTAACTTTTCTCTTTTTCCCTTTATATGAGGAGAAAGGAAGAGTGGCCCATCCTGAATGAATTGTGATGAGCCAACCACTATCCCACCCTCCCCAAGATTCGATATCGGGTGGTATATGTGGAATAGAGGATGCGGTCACGTCACCTTAGTTCTATCCGCATATTGCAAGTTGGGAAGTTTATCCACATGATGTAGCTATGCTCGAGAGACAAGTCGGCAAGGGATTCTTTCTTGACATGACATTGCTTGAAGTTACGCCATTATGCACGACACGGATTTATCCCTAAAATATCCCGCTCGGTAGTGAATTCATAATCTAATTGAAGATTTTTATTTCTTGCTTTCTCCAACATTTTCGTCAAACGGTTAATACTTCAAAAGTAAAGAGTATTTTCTCATTATTATGCTTAACAAATGCCCTAAAATGCTTGTTGGCACAACCCTGTTATTAATTGTAAGTTGTGATAGAGAGACTCTTGTTAGATTTTCACTTCGATTTAAATGTTAAATTAAGAGTAAAAGGAGAACGATAGATCCCCCAATTCGATAAGTAAATATTACATCTCATCATCAATGGAAACCAACCCCTAGCTTTAGAGAGAGATCTTGCATCTTTTGAATATTTTCACTCAAATCATTTCTAATTTGACAACAGGGTTTGGATTTGCGATTGGGGCTTGGCCTATTTGGAATTTCCCAATGCAAACTAGGCATATTCTAGGCCTACTTTAAGCTGAGCCGTGTGTTGGCCATCTTTTAGGCATCATTTCTAGCAGCTTTGTGTGAGAAAGCTTCTTGAATCTTGACGAGCTTCTCAAGGCATTCTCTAGCTACTCTCGATCGGGTGGGCACGCGTCACGCGACAATACTGAACTAGTTCCAAATCCAAAAATATAGATCTCAATTGATTTTTTTCATTTTACTTTTTACTTAACAAAAGTATCATAATTCTCACATTTCAATTTTTTTTTTCTAAGTCGAGATATCTGAAACTTTCAATATATATAAATATTGATACATAGAACGGCATATATTTTTCATAAATTTTAAAAATTCAGATAATATTATGGATTATGGCGGTATATTTTGCGCTAGCTTAATGCCCAACAAGCACTAGTTTCAATGACAAAAGACTTATCAAGAAAGTGGAAGAAATTGGAGCCAATGGTCCGCAAAGATGGGCTTGATCATGACAGGAGGATTCAAAGTTTGATCCTCATCGAACATGTGAGAGCTAGTCGTATGAAGATCGAGAAAGCTCGAATTGAGAATTCTTCTATAGGATCAATAAATACTTCAGCCGATTGTAAATTTGATTATCGCAAGTAATTGTTTCTTTATTCCCTTCGTACTTGGTACTTAAATATGATGGATTTAATCAAACAATCTTGTTTTTCCGGTATTCGAAAACGGAATAAGCCAAGGGAACAGCTTGAGTAGTCGCATCAGAACCTGTCCTCAAATTGACTATGAAAAGGACACGTCTAAGGGAAGGAGCTATGAGTCAAGGCAACAAGCCAATGAAATGTAGACAACCAAGGAGGTCGAGGCTCCTTTTTGGACATCATAACCAAAAAACCTTTTCAGAATGTAATCCACCTGTCCACATCTCATGAATAAAAAATAAAGGGCGCACTGAAGAAGCCGCATCGTCGAAAGTTTTTCACATCAAGTCTTTTCAAAAGGGAGGTGAATAGCCCCGAGAGGTACGTGGAACTTTTCAGTCGTTTCGAGCGCAATGGAGGATAAAAACTTTCGGGGGGCTCAGAAGGGTGCTGAACAGGCTGAGGTACGGGGAATGTTTCGGTCGTTTCGGGCACCATGAAGGGACGAAGTGTCGATAGGTTTATAGAATCTTGAATAAAATGTATTGCAGACTCGTAAAGAGACATAGAATAAGATATGGATATCCTTTCGTACGGAATTTTCATAGATCACTGTGTCGACCTATTTGGGACGTCGATGCATTTCATATTTCACATGTATTAATGATTGAGAAGCGGTTTTGACAAGCTAATGTGATCGGCTCCGTGCAGGATAAGGGATGTTCATGCTCATGCTATGACGTGTTGAGTTACAATATGTGTATTTGAAAAGATGTGTAATACTGTACCACCATCTTGTGTGCGTGTGGAGATAATTATCCACCAAGTTTAAATCCTATTGTATGGCTCTCAATTTAATCATAAATTGACTAGAAATCACTAATGTGATTGTTGGCTATCTAACGTCATACAACCAATGTTGACATGGATAAATTTATTATTTTTATTATTTTCTTTTTCTTTTTCTTTTTTTACCATTAAGGGCCCCTTAACTTTAAAAAAAGAAAATAAAAAATTATCAAAAAAAAAATATTTATGCCAATTTTGACCACGTCATATAGGGCTACTGACATTCACGTCACTGATTTCCGATCAAAATTAGTTGAAATGACTATATTGGCAAATTAACAAAAACTTTAAGACTAAATTAGTACGATCGAAATGTTTATGACTGAATTAATCACCATATTATAAGTTTAAAACTTTTTGAACAATTATTTTGTATGTGTGTTTATGTATAAGTGTCTATGAAATACCCAACAAAATTTGAATTAGATATTCATCATTGCAGCATTTGCGAAGAATTTGTTCTTCATATTCTCTCCACGTCATTTTGCATTAAAAATAGTGGACCCACCATGTGATATTACATGTTGTTGCTAATAACTAGAAGGGTAAATACTACAAAAAATGCAAAACTAGTTATTTGTAACAAATTTACCTAAAAATCTCAAACTGGTACGTATGCAATAAATTTACCCTCTATTAATTTATGTTATACTTTATCATTAAATTACTAAGTTGGAAAACATATGGCAGTTGACAAATATATCAATTTGAGGTTTTACCCTTCATTTCTCACAGGCATACCAATTGATGGTTTTTCGTGGTATTAATTTAATTTAAGGGAAACTAAGAGATAGTAAATTTATTAGAAATTTACCATTTTGGGGTTTTTGATAGTCAAAAAATTAGTTTGTATATATTTATCGCAAGTGTATCAATTTGATATTTTTGACAGTCAAAAAATTAATTTTAGGTAAATTTGTCACAAATGTATTAATCTTGAGTTTTTTGCAATATTAATCTCAACCAAAATAAAAACTTGTGCTGCGTATGGTTGAAAATTAATTTTGATTCTCTCTAATTTGGTATCCTTAATAGATTGAGGGATATTGTTCAATCAATCTTAAATTTATTATAGAGAAACAAATTCAATCCTAAATTGTCTCATTTTACCAATTTAGTCTAAACCTTTGCACTAAATTACACTTAAGTCATTTCAACTAAATTACATGACAATGTGTCATGTAGGACGCCTAGTGATAATTAGATTGTTGGTAGGTTACTTATGCGGTTTCTACCCAAAAATTATTAAAAAATTTAATGACATTGAAGAATTTACAAAATTAAAAGAGAATATAAATGGTCCCTGAACTTAGGCAAGGATTTAATTAAATATGTATTAAAAGTTCAAAATCCATATTAAACAAATTAAAAGTCTTGGAATAACATTGCTTATTGGACTAAAGTTCAGAGACCACATTTGAAAATTTTAAAATTCAGGGACCATATTGCACATTGAACCAAATATATAGGTCATTTGTGCCATTATCCCCAATTGAAAACATATCTTGAATGTCGACATCAAGTTTCTTTAATAGGGATTAAAGTATAAACGTAGTATCATTGAGTTGATTCTCACTATAACACCTTTATCTAATAAAAAATGATAAATGAAAAAATATTTATATCAATCTCTATATGTTGGCTTCTCAATTAAATCTACTTGTGATTGACATTTTCATATTTTTCACCTTTTGTGCTATTATTTATTTTCTTCCATAGCCACCTAAGTGACCTTTTTTTTTTTTTGGGTCAGCACCTAAGTGACCTTGAAGTGGCCACGTTCTGACTTGATATGGTAATCAATTGCTTTAAGGTAGCAGAGGGCAAAAGAATACCCCAAGTGCCAAAACTTGGCACAATTGGACACTCAAGTGCCAAAAATTAGGAAAGTGAAATTTAAGTGCCAATTTATTTTTTAATAATGGGACACTTGAGTGCCACATCCGACAAACCTTGTCGAAAATCCTACGTGGCAATTCTTATTAATTTTGCTCGCTTATGTGACTCGCCGGAAAGCTGACCCAGCAAATAAACACAAAAACGACGTCGTTTTGGCACAATTCGAATTTTAATATAAAAATTAATTAAATTAAATTTAAAACCAATTTTCTTTTCTCTTTTTTTTAAAGAGGAGGAAGATGAACAAGCAATGGTGGTGGCGAGGCTGTTACCGGGAAGGCGGGGGGAGGGTCGGTTGAGGTCACTAAACCCTAGCCAAGAAGGGCCATCGCTCGAGCAAGGGCTGGCAACCCTTGCCCTAGATCTAGGCAAGGGCTCGCAGGCCCTCGCCATTGGTCAACTGGGGTCGCCAGGCCCCGGCCAATGCTCGGCAACCTCGACCAACCCTCTCCCCGCATTCCCGACGATGGCAGGGTAGTGACAAGGGCTGAGCCCTCAGCCGTTGCCAGCTATTCATCTTCCTCTTCCCTTCACTTTTTTTTTTTAAAAAAAATTTAACTTAATTAATTTTTATATTAATTATTTACCACGTCAGCAACAAAACGATGTTATTTTAGCACTTGTCTAGCCACATCAAAACAACGTCGTTTTGCACTTAGCTCGTCATAAAATCGTCATGTCAGCATTTTGATTGGATTTTCTCGCCGTTAGCACTTAACTAATCCATTTTGCTCTGATTTTGAGACTTAAGTGTCAATTTCCTAACTTTTGGCACTTAAATGTTTTTTCGTGTCAAGTTTTGACATTTCAAGTATCATTTTCTCGGTAGCAGAGTTATGGTGACTATCAAAAAGTAAAGTAATTTTAATTTTGGTCGGCAAAATAGAGAAATTCAAAGCAATGATATGACGGCTCACTAATGAATGAGCAATGGCATGGCCTGATAGCCATGGTCGTACCGAAAAAAATGAATATCTGTCAAATCTAACTTTTGATGAATGTGCCCAATCTTCTTCCTGCTAACTTGGGCTAAAGTCATAGCATTTGCACATCCTCCTTCATGCGGGTTTGGTAGAATGGACTCTAGTCTTCTTGATAAAATTCGAAATGAGGGAAGGTTCATGCAATTTGTCGAAGGATAAAGCGTCCTAATTATACGCATGTAATTATGATTCCTATATAGAATATCAAAAAATTTAAATTGTTAAAAAGTATTACGTTTTGTGTTAATGACTATATGTATTTGTTGGGGGAATTTGAAGAGGAGTGATGCAAATCAAAAATAAATTGAGAAACAAAACGGATCGAAGACGTCTCAAATACGACAATTTATATGCAATCCAAATCCAATTAGGATTCTGTCTTCGAAACAAAATGCTCATGCTCTGATATTCTTTTCTCGTTCTATTTATGAAGAAAAGAAAAAACCAGTTTGACCTTACTTTCTCTGTTAAGTCGGCGTGCGTAGTCAATAGGGCAGACAATAAAAAATTTAGTAGTATATGATCTACCTTTTGAAAGTGAAAGGGACCTCAACGTATTCAAACTTTCCTCTGTTTAGCCGTTCATAAGTGACTTTTGACTAATGTATTGAACATCACTTGCAACTTGGAAGGAAATTCATAATTCTTGAGATGTGAGTCTAATGTGGAAACAATTGTATGTAGGATATGATTTGAATTTTTCCCATGACAATATTTGGGAGAATTCTTCACAATGAATTTGTCGCTCTGGTTGGATTCAAATCTCATTGGTAGAGGGCAATTGAATTTTTATCCAGGACATAATTTTGGAGTAGGTGAGTGGTTCTTTTGGCAATCGAGAAACAAGTCGTTTTTTTAGGACAACTTTATTTTCCCTTCAATTCTAGCCCAAGTAATTCGGTCAAACATAAAGAAATCATTAAAACTTCACCTATGATTTTGGTCATATGGGATTTCCCACTTTTTTGGTGGATGAATTGAACACTTATGGGTGAGATAAAGGCAAAACATGACTTGCCAATGTAGGGGGTTTATTCAGATTTGAAGGGATGACTGGCTAAGGGGGTGCATGACAAACCAGAATTTTTGTTCTAGAAACAATTTTTCTATTCCAGACCTGTTTCTGGAATAGAAATCCGTTTGATAAACTTATTCCGTTTTTTCTATTTCTGGAATAGATTTCTATTCCAGAATTAGGTTTGGAATAGAAATCAGAAGTAGAAATTTTCTACTTCTCTATTTCTGAAACAAAAATGAGAAATAAAAATTTTTCTCATCGTTTGTCAACCGGTCCTTCATCCGTTGCCGCTGACCACCGTCTGTCGGTTGCCAGTTGCCGACCGCCGCTGCCGCCGTCGTCCGAAAGGAAGAAATTTTGTGTCGTTATCAAACGCATTTCTATTTTTAGAGTAGAAATTTTGTGTCGTTATCAAACGAATTTCTATGGTTGTCATGCGCGTCCTAAGTGTTTTTATCGCATTCCTATATATATATATATATATTCATTGATACAAGTAGAATTTTGGGCTTTATGGTTAAGACTCAGCTTCGCAAAATACTTGGTTTTTATAAGATCATCAATGAGATTGACTCTAAAATCATCACTATCTTGTTAGTCCATAACTTATGATTGATAATGTTGGCCCTACTTTGCTTTAAAATATCAAAAGAAATTGCCTTTGCTAACTGGCTCACTAATCTCAAAATCGATAAGTATTTTAATACGAGTTTCTTTTCATTACCTCTTAAAGAGTTGTTTATTAGGTGAAAAAATAGGGATAGCAGATTTTCGATGTCAAATTTTTGTATTCAGCTTTATCTTTTTTAATTTAAAAAAAAAACAATGAAATAGAGAGATCACATGTCCTTGAAGGAGCATTACCCTTCACCAAAATTTTTTTAAAAAAAAAAAAGAATAAATAAATAAATATAGAGTTTATACTTCATAAGTGCTAAGGGCGCGCATGACAATTTTTTTGTATTTCTCTATTTCTCTATTTCTCTATTTCCCGTAATAGTTTTGGAATAGAAATTTGTTTGGTAACACAATTTCATTTTTCTATTTCTGGAACAAATTTCTATTTCAGAAATAGATTTGGAGTAGAAATCATAAGTTAAAATTTTTAACTTTTATATTTCTAGAACATAAATGAGAAATCAAAACTTTCTTCATCGTTTACTCTCGTCATCGCTCATCGCCCACCCACCGCTTGTGGGATGCCGAACGCCGCCGTCGATTGCCGACCACTCGCCACCGGCCCCGGCCATCAGCTGCTCGCCACCAAATGCCGGCCACTGAACGCCGACCGTCAGCCACCGAACTCCAGCTGCTCGTCACCGACCGCTGGCCACCAAATGTTGGACGCCCATCCACTCACCACTGGCCCCAACCATCAGCCGCTCATTGCCAACCACCGAACACCGAAGGCCCACCGCCAACCACCGAATGTCCCCCGCCGACTGCCCATTTGTCACCACCGGCTGTCGGATGTCGACCGTCAAACTTCAGCTGTTGGCCACTCACCGCCAACTGCCAGTCACCGGCCATCAGACTTTGGCTATTGGCCCCCCGCCACTAGCCGCCGGACTCTGGCTTGGCCACCCTCCGCCGGCCACCAGACTTCAACCGTTGGCCACCTGCCACTAGTCGCTGAACGCCGAACACCGGACTTCGACCACCCACCGTCAATCACCGAACACCGGACGTTGATCGTCGGACGTCAAACTCCAGCCATCGAATGCCGGCCGTCGTTTCTCCTAGAAATAGAAATTTATTCTCTTATCAAACAAATTTTTACTCTAGAAATATAAATTTTGAATTGTTATCAAACTCGTTTCTTTGTTGAGAAACTCGTCCATGGAATAGAAATTGAGAAATCAATTTATTGTCAGAAGTTGATTTCTATTCCAAAAATTTTGTCATACGCGCCCTAAAAGAGCTCGAAGCACGCTATTGTGTGGCAAAGCAATATATTTAGATGAATAAATTAAAGTCCTATGATTGCGTTGATTCTGGTCAACTCGTTCTGAAAGATAGTTCTTCACCTTTTTTGGGCAAATTGTAAATGATAAAGATATTCCCCTTTGGCTATAAAAGGGAGACCGAGTTTCCTTTCTCGAGCCCACAACACAAGCAGTCATACACGCTCTGTCTCCCCCTCTATCCCCCTCTCTCTCCCCTTCTCTCACTGGTTGCTTTGTTTTGTATTTTTGCTATGATCAGACAAACAAAAAACATCTAATTCAGCGTCTGAACAAGGTAAACCACATCCCCAAGAAATATAAAAAGAAGAAAAAATTCAAGAAGAATCACAAAACCTACAGATCTTCACTCCCCCCCCCCCTCCCCCCCAACTAACTTGCATTTTTTCGGCATTTTCTTCTTCTTATTTATTTATTTATTTTTGTGGGTGTGTGTTGTACTCGTGGATTTGAACTGGTTTCCAGTTGTTCTAGGGTTTTCTGGTGATCTAATCTCACAGAACTTTCACCATCTGACTCAATATCATTGTGTTGCTCTCGCTATATCAATTTCTAGGCCTCATCACGTCTTACACTAGATGATTTATTACCAGTTTTTGACCTGGGTCTCGTCTGATTTCTTCTTCTTGTTTCTTTCCTTTTTCAATACATAGAAAGAATTTGACAAGAGATTTAAGGAAGATGGCGAGAGAGAAAATAAAAATAGAGAAGATAGACAAGTTGACGGCAAGGCAGGTGACGTTCTCTAAGAGGAGAAGGGGGCTGATCAAGAAGGCTCGGGAACTCTCCGTTCTGTGTGACGCTGACGTGTCCCTCATCATCTTCTCAGCCACAGGCAAGCTCCATGATTTCTCCAGCTCCAGGTACTCAAAAATTAATTCTTCATGAGTCTCTAGTTTTTCATCATCGTATTATATGCATCCCTTTGGTGTTGGACAGAGAGAGAGAGGAAGAGAAGTGGGGTGGGGGGCTGAGGCGAGAGAGAGTGCAAAGTTGGGTACTTCGATTGTCTCTTGAGAGATCGATATGTCTGGTCATTATCCGTTGTAAGCACGCTTTTTTTTTTTGCTGCAATTCCCACATGAAAGTACAATGTATAGAAACTTAAATTATATGTAGATCGAAAGTTGAGATCTATAATCTTACGATGGGGACGGTGATCAAAACTTCGAAAGAACAGCAAGAGAGAAAAGAACCAGCATATATCAGATTCAGGGCTCCCAAAAGGAGTTGTGGGAGGGGGAGGGGGAGGGGGGAGTCGGTGGAGGAAGTCTCCACAGTTCTCTAGTACAAATATCTACTATTATTTTATAGTAACACAAGATGGAGTGGTCTAGAACAAATCAGAGACGCGTGGATGTCTTCGTACAAGTTGCAGCTTTGGTGGTTGTCTTTTCATTGTTTGTTTCTCACGTCTACTAGAGTCGTCTAGATTAGAATAGAGAATTCCATGTGAGAAATTGGATCACAAATTCCAAGACTCCCCCTTATCCAATTTCGTGATATTCCCAACATGATTTGTATCGTCTCGAACTTGACTAGAATTCTTCTTATGATGTCCCATGCCGTAGATCTCCGTTCCACGATCCTTTGCATCCTTTTGTTGGCACACTCGCACCTGCTTTCGAATGTGCATGTCTTTTCTTTAATGATGTTCCATATGTCTCGGGTCATCAAAATGCTCTTAGTTGAAGATGGTAGCTTGGGCTCCGGCTCTAACTCTCCGGCTCCAGCTCCGGCTCTAACTTTGGCTTGGATTCTAGCTCCAGCTCTGTTGGCTCTCCCTCGGGCTCTGGCCTTGACTTTAGTTGAGGATAGTGAGGATAAATGCCCAAAATCATCCGAATGTATCTAGCTCTGATACCATATTAGAAATTTTAATATGCATGGTATAGTTTGTATTTGATAGAGGATGGACAAGGGTAGGATATTTTGAGAAAGTTTATGGGACAAAGATAGTTTCACTATTTTATAAAGATGGTTTTACAATAGTTGAAGGAGGTGCTAAATGATGTGGATTTTGTGGTCAGCTCCACTCAAAACATGGAGCACTTGCTTCTTTATATAAGCTGCCAAAGTCGGTGGAGGAAGTCTCCACAGTTTTCTAATACAAATATCTACTATTATTTTATAGTAACACAAGATGGAATGTTCTAGAACAAATAAGAGATGGCGTGGATGTCTTCATACAAGTTGACAGCTTGTTGGTTGTCTTTTCATTGTTTGTTTCTCACGACTACTAGAGTTGTCTAGATTGGACTAGAGAATTCCATGTCAGAAATTGGATCACAGATTCTGTAGATTGATAGTTAACATCTATAATCTTACGACAGGGACGGTGATAAAAACTTCAAAAGAACAACAAAAGAGAAAAGCACAACCATATATCAGATTCAGGGCTTCCAAAAGGACTTAGGAGTGGGGAGAGGGGGAGAGAGAGAGAGAGAGTTCCATCTTACTCTTGAAATGGCAGCAATAACTAGTGGCTTACAACGAGAGAGAGAGAGAGAGAGAGTCCAGAGAATTTTGTCTTGAAGTGGCTGCAATAATTAATGGCTTACCCAGAGGAAGAGAGAGAGATGAACAAACCTCGAATTTCAGAACTAGGATGGAAACTTCAGGAATCTGCAAAGATATCTACAACAGTTTGATGCATCGGTCTCTCTCTGGTGCTGAACACTTGAAGCAGAATCTATGTGTTCTCTCCTCTGAGCTTTGTTTAGGGTAAGTTTACAAACACTTACAATACTAAACATGTACTAAACTAAAAGCAAAATGTACCATACTATACGAATATGTACTATGCTAAAAGCAAAATGCACTTGATTAAAGATTGTAAAATCCTCATTCAGCACTTTTACAGACTTGTACTGTATTTTTGCAAACATATACTCTACTACAAGCAAAATAAACTATACTATACTACTCGGTACTTGGTATAGACTTTATCAAACATGCACTATACTAAACTTTCATATCTCGCCTCCTGAAGTATATTTTGACGCCTGCGGCTGCAGGCTAGTTAATCTTGGCGTAACCCTCTTATGTTTATTGAGGCAATACATGTCACATATACTAAACTTTTGTATCTCGCCTCCTAAGCTTTATTTTGACACCTGCCGCTGCAGGCTAGTTAGTCTTGGCCTAACCCTCTTATGTTTATTGAGGCAATACATGTCACATATACAAAACCTAACCCAAGGACCATCAATATATATCTTCTCTTTTTTTTCTTTTGGCCACTCTTCAACTATACTTGTACATAAATGAATTTGCTGAAGTTTCATCAATTATAATACGATGCACTGCGCTCACACGTCTTGATATTGGTCACTGCACTTTGGATCTTTCCTTTTCTCAATTAGGTCAATTAGCTCCCAAGTTCATTTTTTATCAGGTTTGTTCATTTTGCCCCTAGCCACAAACTCATCCACTGATTCTTCAATATCAATCGATTCAAACCTCCACTTGGTTTCACCCAAACTTTCATCCTGGTTGTGGATAGTTCACCCAACTTTGGTCCATAAGCAATGATGATTGCCCTATGAAGACTTTTTACTTGACATTCACCTGAGGTCACTCAACCTATTGTAGACTTCACAAGTGGTCATCCAACTATAGGCTACATCATCTTCTATGTTTGATATCTTGGGTCAGTTATTGGTTGACCCTCGAGCTGAGTGACTTCATTGAAAACAAAATCAAAACTTATTGGCGTAGTGGTCAAAAACGAAAAGTTCAGTGGCTTGATTGAAATAGGCGAAAATCTTGCATCTTATAACACTAGATACGTAAGTATATTGTCGAGTTCTGCATATGTCTTGCATCTTAGAACACTAGATACGTAAGTATATTGTCGAGTTCTGCATATACTTTGAGTAGCATGGTCACTTTCTAAATCTTCCTTTGTTTTTATATTTTATTATTATTATTATTATTATTATTATTATTTGGTCCTTTTTCTGTGAAGTATGGAGGATACACTAACGAGGTATTATGGTCACCACTCCAATAAAGTTGAGAAACCAGTCCGACCATGTGTTGCACTCGAGGTGAATCACTTGCTTAGATATGCCTTCCATGCTCTCTTAAACTTGTGCCTTATGTTCGTGAAACAAGAAACATATTCTCCTGAGGAAAGCATTCTGTTATACTGACATATTCCTCTTCAAATGTGCAAGCCTTGCATTCTTTTACCGTAAAGTATAATACTGATATACAAAACACCGATATAAGTGAATTAGAACGATTTTCATATGGAGGATTTAACCTATTCTCATGCTTGTTTTTTGTTGTCTTAGATAGAGAACACCGATCGGAAATTGTTGTGCAACGAAGTGTACGATCAGGCTCATGAACTGAGGTGCAGGCCATGTTTTCCATGCTTGTTTGAGTTCAAAATATGTTTCTTTTTCTTGTCTCTCCTATCGGCAGATCGATTAGATTTATTCCCATTTCTTCTACAGGCAGATGAAGGGAGAGGATCTGGAGGGGTTGAACGTGGAGGAATTGGAGCAATTAGAGAAGAAACTCGAGGCGGGATTGAGCCTCGTGATCAAGACTAAGGTCTCTACTTAATTACTTTTCATTTGGGTTTCATAACCAAAAAAATGGTCCCTCACGTATGTTTTTCTTGTTTCACTCGTCTCTCCCCATCTTGGTCGTTCCTCTCTTTCCAGGAAGAGCGAACATGGAACGAGATCAACAAACTGCAAAGAGAGGTTCGTGCACGCTAACTAGACCTGTGTGTGCATCTTTCATTATAAACATCACTTGATTAGGTCGACCGTCCAAAAGATAATTTCATATGCTGCAAACATTGCACAACGTAAAGTACATACCCAAGTAGCGCCGCTTGAGAAGATTTAAGGTTTGGTGAAGGTCAAAATGAATACAAAGACTCTGTTCTGTTGGTTTCAAGACTATTTCTTTCTGAAATTGCAGGAAGCACAGTTGATTAAAGAGAACAAGCAACTGAAACGGGAAGTAAGATTGCTTCCCTGATAATTGATATTAGTCGTCACTAATATATGTCCATGCACTCTCTTTTTAAAAAGAATTGCAAATGTCGAAAGGTGGTTATTTGATTTCAATAAATCGCAGATGAAGATGATTTTACATCGAGGGAAATTGGTGACCGTGAACTCAGAGTTGGTGAACAACGTTTCCATCGGCAGCAGTAGCATTCCTCCTCCGGATGACGATAGCCCTTATCCCCCAAGTTCGGGTGGGCAAACAATTAGAACTGGTTTCCTGAAGATGAATACATAGTATATCTTGATGCCCTTTATTTTATTCTTCTGTTAATTGAATTTATGTTTGCCTTTAGATGCTTTGTTATTTGGACAATTTAACAATTTTTGGCCCCGGCCTCTTGGAGACAATTCTTTTATTTTTGAAGTTATAATTAGCTGATATTATTGTGGTTAGGTAATGCGTCCGGCTAATAAGTTGGATTGCTTTTCATTTAGGTTTCCCCGTGAGGACGTAGCGTTGTCAGAGTAATTTATTGATGATTTTTCGAAATTAAAGTTGTCCCGTGTATAAAAGTTGACTTTGATTGATGTTCTTGGGTTTTTCTGTTCTTTGGCCCAACCATGATGTGAATTACAGTAGAATAGGTTTCTAGACTGCCCGAGAAGGATCTACCACCAGCCTATTGTCTACGATTCAACTCATTATCATCACGAAAGCAAAAAAAAAAAAACTCCTTTCTATGACAAATCCCAAGACTTTTATTCTATTTTGCACTAACCATGTCACCTAGGTTCCTATTTTGAGAAACCTTTTGGCGACATTAATTTCTCCGCCGATAACCTTTCTGCACTAACCATCATCTTGCAGGCTTCCTTTCCGAAGCTGAAGTCTCGGACAGGAGACAGCCAACAGGTGCATTTTTCTGCAAGCAATCAACAAAGTATTGAAGCCTGTGACTTCAATAATTGCAACGAAGGATTGGAGCCTATGATTGCAAATAACTATCATTGAATATAGTTAGTGCATATAGCTAGTTGATGATTCAACTTCTTATATAGATGGAACTGTTGTAACAATTTTCCATCTAGAGAATTTGTACTATATTTTCTTGCTCGGTTGCTCTAGACAACATCGATGCAATGATGTACCATTGAATGCAGGATATCTATTAATAAGTTACACTTATTAAATGTATCAATACCAGTAATATCCGTATGTAACGGTCTGGAGATTTTTCATGTCCAAAAAATCGTGAATTGTAAATGTATACTATTCTGGAGTATTCTTGTAATTAATGCAAGCAAGTCGATAGATTGGGAGGTAGAATATCCACTATTAGATTGAAGAGAGATCTACTATTGTAACACCTGTATATAAATGGGCCTGCTCCCTCTCATTTGTATTATCTTATAAGTAATAGAAATCTAGAGTTTCCCTTTCTAAGAGCTTCTCTATCCACGAGCAACCCGCTTGTGAAAGATCACCCCTATTTAATCAATTTTGGAATGGCTAATGTTTTCCTTCATTTTTAATAAGTGGGCTAGTGATGGACACAAAATTGATGATGACCATAATTTGTGACTTGTCAATTAATAGGAGCATAATTGGAAGAAATAAAGGCATCTTAGAATTGGTTTTAAGTAATCAATCCTTTTGAAATTCAACCTGAACCTAAATTAGAAAGGATTATAAGAATCGGTGTTTCACATGGTTGAAGAAGCTAGGTTTACAAAATTAAGAGATTCTACACTTTATTACTATGGCGCCACTTCGCTAACCACATCCTAGTAGTAACGTGTTGTTTGGGAAGGAGGGAATGGGGAGGAAAATCATGGGTGAATACGGAAAGTTTGGTGAACGCAAGTGAGAAAGTATGGAGAGTGACAATCTGAGTGCAAATGAATTTAGAATTTTTGTGGAAAAGAGAAGGAAATGAAAATTCAAGTTTATTTGCATTTTCCTTTTTTTTTCTTCTCCCCAAGTCTCCCAAGCATAGAATTATTTTTGGTGCGCACAAAAGCAAGGCAAATCAAAAAAAAAAAAAATCTCCTCTTTCCTCTAGTAGATACTTCTATTTAGAGACTAAGAAAATTCGAGTTGGCTCTCCTTATGAACATAGGTAAATCTATAAAAGTACGTGATGGTTGCTACCACATCTCTCTCTAGCTTATTTCTTTTTTGATATTTCACATATTGCAAAGCATTATGAATTCAAAAATTTAAACTTACTCAAACTTGATATAGTAAAAGTCAAATTGTAGATGTTTTAAAATAAAAGTATCCCAAACACACAGTAGTCTTTTCTAATTATAGGTACTATTGTTCACAAAGGGCTTCTCGTTACATGTCTGGTAGGGCTTTATCAAACCCGCAATGATCTTTTCTTTCATGATGTTAAATGCAATATTACCGGTCAACGTCAACCAAATGACACCCAACATATGTCCATCCAACAAATTTCAATAAGCTTCTTTCATCGACTCCAACTTCTTCCTAGTCAAAATTAAGTGCAAATTTTTTGTTATAGATAATTCTTAATTTGTATCTTCTAGATAAACAAATCTTTTCCATCAAATATGTAGATTTTCACTTTTTCTTTTGTTTGTCGTCATCGATCCGCTTCAAGTCAACTAAGCCTAACTCTGATACCAATTATTATAGAAAACAAGCTCGAATAATAAAATATATGGAACAAGAAAATAAATCGGATACCATTTACTCGGTTTAGTTAGTATGACTTACGTTCATGAGGAGAGTAGCATAAAATTTCATTATAAATTAAGCGATATAATAGAGAGTACAACCACACTCGAGTTAATCAAACATTCTCGGTGTTTCTTAGCCTCCTATTACACCCAACTCATGCAGTATTTAGCCCCAAATATTCTAATGAGATAACCTCTCAATCTTACAAAAGAATTGTACAAAATCGTAACCCAAAATATTAATGACTTCAAACCTTTAGAACGCAATTCACAAGCAAAAGCTCCTCTCAGTTCCCACTTTATATATGGAAGAGAATTGTATCCATAATAGAAAATCTCTTTTTTAAGCCCTGTTTGGTCCTTGATCAATTCTTGACTATTTTTGTTCTTTTGTTCCCCGAAACAAAAAAAAAAAAAATTCCATTAGTAATGTCAGCTATTTTTTCTACTCTCGGGAATAAATTTGTTCCAATAATAGATTTGGAACAAAATCAATAAGTAGACAAAAGTTACTTTTTTTTTTTTCATGGAGCAATTCTAGAATCAAGCCAATTTCTTTTTTTTTCTCTTTGTTTTTCTTCTCTTTCTTTTTTATTTTTTGCTTCTCTTCTTCCTCCTCTAGCTGGTCGTCAGCCTCGACAATGGTTAGTAATCGACCAAACAAGATCTGGCATGGCTCCCCAAAGGCTAGCAAGGTTGCCAGCTCTTGTCTAGCCGATCATTAGCTTGAGTATATGTGACATCCCGATTTTCCAATTCTATTTTTAGTAAATTGAGACGGGCATTTCATCTGCACGCATATAGTTCTTTTCCTTGAGTCGGCCACTCATGTGAAAACTAATCTATCTGGTGAAGCCGTTAAGAGATTCTAATGCATAAGACTCAAGAATTTGACCAGGAAACGACTCCTCGACCAAGCTAACTTGCAAGGGCCATTGCGGCACAGTTATTTGGGTACCATGTGTCCGTATTTGAAACCTTGAGATTACCTCGACAACCGAGGGTCACCAATGTGTCAGAGATGTACATTGTGGCTTGAGATTGATCAACACAGGTCGAATGCATAAAAATTTCTAAAAGCTACCTGGTAGGTTAGGACGCGCTAATATCGTGCCAGAGTGAAATTAACCGTGAAATTGTGACTGAATTAAGAAATTGGAAGTCCTGGGGTGTCACATACCTTATGAGGAACATGGATTAATTTTATGGATTTTAATTGAGCTCAATTGGAAGAGAATTGATTGGAATTGAGAAACTTAAGGTACGAGATTTTATGCCCCGGCGGAAAATGGAATTGAACCTATTGAAGTAAGGTTGTGGGAGGTTGGAGTTAGTGGATTGTGACATCACAAGTGATGTCATAGGATGGGGGCAAGAAGGGCTTGGATGGTGACACTTGGAGGGTGGAGATTTAATCTCAAAGGGGACCAATCAACTTCATCTTCTTCATGGCTTCTTGGGATTTTTGAAGAAAAGAAAGTGCAGAAAACCAGCGTGCGCCACCCCTCCGTCCGCCCAGCTCGTCACGCTGCCCTTCGCCGCCCTTCGTCCGCCGTTCGTCGCTGCCGTCGGAGCTGCCGCGGTCACCGCCGCCGCCGTGCGTCCGCGCGAAGCCGTGCGCCCACTCGCCGGCCGGCTCGCGCGCAGCTCGTGCCCAGCCGCCCAGCCACTGCCCGACGCCGCTCCACCTCGCCGGAGGCCCACCGAAGCCGCCGCCAGCCAGCCGCCAGCTCGCCGCTGCCCTTCCCGCCGGACCCGCGCCCAAACCGTCGCTGAATCTCCTCCGTTCGGCCTTGGTCAGTGGCTGAACTTCCAGCCCAGATCTGGAACTTCAAGGCCCGTTTTGGCCAGCTTCCCGACCCCGGGTGCTCGGCCCGCCTTAAGGAAAGTTGATCCTCGCGTCCACCCCGTCATTTTGGTTCGCTCGGCTCGCTAATCGGGTGAGTTTAGCTCACTAAATCTTGATTAGATGGTTAATGATGTATTAAGAATTAGATTTAGGTGGTTAGTTTAGTTTATTTAAGTGTGATTTGGATTAAGAGATTTAATTAGTCTTAAGTGTGTTTAGTTTAAAGTTAAGTAGGTTTATTTTAATATAAGCATTGATGTGACTTAATGGATTTTACTTTTGATTTATTTAATTGTTTCGAAATTCTGGAAAATTTAATAATATATTATATTCCGAAAATCATTAAAATATTATTTATAAAAAAAAACTCAAAAAATTATTTTTGACCTCAATTGCTTAGAATTTCGTGCTGATCGTTGCTGTGCATTTAGAAATTGAATTTGGTGAATGGATGTGGCAAATTGAGTGTTGATTGTGATAAATAGGGTTTTTATTCATAAAAATCCAAGTGTTGGATTTTGTTGCAAAAATTGGATTTTTAAGGATTACTATTGTAATTGGAGTATGTGAATGAAATGCGGAGTGTCCGGAAGTCAATAATGATTTGTCGTGTGCTGGTTGATAAACTCGGTCGCAGTAGTAGCTAGGCCAACTGGACCTGTTTTCCTTGTGGTTTGCCATCAGTATAGTGACGTGGCTCGGGTCATAGTAGAGGCTAGGCCAACTGGATCTATGCTCCTTCGGGAATGCTGTCGACGTAGTGACGGAGCCGCGCTCTAAGGGGGGGAGGCGATGCCTGGCATGAATGTCAGTAGATAGCTGAACTGCGAGTAGGCTATGCCCTTGTGTGGTAGTGAATAATTGGAATGCATGCTGAGTGCGATTGTGATTTATATGAAAATGATGTTATTCCAATTATTTAAATTCTTATTACTACTTGAGATTTTGTGATATAATTTGTGCTAACTTGTAGGAAATTAATTAAGACGAGGTAAGTCTTTTGTGTGAGGTGGCTAGGCCACCCGGGGTGTATTTTCTTTCTAATAGGGGTTTAGGGGGTTGAACTTGCTGAGACAATGTCTCACCTCGTTGTGGGCCAAAATTTCAGGACCGTAGATGGCGGAACCCCCGAAGCGTTATGGTCTTCCTGTGCATAGTACGAAGCAGAAGTACAGCTGTCCCGATCCTGATGGCCATTGGATCTATGAGCTTGTCAGGACCATAGTCTGGGTCCAGGAGGGCTTGACTGTTAGGGTTTCTCATAAGTATAGGGCTTGGTTTCGTTTTGGGCCCAATGGTTTCAGGATCGGTCCCCTTAGTAGTTTTGATATTCCAGCAGCTGTAATGGAAGCCATCCTAGGAGAAGGAGTAGCTGACCCCCCTGATGGTAGGTTGGAGGAACCATCGTCTCCGGAGACTGTCCAGTCTGAAGTGGGATCGAAGAACGAGTCTGATTAGTAGTCTTAGGGCCGTTCTTTCTTTTTAGTGGACCGATCCCTTTTTGTAAGCTGACCCTTTTTGGTATATATGTAAACCTTGGGAGGCTGTTTATTTATGAAAGTATGTTTGTTTATGATTTTATTGATTTCCTGCTTTCCTATCTCATGAGTTTTTGTCAGGGGTTTTATAACACATTCCGCATGCGCATAATGAATTAATTGGGTCGGCGACACTACCTGGGATTGTCGCAGTTGTATGACCATGGTGGGTTGTTCACGTGTCTCGAGGTTCGGGGCGTGATAGTATAGGAGGAAGAATAAGAGACGGAAAAAAGAAAGAAAGAAAATAAATCTCATAAATTTATTAAAAAATTAAAAGAAATTGTATGCACAAATTTTTTTTAATGTCTTACCAAACACATTTTTGTTATTTTTCTATTCTAGAAATAGAAATTTTGTGTAGTTACTAAATGCCACCGAATACTCAGAAACTCATCCAGATAATAGAATAAAAAAAATATTTCTAAGCAAAAATTATTTTTGGAAATAGAATGGTTACTAAACAGACCATAAGACAACCTACTCCAACTAGGAAACCTATTCAATTTACAAAACCTACTTGAATTAGGACTGTTTCCTTTTTTTTTTTTTTTTTGGAAGCTTATGACCAAGCCCTCCCGGTGCCGCAGGGACCCCCCACACAATATCCCTAGCTACTCAGGGGATTCGAACCTCCCCTCCCGGAGGAAGCCTGCCGGCCACGGGTGGTGACTGTTTCCTTTTTGAACTCAAACTCAAAAGATATTTCCAACATATTATGTGATAAAATATAGATGAAAACAGGGAAGATCAGCCACAAGACGGACGACAAATGGAAACATATTCTCCGCACTTTCTCAACCATTCCTACTTAACGGGAATTTCTTGCTATATGGGTTAAGCCAATCTTGCATCAATTTGCTCTCTTCATCAGCTGAAAAGTCAGCTAGCCTTTTCATTGCTTTATAAATATTTTTTCAGCGTAATGTTTAAACTGTAATCTTCTTTTATTATCATAACGTTTTTTTTTATTATCATAACGTTTGCTATGGTATTTTTGTGTTATTTTGCTGATGATTTTAGTGAATTTAGGTCATCAAAATTTCTTATAAAACCATAATTCACATGTCCAACTTCTGGGTTTTCTACCTTTTGGTCTCCCGGATAGGCTATCCAATTAATACGTTCATGAGGTTTTAATTTCTTGGTACTCAATTTACTTGTGACGTTTCCTCGTCATGCAGAGAATCCAGTAATAGAAACAAAATCTTTGGAAGTTCCTTGAAGAAAGCGTTCTTTTTCAATATCACGATCCTTTTTTAAGTCTGAATACAATCTTAACTACCAACGTGCTTTTGCCATTAATACTGTTAATGATTACATGGTTGAACTATTCTTGGACATTATTTGTCTGTTCAGCCCATATTCTCGAAATCTGAGATTTATCTTTTGATTCTTTTACGTCCAACAATATGATTGTTTTACATTATTAGATTGATTGCGTATATTATTATGTAATGCGAAACTTGTCATTCATGATGTAGTTTTTGTTTTGTTTTGGACTGCGCAGTTACTCCACTTCATCTATCTTCTCGGAAGTTCAACGCATATTTATGCAGATCCATATTTTTCAAGGTTCGACAGATATTAGTTTGAACTTTTGTGCAGATCCATGAGGATCATGGTTCAACAGGTATTGGCTTAAAATTGTTCTAACAATTTCTTGTTCATTGTAGCTTTTCTAGTTAAAGAATTGTCTTGATCCCAAAGAAACCAAGTGGTAAGATTGTTCCTTCTGATTAGCTAATTAAGAAAAGTTTCATGACAAAAGATGGATTGAGAGTAGGTGTACAGCTTTTTATTCCATTCTCATAGGTTCTGTACAAGCATGCAATATTTATGTAGAGGCTTACAGATGTGATTGCAGCGAGGAGGAGGTGGGTTAGAGATTCATTCGCGATCAGACTCAAATTATGACTTCATATACAACACGGGTATTGTGACTCATTTAGCATTGGATTACCACGCTCTGTGGTGAAACCATATCATTTGTCATCAAATGGAAACCACCCCCTAGCTTTAGAGAGAGATTTTGCATATATCACTAGATCATGCCTAATTTAATAGTAGAGTTTCCGATTTGAGATTTGAGGTTTGGACCTATGTAGAAAATCCTGATGCAAAAAGTAGGAATCAATAGACCTTTTTGGCTAAGGATGGAATTGGCGGACCATGGGAGGCATCATTTGGCCATCTTTGAGGCATTTCCAACAGCTTCGTGTGTGAGAGCTTCTTGAATCTTGATGAACTTCTCAAGGCATTGTCTAGCTATTCTCAGTCGAGGGTGCCAACTAGCTCCATATACAAATACATAGGCATATTAATTTTTACTTTTTGTTTTTTCCTCATTTAAAATATTGCAATTCCCGTAGAATAACGTCCGAAACTTTAATATATAAATGTTGACACATAGAGCAACATAACTTGTGGAAATGTAGATGATATTTTAAATTTTGACGGGAATATTTTTGCTTTTGGTTAATGCCGAAGGAACATTTCTTTAATTTGAAATAACAAGGGTTTCAAAGAAAAAAGACATATCAATAAAGTTGAAGTATTCAAAGCCAATAAAATGTGAAGACGGCGTTGAAAGTCTATCCCTATCTGACTCATGAACTCTAATCATGTATTAATCAAGAAACTTGAATGGAGGATTCTCCATCAAAAGCAACACATTAACCGATGGATGTGTTCAAATATAAGAATTTTGATGTGTACTCCATCTGTACATTATTATTTCTTTGTCTCCTTCCTGTTCAAATAAATTAGATTTGATTAAATAATCTAATTTATTACACAACAAGATGCTACTTTCAAAGTGTTGCATTTCGCACTAGTAAAATAAAAGTTAGGGTTTTCAGGAAATAGATTTTTGGGTGGAAGGCTTCTTGTACTAATTGGAGTGTCGAGTCCAGTCCGTAAATTAAGCAAAAAGGCATTCGAAAACGAAATCAATCAACGCAACACTGTCACTAGTCGCATTAGAATCTATCCACGAATTGATGTTGAAAAGGACATACCAAGGAGAGGAGTGAGAAGCCGAGGCCCGGGTCCAGTGAAACCCAGACAACCAAGAAGATCGAAGCTCCTTTTTGGACCATAAAAGAAAGACCTCTCAAAATATAATCCTCCTAATCTCACGTCGAAACGGAATATAGAGGACTTTAAAGGATGAAGGGTCAATAGATAGATAATATCTCAAGTAAAAAACCTCGCTGACTCGAAAGGATGGAGAGTATTAGTGATATTATATTAGAAGTTCTTAAGATTTTCTATAAAATATTATACTATGTTAAAAATAATTATGATATTACTATTGATTATCTATATTAATAAAAAATTACACGAATATCTCTTTTGATTATATATATTATCTTTAATAATCTCTCATAAAGCCCGATGTAATTTTTATTATCATATATCAAAATACACACAAATCCCTACTTATCATTTCACGTTATATTCAACTAAGACGATAAAGCTTTGAAGGACTTGCGTGTTGCGAGACCCTTCTTGCCGTTTCGTGGACTGGAAAGGGCGCTGAACGAGCGGACAGGGAATTCCTCTGCCTCTCGTACGGGCTGCTGCCACTGATCGGGTCTGGACTTTCTTCAATTATCGACGCGTATCGGAGACAGACACACCGATAAGATCAGCTCCGGGACGGGACGGCGGATGTCATTGTTCGTGTTGCCATGTGTGCAGTTGCAGTACCTGCAATCGGAAAGACCTATCAAAGCCTTCCAGCATCTTGCATTTGAATTTACCGGGGCAACTTTCTGATAAGATGCTTTGTCCATATATTGGTGGGCACACGTAATCATTTGTTGCTATAGTTCTAACTTTAAATTTTGCAGATAGCAGCAACCATTTTATCCTATTTTCAAATAAATTTACATCTTTAATTAAAGGAAATTTTTTTATATAATGAGTGATAACTCAAGTTATTCTCTAAATTTATTTTATATTGAATCCAGTGACCCTGTGATATTACATGAACTTACTAATTATTAGATCATGTTGAAAATAAATCTCGTTCCTCTCTAAATTGGTATTTCTAATAAACTGTCTTTTCACCTCATAGAACTTTATTGGAAATATTAAAGAAATTATTTCTTTGTCAATAGAAGTTTTTAAATTGAACATTTCATACTTGCCCCTTTTCACCTATTAGGGGATGGGTTTGGAATCTTATACAAGGTACTCTAGGGCAAAGGGCTCATGCATTCCACTTGTTACCATTAAACGATGAAGCAAGGAGCAAGAAAGAAGCACCTCTTCCCATGGCGAAGTCACCATTGAGTTGCAATTGCTTGACTAGTAGCCCCACTGTCTTTTTTCTGTTGAGACTATTCCACTTTTTGTGTCACGCCCTGATCCTCGAGCGCGTGTCCATCCCTTAGTGGTCGATTAAATTGCGACGTCCCAAGATGTGTCGCTGACCCTTTTCTTTTTAATGCGCATGCGGAAGCGAATAAATAAATCCCCAAACAACACAAAGATGGGATACGAAAGTAGGGCCACAATTTCACAACCAAACCAAACCTTTATACACAACCGACTAGTTTATTTACAATACTAGTCTATAGACAAAGGTCTACCAAAGCAGAAAGGCTACAAGTCCTCTAGGCGTTCGAACCCTCAGCTGAACACTCCGAGGTCTCCTAGGGACTCGGGTCCACCACTATACCACCGGGAGAGTCAGCTGTACCCTCGCCAAAAGCGATCTCTAACACCGACATAGAGACCTCAGACTCCTGTAGGGGACCTTCTCTGGGTCCATCTCGCCCGCGACGATACCACGATCTGAATTGATGGGGTACCCTCTAAGGTAGACCTGCATCAACCTAGACAATGGATCTCATAAGTTCATAGACCCAAGCTTCTTGGCCCCTAGGAAGAGGAATCAGAGAGACCTATTCGGTGACCTTGGGCTGACCAAAACGCTCAGGAGGATTTGCCATCTAAGGACCTGATAAGTTAAGCCCAAGATAGGGTGAGACAATGTCTCAGCAAGTTTCCCCCCTAAACTCTAACTATGAAAGAAATACGCCTAAATGCCATCTATGCACACACAAGACAGAGGACTTACCTTACCTCAGTTCATTCCTGCATGTTAGTACAATTCATATACTCAACCAATCAATTCAGTTCAAATCAAACTAACCCATCTATCAACTCAATCAATCAGCTCAATTCAACACAATTGATAACATCTATCAATCACTATTATTCATCAATCCCACACCACCTATTAATTCAATTGATACAATAACTGCTCGCACAAGCTAAAATATGTAGTCATAGCTCTCACAAGCTGATATAGATAGATAATAGCTTGCCCAAGCTGATATATAGATCGTGCTCCCACAAGTTGATAAACGATCATAGCTCACACAAGCTGATAAGTAAATGTGTCAAACAGGTGGGTCGGATCGGGTTTGGGTTGGGTCATTAATGGATCGACCCAAATTGACCCATTAACCCATTTATGACCCATTTAAGTCTAATATAAATTTTCTGACCCATACCCAATCCATACCCGACCCAACCCATATTAATAAAATATTTTCATATGTAACCAAATTTATAAAAACTTATTCCTATGTTTTTTTTTAAGATTATATTACTAAAATACTTCCAAGCTTATTTCTTATATATATATTATTTTTTTAAAATGGTATTGCTAAAATAGTTTTATACAACACAAATTTAATGGACAATTTTTTATTATTTTTAAAATAATTATTTTTTTAAAAAAATAAATTTTTAATTATTTTATTTTATTTTTTAAATATAATTTTTCATTTTTCTTTTTTTCTTTTTCTTTGGCCGGCCGCTGGCCACGACGACGGTCGGCGGCCGACCACAGGCGAGCCTTGAGCTCACCTGGCTCGCCGACACCTGTGAGCTCGAGGCTCGCCCGATCGGCAAGGCTCGAGCCTCGCCCGACGCCGGCGAGCTCGAGTCTTGCCCCTCGTCGGATCTGGCAAGGTTCGAGCCGCACCGACGTCGGGCGAGCTCGAGCTCACCCCTCGTCGGATCTGGCGAGGCTCGAGCCTCGCCGATGTGGGGTGAGCTCGAGCTCGCCCCTCGCCCCTCGCCAAATCTAGTGAGGTGGAGGCCTCGCCGACGCTCGGCGAGGGGCAAGCTCGAGGCTCGCCCGTGCCGGCAACTGGAGGAAGAAGAAAGAAAAGAAGAAAGAAAAAAAAAAGGAAAGAAAAAAGAAAAGAAATTTAAAATAAAAAATAATTATAATTTCGGTTTTTATTAAAAAAAAAATTTGCAAAATTAAAGAGAGAAGAGAAAGGTTGTGAGGTTTTGAGTGAAAATAAATGAGTTCATTTTTAATGGGTTGATAAATGGATCTTAAATGGGTTAGAGAGCTGGCCCATTTAAGACCCATATATCTCAGTCTTGACTAGAGCCGTTAAACAGGTGGGTTGGGTCGGGTTTGGGTCGGGTCATTAATAGTCCGACCCAAATTGACCCATTAACTTATTTATGACCCATTTATACACAATGTAAATTTTCCGACCTATACCCGACCCAACCCATATTTAAAAACTTATTCCTATGGTTTTTTTTTAAAGATTATATTACTAAAATACTTCCAAGCTTATTTCTTTTATATATATAAATATTAAATTGTATTGCTAAAATAATTTTATACAACACAAATTTAATGGACAATTTTCATAATTTTTAAAAAAATTATTTTAAAAAATCGAATTTTAATTATTTTTTATTTTTAAAAATTAAATTTTTAATTATTTTTATTTCATTTTTTAAATATATTTTCTTTTTCTTTTTTTCTTTTTTCTTCTTCTTTGGTCGACCGCCGGCAACGATGACAGCCGGCGACCGGCCACAGGCGAGCCTCGCCCGATGCCGACGAGCTCGAGTCTTGCCAGATCAGCGAGGCTCGAGCCTCGTCGGACGTTGGCGAGGCCTCCGCCTCGCCAGATCCGGCGAGCTCGAGGCTCACTGGCGTCGGGCGAGCTCAAGCTCGCCCCTCGCCCGACGTCGGCGAGCTCGAGGCTCGCCTGGCTAGTCGCCGGCCATCGGCGTGCCGGAGACCGGAAGGAGGAAGGAGAAAGAAAAAAAGAAAAAAAGAAAAGAGAAAATTAAAATAAAAAATTATAATTTCGAATTTTATAAATATATATATATTTTTTATAAAGTTAAAAAGGGAAGAGAGAGATTATAAGGTTTTTGTTGAAAATAGGTTCTCAACCCAACCCATTTAAAACCCACTTAAAACCTACCTATCTTAAACCTTTAATTGTGAAACCCATTTAACTATTTGTTGTCAAAAACAAGTGACCCATTTTAACACCTCTAGATCTAGGTCCCCACCTCTTTACGAGCTGCAAAGGGCTGGGAGGATGATGACAGGGGCACATAGGCAATACAGTGGTGACGCAATAGCTTAATGGCGGTAGCTCGCGAGCTCAACCATGGCAACAGCTCGGGCATAGAGGCATCAGAAGTGGGGTAGTGGCATCCACTGGAGGTCGACAGAGATGGAAAAGCGATCAATGGGGCTTCGGCTAGCATGGCTCGATCGACTAGGAGGTTGCGGCAAAGAACGAAAAAAAGAAGAAAAAAATCAGAGAATTTGACGTAGCAATCCAGTTACACCAGCACTATTATGTGTAGGATAATTGACGATGACCGAACCAACACCTTAAAAAATTCAGCTGAGATTTAGGTGAGAGAATTTGATTGCATTTTCAAAGCTTGAGAGTTCAAGTGAAAGTTATATAATTAACATATATATAAGTATTTATTGTTTTAAGCAAATTGAAAAATTAGTATATACACGTTTTTTTAATTTATTTCCTTGAATTATGACTCCTCAAATTTATATAAATCTTAATGGAATCACATACTGAATAACCATGAACATGGATATTATCTCTCAAATTTTCCATACGTCACTTAATCGGTGACCTAATTGAAATTTTCACAAATGTCATTCAAAAACCCAAGTTAATTAATAATTATCATAATATCCTAAATATTTTCAATCAATGCATAGAATTGTGGATGTCACACTCGATTCGTGGTGCCTGCACAACTAAACCAAGCTAGCTCCAAATCAAAGTATAGGCATGTCTATATGAATTCTTTTTTAAAATTTTTTACTTAATTAAAATTTTGCGCTTCACGTACTTTGACCATTTTTTTCAATCCGGGATATCCAAATTTTCACAATATATAAATGTCGATACGTGTAACATAAGTTTTCTCATAATTTTTTTTAAAATTAAGATAATATTTTAAATTTTTACCAGACTTTTTGCTTTTGCTTAATGCCAAAAAGGGCATTTCTTAATTTGAAATAACAAGTAGGGATAAACATTGAGTTTGACTCAATCCGAGAACCCTCGACCAATCGATTCAAGGCTGGAATCTTCTACCGATTTTAAAGCCTCTTCAAGGGGAAGAAAGAGAGAGAATATTCTAGCACCTATCAAGAATCAAAACATAGTCTTCACACATGAAGAAACAAGAGCATAAACACTTGACTAACAAATCTTTTCTGTGATGAAACAATGCAACTTTGGTCTGTTCCGCTCTGTATATTGACCGAGAAGCTCGAAGCAGTTCATCATCGTGTGAAGCTCCTTCGCCAGCGTCGATTTTCACCGGAGGAAAAAGACGGACGTCACGCAGAAAAAATCTTCTCAGCCCAGCCAGACTCCAGGAGCTTCTCGTCGCCGGAATCCACGACCGATCACTCTCAGTCGCCAAAATTCGTTGTACATCTGTCTTCGGCCTCGACCGAAAGCAGAGCGCAACCTTGATCCTGCAATTACCTCATCGCCGGAGCATGTAAATCTGTTAGGCTCTGTTTTGTAATCCAAGAAGTCCCAATTGCTCAGATTTTCGTTCGAAACTCCGTCGCCGTCGTTTGACCGATAGCAACGGTATTTCCGAGATCACGTTCCTCTGTTCGATTTCCAATCCTGACCGCAGCCTCTTCGTCAAGGTACGAATCTCTTCACTCTATTATGGTTTGCGAAAGGTGGAAGCCACAATCGATGCTCGAATGAGTGTTAAATGATGAATAAGAGCTTGTGAATAGATTATGTATAGTTTGACGTCATCACAATAAAAGGGATCGAAAGCGATGCGTCGACGATGCTTCTGTGTTTGTAAAAATGTCTAAACGAAGCTGTGCTTTTGTTTGAGGAAAATCTTCTGAGTCAAAGTAATTTTGATGTTCATTTCATTTTCAAATCACAACATTCGTCTTTGATTAATCCATCTTGCATTCATTTTCCTGAGATTCGAGTTTGTGGCCGCATGTAAGCCCCTCCTTGTGCTCTCTGTTTTGCATATCTTTGCGGTCATCCATGGTTGCTCATGGAGAACGAATGGATTCGAATTGACGGACAACTTTGATTTGAGGAATTGTTCGCGTTAGTCTATCTTTCCCTATTTTGATTATCGCTCCACTATGAGTGTTCGAGATGTGGGTGGTTGGCAGTTGCTGGTGGTGAATTTGGTGTTCCGGCGGAGGTTTAGTGCGGTGGATGGATGTGACCGACAGCGAATTGCTCTCAGCTCTCGGCTTGAATGCGCCGATTGTTGATTTAGGCTGCTCTGGATTTTAGGCGGAAGTTCTTGGCATTCTTCAATTGCCGAAGAAGGAAAACAATGGTAACAAGAAAATAAAAAAGAAAGAAGGATAGAAAATGAATAAAAGGAAAATATAGTTGAAAAAAGGGCTTAAACTGATTTTGGAAAAATTCCTATAAAGGTTGTCATTATTTTCCAAAAGATAAAATGGCTATATTAATCTCAAATAAAGGTCTAATTTTCAAGTCTTCCGACCAATCAAGAGTATTTTTGTTAAAAGATAAACAAAAAATTTCCTTTTTTTTATACCATGTACATCTTCTTTGTCGTGAACAGCCAGTAGCTTGGCCAGGTTCTCCAGCGTGATTGTGGAGGCCTCAACCTCTGACTTTAGCTTGAGGAGAAGGCAGTCGTCCTTGTCGGCAGGGGCGGAGGGCTGGGGAGTGGGGAGTGGGGAGTGGCAATGGGAAAGAGGTCTTTGAGCTCACTTTCCACGGCGGAGGGGGAGATTCTGCCGATGCGGTGGGGTTTTGCAATGGAATCAGAGTAGCGATGGTGGTTGCATTGTGGAGGGGGAAGAGAGGAGTGCTTGTAGATCTAAGAAAGGTAGTGTCTAGGTTTTGCATTTGGGTTTGGGTTATGTTTGTTCGTTGGCGCGAGAGTTCTGTTCTATTTTTTTTTCTTTTTTAAATGTCCCCACCAAGTGGAGTGGTCGGATTTGATGCTCGTACGTACTCGGGGCGGTTGTTCTTACGTATGCCTTTAGTACCAAGGCCGTTACTTTTCTATATCCCAGATTCTACCCTTCAGTACTTGAATTCCTTGCTCCGTAGATTTTTTCTCCGTTGAAATCAGAAGAGGCACCACTAGAAGGACACTCCTGTATCCGATCGTCCTTTTCATCAGATGGAGACTTCAAATCCTCGGATTCCATACTGGGCATAGCCTCTTGCCTCAAAGCAAACGTGATTGGCCACTCTTCCCTGTTCATCTTGCTAGATGAAGAAGAAGATGAACAAGGAAGAAGCACAAAAATTTTTTTAAAAAATTAAAAAAATTGTCTTTGGACAAAAGTACTCTTGATTGGTCGGGATTTTTGGCCAGCTGATGAGTTGAGGCATTTATTTGAAATTATTATAGCTATTTTAGACTCTTATTTGAAGTAAGATTTATTTTAAACACTATTTTAAGAAAATGAAGGCACTTCATACCCTTATTTGGAATGTTCCAATGAATTTTATTGAATTTGGGTTAAATGTTAATATGGTGAAAAAATGGGGCTGTATTCGGTCTTAATAAGAATTGAGATAGGACTTACTTTGATTTTAATAGAAATTGACCTTAGATGGTTGTTTTCAAGAATGGGCTTCAAAGGCTTGTAACTAAGGGAGAATTTGTGTAATAAAGTTCAAATTACACCCATTACTTTAGACCCATGAAACCATGTTGGACCATATTCAGATTGGGAACAAGGGTCCAGCCCAAGTCGCTGTTTCCAATAGTTAAAAAAAAATATTAATAATAAAGAATTCGAAATTAAAATTTCAAAAATTAGTTAGAGAATTAGGTCTTGATTAGATAGGTAGGGCTTAGAATTAGATTTTACCTTAGTGTCATTTAGTTGATATTCATGTAGTTTAGAGATTTTAGTGAGAACTTCTGTTATAGTTTAGCATCAGACAATGATTGAATTTGATTTGAACTAAGCTCGTAGGGTTGCTATCTTGGAGCTTAATTACAAGACCTCATTATACTTTTTGCCTAACTTGTATCGGGTTACTTTACTACATTTTACTCTTTAATCGTTCTTTCATTATTATATTTGATGAATTGATTGTGATTTTTGTATATTGTTTTTCTTTCTAAATTATGATTTGCATATTTTACTTGAATGATTGGATTACATTTCAAGACATAATAAACATAAAAGCATTGCATGGACACTTAGTGGAAGAGAATCTTAGAATTCATAATTTTGTGTAAAGACTGCACAAACACCTTAGTTAATAATAATCAAGTTTAGCTACTGAAAGTGTGCTAAAAATATTAGGTTGTGTAGGAAGTGCAACATACTTCCATACTTCACTTTGGTTTCCAATTGATTGCAATAGGCTATAAACCTCATATAAAATTCTCATAATATTAATCAAATTTAAATGAAAATACTAATGCCGTGCGAGATAAAGGTTTGAGAGAATTCGAGCCGATTAGAAACCATTAGTCCTCAACTCAGCATTACCTCTAAACCTGTTATCCATGAATTTTGAGCCAATATACAATGCATTCTCTAAACTTTTAATTTGTTTAATGTCGTTCTTGAACTTTACCTTAAACTGCAATATAGTCCCTAAACTTTTAATTCGCTCAATATTAGTCTTGGATTTTTTATACACATTCAATTTAATCCATAAACTATGTGAAAATGTTCAATATTGTCCTTTTATTAATTTAAGTTCAAGAATAACATTACACAGTTTGGGGACTAAGTTGAATATATACTAAAAATTTATGGATTACATTGAACAAATTAAAAGTTTAAAAATTATATTGCACATTTGACCAATATTCCGGAATCAAATTGCACATTTTTCCTATCATCAAAATGCTTGTTTAGGAAGGTTGCAACATTCGAAAGCAATACATTAGCTGATGGATGTGCTTGCATATAAGAGCATTGACGCGTGCTCTAGTTGTTCATGATTACTTATTTATTTCCTCTCCGTTTGGAATTTAAATAAAGTAGATATGATTGAATAATCTTGTCCATCATACTAGAAGATGCTACTTTCAAAAGCGATGCATTTCACACTAGTAAAATAGAAGTTTAGGTTTCTCAATAAATAGGCTTTCGGGTAGATACGTGGCTTCTTGTCCTCTCAAGTCCAGTCCGTGAATCATTAAAGCGAAAAAAGGACATTGGAAAACGAAATGAATCAAAGCAGCGATTCCACTTGTCGCATTAGAATCTGTCCACGAATGACCTTGAAAAGAACACATAAAAGGAATGGAGCGAGAAGCGAAGGCACTTGTCCATTGAAATTTCGACAACCAAGATGGTCGAAGCTGCTTTTTGGACCATCACAAGAAAGACTTCTCGCAGTATAATAATGCGTTTCACAAACATTCTATTTTTAAAAATATCTTTTATTGATAAATAATTTTATTTTATTTTATTTCATAAATGAAATTCTAAAATGTGAACGCATCTAATCATCATGCACAATTTCTATTTCATAAATAGAAAGAGAATGTAAATGTATTTGGTACGATTCTCAAAAAAAAATTATGACATATAATTTCTTTTAATTTTTAAAAATTATTGATTTTATTTTTATTTTTTCCTCTATTCTTCTTAATCCTTTAGCCAGTCATTTTGCTTAGATCTAACAAGGTCGAACCTCGTCAAGGGCTAGTGAGATCGCCGAACCTCATTTCTGGCAGGTTGCTAGACATTGCCTAGCTTGGCGACCTATTAGAAAGGGAAAAAGAAAAAAAAAAGACTTGTTTTCAAAAGTTATCCTTGAGAATAAAAATACAACTTTTTTCTATTGCTTGTTTCTATTTTAAATCTATTCCTAAATTACTGATATGATCTTGAGAATATAAAAATTAATTGATATCATTAAATAAATTTCTATTCTTTTTTTATCTCAACCAACATAAGAACAGAAATATTAAAGAACTGGAGTGTGATCAAATAGGTCATAATCCTCCCCAGCTTACGTCAAAGGACGGAGGGTCAATGGAAAGATAGAATCTCGAGCAAACCCTCTCGCGGGCTCGAAATGGCGGAGAGAACAAGCTGAACTACTTGGGACCTTCTTAGTCGTTTCCGTGGATTTTTTTTTCTTGTTTTTGGTCGAAAGGACCCTTTTTGTCGTTGCGTGGATTCGGGTGTTGCCATGGATCCCGTCTCGACCTGCTTCGTTTATTGATTGGTGCGTATCATTAACACATACATCAATGAGATCAGCTCCGGGACAGGATGGCAGATGTTCAAGCTCGTCCTGCCATGTGTTACAGTAGAGCTGCATCCCGAAGGGTCATGTTGATGTTCCAGCATCTTGATATTAACAATTAGCGAGGCACCTTTTCTGATTCGATGCTTTGTCCATATACAGATAGATACATTGAGTCGTTTATTTTTATTTAGCTATTCAGTTAAATTTTAAATCAACAAATCGTATTTCAAGTAGATAATAACAATCATTTTATTCGTCGTGCCTTGGCTTAATCTTTTAATGAATTCACATCTTTCATTAATAAAAATAATTTTATATAGTGAGTGATAATTCCAATTATTCTCTAAATTTATTTATATTGAAGATAGTGGCATCACCGTTTGATATTACATGGACTTACAATTACTATAAATTATTGGAAATGAATTTTTTTTTTCTCTCTAAATTGATATTTCTAATGGGCCACCTTCACCAAACAAGAAAGGATTGAAGGAATTAATTTCTTTGTCAATAGAAGTTTTTAAATTGAACATTTTGAGGCTACCCCTTTCCACTTATTAGGGGATAGGTTTGGAATGCCATACAAGGTAGGGGTGAGCAAAAGAATCGGACCGGAAAAGCCTCATTCGCTCACGACACTCGTTGCTTCCTCTCTGGTAAGTTCAAAACCATAATTGCCATTTGCCCTTTTTTTCTAGTTTCTTCACTCAGTCTCACACCTCTCTCTCGCAGTCTCACTCATCGCTCATGATGCTCGTAGCCTCACTCTTAGCTCCCTTTTTGTAAGTCGCTAATCCCTCTTTGGTTAGAGTGGTCTACATGAAGAATTAAGTAGATTTGTGACATTTGTGGCAAACTCTTGTAGTGATATTTGTGTTATGATCATCAAACTTTGTGGCGAACTCATAGGTGGTGAAGCTTGCAAACTTGCATGTACAATTGATATAAGACACAATTGGTTCTGTGGACCCATTTGGAAACCTGACTGATGGTCTGGTTCTCAAGTGGGTTTAGAAACCAATGGATGGTTCACGGTTCTTAATTTGTGGACCTAACCCTTCATGAATATTATGATAATTTGCTCGAAAATTAGTTAGTGTAGTGTTTTTTCAGAAAACTAATTTTTGTCCTTTTTGTCTTCGCATCATTTTTAAATTTATTTTGTCCATTGGTGGCGAACGCATGGGCTATAATAGGATTGCCACATGGCAAATATAAGTCAAATTTTTTTAAGCTTTCACTTTACCCCATTTCATAAGATGAGATTTTGCTTGCGGAGGTTTTAGTGACATGTAGTGTAACTAAGCTGCCACGTGGAAAATATAAATCAAGGTTCTAGAAGCTTTCATTTTTTTTTTCCTTTTACCGTTAAATTATCCATAGGAGCTCCTCCATCAATTATTTTTCACCAAACGCTCATTGAGAATTATTAATACTCACCAACTTGGAAGATAGTTAATGGGATATAATATTTATAATAGCAAAAGCGTCCTAAGTAATTATTTAAATTGGTAAAAAAATTTCAATCATTAATTGAGATACATTTCTTTACATGTCAATGGCTACAAAGATTACAGGAAAATTGACAAAAAAAATTCTAAATCTATTGAATGGATATTAATTCACTTATAATTTTTTTTTAATTTAGTTAATTTAGTCTCAAATCTTTTAATGATTTGTCAATATAGTCCTTCCGATCAATTTTAATCGGTAATCGCTGACTTAGATGCCAATCTTTCTGCGTGGCATGGCCGACATGACATGAAATTTTTTTATAATTTTTAAAAATAATTTATGTATTTTTTTATAAATCTTTTTTATCTTTTCTTCTTTTTTTTCCGCCGTTTTTGGTAACCCTCACTTTTGTGGTCAAGGGCCGCAAAGGCTACAAAAAAATTCAAAACATTTATTAAAGATTCAGATATTTTTTAATAAAAATGCAAAAATTATTTAAATTAGCACAAATTGTGACACGTAAAACAGTCGTTACCTACGTCAATAATTCTTTACCAATATTGACTAGAAAGACTATTGGAAAATCACTAAATGTTTAAAATTAAATTGGTCAAATTGAAAAGTTTAGAATCAAATTGACATTCATATTACGAGTTTAGAATTTTATTTTTTTTGTAATTATCCTAAGGTTACATGAAATAATTTTTGAAAATGTACGGAAACATTGACCTAAAAATGAGTGAGCTAATGCATCTCTTCGAGCGTATCCAAAGAGAAGTGATGAAAATAATAAATAAATAAATAAATAATGTAGGGTAAGAAAATAGGGCAAAGCGTATCAAAGACATTATCATAAAGATGGTGATTTTTGTAAATAAATACGAAATCTAAAATCCAATCAGCTCCTTTATATATTTTGTCTCCGAAACATAATACTCATACTCGAATATTCTTTTCTTAGTCTGTTTACTAAGAAAAGAAGAAGCTAGACATTGAAGAATATAATTTACTCGATCTCTACAAAATGCAATACTCGTACATCAATGGTCAGGAGATCACATCCCTTGAAGGAGCATAACCCTTCACTAGAATAAAAGCAGTCTTCGTAGGTGATGAAAGAGGTCAAAGCACTCTAGCGTGTGGCGAAGCAATAATTAAATAAATAAACTAAAGCCCTGAGGTTTCTTTGAGTCTTTCTCTTCGTTCTCGAGGATACTTCCCATCTTTTTTAGGCAAAATGCAAATGTCAAATAGTAAAAGATGATCATAGAAAGATACCCTCCTTGGCAAATAAAAGGGAGAACCCCGCTTTGAATCTTGGAAGATAGGTCTCGCGCACGCTCTCTCTCTCTCTCTCTCTCTCCCCTTCTGATGGCTTTCTTTTTGCTGCTATGATTAAGACAAAGAGAGCCCAACTGGCTCACCATCAGAACAAGGTAAACCCTCCCCAGAAAGAAAAAAAAGGAAAGGAAGAAAGAAGAAAGAACATCAAGAGAAACCACAAAACCCACAGATTTTCATTCCTTCCCTCAGTATTCTGCATTTTCTGGGCATTCTCTTCTTCTTTTTTGGTGGGTGTGTTTTGTTTGTTGTGCTCATAGATCTGAACTGGTTTTCTATTTTCCAAGGGTTTTCTGGTGACTTCATTTCACAGAACTTTTACCATACGACTCAAGATCTTTGTGTTGCTCTTTTGATAATATTTCCAGGCTTGACATGTCTCACTCTAGGTGAGATACCACTAGTTTGTTGACCTAGGTCTCGTCTGATCTTTTTTTTTCCCCCTTTTTCTTCCATGGAAAGAATTTGAGAAGAGATAGAAGGAAAATGGGGAGAGAGAAGATAAAGATAAAGAAGATAGACAACTTGACGGCGAGGCGGGTGGCATTCTCGAAGAGGAAGAGAGGGCTGATCAAGAAGGCTCAGGAGCTCTCCATTCTGTGTGACGCTGATGTGTCCCTCATCATCTTCTCAGCCACTGGCAAGCTCCATGAATTCTCCAGCTCCAGGTACTCAAAATATTAGTTCTTCATAAGTCTCTAGTTTTTCCTCATCATATGATGCATCCTATAGAAATATTAAACTAATTTGGGACTTTCTATTTGGATGTGTAATTTGATCATACCTTTGGTGGGTGTAATGCAAGCGTGTGCGTGTGCGTGAGAGAGAGAGAGAGAGAGAGAGAGAGAGAGAGAGAGGGTTGCATATTGGGCACTCCGATCGTCTCTTGAGAGATCAGTGCATATTTGGTTGCAATTCGTGCACAAAGTGTACTAAACAGAAAGTTAAAAAATTTGTAGATTGAAAGTCGAGATTTATTGTCTGATGATGGGGATGGTGATCAAAACTTCAACAGAACAGCAAGACAGAATATAAAAGCACCAGCATATTTCAGATTTAGAACTCCAAAAGGAGCAAAGGAGAAGAGATGAAGAAACCCTGAAATTCAGAACTATAGTTTAGAATAAGATGTAGAAGAGAGGTATTTGGAATTTGTGCATATTTTGATATCTAGTAATGAGCCTTTTTGTAGGTTTTTTTAGAGGACTATTTAAGGAAATCAAATCAAATATGTATAATCAAAAGAAATATGGAAAATCGGAGCAAATATATCTCTAACAACCCAGTGCTTAGAAGATGTCAACTTGAGTTCGAATACAAGTCTAAACAATCTTTAGTGGCTCAGATGCGGCTGATGAGGTGACTGAGATGTATTGTTTGGGGGCCGCAGATGCAGTGCTTCTTGAAAGGACGCGACCTTTCAGGTCTCGACCTTTCACGCATCTCTTTCTGGTGTGCTGAACACTTGAGGCATAACACATGTTTTCTCTCTTGCATTTCTTTCCCTCCTCCGAGCTTTGTTGTGGTATGTTTGTTTACACTTAAGTAGAAAGTGAAAAATATTGTTGGCTTTTCCGTCAAATCTAAAATATTATTCGAGTTTTAGAATTATAGGTTATGTGTCAACATTTACATATTGTGAAAGTTTCCGGAGTTTCAAATGTAAGGAAAAAAGTCATAATGTGTGAGTCATGAGATTTTAATTAAATGAAAAGAAATATAAAGGTTGATCCAGCCAATTATCTAGCAGAAAAGAATTCAACCCCAAATAATCTTGACAGGCCTTGCTCAAGATTTTACAAACCGAGTTAAGCACTTTTACAAACATGTACCATAAGTGTATGAATATGTACAATTCTAAAAGCAAAATGGGCATGATCCAGATTTGACAATCATTTTTCAACACGTAGTGTACTATACCTTGGTACTTGCTGTAGTTTTGATCACACATCGAGCTATCTTTCGACGAACGTCATTGCTAGCTAATTGGGTTTGGGCTAACCCTCTTAATTTTATTTCCATCATATATAGAAAACCGAACCTCAGGATACCATCCACATATATCCCTTTTTTTATCTTTTCGGCCACCCACCATGTATACATATACCTAAATTTGAATGTAACAATGTTTCAGCACCATGGTACGATTCACTATGCACACATATCTTGAGATGGATCACTGCACTTTGAATCCCTTTTTTGTTTTTTTTAAATTAGGTCAATGGACTCTGAATTCACTTTGTATTGAGTCACCCTGATCATATCACGGATAACTAGAGTCTAGGAACTGTTTATCCGACCTTCACCTCAACTTGATGTAGACTCCACAAGAGGTCAGCTAACTTTAGGCTACATAATCTGGTCGACCCTCGAGCTGAGGGACTTCATCGACCAAGAAAAGTTCTGTGGCTTGATAGAGATTGGCGAAATTCCTACGCCTTATAAACACTTTGCATATAGTTTCAGTATCATTGTCTTGTCTAAATCTTTCTCTGTGGGTTTTGTTATGTCCTTTTTCTGTGAAGTATGGAAGATACACTAATGAGGTATGTTCTCCACTCCAATAGCGTTGAGAAATCGGTCCAGCCATGTCTTGCACTCCAGGTGAATCACTTGCTTATTCATACTTTCTATGTTCTCTTGAACTTGCGCCATATGTTCGTGGAATGAGACAAATATTCTCCTGAGGAAATAATTCTATCACATTAAAAGGTTCCTCTTCGAATTGGCAAGCCTTCTATTCTTTTTCCCTAAAGTATCGTAGTGACATATAAAACACTGATATGAAATGAATTTCTCATGGAGGATTTAATATTTTTTTCGTGCTCATTTTCTTTCTCTTAGAAAGAGAACAGCCATCTCGAAATGTTGCACAAGGAAGTGAATGATATGGCTGGCAAACTAAGGTGCGTGCGTATGTTTTCCATGCTCATTTGAGTCATAACTATGTTTTTCTTTTCTGGTTCCTCCTTTTCGCGAATCAGTTATATTTATTTCCAGTTTTTATTACAGGCAGATGAGGGGAGAGGATCTGGAGGGGTTGGACGTGGACGAATTGGGACAATTAGAGAATAAACTTGAGGCGGGACTGAGCCTCGTGATCGAGACTGAGGTCTCTTCATTAACTTCTATTCATTAGGTTTTCATAAGAACCGAGAAACGGGTCCCTCTTGTGTGTCGTTCTCGTTTCGCTCCTTTGTTTTTCCCCATTTTAGTTGTTCCTCTCTTTCCAGGAAGAGCGAGCATGGACCGAGATTAACAAACTGCAGAGAAAGGTTCACGTACACTAACTAGACCCTTGTGTGCATCTTTCATTATAAACATGACGCGGTTGGGTGAACCCTCCAAAAGATAATTTCCCATGCTGCGAAGATTGCATAACGTTAAAGTGCATAGTCAAATTGCGCAGGTTGAGCAGATTGAATTTATTGAATGCAACCATTTGATACAAAGACTTTATCCGTTGATTTGAAGACTTTTTTTTTCTGAAATTGCAGGAAGCACAGTTGATTAAAGAGAACAAGCAACTTAAACAGAAAGTAAGATTACTTCCTGATAAACGATCTTGTTGCTGATATATCCCCATGCATTCTTCTTTTCTTCAAAGGAATTATCAGTGTCAAAAGGTGTTTATTTTATTTCGACAAATTGCATATGACAATGATGACGACGATGATTTTACATCAAGGGAAGTTTGAAACCGTGAACTCAGAGAGTGATAATGTGGTTCTAGAAGCCGAAGGCATGTTGTTGGAGTCGGTTAACAACGTTTCCATCGGCGGCAATAGCGTTGCTCCTCTGGATGATGATAGCTCTCATCCCTCAAGTTAGGGTGAGCAAACAAATAGAACTGATTTACTACAAAAGTATACATAATATATCTTGATGCGCTCTATTTTTGTTTTCTTATGGTAATTAAATTGATACATCTGGGAAACTTAACAATTTTTGGCCCCAGCCTATTGGAGTTTTTTAAGATGTTGTTATCAGCTGCTATTATTGCGGATGAGTTTATGCGTCGGACTATTAACATTGGATAAGTTTTCACTTAGGTTTCCAGTGTGGATATAGCATTGTCAAGAGAATTCATGCATGATCCTTGAAAAGAATAATTATCAGACGTATAGAAATCTATTTTACAAAATCAATATATTAAGTGCAATGACTCATTTATTTGAATGATCATAACCTGGTACTGCAGTCCGCCAAGTGTACCAATTTTATGAAGAAGTTATGTTAATTGATATTTATTTTTTTTTTGTTTTTCCCTATCGTAATTTTTTTTTTAAAGGTGGAGTCAAAGGATGTGAATGATAGTATGGTAGGTAGCTAGACTGCCCTAGAAGGATTTACCACTGGCCTCTTGCCTCTGATTCAACTCATTGTCATCTAAAATTCCGGGATCTTTTTCTTTTTTGCATTAGCCAAGTCACTTTGCTCTTTGCTACACTAATTTCTCTGCCTATATCATCATCTTGCAGGCTTCCTTTCTGAAGCTGAAGTATCAAACAGCTAACTGGCGCATCTTCTGCAAGCAAACAATAAAGGATGGAAGCCCGTATTTCAACTAGTTATGATTGAATTAGCGCTTATTAGTCCCCCCAAAAATGTTCATCAATGCACATAGTTGATGATCCTTATGATTCTCCATCAAAAAGTCTAATTTTTTATTTTCTTACTTCATTGCCTTAGACAACAACATCAGTACCATCTATGTTGTTAAGGTCTGCTTGGAGTGAAAAATTATCTTTATTTAAGAACTTGCAATTGATTGCATGACATCTATCGATAGGTTATGCTAACGAAATATGTCAATGTTGATAATATCTATGCCCATAATATACTACCCCTTAATCAGGTTTTGAAACAAGTAATGTTTTCCCTTATTCCTAATTGGTAGGTTATAGATTATGAGTGATGACCATATTGTAATCTTTTGATTAATGGAAGTCATGGTTGTAGGAAAATATTGGAGCATTCTAGAACTGATTTTGAATAAGTGGTCCCTTTGAAAATCAACTTGAACCTAAATTAGAAAGGGTTCTAAGAACCAAGGTTCTAAATGGTTGAAGAGCTAGGTTTGCAAAGATAAGAGATTGCGAGGATGCCATCTTGTTAGCCACATCAGAATGGTTATGTTTTGTTTGGGAAAGGAGGGAAGAGGGAGGAAAATGAGGGGTGAATAAGAAAAGCCAAGTGTATTTCACATTCTATTGGGAAAGTGAGAAAAAGTGTCGAGTTTAAAAATTGAGTGAAAAACCTTATTATTCTAAAAAAAAATTGTAAAAGTTCAAATTTATCAGATTTTTCCTTTACCATTCATTTTCCAAGCATATAGAATTATTTTCCATGAGCAGAAAAGAAAGGGAAAATTAAAACATTTTCTCCTCTTTCCTCCATAGATGCTTTTAAATAGAGCACTAGAAAATTTTGAGTCATCTCTCCTTATGAACATAGATCAATCTATAGAAGTATGTAGTGGTTGCTACCACATCTCTCTCTCTCTCTCTGCACGCTTATTTCTTTGTTTTTGTTTTTTTTAGATTTCACCTAATATACTGTAAATGTCAAAATTGCAAATGTTTCCAAGTTAAAAGGTAAAAGATTAAAGTCTCTCAAACACACCCTAAGATAGTCCTATTTTTGTTTTGGATACAGTTGTGAATCTAGTCTCTCTTTTTTTCATATTATGGTTGATTGTTTGTTTTTAAATCAATATTGTGGGACTTCAATGTTTGATTAAGAGAATCAATATTGTGGGATTTCAATTTTATTCATGATTTAGTTGCCCAGTCTAGACTACTATTAATACCTAAATTTTGACAACCCATTTAATAATTCATTAGTTGGGTAAAAAATTATAGATCATTTTTAAAATCCTAGCCAAAAAAAAAAAAATTGCATAAGCATATAGGTGTTGAGAGCATTTGCATTGATAGCAATAGGGTTTATTAGAATCTTTTTAAAAAATTATTAATTAAAAAAAGAAGGGAAAAGTGAGACCGAGCCGGGGGCAGGCTGGCCCGGCCTCTTTCCTTTTTTCCTTCCTTTCAATTCTCTTAGCTTGGGCCGGCCCAACCCATTTCCTTTCCTTTTCCCTGCCCGGCCCAGGCTTCCCTTCCTCTTTCCCACACGCGCTGCTCCGGCGAACGACGGAAAAAAGGACGAGCGTACAGGCGCACAGGAGACAAAGCAACGGGGAGGGACGTCAAGCGAGAGGCCCGGTCGAGGGCCAGGTCGGCAGCGGCAGCTGTCATGGCATGAGGCCGTGCGCGCCAGACGGCCTTAAAAGGGAGAGAGCAGCCAGCTCGTCGGGTTTTTTTTTTTTTTTTGGTGCAAGAGAGACTGAGAGAGGGAGGTCGGGAGAGAGAGGAGAGACTGAGAGTGAGAGACGGAGCAGAGAGCGAGACGGCATGAGTGTTCTCCGGTAATGGCCGCGCCTGAATCCCGGCCGACGTTTTTCTTCCCCTGTATCAAGCTCACGGTAAGACCCAGTTGTCTCTTTTCTTATTTTTCCCGATTTGGGTCGATTTCCCGAGGGGTCCGGCTCGGAGGCACGCGAGGCGAACCGTCCGAACCCGCCGAGCCAGGCGGGGAGCATCACCGACCATCCCGGTTTTCTTTCCATTTCGTCCCATGTTCGGGGCTCGGCGGCCCGGGTTGCCGTTGCCCGGTTCGCGCGAGTTTCGGCCCCGTTCGTGTGTGCGATGTGATTTTTGGGTCTTGCTTGTTGATTTCCCTAAGTCCCGGCGCGAGTCTGAGCTCTGAACGTTCTGATTTCTCTCCCCGCAACCTATGCATCTTACGTGTTTGACAAAATGTTCGAACGAAATCCGTAAATTTTTCCTCCGGGTATGGTCTGTTTCGGAGTGACGGTGGGCCCCCAGTCAGTGGTGTTGAGGTCGACGGGGCGAAGCAGTGGTCTAAATGGGAATGTGTAGGGGGTGGCTATGAGCTGGCCAATCCTTGGCCTCCGTCTTGGCAGTCCTTGAGGTCTGCGGTGTAAAAGTTTTCCGAATGATATTATAATTTATCATTTTATGAGATTGATCTGTTAGGCTCTATTATGTAATCCAAGAAGTCCCAATAGTTTTCAAAACTTTGTCGCCTCGTTGACCGATAACAACGGCATTTCCGAGATCACGTTCCACTGTTTGATTTCCAACGGTGACCGCTGCCTTTTCGTCAGGGTAGGAATCTCTTCACTCTCTTTTGGTTTGTAAAATGTGGAAACCATAGTTGATGCATAAATGAGAGTTAAATGATGAATAAGAGTTTGCAAATAGATGATGTGTATTCAGATGTAATCACAATTAAATGGACTGAAAGCCATGCGTCACTGGTGCTTCTGTGCAATATGTTTGAATTGGTTACCATGTGTTTGTAAAAATGTCTGAATGAAGCTGTGTTCTTGTTTAAGGAAAATCTTCCAAGTCAAAACACCTTGATGTTCATTTCATTTTCAAATTGCAACATTCGTCTTCGATTCATCCATCTCGCTTTCATTTTCCTGTGAATCGCGTTTATGGCCGTGTGTAAGCCCCTTCTTGTGTCCTCTGTTTTGCATAACTTTGCGGTCATCCACGGTTGCTTATGGAGAACAAATGGATTTGAATTCATGCACTGAGCTTTGATTCGAGGAAGCGTTCGCATTAGTCTATTTCTCCCTATTTTCATTATCCTTGACTATGAGGTTCGAGATTTCGGTGGTTGGTAGTTGCTGGTGGTGAATTTGTGTTTCCACGATTTATTGGTGGTGGACGGATGTGGCTGATGGCGATTTGCTGTCAGCTTGAAGCTTGGATGCGCTGATTGTTGATTTTGGCTGCTCTGGATTTTAGGCGTAAGTTATGGGCATTCTTAATTTGCCGAAGGAGGAAAACAATGGTAACAAGAAAATAAAAAGGAAAGAAGAATAGAAAATGAATAAAAGGAAAATATATTAGAAAAAAGGGCTTAAAATGATTTTGGAAATATTCCAAATAAAAGTTGTCCTTATTTTTTTTTTAAAAATGACTCACTATAAAACTTATTTTAAATAAAAGTGTGAAGTGATCATGTCTCACGTAAAAGTTAAGCTCCAAGTCTTCTGACTAGTTGAGCAAATTTGTCCAACGATAATAAAAACAATTTCCCTTTTTTTTTCTATTACTTACATTTTGTTTGTCGTGACCAGCCAGTAGCTTGGTGACGTTCTCCTGCATGATCGTGCAGGCCTCAGCCTCTGGCCTCAACTTGAGGAGGGGGCAGTCGTCCTTGTCAGCGGGGGCAGAGGGCTGGGGGTGGCAACGGGAGAGAGGTCTTTGAGCTTGCTTTCCATGGCAGAGGGGGGGATTCTGCTAATGCAGTGGAGGTTTTGCAATATAATAGAGCGGTGGTGGTGCTTGCATTGTGGAGGAGGAAGAGAGGAGTTCCTGTAGATCTAGGAACGCTAGTGTCATGATTTTGCATTTGGGTTTGGGTTTTGTTTGTTAGTTGGCATGAGAGTTCTGGTTTTTTTTTTTTTTTCTCCTTTTTAAAATGTGCCCACCAAGTGGAGTGGTCGGATTTGGTGCTGATAAGTGCACCACCAGTATTGCTGCAATAGTCGGACTGCTTGTTTTGGTATACGTCGTCATTAAGGCCGTTGCTTTTGGTACTTGAGTTCAGTATTCCACAAATTTTTTCTTCGTTGAAATTAGAAGAATAGGCACCACCTAAAGGACACTCCTCTGTCTGATAGTCCTTTCCATCAGGTAGAAACTTAACATCCTTGGATTCCACATTGGGCATAGCCTCTTCCCTCGAAGCAAACGTGATTGGCCACTCTTCTATGTTCAACTTGTTGGATGAAGAAGACGATAAATAGGGAAGAAGATAAAGAAATTTTTTAAAAATTATTTTTTGACGAAAATGCTCTTGATTAGGCAAAATATTTGGCCAACCTATGAGGTGAGGTCTTTATTTGAAACTGTCATAACCATCTTAGGCCTTTATTTGAAATAATATTTATTCTAAATCATCTTTTGAGAAAATGAAGGCACTTCAAATTTGTATTTGGAATTTTTCATTGATTTTTGTTGAATTTGGGCTCAATGTCACTATGGTGGAAAAATGGGACTATATTCAGTCTTAATAATAATTGAGATAGGACTTCTATTTTAATAGAAATTGGGCGTTGATGGTTGTTTTCAAAAATGGGCTTCAAAGGCGTGTAACTAAAGGGAGAATTTGTGTAATAAAGCCCAAATTACACCCATTAGCTTAGACCCATAAAAACATATAGGACCATATTCAGATTAACCACGGGGTCTAACTTGAGTCCTTATTTTCAATATAAAAAATATTAAAATTAAAATTTTAAAAGATAATAAGAATTAGGTCTTGATGAGATAGTTAGGTCTTAGAATTAGATTTAGTTTAGTGTCATTTAGTAGATATTCATATATTTTAGAGAGACTAGTGAGTACTTTTGTTATAGTTTAATTTAGGTAGATTAATCTATTAGATAAGGAGTACTTTTGTTATAGTTTAATTTAGGCAAATTGATCTATTAGATAAGGAATTGAATTTGATTTGAACTAAGATCATGGGGTTGTTGTTCTAGGGCTTAATAACAAGACCATGTTATATTTTTTGCCCAACTTGTACTGGGTTACTTTATTGCATTTTACTCTTTACTTGTTCTTTCATTACCATATTTAATGAATTGATTAATTGGGATTCTTTTTTATTGTTTTCTTTCTGAATTGTGATTTGCCAGATTTAGTTGAATGGTTAGATTACACTTTAAGACCATAATAACCATAAAAGCATTTCATGAACACTTCCGAAATGGGAATCTTTAGGATTCATAATTTTGTAAAAAGACTGCGTTCACCTTAGTTGATAAATAATCAAGATTAGCCACCGAAAGCGCACTAATTAGATAACTAATATAATCAAGTCTTTGACCCTAAATCTTTAGTTGTATAGGAAGTGAGGTATACTCCTGTATTTTACTTTGGTTTCTAGCTAACTCCAATAAGTTAGTGGTAACTCCTCATATAGAACTCTCATAGGGTTAAGAATTTAAATGAAAATCCTAGTGTAGTGCAAGGTAAGTGTTAGGGAGAATCCAAACCGATTAGAGATTGTGGGTCCTCAACTCGACAATACATCTAAACCCATCATACGTCGAGAGATAATAATACAAATGATCCATGAACTTTGGGCTAATATACAATGTGATTTCTGAAAAATTAATTTGTTTAATGTAGTTCTTGAATTTTAGCTCAGAGTGCAATGCAGTATGTGAACTTTCAATTTATTCAATATGATTATTAGACTTTTCATACATGTTCAACTTAATCCTCAAACTAAATTCTCTGTTGTCCTTCAATTAATTCTAGTTCGGGGATAATATTGAACATTTTCACATAATTTGGAGACTGAGTTGAATATTTAATTAAAAATTTATGAATCACATTAAACAATTGAAAGTTTAGGAGTCACATGCATATTGGACTAATGTTTAGGAATCACATTACACATTCTCTATATCATCAACACGCTTATCTGGGAAGGTCACTGACATTTGAAAGCAATACATTAGCTTATGGATGTGCTCAAATATAAGAACATTGGCATGTACTCTATTTGTACATGATTACTTCTTTATTTCCTCTGAGTTTGGAATTTAAATAAATTCAATATGATTGAATAATCTTGTCTATCACACCTCAAGATGCTACTTTCAAAAGTGTTGCATTTCACCCAAGTAAAATAAAAGCTCAGGTTTTTCAATAAATAGGCTTATGGGTAGACTAATGACTTCTTTGCACTCTCGATTCCAGAGAGTGAATCATTAAAGCAAAAAGGGCACTCGAAAACGAAATCAATCAAAGTCCGCATCCCACTTGTCGCATTAGAATCTGTCCACGAATTGACTTTGAAAAGGACACATAAAAGCAATGGAGCGCGAAGCGAAGGCGCGAGTCCAGTGAAACCTAGACAACCAAGATGGTCGAAGCTCCTTTTTGGACCATCAGAGAAAAGACTTCTCAATGTATTGATTCGACTTTGCAAATGGAATTTAGTATAATATAAATATCAAAAGTCAAAACTCTTTGGATTAATGTAAATTACTAACTATTTTTTTTGTCGAATAATTGATGTAATTTACAAAGCGACTTTAGGTTTAAATTCTATTTGACCAAAAACTTTTGCCAAGGATTTTAGCTACATCTTTCATATTTTTTTTTATTAAAAATACTTATGCCCTTTGACAAAGCAGGCAAAGGGCTTAAGTTGCTAGTGAGCCAGATCTGATGCCAATAGCCATTGATTGAGATCGCTCCACTTTAGGTGACTTTTAGCAAGGGTCGCACTGCCTAGTTTGCGTGACCTCGGATGCGGGTCGCCAGAGGTCATTCAACCTCTAGCAGCGGTCGCTTGAGTCAGATGACCCGAAATGGCGGAGAGAACAAGCTGAACTATTTGGGACCTTTTTTTGTCGTTTCCGTGGATTTTTTTTTGTTTTTGGTCGAAATGACCTTTTTTGTCATTGGGTGGATTCGGGTGTTGCCATGGATCCCGTCTCGACCTGCTTCGTTTATTGATGCGTATCATTAACACTTACATCGAATCAGATCGGCTCCGGGACAGGATGGCAGATGTTCAAGCTCGTGCTGCCATGTGTTACAGTAGAGCTGCATCCCGAAGGATCACGTTGATGTTCCAGCGTCTTGAAATTAACAATTAGCGAGGCACCTTTTATGAAAAGATACTTTGTCCATATATAGATAGATACATGGAGTCGTTTATTTTTATTTAGCTATTCAGTTAAATTTTAAATCAACAAATCATTTTTGAAGTAAATAATAACAATCATTTTATTCGACGAGCTTCGGCTTAATTTTTTAATGAATTCACATCTCTCATTAATTTTATATAGTGAGTGATAATTCTAATTATTCTCTAAATTTATTCATATTGAAGATAGTGGCATCACCATGTGATATTACATGGACTTACAATTACTATAGAATATTGAAAATGAATTTTTCTCTCTAAATTGATATTTCTAATAGGCCATCTTCACCAAACAAGAAAGGATTGAAAGAGTTAATTTCTTTGTCAATAGAAGTTTTTAAATTCAACATTTTGAGGCTACCCCTTTCCACTTATTAGGAGATAGGTTTGGAATGCTATACAAGGTAGGGGTGAGCAAAAGAATCGGACCGGAAAAGCCTCATTTGCTCACAACAGTCGTGGCTTCCTCTCTGGTAAGTTCAAAACCATAATTGCCATTTGCCACTTTTTTTCTAGTTTCTTCACTCAGTCTCACACCTCTCTCTCGCAGTCTCACTCATCGCTCATGATGCTCAACGCCCCTCTCGTAGCCTCACTCTTCGCTCCCTTTCTGTAAGTTGCTAATCCCTCTTTGGTTAGAGTGGTCTAAATGAAGAATCAAGTAGATTTGTGACATTTGTGGCAAACTCTTGTAGTGATATTTGTGTTATGATCATCAAACTTTGTGGCAAACTCGTAGGTGGTGAAGCTTGCAAACTTGCATGTATAATCGATTCGAGACACAACTGGTTCTGTGGACCCATTTGGAAACCCGACCGATGGTATAGTTCTCAGGTGGGTTTAGAAACCAATGGATGGTTCACGATTCTTAATTTGTGGACCTAACCCTTCATGAGTATTATGATAATTTGATTGATAATTAGTTAGTGTAGTGTTTTTTCAGAAAACTAATTTTTATCCTTTTTGTCTTCGCATCATTTTTAAATGTAGTCTTCCAAGTGGTCCGAACGTGATGGGGTGCGATTGGACGCACCGTTTCAAGTTGAAACATTACGATGGAAGGTCACCAATGGAGGGGTACGAAGGGAGACGTATAAAATCTCCCGAACACAACCGTTGGACGAGTTGTCAATTCATTCGCACCAAAAACTCTCTCGAAATTCCATCTTCAAGATAGGCAAGATTCAATCATCAATCTGAAGAACGGTTTGCATTTACGCCGTGGAAATCGGGTGTTTTCCTTGTGATTGCATCCAGACCAACGTGAGGCATTGTTGTTCGTGATTGGCTCGCAATTCAACTTTCGATTCGGGACTATTTGCTGTTTGCGCATTGGAATCAAGTAAGTCGTCTTCCGCCGACATGAATTCCTTCATTGGTATCAGAGCCCGATCGTGATTTCTGCCTTGTTTTTTCATTGAATCAAAACGTGTTTATGCTTATGATTTGGGGCTCATTTCTACTTCATTTTTGCCGAAATTTGAACCTATGTGGTCGTGCCGGCATGCTCTTCAAAACCCATTAATTATTTGTGTCTGGGATGGGCTGCCGGAGAAGAAACGGCGGCGAATCGTGGCTGAAAACGGCGAAAATGACGAAGAAATGGCTTCGGTCGCGCGAGGAAGAAGGCGCGTGGGGTCCACGCGCGTGCTGCAGTTGCAGGCGCGTGGAACCCACGCGCCACGCGCCTTCGCGCGCACGCAACTGCTGCGCGCGTGGGATCCACGCGCGCGCCAACCGCTGGCGCGTGGGGACCACGCGCGCGCAACTGCACGGCAGTTGCAGGCGCGTGCGGACCACGCGCTTGACGCCGGTTCGCCGAACCGGCGTGTGACGTCACGCTCGCGTCGGCGAACCGACGCGAGCTGACGTCACCGATGACGTCACGGATGACGTCATCCCACGGTCATTAACCGTCGGGATGACGTCATCGATGACGTCACCGCCGGCGGTTGTTGGCCGGCCGGTCACCGGCCGGCGACCCGACCTGACCGACAACCCGTTGACCCGACCCGGACTTTGACCCGAACCGTTGACCCCGACCCGTTGACCGGTCAACGGTCGGACCGGTCAACGGTCGAACCGGTGACCGGTCGGACCGGTCGGACCAGCCAGGAGCCTTTTGGCTCGCTGGCGCGTGCGCCACACGCGCCGCACACTCAGGCGGCGCGTGCGGGCTCCAATTGGAGCGTGGTTGGTGGCGTTGGGTTCGTATGGGTGTCCTCTACACTGTGGAATAATTATTTTTATTTTTTGGATTTTATAAATCTATGAAAATGTGTAGGGAACCTTATGTACGCGTATTTTTTTGAGGTTTAATGCATAGTTTACTCATTGTAGCTTGTATTTTCTTGTAGTTTAGGAAATACAGTAGCTAGCTTATGTGCAAGTGTTGTTACATATGATGTGTAAAGTTTAGTTCAATGATATGAAGTATGTAGTTTTAATATACTTGGAATTTTCTAGTTCCTAGAAAATTAGAACAATGGTAGGAAATCCATTACATGTTGAATTATTTTTTTAATTATAGTTGAAGCATGATTGCTGTTTATACGTTGGTTATTATCATGCTATGGTTTTGTGTTAAGGAAAGATGTAGAAATTACATGAAGTCATGTAATTATTTTTCCTAGTGGGAGTTAGTAGGTTGGTAGAATTTGAAGGAATCCTCACCTAGAACTCAAAATTTGTGCAAATTAAAATAATAAATGATAATTGAACAATCGTACATAGAAATTGATTGGGAACATAGTGAACTTTTGTTTCTATGTCTTTTGTTGAATTATTATTATTTTATTTTGTTTTTGCTGAAAATTAAATATGTGTGTTACTCTGAAAAATGTGTTAGTATTGATTCTGCGTCTATTATGTTAATGTGTTATAGAAATTGATTATGGCATCGGCATCCAAGACCATTGTGGCTGACCTCAATAAGGGTGAGAAGCTGAACGGTGACAATTATGATATTTGGCACCGAAAGGTTCAGTACATCCTTGAGGAACAAGAGGTTTTGAAAACCCTCAACCACACCATGGATGAACCTGAGCATGGAACTTCAGCTCAACACAGGAGAGATCTAGAAGCTTATCAAGCTTGGAAAAAGAAGAATAGCATTGCTCGCATCACGTTGCTGAGCTGTATGAAAGATGATCTCATGTGTGGGTTTGAAAGTTATGATAAAGCTCAAGATATGTGGGTTGCCTTGAAGGATAAGTTTGGGGGTACATCTGCCACTAAGCTGAGGAGACTCACCATCAAGTTTGACACTTTCCGAAAGCGCCCAAATGTAACAATGAGGCAACATCTTCGGGAGATGTCAAACATGATCCGTGAACTGAAGTCGGCAGGTCACTCCCTTACTGATGAACATCAAGTTCAGGCTGTTATTAGGTCTCTTCCTGATAATTGGGAACATATGAAGATCAATATGACGCATAGTGAGAACATCGTCACTTTTGATGATATTGCGCGTCATTTGGAATTAGAGGATGAGCGCCTAGAGGCTGCAAGATCCTCTACCCATGCTTATGTTGCTGAAACAAGTTCGCGCAAAGCTTCGGGCTTCAAGCGCAAGAGGAACCTTTAGTTCAACAACAAAGGGAAGATGACTGATCAGGGACCCAAGAGGGCTAAGACCTTCCGACGCAAGAAGCGTGGTGGGAAGAAGGACAAGGCCAAGATGGAATGCCACAATTGTGGCAAGCTGGGTCATTTTGCTTGTGAATGCACTGAGCCGAAAAAGGTACCCTATTACTCCATTACTATGAGTAATGCTTTTGTTTCTAGTACTGTAATGCTTGCTGAATCTCATCCAATGTGGACTTTAGACTCAGGAGCAACGGACCATGTAGCTAGAGACCGAGAAGCATTTGTGGAGTATCGTCGGATACCGCCTGGAAGAAGATGGATATATGTTGGGAATAACTCAAGAGTTGAAGTGAAGGGTGTCGGCACATGCAAATTAATCTTGCGTGGTGGTCGAAATCTATTCCTGCATGATGTCCTTTATGCTCCAGATATTCGACGAAACTTGGTCTCTGTAGTTGTTCTTCTTAGCTTAGGTTATGTATTGAATTTCCATGGTGATTGTGTTGATATTTTGTATGGAACAGTTTATTATGGTTCAGGTCATGTATTGAATGGTTTTATGGTATTAGACATTGACTATGATTAGTACAATGTTAATGTTGATAGTTGTTTTTCTTTAATTGCGTCTTCTGATAACGTTAGGATTGATGCAAATACTTGGCATGCTAGATTAGGTCACATTGGGTTGCAAAGAATGCAAAGATTAGCTAAAGAAGGCCTTTTAGGGTCACTCACTAATGTTGATCTACCCGTATGTGAACATTGTCTAGCGGGAAAAGCAACTAGAAAACCATTCGGTAAAGGGACTAGAGCTGAATTTCCATTGCAACTCATACATTCTGACATTTGTGGTCCTTTGAATGTGAGGGCGAGGCATGGAGCCTCATATTTCATTACTTTCATAGATGACTTCACGCGTTTCGGTTATGTCTTTCTGATCTCCCATAAGTCCGAAACATTAGAATGCTTTAGACGATATATAACGATGGTAGAGAATCAGTTGAACAAAACAATAAAGGCATTGAGAACCGATCGTGGACGTGAGTATCTATCGGAGCAATTCAAAGCTCTTTGTGATGAAAAGGGAATTGTAAGACAATTGACTATTCCTTATACCCCACAACAAAATGGGGTAGCTGAGAGAAGGAATAGAACCCTATTGGAAATGGTTAGGTCTATGATGGCGCAAGCAAATTTACCTATCTCCTTTTGGGGAGATGCATTATTGACTGCTGCCTATGTACTTAACCGAGTGCCCACAAAATCGGTCACTTCCACCCCTTATGAATTATGGACTGGAAGAAAACCAGACTTAAGTAGTCTACGTCCATGGGGATGTGTAGCTTATGTTCATGAATCTTCCCATAAATATGGCAAATTAGGCCCTAGAGGGAAGAAATGTATCTTTATAAGATATTCTGAACACTCCAAAGGGTATGTGTTTATAGGTGAACAAGCTGATGGAAGTGTGACCGAAAAGGAGTCACGAGATGTCACGTTCTTGGAGAACGACTTTCCTAGTAGAGGTGAGATTGATAAGGATTTCCAATTATATGAGATTGAAGATCCTAATAATACACCCACTAATGTTATGGAGGGGAATGAAGATTTACCGCAACATGAAAGACCTAGTGGGAGTGTAGCATCGTCTGGCGAATTGAATTCAAGAGAAATTCAGTTGCGTAAAAGCGATCGTAAAAGTATTCCCCGTCGTCGTTTTGAGATTGAAGGGGAAGCATTTATGATTGCTCATAAAGATGATGCCGAGCCTAAGACTGTTCAAGAGGCTCTCTCATCCTCTGATAATGAAGAATGGAGAAAAGCTTTGGAAGACGAGATGGAGTCAATGAGGACAAATCATGTCTGGGACTTGGTTGATCTACCACCCAATCGTAAGACCATTGGAAACAAATGGGTTTTTTAAGATTAAGCAAAGGGCGGATGGATCCATTGAAAAGTATAAGGCTCGTCTTGTGGCGAAAGGTTATACTCAACAAGAGGGTATAGACTACGAGGAAACTTTTTCACCAGTTGTAAGGTTTGCCTCAATACGTCTTATTCTAGCCATCGTTGCACATTTAGACCTTGAATTACATCAAATGGATGTAAAGACGGCATTTCTCAATGGAGAACTAGATGAGGAAATTTATATGAAACAACCATTAGGTTTCATAGCTAAAGGTCAAGAGCATAAAGTATGCAAACTTCATCGCTCAATATATGGCCTTAAGCAATCATCTAGACAGTGGTATCTTCGTTTTCATCGAGCCATAACAACTTATGGTTTTACGATGATCGAAGAGGATCACTGTGTATATGTCAAACGGTCTGAAGATAAATTTGTGATTTTATCACTTTATGTGGACGATATTCTGTTGGCTGGAAATGACAAGGTTATGGTAATCACCATAAAAGAATGGTTGTCCTCCAATTTTGAAATGAAGGACATGGGAGAAGCTGCTTATATATTAGGAGTTAAGATCGAAAGAGATCGATCAAGGAAACTCCTTACTTTATCACAAGAATCTTATATTATGAAGATTCTTGAACGTTTCAATATGCAGCATTGTAATCCCATTGATACCCCTAGCATGCAAGGCGAAGGCCTAAGTACTGAGATGTGTCCTAAGACTCCAGAAGAAATTAAAATAATGGAAATTGTTCCTTACGCTAGTGCGATCGGAAGTTTGATGTATGATATGATGTGTACTCGACCCGACATATGTTATGCCGTGGGATTGGTGAGTCGATTTCAATCAAGTCCCGGTCCAGCACACTGGAAAGCAGTAAAGAGGATCCTGAGATACTTGAAGGGCACTATGGACTATCGACTTTGTTACCAAGGTAATGATTTACGCCTATTAGGTTATTCAGATGCTGATTGGGGTAGAGACCTGGATGAGCCTAAATCGACTTCTGGATATGCGTTCTTGCTCAATGGAGGTGCAATTTCTTGGAATAGCAAGAAACAAACATGCACAGCCTTGTCAACTATGGAGGCTGAATTTATTGCGTGTTCTGCCGCAGTGCAAGAAGCAGTATGGCTAAAACATTTCTTTGAAAATTTAGCCACTGTCACTGAGATTCCAAGACCGGTGACAGTTTATTGCGATAGTCAAGCAGCCATTGCCTATGTGAAAGATCCCAAGTATCATGGAAGGACGAAGCACATTGACATAAAGAATAACTTCATCAGAGATATTATAGCGCAGAAAGAAGTGATTCTACGATACATTTCAACCAATAGAATGGTTGCTGATCCATTTACGAAGGCTATTCCTAGAGACATATTTTTGACCCACAGGATGTCACTAGGTTTGCGTAGGATGTGATATATGTTATTGTAGAGGATCATTGTTTTATGTATTTATGGACATATGTATTGTACTTGTTTGTTTATTAATGACTTGATGTTTTATCAAAAAGTACAAATTCATTATGAGACTAGCACAAGCACACATATATGATTGGAAAGTATGTCAGCAGGTAATGATTGGCTTACTCACACGAGCAATCGCCTCAAGTGCTATAGTTAGCACGTTGAGATGAGACGTTATGTACAAATAAATGCTGAAGAGCATGTCTAGTACATAAAATATGTCACCTTGATTGGAGTCAAGATGAGGTCTGTGATTCATTTAAGACCGAACATGATAGTCCCACAATCATGTATGCCTGTAAAATGCCGGATGCGAGTACTTAATTTGACGCTATAGAGAGCGAGCTAATATAGCACTCGAGTTAAACATGAGTACGTGAGAAACACGTGACTATGTTTAGGCTAAGATCCGTATAGTGGATATATTTAAGAAATGACATACGCTCTTATAGAAAGAGAAATCCACTATAGCATGTAATTCATACTACATGTGCATTGTTCGACCGAAAATGGAAGGTGAGTAAAATTATCCCTATTTACTCATTGCGTGAGCCCTTAAGGTAATTTATAATTTACCTCAATTCGTGCCCTATGTTACTTCTGACTATGTTCTCGAAATGAAAGATCAGTGTTGCTACTTTAGCATGTTACGGGCGGTCATGAATAGATATGGCCTATGGGACGTGTCTAGGAAAGCAGTTGTTCTAAAATTAAGAGAGACATGAGTGCGAAGGAAGACTATTGTTGTTTTACATCTGTCACATGTATTTACTGGTCGACCAATTATATCGCCTTATGTGATTGCGGATATAATTGTAAATACATGATGTTTTGAGGATAATCAAGTATAGCCTTTAAGGGATAGGTATACTTGAATTGATGTAACAAGATATGTTTGGGGCACTGTGAGACATCAGTTGTTTTTTTTTTTTTTTTTCGGGTTGTAGCCATTATGTCATCCCTAACAGGTGCATAATTTAAGCTCCCAAGTGCAGGTGTACTCACTGGTCGCACGGCTTACTTGCCAGTATGAATTGTTCTGTAAAGTTGATGAATGTTGAATGCATTGCCTTATATTCTTGATAGAACGCTATCAGGCCCATCATGTCCGAGTGGGAGATGTAGTTCTTCCAAGTGGTCCGAACGTGATGGGGTGCGATTGGACGCACCGTTTCAAGTTGAAACATTACGATGGAAGGTCACCAATGGAGGGGTACGAAGGGAGACGTATAAAATCTCCCGAACACAACCGTTGGACGAGTTGTCAATTCATTCGCACCAAAAACTCTCTCGAAATTCCATCTTCAAGATAGGCAAGATTCAATCATCAATCTGAAGAACGGTTTGCATTTACGCCGTGGAAATCGGGTGTTTTCCTTGTGATTGCATCCAGACCAACGTGAGGCATTGTTGTTCGTGATTGGCTCGCAATTCAACTTTCGATTCGGGACTATTTGCTGTTTGCGTATTGGAATCAAGTAAGTCGTCTTCCGCCGACATGAATTCCTTCATTAAATTTATTTTGTCCATTGGTGGCGAACGCATGGGCTATAATAGGATTGCCATATGGCAAATATAAGTCAATTTTTTTTAAGCTTTCACTTTACCCCATTTCATAAGATAAGATTTTGCTTGCGGAGGTTTTAGTGACATGCAGTGTAACTGAGCTGCCATGTGGAAAATATTAATCAAGGTTCTAGAAGCTTTCATTTGTTTTTTTTTTCCTTTTACCGTTAAATTATCCATAGGATCCTCAATCAATTATTTTTCACCAAAAGCTCATTGAGAATTATTAATACTCACCAACTTGGAAGATAGTTAATGGGATATAATATTTATAATAGCAAAAGCGTCCTAAGTAATTATTTAAATTGGTAAAAAACTTTCAATCATTAATTGAGATACATTTCTTTACATGTCAATGGCTACAAAGCTTACAGGAAAATTGACAAAAAAAATTCTAAATCTATTGAATGGATATTAATTCACTTATATATATATATTAATTTAGCTAATTTAATCTCAAATCTTTTAATGATTTGTCAATATAGTCATTCCGATCAATTTTAATCGATAATCGCTGACGTAGATGCCAATCTTTTTGTGTGGCATGGCTGACATGACATGAATAATTTTTGTAAATTTTAAAAATAATTTATGTATTTTTTATAATTTTTTTGATATTTTCTTCTTCTTTTTTATTTTCCCACCGTTTTTGGTAACCCTCACTTTCGTGGTCAAGGGCCGCAAAGGCTAGAAAAAAAATCAAAACATTTGTTAAAGATTCAGATATTTTTTTAATAAAAATGCAAAAATTATTTACTTTAGCACAAATTGTAACACTTAAAACAATCGTTACCTATGTTAATAATTCTTTACCAATATTGGCCAAAAAGACTCTATTGGCAAATCACTAAATGTTTAAAATTAAATTGGCCAAATTAAAAAGTTTAGAATTAAATTGATATTCATATTATGAGTTTGGATTATTTTTTTTTGTGATTATCCTAAGGTTACGTGAAATAGTTTTTGAAAATGTACGGAAACATTGACCTAAAAATGAGTGAGCTAATGCATCTCTTCGAGGGTATCCAAAGAGAAGTGATGAAAATAATTAAAAAATAAATAATGTAGGGTAAGAAAATAGGGCAAAGCGTATCAAAGACATTATCATAAAGATGGTGATTTTTTTTTTTAAATAAATACGAAATCTAAAATCCAATAAGCTCCTTTAGATATTTTGTCTCGGAAACATAATACTCATACTCGAAAATTCTTTTCTTAGTCTGTTTACTAAGAAAAGAAGAAGCTAGACATTGAAGAATATAATTTACTCGATCTCTAAAAAATGCAATATTCGTAGATCAATGGTCAGGAGATCACATCCCTTGACGGAGCATAACCCTTCCCTAGAATAAAAGCAGTCTTTGTAGGTGATGAAAGAGGTCAAAGCACTCTAGCGTGTGGCTAAGCAATAATTAAATAAATAAACTAAAGCCCTGAGGTTTCTTTGAGTCTTTCTCTTCGTTCTCGAGGATACTTCCCATCTTTTTTAGGCAAAATGCAAATGTCAAATAGTAAAAGATGATCATAGAAAGATACCCTCCTTGGCAAATAAAAGGGAGAACCTGGAGGATAGGTCTCGCGCACTCTCTCTCTCTCTCTCTCTCTCTCTCTTCTCTCTCTCTCTCTCTCTCTCTCTCTCCTACTGATGGCTTTCTTTTTGCTGCTATGATTAAGACAGAGACTCCAACTGGCTCACCATCTGAGAACAAGGTAAACCCTCCCCAGAAAAAAAAAAAAGGAAAGGAAAGGAAGAAAGAAGAAAGAACATCAAGAGAAACCACAAAACCCACAGATTTTCACTCCTTCCCTCAATATTCTGCATTTTCTGGGCATTCTCTTCTTCTTTTTTGGTGGGTGTGTTTTGTTTGTTGTGCTCATGGATCTGAACTGGTTTCCTATTTTCCAAGGGTTTTCTGGTGACTTCATTTCACATAACTTTTACCATATGATTCAAGATCTTTGTGTTGCTCTTTTGATAATATTTCCAGGCTTAACATGTCTCACTCTAGGTGAGATACCACTAGTTTGTTGACCTAGGTCTCGTCTGATCTTTTTTTTCCCCTTTTTCTTCCATGGAAAGAATTTGTGAAGAGATAGAAGGAAAATGGGGAGAGAGAAGATAAAGATAAAGAAGATAGACAACTTGACGGCGAGGCGGGTGGCATTCTCGAAGAGGAAGAGAGGGCTGATCAAGAAGGCTCAGGAACTCTCCATTCTGTGTGACGCTGATGTGTCCCTCATCATCTTCTCAGCCACTGGCAAGCTCCATGAATTCTCCAGCTCCAGGTACTCAAAATATTAGTTCTTCGTAAGTCTCTAGTTTTTCCTTATGATGCATCCCATAGAAATATTAAACTAATTTGGGACTTTCTATTTGGATGTGTAATTTGATCATACCTTTGGTGGGTGTAATGCAAGCGTGGGGTGGGGGTGGGCGTGTGCGTGTGCGTGTGCGTGTGCGTGTGCGTGTGCGTGTGTGCGTGCGTGCGCGTGTGCGTGTGTGCGTGCGTGAGAGAGAGAGAGAGAGAGAGAGAGAGAGAGAGAGGGTTCCATATTTGGGCACTTCGATCGTCTCTTGAGAGATCAGTGCATATTTGGTTGCAATTCGCGCACAAAGTGTACAAAACAGAAAGTTAAAAAATTTGTAGATTGAAAGTCGAGATTTATTGTCTGATGGTGGGGATGGTGATCAAAACTTCAACAGAACAGCAAGAGAGAATATAAAGCACCAGCATATTTCAGATTTAGAACTCCCAAAAGGAGCAAAGGAGAAGAGATGAAGAAACCCTGAAATTCAGAACTAGAGTTTAGAATAAGATGTAGAAGAGAGGTATTTGGAATTTGTGCATATTTTGATATCTAGTAATGAGCCTTTTTGTAGGTTTTTTTAGATGACTATTTAAGGAAATCAAATCAGATATGTATAATCAAAAGAAATATGGAAAATCGGAGCAAATATATCTCTAACAACCCGGTGCATAGAAGATGTGTACTTGAGTTCGAATACAAGTCTGAACAATCTTTAGTGGCTGAGATGCGGCGGATGAGGTGACTAAGATGTAGTGTTTGCGGGCCGCAGATGTAGTGCTTCTTGAAAGGACGCGACCTTTCACGTCTCGACCTTTCACGCATCTCTTTCAGGTGTGCTCAACACTTGAGGCATAACACATGTTTTCTCTCTTGCATTTCTTTCCCTCCTCCAAGCTTTGTTGTGGTATGTTTGTTTACACTTAAGTAGAAAGTGAAAAATATTGTTGGCTTTTCCGTCAAATCTAAAATATTATTCGAGTTTTAGAATTATAGGTTATGTGTCAACATTTACATATTGTGAAAGTTTCCGGAGTTTCAAATGTAAGGAAAAAAAAGTCATAATGTGTGAGTCATGAGATTTTAATTAAATGAAAAGAAATATAAAGGTTGATCCAGCCAATTATCTACCAGAAAAGAATTCAACCCCAAATAATCTTGACAGGCCTTGCTCAAGATTTTACAAACTGAGTTCAGCACTTTTACAAACATGTACCATAAGTATACGAATATGTACAATACTAAAAGCAAAATGGGCATGATCCAGATTTGACAATCATTTTTCAACATGTACTATACTATACCTTGGTACTTGCTGTAGTTTTGATCACACATCAAGCTATCTTTCGACGAACGTTGTTGCTAGCTATTTGGGTTTGGGCTAACCCTCTTAATTTTATTTCCATCATATATAGAAAACCGAACCTCAGGATACCATCCACATATATCCCTTTTTTTTCTTTTCGGCCACCCACCATGTATACATATAACTAAATTTGAATGCAGCAATGTTTCAGCACCATGATACGATTCACTATGCACACATATCTTGAGATGGATCACTGCACTTTGAATCCCTTTTTTGTTTTTTTTTTTTAATTAGGTCAATGGACTCTGAATTCACTTTGTATTGGGTCACTCTGATCATATCACGGATAACTAGAGTCTAGGAACTGTTTATCCGACCTTCACCTCAACTTGATGTAGACTCCACAAGAGGTCAGCTAACCTTAGGCTACATAATCTGGCCCTCGAGCTGAGGGACTTCATCGACCAAGAAAAGTTCTGTGGCTTGATAGAGATTGGCGAAATTCCTACGCCTTATAAACACTTTGCATATAGTTTCAGTATCATTGTCTTGTCTAAATCTTCTTCTGTGGGTTTTTTTATGTCCTTTTTCTGTGAAGTATGGAGGATACACTAACCAGGTATGTTCTCCACTCCAACAGCGTTGAGAAATCGGTCCAGCCATGTCTTGCACTCCAGGTGAATCACTTGCTTATTCATACTTTCTATGTTCTCTTGAACTTGCGCCATATGTTCGTGGAATGAGACATATTTTTTTTAGGAAATAATTCTATCACATTAAAAGGTTCCTGTTCGAATTGGCAAGCCTTCCATTCTTTTTCCCTAAAGTATCGTAGTGACATATAAAACACTGATATGAAATGAATTTCTCATGGAGGATTTAATCTTTTTTTCGTGCTCATTTTCTTTCTCTTAGAAAGAGAACAGCCATCTCGAAATGTTGCACAAGGAAGTGAATGATATGGCTTGCAAACTAAGGTGCGTGCGTATGTTTTCCATGCTCGTTTGAGTCATAACTATGTTTTTCTTTTCTGGTTCCTCCTTTTCGCGAATCAGTTATATTTATTTCCAGTTTTTATTACAGGCAGATGAGGGGAGAGGATCTGGAGGGGTTGGACGTGGACGAATTGGGACAATTAGAGAATAAACTTGAGGCGGGACTGAGCCTCGTGATCGAGACTGAGGTCTCTTCATTAACTTCTATTCATTAGGTTTTCATAAGAACCGAGAAACGGGTCCCTCTTGTGTGTCGTTCTCGTTTCGCTCCTTTGTTTTTCCCCATTTTAGTTGTTCCTCTCTTTCCAGGAAGAGCGAGCATCGACCGAGATTAACAAACTGCAGAGAAAGGTTCACGTACACTAACTAGACCCTTGTGTGCATCTTTCATTATAAACATGACGCGGTTGGGTGAACCCTCCAAAAGATAATTTCCCATGCTGCGAAGATTGCATAACGTTAAAGTGCATAGTCAAATTGCGCAGGTTGAGCAGATTTGAATTTATTGAATGCAACCATTTGATACAAAGACTTCATCCGTTGATTTGAAGACTTTTTTTTTTCTGAAATTGCAGGAAGCACAGTTGATTAAAGAGAACAAGCAACTTAAACAGAAAGTAAGATTACTTCCTGATAAACGATCTTGTTGCTGATATATCCCCATGCATTCTTCTTTTCTTCAAAGGAATTATCAGTGTCAAAAGGTGTTTATTTTATTTCGACAAATTGCATATGACAATGATGACGACGATGATTTTACATCAAGGGAAGTTTGAAACCGTGAACTCAGAGAGTGATAATGTGGTTCTAGAAGCCGAAGGCATGTTGTTGGAGTCGGTTAACAACGTTTCCATCGGCGGCAATAGCGTTGCTCCTCTGGATGATGATAGCTCTCATCCCTTAAGTTAGGGTGAGCAAACAAATAGAACTGATTTACTCCAAAGGTATACATAATATATGTTGATGCGCTCTATTTTTGTTTTCTTATGGTAATTAAATTGATACATCTGGGAAACTTAACAATTTTTGGCCCCAGCCTATTAGAGTTTTTTAAGATGTTGTTATCAGCTGCTATTATTGCGGATGAGTTTATGCGTCGGACTATTAACATTGGATAACTTTTCACTTAGGTTTCCAGTGTGGATATAGCATTGTCAAGAGAATTCATGCATGATCCTTGAAAAGAATAATTATCAGACGTATAGAAATCTATTTTACAAAATCAATATATTAAGTGCAATGACTCATTTATTTGAATGATCATAACCTGGTACTGCAGTCCGCCAAGTGTACCAATTTTATGAAGAAGTTATGTTAATTGATATTTATTTTTTGTTTTATTTTTCCCTACCATGAAAATTTTTTAAAGGTGGAGTCAAAGGATGTGAATGTTAGTATGGTAGGTAGCTAGACTGCCTTAGAAGGATTTACCACTGGCCTCTTGCCTCTGATTCAACTCATTGTCATCTAAAATTTCGGGATCTTTTTCTTTTTTGCATTAGCCAAGTCACTTTTTCTCTTTGCTACACTAATTTCTCTGCCTATATCATCTTGCAGGCTTCCTTTCTGAAGCTAAAGTATCAGACAGTTAACTGGTGCATCTTCTGCAAGCAAACAATAAAGGATGGAAGCTCGTATTTCAAATAGTTATGATTGAATTAGCGCTTATTCGTCCCCCCAAAAATGTTCATCAATACACATAGTTGATGATCCTACTTATATACATATACAACTGTCCTTATGATTCTCCATCTAAAAGTCTATCTTTGTATTTTCTTACTTCGATGCCTTAGACAACAACATCAGTACCATCTATGTTGTTAAGGTCTGCTTGAAGCGAAAAATTATCTTTATTTAAGAACGTGCAATTGATTGCATGACATTTATCGATAGGTTATGCTAACGAAATATATCAATGTTGATGATATCTATGCCCATAAAATATTACCCCTTAATCGGGTTTTGAAACAAGTAATGTTTTCCCTTATTCCTAATTAGTAGTTTATAGAATATGAGTGATGACCATATTGTAATCTTTCGATTAATGGAAGTCATGGTTGTAGGAAAATATTGGAGCATTCTAGAACTGATTTTGAATAAGTGGTCCCTTTGAAAATCAACCTGAACCTAAATTAAAAAGGATTCTAAGAACCAAGGTTCTAAATGGTTGAAGAGCTAAGTTTGCAAAGATAAGAGATTGTGAGGATGCCATTTTGTTAGCCACATCAAAATGGTTATGTTTTGATTGGGAAAGGAGGGAAGGGGGAGGAAAATGAGGGGTGAATAAGAAAAGCCGGGTGTATTTCACATTCTAGTAGGAAAGTGGGAAAAAGTGTCAAGTTTGAAAATTGAGTGAAAAACCTTATTATTCTAAAAAAAATGGTAAAAGTTCAAATTTTTCAGATTTTTCCTTTCCCCTTCATGTCCCAAGCATATAGAATTATTTTCCATGAGCAGAAAAGAAAGGGAAAATTAAAAAAATTCCCCTCTTTCCTCCGATAGATGCTTTTAAACAGAGCCCTAGAAAATTTTGAGTCATCTCTCCTTATGAACATAGATCAATCTATAAAAGTATGTAGTGGTTGCTACCACATCTCTCTCTCTGCACGCTTATTTCTTTGTTTTTGTTTTTGTTTTTTTTTTTTTGAGATTTCACCTAATATACTGTAAACGTCAAAATTGCAAATGTTTCCAAGTTAAAAGGTAAAAGATTAAAGTCTCTCAAACACACCTAAGATAGTCCTATTTTTGTTGGGATACACTTGTGAATCTAGTCATTTTTTTTTTTCATATTATGGTTGATTGCTTGTTTTTAAATCAATATTGTGGGACTTCAATTTTATTCATGATTTAGTTGTCCAGTCTAGACTACTGTTAATACTTAAATTTTTACGACCCATTTAATCATTCATTAGCCGGGTAAAAAATTATGGATCAATTTTAAACTCCTAGCCAAAAAAAAAAAAAATCATTAAATTGCATAAGCTTATAGGTGTTGAGAGCATTTGCATTGATAGCAATAGGATTTATTAGAATCTTTTAAAAATAAAAATCAAAATATATATTAATTAAAAAAAGAAGGGAAAAGTGAGACCAAGCCGGGGGCAGGCTGGCCCGGCCTCTTTCCTTTTTTCCTTCCTTTTCATTCTCTGAGCTTGGGCCGGCCCAACCCATTTCCTTTCCTTTTCCCTGCCTGGCCCAGGCTTCCCTTCCTCTTTCCCGCACGCGCTGCTCCGGCGAACGACGGAAAAAAGGACGAGTGTACAAGCGCACAAGAGACAAAGCAATGGGGAGGGGTGTCGAGCGATAGGCCCGGTCGAGGGCCAGGCCGGCGGCGGCAGCTGTCATGGCATGAGGCCGTGCGCGCCAGATGGCCTTAAAAGGGAGAGAGGAGCCACCGGCCAAAGCCGCCGAGCCGAGCGAGAAGCATCACCGACCACCCCTGTTTTCTTTCCATTTCGTGCCCTGTTTCGGGCCGGCGGCCCCGCTTGCCATTCCGTGGTTCGCGCGAGTTTCTAGTCCCAAGTGGATGTTGGGGTTTCATGAATCATGTATAGATAAATTTTAAAAGGAACGCAACAGAAACAAAGATGATATATTTTATACATGATTCTCCGAAAGCGTTGTTCGTGCGTTTTAATCAAAAATCTGAATATAAAAAGGGAGTTAAACGAATTACCTCTCGAAGCGCGCTTTAAACAAATTAGTTCAGATGTTCTTCAGTTCGAGTCCCACAAACGTCGGACCTCTAATTTAAACACACCAACAATGGACGTCGAATGGAAGAGTGAACTTCAGGATAATCACCACTATGATCGTGCTAGCAATCTCGTGGAGACAATCCGCCATATCCTTAATGGTTTTAGTCACGGCCCGAACGAGAGAGAATCCCTCTTCTTTCTTGTGTCTCGAAAAACACATGAACACACACGTTTTACTCTATTTTCAGCAACCCTTTTCAAGCCCTTCGTTAAGCAGCATTTTTAAAAAAAAATTATTTACAAATCAGCAACAGTTGTTGATCATGCACGATCGTGCATGATGGTCAGCAGTTGCTGACCATCCATGCTTTGTGCATGTGCACGAAGCTCTAATATTTTCTTTTTTTTAGATGTTATTACAAAAACGAAACGCACATGATGTGTGTTGCACACAGTCAGCAACAATTGCTGACCGTGTGCATAATTTATTTAATTAAATAATTAATTAATCAATTCCTAAAACAAAAAATAAAAGGAACATAATCTTTGTGTGTGCAATTAGGGTACATTAACATGTATCCACTTTGGGCATGCGTGTGCATCATATGCAGGTAGGCTCGTGACTATAATACAAATTTCATTTAATTTAATTTCAAATCGACTTAATTCGATTGCAGTAATTGCAAACACATTTGCAGTAATCGACTCAATTCGATTGTCCCGATTAATCTTTGGGTTCTATAAGCCATGATTGACATCTAGCAATATGTCATGGCTACGCAGATAGTGTGAATGCCTTAAGAACATAATGAACTTGTCAGTTTTTGCTATAGTGTAATTCAATCCCCCTATCTTACTATGTCCCAATCAAATAAAGACCATGGAATATTTTTCAAGTCACCAATTCGATCATATGTACAAATCTAATTGACATGCATTTTATTTGAGACAAAAACAATTTATTCTCGGTTACAACCCCGGCCGAGAATTTCAATGCATTGTCATAATTAGATCGCATAGGACATCATTATTATACCTTGCATGTAACAAGGAGACAGATTTCATATTGCATACACATGCAACTTCATATATGAACAGAATATGACCATCAGGTACAAAGACGGATCAACGACCCGGCATTACGTGCACCTGTGAACCATAGTTGTTTAACACACAAGTTAACACTGTGCCTCAAGTCTAAGGATTACTTACACAAGACCAAAGTATGAACAATTAGACATTGACCACGCTAAAAACTTCCATGTCGCTAATCGTTCCATATGCGTCACGTTCAGTGAACATGTCTAATACAAACACATGTGTTCTAACTCAGGCATTATAATACCCAATGACATGTGACTCATCATTCCCTTAAGTATCCAATAATTAATGGTGAAGTTAAGAACACACCGGTCTCAATAGGATTACTAATATCCACTCAATAATCCATCGACCGGGAACGATTTAAAGATTTAGTCTAATTATGAACCCGTCACATATATTCTTAACGTCTCAAGAATAGGTCTATTTGCAATTGATCTTACCATAAATATAAAATAATTGGACAAATGAATGAATACATCATTGCCATTAATTAAATAATAATAATGATAGTACAACCGAAATCCCTAATGTGTAACTATCGCATAGTAACTTTAGGGCATACATCCAAGTGGAGTGGTCGGATTTGGTGCTGATAAGTGCGCCACCACTATTGCTGCAATAGTTGGGCTGCTTGTTTTTGCATACGTTGTCATTAAGGCCGTTGCTTTTCTATATCCCATATTATACCTTCCGATACTTGAGTTCAGTATTCTGCAATTTTTTTCCTTTTTGAAATTAGAAGAATAGTCACCACTTAAAGGACACTCCTCTATCGGATAGTCCTTTTCATTATATAGAGACTTCATATCCTCGGATTCCACGTTAAGCAAAGCCTCTTCCCTCGAAGCAAACTATATTCACTTGTTGGATGAAGAAGAAGATGAATAGGGAAGAAGAGAAACAAATTTAAAAAAAAAAAAAAGTTGATGAAAATGCTCTTGATTAGGCAGAATATTTGGCTAGCCTATGAGGTGAGGTCTTTATTTGAAACTGTCATAGCCACTTTAGGCCTTTATTTGAAATAATGTTTATTCTAAATCATCTTTTGAGAAAATGAGGGCACTTCAAACCTATATTTGGAATTTTTTCATTGATTTTTGTTGAATTTGCACTCAATGTCATTATTCGGTCTTTATAATAATTGAGATGGGACTTCTATTTTAATAGAAATCAGGCTTTGATGGTTGTTTTCAAAAATGGGCTTCAAAGGCATGTAACTAAGGGAGAATTTGTGTAATAAAACCCAAATTACACCCCTTAGCTTAGACCCATGAAAACATGTTGGACCATATTCAGATTAGTCACAAGGGTCTAACTCGAGTCCTTGTTTTCAATATAAAAAAAATCAAAATTAAAATTTTAAAACAGAATCAAAATTAGGTCTTGATTAGATAGTTAGGTCTTAGAATTAGATTTAGTTTAGTGTCATTTAGTAGATATTCATATTTTTTAGAGAGACTAGTGGGTACTTTTGTTATAGTTTAATTTAGGTAGATTAATCTATTAGATAAGGAGTACTTTTGTTATAGTTTAATTTAGGCAGATTGATCTATTAGATAAGGAATTGAATTTGATTTGAACTAAGATAATGGGGTTGTTGTTCTGAGGCTTAATAACAAGACCGTGTTATATTTTTTGCCCAACTTGTACTGGGTTACTTTATTGCGTTTTACTCTTTACTTGTTCTTTCATTACTATATTTAATGAATTGATTGATTGTGATTCTTTTTTATTGTTTTCTTTCTGAATTGTGATTTACCAGATTTAGTTGAATGGTTGATTACATTTTAAGACCAAAATAACCATAAAAGCATTTCATGAACACTTACTAGATGGGAATCTTTAGGATTCATAATTTTGTAAAAAGACTGCATGAACACCTTAGTTGATAAATAATCAAGATTAGCCACCGAAAGCGCACTAATTAGATAACTAATATAATCAAGTCTTTGACCCTAAATCTTTGGTTGTATAAGAAGTGAGGTATACTCTTGTATTTTACTTTGGTTTCTAGCTAACTCCAATAAGTTAGTGGTAACTCCTCATATAGAACTCTCATAGGGTTAAGAATTTAAATGAAATTCCTAGTGTCGTGCAAGGTAAGTGTTTGGGAGAATCCAAATCGATTTGAGACTGTGGGTCCTCAATTCGACATTACATCTAAACCCATCATACGTCGAGAGATAATGATACAAATGATCCATGAACTTTTGGCTAATATACAATGTAATTTCCGAAGTTTTAATTTCCGAAGTTTTAATTTGTTTAAGGTAGTTCTTGAATTTTAGCTTAAAGTGCAATGCGGTACGTGAACTTTCAATTTGTTCAATGTGATTCTTGAACTTTTCATACATGTTTAACTTAATCCCCAAACTAAATTCTTTGTTGCCCTTCATTTAATTCTAGTTCAGGGATAATATTGAACATTTTCACATAATCTGGAGACTAAGTTGAATATTTAATTAAAAATTTTTTAATTACATTAAACAATTGAAAAGTTAGGAATCACATGCATATTAGACTAATTTTTAGGAATCACATTACACATTCTCTCTATCATCAACACGCTTATTTGGGAAGGTCACAAGATTTGAAAGCAATACATTAGCTTATGGATGTGGTCAAATATAAGAACATTGGCATGTACTCTATTTGTACGTGATTATTTCTTTATTTCCTCTGAGTTTGGAATTTAAATAAATTCGATATGATTGAATAATCTTGTCTATCACACCTCAAGATGCCACTTTCAAAAGTGTTGCATTTCACCCAAGTAAAATAAAAGTTAAGGTTTTTCAATAAATAGGCTTTATGGTAGACTCGTGGCTTCTTTGCACTCTCTAGTCCAGAGCGTGAATCATTAAAGCAAAAAGGGCACTCGTCGCAATTCCACTTGTCGCATTAGAATCTGTCCACGAATTGACTTTGAAAAGGACACATAAAAGCAATGGAGCGCGAAGCGAAGGTGCGAGTCCAGTGAAACCTAGACAGCCAAGATGGTCGAAGCTCCTTTTTGGACCATCAGAGAAAAGACTTCTCAATGTATTGATTCGACTTTGCAAATGGAATTTAGTATAATACAAATATCAAAAGTCAAAACTCTTTGGATTAATGTAAATTACTAACTTTTTTTTTTGGTCGAATTACAAACGTAATTTACAAAGCGACTTTAGGTTTAAATTATATTTGACCAAAAACTTTTGCTAAGGATTTTAGCTGCATCTTTCATTTTTTTTTTGTTAAAAATAAACCCTTTGACAAAGCAGGCGAAGGGCTTAAGCTGCTAGTGAGCCAAATCTAATGCCAATAATTGTTGATTGTGATCGCTCCACCTCAAGCAACCTTCAGCAAGGGTCACACCGCCTAGTTTGCATGACCTTGGATGAGGGTCGCCAAAGGTCATAAGACCCGGGCGGCGGTCATCGAAAGTTGTTCGACCTCTAGTGGCAGTTGCTTGAGTCACATGACCCAAAAAAGATTAACAATTACAAGGAGGGCCCAAAATTAGAAAACTAACAAATTAATGAGGGCAGTCTTGAAAGAAAAATATTTTTTATTCTTGATTTCAATATTCCGCAAATGCTACTTTAAAAGATTGATTAAAAAAAGCATTAGCCTTTTAGTATTTTCATTGTTAATATTAGAGTGAAAGTTATTTCAAAATACTTATCAAATATCTGAGTATTTTCTCAAAAGATTTTGAAGGCCGAAAGAAAATTGAATTTAGATTGTCACGATCCTCAATAGACAAATGGAATCACGAGCGAAACCTCTCGCGGGCCCGAGAGGGCTGAGAGAATAAGCTGAACTACTTGGGACCTTTTTTTTTGTCGTTTTCGTGGATTCGAAAGGACTCGTTGCGTGGATTCGGGCGTTGCAATAGATCACGTTCGACCTGCTTCATTTATCGATGCGTATCACTAACACATACATCGATAGATCGGCTCCGGGACAGGATGGCTGAGGTTCAAGCTCGTGCTGCCATGTGTGAGGTTACCGTGGCTGCATCCCGAACGATCATGTTAATGTTCCAGCATCTTCAAATTAACATTTAGCGAGGAACCCTTTTTAATAAGATGCTTTGTCCATATATTGATAGATACATTGAGTCATTTGTCTTTATTTAGCTATTCAGTTAAATTTTAAATCAATGAATCGTTTTAGGAGTAGGTGACAATAACCATTTCATTGGATGTCCTTAGTCTTAACTTTTTAATGAATTTACATTTTTCATTGATGAAAATTATTTTATGTAGTAAGTGATAATATTGATTATTGTCTAAATTTATTCAATAGTGGCCTAACCATGTTGATGTTTGAGCATCTTAAAATTAACATTTAGTCTGATAAGATGCTTTGTGCATATGCGGATAGATACGTTGAGTCAATTTGTTTTTATTTAGCTATACAATTAAATTTTAAATCAATGAACCATTTTTGGAGTAGATAACAACAATCATTTCATTGGATTTGCTTGGTTTAGTGAATATCCATCTTTCATTAATGAAAATTATTTTATGTAGTCAGTGAAAATTCCACTTTTTTCCCTAAATTTAATCATATTGAAGATAGTGGCCCAACCAAGTGATATTATATGGACTTGCTAATTATTGTGTTGGAAATGAATTTTTCTCCCTAGATTGGTATATCAAATAGGCCTCCTTATCACATCAAAGATCTTCCAACAAAGGATTGAAGGAATTAATTTCTTTATCAATAGAAGTTTTTAAATTGAACATTTTGAGGCTACCCCTTTCCACTTATTAGGAGATAGATTTGGAATTCTATACAAAGTAGGGGTAAGCAAAAGAATCAGATTAGGAAAGCCTCACTCACTCACGATGCTTTTTGCTCCCTCTTCGGTATGTTCAAAGCCATAATTGCAGGAAAATTATCCAAAAAATCATAAATCTAATGCACTTTTATCAATTCAATTCTAAACCTTTCAATTTTTCAATTAAGTTTGAAATATGTTTACTTTTTGTTAATTGACTCTATCCAACTAATTTTGGTTAGAATTCACTAACATGTATGCCGGTGATCCCACATAACACGATTGATACTGATATAGACAAAATTTATTTATTTTTATTTTTATTTCTAAAAATTTAAATTTCTTTTGTCTATCCTTTTTTCTTTTCTTTTCTTTTAAGTTCTCTTCTTCCTATGTCAATTGCCCAACTACGACCGGTGACGTCGCCTTCGCCACAATCTGGCAAGGGATGACCTCATGGGCCTTGGGCGAGGTCACCCCTCGCTTGATTTGAGGGAGGGCGAGGGGCTTGCCCTCGCTGCCCTTTGGCGAGGGTCGTAGGAGATGGGCAACCTCACCTTTGCTAGCCTTCAATGAGGGCAACCCTTGCCAGCTTCTAGCAATCTCATCGATTGCGAGTGAGGCTTGCCCTCACCAAATACAATGAGGGTGAGCCTTACCCAAGGCCCGTGAGGTCGTCCCTCGCTAGATCTCGGCGAGGGTGACCTCAAGCCCATGAGGTCTTCCCTTGCTAGATCCCAACAAGGGAAACCTCGTCTAAGGCTAGCGAGGTTGACCCTCGTTGATCGTAGCCTCTAGCCGATCATCGGGTGATCGACAAAGCAAGAAGAGGGCTTAAAAAATGAAAAAAAGAAATTAAAAATATAAAAAATCAAAAACGATAATAAACGTTCCAATGTTGGCTGTATCACGTAGGATGTCCTGTGTTTACGTTAGCAAATTCTAGTCAAAATTGGTCAGATGGACTCAACTGGCGAAAAATGAAAAAGTTTATGACTCAATTAGCAAAATTGAAAAGTTTAGGATTGAATTGGCAAAAGACTTTTTGGACAATTTTTCCCCATAATTGCCATTTTCCCCTTTTCTAGTTTCTTCACTCGGTCTCACACCTCTCTCTCACAGTCTTGATGTCAATGGCTACAAAGCTTACAAGAACATTGACCAAAAAAAAAAAAAAGTTCTAAATCTATTGAATGGATATCAATTCACTTATAAATATTTTTAATTTGGCTAATTTAGTCTAAAATCTTTTAATGATTTGTCAATGTAGTTATTCTGACTAATTTTAATCAGCAATTGTTGGCGTAGATCCCAATCTTTTTGTGTCGTATGGCCGACACTAACATGACCAATTTTTGTAGTTTTTAAAAATAATTTATGTATTTTTTAATAAATTTTCCTAATCTTTTATTTTCTTTTCTTTTTCCATCGTTTTTGGCAACCCTTGCAGGCGTGGGCCACAAAGGCAAGATAAAAATTCAAAACATTTATTAAAGATTCAAAAAAAATTATAAAAAAATGCAAAAATTATTTAAATTGGCATCAGCTGTGACACGTAAAACGGCCGTTATCTATGTCAGTGATTTTTTACCAATATTGGCCAAAAGGATTACAGTGGCAAATCATCAAAATGTTTAGAACTAAATTGATCAAATTAAAAAATTTAAGATCAAATTGACATCCGTATTTCAAGTTTAGATTTTTTTTTTTTTTTTGTAATTATACTGAGTTTACGTGAAATAGTTTTTGAAAAATTATGGAAACATTGACCTAAAAATGAGTGAGCTAATACATCTCTTGCGGCGTATTCAAAGAAGAAGCTAGACATCGGAGAATAGAATTTGCTCGATGTCTCCAAAATGCAATACTCGTACATCAATGGTCAGGAGACCACATCCCTTGAAGGAGAGTAACCCTTCACTAGAATAAAAGCAGTTTATGCTTTGTAGGTGATAAAAGAGGTCAAAGCACTCTAGTGTGTGGCAAAGCAATAATTAAATGAACAAACTGAAGCCCTAGGTTTCTTTGATTCTGGTCTCCTCGTTCTCGAGGATACTTCCCAACCTTTTTAGGCAAGATTCAAATGACAAATAGTAAAAGATGACCATAGAAAAATACCCTCTTCGGCAAACAAAAGGGAGGATCCTGCTTTGAATTATGAGGATATTCCCCGAACACTCGGGTCACGCGCACGCTCTCTCTCTCTCTCTCTCTGACGGCTTTCTTTTTGCTGCTATGATTAAGACAAAGAAACCCCAACTGGTTCACCATCTGAACAAGGTAAATCCCTCCCCAGAAAAAGGAAAAGAAAATAAACATCAAGAGAAACCACAAAACCCACAAATCTTCACTCCGTGCCTCAATATTCTGCATTTTCTGGGCATTCTCTTCCTCTTCTTTTCTGGTGGGTGTGTTTTGTTTGTTGTGCTCATGGATCTGAACTGGTTTCCTATTTTCCCAGGGTTTTCTGGTGACTTCGTTTCACAGAACTTTTACCGTATGACTCAAGATCTGTGTGTTGCTCTTTTGATAGTATTTCCAGGCTTAACATGTCTCACTCTAGGTGAAATACCAGTAGTTTGTTGACCTAGGTCTCGTCTGATTTTTTATTTTTATTTTTCCAATTTGAGAAGAGATACCAGGAAAATGGGGAGAGAGAAGATAAAGATAAAGAAGATAGACAACTTGATGGCGAGGCGAGTGACATTCTCGAAGAGGAGAAGAGGGTTGATCAAGAAGGCTCAGGAGCTCTCCGTTCTGTGTGACGCTGATGTGTCCCTCATCATCTTCTCAGCTACTGGCAAGCTCTATGAATTCTCCAGCTCCAGGTACTCAAAATATTAGTTCTTCGTAAGTCTCTAGTTTGTCATCTTCATATTTCCCATAGAAATATTCAGTTAACTTTGGACTTTCAATTTGGATGTGCAATTTGATTATACCTTTGGTGTGTGTAATGCAAGCGTGAGGGTATGTGTGTGTGTGTGTGTGTGTGTGTGTGTGTGTGTGTGAGAGAGAGAGAGAGAGAGATAGAGAGAGAGAGAGAGAGAGAGACAGGGGTTTGCATATTTGGGCACTTCGATCGTCTCTTGAGAGATCAGCGCATATTTGGGTGCAATTCGTGCAAAAATTATACTATACAGGAAGTTCAAAAATTTGTAGACTGAAAGTCGAGATCTATTGTCTGATGATGGGAAGGGTGATCAAAACTTCAACAGAACAGCAAGAGAGAATATAAAAGCACCAGCATATTTCAATTCAGAACTTCCAAAAGGAGCAAGGAGGAGAGAGATGAAGAAACCCTGAAATTCAGAACCAGAGTTAAGAATTAGAAGTAGAAGAGAGGTATCTAGAGTTTTTGCATATTTCGATAGTAATGAGCCTTCTTGTAGGTTTTTTTTAGACGACTATTTAAAGAAATCAATTATATATGCATGATTAAAAGAGATATGGAAAATCGGAACAAATATATCTCTAATATCCCGGTGCATAGAAGATGTCAACTTGAGTTCAAATACATGTTTAAACAATCTTCAATGATTGAGAAATGGCAAATGAGGCGACTGAAACATGACATTTGCGGGCGGCAGATGATGGTGTTGGCTTTTTCAAAGGAAGCGACATTTCATCTCAATTTCACGCGTCTCTTTCTAGTTTGCTGAACACTTGAGGCTGAACACATGTTTTCTCTCTTGCATTTCTTTCCCTCCTCCTCCTCCAGGCTTTGTTGTGGTATGTTTGTTTAAACTTAAGCAGAAAGTGAAAAATAATGTTGTTTTTTCCGTGAAATCTAAGATATTTTCGAGTTCTAGAACTATGGCAGGTTATATAAGATTTTACGTGTCAACTTTTACATATTGTGAAAGTTTCAGGAGTTTCGAATATAAAAAAAAAAAAAGAGTCATAATGTGTGAGCTATGAGATTTTGATTAAACGAAAAGAAAAATATAGAGGTTGATCCAGCTAATTAGCTACCATAAAAGAATTCGACCCCAAATAATCTTGGCTGGCCTTGGTCAAGATTTTACAAACCTAGTTCAGCACTTTAACAAACATGTACCATAAGGGTACGAATATTTACAATACTCCAAGAAAAATGGGCATGATCCTGATTTTACAATACCAAACCCTTGGTACTTGGTGAAGTTTTTATCACACATTGAGCTATCCTTCGACAAACGTAATTGCTAGCTAATTAGGTTTGAGTTAACCCTCTTATTTTTATTGTGATTTCTATCACATATAGAAAACTGAAACTCAGGATACCATCCACATATATCCTTCTTTTCTTTTTTGCCGCCCGCCTTGTATACATATGCCTAAATTTAAATGTAACTATGCACAAATTTCTTGATGTGGATCACTGCACTTTGAATCCCTTCCTTTTCAATTAGGTCAATAAACTCTAAATTCACTTTTTATTGGGTCACTCTGATCATATCACGGATAACTAGAGTCTATGAACTGTTTATCCGACCTTCAGCTCAACTTAACGTAGACTCCACAAGAGGTCAGCTAACTTTAGGCTACATCATCTGGTCGAGCTGAGGGACTTCATCGACCAAAAAATCAAAATTTACAAGCTTACTAAAAAGAAAAATTCAGCGGCTTGATAGAGATTGGTGAAATTCCTACGTCTTATGAAAACTTTGCATGTAATTTCAGTATCATTGTCTTGCCTAAATCTTCCTCTGTGTTTTTTTTTTTTTTATTTTTTTATGTCCTTTTTCTGCAAGTATGGAGAATACACTGACGAGGTACGTTCTTCACTCCAATATCGTTGAGAAACCGGTCCAACCATGTCTTCCACTCCAAGTGAATCACTTGCTTTATTATGCCTTCTATGTTCTCTTGAACTTGCGTCATATGTTCGTGAAATGAGACAGATATTCTCCTGAGGAAATCATTCCATTGCATTAAAAAAATTCCTCTTCGAATTGGCAAGCCTTACGTTCTTTTTCCCTATAAGTATAATAGCGACATATGAAACACTGACAAAATGAATTCAGACGAATTTCGCATGAAGGATTTAATCTTTTTTTGTGCTCATTTTCTTTGTCTTAGAAAGACAGCAGCAATCTTGAAATGTTAAGCAAGGAAGTGAATGATAAGGCTTACAAACTGAGGTGTGTGCATTTTCCGTGCTTGTTTGAGTCGTAACTATGTTTTTCTTTTCTGATTCCTCCTTTTGGCAGATCAGTTATATTTATTTCCAGTCTTTGTTACAAACAGATGAGGGGAGAGGATCTGGAGTGGTTGGACGTGGAGGGATTGAGACAATTAGAGAAGAAACTCGAGGCGGGACTGAGCCTTGTTATCAAGACTGAGGTCTCTTCATTAACTTCTATTCATTCGGTTTTCATAAGAACCAATAAAAGGGTCCCTCTCGTGTGTCGTTCTCGTTTCACTCTTTTGATTTTTCCCCATTTTAGTCGTTCCTCTCTTTCCATGAAGAGCGAGCATCGACCAAGATTAACGAACTGCAGGGAAAGGTCGAGTACACTAAGCAGCCCCTTGTGTGCATCTTGTAAGAGTTTTCTTAATATGGATTACATTAATTGATATTGTAATTTACCGTTTAATGTTTACCGTTTGTTGACACCTAATTTTGGAAAAATAAAATTGCATTTTGAACAAATAAAAGGAAAAAATGAAAGAAAATGGAGGCAATTGATTTGATTGATTATGCATGGAAATTTGAAATTCTGATGGGTATTTGGATTTTGTTAAATGCGGAAGCAATTGAATAAGGGGCAAGAATTTTTGTAAAATGGAATGAATCAAGTAAAATCGAGTTGATTGCGAAATCACGTTCCGATTTGCAGGCTTGATTTAATGCAACAAGAAATGGCAACTCGGGAAATGCCATGTAAAGAGACCATTTCGAATCACTATAAAAGAGAGGCTCACTTTTCATGACAGGAGGAGGAGAGCGGAGCTCACAAGGAAAAAAAATGGTGAGAAAACGTAGAGAGGTTCGATAGACAATCTCTCAGAGAGATAGGAGGCGATTTTCAAAAAAATCAAAACAAATGTGAGGAAGGTTTTCTCCTTTGTTTATTTCGAGTTCAAATTTCTTTAGGGGAGTCGATGATCTCGAGAATTCTTCGATTGGTCTTTTGGATGGTGCAGTCCTCTTGACGATGCCCCATGTTCATCATGCTTCATGGATATTGACGACAAGCATAAAGCTAAGTTGAGCTTTTTTTTTTTTTTTTTAAGTTTGATTATGTGCAATTCTAATTTGCTATTCGCGCTAAGGTGATTTTATTTTTGTTTCATGCCTAGATTAAACTCCTACATCTACGACGATAATTCCAACAGCGAGACATCGAAGTGGCCAACGTATCTAAGCGCTAATTGCCATCCAATGATTTCACTGTGATAAAACCGGGTTGTTTCTCTCCCTATTAAAGTTGTTCACTCCATATTTTCGATATTTACTTTGTTTTGTTATGATGTTGTGGTCACAGGCAATTCAATGCCGAACAAAAGACCACACAATTCCACCATAATTGACAAGAGCGAGACGATAAGAGAAGGGGGGCGTCCACTCAAAGAGTTCTCGGAGGAGACTAGCAAATGATCAAATCAAGAACTAGCCATATGCCCACCAACGTTGCCGCAATTCCCCTCCTTTAGTTTTATTTTTATTTCTTTCTTTTGCTTATTTTACGTTATTTTATTGTGTTTTTAATTTTATTATTATTGTTTAAGTTATAATATGGTTTGTCAATGTTAATATTTGTGCATTTTGTAGGCATTATCCGCAGAAATTTTGTCCAAAATTATTATAATTATTAATTTGATCCGAGAGACATTGGATCATTTTTTTAATTATTTTAATCGTTGGGCTTTTTAGTGAGATTTCAATTGTTAAATCACAATAAATATTTAATTTGGTCCGTAAGACTTCGGATCAGATTTGTAATTATTTTGATCTCTTTGTTGTGATAATTAGGGTTAGAATAACTGTTAATTTGACATGTGAGACAATAGGTTATTTTTTCGATTATTTTAATCATTTCTTGCTTTATTTTGTTGATAGTTTAGATTTAATATTTATTTAATAATTAATTATTTAAAAAAAAATCAAAATTCTGCATGAACATATAGGTTTAGTAAATCAGACATGTAGGATTAGGTTTATGAAATTTTCGTCATCTAGTGATTGTTGCTAAGTTCATTGCTCGTCATTAGAACTAGGTCATTTGATTAAATTGCATATTTAATTGTTGCATTTCTTTAATTTCGAATTTCATGGAAAATACAAAAAATGTAGAATAAATTCATTTCATGCTTTAGGATGGATTGCATGCTTATTCATGTTATATAGTTTAGGTCATATTGCCACGTCATATCACTTCATGTTAAATTAGTAGCATGCATTGCACGACTTTCATTAAATAAAGTGAAAACAAAAAATTGAGTGATTGCTTATTAATTAGAAATCATATCTAGGATTATTGATATGAATTCTGACCTAACAACGCAGTTGCTTTCGTTGCTTTGAGGTAAGTCTTGCATTATTTTATTCGCTTTCTCGGGTGTTAAATTGGTGGTTTGTGCACTCGCATGATCGCCTCACACGTTAGGAAAATGAATTAAAATCAAATCAAGCTGTCTGTAAAACATTTTTGAAAATTAAAAAGAAATGGTACCGAAAGGGCACTAGGATAGTCTAGTGTAACCAAGTCCCCGTACCCTTAGTTTCTGGTTCGTAGGAGTAAAATAATTCTCTCATTATTTTGCTTAGGTGTCTAATCGACCTACCAAAAACAGATTAGTGGCGACTCCTAGATAGTATTTTGCATGTTTAAAAAGTTTAGACTCAAGTCGTGATTTGGTATGGACTTGGGAGAGCTCGAGCTAAGTTTAAAAAACTTAGCAATCCATTAACCTAGTTTTAGGCGGTGAACCCGAAAAAATTAGGTCGCGACACCGTTTTACGGGGTTGGTCTAAGGTGAGATAGAAGGTTTCTTAATAAGTCTAATATGGGGCTGGTTAATGTGGGCTGAGTTGAGCTTGGCCCGTAATGAGGGGGCCTGGCTGGAAACTCTATAAATAGTGCTCAAGTCTCTCCTCTAACCCTAATTCTCACATGTATCATCACCTAAGGGGCGTTTACCTAACGTTAAATGTGAGGAGGGCTGCCTCATTGAGCTAGTGATACTGAGGGCAATAGAGGAGAATGACTTAATGCGTGGATCCCCTTGATATGTGGGAAATCCCTTTTCTGCTTCCGCTTTATGTTTGATAGATCCCAAAACAGGTGCGTTAATCTTTCTACTCAATTATGCATGTTCTTGTTCTGGTTATGGAGATCATGGGGTTGCGCAATTTGCGTCTAACATGTGGTATCAGAGCCTCCATAACCCTAGAATTCGAATGCATAAAATTTTTGCCCTAATTTGTGATTTTTGAGATTTTTTGTTCAATAAAAATAAAATAAAATCACAAATTTGGACTGGGCTCGTTGAGGCGAACAGATTCGTGGGCGACACGTCGTCGAAGAGGGCCGCACGTGCTCCCACGCGCCGCAAGATCATTATTTTTTCATGTGGATTTTTTGCTCGATTGATCCTGAAACCATGGGGTTTTTGTTCTACATGTCGAGATCTTTCCAACCATATATAATTTGAATAATTTTGTTGAGAATTGAATGAGAATTTTAAATTTGAAATTCTATGGTTTATACATAGAAAAAGTTCTAGAATTTTAAGTTACATTCTAACGTTACATTCGTTTTTCTTTTCCACTCTTTGAGTCACGTCATGTCATTTGAATTATGAACTGTCAGTCATCGTGCGCACTCTTTTGCTCGTCCGTCTCTAATTTCGAAATCGACTTTCTGCTCTCGACGATTTTGTTCTATTGCCGTGGCGAGTTTGCCCATAGTTACTAGTCAATGTTGAATTCGTTCGAGACGAGGATAATGGGGTTTGTGAAGATTTGTATTTGTGTATATATATAGGTGGTCGACGGCGTTGGACTCGTATCTCCATCCTCTATCTTTTGGTATGTTTATTTGACATGTTTGATAATTTTATGGATGTGAAAATACATACGGAACCCTAAATACATGTATTTTTAGTGTATTTTTGCGTATTTTTGCGTATTTTTCTTATATTTTATGTGATTTTGGAAATATAAGTGTTGGGTTACAGGTATCTTATCACATAAACATTATAATGGTGTGATTCATTAATAAAAAAATTAAACTTTATTGTGAATTGAAGTTGGCTTAATGAGATACAACCATTATGAGATAGTAATTGAGCTATGTGTTGATTATAAAATTTTTGTTGTTTAAGCATACTCCTTTACACATTGATAATCTTTGAATGATGGACGTCTTAAGAACTCGTGACCAAACTAATTGTACTGATTAACACATCTGCTGAATGTGGGTAATGCATGTCAATTAAGTTACTGCATATTGTACATGAACTCATCTGGTCACTTGTTAATGTCTATCAAGTTGAATATTTTTTATGGTTAAGGAGTATGACAACATTTACACAGAGCAATAGTATCTACTGTTAAATTTTAGATATTTGGTTCTCTGGTTTGACTCATTTATTAGGCCACTGGTTGATAACAATGATAATTTTGTTACTTAAAAAAATTGGCTAATATATTAGCTGTTGGCCTTGGAGTCATGTTTTGCCTTATGAAATTCATGAGCAATAGTGGATTAGCTATCAGGCTTGTCAATCTGAGGTATCCTATATTGCTATTGATGTTAACTTATGAAAGATCTTCTAGATCAGCATTCTTTTTATGTTGATTCTGGTAATTTGTAATCGGGGTGTACAAGAGATGTTTTTTTCTATGTTATGTGAAGTTTCTTGTGTTACTGTGTTCTGTGATCTCATGGGAGTCTATCTTTCAGTTCATTTATATATGTTTGATTAATTTTTTTATTAATGAATAAAGCGGTGTAATTAGCATGATATGTGATTTTGGTGATTTACTGCCCCTATCACTAAAATCAAAATCACATGTATATGGTATATATGAGAAGTAAAGTTTATATCCCTGGTATGAGAGAATTTCAAGGATTCAATTGAGTAGTGACCGCCAAAGTGGCACGCTTGATTGGATTTGAGAAATTTCGGTCTCGTATATTGATTGTGATGTCTCCTGGTCTAATGTGTAGTCATACTCCCAAAGGAGGTGATTGTGTATTAGTTCATGGAGGGATACATGATGGTATGGTCGAGGAGTGACTGATCCTAGTGGTTCATATGCCCAAAGGTGATGAATTCACGAAGATTGGAATAAATTCTCATAACCGCTATCATGTGGGGAGTGTACAATTGCATATCATGTATTCTGCCCAAATGTGATTATATGATTTTGCATGTAACTCTCTGGATGTGTACTTGTACGTCAAGTTACACAGTGCTCACATGATGCTAATTATATACATTGCTTGTTATTTTAGTCACATTTTTCTGTAATTAATAACTCCACTGTTATTGAGGTTTTTACTGCTTCAAATTTTAAGTTGTGGACATATGATTTGTTGCTTGAGAATGCAATAAAATTTGCTTACTGTCCATGAAGTGTTCCATTCTAGAACACTTGAAAAGAAGTTTGCCTGCAAACTGCACTGCTATAAGATGATGGAAGCCTTAGTTGCTTGAAATTATGTTTGTATGATATTGAAATTAGGACATATCTGCAAAGATTGTGTTTAAATCCTAATGACATATACATCTTGTATATGGTTAAAAGCTTATTTCCAAAAGTTTTCTATTTAAGGAAAATGACCGAGATAAAGAATAAACTGGTTAAAATTAGTCTTGAAGGTTGTCAGGCCTAATAGTAGCGGTAAGTATTTTGACAAGTATGACAATACTGAATTGCTTAAAGGATCATTTGTCAAATACTTGGTAAATTCTGGGGTGGTAATTTAATTATTATGCCTGAAAATCCTGACAAAATGTTTTTGACCAAAACGCATAATTGCACCATAATTAACATGGTGATGAGTAAGACTAATTTATCGGTCTACTGTGGGTTGATATTTTGAAAGCAATTTTTTCACATACAAAACGTATTTCTTATCAAAGTTGTTTTATAAACTTCTTTTGAGTTATGGTCTGGACGTAAAATGATTAAATCATATTAAATTTAGAGGTGTCATGCAGGAGTGAGGTTATCTAATCCAATATTAAGTGCGTTGGAATTTAGATCCACTCAAAATTATTTTGTATCTTATTGTTAAAGGGGTATTGATCTTATGACCCTAAAGAAGGTACAAGAATTATGGAATCACATACTCTAAAGTTTCTTAAGATCGACGTAATTGTAGAGGATGGCTGCTCTCGGACTATTAAAGATAATAGTATGATGGGGGTTACTGTGTTTTTGTCTTTCCCTATACAGATAATTATGGAATCTCCTGTACCATAGACTAAACTTGTTGAGGTTCAAGGTACTATTCTTGATATAGTTTATAATAAAATTTCTTAAACCTCTCAAGTGCAGAATGAAGTGGTTGCAGCTTTATTAAGGAGATTTGTTAAGGAAAGACGATCAGTTATACCATCAGACTATATAGTCTATTTGTGAGAGTATGATTACAATATCCATTACATGGTTGTTTTAGCAACTTATATAATTGTCGTTTCTTGTTCTTAATTAAGTATGTGATTAGATGCCATAAAAAAAGATAATAATATTACTCTGAAAGAGGGGTGGATAGTTAGTGAAGAAATAATTATTTCTTTATAGATTCTTTCAGAGTGAACGTGGCATTGATAGTTTATTTTTTATATGGAGTTATGTCAAAGAGATACAAAATCTATATAAGTGTAACTAGAGAATTTTGCAGCAGATTCAAGTAAACTTGTGTGTAGACTGAAAAGTCTTAATTCATGGTCTTAAGCAAGTTTCCAAACAATATTGTTAAAGTTTCATAGTGTTGTTATTTTGTTGAATTGGGAACAAAGTAATTCAATATACTGCAAGGTCAATGGGAGGAAATTTATTTTTCTTATACAATATGTACATGATTTTTTGTTTACAAATAGTGACCTTGAGACATCTTTTATCCTTTGTACTGAGGTCCGTAAGGATTGTTTTTGTCATATTATATTAGATTTTCTCAAATGACATTTGCTTATCGTATTTTGGAAATATACAATATACATCATTGCAAGCCAAGAATTGTTCATGTTGTTGAGGGTGATGGATTGAATCTATCACATTGTCCTTATTTAGATATTGAGAAAATTTAATTAAATGGTGTACCTTGTGTCAGTGCACTTAAAAGTATAATGTATGCTCCAATTTGCACTAAACTAAATATCGTCTTTGTGACGGGACTTCTAGGCAGATATTGGTCAAATCCAAGACGTGATCACCGGGTGTTGACACCTAAATTTTGGCGACCCAATCATTTACTTAGTGCATAAAAATCAAGGATTAATTTTTAAATTTTTTTTTTTTTTTTTTTGCATAACATATAGTTTTAGGAGCATTTCTTTTTATTACATTTGCAATTGATCGGCCACAGGGGATTTGAAAGTCACGAGGGAGCTTCTAATAGTAGGTCATGATCTTTGCATGATCGAGGACAAAGGTAGTTGGGCACCGTTCCACTACGCGACCATCAAGCGTAGGATCAAGTGGAGAACGATCAGTCCGATGCGCTCAAGAAGTTGTCGAAGATGGAGATGCAGATGACCTTGTGACTGCCAAAAATAACGATGGGAACACAATCTCACAATTGGCTGCGGCTTCGAAACATCTCCAGTCCATTGGACCGCAAAATGGGGTCAAGCCCATTGAAAGGCTATGATGACCGCACCCTTTAAATGCCAGAGTTTTAATTCTGTTAAGCAAAAGTTTTGACCCATTGACCCATGCAAAAATTCTTTCAATTTTGTGTGGGCACGCGACTTTTAGTAATTAAGGAAAGGAAAGATGTGCTGGAGACATCTTTGAGGAAACGAAAGCTGGTAGAGAATAGGAAAGAAAAGGGATACGTGCGAGAAAGTTGAAAGAATCAATATATTGGTTTTTATGCTACAGCATTTCTTGTTTTTAAACAAGAAAGAGTGCACCATCAAAGAAATCGCACGCATCCATAAGGGAAACGAATTCTCTGCATCAACTCAAAGACAAAGAAAGAAATATTGTTGGATATATCCATGGATTTATTCACGGCAAGAAAGGGGAGAAATCGACATAACTTGCAAGCTGATCTTCAATTTGAAGAAATAAAATCAAAAAGGGAATATTCAGCACGTATTCAATCGACTTGGAGCTGCCACATTATAAATAGAGCAGTAAACTTTAAGTTGAGGGGGATTCCGATTTTTAGAGAGACCAACGTGAGAGAGAGAAGACATGAGGAATCTCAACTAGCTCTTAGCCGAGACGCTTCTTCCACGCATCCGCCCCTTCCACGGCCAGACCTGTGGTCGTGCTTCTGTCTCCATCACCGCTACATCGTGCTGCTGCCCTAGTGAGGTGTCAACGACGGCCAAGCTACTCCCTGCACACGTGCCGCCTGAGAAGTCAACCGAGTCCGAACGTTGCACCCAACCGCGTTGCTGCCTTGGCGCCGTTGCTTCCTGACCACCGTCAATCCTCCACCATTGAACGCTACCCCATCGAGTTGGCAGTCTTTTGTGCATTTATTTTTCAGGCAAAATCAACGAAGCATCAGCCACCTCTCGAAATTTGCTATTGGTTACTGAGCGAGACACCATCTTGGAGCATCACATCGTCTTGATTTGCCACCCGTGAGTCATCTCGCCGTCCGTTGCTTGACCGAATTTGACAACGTGGTCCACGTGACACCAAATATTAGGTAAGAATATCTTTTAATTCAAATTTCATATATCCTTATTACCTAATTTATGGGATTAGCTCGTATGAATATTGAATGATGTCATCATATCCACAAAATACCGGTTAGCCTTTTAAGTTGGGAAATCTTCCTAATTTTGCAACGTACATATGATTGACGGTCCGATTTCACGCTCGAAATACGACCTGCAATCGTACGGAAAAATCACCAATCCGATCTCAAGCTCGAGATATGATTCGTGATTTTATTTAAAAATTGGCCAATCCGATCTCATGCGCGAGATAGGATTTGTCAATTTATTTCCTGAAATTAAATGGACGTGGATGATATCTTGCTTGATATGTGGTGCCGTGCTGTTCTTAATGCCTTATTTGCTTGCTCCCGTAAAGGAAAAGATATTTGAGTTAGATTAGATGCATGTTAGGATGTTACTTGTTTTAGGTTATTTTGCATGTTTAGAATATGAAATTTATTTATTTCGAATTTCTTAAATAAAAAATACCAAAAACATAAATTTAGGGTGTTAGATTTCTGTTTCATTAGTTTAAATGGCATGTTTAATTATTTGGCAATTATTAATTTCGAAAAAAAAAGGAAAAACAACCAAAAAATCATCATGCATATGTCATGTAGAATTAGGAGGCATATTTTGCACGTCATTGCATATTAGGGTAAGATTGCATGTTAAATTTTATTTCCTAGTTAATTATAAGTTTAGATTAAAAAAATCTTAAGTAGATTGCATTTTAGTTAGGGATTTCTAAGTTAGGATAACATTCTAGTTTAAATTAGGATTTGACATAACTTCATTCCTAATTCGAATTAGATGACGTTTTAATTTAGGTAGATAATTTCCACTTTTTTTATAATTTCGAATTTCATATAAAAATCCAAAAAATGTCTTAGGATAAATTATTTCTTTTTTTTAGGGTAAATTGCATTTTTTAGGAAAAAGAAAAAATTTCATGCACATGTTATTTAGGATTAGATTAAATGAAGTGCACGTCATTTAGTTTTTAGTCTCATTTATTTAGAAATTGCCTGTCAATAGAATTAGGTCATTTAGATTGCATCTAATTATTGCATTTCTTTAGGATTTACTCTATTCATGTCATATAATTTAGATCATATTTTCATGTCATAAAATTTAGATCATATTGCCATGTCATGTAATTTAGGTCATGTTGCCATGTCATATTAGATTACTAGCATGCATTGCAATAGATTAAGTTCCCATTAAATAAAGTGAAAACCAAAAGAGAAATTGCGTGTTAATTAGAAACCATATCTAGAGTTGTTGATGTGGATTTTAATTTAACATTGCAGATGCTTTCGTTGCTTTGAGGTAAGTTTGCGATTTATTTATTGTTTATCTGGGTGTTAAATTAGTGGATTGCGCACCCGCATGATCACCTCATATGTTAAGGAAATAGATTTAAAATTAATCCAAACTGCTTGCCAAACATTTTTTTTAAGAATGGTACCGAAAGGACATTAGAGAAATCTAGTGTAACCAAGTCCCCGTACCCATAGTCTCTGGTTCGTAGGAGTAAAGTAAACCTCTCGTTGCTTTATTTGGGTTTCTAATCGACCCACCAAAAATTGATTAGTGACGACTCCTAGTTAAAAATCAATTGCATGTTAAGAACTCAAACCTAAGTCGCGAATTGGTATGGGCTTGGGAGAGCCCGAGTTAGGTTTAGGCTTAACAATCCATTAGCCAAACCCTAGGTAGTTCACCCCCGAAAAAAATTGGTCGCGACACCGGGTTACTGCTAAGAAGGTTTTGAGGTACTTAAAGAGGATAAGAGATTATATGTTAATATGTGGATATATTCAATTCTTGCAGTTAGTAGGGTATTTAGATGTAAACCTTGCTGGCTGTTATAATGACATGAGATCAATAACAAAATACACATTTATGTTAGTAGGAAGTGCAATAAATAAAATTATATGTCATCTTTTACTATGTAAGCAGCGTCAGTAACATTCTTTTAGGTTGTTACTTGGGCTATTAGGCTTCGAAACCTCATGAAAGAGTTAATCGTTTTAACTTTATAGATAGACCCATATGGTTGTATTGAGATAACTAATTTGTAGTATTATTTATTTACTACAGAGGTCTCAATGGGTCTAAATATATGGTGGTAAAAAATTTTGACCAAAAGGAAACGGTACAGAAATGTGACATTTTAATATAACATATTTCCATAGATGATATAGTAGTAGATCCACTAACTAAAGGTCTACGCCCATGTGTATTTTAAGCGACATGTCATTAGCATAGGCCTAGGAGCATCATGAGATGATGTTGTTTAGTGGGAGCTATTTTGGCTTTACTTTGATAAAAGTTTCATCTGTGTTCGTTACATTTGGTAACGGTTTGATATGTATCAACTTTTGCATTCAATAAAGTATTTTTAAATGTGTTGTTATTATGTTGAATACATATTGATAAAGTCTCAATGTAATGTATAAACTTTGAGTGAAGGCTAGGGGCATCCGGTTATTAGCCTTGTCCATATGTTTTGTTATACATAAAGAAATGTTAACCGTAAAGACAAGACATATGTAGGTTCATAGAACCATAAAGACATTTTCTAGTGGCACAAGTTTTTTGTGATGTTTAAAGTAAGATAATGGACATTCTCTAGTGGCATAAATTTTTTGTAACGCTTAAGATAAGAGAATGGTGACTGACAAATGAGATCTCTCTATGAGAGATGTTGTCCATTTGACACACTACCATATTGGATTCATATCGATAGAGTTAAGAACATTCGTGACCATGGAAGGCTTTGTGTGTATACATGCAGTTACCGCCATGATTTGGTGTTTAAGACTTTATGGGATATGATTGACTATTAAGAATTATCTCTAGACCAATATGCGCACACATACAGTACGATTTCAATTAATATAGTCCAAGTGGGAGAATGTAAGAGTTTTCTTAATGTGGACTACATTAATTGATATTGTAATTTACCATTTAACGTTTACCGTTTTATGGGGTTGGTCTAAGGTGAGATAGAAGATTTCTTAATTAGTCTAATATGGGGCTAGTTAATGTGGGCCGAGTTGAGCCTGGCCCGTAATGAGAGGGCCTTGCTGGAAACTCTATAAATAGTGCTCAAATCTCTCCTCTAACCTTAATTCTCACATGTATCCTCATCTAAGGGGCGTTTACCTAACGCTAAACGTGAGGAGGGCCACCTCATTGAGCCAGTGATACGGAGGGCAATAGAGGAAAATGACTTGATGCGTGGATCCCCTTGATATGTGGGAAATCCCTTTTCTGCTTCCGCTTTATGTTTGATGGATCCCAAAACAGGTGTGTTAATCTTTCTACTCAATTATGCATGTTCTTGTTCTGGTTATGGAGATCATGGGGTTGCGCAATTTGCGTCTAACACATCTTTCATTATAAACATTACACGGTTAAGTCAACCCTCCAAATGATAATTTCCCATGCTGTGAACATTTCATAATGTTAAAGTGCATATTCAAGTTGCGCAGGTTGAGCAAATTTAGATTTGTTGAATGCAACCATCTGATACGAAGACTCTATCCGTTGATTTGAAGGCTGTTACTTTCTGAAATTGCAGGAAGCACAGTTGATAAAAGAGAACAAGCGGCTGAAACAGAAAGTAAGATTACTTCCCAATAAACGATCTTGTTGCTAATATATCCCGATGCAATCTTCTTTTCTTCAAAAGAATTATCAGTATCAAAAGGTGTTTATTTTATTTTGATAAATTGCATATGATGATGACGATGATTTTTTATCGAGGAAGTCAGTGACCGTGAACTCAGAGGACAATAATGTGGTTCTAGAGGTCGAAGGCGTGTTGTTGGAGTCGGTTAACAACGTTGCCGTAGGCAGCAATAGCGTTGCTCCTCTGGATGATGATCGCTCTCATCCCTCGAGTTAGGGTGAGCAAACAAATAGAGCTGATTTACAAAAAAATACCGCATAATATATCTTGATGGGCTTTATTTTTGTGTTTCTTCCGATATTTAAATCCATACATCTGGGAAACTTAACAATGTTTAGCCCCAGCCTCTTGGAGTCTTTTAGATGTTGTTATCACCTACAATTATTGTCGGTGAGTTTATGTGTCGGACTATTAACATTGGATAACTTTTCATTTAGGTTTCCAGTGTTGACATAGCATTGTCAGAGAATTCATGCATGATCCCCAAAAAGAATTATTCGTGCATGATCTTGGAAAAGAACCTTTGTTTCGCATGAAGAATCAAAGCGTGTGAATGATAGTATGGTAGGTAGCTAGACTGCCTTGGAAGGATTTACCACTGGCCTCTTGTTTGTGATTCAACTCAATATCATCATAAATTCTAGGACCTTTCTCTTTTTTGCATTAGCCAAGTCACTTTGCTCTTTGCAACACTAATTTCTCTGCCTATATTATCATCTTGCGGGTTTCTTGTCTGAAGCTGAAGTATCAGACAGCTAACTGGTGCATCTTCTGCAATAAAACAATAAAGGAGGGAAGCCCATTATTTCAATGATAACAATAAAGGATTGAAGCTCGTGATTCAATCCCCTAAAATGCTTATTAGTGCATATAGCTAGTTGAAGATTCAACTTCTTACACAAAACCAATTGTCGTGATGATTCAGTCTGTCTTTGCATTTTCTTACTTGGTTGCCCTAGACAACATCTGTACAATCTATGTTAATTGTTAAGGTCTCCTAGGAGCGAAAAATTATCTTTATTTAAGAATGTCCGGTTAACTGCTTGACATTTATCGATAAGTGATGCTAACAAAATATATTAATGTTAATAATATCCATGCCCATAAAATACTACCCCTCAATCAAGTTTTGAAATGAGTAACATTTTCCTTTATTCCTAATTAGTACGATATGGGTTATGAATATCACATGAGTGATAATCATATTGTAATCTATCAATTAATGGAAGGCATGATTGGAGGAAAATATCGAAGTATTCTAGAATTGATTTTGAATAATTAGTCTCTTTGAAAATCAGTCCGTGCCTAAATTAGATTGTATTCTAAGAACCAGGGTTCTAAATGCTTGAAAATGCTAGGGTTGCAAATATAAGGGATTACGAGGGTGCTACGTCATTAGCCACATCAGAATGATTATGCCTTGTCTTGGAAAGAGGGAAGGGGGAGGAAAATGAGGGGTGAATATGAAAAGCTTTGTGTATTATACGCTCTACTGGGAAAGGGGGAAAAAGTGTGGAGTATGAAAATTGAGTGGAAAACCTTATTATTTTAAAAAAATTGTGAAATTTCACATTTATCAGATTTTTCCTTCCCCCTTGTTCTCCCAAGCATAGAATTATTTTTGACGAGGAGAAAAGAAAGGAAAATTTAAAACTTTTTCTCCTCTTTCCTCTAATAAATGCTTCTAAATAGAGTCCTAGAGAATTCGAGTCATCTCTCCTTTATGACACCTCTTCCTTCCCCCTTATGTTTCTTTTTACTTTTTATTTTTTTTCTGGAGACTTCGCCTATTCAACCTTTATGAATTCAAAACATCGCACTGACACAAATTAGATGTTAAGTAAACCCCAAAATTGTAAATGTTTCCAAGTTAAAATGTAAAAGACGAGAGTCTCTCAAACACACTCTTAAGGTGGTCTTATTACTCTTGTGAATTTAGTCAATTTTTTATACCACGGTTGATTGCTAGTGTTCACATCAGTATGTGGGACTTCAATGTTTAATTAAGCTAATATGAAAATTTTCTTCGTGGGTTAGAAATCCAATATAGATCACTACATACAAAAATCAACAAAAATTTCCAAAATCGAGAGAAATAATTTCTCTATTTACCACTCAACACTCGCCTCGCTCGCTTTTGGGTCACTCATGGCGCTCGCCACTTGATGCTCGCTTGGCTTGCTCCCCGCTCGACACTCGATGCTCACTTTGTTTAATGCTCACCCCACTCAACCGTCACCACTTGCCTTTCTTAGTTGATCTTGCTCGTCATCGAACCCATTAGGTTGGTCCAGTCCTTGGTTGCCCTTTCAAGAAGTACAAAAAATGAAATAAAAAATTATTGGTTGATCCCGAGTTAACCTTGGAATCGGACCGAACCCATTAGGTCAATCCGGTCCTCAATCACTTTTTCAAGGAGTATTAAAAACGAAATAAAAAATTATCAGTTGATCCCGGGTTAACCCTAGAACCGGACCGAACCCACTAGGTCAGTCCGGTCTTCGGTCCCAAACTCAATAGAGTCGGTCCTCGGTCCCAAAAATTGAGGATTAGCACTGTGCGGATAAGTTCTAGGGTTAGGGGAAGGACCGGCCCAATCCGGATCATGTTCACCCCTAATGGAAAGATAGAATCTCGAGCAAACCCTCTCGCTGGCTCGAAAATGGCGGAGAGAACAAGCTGAACTATTTGGGACCTTTTTTGTCGTTTCCGTGGATTTTTTTTTTTTTTTTGGTCGAAAGGACCCTTTTTGTCGTTGCTTGGATTCGGGTGTTGCCATGGATCCCGTCTCGACCTGCTTCGTTTATTAATGCGTATCATTAACACTTACATCGATCAGATTGGCTCCGGGACAAGATGGCAGATGTTCAAGCTCGTTCTGCCATGTGTTACGGTAGTTGCATCCCGAAAGATCATGTTGATGTTCCACATCTTGAAATTAACAATTAGCGAGGCACCTTTTCTGATGAGATACTTTGTCCATATATAGATAGATACATTGAGTCATTTATTTTTATTTAGCTATTCAGTTAAATTTTAAATCAACGAATCGTTTTTGAAGTAAATAATAACAATCATTTTATTCGACGAGCTTCAGCTTAATTTTTTAATGAATTCACATCTCTCATTAATTTTATATAGTGAGTGATAATTCTAATTATTCTCTAAATTTATTCATATTGAAGATAGTGGCATCACCATGTGATATTACATGGACTTACAATTACTATAGAATATTGGAAATGAATTTTTCTCTCTAAATTGATATTTCTAATAGGCCACCTTCACCAAACACGAAAGAATTGAAGGAATTAATTTATTTGTCAATAAAAGTTTTTTAATTGAACATTTTGAGGCACCCCTTTCCACTTATTAGGAGATAGGTTTGGAATGCTATACAAGGTAGGGGTGAGCAAAAGAATTGGACCGGAAAAGCCTCATTCGCTCACAACGCTCGTCGCTTCCTCTTTGGTAAGTTCAAAACCATAATTGCCATATGCCCCTTTTTCTAGTTTCTTCACTCAGTGTCACACCTCTCTCTCGTAGTCTCACTCATTGCTCATGATGCTTGTCGCCCCTTTCGTAGCCTCACTCTTCGCTCCCTTTCTGTAAGTCGCTAATCCCTCTTTGGTTAGAGTGGTCTACATGAAGAATCAAGTAGATTTGTGACATTTGTGGCAAACTCTTGTAGTGATATTTGTGTTATGATCATCAAACTTTGTGGTGAACTGGTAGGTGGTGAAGCTTGCAAACTTGCATGTACAATCGATTTGAAACACAACTGGTTCTGTGGACTCATTTGGAAACCCGACCAACGGTTCCTTTAGATATTTTGTCTCCGAAACATAAGACTCATACTCGAATATTCTTTCCTTAGTCTGCTTACTAAGAAAAGAAGAAGCTAGACATTGAAGAATGGAATTTACTCGATCTCTACAAAATGCAATACTCGTACATCGATGGTCAGGAAATCACATCCCTTGAAGGAGCATAACCCTTCACTAGAATAAAAGCAGTTCATGCTTTGTAGGTGATGAAAGAGGTCAAAGCTCTCTAGCGTGTGGCGAAGCAATAATTAAATGAATAAACTAAAGCCCTAAGGCTTCTTTGAGTCTTTCTCTTCGTTCTCGAGGATCCTTCCCATCTTTTTCAGGCAAAATGCAAATGTCAAATAGTAAAAGATGATCATAGAAAGATACCCTCCTTGGCAAATAAAGGGGGGACCCCGCTTTGAATCCTCGAGGATATTCCCGGAAAACACAGGTCTCTCTCTCTCTCTCTCCCACTGATGGCTTTCTTTTTGCTGCCATGATTAAGACAAAGAGACCCCAACTGGTTCACCATCTGAACAAGGTAAACCCTCCCCAGAAAAAGAGAGAGAGAGAGAGAGAGAAAGAAAAAAGAACATCAAGAGAAACCACAAAACCCACAGATTATCACTCCTTCCCCCAATATTCTACGTTTTCTGGGCATTCTCTTCTTCTTTTTTGGTGGGTGTGTTTTGTTTGTTGTGCTCATGGATCTGAACTGGTTTCCTATTTTCCAATGGTTTTCTGGTGACTTCATTTCACAGAACTTTTACCATATGACTCAAGATCTTTGTGTTGCTCTTTTGATAATATTTCCAGGCTTAACATTTCTCACTCTAGGTGAGATACCACTAGTTTGTTGGCCTAAGTCTCGTCTGATCTTTTTTTTTTTCCCCTTTTTCTGCCATGGAAAGAATTTGAGAAGAGATAGAAGGAAAATGGGGAGAGAGAAAATAAAGATAAAGAAGATAGACAACTTGACGGCGAGGCTGGTGGCATTCTCGAAGAGGAAGGGAGGGCTGATCAGGAAGGCTCAGGAGCTCTCCATTCTGTGTGACGCTGATGTGTCCCTCATCATCTTCTCAGCCACTGGCAAGCTCCATGAATTCTCAAGCTCCAGGTACTCAAAGTATTAGTTCTTCGTAAGTCCCTAGCTTTTCCTCAACATATGATGCATTCCATAGAAATATTAAACTAATTTGGGACTTTCTATTTGGATGTGCAATTTGATCATACCTTTGGTGTGTGTAATGCAAGCGTGGGTGTGTGTGTGTGTGTGTGAAAGAGAGAGAGAGAGAGAGAGAGAGAGAGAGAGAGAGAGAGGGTTGCATATTTGGGCACTTCGATCGTCTCTTGAGAGATCAGTGCATATTTGGTTGCAATTCGGGCACAAAGTGTACTAAACAGAAAGTTAAAAAATTTGTAGATTGAAAGTCGAGATTTATTGTCTGATGATGGGGATGGTGATCAGAACTTCAACAGAACAGCAAGAGAGAATATAAAAGCACCAGCATATTTCAGATTTAGAACTCCCATAAGGAGCAAAGGAGAAGAGATGAAGAAACCCTGAAATTCAGAACTAGAGTTTAGAATAAGATGTAGAAGAGAGGTATTTGGAATTTGTGCATATTTCGATATCTAGTAATGAGCCTTTTTGTAGGCTTTTTTAGATGACTATTTAAGGAAATCAAATCAGATATGTATAATCAAAAGAAATATGGAAAATCGGAGCAAATATATCTTTAACATCCCAGTGCATAAAAGATGTCGACTTGAGTTCGATTACAAGTCTAAACAATCTTTAGTGGCTGAGATGCGGCGGATGAGGTGACTGAGACGTAGTGTTTGCAGGCCGCAGATGGTAGTGCTTCTTGAAAGGACGCGACCTTTCATGTCTCGACCTTTCACGCATCTCTTTCTAGTGTGCTGAACACTTGAGGCATAGCACATGTTTTCTCTCTTGCATTTCTTTCCCTCCTCCTCCGAGCTTTGTTGTGATATGTTTGTTTACACTTAAGTAGAAAGTGAAAAATATTATTGGCTTTTCCGTCAAATCTAAAATATTATACGAGTTTTAGAATTATAGGTTATGTGTCAACATTTACATATTGTGAAAGTTTCAGGAGTTTCAAATGTAAGGAAAAAAAGAAGTCATGATGTGTGAGTCATGAGATTTTAATTAAATGAAAAGAAATATAGAGGTTGATCCAGCCAATTATCTACCAGAAAAGAATTCAACCCCAAATAATCCTGACAGGCCTTGTTCAAGATTTTACAAACCGAGTTCAGCACTTTTACAAACATGCACCATAAGTATACGAATATGTACAATACTAAAAGCAAAATGGGAATATGATCCAGATTTGACAATCATTTTTCAACATGTACCGTACAATACCCTGGTACTTGATGTAGTTTTGATCACATATCGAGCTATCTTTCGACAAATGTCATTGCTAGCTAATTGGGTTTGGGCTAACTCTCTTAATTTTATTTCCATCATATATAGAAAACCGAACCTCAGGATACCATCCACATATATCTTTTTTTTTTTCTTTTCAGGCACCCACCATGTATTCATATACCTAAATTTGAATGTAACAATGTTTCAGCACCATGATACGATTCACTATGCACACATATCTTGACATGGATCACTGCACTTTGAATCCCTTTTTTTTTTTTCTTTTCAATTAGGTCGATGGACTCTGAATTCACTTTGTATTGGGTCACTCTGATCATATCACGGATAACTAGAGTCTAGGAACTGTTTATCCGACCTTCACCTCAACTTGATGTAGACTCCACAAGAGGTCAGCTAACTTTAGGCTAAATAATCTGGTCGACCCTCGAGCTGAGGGACTTCATCGACCAAGAAAAGTTCTGTGGCTTGATAGAGATTGGCGAAATTCCTACGCCTTATAAACACTTTGCATATAGTTTCAGTATCATTGTCTTGTCTAAATCTTCTTCTGTGGGTTTTTTTATGTCCTTTTTCTGTGAAGTATGGAGGATACACTAACCAGGTATGTTCTCCACTCCAATAGCGTTGAGAAATCGGTCCAGCCATGTCTTGCACTCCAGGCGAATCACTTGCTTATTCATACTTTCTATGTTCTCTTGAACTTGCGCCATATGTTTGTGGAATGAGACACGTATTCTCCTGAGGAAATAATTCTATCACATTAAAAGGTTCCTCTTCGAATTGGCAAGCCTTCCATTCTTTTTCCCTAAAGTATCGTAGTGACAAATAAAACACTGATATGAAATGAAATAAAATGAATTTCTCATGGAGGATTTAATCTTTTTTTCGTGCTCATTTTCTTTCTCTTAGAAAGAGAACAGCCATCTTGAAATGTTGCACAAGGAAGTGAATGATATGGCTCGCAAACTAAGGTATGTGCGTATGTTTTTCATGTTCGTTTGAGTCATAACTATGTTTTTCTTTTCTGGTTCCTCCTTTTCGCCGATCAGTTATATTTATTTCCAGTTTTTATTACAGGCAGATGAGGGGAGAGGATCTGGAGGGGTTGGACGTGGACGAATTGGGACAATTGGAGAAGAAGCTTGAGGCGGGACTGAGCCTCGTGATCGAGACTGAGGTCTCTTCATTAACTTCTATTCATTAGGTTTTCATAAGAACCGAGAAACGGGTCCCTCTTGTGTGTCGTTCTCGTTTCGCTCCTTTGTTTTTCCCCATTTTAGTTGTTCCTCTCTTTCCAGGAAGAGCGAGCATCTACCTAGATTAACAAACTGCAGAGAAAGGTTCACGTACACTAACTAGACCCTTGTGTGCATCTTTCATTATAAACATGACGCGGTTGGGTGAACCCTCCAAAAGATAATTTCCCATGCTGCGAAGATTGCATAACGTTAAAGTGCATAGTCAAATTACGCAGGTTGAGCAGATTTGAATTTATCGAATGCAACCATTTGATACAAAGACTTTATCTGTTGATTTGAAGACTTTTTTTTTCTGAAATTGCAGGAAGCACAGTTGATTAAAGAGAACAAGCAACTTAAACAGAAAGTAAGATTACTTCCTGATAAACGATCTTGTTGCTAATATATCCCCATGCATTCTTCTTTTCTTCAAAGGAATTATCAGTGTCAAAAGGTGTTTATTTTATTTCGACAAATTGCATATGACAATGATGACGACGATGATTTTACATCAAGGGAAGTTGGAGTGATAATGTGGTTCTAGAAGCCGAAGGCATGTTGTTGGAGTCGGTTAACAACGTTTCCATCGGCGGCAATAGCGTTGCTCCTCTGGATGATGATAGCTCTCATCCCTCAAGTTAGGGTGAGCAAACAAATAGAACTGATTTACTACAAAAGTATACATAATATATCTTGATGCGCTCTATTTTTGTTTTCTTATGGTAATTAAATTGATACATCTGGGAAACTTAACAATTTTTGGCCCCAGCCTATTGGATTTTTTTTAAGATGTTGTTATCAGCTGCTATTATTGCGGATGAGTTTATGCATCGGACTATTAACATTGGATAACTTTTCATTTAGGTTTCTAGCGTGGATATAGCATTGTCAAGAGAATTCATGCTTGATCTTTGAAAAGAATAATTATCCGATGTATATAAATCTATTTTACAAAATCAATATATTAAGTGCAATGACTCATTTATTTGAATGATCATAACCTGTTGCTGCAGTCTGCCAAGTATACCAATTTTATGAAGAAGTTATGTTAATTGATATATATATATTTTGTTTTGTTTTTCCCTACCATGAAATTTTTTTAAAGGTGGAGTCAAAGGATGTGAATGATAGTATGGTAGGTAGCTAGACTGCCCTAGAAAGATTTACCACTGGCCTCTTGCCTCTGATTCAACTCATTGTCATCTAAAATTCCGGGATCTTTTTCTTTTTTGCATTAGCCAAGTCACTTTGCTCCTTGCTACGCTAATTTCTCTGCCTATATCATCATCTTGCAGGCTTCCTTTCTGAAGCTGAAGTATCAAACAGCCAACCGGCGCATCTTCTGCAAGCAAACAATAAAGGATGGAAGCCCGTATTTCAACTAGTTATGATTCTTATTAGTCCCCCCAAAAATGTTCATCAATGCACATAGTTGATGATCCTACTTATATATATATAACACAACAGTCCTTATGATTCTGCATCTAAAAGTCTAATTTTGTATTTTCTTACTCCGTTGCCCTAGACAACAACATCAATACCATCTATGTTGTTAAGGTCTGCTTGGAGCGAAAAATTATCTTTATTTAAGAACTTGCAATTGATTGCATGACATCTATCGATAGGTTATGCTAACGAAATATGTCAATGTTGATAATATCTATGCCCATAATATATTACCCCTTAATCAGGTTTTGAAACAAGTAATGTTTTCCCTTATTCCTAATTGGTAGTTTATAGATTATGAGTGATGACCATATTGTAATCTTTCGATTAATGGAAGTCATGGTTGTAGGAAAATATTGGAGCATTCTAGAACTGAATTTGAATAAGTGGTCCCTTTGAAAATCAACCTAAACCTAAATTAGAAAGGATTCTAAGAACCAAGGTTCTAAATGGTTGAAGAGCTAGGTTTGCAAAGATAAGAGATTGCGAGGATGCCATCTTATTAGCCACATCAGAATGGTTATGTTTTGTTTGGGAAAGGAGGGAAGGGGGAGGAAAATGAGGGGTGAATAAGAAAAGCCAAATGTATTTCACATTCTATTCGGAAAGTAGGAAAAAGTTTTGGGTATAAAAATTGAGTGAAAAACCTTATTATTCTAAAAAAAAATTGTAAAAGTTCAAATTTATCAGATTTTTCCTTTACCATTCATGTCCCAAGCATATAGAATTATTTTCCATGAGCAGAAAAGAAAGAGAAAATTAAAACATTTTCTCCTCTTTCCTCCATAGATGCTTTTAGATAGAGCATTAGAAAATTTTGAGTCATCTCTCCTTATGAACATAGATCAATCTTTTCTGGTTTTATGTAGTGGTTGCTACGACATCTATCTCTCTCTCTCTCTCTCTCTCAATTTTAAACTCCTAGCCAAAAAAAAAAAAAAAATTAATTGCATAAGCATATAGGTGTTGAGAGCATTTGCATTGATAGCAATAGGGTTTATTAGAATCTTTTAAAAAAAATTAAAAACTAAAAATTATTAATTAAAAAAAGAAGGGAAAAGTGAGACCGAGTCGGGGGCAGGCTGGCCCGGCCTATTTCCTTTTTTCCTTCCTTTCAATTCTCTTAGCTTGGGCCGGCCCAACCCATTTCCTTTCCTTTTCCCTGCCCGGCCCAGGCTTCCCTTCCTCTTTCCCACACGCGCTGCTCCGGCGAACGACGGAAAAAAGGACGAGCGTACAGGCGCACAGGAGACAAAGCAACGGGGAGGGACGTCAAGCGAGAGGCCCGGTCGAGGGCCAGGTCGGCAGCGGCAGCTGTCATGGCATGAGGCCTTGCGCGCCAGACGGCCTTAAAAGGGAGAGAGCAGCCAGCTCGTCGGGTTTTTTTTTTTTTTTTGGTGCAAGAGAGACTGAGAGAGGGAGGTCGGGAGAGAGAGGAGAGACTGAGAGTGAGAGACGGAGCAGAGAGCGAGACGGCATGAGTGTTCTCCGGTAATGGCCGCGCCTGAATCCCGGCCGACATTTTTCTTCCCCTGTATCAAGCTCACGGTAAGACCCAGTTGTCTTTTTTCTTATTTTTCCCGATTTGGGTCGATTTCCCGAGGGGTCCGGCTCAGAGGCACGCGAGGCGAACCGACGTAGTTCGAACCATCGAGCTCGCCCACCGTCCGAAGCCGCCGAGCCAAGCGGGGAGCATCACCGACCGTCCCGGTTTTCTTTCCATTTCGTCCCCTGTTTCGGGGCTCGGCGGCCCGGGTTGCCGTTGCCCGAGTTCGCGCGAGTTTCGGCCCCGTTCGTGTGTGCGATGCGATTTTTGGGTCTTGCTTGTTGATTTCCCTAAGTCCCGGCGAGAGTCCGAGCTCTGAACATTATGATTTCTCTCCCCGCAACCTATGCATCTTACGTGTTTGACAAAATGTTCGAACGAAATCCGTAAATTTTTCCTCCGGGTATGGTCTGTTTCGGAGTGACGGTGGACCCCCAGTCAGTGGTGTTGAGGTCGACGGGGCAAAGCAGTGGTCTAAATGGGAATGTGTAGGGGGTGGCTATGAGCTGGCCAATCCTTGACCGCCGTCTTGGCAGTCCTTGAGGTCTGCGGTGTAAAAGTTTTCCTAATGATATTATAATTTACCATTTTATGAGATTGATCTGTTAGGCTCTATTCTGTCATCCAAGAAGTCCCAATAGTTTTCAAAACTTTGTCGTCTTCGTTGACCGATAACAACGGCATTTCCGAGATCACGTTCCACTGTTTGATTTCCAACGGTGACCGCTGCCTTTTCGTCAGGGTAGGAATCTCTTCACTCTCTTTTGGTTTGTAAAATGTGGAAACCATAGTTGATGCATAAATGAGAGTTAAATGATGAATAAGAGTTTGCAAATAGATGATGTGTATTCAGATGTAATCACAATTAAATGGACTGAAAGCCAAGCGTCACTGGTGCTTCTGTGCAATATGTTTGAATTGGTTACCATGTGTTTGTAAAAATGTCTGAATGAAGCTGTGTTCTTGTTTAAGGAAAATCTTCCAAGTCAAAACACCTTGATGTTCATTTCATTTTCAAATTGCAACATTCGTCTTCGATTCATCCATCTTGCTTTCATTTTCCTGTGAATCGCGTTTATGGCCGTGTGTAAGCCCCTTCTTGTGTCCTCTGTTTTGCATAACTTTGCGGTCATCCATGGTTGCTTATGGAGAACAAGTGGATTCGAATTCATGGACTGAGCTTTGATTTGAGGAAGCGTTCGCGTTAGTCTATTTCTCCCTATTTTCATTATCCTTGACTATGAAGTTTGAGATTTCGGTGGTTGTTAGTTGCTGGTGGTGAATTTGGTGTTTCCGGCGACAGTTTGTTGGTGGTGGACGGACATGGCTGACGGGGATTTGCTGTCAGCTTGAAGCTTGAATGCGCCGATTGTTGATTTTGGCTGCTCTGGATTTTAGGCGTAAGTTCTGGGCATTCTTAATTTGCCGAAGGAGGAAAACAATGGTCACAAGAAAATAAAAAGGAAAGAAGAATAGAAAATGAATAAAAGGAAAATATATTAGAAAAAAGGGCTTAAACTGATTTTGAAAAAAAACCAAATAAAAGTTGTCCTTATTTTTTCCAAAGATGACTCAAAATAAAATTTATTTTAAATAAAAGTCTGAAGTAATCATGTCTTAAATAAAAGTCTAAGCTCCAAATCTTTTGACTAGTTGAACATTTTCGTTAAAAGATAATAAAATTTTCCCTTTTTTTTTTTCTATCATGTACATCTTGTTTGTCGTGACCAGCCAGCAGCTTGGCGACGTTCTCTAGCATGATTGTGGAGCCCTCAGCCTCTGACCTCAGCTTGAGGAGGGGGCAGTCGTCCTTGTCAGCAGGAGCGGGGGTAGAGGACTTGGGGTGGCAGATTCTTCTAATGCAATGGAGGTTTTGCAATGGAATAGAGCGGTGGTGGTGGTTGCATTGCGGAGGAGGAAGAGAGGAGTTCTTGTAGAACTAGGAAAGCTAGTGTCATGATTTTGCATTCGGGTTTGGGTTTGTTTGTTAGTTGGCATGAGAGTTCTGTTTTTTTTTTTTTTTCCTTTTTTAAATGTCCCCACCAAGTGGATGTTGGGGTTTCATGAATCATGTATAGATAAAATTTAAAAAGAACACAACAGAAATAAAGATGATATATTTTATATATGATTCTCCGAAAGTGTTGTTTGCGCATTTTATCAAAAATCTGAATATAAAATGGAGTAAATGAATTACCTCTCGAAACGAACTTTAAACGAATTGGTTCGAATGTTCTTCAGTTCGAGTTCCACAAACGTCGAACCTCTAGTACCAACAATGGACGTCGAATGGAAGAGAAAACTTTTGGATAATCACTACTATAATCGTGCTAGCAATCTCGTGGAGACAATCTGCCGTATCCTTGATGTTTTTAGTCACAGCCCGAACAAGAGAGAATCCCTCTTCTTTCTCGTGTCTTGAAAAGCTTAATATTTTTTTTTTTAGATGTTATTATAAAAAGGACACGCACATGATGTGTGTTGCACACGGTAGCAACAATTGCTGACCGTGTGCATAATTTATTTAATTAAATAATTAATTAATCAATTCCTAAAACAAAAAATAAAAGGAACATAATCTTTGTGTGTGCAATTAGGGTACATTAACATGTATCCACTTTGGGCATGTGTGTGCATCATATGCAAGTAGGCTCGTGACTATAATACAAATTAAATTAAATTTCATTTAATTTAATTTCAAATTGACTCAATTCGATTGCAGTAATTGCAAACACATTTGCAACAATATTTCTCTCTTGTTCCACGTTATCCTAATTGTTTGTGGTGTGTGACATCCCTAGGTTCATCACTAAGTTGATAGTAAGACTTGTACTAACACATTAGTACTCCCAAAAGAATTAATTGTCCCGATTAATCTTTGGTCCCACAAGCCATGATTGACATCTAGCAATATGTCATGACTATCCAGATAGTGTGAATGCCTTAAGAACATAATGAACCTGTCAGTTTTGGTTACAGTGTAATTCAATCCCCCTATCTTACTATGTCCCGATCAAATAAAGACCATGGAATATTTGTCAAGTCACCAATTCCATCATATGTACAAATCTAATTAACATGCATTTTATTTGAGACATAAACAAATTATTCTCGATTACAACCCCGGCCGAGAATTTCAATGCATTGTCATAATTAGATCGCATAGGACATCATTATTATACCTTGCATGTAACAATGAGACAGATTCCATATTGCGTACACATGCAACTTCGTACATGAACAAAATATGACCATTAGGTACAAAAACGGATCAACGACCCAACATTACGTGCACCTATGAACCATAGTTGTTCGACACACAAGTTAACATTGTACCTCAGGTCTAAGGATTATTTACACAAGACCAAAACATGAATAATTAGACATTGACCACGTTAAAAGCTTCTATGTTGCTAATCGTTCCATATGCGTCACGTTCAGTGAAAATGTTTAATACAAACACCTGTGTTCTAATTCAGGCATTATAATACCCAATGACATGCGACTCATCATTCCCTTAAGTATCCAATACTTAATGGTAAAGTTAAGATCACACCGGTCTCAATAAGATTACTAATATCCACTAAATAATTCATCGACCGGGAATGATTTAAAGATTTAGTCTAACTATGAACCTGTCACATATTTTCTTAACTTCTCAAGAATAGGTCTATTTGCAATTGATCATAAATATAAAATAATTGGACAAATGAATGAATACATCATTGCCATTAATTAAATAATAATAATGATAGTACAACTGAAATCCCTAATGTGTAACTATCGCATAGTAACTTTAGGGCATACATCCAACAGTGGAGTGGTCGGATTTGGTGCTGATAAGTGCGCCACCACTATTGCTGCAATAGTCGGGCTGCTTGTTTTTGCATACGTCGTCATTAAGGCCGTTGCTTTTCTATATCCCAGATTCTACCTTCTGATACTTGAGTTCAGTATTCTGCAAATTTTTTCTTTGTTGAAATTAGAAGAATTGTCACCACTTAAAGGACACTCCTTTATCGGATAGTCCTTTTCATCAGATAGATACTTCATATCCTCGGATTCTACATTGGGCATAGCCTCTTCCCTCGAAGCAAACTATGTCCACTTGTTGGATGAAGAAGAAGATGAATAGGGAAGAAGAGAAACAATTTTTTTTTAAAAAAAAAATTTGACAAAAATGCTCTTGATTAGGTAGAATATTTGGCTAGCCTATGAGGTGAGGTCTTTATTTGAAACTATCATAGCCACCTTAGGCTCTTATTGGAAATAATGTTTATTCTAAATCATCTTTTGAGAAAATGAAGGCACTTCAAACCTATATTTGGAATTTTTTCATTGATTTTTGTTGAATTTGCGCTCAATGTCACTATGGTGGAAAAATGGAGCTATATTTGGTCTTTATAATAATTGAGATAGGACTTCTATTTTAATAGAAATCAGGCTTTGATGGTTGTTTTCAAAAATGGGCTTCAAAGGCGTGTAACTAAGGGAGAATTTGTGTAATAAAGCCCAATTACACCCCTTAGCTTAGACCCATGAAAACATATTGGACCATATTCAGATTAGTTACAGGGGTCTAACTCGAGTCCTTGTTTTCAATATAAAAAAAAAAAAGTCAAATTAAAATTTTAAAAAATAATCAGAATTAGGTCTTGATGAGATAGTTAGGTCTTAGCATTAGATTTAGTTTAGTGTCATTTAGTAGATATTCATATATTTTAGAGAGACTAATTTAGGTAGATTAATCTATTAGATAAGGAGTACTTTTGTTATAGTTTAATTTAGGTAGATTAATCTATTAGATAAGGAGTACTTTTGTTATAGTTTAATTTAGACAAATTGATCTATTAGATAAGGAATTGAATTTTATTTGAACTAAGATCATGGGGTTGTTGTTCTAGGGCTTAATAACAAGACCGTGTTATATTTTTTGCCCAACTTGTATCGGGTTACTTTACTGCATTTTACTCTTTACTTGTTCTTTTATTACCATATTTAATGAATTGATTGACTAGGATTTTTTTTTTATTGTTTTCTTTCTGAATTGTGATTTGCCAGATTTAGTTGAATGGTTAGATTACACTTTAAGACCATAATAACCATAAAAGCATTTCATGAACACTTACTAGATGGGAATCTTTAGGATTCATAATTTTGTAAAAAGATTGCATGAACACCTTAGTTGATAAATAATCAAGATTAGCCACCGAAAGCGCACTAAATAGATAACTAATATAATCAAGTCATTGACCCTAAATCTTTAGTTGTATAGGAAGTGAGGTATACTCCTGTATTTTACTTTGGTTTCTAGCTAACTCCAATAAGTTAGTGGTAACTCCTCATATAGAACTCTCATAGGGTTAAGAATTTAAATGAAAATCCTAGTGTAGTGCAAGGTAAGTGTTTGGGAGAATCCAAACCGATTAGAGACTATAGGTCCTCAACTCGACATTACATTTGAACCCATCACACATCGAGAGATAATGATACAAATGATCCATGAACTTTGGGCTAATATACAATGTGATTTCTGAAGATTTAATCTGTTTAATGTAGTTCTTGAGTTTTAGCTCAAAGTGCAATGCAATACGTGAACTTTCAATTTGTTCAACGTGATTCTTAGACTTTTCATACATGTTCAACTTAATCCCCAAACTAAATTCTCTGTTGTCCTTCAATTAATTTTAGTTCGGGAATAATATTGAACATTTTCACATAATTTGGAGATTAAGTTGAATATTTAATTAAAAATTTATGAATCACATTAAACAATTGAAAGTTTAAGAATCACATGCATATTAGACTAATGTTTAGGAATCACATTACACATTCTCTATATCATCAACACGCTTATCTCTGTGAAGGTCATGACATTCGAAAGCAATACATTAGCTTATGGATGTGCTCAAATATAAGAACATTGGCATGTACTCTATTTGTACATGATTACTTCTTTATTTCCTCTGAGTTTGGAATTTAAATAAATTCAATATGATTGAATAATCTTGTCTATCGCACCTCAAGATGCTACTTTCAAAAAGTGTTGCATTTCACCCAAGTAAAATAAAAGTTCAGGTTTTTCAATAAATAGGCTTATGGGTAGACACATGGCTTCTTTGCACTCTCGAGTCCAGAGAGTGAATCATTAAAGCAAAAAGGGCACTCGAAAACGAAATCAATCAAAGTCGGCATTCCATTTGTCGCTTTAGAATCTGTCCACGAATTGACTTTGAAAAGGACACCTAAAAGCAATGGAGCGCGAAGCGAAGGCGCGAGTCCAGTGAAACCTAGACAGCCAAGATGGTCGAAGCTCCTTTTTGGACCATCAGAGAAAAGACTTCTCAATGTATTGATTCGACTTTGCAAATGGAATTTAGTATAATACAAATATCAAAAGTCAAAACTCTTTGGATTAATGTAAATTACTAACTATTTTTTTTTTTGGGTCAAATTACTAACATAATTTACAAAGCGACTTTAGGTTTAAATTCTATTTGACCAAAAACTTTTGCCAAGGATTTTAGCTGCATCTTTCATATTTTTTTATTTATTAAAAATACTTATACCCTTCGACAAAGCAAGCGAAGGGCTTAAGTTGCTAGTGAGCCAGATCTGATGTTGATAGCTATTGATTGAGATCACTCCACCTCAAGAAACCTTCAACAAGGGTACCATAGCCTAGTTTGCATGACCTTGGATGAGGGTCGCCAAAGGTCGTAACACCTAGGCGGCAGTCGCCAAAGGTTGTTCGACCTCTAGCAGCAGTCGCTTGAGCCACGTGACCCAAAAAGGATTAATAGTTACAAGGAGGGCCAAAATTAGAAAACTAAAAAATTAATGAAGGTAGTTTTGAAAGAAAAATATTTTTTAGTCTTGATTTCAACATTCCGCAAATGTTACTTCAAAAGATTGATTGAAAAAAGCATTAGCCTTTCAGTATTTTCATTGTTAATATTTGAGTGAAAGTTATTTTAAAATACTTGTCAAATATCCGAGTATTTTCTTAAAAGATTTTGAAGGCTGAAATCCTTTTAAGAAAATTGAATTTAGATTGCCATGATCCTCAACAGACAAATGGAATCACGAGCAAAACCTCTCGCGGGCCCGAGAGGGCTGTGAGAATAAGCTGAACTACTTGGGACATTTTTTTTTTGTCGTTTTCGTGGATTCGAAAGGACTCGTTGCGTGGATTCGGGCGTTGCCATAGATCACGTTCGACCTGCTTCATTTATTGATGCGTATCATTAACACATACATCGATGAGATCAGCTCCGGGACAGGATGGCTGAGGTTCAAGCTCGTGCTGCCATGTGTGAGGTTACGTGGCTGCATTCCGAACGATCATGTTAAATTGTTAATGTTCCAGCATCTTCAAATTAACATTTAGCGAGGAACCCTTTTTAATAAGATGCTTTGTCCATATATTGATAGATACATTGAGTCATTTGTCTTTATTTAGCTATTCAGTTAAATTTTAAATCAATGAATTGTTTTAGGAGTAGGTGACAATAACCATTTCATTGGATGTCTTTACTGTTAACTTTTTAATGAATTTACATCTTTCATTTATGAAAATTATTTTATGTAGTAAGTGATAATATCAATTATTGTCTAAATTTATTCATATTGAAGATAGTGGCCTCACCATCCTGAACAACCATGTTGATGTTTGAGCATCTTAAAATTAACATTTAGTGAGACACCTTTTCTCATAAGATGCTTTATCCATATGCAGATAGATACATTGAGTCACTCAGTTTGTTTTTATTTAGCTATACAATTAAATTTTAAATCAATGAACGATTTTTGGAGTAGATAACAACAATCATTTCAATGGATGTGCTTGGTTTAGTGAATATCCATTTTTCATTAATGAAAATTATTTTATGTAGTCAGTGATAATTCCCTTTTTTTCGCTAAATTTATTCATATTAAAGATAGTGGCCCAACCAAGTGATATTATATGGACTTGCTAATTATTGTGTTGGAAATGAATTTTTCTCCCTAGATTGGTATATCAAATAGGCCTCCTTATCACATCAAAGATCTTCCAACAAAGGATTGAAGGAATTATTTCTTTATCAATAGAGGTTTTTAAATTGAACATTTTGAGGCTACCCCTTTCCACTTATTAGGAGATAGATTTGGAATTCTAACAAAGTAGGGATAAGCAAAAGAATCAAATTAGGAAAGCCTCACTCACTCACGATGCTTTTTGCTCCCTCTTTGGTATGCTCAAAGCCATAATTGCAAGAAAATTATCCAAAAAATCATAAATCTATTGAGCTTTTATCAATTCAATTCTAAACCTTTCAATTTTTTCAATTGAGTTTGAAGTCTTTTTACTTTTTGTTAATTGAGTATATCCAACTAATTTTGGTTAGAATTCACTAACATGCATGCCGGTGGTCCAACATAACACGACTGATACTGATATAGACAAAATTTATTAATTTTTATTTTTATTTCTAAAAATTTAAATTTCTTTTGTCTATCTTTTTTCTTTTCTTTTCTTTTAAGTTCTCTTCTTCCTACGTTAGTTGCCCAGCTACGATCGGTGAAGTCACCTTCGCCACTAGGGGTGAGCGTGGTTCCGGGTAGAACTGGGAACCGGAACCGAACCGGAGGAGGGTCCGGTTCGGTTCCCGGTTCTGAGGAGGCCGGTTCCGGTTCCCAGTTCCTTTTTTTGGGAACCGGCGGTTCTCGGTTCCGGTTCCGGTTCCCATCAGAAGTGGAACCGGAACCGGAACCGAACCGGAACAGGGTAGGGTTCCTAAAGGTAAAAACCCTGCAGCCCCAAATCACTTTTTATCTCAGGTTCTCTCCCATTCTCTGCCTCTCCCCGTTCCCGACGCCGCTTGCCCTCACCCTCGATGCCGCCGCCCGACGCTGCTCATCCTCGACGCCGCCGCCGCCGGACGCCGCTCGCCCCGCCCTTGCCTCCCTCGATGCCGTCACCCCCCGCTCGCCCTGACGCTCAGCCACTCGATGCCGCAGTTGGACACCGCTCGCCCTCGACTCCACCACCTGACGCCGCTCATCCCCCTGGTGGATGCCGCTCGCCGCTAGCCCAGCCGCCTCTGATGTTGCTCGCCGCTTGCCCAGCCACCCCCGCGCCACCCGCCTAGCCGCTGCTCGCCCCCGCCCCCTCCGAAGCCGCTTGCCTAGTCGCCCCCAATGCTACCTAGCTATAAATCGTCTCAATGCCGATTCGCGATGTCGGTGAGTGCTCGATTTCTCTTGCTCTGTCTCTGTTGCTTCTGGTTTCACCTGATGCATTTGCTTTCTCTTGCTCTGTCTCTGTTGCTTCTGATTTCGCCCGATGCATTTGCTTTTTCCAAGCATTCCCATTTGCAAGCAAGCCTATGTTAAATCCTTTTGTTTCCTGAAAAGGATCAATCTCCTCAAATTAATCTTGATTATGCTCTCGATCCAATCTGCCATGTAACTTTTAACATGATTTCCGTCCACGGCACTTGTAATCTTTGAGATTGAGTACGTTAATGTTCTGCTTTCCCCCTGAATATGCAAGTCTCGGGGGATAATGCAGAAAGGAAAGATGGGTCAGTCCCATAATCTATCATGACACCGAATTGGACAATCAATGTATGCGAGGTGCGGTTAGTTTCACCGAGATTTTGCAGTCTGCATAACAAGAATACTTGTCGGAATATACTAACCTTGACGCACCTTATCATTGCATCATCAAAGTTTATAAACACGTGATATCATTATCGAACGATTACTGTAATCAAACAATGTTCATATGTTCATCATGCTCCTCCACTTTCTGTACCTAAGGACGATCAAGGTCAGCAACATATCTCCAAATGTTTCGGACCGAGACATTATCACATGAAAGCAGTTTTGACCTTTGTCCCTTCTTCGAAAATCGCATGGGTACCAGCTAGTTTATTAGAGTATGGAGCTGTTCCATCTATTTTGTTTGGTGATTTTTTTGTCGCATTATATGTCTTGCTAAACTCTTGAGGACCTGAACTGTATTGTTTCAGCAAGCGCTACACAGCAAGACCTGCGTAAGCTACATGGTGCAAAGGATCTTCGAGTAGTTTTTGACAGTGGGAGCACTTACACTGAATTCTGGGGAAGGAACACTGAATTTTGGGGAAGGAAAAGCCCAACTTCAGTTGCTGCCCGAGGCTTATCTCATTGTCACGGTAAGCTTTGTTTCTTTTTTCTTTTTAGCAAGCGAGTGCACCAGCGACTGACAAATTAAGGCTTGTATTTTTCCCCAGAGAGTCAGAGACACGGTATGAGGCACAAGCTTTGTGGTGAGTCCTCCATCCACACTCTATTTATGTTTATGAATAAGGCACGGGACAAGTCACAACTTTTTCTTTAGCTTTGTTTCTCTAGTTTAGACTTTCTCTATCTCTTCCTTGGTTACCATCAAACTCTTCCACCAGCAAACTATGGAATAGATGTGTCCATCTTTATTTGTAAAATATTTTAAGATTATGTTTGGATGTGGGTGCCTGCATTCAAATGGACACAAATGAAAAGATATATGAAACCTTGACATACAAAAGCTTCTCTTTTGGATTTATTTCTTTGTAACGTGTCTCCAAAAGGCTGAGTTGGTTATGGCGGTCTGTTCATTTTGTTCTTTTGTGGTAGTCAGGTGGTAGGTATATACTTTAAATTATCTGAAAATCTGCATCAGTCAATAGATTTGCTTCTAAGGTCAATAAATTAATTCTTATATAGTATAAATAAGGTTGAAGGTGTTATGGGCATCAGTCAATAGATTGTTTTATTAGGTTGCTCTATAATTCTTATGGTCTACGAGTACTGTAATAAGGTTGAAGGTAGATTGGGCATAATAAAACCATATAATAGAATGTCTCTTGAATTTTCCACTTATTTTAAGGGTTATAGCCTGCTAGTTATTTGAGCTTGAACTTAACCAAATAATTATGATTTACTCCCTTTTTGCCTTTTCCAATTCTGTTGATCATTAACTTGAGCTGGTAATATACTTTGAGGCATCTAAATAAGAGAATTTGAACATAGAGTAGTGAGAACCAGGTTCTAATTTTATCCATTAAATTTTATTTGTTATTGGTATATTTACATTTGTTGAATTTTCCCCTTTTGCATTTAATGCAGGTGATTCCATGTGTTGTGCTGTCTCTAGTGATTCACCCTTCAACACACCATCATATCATTAACTGGATTTGCCGGGCTTTTTGTGTTTATCTTGAAGCTGTTTCAGTGCTACCCTAGCTCCGTGTCATGTAGAACACAAAGGTACTGCAATGTCCAAATCTTGTAATGGTGATATGCGTGGAAAATATCTATGTCAATTGAAACAGAGTGTAAAATGACCTCTACTTCTTTAATGTTGGTCACTTACACTTCTAGAGATAGTTTGATGCCTAAAACCCCTTCATTCAGTTGATATCTTCATTTGCATGTTTAAGTAGCAAGTTTGCAACCCTTTTTATGTAAATGTTGACAGCACATCTATTGGCTTTTTTTCTTCTTTGTTACTGAGTTTGTACCACTCTTTATAATTTTGGGGTACTCAACTAATAAAGGAAAGGAGGAAGAAATAAAAAAAAAAAAAAAAGAACCTGTTGGAACCTGGAACCGACCCTGGAACCTGTGACAGGGTAGGTTCCAGGTTATTGGTTTTGACGGGTAGGTTCTAGGTTCCAAAAAATGAGGAACCTGTACCCGAGGGTAGGTTCCAGGTTCCAGGCGGAACCTATAAGGAACCGGGAACCGCTCACCCGTATTCGCCACGATCTGGTAAGGGACGACCTCGTGGGCCTTGGGTGAGGTCACCCCTCGCTTGATTTGAGGGAGGGCGAGCGGCTTGCCCTCGTTACCCTTTGGCAAGGGTTGTAGGAGAGGGGCGACCTCACCTTTGCTAGCCTTCAATGAGGGCAACCCTTGCCAGCTTCTGGCAACCTCGTCGATTGCGAGCGAGGCTTGCCCACACCAAATACAATGAAGCTGAGCCTTACCCAAGGCCCGTGAGGTTGTCCCTCGCTAGATCTCGGCAAGGGTGACCTCAAGCCCAAGAGGTCTTCCCTTGCTAGATCCCAACAAGGGAAACCTCGTCTAAGGCTAGCGAGGATGACCCTCGTCGATCGTAACCTCTAGCCGATCATCGGGTGATCGACAAAGCAAGAAGAGGGCTTAAAAAAAGAAAAAAAGAAATTAAAAATATAAAAAATCAAAAAGATAATAAACGTTCCACTGTTGGCTGTACCACGTAGGATGTCCTATGTTTATGTTAGCAAATTCTAGTCAAAATTGGTCAGATGGACTCAACTAGCGAAAAATGAAAAAGTTTATGACTCAATTGGCAAAATTGAAAAGTTTAGGACTGAATCGGCAAAAATGCAATAAGTTTAGGACTTTTTGAACAATTTTCCCCCATAATTGCCATTTGCCCCTTTTCTAGTTTCTTCACTTGGTCTCACACCTCTCATGGTCTTGCTCACCACTCATGATCATCATCACCCCTCTCGCAGCCTCACTCCCTCGCAATAGTCATTGCTCCTTCTCTGTAAGTCACCAGTCCCTCTTTGGTTAGAGTGGTCTACATGAAGAATTAAGTAGATTTGTGACATTTTTGGCAAACTCTTGCAATGATTGTTGTGTTATGATCGTCGAACTTTGTGGCGAACTCATAGGTGGTGAGACTTGCAAACTTACATGTATAGCAAACTCAGGACATGGCTAATTCCATGGATCCATTTGGAAATTGGACTAGTGGTTCGGTTCTCAAGTGTATTCAGAAATCAGTGGACAGTTCCCAATTCCTAGTTTGTGAAATTGGCCCTTCATATACAATTCCTGATTCTAGGATGGGAATAGGCTCACTTTGGAACCGATCACTCCTATTATAAGATAGTCTAGGGCAAAACCCCTATCTCTAAAAGGGCTTACGCCCTCCACTTGTTAATACTAAATGACAGAGCCAAGGGCAACAAAGAAGCTGCTCTTTTCACGACGAAGTCACCATTAAGTTACAACTTGGCTAGTCGCCTAACTGTCTTTTTTTCTAATGGGACTGTTCCACTTTTTGTCATGTTAGTTGGATGCATACAATTTGTTAGGTGTCCTAATGTTAATATGACAGTATATCAAAGGGGTCTAATATTCAAGAGGGTGTATAAACAACATTTACTCAAAAAGTATTCATTTTGCTTGAATTTTAAATGCAGTAATTTTTATCTAAATCTTGCTCACAATGCTATTACATTTTATAAACCGAGATGAGTTAGTTTAGTTAAGTCCGATTGCTTGTCTAAATCCTAATACTAGTGTTATTGCCTCTTAGAAATCAACATAAACCGATTTGCTTAAGTTTGGTTGCTTATTATGTTTATTATGATAATTTGATCGATAATTAGTTTTTTTTTTGGTAAGACTTGATCGATAAAATTTGTTCGATAATTAGTTAGTGTTGTTTTTTCAGAAAACTAATATTCTAAATTTTTTGTCCTTTTTGTCTTCGCATCATTTTTAAATTTATTTTGTCCATCATATTGGTGGTGAACGCATGGGCTATAATAGGATTGCCACATGGCAAATATTGGTCAAATTTTTTTTAAGCTTTCACTTTACCCCTTTTTATAAGATAAGAATTTGCTTGCGGAGGTTTTAGTGACATGTAGTGTAACTAAGTTGCCACATGGGAAATATTAATCAAGGTTCTTGAAGCTTTCACTTTAGGCAACTTTTGTGTAAGTTATGTTGGTTTTTTTTCCCTTTTACTGTTAAATTATCCATAGGAGCTCCTCCTTTAATTATTTTTCCCCCAAAAGCTCATTGAGAATTATTAATAATCACCAACTTGGAAGATAGTTAATGGGATAACATAATATATATAATTGCAAAAGCGTCCCAAGTAATTAATTAAATTGGTAAAATGTTCTCAATCATTAATGGAGATACATTTCTTTACATGTCAATGGCTACAAAGCTTACAGGAAAATTGACAATTTTTTTTTTTAAATCTATTGAACATATATCAATTCGCTTATAAATATTTTTAATTTGGCTAATTCAGTCTAAAATCTTTTAATGATTTGTCAATGTAGTTATTTTGACTAATTTTAATCGGCAATCATTGACGTAGATCCTAATCTTTTTGTGTCGTATGGCCGACACTAACATGACCAATTTTTGTAGTTTTTAAAAATAATTTATGTATTTTTTAATAAATTTTCCTAATCTTTTCTTTTCTTTTCTTTTTCCATCTTTTTCGGTAACCCTCGTGGGCACGGGCCACAAAGGCAAGATAAAAATTCAAAACATTTATTAAAGATTCAGATATTTTTATAAAAAATGCAAAAATTATTTAAATTAGCATCAATTGTGACACGTAAAACAGCCGTTATTTATGTTAGCAATTTTTTACCAATATTGGCCAAAAGGATTATATTGGCAAATCATCAAAATGTTTATAATTAAATTGATCAAATTAAAAAGTTTAAGATCAAATTGACTTCCGTTTTACAAGTTTAGATTTTTTTTTTTGTAATTTTCCCGAGCTTACATGAAATAGTTTTTGAAAAATTATGGAAACATTGACCTGAAAAATGAGTGAGCTAATACATCTCTTGCGGCATATTCAAAGCGAAGTGCTGAAAAAAAAATGCAAGGTAAGAAAATAGGGCAAAGCGTATCAAAGACGTTATCATAACGATGGTGATTTTTGCAAATAAATAATCCAATCAACTCCTTCAGATGTTTTGTCTACGAAACATACTACTCATACTCGAATATTCTTTTCTTAATCTGCTTACTAAGAAAAGAAGAAGCTAGACATTGGAGAATAAAATTTGCTCGATGTCTCCAAAATGCAATACTCGTACATCAATGGTCAGGATCACATCCCTTGAAGGAGCGTAACTTTTCGCTAGAATAAAAGCAGTTTATGCTTTGTAGGTGATAAAAGAGTCAAAGCACTCTAGTGTGTGGCAAAGCAATAATTAAATGAACAAACTAAAGCCCTAGGTTTCTTTGATTCTGGTCTCCTCGTTCTCGAGGATACTTCCCAACCTTTTTAGGCAAAATTCAAATGACAAATAGTAAAAGATGATCATAGAAAAATACACTCTTCGGCAAACAAAAGGGAGGATCCCGCTTTGAATTATGAGGATATTCCCCGAACACTCGGGTCACGCGCACGCTCTCTCTCTCTCTCTCTCTGACGGCTTTCTTTTTGCTGCTATGATTAAGACAAAGAAACCCCAACTGGTTCACCATTGGAACAAGGTAAATCCCTCCCCAGAAAAAGGAAAAGAAAAGAAACATCAAGAGAAACCACAAAACCCACATATCTTCACTCCGTGCCTCAATATTCTGCATTTTCTGGGCATTCTCTTCCTCTTCTTTTCTGGTGGGTGTGTTTTGTTTGTTGTGCTCATGGATCTGAACTGGTTTCCTATTTTCCCAGGGTTTTCTGGTGACTTCGTTTCACAGAACTTTTACCATATGACTCAAGATCTTTGTGTTGCTCTTTTGATAATATTTCCAGGCTTAACATTTCTCACTCTAGGTGAAATACCACTAGTTTGTTGACCTAGGTCTCGTCTGATTTTTTTTTTTTTTTTTTTCCAATTTGAGAAGAGATACCAGGAAAATGGGGAGAGAGAAGATAAAGATAAAGAAGATAGACAACTTGATGGCGAGGCGAGTGACATTCTCGAAGAGGAGAAGAGGGCTGATCAAGAAGGCTCAGGAGCTCTCCGTTCTGTGTGACGCTGATGTGTCCCTCATCATCTTCTCAGCTACTGGCAAGCTCTATGAATTCTCCAGCTCCAGGTACTCAAAACATTAGTTCTTCGTAAGTCTCTAGTTTGTCATCTTCATATGACGCATCCCATAGAAATATTCAGTTAACTTTGGACTTTCAATTTGGATGTGCAATTTGATTATACCTTTGGTGTGTGTAATGCAAGCGTGAGGGTATGTGTGTGTGTGTGTGTGTGTGTGTGTGTGTGTGTGTGAGAGAGAGAGAGAGAGAGATAGAGAGAGAGAGAGAGAGAGAGACAGGGGTTGCATATTTGGGCACTTCGATCGTCTCTTGAGAGATCAGCGCATATTTGGGTGCCATTCGTGCATAAAGTATACTATACAGGAAGTTCAAAAATTTGTAGACTGAAAGTCGAGATCTATTGTCTGATGATGGGGAGAGTGATCAAAACTCAACAGAACAGCAAGAGAAAATATAAAAGCACCAGCATATTTCAATTCAGAACTTCCAAAAGGAGCAAGGAGGAGAGAGATGAAGAAACCTTGAAATTCAGAACCAGAGTTAAGAATAAGAAGTAGAAGAGAGGTATCTAGAGTTTGTGCATATTTCAATAGTAATGAGCCTTTTTGTAGGTTTTTTTTAGATGACTATTTAAAGAAATCAATTATATATGCATGATTAAAAGAGATATGGAAAATCGGAGCAAATATATCTCTAATATCCCGGTGCATAGAAGATGTCAACTTGAGTTCGAATACAAGTTTAAACAATCTTCAATGATTGAGAAACAGCAAATAAGGCGACTGAAACACGACGTTTGCGGGCGGCAGATGATGGTGTTGGTTTTTTCAAAGGAAGCGACATTTCGTCTCAATTTCACGCGTCTCTTTCTAGTTTGCTGAACACTTGAGGATGAACACATATTTTCTCTCTTGCATTTCTTTCCCTCCTCCTCCTCTGGGCTTTGTTGTGGTATGTTTGTTTAAACTTAAGTAGAAAGTGAAAAATAATGTTGTTTTTCTGTGAAATCTAAGATATTTTCGAGTTCTAGAATTATGGCAGGTTATATAATATTTTACGTGTCAACTTTTACATATTGTGAAAGTTTCAGGAGTTTCGAATATAAAAAAAAGAGTCATAATGTGTGAGCTATGAGATTTTGATTAAATGAAAAGAAAAATATAGAGGTTGATCCAGCTAATTAGCTACCATAAAAGAATTCGACCCCAAATAATCTTGGCTGGCCTTGGTCAAGATTTTACAAACCTAGTTCAGCACTTTAACAAACATGTACCATAAGGGTACGAATATTTACAATACTCCAAGAAAAATGGGCATGATCCTGATTTTACAATACCAAACCCTTGGTACTTGGTGAAGTTTTTATCACACATTGAGCTATCCTTCGACAAACGTAATTGCTAGCTAATTAGGTTTGAGCTAACCCTCTTATTTTTATTGTGATTTCTATCACATATAAAAAACCGAACCTCAGGATACCATCCACATATATCTTTCTTTTCTTTTTTGCCGCCCGCCATGTATACATATGCCTAAATTTAAATGTAACTATGCACAAATTTCTTGATGTGGATCATTGCACTTTGAATCCCTTCTTTTTCAATTAGGTCAATAAACTCTAAATTCACTTTTTATTGGGGCACTCTGATCATATCACGGATAACTAGAGTCTATGAACTGTTTATCCGACCTTCACCTCAACTTAACATAGACTCCACAAGAGGTCAGCTAACTTTAGGCTACATCATCTGGTCGAGCTGAGGGACTTCATCGACCAGAAAATCAAAATTTACAAGCTTACTAAAAAGTAAAATTCAGCGGCTTGATAGAGATTGGTGAAATTCCTACGTCTTATGAAAACTTTGCATGTAATTTCAGTATCATTGTCTTGTCTAAATCTTCCTCTGTGTGTTTTTTTATTTTTATTTTTTTAAGTCCTTTTTCTGCAAGTATGGAGGATACACTGACGAGGTACGTTCTTCACTCCAATATCGTTGAGAAACCGGTCCAACCATGTCTTCCACTCCAGGTGAATCACTTGCTTTATTATGCCTTCTATGTTCTCTTGCGTCATATGTTCGTGAAATGAGACAGATATTCTCCTGAGAAAATCATTCCATTGCATTAAAAAAATTCCTCTTCGAATTGGCAAGCCTTACGTTCTTTTTCCCAATAAGTATAATAGCGACATATGAAACACTGACAAAATGAACTCAGACGAATTTCGCATGAAGGATTTAATCTTTTTTTGTGCTCATTTTCTTTGTCTTAGAAAGACAGCAGCAATCTTGAAATGTTGCGCAAGGAAGTGAATGATAAGGCTTACAAACTGAGGTGTGCGCGTATATTTTCCGTGCTTGTTTGAGTCGTAACTATGTTTTTCTTTTCTGGTTCCTCCTTTTGGCGGATCAGTTATATTTATTTCCGGTCTTTGTTACAGACAGATGAGGGGAGAGGATCTGGAGCGGTTGGACGCGGAGGGATTGAGACAATTAGAGAAGAAACTCGAGGCAGGACTGAGCCTTGTTATCAAGACTGAGGTCTCTTCATTAACTTCTATTCATTCGGTTTTCATAAGAACCACGAAAAGGGTCCCTCTCGTGTGTCGTTCTCGTTTCACTCTTTTGATTTTTCCCCATTTTAGTCGTTCCTCTCTTTCCAGGAAGAGCGAGCATCGACCAAGATTAACGAACTGCAGGGAAAGGTTCGAGTACACTAAGCAGCCCCTTGTGTGCATCTTTCATTATAAACATTACACGGTTAGGTCAACCCTCCAAACGATAATTTCCCATGCTGCGAACATTGCATAATGTTAAAGTGCATATTCAAGTTGCGCAGGTTGAGTAGATTTAGATTTGTTGAATGCAACCATCTGATACGAAGACTCTATCCGTTGATTTGAAGGCTGTTACTTTCTGAAATTGCAGGAAGCACAGTTGATAAAAGAGAACAAGCAGCTGAAACAGAAAGTAAGATTACTTCCCGATACACTATCTTGTTGCTAATATATCCCCATGCATTCTTCTTTTCTTCAAGAGAATTATCAGTGTCAAAAGGTGTTTATTTTATTTCGATAAATTGCATATGATGATGACGATGATTTTACATCGAGGGAAGTCAGTGACCGTGAACTCAGAGGACAATAATGTGGTTCTAGAGGTCGAAGGAGTGTTGTTGGAGTCGGTTAACAACGTTTCCGTAGGCAGCAATAGCGTTGCTCCTCTGGATGATGATAGCTCTCATCCCTCGAGTTAGGGTGAGCAAACAAATAGAGCTGATTTACTACAAAATACTGCATAATATATCTTCATGGGTTTTATTTTTGTGTTTCTTCAGGTATTTAAATCGATACATCTGGGAAACTTAACAATTTTTAGCCCCAGCCTCCTGGAGTCTTTTAGATGTTATTGAAAGAGTATGAATTTGAGTTTGAGTGTGAGTTTATGTGTCGGACTATTAACATTGTATAACTTTTCATTTAGGTTTCCAGTGTTGACATAGCATTGTCAGAGAATTCATGCATGATCCCCAAAAAGAATAATTCGTGCATGATCCTGGAAAAGAACCTTTGTTTCGCATGAAGAATCAAAGCGTGTGAATGATAGTATGGTAGGTAGCTAGACTGCCCTGGAAGGATTTACCACTGGCCTCTTGTCTGTGATTCAACTCAATATCATCATAAATTCCGGGACCTTTCTCTTTTTTGCATTAGCCAAGTCACTTTGCTCTTTGCAGCACTAATTTCTCTGCCTATATTATCATCTTGCAGGTTTCTTGTCTGAAGCTGAAGTATGAGACAGCTAACTGGTGCATCGTCTACAATAAAACAATAAAGGAGGGAAGCCCATTATTTCAATGATAACAATAAAGGATCGAAGCTCGTGATTCAATCCCCTAAAATGCTTATTAGTGCATATAGCTAGTTGAAGATTCAACTTCTTATATAAAACCAATTGTGGTGATGATTTAGTCTGTCTTTGCATTTTCTTACTTGGTTGCCCTAGACAACATCTGTACAATCTATGTTAATTTTTAAGGTCTACTAGGAGCGAAAAATTATCTTTATTTAAGAATGTATAGTTGACTGCTTGACATTTATCGATAAGTGATGCTAACGAAATATATTAATGTTAATAATATCCATGCCCATAAAATACTACCCCTCAATCAGGTTTTGAAATGAGTAACGTTTTCCTTTATTCCTTATTAGTACGATACAGGTTATGAATATCATACGAGTGATGACCATATTGTAATCTATCAATTAATGGAAGGCATGATTGGAGGAAAATATCGAAGTATTCTAGAATTGATTTTAAATAATTAGTCTCTTTGAAAATCAGTCCGCACCTAAATTAGATTGTATTCTAAGAGCCAGGGTTCTAAATGGTTGAAAATGCTAGGGTTGCAAATATGAGGGATTACGAGGGTGCTACGTTGTTAGCCACATCAGAATGGTTATGCCTTGTCTTGGAAAGAGGGAAAGGGGAGGAAAATGAGGGGTGAATATGAAAAGCTTTGTGTATGATACGCTCTACTGGGAAAGGGAGAAGCTCTACTGGGAAAGGGGGAAAAAGTGTGGAGTATGAAAATTGAGTGGAAAACCTTATTATTCTAAAAAAAATTTGAAATTTCACATTTATCAGATTTTTCCTTCCCCCTTGTTCTCCCAAGCATAGAATTATTTTTGACGAGGAGAAAAGAAAGGAAAATTTAGAACTTTTTCTCCTCTTTCCTATAATAAATGCTTCTAAATAGAGTCCTAGAGAATTCGAGTCATCTCTCCTTATTTTTTTTTATTGGTCTGTCCTACGCTAATCCTACTCTAACAGTCACTCTCAGACCTTTTGCCCTGTCTTCTTGCAGGGCGTGGGAGTCGAAACCCACTCCTTAAATGAAATCGTCCCCACCCCAATCCCTTCTGAGAAGGTGGGGATTTGAACCCCCAACCTCTCCCTTCCAAGATGGAAGGGTGGCCACTGGGGCGAACCCCCATTGGTTCATCTCTCCTTTACCACACCTCTTCCTTCCCCCTTATGTTTCTTTTTACTTTTTTATTTTTTTTTTCTGGAGACTTTGTCTATTCAACCTTTATGAATTCAAAACATCGCACCGACACAAATTAGATGTTACGTAAACGCCAAAATTGTAAATGTTTCCAAGTTAAAATGTAAAAGACGAGAGTCTCTCAAACACACTCTTAAGGTGGTCTTATTACTCTTGTGAATTTAGTCATTTTTTTATGCCATGGTTGATTGCTAGTGTTCACATCAGTATTTGGGACTTTAATGTTTAATTAAGTTAATATGAAAATTTTCTCCGTGGGTTAGAAATTCAGTATAGACCACTGCATACAAAAATCAATAAAATTTTCCAAAAAATCATAAACCTATTATTCAGCTTCTTATTCAGTCCTAAATTTTTTAATTTGACTAATTTAATCATAAACCATTTGATAATTTGCTAATTAGTCCTTACGGCCAATTTTGGTAAAAAATCACTAATGTTTTGATCTAATCAACCCTAGCCACCTATGTGACACAATTGACACTGACATATATTATTTTTATAATTTTTTAAATTTCTTAAGTATTATCTTTTTTTTTTCTTTTTTCTGTTTGTATTTCCTAAAAGATGAGGGAATATACATGATTGGCAATTGACCAATCACTGGCCACAAGCAAGGGCCGCAATAGCCTTCACACAACTCTAGTGTGGCCGACAAGGGTTCCATATGCCTCACCTATGGCTAGCAAGTGTTGCTAGCCATCCTCGAGGCCTTGCCAACCTTTTCGGTGAGATGAATAGTGAAACAAAAAAGAAAATAAAAAATTCAGAATTTTTTTTATAAAAAAATTGCAAAAGGTCAATGTTAGCACCAATTGTGCCACTCGAGACTAGGGATAAGTATGATTCTAGGGTTGAACTTGAAACCAAATAACTGAAGAACCAGACTAGTGAGAACCCATCCGATTCCTAATTCCAAAGTATGCATGATAGGTTTTAGATTCCAAAAATTATGAAACTTATTTCGATGAGTAAGTTCCATGTTCTAGGTTGGTGGAACTTGGAATAAGTTTTTGTATTTTTTTTTTTTGTCTCTATCTTCATATGATCATGTGGTATTCCATAGTGTTTGATGATAAGTGTATAATATAGAACATCTAGTCTAAACTTCTAATTTATGACTGATACTTTTATTTTGTTAATATTTCATATTCTTCATATGTCTACATATATGTTGTGGTCAATGGATTGTAATAACAAGTGGTGCCTCTTTAAAGATGATGATTTATTATAATAATTCGATCAATAATATAAGTGAGACTTGAGTAGACCATGGAACTGACTCTGTAACTATTGACGAGGTAGGTTCCATGTTCCAAAAAATGAGGAACATGTTTCAACCGTAGGGTCTAGATGGAACATATACGGAATTTGGAACTGTTCACCTTACCTAAAATGATTGTCGTCCTTGTTATCTATTTCAGGCCAAAATTGCCCAGAAGGATTATATTGACAAATTTTCAAAAGATTTAGGAATTGACCAAATTAAAAATTATAAAACTAAATTGGCTATTAAACAATAATTTTTTTTTTTGGACATTATCTCCACTAAAATCTGTTATTGCTATGATGCCCATCGATATAGACCATTATGTAAAGTAAAAAGAACCCCCGATTTTTATTGGATCTCAATCATTTTTTCTTCCTTAAACATCTTCACTTACTTTTTATTTAAATATTGTATCCATGAATTACTAATTGAATTAGCAGTTAATCTCTCATAAGTTTCGATGTTAAGATTCCAGTCTTTTTTATCCCACAAGAACGTTCTTAAACAAAGTGCAGATCTTAAAATATTTCCTCTTTTTACATATACAATTTGTTTGTATTTTGTAATTTTATCAATAATTTCTTTTCCATTAATAATTTTTTTTTTAGTTATGTTGTTTTGTTTAACGTTTTATGTCAATTTTATACAAGCACGCAACGAAGGAGGTTAAACCACCAATCTATTCACCCCATTCGATTCTAAATAATCCCCTTGTATCTATAAGTCGTAGGTTGTGTTTAGAGACCCATCATTAGTCAATTTACTCCACCTTGATGGTGGAGACTTACAACTAACCAAAAACGAAGAAAAACTTGTACTGGACTGCGAAGAAAAACTTGTACCGGACTTGAAGGAAAATATAATTACGTAGAAAGGTGACTTATTTCTCTGTTGTCCTAAAAGCTCATGGTCTTATTTCTCTGTTCACCCCATTCGATTCTAAATAATTTCCTTGTATATATAAATCCTAGGTTGTGTTTAGAGACACATCATTATTCAATTTACTCCACCTTGATGGCGGAGGATTACAACAAACCAAAAACGAAGAAAAACTTGTACTAGACTTGAAGGCAAAATATAATTACCCGGAAAAGTGACTTATTTCTCTATTGTCATAAAAGCTCATGATCTTTTTAATTAATATTCAGCAGCTGGGAGATGAAAGGATTGATAATGACAACAAAAAGGAAAATAAAGGAAATTGGAAGATTGAGTGAAGATGTTGTCCGGATGCTAATAAGAGAAAAGAATGGAATTTTATGCAAAAGGAAATTAGTATCTTCCTATGATTTTAAAACTTGAGATTCAACGGGGGAACCATGGAAAAGAAGAAAATTTTCTTCGCAAGTTGAATAGATCCATCCAAGTCTAAGGGTTCTATATATATAAGATAAGTGCATTGGAAGTATTAAAACTTGTCACAAAAGTATAATTAAGTCTTTAAACTAATAAAAAAACGCAATCAAGTTTTAAAACTTGTCAAATTAGTACAATTGAGTCTTTTTAACTTAGCTAACAAAAAAAAAAATAATACTAATGTGGCTTCTTCTTCTTATTTTTTTAACATTTTCTCTATCATAAGTGGCAATGATATGGCTAATCACGACACATAAGGTTAAAACGGCATCGTTTTGGTTCGCATTTGATTTTTATTATCAATCTTATTTTAATTAAATTTAAAAAATGAGGTAAAAAAAAAAAAATGTTAGGTCCTTGCCGCCACAACCCAAATCTGGTTTCTCCCTCTTTTTTTCCCAAAAATTAGCTTATTTTTGAAATTGAATTTAAATGAAAATTTGTACTAAAAATCAAATTTAGACCAAAAGGACATCATTCTAGCCATGTAAATGCCACGTAGGATAGAGAAAATAATGAAAAAAACCCACTTCAGCATTTTCCGTTTGCCAAATTAGATGGAGTCAATAAAGGAATCGATTTAACCAATTTGATAAATTTTAAAACTTGATTGCCCTTTTAGTAAATTTTAGAACTCAATCACACTTTCGTGAAAAGTTTTGAAATTTTCAATGCACGCCCTTTAAAAAAAAATGATGCATTTGGCCATCTCTTTGCCATTCTAAAACAAAAATAAGGATGTTTTTCTAAGGGCATGCATGATAACTATTCTATTTTTCTATTTCTCTACTTATCTATTATCTGGAACAGGTTTGGAACAAAAATTAGTTTGGTAATGCAATTTCATTTTTCTATTTCTAGAATAGATTTTTATTTCGAAAATAGATTTGAAATAAAAATCAAAAGTTAAAATTTTTAGTTTTTCTATTTTTGGAATAAAAGTGAGAAATGAAAATTTTTCTCATTGTTCACTTTTATCATCCCCCACCGCCCACCTGCCGTGTGGGATGCTGGACGCCTGCTACTAGCCGTTGATTGCCGATCGTCGACCGCCGTTCGCCAGTCGTCAACTGTTGGACGCCAAAGCCGGATGCTTGACGCCCACCGTTGAACGCTAATCTTCGATCGTTGGATGCCCATCGCCGAATGTTAGCCACCGGACTCTGGTCTTCGGTCTCCAATTGCTAGTTGCCAAATGCCCATCAATCGCAAGCCGCTAACCTCCCCACTTGCTGGCCGTCTTCTACCGCTACTTGGGATGGAGAAATTTGTGTTGTTATTAAATGAATTTTTATTTCAGGAACATAAATTTTATAAAGTTATCAAATGTATATTTTTTCTCAGAAACTCGTTCTGTAAATAAAACTAGAAAAATAAATTTCTAGTAAAAAAAAATATTTTGGAATAGAATGATTATCATTCGCCTCCTAAGTAGTATCCCGATATTGATGAATTTTACAAAATCCATCAATCTCAACAACTTTTTTCTTTTTTGAGTCCACATGATTGTGATTAAATAGACTCCGGTGAGGAGGCAAATTTACAAAATGGATTTATTAAAATTGATCATGAGGAGTTACAACACATTACTACACATCCTTTTTGGTTTCCTAGTATTACTACACATCTTATTCAGATGTATTTTGTGATGAAATATAGATGAAAATAGGGAAGTGGAGTGGTCGGATTCCACATCGTCAAAAATTAGTTGGCATGAGAGTTCTGGTTGTTTTTTTTTTCCCTTTTTTAAATGCGCCCACCAAGTGGAGTGGTTGGATTTGGTGCTGATAAGTGCGCCACCAGTATTGCTGCAATAGTTGGGCTGCTTGTTTTTGCATACGTCATCATTAAGGCCATTGCTTTTCTATATCCCAGATTCTACCTTCCGGTACTTGAGTTTAGTATACCGCAAATTTTTTCTTTGTTGAAATTAGAAGAATAGTCACCACTTAAAGGACACTTCTCTATCTAATAGTCCTTTTCATCAGATAGAGACTTCACATACTCGGATTCCACATCAGGCATAGCCTCTTCCCTCGAAGCAAAAGTGATCGGCCACTCTTCTATGTTCACTTGTTGGATGATGAAGAAAATGAATAGGGAAGAAGAGAAAGAAATTTTTAAAAAATTATTTTTTGACGAAAATGCTCTTGATTACGCAGAATATTTGGCCAGCCTATGAGGTGAGATCTTTATTTGAAACTGTCATAGCCACCTTAGGCCCTTATTTGAAGTAATATTTATTCTAAATCATCTTTTGAGAAAATGAAGGTACTTGAAACCTGTATTTGGAATTTTTTTCATTGATTTTTGTTGAATTTGCGCTCAATGTCACTATGGTGGAAAAATGGAGCTATATTCAGTCTTAATAATAATTGAGGTAGGACTTCTATTTTAATAGAAATCAGGTTATTGATGGTTGATTTCAAAAATGGGCTACAAAGGTGTGTAACTAAGGGATAATTTGTGTAATAAAGCCCAAATTACACCCCTTAGCCTAGACCCATGAAAACATATTGGACCATATTCAGATTAGCCACAGGGGTCTAACTCGAGTCCTTGTTTTCAATATATAAAAAATCAAAATTAATTTTTTTTTTAAAAAATCAGAATTAGGTCTTGATTAGATAGTTAGGTCTTAGAATTAGATTTAGTTTAGTGTCATTTAGTAGATATTCATATATTTTAGAGAGACTAGTGAGTACTTTTGTTATAGTTTAATTTAGGTAGATTAATCCGTTAGATAAGGAGTACTTTTGTTATAGTTTAATTTAGGCAGATTGATCTATTAGATAAGGAATTGAATTTGATTTGAACTAAGATGATGGGGTTGTTGTTCTAGGGCTTAATAACAAGACCGTGTTATATTTTTTGCCCAACTCGTATCAGGTTACTTTATTGCATTTTACTCTTTACTTGTTCTTTCATTACTATATTTAATGAATTGATTGATTGTGATTCTTTTTTATTGTTTTCTTTCTGAATTGTGATTTGCCAGTTTTAGTTGAATGGTTAGATTACATTTTAAGACCATAATAACCATAAAAGCATTTCATGAACACTTACTAGATGGGAATCTTTAGGATTCATAATTTTGTAAAAAGATTGCATGAACACCTTAGTTGATAAATAATCAAGATTAGCCACCGAAAGCGCACTAATTAGATAACTAATATAATCAAGTCTTTGATTCTAAATATTTGGTTGTATAGGAAGTGAGGTATACTCCTGTATTTTACTTTGGTTTCTAGCTAACTCCAATAAGTTAGTAGTAACTCCTCATAGGGTTAAGAATTTAAATGAAAATCTTAGTGTCGTGCAAGGTAAGTGTTTGGGAGAATCCAAACCGATTAGAGACTATGGTCCTCTGTTATAATATGTAATATTTTTTTATTATTCTAAATATAATCCCAATATTGTATTTCCAATAAATTCTGATTTATTGCCCAATTTATTACCCACGTGTATTACGTGATATTTGCCCGTTAATATATTACCATAATGGTCTTGATGGAAGATATCATTAATGTAATAAACGGAATAAAAATGTCAGGTCATTTAGTTCAAACCCTAATCACTACAGAAAACACACCATCAGGTTTGAGGGGTATTGGCTAGTAGAACAGGACGTACAGATCTAGTGTTCCCCATATTGCAGATCGATCGTGGCACGTGGATTCGTCCGAGGTTTTGAGGTTTTCCACTTTTGCAAATTTCATCAATGGCTGGAGGAATGTTGATATTTACGTTTTCGCAAATTGATCCCGAATCTTGTATGAAATTTATCTGTGATTGATAAATCGGGATCACTAGGTTTTAATTTATATTTAGTATAACAGTTGGTATTAGAGCATGTTTACCTCTGCCCTGATGAATTTTTGCAATTTATTTTCATTGAATTATGTATGGGTAAATTTGGATTTCTATATGGCTTGGATCGGAATTTAGAATTCTAGCCAAATTCGGGCGACCCACCACACGATAATGGATCTGCATGATCACACCACCCTTAGGATGAAAAACCCTAAATTGTTCGGTATATTACTGATCGTCGGAGGTTAATTGAGCGGTGAAATTTTGGTGGTTAGGATTTTTTAGGGCATATCGTTTTTTTTTGGCTTAATTCTGGTCCATACATTGGTCGTTTTTTTTTCGGATCTTGAATTTATTCGTACGTCCTGATGTTCTCTTCGAAACCCATCAACCAATTTGGTCGTATATGGGCTGTGGGAGGAGATCCAGACGGCGGAACAAAGCCGGTCGCGGCGGAAGGAGCGATGGAAAAAAAAGAAAGCCCGAAAAGAAGGCTTCGGTCTGCAGTAGGCACGTGCATGTGCGCCTGAAGGACTGCAGCGGGCACATGCGATGGGGCTGAGGCGGGCGTGTGCAACGTTTTCTCAATTTTGCCCCTCCGCATTTAAGAAAATTGCGATTTTGCCCTTGCTCGCATGAAATTCTGATTTTGCCCCCCTGGGGCGTGGAAATTTATGATTTTGCCCTTTTTGTGCGTAAAATTCATTTTTCCCCTTTTGCAAGTCATTTTACCGTTTTACCCTTACATGCAATTTTATGAATATTTTCTCATAAAATTAAATGTCTTGTGTCTATATATATTTAATTAATTAAGGATTAGCCACAACATCTTTGATTATATTAAATTATATACATTAAGAGCATTTGGATCACATATAGTCAAAGACAATAATTGTAATTATTGACATTAATATTATGAATTTTATCCCACGGGAATTTTCAATATATTAATGTGATTAATTAGGATGAAATATTATTTTATCTTTCTTAATTTAACCACAAGAATTAAGGAATGGAATATAATTTGATAGTTCATCATGAAGTAATTATGAATCAATTTAAATTAGAAACTTTGCCCATAGGCAGTTTTTGATATTATGTGATTCATATTTTATAACATGTTTTACATTGGTAAAATATGATTTAAGTTTATTAATCTCAAATATATTAATACATAAGTTTTCTTTGATTATGATGCAATCTTACCACCTATGATTAGTTCTGGTATAATTGTTCCCGAGCTTAAGGGAAATAACTTTAAAGAATGGAGAGAATTAGTTCTTCTTCAATTTGGGTGCATGGATCTTGATTATGCTCTAAGGTCAGACGAACCACCTGAACCTACTGAGAATAGTACTCATGCTGAACATACTTGTTATGCTCAATGGAAGTGGTCCAACCGTCTCAATGTGATGTACATAAAGACAAAACTCTTTGTTAGCATTCGTGGTTCAGTCATTCAGCATAACAATGTTAAGGAATTGCTGGAGGCTATTGATACATAATTTGAGTCTTCAGAGAAGGCGCATGCCATGACCCTAATTATGAGGTTCTCATCATTAAAGCTTACCATTGTAAGAGGTGTGCGTGAGCACATCATGAAGATGAGGGACATTGCATCTCAGCTGAAGAATCTTGAGGTTAGGATATCAAAATCCTTTCTTGTGTACTATATCCTAAATACTCTCCCACAAGAGTATGCCCCTTTTAAGATCTCTTACAACACACATAACACTAAATGGTCAATCAATGAACTCATGACCATGTGTGTTCAAGAGGAAGAGAGGCTACTTATGGATAAAGGAGAAAGTGCTCATATGGCAACATAGGATAAGTATAAAGGGCAAGGCAAGCAAAAGGGAAAAGGTAAGATGCCTCTACCTCCCAAAGTTGGTATTAAGAAGGAATCCAAGTGCTTCTTCTGTAAAAAGAAGGGGCACATGAAGAAGGATTGCACCAAATTTAAGGCCTGGCTCAAAAAGAAAGGTAACCAACTCGCATATGTTTGTTATGAAACCAATATGGTTGATGTGAGTCATAACACTTGGTGGATTGATTCCGGTTCTACAATCCACGTTTCGAATTCCTTGTAGGGTTTTCAGAACCAGCGGATACCAGTGGGAAATGAATAAGGCATCTATTCAGGAAACAAGATGCGCTCACGTGTGGAAGCTATTGGGACATGCATATTAATTCTTAGTAGTGGTTTTGTTTTAATTTTAGAAAGGACCTTTTATATTCCTAATTTTTCTAGGAATTTAATTTCAGTTTCAAGACTTGTACATTTGGGATACTCATTTGAATTTTCAGATTCAACATTCAATTTATTGTATAAATCTAAAATTGTTGGGAGTGGTATTTTGTCTGACGGTCTCTTTCGAATTAATTTACAAGACGATGCTTTTAATAATGCGATGCACGTTCATGACGATGCTGGTATGAAACGATGTGTTGTGAATGAGGATTCCTCTATGTTGTGGCACCAAAGGTTAGTGGGAGCAAAATTTGTTTCCTTGTCCTATATGTAGATGACATTTTACTTGCAACCAATGACAAGGGGTTGTTATATGAAGTGAAACAATTTTTCTCTAAGAGTTTTGATATGAAGGATATGGGTGAAGCGTCTTATGTCATTGGCATTAAGATCCATAGAGATAGACCTCAAGGTATATTAGGACTATCTCAAGAAACCTATATCAATAAGGTCTTAGAGAGGTTTCGGATGAAAGATTGTTTACCAAGTATAGCACCCATTGTGGAGGGTGATAGGTTTAATTTAAACCAATGCCCGAAGAACGATTTTGAAAGGGAACAAATGAAGAACATCCCATATGCTTCTGCTGTCAGAAGCTTGGTGTATGCTCAAGTTTGCACTCGACCTGACATAGCCTTTGTTGTGGGAATGTTGGGAAGATACCAAATTAATCCAGGTATGGACCACTGGAGAGCTGCAAAGAAGGTGATGAAGTACCTTCAAGGAACAAAGGGACACATGCTTATGTATAGACGGATGGACAGCTTGGAAGTAGTTGGTTACTCGGACTCAGACTTTTCTAGCTGCATTGATTCTCGTAAATCAACATCGGGATATGTTTTTATGTTTGCTAGCGGAGCTATATCCTAGAGGAGTGCAAAACAGACCTTGGTTGCCACTTCCACTATGGAGGTAGAGTTCATTTCCTGTCATGAGGCCACCTCATATGGTGTGTGGTTGAAAAGTTTCATATCAGGGCTTAGAGTTATGGATTCCATTGTTAGGCCATTAAGAATATTTTGCGACAATTCAGCTGAAGTTTTTATGGCTAAGAACCACAAAAGTGGTAGTCGAAGCAAGCACATCGACATCAAGTATTTCTCCATCAAAGAACGTGTTAAAGAGAAAAAAAGTGGTCATAGAACACGTAAGCACTTGATTGATGATAGCTGATTCTTTAACTAAAGGCATGCCACCAATGAGTTATAAGGATCATGTATCTAAAATGGGCATTGGTCCAATCATGTAAATTTTTCTTTATATAGAAGAATTTGTGAGACTTTTATTCATTTATAATGTTTTTCTCAATACAGTTGTATACATTCAGTTATTATGATAAAAACAATTACGTTTGACCTGGAATAAACATAAGATTTATTCATTAAGTTATTTGATCACATATGGGCTAATAAAATACATTGTGATACACGGAAGATAATACTCGTTCTAAGAGGACTCATCGCCGTGATTCATGTGTTTTATTTCAGTATAAGTTTATGTGGGTTTGGGTTAATAATTCATTTGATGGAATATTGGGATCAAGTGGGAGAATATTATAATATGTAATATTTTTTTTATTATTCTAAATATGATCCCAATATTGTATTCCCAATAAATTCCGATTTATTGCCCAATTAATCCACGTGTATTATGTGATATTTGCCAGTTAATATATTACCATAATGGTTTTGATGGAAGATATCGGTAATGTAATAAACGGAATAAAAACGTCAGATCGTCTAGTTCAAACCCTAATCACTACAAAAAATACACCATCGGGTTTGAGGGGTATTGGCTAGTAGAACATGACGTACAGATCTAGTGTTCCCCATATTGCAGATCGATCGTGGCACGTGGATTCATCCGAGGTTTTGAGGTTTTCCACTTTTGCAAATTTCACCAATGGCTGGAGGTATGTTGATCTTTACGTTTCCGCAAATTGATCCTGAATATTGTATGAAATTTATCTGCGATTAATAAATCGAGATCACTAGGTTTTAATTTATATTTAGTATAACATCCTCAACTCGACAGTTGACATTACATCTAAACCTATCATACGTCGAGAGATAATGATACAAATGATCTATGAACTTTTGGCTAATATACAATGTGATTTCCGAAGTTTTAATTTGTTTAAGGTAGTTCTTGAATTTTAGCTTAAAGTGCAATGCAGTACGTAAACTTTTAATTTGTTCAATGTGATTCTTGAACTTTTCATACATGTTCAACTTAATCCCCAAACTAAATTCTCTATTGTCCTTAATTTAATTCTAGTTTGAGGATAATATTGAACATTTTCACATAATGTGGAAACTAAGTTGAATATTTAATTAAAAATTTATGAATTACATTAAACAATTGAAAGTTTAGGAATCACATGCATATTGGACTAATGTTTAGGAATCACATTACACATTCTCTCTATCATCAACACGCTTATCTAGGAAGGTCACGACACTTGAAAGCAATATATTAGCTTATGGATGTGCTCAAATATAAGAACATTGGCATGTACTCTATTTGTACATGATTACTTCTTTATTTCCTCTGAGTTTGGAATTTAAATAAATTCGATATGATTGAATAATCTTGTCTATCGCACCTCAAGATGCTACTTTCAAAAGTGTTGCATTTCACCAAAGTAAAATAAAAGTTCAGGTTTTTCAATAAATAGCCTTGTGGGTAGACTCATGGCTTCTTTGCACTCTCGAGTCCAGAGCCTGAATCATTAAAGCAAAAAGGGCCCTCGAAAACGAAATCAATCAAAGATCCACTTGTCGCATTAGAATCTGTCCACGAATTGACTTTGAAAAGGACACATAAAAGCAATGGAGCGCGAAGCGAAGGCGCGAGTCCAGTGAAACCTAGACAACCAAGATGGTCGAAGCTCCTTTTTGGACCATCAGAGAAAAGACTTCTCAATGTATTGATTCGACTTTGCAAATGGAATTTAGTATAATACAAATATCAAAAGTCAAAACTCTTTGGATTAATGTAAATTATTAACAATTTTTTTTGGTCGAATTACTAACGTAATTTACAAAGTGACTTTGATTTAAATTCTATTTGACCAAAAACTTTTGCCAAGGATTTTAGCTACATCTTTCATATTTTTTTATTATTAAAAATACGTATACCCTTCGACAAAGCAGGCAAAGGGCTTAAGTTGCTAATGAACCAAATCTGATGTCAATAGCCATTGATTGAGATTGCTCCACCTCAAGCGACCTTCAGCAAGAGTCGCACCGCCTAGTTTGTGTGACCTCGGATGAGGGTCGCCAAAGGTCGTAAGACCTGGGCGGCAGTTGCCGGATGTCATTCAACCTCTAGCGGCAGTCGCTTGAGTCACATGACCCGAAATGGCGGAGAGAACAAGCTGAACTATTTGGGACCTTTTTTGTCGTTTCCGTGGATTTTTTTTTGTTTTTGGTCGAAAGGACCTTTTTTGTCGTTGCGTGGATTGGGGTGTTGCCATGGATCCCGTCTCGACCTGCTTCGTTTATTGATGCGTATCATTAACACTTACACCGATCAGATCGGCTCCGGGACAGGATGCCAGATGTTCAAGCTCGTGCTGCCATGTGTTACAGTAGAGCTGCATCCCGAAGGATCATGTTGATGTTCCAGCATCTTGAAATTAACAATTAGCGAGGCACCTTTTCTGATAAGATGTTTTGTCTATATATAGATAGATACATTGAGTCGTTTATTTTTATTTACCTATTCAGTTAAATTTTAAATCAACGAATCGTTTTTGAAGTAAATAATAACAATCATTTTATTCGACGAGCTTCGGCTTAATTTTATAATGAATTCAAATCTCATTAATTTTATATAGTGAGTGATAATTCTAATTATTCTCTAAATTTATTCCTATTGAAGATAGTGGCATCACCATGTGATATTACATGGACTTACAATTACTATAGAATATTGGAAATGAATTTTTCTCTCTAAATGATATTTCTAATAGGCCACCTTCACCAAACAAGAAAGGATTGAAGGAATTAATTTCTTTGTCAATAGAAGTTTTTAAATTGAACATTTTGAGGTTACCCCTTTCCACTTATTAGGAGATAGGTTTGGAATGTTATACAAGGTAGAGGTGAGCAAAAGAATCGGACCGGAAAAGCCTCATTCGCTCACAACGCTCGTCGCTTCCTCTCTGGTAAGTTCAAAACCATAATTGCCATTTGCCCATTTTTCTAGTTTCTTCACTCAGTCTCACACCTCTCTCTCGCAGTCTCACTCATCGCTCATGATGCTTGTCGCCCCTCTCGTAGCCTCACTCTTCGCTCCCTTTCTGTAAGTCGCTAATCCCTCTTTGGTTAGAGTGGTCTACATGAAGAATCAAGTAGATTTGTGACATTTGTGGCAAACTCTTGTAGTGATATTTGAGTTATGATCATCAAACTTTGTGGCGAACTCGTAGGTGGTGAAGCTTGCAAACTTGCATGTACAATCGATTCGAGACACAATTGGTTCTGTGGACCCATTTGGAAACCTGACCAATGGTCAGGTTGGTTTAGAAACCAATGGATGGTTCACGGTTCTTAATTTGTGGACCTAACCCTTCATGAATATTATGATAATTTGATCGATAATTAGTTAGTGTAGTGTTTTTCAGAAAACTAATTTTTATCCTTTTTGTCTTCGCATCATTATTAAATTTATTTTGTCCATTGGTGGCGAACGCATGGGCTATAATAGAATTGCCACATGGCAAATATTAGTCAAATTTTTTTAAGCTTTCACTTCACCCCATTTCATAAGATAAGATTTTGCTTGCGGAGGTTTTAGTCACATGTAGTGTAACTGAGCTGCAACGTGGAAAATATTAATCAAGGTTCTAGAAGCTTTCATATGTTTTTTTTTTCCTTTTACCGTTAAATTATCCATAGGAGCTCCTCCATCAATTCTTTTTCACCAAAAGCTCATTGAAAATTATTAATACTCACCAACTTGGAAGATAGTTAATGGGATATAATATTTATAATAGCAAAAGCGTCCTAAGTAATTATTTAAATTGGTAAAATGTTTTCAATCATTAATTGAGATACACTTCTTTACATGTCAATGGCTACAAAGCTTACAAGAAAATTGACAAAAAAATTTCTAAATCTATTGAATGGATATTAATTCACTTATAATTTATTTTTTAATTTAGCTAATTTAGTCTCAAATCTTTTAATGATTTATCAATATAGTCATTTCGATCAATTTTAATCGATAATCGCTGACGTAGATGCCAATATTTCTGTGTGGCATGGCCGACATGACATGAATAATTTTTTTTAATTTTTAAAAATAATTTATGTATTTTTTATAAATTTTTTATCTTTTCTTATTCTTCTTTTCTTTTCCCGCCGTTTTCAGTAACCCTCACTTTCGTGGTCAAGTGCCGCAAAGGCTAGAGAAAAATTTAAAACATTTATTAAAGATTCAGATATTTTTTAATAAAAATGCAATAATTATTTAAATTAGCACAAATTGTGACATGTAAAACGGTCATTACCTACATCAATAATTCTTTACCAATATTGGCCAAAAAGACTCTATTGGCAAATCACTAAATGTTTAAAATTAAATTGGCCAAATTGAAAAGGTTAGAATCAAATTGACATTCATATTACGAGTTTAGATTTTTTTTTTTGTAATTATCCTAAGGTTACGCGAAATAGTTTTTCAAAATGTACGCAAACATTGATCTAAAAATGAGTGAGCTAATGCATCTCTTCGAGCGTATCCAAAGAGAAGTGATGAAAGTAATAGATAAATAAATAAATAATGTAGGGTAAGAAAATAGGGCAAAGCGTATCAAAGACATTATCATAAAGATGGTGATTTTTGTAAATAAATACGAAATCTAAAATTCAATTAGCTCCTTTAGATATTTTGTCTCCGAAACATAATACTCATACTCGAATATTCTTTTCTTAGTCTGTTTACTAAGAAAAGAAGAAGCTAGACATTGAAGAATAGAATTTACTCGATCTCTACAAAATGCAATACTCGTACATCAATGGTCAGGAGATCACATCCCTTGAGGGAGCATAACCCTTCACCAGAATAAAAGCAGTCTTTGTAGGTGATGAAAGAGGTCAAAGCACTCTAGCGTGTGGCGAATAGGGGTGTGCAAAATACCTGGGAACCGCCCGGACCGCCCGGAACCCCCCGGAACCGGCGGTTCTTGAGGGAAACGGTCCGGTTCCTGGTTCCAATTTACGGGAACCGGTGGGTACCGGTCCGGTTCCCTATTCCATGGGCGGATCCGCCCACCCGGACCGGACCGGAACCTTTTTAATATTTTAAAAAAAAATTACTAAAAGAAACTCTAGATCTCATCTCACTCCCTTCATTTTCAATTCCTAATCCTATCACCATTTCGCTGCATTTACTTCTCTCGCCGTCCGCATCTCCACGTACTTAAATTTGGTTTTCTTTCTTTGGCTTGCTTTGATGTCACGTAGTCGTTCTATGTTGAAAACCAAAATTGTTTCGCGTCAAGATCGGTTCCATGGATCTACCCGGGAATCGGACCGGACCGCTGGTTCGGTTCCCGGGTGGATCCATGCAACAAACGGGTGGATCCCGGTTCCAATTTTTCGGAAACATTCCTTAGCGGGTGGTTCCTGGTTCTAGGTTGGGAACCGCCCGCCCGGACCATACACACCCCTAGTGGCGAAGCAATAATTAAATAAATAAACTAAAGCCCTAAGGTCTCTTTGAGTCTTTCTCTTCGTTCTCGAGGATACTTCCCATCTTTTTTAGGCAAAAGGCAAATGTCAAATAGTAAAAGATGATCATAGAAAGATACCCTCCTGGGCAAATAAAATGGAGAACCCCGCTTGGAATCCTGGAGGATAGGTCTCGCGCACTCTCTCTCTCTCTCTCTCTTTCCTACTGATGGCTTTCTTTTTGCTGCTATGATTAAGACAAAGAGACCCCAACTGGCTCACCATCTGAACAAGGTAAACCCTCCCCAGAAAAGAGGAAAGGAAGAAAGAAGAAAGAACATCAAGAGAAACCACAAAACCCACAGATTTTCATTCCTTCCCTCAATGTTATGCATTTTCTGAGCATTCTCTTCTTCTTTTTTGGTGGGTGTCTTTTGTTTGTTGTGCTCATGGATCTGAACTGGTTTCCTATTTTCCAAGGGTTTTCTGGTGACTTCATTTCACAGAACTTTTACCATATGACTCAAGATCTTTGTGTTGCTCTTTTGATAATATTTCCAGGCTTAACGTGTCTCACTCTAGGTGAGATACCACTAGTTTGTTGACCTAGGTCTCGTCTGATCTTTTTTTTTTCCCCTTTTTCTTCCATGGAAAGAATTTGAGAAGAGATAGAAGGAAAATGGGGAGAGAGAAGATAAAGATAAAGAAGATAGACAACTTGATGGCGAGGCGGGTGGCATTCTCGAAGAGGAAGAGAGGGCTGATCAAGAAGGCTCAGGAGCTCTCCATTCTGTGTGACGCTGATGTGTCCCTCATCATCTTCTCAGCCACTGGCAAGCTCCATGAATTCTCCAGCTCCAGGTGCTCAAAATATTAGTTCTTCGCAAGTCTCTAGTTTTTCCTCATCATATGATGCATCCCATAGAAATATTAAACTAATCTGGGACTTTCTATTTGGATGTGTAATTTGATCATACCTTTGGTGGGTGTAATGCAAGCGTGGGGGTGGGTGTGTGCGTGTGCGTTTGTGTGTGTGTGTGTGTGTAAGAGAGAGAGAGAGAGAGAGGGTTGCATATTTGGGCACTTCGATCGTCTCTTGAGAGATCAGTGCATACTTGGTTGCAATTCGTGCACAAAGTGTACTAAACAGAAAGTTAAAAAATTTGCAGATTGAAAGTCGAGATCTATTGTCTGATGATCGGGATGGTGCTCAAAACTTCAACAGAATAACAAGAGAGAATATAAAAGCACAAGCATATTTCAGATTTAGAACTCCCAAAAGGAGCAAAGGAGAAGAGATGAAGAAACCCTGAAATTCAGAACTAGAGTTTAGAATAAGATGTAGAAGAGAGGTATTTGGAATTTGTGCATATTTTGATATCTAGTAATGAGCCTTTTTGTAGGTTTTTTTAGAGGACTATTTAAGGAAATCAAATCAGATATGTATAATCAAAAGAAATATGGAAAATCAGAGCAAATATATCTCTAACAACCCAGTGCATAGAAGATGTCGACTTGAGTTCCAATACAAGTTTGAACAATCTTTAGTGGCTGAGATGCGGCGGATGAGGTGACTGAGATGTAGTGTTTGCGGGCTGCAGATGTAGTGCTTCTTGAAAGGATGCGACCTTTCACGTCTTGACCTTTCGTGCATCTCTTTCTCGTGTGCTGAACAATTGAGGCATAACACATGTTTTCTCTCTTGCATTTCTTTCCCTCCTCCAAGCTTTGTTGTGGTTTGTTTGTTTACACTTAAGTAGAAAGTGAAAAATATTGTTGGCTTTTCCATCAAATCTAAAATATTATTCGAGTTTTAGAATTATAGGTTATGTGTCAACATATCATTTACATATTGTGAAAGTTTCAGGAGTTTCAAATGTAAGGAAAAAAAAGTCATAATGTGTGAGTAATGAGATTTTAATTAAATGAAAAGAAATATAAAGGTTGATCCAGCCAATTATCTACCAGAAAAGAATTCAACCCCAAATAATCCTGACAGGCCTTGCTCAAGATTTTACAAACCGAGTTCAGCACTTTTACAAACATGTACCATAAGTATACGAATGTGTACAATACTAAAAGCAAAATGGGCATGATCCAGATTTGACAATCATTTTTCAACATGTACTATACTATACCTTGGTACTTGCTGTAGTTTTGATCACACATCAAGCTATCTTTCGACGAATATCATTGCTAGCTAATTGGGTTTGGGCTAACCCTCTTAATTTTATTTCTATCATATATAGAAAACCGAACCTCAGGATACCATCCACATATATCCCTTTTTTTTTTCTTTTCGGCCACCCACCATGTATACATATACCTAAATTTGAATGTAACAATGTTTCAGCACCATGATACGATTCACTATGCACACATATCTTGAGATGGATCACTGCACTTTGAATCCCTTTTTTGTTTTTTCTAATTAGGTCAATGGACTCTGAATTCACTTTGTATTGGGTCACTTTGATCATATCACGGATAACTAGAGTCTAGGAACTGTTTATCCGACCTTCACCTCAACTTGATGTAGACTCCAAAAGAGGTCAGCTAACTTTAGGCTACATAATCTGGTCGACCCTCGAGCTAAGGGACTTCATCGACCAAGAAAAGTTCTGTGGCTTGATAGAGATTGGCGAAATTCCTACGCCTTATAAACACTTTGCATATAGTTTCAGTATTATTGTCTTGTCTAAATCTTCCTATGTGGGTTTTTTTATGTCCTTTTTCTATGAAGTATGGAGGATACACTAACGAGGTATGTTCTCCACTCCAATAGCGTTGAGAAATCGGTCCAGCCATGTCTTGCGCTCCAGGTGAATCACTTCCTTATTCGTACTTTCTATGTTCTCTTGAACTTGCGCCATATGTTCGTGGAATGAGACACATATTCTCTTGAGGTAATAATTCTACCACATTAAAAGGTTCCTCTTCGAATTGGCAAGCCTTCCATTCTTTTTCCCTAAAGTATCATAGTGACATATAAAACGCTGATATGAAATGAAATGAAATGAATTTCTCATGGAGGATTTAATCTTTTTTTCGTGCTCATTTTCTCTCTTAGAAAGAGAACAGCCATCTTGAAATGTTGCACAAGGAAGTGAATGATATGGCTCGCAAACTAAGGTATGTGCATATGTTTTCCATGTTTGTTTGAGTCCTAACTATGTTTTTCTTTTCCGGTTCCTCCTTTTCGCGGATCAGTTATATTTATTTCCAGTTTTTATTACAGGCAGATGAGGGGAGAGGATCTGGAGGGGTTGGACGTGGATGAATTGGGACAATTAGAGAATAAGCTTGAGGCAGGACTGAGCCTCGTGATCGAGACTGAGGTCTCTTCATTAACTTCTATTCATTAGGTTTTCATAAGAATCGAGAAACGGGTCCCTCTTGTGTGTCGTTCTCGTTTCGCTCCTTTGTTTTTCCCCATTTTAGTTGTTCCTCTCTTTCCAGGAAGAGCGAGCATCGACCGAGATTAACAAACTGCAGAGAAAGGTTCACGTACACTAACTAGACCCTTGTGTGCATCTTTCATTATAAACATGACGCGGTTGGGCGAACCCTCCAAAAGATAATTTCCCATGCTGCGAAGATTGCATAACCTTAAAGTGCATAGTCAAATTACGCAGGTTGAGCAGATTTGAATTTATTGAATGCAACCATTTGATACAAAGACTTTATCCGTTGATTTGAAGACTTCTTTTTTTTTTTTTCTGAAATTGCAGGAAGCACAGTTGATTAAAGAGAACAAGCAACTTAAACAGAAAGTAAGATTACTTCCTGATAAACGATCTTGTTGCTAATACATCCCCATGCATTCTTCTTTTCTTTAAAGGAATTATCAGTGTCAAAAGGTGTTTATTTTATTTCGACAAATTGCATATGACAATGATGACGACGATGATTTTACATCAAGGGAAGTTGGAAACCGTGAACTCAGAGAGTGATAATGTGGTTCTAGAAGCCGAAGGCATGTTGTTGGAGTCGGTTAACAACGATTCCATCGGCGGCAATAGCGTTGCTCCTCTGGATGATGATAGCTCTCATCCCTCAAGTTAGGGTGAGCAAACAAATAGAACTGATTTACTACAAAAGTATAAATAATATATCTTGATGCGCTCTATTTTTGTTTTCTTATGGTAATTAAATTAATACATCTGGGAAACTTAACAATTTTTGGCCCCAGCCTATTGGAGTTTTTTAAGATGCTGTTATCAGCTGCTATTATTGCGGATGAGTTTATGTGTCGGACTATTAACATCGGATAACTTTTCATTTAGGTTTCCAGTGTGGATATAGCATTGTCAAGGGAATTCATGCGTGATCCTTGAAAAGAATAATTATCCGATGTATAGAAATCTATTTTACAAAATCAATATATTGAGTGCAATGACTTATTTATTTGAATGATCATAACTTGCTACTGCAGTCCGCAAGTATACCAATTTTATGAAGAAGTTATGTTAATTGATATTTATTTTTTGTTTTGTTTTTCCCTACCGTAAAAATTTTCTAAAGGTGGAGTCAAAGGATGTGAATGATAGAATGGTAGGTAGCTAGACTGCCCTAGAAGGATTTCCCACTGGCCTCTTGCCTATGATTCAACTCATTGTCATCTAAAATTCTGGGATCTTTTTCTTTTTTGCATTAGCCAAGTCACTTTGCTCTTTACTACACTAATTTCTCTGCCTATATCATCATCTTGCAGGCTTCCTTTCTGAAGCTGAAGTATCAGACAGCTAACTGGCGCATCTTCTGCAAGCAAACAATAAAGGATGGAAGCCCGTATTTCAAATAGTTATGATTGAATTAGCGCTCATTAGTCCCCCCAAAAATGTTCATCAATGCGCATAGTTGATGATCCTACTTATATATATATACAACTGTCCTTATGATTCTCCATCTAAAAGTCTAATTTTGTATTTTCTTACTTCGTTGCCTTAGACAACAATATTAGTACCATTTATGTTGTTAAGGTCTGCTTGGAGCGAAAAATTATCTTTATTTAAGAACGTGCAATTGATTGCATGACATCTATCGATAGGTTATGCTAACGAAATATGTCAATGTTGATAATATCTATGCCCATAAAATATTACCCCTTAATCAGGTTTTGAAACAAGTAATGTTTTCCCCCTTATTCCTAATTGGTAGGTTATAGATTGAGTGATGACCATATTGTAATCTTTCGATTAATGGAAGTCATGGTTGTTGGATGAAATCCCTTAAAGTATTTTGAAGTTGACAAAACAGTTTTATCAGTCTAGTCTGAAGACTTACAGACTCTTTTGACAAAGTCTGAAGATCAAAGTCTGAAGATCAAAGTCTGAAGCTAGCAAGACTCAAGACTTATATTTCAAAGTCTACTCACATGGACAGTTTCCAGGACGACGTTTATTCTGATTTTATATGATCTTTATTCTAACGACTAGTGGATATCTTTCTATTGGATTCAGCACTAAACGATCTTAGTTTTATATGGAATATGTTTAGATTCTTCAACGACTTCGCAACTTATATTTGGAAGGATCTACTTATGGAAACTGAGATCCTGATTGTATGGGCGAGCATGATTGATGGGCTATCAACACTTACCTTAAAGAGCTCGAGATCTCTCTAATTGATTCTGTCCAACGGGTTGATTGGAAGAACTTCTTTGGAAGGTGCCAACGGTATTGAAGGCATGAAGAAGTATATAAGAGAGATGCTCTAGTTGTTGAAGGGTGCGGATAGAAGAATTCCAAAGTCTGAATCTCCTTTTCTATTTTGCGATATCATTCTTCGAGCGTTACATGTAATCAAAAGAGAGATCATATTGTAGTGAGACCTTGAGGAAGTGTAGTAGAGTAATCTACACTGTGGACTCAAGAGCGTGAGACTGTAATCACTTTTATTGATTCTTAGTGAAATCCAGCCAGAAGGGCTGTCCGTGCGGGAGAGTGGACGTAGGCTTGGTCTAAGCCGAACCACTATAAATCTGGAGTCTTGATTCTCTATCCCTAATCCTTTTATCTTTCATTACTTTCATTTGCTGCAATTGTTGGTTTTAAGTTATTTATATCTCGATCGGATTAATTTATCAAAATTGCTTTAAACACCTATTCACCCCCCTCTAGGTGCTAATTCTAGTCCTAACAATTGGTATCAGAGCTTGTGTACTTGTTTATAAGAAGTGTCTTTACTTCTAAGTAAAAGATCTATGGCTAGTATGTTGCCTACAAGGTTGGTTGAAGGTCAAAGCAATACCAGACCTCCATACTTTGATGGAAAAGATTACAGCATATGGAAAAATAAGATGAAGGCATTCCTAAGATCCAAAGATCCTTTGGAATGGGAAGTGGTTGATAAAGGAATCATTCCTGCTGCTGCATCAGAATCAGAGAGAGGAAAAGAACCCGCTGTTCCTACTCTTTTGACTCAAGAAGAAATCACCAAGAGACAAACTCTCGACGCCAAAGCTATTTACTCTTTATATTGTGCTTTATCCCCTACTGAATATAATAGAATATCCTCTTGTGATATAGCAAAAGAAGTATGGGATAGGCTTCACATTACCTATGAAGGAACTGATCGTGTGAAAGAAACAAGGATCAACATTCTCTTGGGACAATATGAAGTCTTTAAGATGAGATTAGGAGAATCAATTACTGACATGTTTAGTCGCTTTACTGAAATTGTGAATGGTCTTGAATATCAGGGACATCCAATCTCAGGACATATGAAGGTCAACAAACTTCTTCGAGGACTCTCAAAAGACTGGAATTATATAAAAACCTCAATAAGAGAGACACAGAGGATTGCTCCACTTTCTGTAGATGAATTGGTTGGGACTCTTCAATCCTATGAAGTAGAACAGACCAACGAAGAGGAAGACTCAAAAGGTAAGAAATCTATTGCCTTAAAGTCTAATGACTATTATGATGTTACAGACTCTGAAGAAGATCTAGATAATGAAGAACTGGCACTTATGATAAAGAGATTCAGAAAGTTGAACAGAAAAGGAAGGAAATTCAATTGGAAGAAACAAAATTCTCAAAGGTTTCAAAACAGGTCAACAGAGGAAGATGATACGAATAAAGAAGTGACTTGCTTTGAATGCAAGAAAAAGGGACACATCAGACCTAAATGTCCTCTGTTAAAGAAGAGAAAATGGAAGACTGAGAAAAATAGGAAGGCACTCAAAGCAGAGACTTGGAGTGATACTGAATGTGAAGATAGTGACAATGATTATGCCAATATTTGTTTAATGGCAAAATCAGACTCAGACTCAAACCTTGATTCAGACACAGACTCAGACAGCGAACTCGAGGTTAGTAACTTGAAAATTCCTGTTAAAGTTTCTAAATACATTGATGAACTTTGTCTTAGTCTGAAAACCTCTCTTAAGAGGATTTCCGAATTGAAAAGGGAAAATTCTACATTGAAACAACAGGATAAACTTATGAAAGAAAAGTTTGAAAAATTGGAAAAAGATTTTGCTGTTGTGAAAGAGAACTCAGACAGTATTTCAAATGAAAATAATCTTTTGAAAAATGATATCACTAACATATCAAAGAAGTTTTCAAATGGTTCTGAAAAGCTGGATAAGATTCTTTCAATACAAAGACCATATTTTGACAAGTTAGGTCTTGGTATGACTTCTGAAACTATTCCACTGATTGATTTTCCGAAGGTAAAAGAAAGAATTAAGCAAAGACCAGCTAGAACTGTTTACAATAGTCATTTCCAGAAAGTCTTTGTAAAACCTGTTGGTAGAAATGCTCTGAGATGTTCCAAGTGTAAAAGCTTAAAACACTTTGAGAAAGAATGTCCTTTGGTTTGGAGACCTGTTAAAAAGAGCTGGGCTAAGACTGTCTATTGTTCTAACACGTCTGGACCCAAGATGGTATGGGTACCAAAAAGAGCTTGATTTCTGTTAATTGCAGGTTACTATAAAAAAGAAGATAAAATGGTATCTTGATAGTGGCTGCTCAAGACATATGACAGGAGACTCAAGCTGCTTCATAAAACTTATTCAGATAGACGGAGGAAAAGTTTCATTTGGTGGTAACAACAGAGGAAAGATTACTGGTCGAGGAACAGTGAAGATTGGAAGTTTGTCTATCAATAATGTTTCATTAGTTGAAGGATTAAATTACAACCTGCTTAGCATAAGTCAGTTGTGTGATTCTGGTTTCAAGATCAACTTTCAGGAAGAAACGTGTTCTGGAATCAGTAAAGACCTTACTCAATCTTTTACTGGTCGAAGACATGGAAATATCTATCTTCTGGACGTGAATCAAGAAAGATCACAGTGCTTAATATCAGTACAAGATGAAGCAAATCTATGGCACAAAAAGCTAGGCCATATCAACATGAAGCAAATCAACAAGATCTCTACAAAGAAACTTGTTCGAGGATTGCCTATTCTGAATTATTCAAAGTCTGATCTATGTACACCATGCGTACTGGGTAAACATGTTAGAAACTCTTACAAATCAATAAATAGAGTTTTCACTAATCATGTATTGCAGCTTTTGCATATGGATTTGTTTGGACCTACCAGAACGAAAAGCATTGGTGGTAAAAGGTTCTGTCTGGTAATAGTGGATGACTATTCACGATTTACTTGGGTCTACTTTCTTACAAGTAAGTCAGAGACTTTCTCTCTCTTTTCAAAATTTGCTAAAAAGGTGCAGAATGAGAAATGTCACACTATTACAAGCATTCGTACAGACCATGGAGGTGAGTTTGAGAATCAAGACTTTGCTAATTTATGTGATGAATTTGGTTTTCAACACAAATTCTCTTCTCCATATACACCAGAACAGAATGGGGTTGTGGAAAGGAAGAATAGATCTTTACAAGAAATGGCAAGAACACTTTTAATTGGAAATCAAGTTTCTTCAAGGTTTTGGGCAGAAGCTGTTTCAACCGCTTGCTATATTATAAACCGAGTGTTTTTAAGACCAATTCTTGAGAAAACTCCTTATGAAATTTTTAAAGGGAGAAATCAATAGTTTCTTATTTTCAAATATTTGGTTGCAAATGTTTTATTCTAAAGAATGCAAATGATCGTGTTGGTAAGTTTGAAGAAAAATCAGATGAAGGATTCTTCCTTGGATACTCTACAACAAGCAAAGCCTTTAGAGTGTTCAACAAAAAGACTCAGACTGTGGAAGAATCAATGAATGTCAAATTTCAAGACTCTCCACAAGTTCAGCAGATACAGACTGAAGATTCAGAATCTGCTCCAGACACTGCTAGATCTAACTCCACTGAAGCAGTTGCTAAATCAAAATCAGTACAACAAGCTACTAATGAAGAACCTACTCAAGAAGAAGATCAACAATCTATCAGACTGAACAGTAACTGGAAGCACAAGTCCAGTCATCCTGAAGAACTCATTATTGGAAACATTAATGAGGGAATTCGTACAAGATCCAAAAGGCGAGAAGAGTCTAGTGATGTTGCTCTTATTTCTGAAATAGAACCCAAAAATATCGAAGAAGCTTTAGCTGATGAAAGCTAGATTGAAGCAATGCAAGAAGAGCTCAGACAATTCAGTATTAACGACGTATGGGAATTAACTCCCAAACCAAAAGGTAAATCAGTTATTGGAGCTAAATGGGTTTTCAAGAACAAAGTTGATGAAAAAGGCAAAGTAACGAGAAACAAAGCAAGACTCGTAGCTAAAGGATACACGCAAGAAAAATGGATAGACTATGATGAGACTTACGCCCCAATAGCAAGGTTAGAGGCAATCAGATTACTACTTGCTTTTGCTTGCTATAAGAATTTCAGGTTGTTTCAAATGGATGTCAAAAGTGCATTCCTGAATGGATTTATTCAAGAAGAAGTCTACGTAGAACAACCTCCTGGTTTTGAAGATTCAAAGAAACCAGACTCTGTATTCAGACTGAAGAAAGCTTTATATGGACTAAAACAAGCTCCTCGAGCTTGGTATGAAAGGCTAAGTAATTTCTTAATTCATAGTGGCTTTTCTAAAGGAAAGGTAGACACTACTTTGTTCATTAAAAAGGAAGGTAAAAGCTTTCTACTTGTTCAGATTTATGTTGATGACATCATATTTGGATCATCTAATGAGACTTTGTGCAAGAAATTTTCTAAGTCTATGCAGGATGAATTCGAGATGAGCATGATGGGTGAACTATCATTTTTCCTTGGTCTACAAGTCAAACAACTAAAGGAGGGAATATTCATTCATCAAGAAAAATATGCAAAAGAACTTGTTAAAAAGTTCAGTCTGGAGAATTGCAAAAAGATTGACATACCAATGTCAAGTTCCTTGAAGATAGACAAAGATGAAGCAGGGAAGAAAATTGACCAAAAGTTATACATGAGTATCATTGGCTCACTTCTTTATCTTACTGCATCCATACTTGACATATTATTTAGTGTTTGCATATGTGCTAGGTTTCAATCTGACCCTAGAGAATCTCACTTAAGCGCTGTTAAACGCATTATTAAATATGTTGCTACTACTGCTAAGATCGGTCTTTGGTATCCCAAAGAATGAGACTTTACACTTCTTGGCTATTCAGACGCAGATCTTGCAGGTTGTAGAGTTGAAAGAAAAAGCACTTCAGGTACTTGTCAATTGCTTGGAAACAGGGCAGTATCCTGGTTTTCGAGGAAACAAAGTACTGTGGCTCTTTCAATAGCTGAAGCAGAATACGTTGCTCTTGGAAGTTGTTGTTCTCAAATATTGTGGATAAAACAACAACTGCAAGACTTTGGCATTGAAGACTCTTGCACAGAAATTAGATGTGACAACACCAGTGCAATCAATCTTACAAAGAATCCTATCCTACATTCAAGAGCAAAACATATTGAGATTCGACATCACTTTATAAGAGATCATGTTCAGAACAAAGAAGTCTTGATACAATTCATAGACTCAAAGAATCAACTGTCAGACATCTTCACAAAGCCACTTGAGAAAAGCTTGTTTGAGTCTATTCGCTCAAGACTCAATATATTATCTCTTGAAGAATGCTGAAGCTCAGACTCAGTAACTAAAGTCTGACAGAGTATCAGACTCAAAGGTTAAAAGACTGAGAATACGAATCGACACGACTGTAAGTTCCCTTACTTAAACTGTCTCATTAATAAGGTAAGATTATCTGTCTATTTTAAGGCGGTTATTTTTTTAAAAATAGTGGTTATCGTTTTATTAAGGCATTTATTTTTTCAAAAAGGAAAATTCAAGATTTTCAAAAGATACGACGCTTGGTTTATCCCCAGTACCTGTTATCCTTATACACCTCTTCTCCCTCGTTTTCACTTTACTCAGAAACCCTAGATCAAAAGCTTTTCACTGCTCTGCATTTTTCTCTCCAAAACTTCTTCGTTTCAAAGTTCTCAACTTTCTTGCGACACAAGTGAGAAAGTCTCTCCAAAGAAAAGCACAATGTCGTATCAGAGGAAGTCTTACAGAATAGCAAACAGGGGACCACAAGGATCTGGTGAGGGGCCTACGCACTTTGATCTCACTGAGGAAAGCGACATTCCTACTGAGCAAACTCCTCAACAACAGGGCCCTCAAGATGCAGAAACGATTTATGAAGATATCGAACCAGTAAGAACTCTTAAGCCTGCCTTTGTTTACAAGCTTTACTCTGCGTTAAAGGAAGGTGGTTCTGCTATGTCTTTTGTGGATGAGTTTCTGAAAGAGAAGGGTTATAGAAACGAGACGCACTTTCTTACTGTTATGGAAAGGTCTGGAGTCGTGCCTGAGGGAACGGCTGCAAGAGCATTTGCAAATTTCCCTAGTGACCCTAGGTTTAGTAGTATGAATCAGCCTGAGGGAAAGGATGATGATGAAAAGATGTTCATACACTTTAAACCATGGATGGGTGTGGCTGCAAGCCTTCGAGGGAAGAAGGATGAATTGTTCCGCTCAGACGGACACAGGAAGAGGTATGAAAAATTGCTGAAGCGTGGGGTGATGAACCCACGAACTGTGGATTTCGATTTTCTGGACTTGTTGAGCATAAATCTGCGTGAGAAATTCGAAAAACTCCAACTTTATCAGTTCTGCACAGACTGTGACACGGCACATTCTGAATTGACGGCTTATTTCTACTCCAATATCAGTTTCATTGATGCAAACAGCTTTACTTTCAGCGTGAGGGATAAGGAGTATGTCATTGATAATGACATTTTGGTTGATGTGCTTGGTGTGGAAAGAGGGGCTTTCCAACCAATCGGCGTGTCTGTAAGCCATGCTACTCTTGAACTAGCAAGGGACAGAATTGCAGAAGGAAGACTCTCTTACTCCAGAATGAATGCACCAAATACTTTGCTGCACAAGATTGTAATCAACTGTCTAAGACCCAAATCAACATCTAAGACAGATGTATCAATTTCTGAAGCTAAGTTGATGTTTGCCATCAAGATTGGTGTGAACTTCTCTTTGCCGCATACCATCATATTTCACATGTATAGATGCATGGTAAAGGACAAAGGAAAGCTTCCTTATGCTGCTCTCATTACTCGTCTCTTCAGACATCTACACATTCAACCTCCTCATATTCTCACAGTAAAGACTATTGATAAAATGGTCATCGGGCTGAGGATGATTACCAAGATGCGTCTGAAAGAGCTTAGCAAGAAGCTGGAGCAATTCAAGGAAAAGACTCCTATCAAACTCAGACCAGACTCATCAGCAGCCAAAAGGAAAGGGAAAGAACCTGTGGTTAGTTCTACCAAGAAGAGGAGGGCAGTCATCCTGGAAGATGAAGATGATGAGGATGCTATACCCATCTCTACTCTTATTTCTCAATTTGCTGCATCTATTCCAACTGTTCCAGAACATCAAGGTGCAGAAAAAGAGAAAGAAGAAGAGGAAGAGGAAGAGAAAGAGAAAGAGAAAGAGCAAGAGAAAGAAGAAGAGAAGACAGAGGAAGAAAGAAAAGAAGAACCAGCAAATGAACCAGAAAGAACAGATTCTCCAGCAGAAAAAGAGGATCTACAACAGCCTGTCACTAAGGAAACTCCTCAGAAAGAAGAGTTCTTTTCTCCTCCAGAAGACATGGAAACAGGGGGAGATAAAGAAAGAGAACACACACCTCTTCGGCTGACTTTCAGAGAAGAGGATGCACAAACAGGTGTTAGTCGATCACCTCCTAATGCTGAGGATATTCATGCTGCACAGTTTCCTGAAGGAGAGGCATCATCTCCACACACTGAACCTCCTGCTGACATTCATACTGGCTTGACTCCACCTTCAGACCGAGCTGAAACAAGCACTCAGACTGATAACTCTGGAGATTTTCAAAGGCTGCTTGAGATCATCTTGGAACTTAAAGGTCAAATTTATGCCATGGGATATGAATTTCAGACCTTGCAGAATGAAAATCATGCAATGTTCATCACTTTGCATGATCAGCTTAAAGATGTTCAGCGTCAGATTCAAGATACTGCAAAGGGCACTACTCTCACCCAAGTACAGGAAGATTTGAGGAAGTTGGAAGACACGGTCAAGTCTATGGAAGACTTTCAACTTGTTCGCATTCCTCGAGCTCCTTGATTTTTTAATGCTGACAAAAAGGGGGAGAAGACTTTGAAGATTTTTTGATTTTCTGTTCTCAAAACCAAACCAAATTCTATCTTTTTATCTTTTTATTGCTTGCTATCTTGACTTTGACTTGAGTTTTTAAACGTGTGCAGTTTTTTGAATGTGTGCTCACTATGGCAATACTTTAAGCTTTGTAAATTAGATAGTATTGTCTGTTTATGACTAATGAGGTTTCGGTGAATGCAGATCTGTGTACAGGAAAAGTCTGTGTACAGGATATCTGTGTACAGGATAACTTCTACTATCTTATTTAATCTTTTATGATGCTTGCTTAAAAGTTGTATTGCAGGGCGATAATATTCAAATCTGCAGGAAAGTTTTGTCACCATAAAAAATGGGGAGATTGTTGGATGAAATCCCTTAAAGTATTTTGAAGTTGACAAAACAGTTTTATCAGTCTAGTCTGAAGACTTACAGACTCTTTTGACAAAGTCTGAAGATCAAAGTCTGAAGATCAAAGTCTGAAGCTAGCAAGACTCAAGACTTATATTTCAAAGTCTACTCACATGGACAGTTTCCAGGACGACGTTTATTCTGATTTTATATGATCTTTATTCTAACGACTAGTGGATATCTTTCTACTGGATTCAGCACTAAACGATCTTAGTTTTATATGGAATATGTTTAGATTCTTCAACGACTTCGCAACTTATATTTGGAAGGATCTACTTATGGAAACTGAGATCCTGATTGTATGGGCGAGCATGATTGATGGGCTATCAACACTTACCTTAAAGAGCTCGAGATCTCTCTAATTGATTCTGTCCAACGGGTTGATTGGAAGAACTTCTTTGGAAGGTGCCAACGGTATTGAAGGCATGAAGAAGTATATAAGAGAGATGCTCTAGTTGTTGAAGGGTGCGGATAGAAGAATTCCAAAGTCTGAATCTCATTTTCTATTTTGCGATATCATTCTTTGAGCGTTACATGTAATCAAAAGAGAGATCATATTGTAGACCTTGAGGAAGTGTAGTAGAGTAATCTACACTGTGGACTCAAGAGCGTGAGACTGTAATCACTCTTATTGATTCTTAGTGAAATCCAGCCAGAAGGGCTGTCCATGCGGGAGAGTGGACGTAGGCTTGATCTAAGCCGAACCACTATAAATCTAGAGTCTTGATTTTCTATCCCTAATCCTTTATATTGTTAACTGTTTTCATTTGCTGCAATCGTTGATTTTAAATTATTTATATCTCATTCGGTTTGAATTCTTAAAATTGCTTTAAACACCTATTCACCCCCCTCTAGGTGCTAATTCTAGTTCTAACAATGGTTGTAGGAAAATATCGGAGCATTCTAGAACTTATTTTGAATAAGTGGTCCCTTTGAAATTCAACCTGAACCTAAATTAGAAAGGATTCTAAGAACCAAGGTTCTAAATGGTTGAAAAGCTAGGTTTGCAAAGATAAGAGATTGCGAGGATGCCATTTTGTTAGCCACATCAGAATGCTTATGTTTTGTTTGGGAAAGGAGGGAAGGGGGAGGAAAATGAGGGGTGAATAAGAAAAGCGGAGTGTATTTCACATTCTATGAGGAAAGTGGGAAAAAGTGTCGAGTTTGAAAATTGAGTGAAAAACCTTAAAAATTGTAAAAGTTCAAATTTATCAGATTTTTCCTATCCCCTTCATGTCCCAAGCATATAGAATTATTTTCCATGAGCAGAAAAGAAAGGGAAAATTAAAACTTTTTCTCCTCTTTCCTCCGATAGATGCTTTTAAATAGAGCCCTAGAAAATTTTGAGTCATCTCTCCCTATGAACATAGATTAATCTATAAAAGTATGTAGTGGTTGCTACCACATCTCTCTCTCTCTCTATGCATGCTTATTTCTTTGTTTTTGTTTTTGTTTTTTTTTTAGATTTCACCTAATATACTGTAAACGTCAAAATTGCAAATGTTTCGAAGTTAAATGGTAAAAGATTAAAGTCTCTCAAACACACCCTAAGATAGTCCCATTTTAGTTGTGGATACACTTGTGAATCTAGTCATTTTTTTTTTCATATTATGGTTGATTGCTTGTTTTTAAATCAATATTGTGGGACTTCAATGTTTGATTAAGAGAATCAATATTGTGGGACTTCAATTTTATTCATGATTTAGTTGTCCAGTCTAGACTACTGTTAATACCTAAATTTTGTAAATAGATGATGTGTATTCAGATGTAATCACAATTAAATGGACTGAAAGCCATGCGTCACTGGTGCTTTTGGGTAGTATGTTTGAACTGGTTACCGTGTGTTTGTAAAAATGTCTAAACGAAGCTGTGTTCTTGTTTGAGGAAAATCTTCCAAGTCAAAACACCTTGATGTTCATTTCATTTTCAAATTGCAACATTCGTCTTCGATTCATCCATCTTGCTTTCATTTTCCTGTGAATCGTGTTTATGGCCGTCTGTAAGCCCCTTCTTGTGTCCTCTGTTTTGCATAACTTTGCGGTCATCCATGGTTGCTTATGGAGAACAAATGGATTCGAATTCATGCACTGAGCTTTGATTTGAGGAAGTGTTCGCATTAGTCTATTTCTCCCTGTTTTCATTATCCTTGACTATGAGGTTCGAGATTTCGGTGGTTGGTAGTTGCTGGTGGTGAATTTGTGTTTCCGGCGACAATTTATTGGTGGTGGACAGATGTGGCTGATGGCGATTTGCTGTCAGCTTGAAGCTTGAATGCGCTGATTGTTGATTTTGGCTGCTCTGGATTTTAGGCGTAAGTTCTGGCCATTCTTAATTTGCCGATGGAGGAAAACAATGGGGCAGAAGTACAGCCCAAATGCCAAAACTTGGCACGAAAGGACACTTAAAGTGCAAAAACTTTGGAAATATACACTTAAATGCCAAAATCGGAATAAAATGGATCACTTAAGTGTCATTTCAGCCAAAATATTGCCAAATTGCTGACGTGGCAATTTTTTTGCAAAGTGAGTGCCAAACGGCGTCGTTTTGCACGCTAACGTGGCGAGAAAATGCAAAAATGACGTCGTTTTGTCTCTGATGTGTAAATGATTAATATAAAAATTAATTTAATTTAATTTAAACTTAAATTTATTTAAAATATTTAAAAAAAACTTAAAATTTAAAAAAGAGGGGGGGGGGGGCGTCCAAAGGGAGGTGACTAAAGGCTGAGCCCTTGCTGCCGCCATCGAAAAGGGCCGGCGACGAAGGGGGGAGGGTCGACCGGGCCGGCGACGCGGGCCGATGCTCCCCCCCACCGTCGCCGGCCCTTTCCGGCGATGGTGAGGAGGCGGCGAGGGCCCGTAAGCCCTCGCCCAACCCCGGCTGATCCTCCCCTCTCCGTCGCTAGCCCTTCCCGGTGGCGACGGTGAGGGCTCAGCCCTTAGCCGTCTCCCTTCGGATGTCCTCACTCCCCCTTTTTTTTTAATTTTAAGTTTTTTTTTAGAATATTTTAAATAAATTTAGTTTTAAATTAAATTTAATTAATTTTTATATTAATTATTTACACATCATAGACAAAACGACGCTGTTTTTGCATTTTCTCGCCACGTCAGTGTGCAAAACAACGCCGTTTTGCACTCACTTTGCCGGAAAATTGTCACGTTAGCAATTTGGCCGAATTTTGGCCGGAATGGCACTTAAGTAATCTATTTTATTCCGATTTTGGCACTTAAGTGTACATTTTCAAAGTTTTGACACTTAAGTGTCCCTCCATGCCAAGTTTTGACACTCTAGGTGTTCGTACCTCAAAACAATGGTAACAAGAAAATAAAAAGGACAGAAGAATAGAAAATGAATAAAAGGAAAATATATTAGAAAAAAGGGCTTAAACTAATTTTGGAAATATTCTAAATAAAAGTTGTCCTTATTTTTTTTTTTAAATGACTCATGATAAAACTTATTTTAAATAAAAGTCTGAAGTGATCATGTCTCACATAAAAGTTTAATTTCCAAGTATTCTGACTAGTTGAGCATTTTTTTCCAATGATAAAAAAAAAAAAAATCCCTTTTTTTTTTCTATCACATACATCTTATTTGTCGTGACCAGCCAGTAACTTGGCGACGTTCTCTAGCATGATCGTGCAGGCCTCAGCCTCTGGCCTCAGCTTGAGGAGGGGCAGTCATCCTTGTCAGCCGGGGCAGAGGGCTGGGGGTGGCAACGGGAGAGAGGTCTTTGAGCTTGCTTTCCATGGCAGAGGGGGAGATTCTACTAATGCAGTGGAGGTTTTGCAATATGATAGAGCGGTCGTGGTGCTTGCATTGTGGAGGAGGAAGAGAGGAGTTCTTGTAGATCTAGGAACGCTAGTGTCATGATTTTGCATTTGGGTTTTGTTTATTAGTTGGCATGAGAGTTCTGGTTTTTATTTTATTTTATCTCCTTTTTTAAATGTGCCCACCAAGTGGAGTGGCCAGATTTGGTGCTGATAAGTGCACCACCAGTATTGCTGCAATAGTCGGACTGCTTGTTTTTGCATACGTCGTCATTAAGGCCGTTGCTTTTCTATATCCCTGATTCTGTCTTCCGGTACTTGAGTTCAGTATTTCGCAAATTTTTTCTTTGTTGAAATCAGAAGAATAGGGACCACCTGAAGGACACTCCTCTGTCTGATAGTCCTTTTCATCAGATAGAGACTTCACATTCTCGGATTCCACATCGAGCATAGCCTCTTCCCTCGAAGCAAACGTGATTGGCCACTCTTTTATGTTCAACCTGTTGGATGAAGAAGAAGATGAATAGGGAAGAAGAGAAATAAATTTTTAAAAAATTATTTTTTGACGAAAATGCTCTTGATTAGGCAAAATATTTGGCCAAGCTATGAGATGGGGTCTTTATTTGAAATTGTCATAGCCATCATGCTCTTATTTGAAATAATATTTATTCTAAATCATATTTTGAGAAAATGAAGGCACTTCAAATCTGTATTTGAAATTTTTTCATTGATTTTTGTTGAATTTGGGCTCAATGTCGCTATGGTGGAAAAATGGGACTATATTTGGTCTTAATAATAATTGAGATAAGACTTCTATTTTAATAGAAATTGGGTTTTGATGGTTGTTTTCAAAAATGGGCTTCAAAGGCGTGTAACTAAGGGAGAATTTGTGTAATAAAGCCCAAATTACACCCATTAGCTTAGACCCATGAAAACATATAGGACCATATTTAGATTAGCCACAGAGGTCTAACTTGAGTCCTTGTTTTCAATATAAAAAATATCAAAATTAAAATTTTTAAAAATAATCAGAATTAGGTCTTGATGTGATAGTTAGGTCTTAGAATTAGATTTAGTTTAGTGTCATTTAGTATATATTCATATATTTTAGAGAGACTACTGAGTACTTCTGTTATAGTTTAATTTAGGTAGATTAATCTATTAGATAAGGAGTACTTTTGTTATAGTTTAATTTAGGCAAATTGATCTATTAGATAGGGAATTGAATTTGATTTGAACTAAGATCATGGGGTTGTTGTTCTAGGGCTTAATAACAAGACCGTGTTATATTTTTTGCCCAACTTGTATTGGTTATTGCATTTTACTCTTTACTTGTTCTTTCATTACCATATTTAATGAATTGATTGATTGGGATTCTTTTTTATTGTTTTCTTTCTGAATTGTGATTTGCCAGATTTAGTTGAATGGTTAGATTACATTTTAAGACCATAATAACCATAAAAGCATTTCATGAACACTTACTAGATGGGAATCTTTAGGATTCATAATTTTGTAAAAAGACTGCATGAACACCTTAGTTGATAAATAATCAAGATTAGCCACCAAAAGCGCACTAATTAGATAACTAATATAATCGAGTCTTTGACCTTAAATCTTTAGTTGTATAGGAAGTGAGGTATACTCCTATATTTTACTTTGATTTCTAGCTAACTCCAATAAGTTAGTGGTAACTCCTCATAAAGAACTCTCATAGGGTTAAGAATTTAAATGAAAATCCTAGTGTAGTGCAAGGTAAGTGTTTGGGAGAATCCAAACCGAGTAGAGACCGTGGGTCCTCAACTCGACATTACATCTAAACCCATCATATGTCAAGAGATAATGATACAAATGATCCATGAACTTTGGGCTAATATACAATGTGACTTTTGAAGATTTAATTTTTTTAATTTCTTGATTTTTAGCTCAAAGTGCAATGCGGTACGTGAACTTTTAATTTGTTCAATGTGATTCTTGAAATTTTCATACATGTTCAACTTAATCCCCAAACTAAATTCTCTATTGTCCTTCAATTAATTCTAATTCAGGGATAATATTGAACATTTTCACATAATTTGGAGACTAAGTTGAATATTTAATTAAACATTTATGAATCACATTAAACAATTGAAAGTTTAGGAATCACATGCATATTGGACTAATGTTTAGGAATCACATTACACATTCTCTATATCATCAACACGCTTATCTGGGAAGGTCATGGCATTCGAAAGCAATACATTAGCTTATGGATGTGCTCAAATATAAGAACATTGGCATGTACTCTATTTGTACATGATTACTTCTTTATTTCCTCTGAGTTTGGAATTTAAATAAATTCAATATGATTGAATAATCTTGTCTATCACACCTCAAGATGCTACTTTCAAAAGTGTTGCATTTCACCCAAGTAAAATAAAAGTTCAGGTTTTTCAATAAATAGGCTTATGGGTCGACTCATGGCTTATTTGCACTCTCGAGTCCAGAGAGTGAATCATTAAAGCAAAAAGGGCACTCGAAAACGAAATCAATCAAAGTCGGCATCCCACTTGTCGCATTAGAATCTGTCCATGAATTGACTTTGAAAAGGACACATAAAAGCAATGGAGAGCGAAGCGAAGGCGCGAGTCCAGTGAAACCTAGACAACCAAGATGGTCGAAGCTCCTTTTTCGACCATCAGAGAAAAGACTTCTCAATGTATTGATTCGACTTTGCAAATGGAATTTAGTATAATATAAATATCAAAAGTCAAAACTCTTTGGATTAATGTAAATTACTAACTTTTTTTTTTGGTCAAATAACTGACGTAATTTACAAAGTGACTTTAGGTTTAAATTCTATTTGACCAAAAACTATTACCAAGGATTTTAGCTACATCTTTCATAATTTTTTTATTTATTAAAAATACGTATACCTTTGACAAAGCAGGCGAAGGGCTTAAGTTGCTAGTAAGCCAGATTTGATGCCGATAGCCGTTGATTGAGATCACTCCACCTCAGGTGACCTTCAGCAAGGGTCACACCGCCTAGTTTGCATGACCTCGGATGAGGGTCGCCAAAGGTCGTAAGACCTAGGTGGCGGTCGCCGGAGGTCATTCAACCTCTAGCGGCAGTCGCTTGAGTCACATGACCCAAAATGGCGGAGAGAACAAGCTGAACTATTTGGGACCTTTTTTGTCGTTTCCGTGGATTTTTTTTTTTTGTTTTTGGTCGAAAGGACCTTTTTTTGTTGTTGCGTGGATTTGGGTGTTGCCATGGATCCCGTCTCGACCTGCTTCGTTTATTGATGCATATCATTAACACTTACATCGATCAGATCGGCTCCGGGACAGGATGGCAGATGTTCAAGCTCGTTCTGCCATGTGTTACAGTAGAGCTGCACTCCGAAGGATCATGTTGATGTTCCAGCATCTTGAAATTAACAATTAGCGAGGCACCTTTTCTGATAAGATGCTTTGTCCATATATAGATAGATACATTGAGTCGTTTATTTTTATTTACCTATTCAGTTAAATTTTAAATCAACGAATCGTTTTTGAAGTAAATAATAACAATCATTTTATTCGACGAGCTTTGCCTTAATTTTTTAATGAATTCACATCTCTCATTAATTTTATATAGTGAGTGATAATTGTAATTATTCTCTAAATTTATCCATATTGAAGATAGTGGCATCACCATGTGATATTACATGGACTTACAATTACTATAGAATATTGGAAATGAATTTTTCTCTCTAAATTGATATTTCTAATAGGCCACCTTCACCAAACAAGAAAGGATTGAAGGAATTAATTTCTTTGTCAATAAAAGTTTTTAAATTGAACATTTTGAGGCTACCCCTTTCCACTTATTAGGAGATAGGTTTGGAATGCTATACAAGGTAGGGGTGAGCAAAAGAATCAGACCGGAAAAGCCTCATTCGCTCACAACGCTCGTTGCTTCCTCTCTGGTAAGTTCAAAACCATAATTACCATTTGCCCCTTTTTCTAGTTTCTTCACTTTGTATCACACCTCTCGCTCGCAGTCTTACTCATCGCTCATGATGCTCGTTGCCCCTCTCGTAGCCTCACTCTTTGCTCCCTTTCTGTAAGTCGCTAATCCCTCTTTGGTTAGAGTGGTCTACATGAAGAATCAAGTAGATTTGTGACATTTGTTGCAAACTCTTGTAGTGATATTTGTGTTATGATCATCAAACTTTGTGGCAAACTCATAGGTGGTGAAGCTTGCAAACTTGCATGTATAATCGATTCGAGACACAACTAGTTCTATGGACCCATTTGGAAACCCGAGCGATGGTCTAGTTCTCAGGTGGGTTTAGAAACCAATGGATGGTTCACGGTTCTTAATCTATGGACCTAATCCTTCATGAGTATTATGATAATTTGATCGATAATTAGTTAGTGTAGTGTTTTTTCAGAAAACTAATTTTTATCCTTTTTGTCTTCGCATCATTTTTAAATTTATTTTGTCCATTGGTGGCGAACGCATGGTCTATAATAGGATTGCCACATGGCAAATATTAGTCAAATTTTTTTAAGCTTTCACTTTACCCCATTTCATAAGATAAGATTTTGCTTGCGGAGGTTTTAGTGACATGTAGTGTAACTGAGCTGCCACGTGGAAAATATTAATTAACGTTCTAGAAGCTTTCATTTGTTTTTTTTTTCCTTTTACCGTTAAATTATCCGTAGGATCCGCCATCAATTATTTTTCACCAAAAGCTCATTGAGAATTATTAATACTCACCAACTTGGAAGATAGTTAATGGGATATAATATTTATAATAGCAAAAGCGTCCTAAGTAATTATTTAAATTGGTAAAATGTTTTCAATCATTAATTGAGATACATTTCTTTACATGTCAATGGCTACAAAGCTTACAGGAAAATTGACAAAAAAAATTCTAAATCTATTGAATGGATATTAATGATTTATAATTTTTTTTTAATTTAGCTAATTTAGTCTCAAATCTTTTAATGATTTGTCAATAGAGTCATTCCGATTAATTTTAATCGATAATCGCTGACGTAGATGCCAATCTTTTTGTGTGGCATGGCTGACATGACATGAATAATTTTTGTAATTTTTAAAAATAATTTATGTATTTTTTTTTATAATTTTTTGATCTTTTCTTCTTTTTTTCTTTTCCTGCCATTTTTGGTAACCCTCACTTTCGTGGTCAAGGGCCGCAAAGGCTAGAAAAAATTCAAAACATTTATTAAAGATTCAGATATTTTTTTAATAAAAATGCAAAAATTATTTAAATTAGCACAAATTGTAACACATAAAACGGTCGTTACCTACGTCAATAATTCTTTACCAATATTGGCCAGAAAGACTCTATTGGCAAATCACTAAATGTTTAAAATTAAATTGGCCAAATTAAAAAATTTATAATCAAATTGACATTCATATTACGAGTTTGGATTTTTATTTTTATTTTGTAATTACCCTAAGGTTACGTGAAATAGTTTTTGAAAATGTACGGAAACATTAACCTAAAAATGAGTGAGCTAATGCATCTCTTCGAGGGTATCCAAAGAGAAGTGATGAAAATAATAAATAAATAAATAATGTAGGGTAAGAAAATAGGGCAAAGTGTATCAAAGACATTATCATAAAGATGGTGATTTTTGTCAATAAATACGAAATCTAAAATCCAATCAGCTCCTTTAGATATTTTGTCTCCGAAACATAATACTCATACTCGAATATTCTTTTCTTAGCCTGTTTACTAAGAAAAGAAGAAGCCAGACATTGAAGAATAGAATTTACTCGATCTCTACAAAATGCAATACTCGTACATCAATGGTCAGGAGATCACATCCCTTGAAGGAGCATAACCCTTCACTAGAATAAAAGCAGTCTTTGTAGGTGATGAAAGAGTTCAAAGCACTCTAGCGTGTGGCGAAGCAATAATTAATTAAATAAATAAACTAAAGGCCTGAGGTTTCTTTGAGTCTTTCTCTTCGTTCTCGAGGATACTTCCCATCTTTTTTAGGCAAAATGCAAATGTCAAATAGTAAAAGATGATCATAGAAGGATACCCTCCTTGGCAAATAAAAGGGAGAACCCCGCTTTGAATCCTGGAGGATAGATCTCGCGCACGCTCTCTCTCTCTCTCTCTCTCTCTCTCTCTTTCCTACTGATGGCTTTCTTTTTGCTGCTATGATTAAGACAAAGAGACCCCAGCTGGTTCACCATCTGAACAAGGTAAACCCTCCCCAGAGAAAAAAAAAAAGGAAAGGAAGAAAGAAGAAAGAACATCAAGAGAAACCACAAAACCCACAGATTTTCACTCCTTCCCTCAATATTCTGCATTTTCTGGCCATTCTCTTCTTCTTTTTTGGTGGGTGTGTTTTGTTTGTTGTGCTCATGGATCTGAACTGGTTTCCTATTTTCCAAGGGTTTTCTGGTGTTGCTCTTTTGATAATATTTTCAGGCTGAACATGTCTCACTCTAGGTGAGATACCACTAGTTTGTTGACATAGGTCTCGTCTGATCTTTTTTTCCCCTTTTTCTTCCATGGAAAGAATTTGAGAAGAGATAGAAGGAAAATGGGGAGAGAGAAGATAAAGATAAAGAAGATAGACAACTTGACGGCGAGGCGGGTGGCATTCTCGAAGAGGAAGAGAGGGCTGATCAAGAAGGCTCAGGAGCTCTCCATTCTGTGTGACGCTGATGTGTCCCTCATCATCTTCTCAGCCACTGGCAAGCTCCATGAATTCTCCAGCTCCAGGTACTCAAAATATTAGTTCTTCGTAAGTCTCTAGTTTTTCCTCATCATATGATGCATCCCATAGAAATATTAAACTAATTTGGGACTTTCTATTTTGACGTGTAATTTGATCATACCTTTGGTGGGTGTAATGCAAGCGTGGGGGTGGGTGTGTGCGTGTGCGTGCTTGCGTGTGTGTGTGTGTGAGAGAGAGAGAGAGAGAGGGTTGCATATTTGGGCACTTCGATCGACTCTTGAGAGATCAGTGCATATTTGGTTGCAATTCGTGCACAAAGTGTACAAAACAGAAAGTTAAAAAATTTGTAAATTGAAAGTCGAGATTTATTGTCTGATGATGGGGATGGTGATCAAAACTTCAACAGAACAGCAAGAGAGAATATAAAAGCACCAGCATATTTCAGATTTAGGACTCCCAAAAGGAGCAAAGGAGAAGAGATGAAGAAACCCTGAAATTCAGAACTAGAGTTTAGAATAAGATGTAGAAGAGAGGTATTTGGAATTTGTGCATATTTTGATATCTAGTAATGAGCCTTTTTGTGGTTTTTTTTAGATGACTATTTAAGGAAATCAAATCAGATATGTATAATCAAAAGAAATATGGAAAAAATCAGAGCAAATATATCTCTAACAACCCGGTGCATAGAAGATGTCGACTTGAGTTCGAATACAAGTCTGAACAATCTTTAGTGGCTGAGATGCGGCGGATTAGGTGACTAAGATGTAGTGTTTGCGGGCTGCAGATGTAGTGCTTCTTGAAAGGACGCGACCTTTCAGGTCTCGACCTTTCACGCATCTCTTTCTGGTGTGCTGAACACTTGAGGCATAACACATATTTTCTCTCTTGCATTTCTTTCCCTCCTCCAAGCTTTGTTGTGGTATGTTTGTTTACACTTAAGTAGAAAGTGAAAAATATTGTTGGATTTTCCGTCAAATCTTAAATATTATTCGAGTTTTAGAATTATAGGTTATGTGTCAACATTTACATATTGTGAAAGTTTCCGGAGTTTCAAATGTAAGGAAAAAAAAGTCATAACGTGTGAGTCATGAGATTTTAATTAAATGAAAAGAAATATAAAGGTTGATCCAGCCATTTATCTACCATAAAAGAATTCAACCCCAAATAATCTTGACAGGCCTTGCTCAAGATTTTACAAACCGAGTTAAGCACTTTTACAAACATGTACCATAAGTATACGAATATGTACAATTCTAAAAGCAAAATGGGCATGATCCAGATTTGACAATCATTTTTCAACATGTACTGTAATATACCTTGGTACTTGCTGTAGTTTTGATCACACATCGAGCTATCTTTCGACGAACGTCATTGCTAGCTAATTGGGTTTGGGCTAACCCTCTTAATTTTATTTCCATCATATATAGAAAACCGAACCTCAGGATACCATCCACATATATCCCTTTCTTTTCTTTACGGCCACCCACCATGTATACAATACCTAAATTTGAATGTAACAATGTTTCAGCACCATGATACGATCACTATGCACACATATCTTGAGATGGATCACTGCACTTTAAATCCCTTTTTTGTTTTTTTTAATTAGGTCAATGCACTCTGAATTCACTTTGTATTGGGTCACTATGATCATATCACGGATAACTAGAGTCTAGGAACTGTTTATCTGACCTTCACCTCAACTTGATGTAGACTCCACAAGAGGTCAGCTAACTTTAGGCTACATAATCTGGTCGACCCTCGAGCTGAGGGACTTCATCGACCAAGAAAAGTTCTGTGGCTTGATAGAGATTGGCGAAATTCCTACGCCTTATAAACACTTTGCATATAGTTTCAGTATCATTGTCTTGTCTAAATCTTCCTCTGTGGGTTTTTTTATGTCCTTTTTCTGTGAAGTATGGAGGATACACTAACGAGGTATGTTCTCCACTCCAATAGCGTTGAGAAATCGGTCCAGCCATGTCTTGCACTCCAGGTGAATCACTTGCTTATTCATACTTTCTATGTTCTCTTGAACTTGCGCCATATGTTCGTGGAATGCGACACATATTCTCCTGAGGAAATAATTCTATCACATTAAAAGGTTCCTCTTCGAATTGGCAAGCCTTCCATCCTTTTCCCCTAAAGTATCATAGTGACATATAAAACACTGATATGAAATGAATTTCTCATGGAGGATTTAATATTTTTTTCATGCTCATTTTCTTTCTCTTAGAAAGAGAACAGCCATCTCGAAATGTTGCACAAGGAAGTGAATGATATGGCTCGCAAACTAAGGTGCGTGCGTATGTTTTTTATGCTCGTTTGAATCATAACTATGTTTTTATTTTCCGGTTCCCTTTTTTGCGGATCAATTATATTTATTTCCAGTTTTTATTACAGGCAGATGAGGGGAGAGGATCTGGAGGGGTTGGACGTGGACGAATTGGGACAATTAGAGAATAAACTTGAGGCGGGACTGAGCCTCGTGATCGAGACTGAGGTCTCTTCATTAACTTCTATTCATTAGGTTTTCAGAAGAACCGAGAAACGGGTCCCTCTTGTGTGTCGTTCTCGTTTCGCTCCTTTGTTTTTCCCCATTTTAGTTGTTCCTCTCTTTCCAGGAAGAGCGAGCATCGACCGAGATTAACAAACTGCAGAGAAAGGTTCACGTACACTAACTAGACCCTTGTGTACATCTTTCATTATAAACATGACGCGGTTGCGTGAACCCTCCAAAAGATAATTTCCCATGCTGCGAAGATTGCATAACGTTAAAGTGCATAGTCAAATTGCGCAGGTTGAGCAGATTTGAATTTATTGAATGCAACCATTTGATACAAAGACTTTATCCGTTGATTTGAAGACTTCTTTTTTCTGAAATTGTAGGAAGCACAGTTGATTAAAGAGAACAAGCAACTTAAACAGAAAGTAAGATTACTTCCTGATAAACGATCTTGTTGCTAATACATCCCCATGCATTCTTCTTTTCTTCAAAGGAATTATCAGTGTCAAAAGGTGTTTATTTTATTTCGACAAATTGCATATGACAATGATGACGACGATGATTTTACATCAAGGGAAGTTGGAAACCGTGAACTCAGAGAGTGATAATGTGGTTCTAGAAGCCGAAGGCATGTTGTTGGAGTCGGTTAACAACGATTCCATCGGCGGCAATAGCGTTGCTCCTCTGGATGATGATAGCTCTCATCCCTCAAGTTAGGGTGAGCAAACAAATAGAACTGATTTACTACAAAAGTATACATAATATATCTTGATGCGCTCTATTTTTGTTTTCTTATGGTAATTAAATTAATACATCTGGGAAACTTAACAATTTTTGGCTCCAGCCTATTGGAGTTTTTTAAGATGTTGTTATCAGCTGCTATAATTGCGGATGAGTTTATGCGTCGGACTATTAACATTGGATAACTTTTCATTTAGGTTTTCAGTGTGGATATAAGAGAATTCATGCGTGATCCTTGAAAAGAATAATTATCTGATGTATAGAAATCTATTTTATAAAATCAATATATCAAGTGCAATGACTCATTTATTTGAATGATCATAACTTGCTACTGCAGTCCGCCAAGTATACCAATTTTATGAAGAAGTTATGTTAATTGATATTTATTTTTTGTTTTGTTTTTCCCTCTCGTAAAATTTTTTTAAAGGTGGAGTCAAATAATGTGAATGATAGTATGGTAGGTAGCTAGACTGCCCTAGAAGGATTTACCACTGGCCTCTTGCCTCTGATTCAACTCATTGTCATCTAAAATTCCGGGATCTTTTTCTTTTTTGCATTAGCCAAGTCACTTTGCTCTTTGCTACACTAATTTCTCTGCCTATATCATCATCTTGCAGGCTTCCTTTCTGAAGCTGAAGTATCAAACAGCTAACTGGCGCATCTTCTGCAAGCAAACAATAAAGGATGGAAGCCCGTATTTCAACTAGTTATGATTGAATTAGCGCTTATTAGTCCCCCCAAAAATGTTCATCAATGCACATAGTTGATGATCCTTATGATTCTCCATCAAAAAGTCTAATTTTGTATTTTCTTACTTCGTTGCCTTAGACAACAACATCAGTACCATCTATATTGTTAAGGTCTGCTTGGAGCGAAAAATTATCTTTATTTAAGAACGTGCAATTGATTGCATGACATCTATCGATAGGTTATGCTAACGAAATATGTCAATGTTGATAATATCTATGCCCATAAAATATTATTCTTTAATCAGGTTTTGAAACAAGTAATGTTTTCCCCCTTATTCCTAATTGGTAGGTTATAGATTGAGTGATGACCATATTGTAATCTTTCGATTAATGGAAGTCATGGTTGTAGGAAAATATCGGAGCATTCTAGAACTTATTTTGAATAAGTGGTCTCTTTGAAAATCAACCTGAACCTAAATTAGAAATGATTCTAAGAACCAAGGTTCTAAATGGTTGAAAAGCTAGGTTTGCAAATATAAGAGATTGCGAGGATGCCATTTTGTTAGCCACATCAGAATGCTTATGTTTTGTTTGAGAAAGGAGGGAAGCGGGAGGAAAATGAGGGGTGAATTAGAAAAGCGGAGTGTATTTCACATTCTATGAGGAAAGTGGGAAAAAGTGTCGAGTTTGAAAATTGAGTGAAAAACCTTAAAATTTGTAAAAGTACAAATTTATCAGATTTTTCCTTTCCCCTTCATGTCCCAAGCATATAGAATTATTTTCCATGAGCAGAAAAGAAAGGGAAAATTAAAACTTTTTCTCCTCTTTCCTCCGATAGATGCTTTTAAATAGAGCCCTAGAAAATTTCGAGTCATCTCTCCTTATGAACATAGATCAATTTATAAAAGTATGTAGTGGTTGCTACCACATCTTCTCTCTCTCTGCACACTTATTTCTTTGTTTTTTTTTGTTTTTTTGTTTTTTTTTGGAGATTTCACCTAATATACTGTAAACGTCAAAATTGCAAATGTTTCCAAGTTAAAAGGTAAAAGATTAAAGTTTCTCAAACACACCCTAAGATAGTCCTATTTTTGTTGTGGATACACTTGTGAATCTAGTCATTTTTTTTTTCATATTATGGTTGATTGCTTGTTTTTAAATCAATATTGTGGGACTTTGATGTTTGATTAAGAGAATCAATATTGTGGGACTTCAATTTTATTCATTATTTAGTTGTCCCAGTTTAGACTACTGTTAATACCTAAAGTTTGACAACCCATTTAATCATTCATTAGCCGGGTAAAAAATTATGGATCAATTTTAAACTCCTAGCCAAAAAAAAAAAATCATTAAATTGCATAAGCATATAGGTGTTGAGAGCATTTGCATTGATAGCAATAGGGTTTATTAGAATCTTTTTAAAATATATATATAAATTAAAAAAAAAGAAGGGAAAAGTGAGACCGAGCCAGGGGCAGGCTGGCCCAGCGTCTTTCCTTTTTTCCTTCCATTTTATTCTTTGTGCTTGGGCCGGCCCAACCCATTTCCTTTCCTTTTCCCTGCCCGGCCCAGGCTTCTCTTCCCTCCTCTTGCCCTTGCGCGGTTCGCGCGAGTTTCCGGTCCCATTCGTGTGTGTGCTGCGATTTTTGGGTCTTGCTTGTTGATTGCCCTAAGTCCCGGCGCGAGTCCGAGCTCTGAACGTTCCGATATCTCTCCCTGCAACCTATGCATCTTAGGTGTTTGACAAAATGTTCGAACGAAATCCGTAAATTTTTCCTCCGGGTACGGTCTGTTTCGGAGTGACGATGGCCCCCAGTCAATGGTGTTGAGGTCGACGGGGCGAAGCAGTGCTCTAAATGGGAGTGGGTAGGGGGTGGCTATGAGCTGGCCAATCCTTGGCTGCCGTCCTGGCAGTCCTTGGAGGGCTGTGGCGTAAAAATTTTCCTAACGTGGGATATTAATTGATATCGTAATTTATCATTTTACGATATTGATCTGTTAGTCTCTATCATGTAATCCAAGAAGTCCCAATAGTTTTCAAAACTTTGTTGCCTTCGTTGACCAATGTCAACGGCATTTCCGAGATCACGTTCCTCCGTTTGATTTCCAATGATGACCGCTGCCTTTTCGTCGAATCTCTTCACTCTCTTTTGGTTTGCAAAATGTGGAAGCCACAGTTGATGCTCAAATGAGTGTTAAATGATGAATAAGAGTTTGTAAATAGAGTATTCATATGTAATCACAATTAAATGGACTGAAAGCCACGCGTCACTGGTGCTTCTGTGCAGTATGTTTGAACTGGTTACCACGTGTTTGTAAAAATGTTTGAACGAAATTGTGTTCTTGTTTGAGGAAAATCTTCCAAGTCAAAACACCTTGATGTTCATTTCATTTCAAATTGCAACATTCGTCTTCGATTCATCCATCTTGCTTTCATTTTCCTGTGAATCGCGTTTGTGGCCATGTGTAAGCCCCTTCTTGTGTCCTCTGTTTTGCATAACTTTGCGGTCATCCATGGTTGCTTATGGAGAACAAGTGGATTCGAATTCATGGACTGAGCTTTGATTTGAGGAAGCGTTCGCGTTAGTCTATTTCTCCCTATTTTCATTATCCTTGACTATGAAGTTTGAGATTTCGGTGGTTGTTAGTGCTGGTAGGGGTGGCAAATGGATGAGTCGGGTTGGGTCCAATATGGGTCGACCCATATTGGACCCATTTAACCCGTTTTGACTCATATTCATATAGTGTAAATCAAGTGGTCCATATCAGCAACTTACTAGTGGTGAATTTTGTGTTTCCGGCGACGGTTTATTAGTGGTGGGCGACGGTTTATTGGTGGTGGATGGACGTCGCTGACGGGGATTTTCTATCAGCTTGAAGCTTGAATGTGCCGATTGTTGATTTTGGCTGCTCTAGATTTTAGGCGTAAGTTCTGGGCATTCTTAATTTGTCGAAGGAGGAAAATAATGGTCACGAGAAAATAAAAAAGGAAAGAAAAATAGAAAATGAATAAAAGGAAAATATATTAGAAAGAAGGGCTTAAACTGATTTTGAAAAAATTCCAAATAAAAATTGTCCTTATTTTTTCAAAAGATGACTCAATATAAAACTTATTTTAAATAAAAGTCTGAAGTAATCATGTCTTAAATAAAAGTCTAAGCTCCAAGACTTTTGACTAGTTGAACATTTTCGTCCAAAGATAATGAAAAATTTTTTTTTTTTTTTCTATCATGTACATCTTGTTTGTCATGACCAGCCAGCAGCTTGGCGACGTTCTCTAGCATGATTGTGGAGGCCTCAGCCTCTGACCTCAACTTGAGGAGGGGGCAGTCATCCTTGTCAGCGGGAGCGGGGGCAGAGGACTTGGGGTGGCAATGGGAGAGAGGTCTTTGAGCTTGCTTTCCATGGCAGATTCTGCTAATGCAGTGGAGGTTTTGCAATGGAATAGAGCGGTGGTGGTGGTTGCATTGTGGAGGAGGAAGAGAGGAGATCTTGTAGAACTAGGAAAGCTAGTGTTATGATTTTGCATTTGGGTTTGGGTTTGTTTTGTTAGTTGGCATGAGAGTTCTATTTTTTTTTTTCCTTTTTTAAATGTGCCCATCAAGTGGATGTTGGGGTTTCATGAATCATGTATAGATAAAATTTAAAAAGAACGCAGCGGAAACAAAGATGATATATTTTATACACGATTCTCCAAAAGCGTTGTTCGTGCGTTTCAATCAAAAATCTGAATATAAAAAGGGAGTTAAACGAATTACCTCTTAAAGCGCGATTTAAACGAATTGGTTCGGATGTTCTTCAGTTTGAGTCCCACAAACGTCGGACCTCTAGTTCAGACACACCAACAATGGACGTCGAATGGAAGAGTGAACTTTAGGATAATCACCACTATGATCGTGCTAGCAATCTCGTGGAGGCAATCCGCCATATCCTTAATGGTTTTCGTCACGGCCCGAACGAGAGAGAATCCCTCTTCTTTCTCACGTCTCGAAAAACACACAAACACGCACACGTTTTACTCTATTTTCAGCAACCCTTTTCAAGCCCTTCATTAAGCAGCATTTAAAAAAAAAAAATTACGAATCAGCAACGATTGCTGATCATGCATGATCGTGCATGATGGTCAGCAATTGATGACCATCCATGCTTCGTGCATGTGCACGAAGCTTTAATATATAGTTATTATAAAAAGGAAACGCACATGATGTGCGTTGCACACGATCAACAACAATTGCTGACCGTGTGCATAATTTATTTAATTAAATAATTAATTAATCAATTCCAAAAAAAAAAAAAGAACATAATCTTTGTGTGTGCAATTGGGTACATTAACATGTATCCACTTTGGACATGCGTGTGCATCATATGCAAGTAGGCTCGTGACCATAATACAAATTAAATTAAATCTCATTTAATTTAATTTCAAATCGACTCAATTCGATTGCAGTAATTGAAAACACATTTGCAACAATATTTCTCTCTTGTTCCACGTTATCCTAATTGTTTATGGTGTATGACATCCCTAAATTCATCACTAAGCTAGTAGTAAGACTTGTATTAACACATTAGTACTCCCAAAAGAATTAATTGTCCTGATTAATCTTTGGGTCCTACAAGCCATAATTGACATCTAGCAATATGTCATGGTTACCCAGATAGTGTGAATGCTTTAAGAACATAATGAACCTGTCATTTTGACTACAGTGTAATTCAATTCCCCTATCTTACTATGTCCCGATCAAATAAAGACCATGGAATATTTGTCAAGTCACCAATTCGATCATATGTACAAATCTAATTGACATGCATTTTATTTGAGACATAAACAATTTATTCTTGGTTACAACCCCGGCCGAGGATTTCAATGCATTGTCATAATTAGATCGCATAGAACATCATTATTATACCTTGCATGTAACAAGGAGACATATTCCATATTGAGTACACCTGCAACTTCGTATATGAACAAAATATGACCATCAGGTACAAAGACGGATCAACGACTCGGTATTACGTGCACCTATGAACCATAGTTGTTCGACACACAAGTTAACACTGTGCCTCAAGTCTAAGAATTATTTACACAAGACCAAAGCATGAACAATTAGACATTGACCACGCTAAAAGCTTTCATCTCGCTAATCGTTCCATATGCGTCATGTTTAGTGAACATATCTAATACAAATACTTGTGTTCTAACTCAGGCATCATAATACCCAATGACATGCGACTCATCATTCCCTTAAGTATCAAATACTTAATGGTGAAGTTAAGAACACACTGGTCTCAATAGGATTACTAATATCCACTCAATAATCCATCGACCGGGAACGATTTAAAGATTCAGTCTAACTATGAACTTATCACATATATTCTTAACATCTCAAGAATAGGTCTAGTTGCAACTGATCTTATGGAATCATTCATAAGTATAGAATAATTGGACAAATGAATGAATACGTCATTGTCATTAATTAAATAATTATAATGATAGTACAACTGAAATCCCTAATATGTAATTATCACATGGTAGCTTTAGGGCATACATCCAAGAATCTTCCACTTGCACTAAAGCCAATTTGTCTAGCACCTCAAACCCATTTTGTCAATATGTCTTTCAAAAGAAGACTGAGGTAAGGCCTTAGTGAAGGGATTTGCCACGTTTTCTGCTGAGGCAATTTTCTGCAAGGCGATATCACATTTTTCAACAATTTCTCTAATGAGATGGAAGCGTCTCTCAATGTGCTTGGACTTTTGATGAGACCTTGGTTCCTTAGCTTGAGCTATCGCCCCATTGTTGTCACAAAAGAATGTAACCGGTTGCTCAATTGAAGGAACGACTCCAAGCTTAGAAATAAACTTCTTCATCCAAGCGGCTTCCTTTGCTACTTCAGAAGCGGCTACATACTTTACCTTAGTGGTGGAATCGGCAGTTATGCTTTGTTTGGAACTTTTCCAACTAACTGCGCCACCATTGAATGTAAAGACAAACCCAGACGTAGACTTATAATCATTAGGATCCAATTGAAAATCAGAATATGTATAAGCTATAACTTTAAATTCTCCTTCTCCATATATCAAGAATAGATCCTTAGTCCTTCGCAAGTACTTATGAATATTCTTGATTGCTATCCAGTGCTTTTCTCCTGGATCAGACTAATATCTGCTAGTAATACCTACAACATGTGCAATATCAGGTTTAGTACATAGCATAGCATACATTATGCTTCCAATAGCGGATGCATATGGTATCTTCGCCATCCACTCTCTTTCTTTGGGAGTGTTAGGACACATCTCCTTAGAAAGACTGATCCCTTGCCTAAAAGGCAATAATCCTCTCTTGGAACATTGCATGTTAAAACGTGTTAACACTTTGTCTATGTACGTAGACTATGAGAGGCCAATCAAAACATCTTGATCTATCTCTATAGATCTTGATACCTAAAATGTAGGTTGCCTCTCCTAAATCTTTCATGGAGAATTTATGTGACAATAATAGTTTTATCGATGATATCATCGGTACATCATTCCCAATCAAAAGTATATCATCAACATACAAAACTAGAAATGCAATTGCACTCCCACTGATCTTCTTGTATACACAAGGTTCATCCGGATTTTTGATGAAGCCAAATGATTTGACTACCTCATCAAACATGCGGACTCCTAGAGTGCCATAACTTGGCAGAAAGAGACACTTAAGTGCTATAACTTACGAAAGGTTCACTTAAGTGCCAAAATCGAAGCAAAATGGATTACTTGAGTGCCAATCCAGCCAAAACGCTGACGTGTCAATTTTCCGGCGAAGTGAGTGCAAAACGGCATCGTTTCAGCGAGGGTCGGTGGCCCTCACCTAGCCAGGCCAAGGCGACCCCCAGCAAGTGGCGGCCCTTGCCAAGATCTGGCAAGGGGGGAAGGAGGAGGAGGGGAGGCAGCTGGTGGCTGAGGAGGAGGAAGGAGGAGGAGGAGGGAGGCAGCTGGCGATGAGGGTTGAGGCCACCCAGCCTTGTCCGAGGGTCGGCGACCCTTGCCTAGATCTAGGGCAAGAGCACGCAGGCCCTCGCCACCGGTCAGCTGGGGCCGCCGGCTGACCCTCCTCCACCTTATGGCGACGGCAGCGAGGGCTTTTTTTTATTTAAATTTTTAAATGTTTTAAATAAATATAAATTATATTATTATTTTGTTTTAAATTAAATTTAATTAATTTTTATATTATATTAAAATTCAAATTATGTCAAAACGACGTCGTTTTGGGTGAATTAGAGCTGAGTCAGCTCTTCGGCGAGCCACCTTGGCGAGAAATATTAATATTTAATTGACATGTATGATTTCCGAACAGCTTCACCGTAAGTGGCACTTAGGTGTCCCACTTTTCTTAAAATGTGGTACTTAAGTGTACTTTTCATAAGTTATGGCACTTAAGTGTTCCTTTGTACCAAGTTATGGCACTTGAAGAGATCTTTTGCCCATCAAAACAGATATTCCAACTTCTAGAGGCTTGTTTGAGTCCATAAATGGATCTCTTAAGCTTACACACCTTCCGATTTTCATTATTGGATTCAAAACCCCGTGGCTGTTCCATATAGATGTCCTCTTCGAGAAAACCATTTAGAAAAACCGTTTTGACATCCATCTGGAATATCTCATAATCTAGGTGTGCAGCTATAGCCAACATAATCCAAATGGATTTTAGCATGGCCACAAGTGAGAAAGTTTTATCATAATTAATTCATTTTTCTGACGATATCCTTTCGCCACCAGTCGTGCTTTGTAAGTTCCAATTTGACCTTCAGCATTCATCTTCCTCTTAAAGATCCATTTACAGCCAATTAGTAAAATACCATCAGGCAAGTCAATTAAAGTCCAAACTTCATTGGAATACATTGAATGTATTTCTGATTTCATGGCTTCTAGCCATTTACCAGAATCGATGTCCGACATCGCCTCCTCATAGGTTTTAGGATCACCAGGTTGATCACTATCATTCACAATGAATAATAGTTCAATATGATCAACTGAGTGTCTATAACGAGCAGGTAGGCGAGACATTCTCGCACTTCTCCTAAGAGGTTGTGTATCAGAAGCTCCCACTGAATCAGAGATTGGTATTTGAACTCGGTTGTTTGGTACTTCATTATTTTCTTCTTGTAAGACTATTTTCCGCCCAACACCGCCTTCTTGGACAAATTGATTCTCCAGAAAAGAAGCATGCTTGCTCACCAAAATTCTTTGGTCTGAATAAAAATAGAAATAATATCCAAGAGTTTCCTTTGGATATCTAATTAAGCGACCTTATTCAGATCTTGCCTCCAATTTTTCCATTTTCAGCTTTTTTACGAAAGTTGGACAACCCCAAATCTTAATATGATTAAGACTAGGTTTCCTATTATGCCATATCTCATAGGGCGTAGCTGGAATAGATTTTGACGGCACTCTGTTTAGTATACATACAATTGTCTCAAGGGCATATCCCCAAAAGGATATTGGCAAATCGGTGTAACTCATCATAGATCGCACCATATCTAATAAAGTACGATTTCTTCGTTCAGATACACCATTATGTTCTGGGGTTCCAGGAGGTGGCCATTGTGATCAAATGCCATTCTCTTTTAAATAGTTTAGGAATTCAGTACTAAGGTATTCACCTCCTCAATCCGATTGAAGAGTCTTAATACATTTTCCTATTTGTTTCTCAACTTCGGCCTTGAATTCCTAGAACTTTTCAAATGATTCAGATTTATACTTCATGAGGTATAAATAACCATACCGTGACTGATCATCGATGAAGGTAATGAAGTAATTATAACCACCTCTAGCAGTTTCATTAATTGGTCCACATACATCTGTATGTATTAATCCTAAGATATTAGTAGCTCGCGCAGTATGTCCCACAAAAGGCATTTTGGTCAATTTTCCTAGAAGACATGCTTCACAAATCGAGTATGACTCAAAATTTGATGGATCGATGTACCCATCATTACTCAACTTGTTAATTATGTCTTCCCCAATATGACCTAATCGGAGATGCCAAACATACTTTTTATTTGGACTATCTTTAGGGCGTTTATTAGTTATGGCATTTATATCAATTCTATTTTGCTTATTGACATCGATAATTGCATTACCGGACATTGTAATGGTATAAATATTATTTGTTAATAAGCTAGAACCAACACATCTTCTATTATGATAAATATAACATACATCATCAGCAAAAGAAAATTCGTAATTCTCCTTACCCAAACGAGGTATAGAGATGATGTTCCTAACAACATTCTTATAATGCAAACAGTTCTTTAAAACCAATACATGTCCAGAAGACAAATATAAACGAAAAGTGCCTATAGCTAACGTGGCAACTCTTGCTCCATTGGTAAATGTCAGGACAATCTCATTTTGCCCTAACATCTTGCTTGTTTCCAGATTTTGCAAAGACATACAAATATGTGAAGTTGCAGCAGAATCTAGAACCCATGAGCTGGATTCAGCACTAACCATAAGATTAGTTTCAATAAGCATAGACACCATACCTTCATAAGGTTGGTCCTTTGGCTTGACTTTCAAGCTGTTGACACCTAATTTAGGATCAAATTTTTATTTTAGAAAATAAAATAGAAGATAATAAATAAAATTAAACGTTTGGGTTTGTGGAGGGAGATTTCAAAAAAAAAATTTGAATAATGAAGCATTTTTTCTTGTTGAACACATCTTCATTTCAAAATTATAAAAAAAAAAAAAAATTAACGGTCGTGTGATTTTGGAGCCACTTTTTTGTTGAAGAAGTTGAGTGAATATCGCCATATCTTCAACAACTGCGAGTCATTCCTCTATAAAAAGAAGGCAAATTTCGGAACCGAGGGGGGGCTTCTCTTTGTTCAAAGGCGAACTTGAAAAGTTGAAAAAATTCAGAAGCCTTCATACACCTTAGTCAAAAGAGAAAACATTTCTCTTTTCTTTCTCTGACAAGGAAAGAAAAAAGAAAGAAACAGTGAAAGAGAGGAGATGTAAGTGCAGAAAGAAGGGGCAGAGAAAGGACGTGCGCAGTAGGTTGGCAGGGGAAAAGAGCTGCTTCGTCTTCCTCAAGCGCTGATGTTCATCCTCACCTCGCCAGTCCCACAGCCATCGGTAGCCACTGTTCCTGCACCCCCGACGTCCTGCCGACTCGCGCCGCTCGCCGCCCCGAAGCCAGCCACAACCGCCGCGACGCCTCCAGACCTGCTCCGCCTTCGCCTCCGCGCGCCACTCACCCAAGTCGTCGCCGTCGCTGCATCTTGCAACAACTCAGATCTGGACGCCGCCACACCCGCGCCACCACCGGAGCTCCACTTGCTCACCCACAGCACCCACAGCAGCACATGTGCCATCGCACCGTCGCACCAGCCTTCCTCGCCGATCAAGCCGTCGGACTCCACACCACCACGAAGACCCGTTGCCGCACAATGCCTCTCCGACGCACGACGCCCACCGCCCATGATTGTTATTTCTCCATTTGTTGCTGCCCGGAGTCAAAGCTGAGCGACACCCGATGCTGCCGCCTCACCGCGCAACGCCTCCAGCCCTTGCTCCGCCTCCCGAGCGACACCCGACGCTGCCGCCTCACAGCGCAACGCCTCTAGCTCCTACTCCACCTCATCGCGCACCTCGAGCCCTGTTGCCACTCCATGCCTCTACTCCGCCACCTACTGCTGCCGCTTCCCCTCATCGGAGTCCACTGCCGATCCGTTCGCCGCCAATCTGCCCATCGTCGGTCCACGCCGCCCTAGCTCCGACCACCAAGACCAACTCCTTGGCAACCCATCGCAGCTCAGCCACCACCTTTGTTTCACCATTCCTCAAGTTAACCATGAGGTAGACTAGGTAGGTTTTTTTAGATTAAGTTTATTTTGAGTATTTAGAATCATAGCTTTCTTTTTATTCTAACTTGATTTGTTTTTATCATTACCCGATTAGGAAATTTGTCATATTAAGTCATAATAATTAAAAATATTGACCCGCGAGACGTCGGGCTAGATTTTTGATTATTTTGACTTTTTTATAGCAAAATTCATGAATTGCTTTGCATTATTGATGCCCATTAAAATGATATGTTGTTGATTTACATTGATGATTTTCTAAATAGGATACATATTTTGGTGCATTATGGTTATTTGTTTATCACATATCATGCATTATATGTCATGTTTAGAACTTAGATATTTAGGTCTATACAAATTTCAATTTTAGGCAACACATTTTAGTTTTTTTTTTTAGATTCATATAGGATTAGGTTAATTTTCCTTTAATAAACTAAAAAAAAATGTCATTTAGGTCATATAGATTTCATAATGTGCACATTACATGTTGCGTTTTAATTAACGGGTCATAGTTTAATGTTTTTTTTAGTATTCCCATCATGTAGTCTTTTTAAATATAAAATAAAAGATAAACAAAAAAAAAAAAATAGCATTGCATCATTACGTTACTTTTTTTAAAATAAAAATTATTCGGTCATTTGAAAAAAAATAAAAAGATAAAAAGAAAACACAAAAGTCATTTACTTGGTTAATTAATAGGTTAGTTCATAATTAATCCCATTTCATATCATCATTGTTTAGTGTAGGTTGCATACATTAAAAAAAGAATCATTAAAAAATCATAAAAAGAGCATGCATATAGAATTATTATGTCATTCATCCCATATCATGAAACACATGCATATTTAGGATTATATAAATTAGATTGCATATATATAGTTCAAATTAGGCCATCTAAATTGCATTTCACATATCATTAACGTAAAATTCATGCATGTGAAGTTTAGATTAAGATTACATAATAATAAAAATTAGGCGTCATGTCATTTAGAAAATCATGTTTAGGGCATGCATTTTTATTAACATTTTTGAGAAGTTTTTTTTTTAGAAAATAGACTTCAATAAGGTTGTAGTTTATAATTTCTTAGCATTTCGGTTTATTGAATGCTATTTCATTGATTGTGCACCCGCATGACCACCATTTGCACGTTAGTAACTTAGGTTAAAATTGATCAATACTACCTGCAAAATATTTTTGAAATTAAAATAAAAAGATACCGAAAGGGCGTTAGACTAATCTAGCGTAATCATGTCCCCGGACTTATTGAATCTCTGGTTCGCAAAAATAAAGTATTCTCCCATACTTTATTTGGGTTTCTAACCAATCCTAATTGGTTAGTGGCGGCTCCAAATTGAATATAATTGCATGTTTAAATGGGTTAATTTCTTAATATCAAGTCGCGATTTGTAGGACTTGGGAGGGTCCGCGCCAAGTCTTCAGACTTAGTAATCCATTAGCCTTCTTTAGGTAATTCACCCTCGAAAATTAGGTCACGACAAGCTCGCAAGGTACTTCTTACAGTTCCTCCTCCAGTGCCTCTTGACACCATAGTAATGACATTTCCCTGCATTAATCTTGGGTTTTGGTTGCACAACAGGTTTGACAGGCCTCTTCCATTTCTTTTTCTTTAAAACAGTCTTACCCCTTAAAGAATAAGCCTTAGCCATAGCCACTACATTTGGTCTCATGTTGTGCATTTCATTCTCATAAAACTACCAGCATGTTATGTAACTCAGCGAGAGTTTTCTCCATCTTATGCATGTGGAAGTTTTGGACAAAACCAGAGAAGGAATCAGGTAAAGATTGGAGGATCAAATCCACAGCTAACTCGTTGTCCATAACGAGATTCAAACTAGCCAATTCTTCAATGTGCCAAATCATTTTCAAAGCATGATCATTAACTGATGATCCTTTAGCCATCCTCATACGGTACAATGCCTTAGGTATCTCATATCTAGAGGTTCGACCATTCTCATCAAAGTATTCATTTAAGTGCAAAATGATCGACCTAGCATCTTCCATAGATTCATACTTCTTCTGTAATTCATTATTCATCAAAGCAAGCATATATGACCTAACTTTTAAGTCATCGTTACACCACTTATCATAAAGTGACACGCTCCTCTTGGGTCCCACCCTCAGGAAAGGAGGTTGGCATATTTTCATCAAGCATATATCCAAATTTTTCTGAATTGAGAACAATTCTCAAATTCCTCACCCAGTCAGTGAAATTGGATCCAGTCAAACAATTCTTGTCAAGTATAGAAGTGAGTGAGTTTGTGGTCACCATTTTCAGAGTAATAATATATTTGTTGCAGAAAATAAATTGTTAGCCATTGTATCTTTTAAAATAACTATTTCATTTTGGCCTTTAAATGAAATAGATCCTCCCACTAAATTTATATTCAAATCACATACTCCTTAAGATGGAAAGTGGTAATCTTTGTTGGGTAAAGATTACTAGTGGGGATTGGAATCTCACTAGCCCAACGCCCACCTCATCTAGCAATTATTGGTGTTCTATGAACTTAGTGAGTGAACCAACTTGTTCAACGCATCATATGCGAGTCTCAATCATAACTTCGGCCTCTAGACCATGAAAGCCTCACCTAACAGTTATTGGCATCGTGATCATAGTTAAGTCTAACCCATCGTCTCATGTAAATATTGAAAACACAAACGATTCCCTCACCCAACAGTTATTAGAAATCATTTGGCTCCAACCCCACAACATCACATGCATAATGAAGTGGTCTAATATTAAGAATGGTAACTAACCCCTATGTATCCATAGCTAGTCAATTAACCACTATAATATTGGATCAAACCACGACGATGGAAGGCCACAAATCTGAAACATGTTTCGACTTAATATTATTAATAAGGAGATTTGGGTCGTTATTAACGGTCTCATTTTGCACATTAACCGATTTAACATGCACGATAATATAAACACAATAAATAAATAGATATCATATAAACATCTATCCTACGTGGTGATCATGGAATTACGGTTCAATGGGTCTCGAGCCAAAGAGACCCATTTAGCCATTTTAATGTTTTAATAATAGGGACATGCTCTTCACTTCTTCTTCAATCTTTGAACTCTTCAAAGACCGGGCCCATAGAGCTCTCTAGCTTAATGGCTCCTTCAATGGCTCCTCTCAAACTCGTAGTATTTACATCAACAATTGATATAATAAACTATGCTAAAATTACATTTCATGAAAAAATAAAATAAAATAAAAGGAATGACGCAGCCTCAATTTAATAATTACATCCCCAAAAAGAATACCTGTAATCATCATACATTCATCCATATAACAATCATAATGATTAAGGATTTTTTCATGATCACCACCCTTCCTTATGAACCATAAATTCAAAATTTAAAGCTCCGAAAGGCATAGATAAAATTCTACATTTAATAAAATTTAAAGTCAAACAACGCAAATTACGTCAAGAAATCGAATCGATGAAACAAAGTTCACGAGCATGATTCCAAACGGAAGTTGCATTGTCAACTTTAAATTCACAATCGCGAATCATTTGCATAATATAAACACAAAGTATAACAAGTTATGGATTTTTTTTTCAAAATTGAGTTAGTTCTAATTTTTGCTTAGTTGATTAAATTTATCACATAAATTAATCAACTTCTATAGGCCACAGAAGAGCAAGAGATTCTCTTAACAAAAAATAAATAGGCCATTAGAATGCAAAAATATATTTGAACTATAAATCAATTAAACACACAAAAAACGCCTAAGGTTGGCTATGATACCACTGTTGGGGTTTCATGAATCATGTATAGATAAAATTTAAAAAGAACGCAGTGGAAACAAAGATGATATATTTTATACATGATTCTCCAAAGGTGTTGTTTGTGCATTTTAATCAAAAATCTAAATATAAAAAGGGAGTTAAACGAATTAACTCTTGAGATGCGTTTTAAACAAATTGGTTCGGATGTTCTTCAGTTTGAGTCTCACAAACGTCGGACCTCTAGTTCAGACACACCAACAATAGACGTCGAATGGAAGAGAGAACTTTCGGATAATCACCACTATGATCATGCTAGCAATCTCGTGGAGACAATCCGCCATATCCTTAATGTTTTTAGTCACGGCCCGAACGACAGAGAATCCCTTTTCTTTCTCGCATCTCGAAAAACACACGAACACGCACACGTTTTACTTTATTTTCAGCAACCATTTTCAAGCCCTTTGTTAAGCAACATTTTTTTTTAAAAATTTATTCATGAATCAGCAATGGTTGCTGATTGTGGGATCAGCAACCGTTGTTGATCATGCACGATCGTGCATGATGGTCAGTAGTTGCTGACCATCCATGCTTCGTGCATGTGCACAAAGCTCTAAAATATATATATATACATACACACAATAAAAAGGAAACGCACATGATGTGCGTTGCACACAGTCAGCAACAATTGTTGACCGTGTGCATAATTTCTTTAATTAAATAATTAATTAATCAATTCCTAAAACAAAAAATAAAAGGAACATAATCTTTGTGTGTGCAATTAGGGTACATTAACATGTATCCACTTTGGGCATGCGTGTGCATCATATTTAAATAGGCTCGTGACTATAATATAAATTAAATTAAATCTCATTTTATTTAATTGCAAATCGACTCAATTCAATTGCAGTAATTGCAAACACATTTGCAACAATATTTTTCTTTTGTACCACGTTATCCTAATTGTTTATGGTGTGTGACATCCCTAGGTTCATCACTAAGTTGGTAGTAAGATTTGTACTAACACATTAGTACTCCCAAAAAAATTAATTGTTCCGATTAATCTTTGGGTCCTACAAGCCATGATTGACATCTAGCAATATGTCATGGCTACTCAAATAGTGTGAATACTTTAAGAACATAATGAACTTGTCAATTTTGACTATAGTGTAATTCAATCCCCCTATCTTACTATGTCCCGATCAAATAAAGACCATGGAATATTTGTCAAGTCACCAATTCGATCATATGTACAAATCTAATTAACATGCATTTTATTTGAGACATAAATAATTTATTCTCAGTTACAACCCCAGCCGAGGATTTCAATGCATTGTCATAATTAGATTGCATAGGACATCATTATTATACCTTGCATATAACAAGGAGACAGATTCCATATTATGTACACATGCAACTTCGTATATGAACAAAATATGACCATCAGGTACAAAGACGGATCAACAACCCGGCATTACGTGCACCTGTGAACCATAGTTGTTTGACACGCAAGTTAACACTGTGCCTCAGGTCTAAGGATTATTTACACAATACCAAAGCATGAAAAATTAGACATTGACCACGCTAAAAGCTTCCATCTCGCTAATCGTTCCATATGCGTCACGTTCAGTGAACATGTCTAATACAAACACATGTGTTCTAACTCAGGCATTATAATACCCAATGACATGCAACTCATCATTCCCTTAAGTATCCAATACTTAATGGTGAAGATAAGAACACACCGGTCTCAATAGGATTACTAATATCCACTCAATAATCCATCGACTGGGAACGATTTAAAGATTCAGTCTAACTATGAACCCGTCATATATATTCTTAACGTCTCAAGAATAGGTTTAGTTGCAATTGATCTTATGGTATCATTCATAAATATAAAATAATTGGACAAATGAATGAATACGTCATTGCCATTAATTAAATAATAATGATAGTACAACTGAAATCACTAATATGTAACTATCACATAGTAGCTTTAGGGCATACATCCAACAGTGGAGTGGTTGGATTTGGTGCTGATAAGCGCGCCACCAATATTACTGCAATAGTCGGGCTGCTTGTTTTTGCATACGTCGTCATTAAGGTCGTTGCTTTTCTATATCCCAAATTCTACCTTCCGATACTTGAGTTCAGTATTCCGCAATTTTTTTTCTTTGTTGAAATTAGAAGAATAGTCACCACTTAAAGGACACTCCTCTATCGGATAGTCCTTTTCATCAGATAGAGACTTCACATCCTCGGATTCCACATCAGGCATAGCCTCTTCCCTCGAAGCAAACTATGTTCACTTGTTGGATGAAGAAGAAGATGAATAGGGAAGAAGAGAAAGAAATTTTTAATTTTTTTTTTTTTTACGAAAATGCTCTTGATTAGGCAGAATATTTGACTAGCCTATGAGGTGAGGTCTTTATTTGAAACTGTCATAGCCACCTTAGGTCCTTATTTGAAATAATGTTTATTCTAAATCATCTTTTGAGAAAATGAAGGCACTTCAAACCTATAATTGGAATTTTTTCATTGATTTTTGTTGAATTTGCGCTCAATGACACTATGGTGGAAAAATGGAGCTATATTCGGTCTTAATAATAATTGAGATAGGACTTCTATTTTAATAGAAATCAAGCCTTGATGGTTGTTTTCAAAAATGGGCTTCAAAGGCGTGTAACTAAGGGAGAATTTGTGTAATAAAGCCCAAATTACACCCCTTAGCTTAGACCCATGAAAACATATTGGACCATATTCATATTAGCCACGGGGGTCTAACTCGAGTCCTTGTTTTCAATATAAAAAAAAAATCAAAATTAAAATTTTAAAAAATAATCAGAATTAAGTCTTGATTAGATAGTTAGATCTTAGAATTAGATTTAGTTTAGTGTCATTTAATAGATATTCATATTTTTTAGAGAGACTAGTGGTTACTTTTGTTATAGTTTAATTTTGGTAGATTAATCTATTAGATAAGGAGTACTTTTGTTATAGTTTAATTTAGGCAGATTGATCTATTAGATAAGGAATTGAATTTGATTTGAACTAAGATAATGGGGTTGTTGTTCTAGGGCTTAATAACAAGACCGTGTTATATTTTTTGCCCAACTTGTATTGGGTTACTTTATTGCATTTTACTCTTTACTTGTTCTTTCATTACTATATTTAATGAATTGATTGATTGTGATTCTTTTTTATTGTTTTCTTTATGAATTGTGATTTGCCAGATTTAGTTGAATGGTTGATTACATTTTAAGACCATAATAACCATAAAAGCATTTCATGAACACTTACTAGATGGGAATATTTAGGATTCATAATTTTGTAAAAAGACCGCATGAACACCTTAGTTGATAAATAATCAAGATTAGCCACCGAAAGCGCACTAATTAGATAACTAATATAATCAAGTCTTTGACCCTAAATCTTTGGTTGTATAGGAAGTGAGGTATACTCTTATATTTTACTTTGGTTTCTAGCTAACTCCAATAAGTTAGTGGTAACTCCTCATATAGAACTCTCATAGGGTTAAGAATTTAAATGAAAATCCTAGTGTCGTGCAAGGTAAGTGTGGCATCCCGAATTTTTCAATTTTATTTTTAGTAAATTGAGACGGGCATTTCATCTGCACGCATATAGTTCATTTCCTTGAGTTGGCCACTCATGTGAAAACCAGTCTATCAGGTGAAGCCGGTAAGAGATTCTAATGCATCAGACTCGAGAATTTGACCAGGAAACGACCTTTCGACCGGGCTGATCTACAAGGGTCATTATGGCACAGTTAAAAATCGATTAGAAGCCGGAGATAGGTCGGCTCGACAAAGGCATGTGATCGGGTGTGGGTGATTCCACTAGATCACACTACTCTTGTCAGTCGACACTGGACGGACTTTTCTATCGATTGGGTCCCCTATGTTCGTATTTGAAACCTTGAGATTTTCACGACAACCGAGGGTCGCCAATGTGTCAAAGATGTACATTGTGGCTTGAGATTTATCAACCACAAGTCGAATGCATAAAAAATTCTAAAAGCTAACCGGTAGGTCAGGACGCGCTAATATCATGCCAAAATGAAATTAACCGTGAAATTGTGACTGAATTAAGAAATTGGAAGTCTTGGGGTGTCACATACCTTATGAGGATCATGTATTAATTTTATGGATTTTAATTGGGCTCAATTGGAGGAGAATTGATTAGAATTGAAGAAATTAAGGTACGAGATTTTGTGCCCCGGCGGAAAATGAAATTGGATCCATTGGACTAAAGTTGTAGGAGAAGTTGAAATAGTGGGACATGACATCATGATGATGTCATGGTGAGGTTATATTGTGGATTAAAGAAAAGACAAAAAGAAAAGAAGAAAAACCCCCTTTCTCTCTCCTCCCTCTTTCTTCTTCTTCTTCTTCTTCTTCTTCTTCTTCTTCCTCCCGTAGGCTTCCTCCTCCATATTTGTTCTGCACTTTCTTCAAAACCAGCAACCAAGATTCTTGGGAGGGGAGGACCAGCCGCCGCCAGCTCGCCGCCGCCGCCACTCCTCCGCCGTCCCACGCCCGAGCCCCCTTCTTTCCTCCTCCGTTCGGCCATGGAAGAAGGCTGAAATTCCAACCAAGATCTGGAATTTCGGGGCCCTTTTTGGCTGGCTTCCCAGCCCCGGATGCTCGGCCCGCTTTGAGGAAAGTCGATCCTCGCCTCGGCCCCGTCGTTTTGGCATGCTCGGCTCGCTAATCCGGTGAGTTTAACTCACTAAACCTTGATTAGAGGGTTAATGATACCCTAAGTGTGCTTAGCCTAAGTTAATTGTGTTTAGGTGGTTAGTTTAGTTTATTTAATTGTGATTTGGATTAAGAGATTTAATTAGTTTTAAGTGTGTTTAGTTTAAGGTTAAGTAGGTTTATTTAATATAAGCCTTGATGTAACTTAAATGGTTTTATTTTTGATTTATTTTTATGTTTCGAAATTCTGGAAAATAGAATAATATATTATATTCCGAAAATCATTAAAATATTATTATTTATAATTAAAAAAAAAACTCGAAAAATTATTTTTGACCCCAATTGCTTAGAATTTCGTGATGATCGTTGCTGTGTATTTAAAATTTGAATTTGATGAATGGATGTGGTAAATTGAGTGTTGATTGTGATAAATAGGGTTTGTAGCTATAAAAAACCCAAGTATTGGATTTTGATGCAGAAATTTGGTTGTTATGGTTTAGTATTGAAATTGAAGTGTGTGGATGAAATGTGGAATGTCCGGAAGTCAATAATGATTTGTCGTGTGCTGGTTGATAGACCCGGTCGCAGTAGTGGCTAAGCCGACTTGACCTATATTCTTTGTGAATTGCTACCTGATAAAGGTCGCGCCCAGTGGGGCCGTAATTTGCCACCTAATAAAGGTCACGCCTAGTGGGACCGTAATTCGCCACCTGATAAAGGTCGCACCCAGTGGGGCCGTAATGCCACTGATTCTAATTGTGCTGAGTGGGACCGTGATTGCTACTAGTCGTTAAACCTTCCTATAGGGTCGTGATTGGAAGTAGTGATTGATTTGCTAGAATGACATGTAATCGGCCAAGTCGATTGATCGCTGAGACGATCTAAGTGATTGAGTTGTCCTGATAATGTGATTGTGCCACAGTTGTTTGGTTATCCGAATTGTGAGTGGTTGAATTATAACTGTGCTAACCTGCAGGATAGGAATTAAGACGAGATAAGTCTTCTGTGTAAGGTGGCTAGGCCACCCTGGGTGTATTTGCTTTCTAATAGGGGTTTAGAGGGTTGAACTTGCTGAGACATTGTCTTATCCCGGTTTGGGGACAACAATTTCAGGTCCCTAGTGGATGGAGCGGCTAGATAGCTTTGGTTGGCTCTGAGGAGTTGCAGAGGTGAAGTCATAAGGATTGGAGAACGTGTCCGACTTGTAGGTCGTAGGACAGTTCCTTTTTAAGAGCCGGTCTTTTGTAGACTTTTGCCTGTAGGCCTTTGTTTGTAATTCTGTTGAATTTTGAAAGTGTTATGTTGGGGTTTTGCTTCCTGCTTTTCTATCCCGTATTTCATTGTCAGGGTTTTTATAATACGTTCCGCATGCACATAGTGAATTAATTGGGTCGGCGACACTACCTGGGAATGTCGCATTTGTATGACCATGGTGGGATGTTCACGTGTCTCGGTGTTCGGGGCGTGACAGTAAGTGTTTGGGAGAATCCAAACTGATTAGAGACTGTGGGTCCTCAATTTGACATTACATCTAAACCCATCATATGTCGAGAGATAATGATACAAATGATCAATGAACTTTTGGCTAATATACAATGTAATTTCCGAAGTTTTAATTTGTTTCAGGTAGTTCTTGAATTTTAGCTTAAAGTGCAATGCGGTACGTGAACTTTCAATTTGTTCAATGTGATTCTTGAACTTTTCATACATGTTTAACTTAATCCCCAAACTAAATTCTTTGTTGCCCTTCATTTAATTCTAGTTCAGGGATAATATTAAACATTTTCACATAATCTGGAGACTAAGTTGAATATTTAATTAAAAATTTATGAATCACATTAAACAATTGAAAATTTAGGAATCACCTGCATATTAGATTAATTTTTAGGAATTACATTACACATTCTCTCTATCATCAACACGCTTATTTGGGAAGGTCACAACATTTGAAAGCAATACATTAGCTTCTGGATGTGCTCAAATATAAGAACATTGGCATGTACTCTATTTGTACGTGATTATCTCTTTATTTCCTCTGAGTTTGGAATTTAAATAAATTCGATATGATTGAATAATCTTGTCTATCACACCTCAAGATGCCACTTTCAAAAGTGTTGTATTTCAGCCGAGTAAAATAAAAGTTCAGGTTTTTCAATAAATAGGCTTTATGGGTAGACTCGTGGCTTCTTTGCACTCTCTAGTCCAGAGAGTGAATCATTAAAGCAAAAAGAGCACTCGTCGCAATTCCACTTGTCGCATTAGAATCTGTCCACGAATTGACTTTGAAAAGGACAAATAAAAGCAATGGAGCGCGAAGCGAAGGCGCGAGTCCAATGAAACCTAGACAGCCAAGATGGTCGAAGCTCCTTTTTGGACCATCAGAGAAAAGACTTCTCAATGTATTGCTTCAACTTTTGCAAATGGAATTTAGTTTAATACAAATATCAAAAGTCAAAACTCTTTGGATAAATATAAAATACTAACTATTTTTTTTGGTTGAATTACTAACGTAATTTACAAAGCGACTTTAGGTTCAAATTTTGTCTGACCAAAAACTTTTGCCAAGGATTTTAGCTGCATCTTTCATTTTTTTTGTTAAAAATACTTAAACCTTCGACAAAGCAGGCGAAGGGATTAAGCTACTAGTGAGCCAAATCTAATGCCAATAGCCATTGATTGAGATTGCTCCACCTCAGGCAACCTTTAGCAAGGGTCGCACCGCCTAGTTTGCATGACCTCGGATGAGGGTTGCCAAAGGTCGTAAGACCCGGGCGACGGTCACCGGAAGTCGTTCGACCTCTAGTGGCAGTCGCTTGAGTCACATGACCCAAAAAAGATTAACAATTACAATGAGGGCCAAAATTAGAAAACTAAAAAAATTAATGAGGGCAGTCTTGAAAGAAAAATATTTTTTATTCTTGATTTCAATATTCTGCAAATGCTACTTCAAAAGATTGATTAAAAAAAGCATTAGCCTTTCAGTATTTTCATTGTTAATATTTGAATGAAAGATTTCAAAATACTTGTCAAATACCTGAGTATTTTTTCAAAAGATTTTGAAGGCTGAAATCCTTTTAAGAAAATTGAATTTAGATTGCCATGATCCTCAATAGACAAATGGAATCACGAGCAAAACCTCTCGCGGGCCCGAAATGGCTGAGAAAATAAGCTGAACTACTCGGGACCTTCTTTTCTTTTTTTTGTCGTTTTCGTGGATTCGAAAGGACTCGTTGCGTGGATTCGGGCGTTGCCATAGATCACGTTCGACCTGCTTCATTTATTGATGCGTATCATTAACACATCCATCGATGAGATCGGCTCCGGGACAGGATGGCTGAGGTTCAAGTTCGTGCTGCCATGTGTGAGGTTACCGTGGCTGCATCCCGAACGATCATGTTAAATTGTTAATGTTCCAGCATCTTCAAATTAACATTTAGCGAGGAAACCTTTTTAATAAGATGCTTTGTCCATATATGGCTAGATACATTGAGTCGTTTGTCTTTATTTAGCTATTCAGCTAAATTTTAAATCAATGAATCGTTTTAGGAGTAGGTGACAATAACCATTTCATTGGATGTCCTTAGTCTTAATTTTTTAATGAATTTACATCTTTCATTGATGAAAATTATTTTATGTAGTAAGTGATAATATGGATTATTGTCTAAATTTATTCATATTGAAGATAGTGGCCTCACCGTCCTGAACAACCATGTTGATGTTTGAGCATCTTAAAATTTACATTTAATGAGCCACCTTTTCTAATAAGATGCTTTGTCCATATGCAGATAGATACGTTGAGTCGATTTGTTTTTATTTAGCTATACAATTAAATTTTAAATCAATGAACCATTTTTGGAGTAGATAACAACAATCATTTCATTGGATGTGCTTGGTTTAGTGAATATCCATCTTTCATTAATGAAAATTATTTTATGTAGTCAGTGATAATTCCCTTTTTTTCTCTAAATTTATTCATATTGAAGATAGTGGCCCAACCAAGTGATATTAGATGGACTTGCTAATTATTGTGTTGGAAATGAATTTTTCTCTCTAGATTGGTATATCAAATAGGCCACCTTATCACCTCAAAGATCTTCCAACAAAGGATTGAAGGAATTAATTTCTTTATCAATAGAAGTTTTTAAATTGAACATTTTGAGGCTACCCCTTTCCACTTATTAGGAGATAGGTTTGTAATCCTATACAAAGTAGGAGTGAGCAAAAGAATCCGATAAGGAAAGCCTCACTCACTCACGATCCTTGTCGCTCCTTCTTCGGTATTTCAAAGCCATAATTGCTGGAAAATTATCCAAAAAAATCATAAATCTATTGCACTTTTATCAATTCAATTATAAACCTTTCAATTTTTTCAATTGAGTTTGAAACCTTTTTACTTTTTGTTAATTGAGTCTATCCAACTAATTTTGGTTAGAATTCATTAACATGGATGCCGGCGGTCCTACATAACACGGCCGATATTGATATAGACAAAATTTATTTATTTTTATTTTATTTTTTAAAATTTAAATTTCTTTTGTCTGTCCTTTTTCTTTTCTTTTCTTTTCTTTTCTTTTCTTTAAGCTCTCTTCTTCTTTTGTCAGTTGACTAGCTACGACCGATGAGGTCACCTTCGCCACAATTTGGTAAGGGACGACCTCGTGGGCCTTGGGCGAGGTCACCCCTCGCTTGATTCAGGGGAGGGCGAGGGGCTGGCCCTCGCTACCCTTTGGCGAGGGTCGCAGGAGAGGGGCGACCTTGCCTTTGCTAGCCTTCAATGAGGGTAACCCTTGCCAGCTTCTAGTGATCTTGTCAACTGGGAGCAAGGCTTGCCCTTGCCAAATACAATGAGGGTGAGCCTTACCCAAGGCCCGTGAGGTCGTCCCTCGCCAGATCTTGGCGAGGGTGACCTCAAGCCCACGAGGTCTTCCCTTGCCAGATCCCAATAAGGGCAACCTTGTCTGAGGCTGGTGAGGCTGACCCTTGTCAATTGTAGCCTCTAGCTGATCATCGGGTGATTGACAAAGGAAGAAGAGGGCTTAAAAAAATGAAAAAAAGAAGTTAAAAATATAAGAAATATAAAAAATCAAAAAAGATAATAAATGTTCCAATGTCGGCTGTACCACGTAGGATGTCCTATGTTTACGTTAGCAAATTTTGGCCAAAATTGGTCAGATTGACTCAATTGGCGAAAAATGAAAAAGTTTATGACTCAATTAGCAAAATTGAAAAGTTTATGACTGAATTAGCAAAAATGCAATAAGTTTAGGACTTTTTTGACAATTTTCCCCCATAATTGCCATTTGCCCCTTTTCTAGTTTCTTCACTCAATCTCACACCTCTCTCTCACAGTCTTGCTCACCACTCATGATCATCATCGCCCCTCTCGCAGCCTCACTCCCTCACGATATTCATTGCTCCTTTTGTGTAAGTCGCCAGTCCCTCTTTGGTTAGAGTGGTCTACATGAAGAATTAAGTAGATTCGTGACATTTTTGACAAACTCTTGCAGTGATTGTTGTGTTATGATCGTCGAACTTTGTGGCGAACTCATAGGTGGTGAGGCTTGCAAACTTATATGCATAGCAAACTAAGGACACGGCTAGTTCCATGGATCCATTTGGAAATCGGACTGGTTTGTGAAATTGGCCCTTCATATGCAATTCCTGATTCTAGGATGGGAATAGGCTCACCTTAGAACCGATCACTCCTATTATAAGATAATCCAGGGCAAAACCCCTATCTCTAAAAGGGCTTATGCCCTCCACTTGTTAGTACTAAATGACAAAGCCAAGGGCAACAAAGAAGCTGCTCTTTTCACGACGAAGTCACCATTAAGTTACAACTTGGCTAGTCGCCTAACTGTCCTTTTTTTCTAATGGGACTGTTCCACTTTTTGTCATGTTAGTTGGATGCATACAATTTGTTAGGTGTCCTAATTTTAATATGACAGTATATCAAAGGGGTCTAATATTCAAGAGGGTGTATAAACAACATTTACTCAAAAAGTAATTATATAATTACTCCAGTCATTATAATTCTACAGTAATATCATAAGTAACGGTTCAAGAAATATATATATATATATATATATATATATATATATATATAAATTGTAACTGAGCTACTTTTAATTTGTTACATATGTTCCGTAAGTTAAGATTGTTATTTTTAGTCTGGGATTCATCATTTATTGATGTATTCATTTTGCTTGAATTTTAAATGCAGTAATTTTTATCTAAATCTTGCTCACAATGCTTTTACATTTTATAAACCGAGATGAGCTAGTTTAGTTAAGTTCGATTGCTTGTCTAAATCCTAACACTAGTGTTATTGCCTCTTAAAAATCAACATAAACCGATTTGCTTAAGTTTGGTTGCTTATTATGTTTATTATGATAATTTTATCGATAATTAGTTAGTGTATTGTTTTTTCAGAAAACTAATATTCTAAATTTTTTGTCCTTTTTGTCTTCGCATCATTTTTAAATTTATTTTGTCCATCATATTGGTGGTGAACGCATGGGCTATAATAGGACTGCCACATGGCAAATATTGGTCAAATTTTTTTAAGCTTCACTTTACCCCTTTTTATAAGATAAGATTTTGCTTGCGGAGGTTTTAGTGACATGTAGTGTAACTGAGTAGCCACATGGAAAATATTAATCAAGGTTCTTGAAGCTTTCACTTCACGTAACTTTTGTGTAAGTTATGTTGGTTTTTTTCCCTTTTACTGTTAATTTATCCATAGGAGCTCCTCCTTCAATTATTTTTCCCCCAAAAGCTTATTGAGAATTATTTATAATCACCAACTTGGAAGATAGTTAATGGGATAACATAATATATATAATAGCAAAAGCGTCCCAAGTAATTAATTAAATTGGTAAAATTTTCTCAATCATTAATGGAGATACATTTCTTTACATGTCAATGGCTACAAAGCTTACAGGAAAATTGACCCAAAAAAAAAATTAAAATCTATTGAACGGATATCAATTCACTTATAAATATTTTTAATTTGGCTAATTTAGTCTAAAATCTTTTAATGATTTGTCAATGTAGTTATTTTGACTAATTTTAATCGGCAATCGCTGACGTAGATGTTGATCTTTTTGTGTCGTATGGCTGACACTAACATGAACAATTTTTGTAGTTTTTAAAAATAATTTATGTATTTTTTAATAATTTTTTCTGATCTTTTCTTTTCTTTTTCCATCATTTTCGGCAACCCTCACAGGCGACCACAAAGGCAAGATAAAAATTCAAAACATTTATTAAAGATTTAGATATTTTTATAAAAAAAAAATGCAAAAATTGTTTAAATTAGCATTAGTTGTGACACGTAAAATGATCGTTATCTATGTCAGCGATTTTTTACCAATATTGGCCAAAATGATTATATTGGCAAATCATCAAAATGTTTAGAATTAAATTGATCAAATTAAAAAGTTTAAGATAACATCAACATCCGTATTACAAGTTTAGAATTTTTTTTTTTTGTAATTATCCTAAGCTTACGTGAAATAGTTTTTGAAAAATTATGGAAACACTGACCTAAAAATGAGCGGGCTAATACATCTCTTGCGGGGTATTCAAAGCGAAGTGATGAAAATAAAATAAAAAAATGCAGGGTAAGAAAATAGGGCAAAGCGTATCAAAGACATTATAATAACGATGGTGATTTTTGCAAATAAATAATCCAATCAACTCCTTCAGATATTTTGTCTACGAAACATAATACTCATACTCGAATATTCTTTTCTTAATCTGCTTACTAAGAAAAGAAGAAGCTAGACATTGGAGAATAAAATTTGCTCGATGTCTCCAAAATGCAATACTCGTACATCAATGGTCAGGAGATCACATCCCTTGAAGGAGCGTAACCCTTCACTAGAATAAATGCAGTTTATGCTTTGTAGGTGATAAAAGAGGTCGAAGCACTCTAGTGTGTGGCAAAGCAATAGTTAAATGAACAAACTAAAGCCCTAGGTTTCTTTGATTCTGGTCTCCTCGTTCTCGAGGATACTTCCCAACCTTTTTAGGCAAAGTTCAAATGACAAATAGTAAAAGCTGATCATAGAAAAATACCCTCTTCAGCAAACAAAAGGAAGTTCCCGCTTTGAATCATGAGGATATTCCCCGAACACTCGGGTCACGCGCAATCTCTCTCTCTCTCTCTCTCTGACGGCTTTCTTTTTGCTGCTATGATTAAGACAAAGAAACCCCAACTGGTTCACCATCTGAACAAGGTAAATCCCTCCCCAGAAAAAGGAAAAGAAAAGAAACATCAATAGAAACCACAAAACCCACATATCATCACTCCGTGCCTCAATCTTCTGCATTTTCTGGGCATTCTCTTCCTCTTCTTTTCTGGTGGGTGTGTTTTGTTTGTTGTGCTCATGGATCTGAACTGGTTTCCTATTTTCCCAGGGTTTTCTGGTGACTTCGTTTCACAGAACTTTTACCGTATGACTCAAGATCTTTGTGTTGCTCTTTTGATAGTATTTCCAGGCTTAACATGTCTCACTCTAGGTGAAATACCAGTAGTTTGTTGACCTAGGTCTCGTCTGATTTTTTATTTTTTTTTCCAATTTGAGAAGAGATACCAGGAAAATGGGGACAGAGAAGATAAAGATAAAGAAGATAGACAACTTGATGGCGAGGCGAGTGACATTCTCGAAGAGGAGAAGAGGGTTGATCAAGAAGGCTCAGGAGCTCTCCGTTCTGTGTGACGCTGATGTGTCCCTCATCATCTTCTCAGCCACTGGCAAGCTCCATGAATTCTCCAGCTCCAGGTACTCAAAATATTAGTTCTTCGTAAGTCTCTAGTTTGTCATCTTCATATGATGCATCCCATAGAAATAGTCAGTTAACTTGGGACTTTCAATTTGGATGTGCAATTTGATCATACCTTTGGTGTGTGTAATGCAAGCGTGAGGGTGTGTGTGTGTGTGTGTGTGTGTGTGTGTGTGTGAGAGAGAGAGAGAGAGAGAGAGAGATAGAGAGAGAGAGAGAGAGAGAGGTGTGGGGTTGCATATTTGGGCACTTCGATCGTCTCTTGAGAGATCAGCACATATTTGGGTGCAATTCGTGCATAAAGTATACTATACAGGAAGTTAAAAAATTTGTAGACTGAAAGTCGAGATCTATTGTCTGATGATGGGGAGGGTGATCAAAACTTCAACAGAACAGAAAGAGAGAATATAAAAGCACCAGCATATTTCAATTCAGAACTTCCAAAAGGAGCAAGGAGGAGAGATGAAGAAACCCTGAAATTCAGAACCAGAGTTAAGAATGAGAAGTAGAAGAGAGGTATCTAGAATTTGTGCTTATTTCGATAGTAATGAGCCTTTTTGTAGATTTTTTTTAGACGACTATTTAAAGAAACCAAATTATATATGCATGATCAAAAGAGATATGGAAAATCGGAGCAAACATATCTCTAATATCCCGGTGCATAGAAGATGTCAACTTGAGTTTGAATACAAGTTTAAACAATCTTCAATGATTGAGACATGGAAAATGAGGCGACTGAAACACTACGTTTGCGGGCAGCAGATGATGGTGTTGGCTTTTTCAAAGGAAGCGACATTTCGTCTCAATTTCACGCGTCTCTTTCTAGTTTGCTGAACACTTGAGGCTGAACACATGTTTTCTCTCTTGTATTTCTTTCCCTCTTCCTCCTCTAGGCTTTGTTGTGGTATGTTTGTTTAAACTTAAGTAGAAAGTGAAAAATAATGTTGTTTTTCTGTGAAATCTAAGATATTTTCGAGTTCTAGAATTATGGCAGGTTATATAAGATTTTACGTGTCAACTTTTACATATTGTGAAAGTTTCAGGAGTTTCGAATATAAAAAAAAAGAGTCATAATGTGTGAGCTATGAGATTTTGATTAAACGAAAAGAAAAATATAGAGGTTGATCCAGCTAATTAGCTACCAGAAAAGAATTCAACCCCAAATAATCTTGGCTGGCCTTGGTCAAGATTTTACAAACCTAGTTCAGCACTTTTACAAACATGTACCATAAGGGTACGAATATGTACAATACTCCAAGCAAAATGGGCATGATCCTGATTTTACAATCATTTTTCAACCTGTACTGTACCATACCCTTGGTACTTGGTGAAGTTTTTATCACACATTGAGCTATCCTTCGACAGACAAACGTAATTGCTAGCTAATTACGTTTGAGCTAACCCTCTTATTTTTATTGTGATTTCTATCACATATAAAAAACCGAACCTCAGGATACCATCCACATATATCCTTCTTTTCTTTTTTGCCGCTCGTCATGTATACATATACCTAAATTTAAATGTAACTATGTTTCCTAACTATAATACAATGCACTATGCACAAATTTCTTGATGTGGATCACTGCACTTTGAATCCCTTCTTTTTCAATTAGGTCAATAAACTCTAAATTCACTTTTTATTGGGTCACTCTGATCATATCACGGATAACTAGAGTCTATGAACTGTTTATCCGACCTTCACCTCAACTTAACGTAGACTCCACAAGAGGTCAGCTAACTTTAGGCTACATCATCTGGTCGAGCTGAGGGACTTTATCGACCAAAAAATCAAAATTTACAAGCTTAATAAAAAGCAAAATTCAGCGGCTTGATAGAGATTGGTGAAATTCCTACGTCTTATGAAAACTTTGCATGTAGTTTCAGTATCATTGTCGTCTAAATCTTCCTCTGTGTGTTTTTTTATTTTTATTTTTTTAAGTCCTTTTTCTGCAAGTATGGAGGATATACTGACGAGGTACGTTCTTCACTCCAATATCGTTGAGAAACCGGTCCAACCATGTCTTCCACTCCAGGTGAAACACTTGCTTTATTATGCCTTCTATGTTCTCTTGAACTTGCGTCATATGTTCGTGAAATGAGACAGATATTCTCCTGAGGAAATGATTCCATTGCATTAAAAAAATTCCTCTTCGAATGGGCAAGCCGTACATTCTATTTCCCTATAAGTATAATAGCGACAAATGAAACACTGACAAAATGAATACAGACGAATTTCTCATGGAGGATTTAATCTTTTTTTTGTGCTCGTTTTCTTTATGTTAGAAAGACAGCAGCAATCTTGAAATGTTGCGCAAGGAAGTGAATGATAAGGCTTACAAACTGAGGTGTGTGCATATATTTTTCGTGCTTGTTTGAGTCGTAACTATGTTTTTCTTTTCTGGTTCCTCCTTTTGGCGGATCAGTTATATTTATTTCCGGTCTTTGTTTCAGACAGATGAGGGGAGAGGATCTGGAGCGGTTGGACGTGGAGGGATTGAGACAATTAGAGAAGAAACTCGAGGCAGGACTGAGCCTTGTTATCAAGACTGAGGTCTCTTCATTAACTTCTAGTCATTCGGTTTTCATAAGAACCAAGAATAGGGTCCCTCTCGTGTGTCATTCTCGTTTCACTCTTTTGATTTTTCCCCATTTTAGTCGTTCCTCTCTTTCCAGGAAGAGCGAGCATCGACCAAGATTAATGAACTGCAGGGAAAGGTTCGAGTACACTAAGCAGCCCCTTGTGTGCATCTTTCATCATAAACATTACACGGTTAGGTCAACCCTCCAAATGATAATTTCCCATGCTGCGAACATTGCATAATGTTAAAGTGCATATTCAAGTTGCGCAGGTTGAGCAGATTTAGATTTGTTGAATGCAACCATCTGATACAAAGACTCTATCCGTTGATTTGAAGACTGTTACTTTCTGAAATTGCAGGAAGCACAGTTGATAAAAGAGAACAAGCAGCTGAAACAGAAAGTAAGATTACTTCCCGATAAACGATCTTGTTGCTAATATATCCCCATGCATTCTTCTTTTCTTCAAAAGAATTATCAGTGTCAAAAAGGTGTTTATTTTATTTCGATAAATTGCATATGACAATGACGATGATTTTACATCGAGGGAAGTCAGTAACCGTGAACTCAGAGGGCAATAATGTGGTTCTAGAGGTCGAAGGCATGTTGTTGGAGTCGGTTAACAACGTTTCCGTAGGCAGCAATAGCGTTGCTCCTCTGGATGATGATAGCTCTCATCCCTCGAGTTAGGGTGAGCAAGCAAATAGAGCTGATTTACTACAAAATACTGCATGATTTATCTTGATGGGCTATATTTTTGTGTTTCTTCCGGTATTTAAATCGATACATCTGGGAAACTTAACAATTTTTAGCCCCAGCCTCTTGGAGTCTTTTAGATGTTGTTATCACCTGCCATTATTGTCGGTGAGTTTATGTGTCGGACTATTAACATTGGATAACTTTTCATTTAGGTTTCCAGTGTTGACATAGCATTGTCAGAGAATTCATGCACGATCCCCAGAAAGAATAATTCGTGCATGATCCTGGAAAAAAAACCTTTGTTTCGCATGAAGAATGAAAGCGTGTGAATGATAGTATGGTAGGTAGCTAGACTGTCCTGGAAGGATTTAGCACTGGCCTCTTGTCTGTTATTCAACTCAATATCATCATAAATTCCAGGACCTTTCTCTTTTTTGCAGTAGCCAAGTCACTTTGCTCTTTGCAGCACTAATTTCTCTGCCTATATTATCATCTTGCAGGTTTCTTGTCTGAAGCTGAAGTATCAGACTAATTGGTGCATCTTCTGCAATAAAACAATAAAGGAGGGAAGCCCATTATTTCAATGATAACAATAAAGGATTGGAGCTCGTGATTCAATCCCCTAAAATACTTATTAGTGCATATAGCTAGTTGAAGATTCAACTTCTTATATAAAACCAATTGTCGTGATGATTTAGTCTATCTTTGCATTTTCTTACTCGGTTGCCTAGACAACATATGTACAATCTATGTTAATTGTTAAGGTCTACTAGGAGCGAAAAATTATCTTTATTTAAGAATGTACGGTTAACTGCTTGACATTTATCTATAATTGACGCTAACGAAATATCTGTATTCATAATTGACGCTAACGATACAGGTTATAAATATCATATGAGTGATGACCATATTGTAATCTATCAATTAATGGAAGGCATGATTGGAGGAAAATATCGAAGTATTCTAGAATTGATTTTGAATAATTAGTCTCTTTGAAAATCAGTCCGTACCTAAATTAGATTGTAATCTAAGAGCCAGGGTTCTAAATGGTTGAAAATGCTAGGGTTGCAAATATGCAAATATAAGGGATTACGAGGGTGCTACGTTGTTAGCCACATCAGAATGGTTATGCCTTGTCTTGGGAAGAGGGAAGGGGGAGGAAAATGAGGGGTGAATATGAAAAGCTTTGTGTATTATAAGCTCTACTGGGAAAGGGGGAAAAAGTGTGGAGTATGAAAATTGAGTGGAAAACCTTATTATTCTAAAAAAATTGTGAAATTTCACATTTATCAGATTTTTCCTTCCCCCTGTTCTCCCAAGCATAGAATTATTTTTGACGAGGAGAAAAGAAAGGAAAATTTAAAACTTTTTCTCCTCTTTCCTCTAATAAATGCTTCTAAAATAGAGTCCTAGAGAATTTGAGTCATCTCTCCTTTACCACACCTTTTCCTTCCCCCTTATGTTTCTTTTCACCTTTTATTTTTTTTATGGAGACTTCGCCTATTCAACCTTTATGAATTCAAAACATCGCACTAACGAAAATTAGATGTTAAGTAAACGCCAAAATTGTAAATGTTTCCAAGTTAAAATGTAAAAGACGAGAGTCTCTCAAACACACTCTTAAGGTGGTCTTATTACTCTTGTGAATTTAGTCATTTTTTATACCATGGTTGATTGCTAATGTTCACATCAGTATTTGGGACTTCAATGTTTAATTAAGCTAATATGAAAATTTTCTCCGTGGGTTAGAAATCCAGTATAGACTACTGCATACAAAAATTAATAATTTTTTCCAAAAAATCTTAAACTTATTATTTAGCTGCCTTTTTAGTCCTAAATTTTTTAATTTGACTAATTTAATCATAAACCATTTGATAATTTGCTAATTAGTCCTTAAGGCCATTTTTTGTCAAAAATCACTAATGCTGCGATCTAATCAACCCTAGCCACCTATGTGACATAATTGACACTAACATATATGATTTTTATAATTTTTTAAATTTCCTAAATATTATCTTTTTTTTTTCTTTTTTGTGTTTGTATTTCCTAAAAGATGAGGGAATATACATGACCGGCAGTTGACCAGTCACTGGCCACGAAGAAGGGCCGCAACAGCCTTCACACAACTCTAGTGTGGCCGACAAGGGTTCCATATGCCTCACCTATGGCCAGCAAGTGTTGCTAGCCATCCTCAAGGCCTCGCCAACCTTTTCAGTGAGATGAATAGTGAAACAAATAAAAAATAAAAAGAAAATAAAAAAATCAGAAATTTTTTTTATAAAAAATTGCAAAAGGTCAATGTTAGCACCAATTGTGCCACTCAAGACTAGGGGTAAGTATGATTTTAGGGTAGAACCTGAAACCAAATAACTGAAGAACCAAACTAGGGGTAAGTATGATTCTAGGGTAGAACCTGAAATCAAATAACTGAAGAACGAAACTAGTGAGAACCCATCCGATTGCTAATTCCAAAGTATGCATGATAGGTTTTATATTCCAAAAATTATGAAACTTATTTCGATGAGTAAGTTCCATGTTCTAGGTTGGTGGAACTTAGAATAATTTTTTGTATTTTTTTTTTTTTTTGTCTCTATCTTCATATGATCATGTGGTATTCCATAGTGTTTGATGAGAGTGTATAATGTAGAACATCTAGTCTAAACTTCTAATTTATGACTGATACTTTTATTTTGTTAATATTTCATATTCTTCATATGTCTACATATATGTTGTAGTCAATGGATTGTAATAACAAGTGGTGGCTCTTTAAAGATGATGATTTATTATAATAATTCAATCAATAATATAAGTGAAACTTGAGTATACCATGGAACTTACTCTGGAACTAGTGACGAGGTAGGTTCCATGTTCCATATTCCAAAAAATGAGGAACATGTTTCAACGGTAGGGTCTAGATGGAACATATACGGAATCTGGAATTGTTCACCTTACCTAAAATGATTGCCGTCCTTTTTATCTATTTCATGCCAAAATTGCTCGGAAGGATTATATTGACAATTTTTCAAAAGATTTAGGAATTGATCAAATTAAAAAGTTTAAAACTATATTGGCTGTTGTACAATAAATTTTAATTTTTTTTTGACATTATCTCCACTAAAATCCGTTATTGCTATGATGCCCATCGATATAGACCATTATGTAAAGTAAAAAGAACCCCCGATTTTTATTGGATCTCAATCATTTTTTCTTCCTTAAACATCTTCACTTACTTTTTTATTTAAATATTGTATCCATGAATTACTAATTGAATTAGCAGTTAATCTCTCATAAGTTTCGATGTTAAGATTCCAGTTTTTTTTTTATCCCACAGGAACGTTCTTAAACAAAGTGCAGATCTTAAAATATTTCCTCTTTTTACATATATTGTTTGTATTTTGTACTTTTATCAATAATTTCTTTTCCATTAATTAAAAAAATTTAATTTTTTTTGGTTACGTTGTTTTGTTTAACGTTTTATGTCAATTTTATACAAGCACGCAACGAAGGAGGTTAAACCACCAATCTATTCACCCCCATCCGATTCTAAATAATCCCCTTGTATCTATAAGTCCTAGGTTGTGTTTAGAGACCCATCATTAGTCAATTTACTCCACCTTGTTGGTGGAGGATTACAACTAACCAAAAACGAAGAAAAACTTGTACTGGACTGCGAAGAAAAACTTGTACTGGACTTGAAGGAAAATATAATTACCTGGAAAAGTGACTTATTTCTCTGTTGTCCTAAAAGCTCATGGTCTTATTTCTCTGTTCACCCCATTCGATTCTAAATAATTTCCTTGTATATATAAGTCCTAGGTTGTGTTTAGAGACCCATCATTATTCAATTTACTCCCCTCTTGATGGCGGAGGATTACAACAGACCAAAAACAAAGAAAAACTTGTACTAGACTTGAAGGCAAAATATAATTACCCGGAAAAGCGACTTATTTCTCTATTGTCATAAAAGAGCATGATCTTTTTAATTAATATTCAGCGGCTGGGAGATGAAAGGATTGATAATGACAAGAAAAAGGAAAATAAAGGAAATTGGAAGATTGAGTGAAGATGTTGTCTGGATGCTAATAAGAGAAAAGAATGGAATTATATGCAAAAGGAAATTAGTATCTTCCTATGAGATTCAACGGGGCAACCATGGAAAAGAAGAAAATTTTCTTCGCAAGTTGAATTGATCCATCCAAGTCTAAGGGTTCTATATATATATAGGATAAGTGCATTGGAAGTATTAAAACTTGTCACAAAAGTATAACTAAGTATTTAAACTAATAAAAAACGCAATCAAGTTTTAAAACTTGTCAAATTAGTACAATTGAGTCTTTTTAGCTTAGCTAACAAAAAAAAATACTAATGTGGCTTCTTCTTCTTTTTTTAACATTTTCTCTCTCATAAGTGGCAATGATATGGCTAATCATGGCACATAAGGTTAAAACGGCATCGTTTTGGTTCACATTTTATTTTTAGTATCAATCTTATTTTAATTAAATTTAAAAAATGAGGTTAATAAAAAAAAAAGTTAGGTCCTTACTGCCACAACCCAAGCCTGGTTTCTCCCTCTCTTTTTTTTCCAAAAAATTATATTATTTCTGAAATTGAATTTAAATGAAATTTGTACTAAAAATCAAATTTAGACCAAAACGACATCATTCTAGTCTTGTAAATGCCACGTAGTATAGAGAAAATAATGAAAAAAAGCCCGCTTCAGCATTTTCCGTTTGCCAAATTAGATGGAGTTAATAAAGGAATCGAATTTAACCAATTTGACAAATTTTAAAACTTGATTGCCCTTTTAGTAAATTTTAGAACTCAATTACACTTTCGTGAAAAGTTTTGGAATTTTTAATGCACACCCTTTAAAAAAAATGATGCATTTGGCCATCTCTTTGCCATTCTAAAACAAAAACAAGGATGCTTTTCTAAAGGCGTGCATGATAATTATTCTATTTTTCTATTTCTCTATTTCTCTATTTTTCGAAACAGGTTTGGAACAAAAATTAGTTTGGTAACGCAATTTCATTTTTCTATTTCTAGAACAGATTTTTATTTCGAAAATAGATTTGAAATAAAAATCAAAAGTAACCACCTGTCGTGGTGGCTCCGTTGGATAAGGGCTTCATTTTTTTTTATACCTAGGGAACCCCGTATAGCCGATAGCCGACGGGTAAACCCTGGAGTGATACTAGCGGAGGACTCACCACCTCGGCGCCACACTTAAGACACAAAATGCCTCCACTGGGTTTTGAACCTCTCACCTTTAGGGAAGGATCGACGGAGTTCTTATCCAGCGGAGCCACCACGACCGATAGTGATAAGGGCTTCATTGATCCTTCCTCAAAGGTGAGGGGTTCAAAACCTAATGGAGGCGCTTGGTGTCTTAAGTATGACGTCGGGGTGGTGGGTCCTCCGCTAGCGTCACCCCAGGTTTACCTCGCCGACTACCGACTGTACAGGGGTTCCCAGGTCACACACAAAAAAAAAAAACCAAAAAAATCAAAAGTTAAAATTTTAGTTTTTCTATTGCTGGAATAAAAGTGAGAAATGAAAACTCTTCTCATTGTTCACTTTTATCATCCCCCACCGCCCACCCATCGTGTGGGATGCTAGATGCCCGATATCGGCCGGCGATTGCCAATTGTCGACTGCCGTTCGTCGTTCGTCAACTGTCGGACGCCAAAGCCGGATGCTTGACGCCCACCGTCAAACGCTGATCTCCAATCGCCGGATGCCCATCGCCGGATGTTGGCCACCGGACTCCGGTCTTCGGTCTCTAATTGCTAGTTGCCAAATGCCCATCAATCGCCCGCTGCCAGCCTCCCCACTTGCCAGCCATCTTCTACCGCTACTTGGGATGGAGAAATTTGTGTTGTTATTAAATGAATTTTTATTTCTGGAACATAAATTTTATAAGGTTATCAAATGTGTATTTTTGCTCAGAAACTCGTTCAGTGAATAAAACTAGAAAAATCAATTTTTAGTAAAATTTTTTATTTTGTAATAGAATTATTATCATTCGCCCCCTAAGTAGTATCATGATATTGATGAATTTTACAAAATCCATCAATCTCAACGACTTTTTTCTTTTTTGACTCCACATGATTGTGATTAAATAGACTCCGGCGAGTGAGGAGGCAAATTTACTGAATGGATTTATTAAAATTGATCATGAGGAGTTACAACACATTACTACACATCCTTTTTGGTTTCCTAGTATTACTACACATCTTATTCAAATGTATTTTGTGATGAAATATAGAAGAAAATAGGGAAGATCGGTTAAAAGGACAAAGTACACCCCAGGTGCCAAAACTTGGCACGTAGGGATACTTAAGTGCCAAAACTTTAGAAAAGTACACTTAAGTGCCAAAATTGGAGTAAAATTGATCACTTAAGTGCCACTCCGGCCAAATTGCTGACGTGGCAATTTTCCGACGAGGTGAGTGCAAAACGACGCTGTTTTGCATGTTGATGTGGCCAAACAATACAGAAACGACATCGTTTTGGTGCCGACGTGTTAAAAAAATTAATATAAAAATTAATTAAATTAAATTTAAAACTAAATTTATTTAAAACATTTAAAAATAAAATAAAAATACTAAAAAACTAAAAAAAAATATTAAAAAACTAAACTTATTTAAAACATTTAAAATAAAATAAAAATATTTTAAAAAATAAAAATTTAAAAATATATATATTAAAAAACTAAAAATTTAAAACATTTAAAAACTAAACTTATTTAAAACATTTAAAAATAAAATAAAAAATTTAAAAAAATTATAAAAGGGGGGGCCTTCCGACGGACGACCCTCGCAGTTGCCCCTTTTTTTTTAATTTTTAAATTTTAATTTTAAATGTTTTAAATAAGTTTAGTTTTTTAATATATATATTTTTAATTTTTAATTTTACTTTATTTTATTTTAAATTTTTTTAAATAAGTTTAGTTTTTAAATGTTATAAATTTTTAGTTTTTATAATATTTTTAAAAAAATTAGTTTTTTAAAATTTTTAGTTTATTTTTAAATGTTTTGAATAAATTTAGTTTTAAATTTAATTTAATTAATTTTTATATTAATTTTTTTAACACGTCAGCATCAAAACAACGTTGTTTTGCACTTCGTTCGCCGGAAAATCACCATGTCGGCATTTTGGCCGGATTTTGGCCGGAGTGGCACTTAAGTGATTCATTTTACTCCGATTTTGACACTTAAGTGTATCTTTCCAAAGTTTTGCCACTTAAGTGTCCATCTATGCCAAGTTTTGGCACTTGGGATGTACTTTGTCCTTGGTTAAAATATAAGGAAGCATATTCTCTATACTTTCTCAACCATTCCTAGTTCCGGATATTTATATATTTGTTCACCATGATGTTTAAAGTGAAATTTCCTTTTATCATCAAACCGTTTAATCTGATATTTTTGTATTGCTTTTATGATGATTTTAATGGTTTAAGGTCTCTTATGTTTCAGCCTCAGACCCCAAGTTAGTCTAAAGTATGTATTAATTGGCTATCCATGTGTGAGATGGAAATACAGATACTTTTCCCCCGTTGTTTACTATTTGTTTGGGCACCAAAATCTCATAAAACCAGAATTTTGCATGCCCAACTGCTGGGTTTTCTACCTCTTGGTCCATGGAAATTTGTTCTTCAATTGATACGTCCATCAAGTCTCAACTTCTTGATACTCAATCTACTCGGGAAGTCTCGAGTTATGCAGAGAATCCTTTTGCAGAAGCCACATCTAGGGGGATTCCTTAATGGGAAAGTAGTCTTTTCAAATATCATGATCCCCTCTTGATCTAGATTCCTCTCAACTACCAGTGTGCACTATCTATTCTAGGGTTGAATTGTTGAACTAGTTTGGAAATTGTTCATCTGCTCGACCCATTCTCGGAATCTGAGATATATCTTTTGATTCCATTTCCTGACGTCCAAAATTCAACTGTGATGGAGTTTTCGTCTTGTTTGAACTGGGCAATATGACCCGCAGTTCATGCAGATCCATTAAATTTGCAGGTTCAGCTGATATAAGTTTGGACTTTTGTGCAGATCAGTTTAGCTTACCATAATTCCAACCATTTCTTGTTCAATGTACCCAAAGAAGCAAGTGGCTAGACTGTCCACCTCCCATCTGCCAATCAAGAATGGTCTCACCCCAACAGCCGGATTTACGAGCGAGTGTTTAGCTTTCTATTTCGTTCTCATTGGTAATGTGCAAGCATCAGTGTAAAGACCAGGTGATGCGATAGAAACGAGGAGGAGTCAGGAATCGAATATAGTGGAGCATTTGACAAGTTCGGCTCCCGTTACAAGCGTCAGAACTTCGCCAAGACTCAGAGAAAAGATGGGATAAAACACCTGATGCAGCACACGTGTCCTCAACCCAGGAGTGTGTTGAAAACATCAGTCAAGGAGACCAGATTCTCACCGATGCTTCGAGAGAAGATTGTCCAAATCAACTGAGCAATAGAGGGAAATGGGATGTTGGTTGCATTCTCAGTTTCTGTTTTTAAGTGTGGCTTGGGGTTGATATGGGGTTTAATGCTGGATTTTACAGAAGAACCTTTCGAGGGTCTCAATTAGATGCATGTATGTTCTTGCAACAGAGATATGCAATGATAAGTCTCCCTGGGCGGTACGTTCTTGCAAATGTGTTTTGATAAGTCGAGAGCAATCATTGCATGTTCTCGTTTGCTACAGCGATTGACGTAGAATAGAAACTCACTTGCTGGGGTCACTGGTATAGACCGCTGATGTAAATTGCAAGCTCAGATAATAAGACAGGTCGAGGGAAGACTACCAAAAAGGCACCAATTTCGAATGTCTCTTGTTGGAAGTTAGGGAGGAGTAGAAAAAGGATGCATATTGGGGGAGGACTTCGTAATATTGTTTGTTGTAATAAAAAAATCAATTCGAGAAAGTGATAACAAAATAAATAAAAATTGGAGATTAGATATGGCTAATCGAATCTCCTTAAGACAATTAGGGCGCGCATGATAAAATTTATATTTCTCTATTTCTCTGTTCCCCAGAATAGGTTTGGAACAGAAATCCATTTGGTAACGCAATTTGATTTTTCTATTTTTAGAACAGATTTCTATTCCAGAAATAGATTTGAAGAAGGAATCAGAAGCTAAAAATTTTAACTTCTCAGTTTCTGAAATAGAAATTGAAAAATCAATTTCTAGCCAAAAATCAATTTATGTTTTAGAAATTTTGTCATGTGCACCCTTAGTTCCTGCCGATACTAAGTAGCTTCACGAACTTCGCCTCTTCAGATACATTACCTCAAAGCACTATACAAATAGGATTTTTTTGAACATTTTTTGAAACTGGCGCATTTAGAGAAACTTGACGAGAAGGGATGTGAAGTTCTTCATTTTTTCTTGAAATGAAGATTTTCAACTCTATTTATAAATTTTAGAATTCATGTATAAAAGCGGTACATGAACGATGAATTCAATAGATACAAGAATCTAGAAGATAATGAATTAAATGGATACAAGAATTTATGAGATACATGGACTATAAATTAAGTAGATACTGTTAGGACTAGAATTAGCATCTAGAGGGGGGAGAATAGGTGTTTAAAGCAATTTTAACAATTTAATCCGAATGAGAGATTAATAAATTAAAACCAACAATTGCAACAAATGAAAGCAGTTAATGATAAAAGGATTAGGGATAGAGAATCAAGACTCCAGATTTATAGTGGTTCGGCTTAGACCAAGCCTATGTCCACTCTCCCGCACGAACAGCCCTTCTGGCTGGATTTCACTAAGAATCAATAAGAGTGATTACAGTCTCACGTTCTTGAGTCCACAGTGTAGAAAACTCTACTACACTTCCTCAAGTCTCACTACAATATGATCTCTCTTTTGATTACATATATCGCTCGAAGAATGATATCGCAAAATAGATAAAGGAGATTCAGACTTTGGAATTCTTCTATCCGCACCCTTCAACAACTAGAGCATCTCTCTTATATACTTCTTCATGTCTTTCATACCGTTGGCACCTTCCAAAGAAGTTCTTCCAATCAACCCGTTGGACAGAATCAATTTAGAGAGATCTCGAGCTCTTTAAGGTAAGTGTTGATAGCCCATCAATTCTGCTCGCCCATACAATCAGGATCTCGGTTTCCATAAGTAGATCCTTCCAAATATAAGTCGCGAAATCTTTAGAGAATCTATACGTATTCGAATATGAAAGTTAGATCTTCTAGTGTTGAATCCAGTAGAAGGATATTCTCTAGCCGTTAGAATAAAGATCATATGAGATCAGAATAAACGTCGGTCTGGAAACTGTCCATGAGAGTAGACTTTGAAATATGAGTCTTGAGTCTTGCTAGCTTCAGACTTTGATCTTCAGACTTTGTCAATAGAGTCTGTAAGTCTTCAGACTAGACTGATGAAAATGTTTTGTCAACTTCAAAATACTTTAAGAGAATTTATCCAACAATCTCCCCCTTTTTGATGGTGACAAAACTTTTCTGCAGATTTGAATATTATTGCCCTGCAATACAACTTTTTAAGCAAGCATTGATATCTCATTAGAATAAAAATAGTAGAAGTTATCATGTACACAGATATATCCTGTACACACACTTACCCTGTACACAGATCTACATTCACCGAAACCTCATTAGTCATGAACAAACAGTATTATCTTTATCTAATTTAAAAGCTTAAAATAATGCAATAATGAGCACACATTCAAAAACTGCACAATTAAAAACTCAAGATAAAGTCAAAATAACAACTAAAAAATGTTTAAAACTTGAAGAAAAGATTTGGTTTGGTTTGAGGAATGAGTCTGAAGTTGAAATGCTCTTGAAAATCTGCAAAGTCTTCTCCCCTTTTTTGTCAGCATAAAAAAAAAATCAAGGAGAACGAGGAATGCGAACAAGTTGAAAGTCCTCCATAGACTTGACAGTTCCTTCTAGCTTCCTCAAATCTTCATGTACTTGGGTGAGCGTAGTGCCATTTGCAGTATCCTGAATCTGACGCTGAACATCTTTAAGCTGATCATGCAGAGTGATGAACATTGCATGATTTTCATTCTGCAAGGTCTGAAATTCATATCCCATGGCATAAATTTGGCCTTTGAGTTCCAAGATGATTTCAAGCAGCCTTCGAAAATCTCCAGAATTGTCAGTCTGAGTGCTTGTTTCAGCTCGGTCTGATGGTGGAGTCAAGCTAGTATGAATGTCAGCAGGAATTTCAGTATGTGGAGATTATGCCTCTCCTTCAGGAAACTGTGCAGCATGAACATCTTCAGCATCACGAGGTGATCGACTAACACTTGTTTGTGTATCTTCTTCTCCAAAAGTCAGTAGAAGAGAGGTATGTTCTCTGTTTGTATCTCCCCCTGTTTCCATGTCTTCTGTAGGAGAAAAGAACTCTTCGTTCTGAGGAGTTTCCTCAGTGACAGGCTGTTGTAGATCATATTTCTCTGCTGGAGAAACTGTGTCTGCTGGTTCCTCCGCTTGTGCTGCTTTTTTCTCTTCCTCTCTTTCTTCCTCTTTTTTTCCTTTCTTTCTCTTCCTCTTCCTCTCTTCCTTTCTCTTCCTCTTTCTCTTCTTCTTTCTCTTCCTCTTTCTCTTCCTCTTTCTCTGTTTCTGCAAATTGTTGTTCTGGAACAGCTGGAGTAGATGCAGAAAATTGAGAAACAAGAGCAGAGATGGGTAGAGCATCCTCATCATCTTCATCTTCCAAGATGATTGCCCTTCTCTTCTTGGTAGAACTAACCACTGGTTCTTTCCCTTTTCTTTTCGCCGCTGATGAGTCTGGTCTGAACTTGATAGGAGTCTTCTCCTTGAACTTCTCTAACTTCTTGCTGAGTTCTTTCAGACGCATCTTGGTAATCATCCTCAACCCGATGACCATTTTATCAATGGTCTTCACACAGAGAATGTGAGGAGGCTGAATGTTCAGATGTCTAAAAATACGAGTGATAAGAGCATCATAAGGAAGTTTTCCTTTGTCCTTTGCCATGCATCTGTACATGTGAAATATGATGGTGTGCGGCAAAGAGAAGTTAAGACCAGTCTTGATTGCAAACATCAACTTAGCCTCTGAGATTGATACATCTGTCTTGGATGTTGATTTGGGTCTCAGACAGTTGATCATAATCTTGTGAAGCAAAGTATTTGTTGCATTCATCCTTGAGTAGGAGAGACGACCTTCAGCAATTCTGTCTTTTGCGAGTTCAAGAGTAGCATGGCTTACAGACACACTAATTGATTGGAAAGACCCTCTTTCCACACCAAGTATATCTGCCAGAATGTCCTTATCAACAACATACTCTTTATCCCTTACGCTGAAAGAAAAGCTGTTTGCATCAATAAAACTGAGATTGGAGTAGAAGTACGCTGTTAATTCGGAATGTGCCATATCACAGTCAGTACAGAACTGATAAAGTTGAAGTTTTTCAAACTTCTTTCTCAGATTTATGCTCAATAAGTCCAGAAAATCGAAATCCACAGTCCGTAGATTCATCACCTCACGTTTCAGCAACTTTTCATACTTCTTCCTATGTCCGTCTGAGCGGAATAGTTCATCATTCTTTCCTCGAAGGTTTGCAGCCACACCCATCCATGGTTTAAAGTGTATGAACATCTTTTCATCATCATCCTTTCCCTCTGGCTGATTCATACTACCAAACCTAGGGTCACTGGGAAAGTTTGCAAATGCTTTTGCAACCGTTCCTTCAGGAACAATCCCTGACCTCTCCATGACAGTGAGAAAATGAGTCTCATTTCTGTAACCCTTCTCTTTCAGAAATTCATCAATGAAGGTCATTGCAGAACCTCCTTCCTTTAATACAGAGTAAAGCCTATAAACAAAGGCAGGCTTAAGAGTTCTTATTGGTTCAATATCTTCAAAAACTGTTTCTGCATCTTGAGGGCGATGTTCTTGAGGTCTAGTTGGGGAAGACCGCAGTTGAGATCGTTGAGGAGTTTGCTCAGAAGGAAAGTCGCTTTCTTCGGTCAGATCGAAGTGCGTAGGCCCCTCATTAGATCATTGTGGTCCCCTGTTTGCTATTATGAATGACTTCATTTGATACGACATTGTTGCTTTCTTTGGAGAAGCTTTCTCACTTGTGTCGCAAGAAAGTTAAAAACTTTGAGACGAAGAAGTTTTGGAGAGAAAAATACAGAGCAGTGAAAAGCTTTTTGTTCTAGGGTTTCTGGGTAAAGTGAAAACGAAGGAGAAGAAGTGTATAAAAGATAACATATACGGGAGAAATCCAATCGTCGCAAATTTTGGAAATCTTTAAGAATTTCCTTTTGAGAAAAAAATAACTGTCTTAATAAATCGATAACCACCCATTTTAAAGTGTAACTGCCTTAATAAGCTCAATTAGAGATAAACAGACAGTCTTACCTTATCGATATGACAGTTTAAATAAATAACTTACAGTCGTGTCGATTCGTATTCTCAATCTTCAATCTTTGACTCTGATGCTCTGTCAGACTTTAGTTTCTGAGTCTGAGCTTCAACATTCTTCAAGAGATAATATATTGAGTCTTGAGCGAATAGACTCAAACAAGTTTTTCTCAAGTGGCTTTGTGAAGATGTCTGCCAGTTGATTCTTTGAGTCTATGAACTGTATCAAGACCTCTTTGTTCTGAACATGATCTCTTATAAAGTGATGTCGAATCTCAATATGTTTTGCCCTTGAATGTAGGATAGGATTCTTTGTAAGATTGATTGCGCTGGTGTTGTCACATCTTATTTCTGTGCACGAGTCTTCAATGCCAAAGTCTTGCAGTTGTTGTTTTATCCACAGTATTTGAGAACAGCAACTTCCAAGGGCTACGTATTCTGCTTCAGCCATTGAAAGAGCCACAGTACTTTGTTTCATTGAAAACCAAGATACTGCCCTATTTCTAAGCAATTGACAAGTACCTGAAGTGCTTTTTCTTTCAACTCTACAACCTGCAAGATCTGCGTCTGAATAGCCAAGAAGTGTAAAGTCTCCTTCTTTGGGATACCATGGACCGATCTTAGCAGTAGTAGCAACATATTTAATAATACGTTTAACAGCACTTAGATGAGATTCTCTAGGATCAGATTGAAACCTAGCGCATATGCAAACACTAAATAATATGTCAGGTCTGGATGCAGTAAGATAAAGAAGTGAACTAATGATACTCCTGTATAACTTTTGGTCGATTTTCTTCCCTGCTTCATCTTTGTCTATCTTCAAGGAACTTGACATTGGTATGTTAGTCTTTTTGCAATTTTCCAGACCGAACTTTTTAACAAGTTCTTTTGCATATTTCTCTTGATGAATGAATATTTCCTCCTTTAGTTGTTTAACTTGTAGACCGGGGAAAAATGATAGTTCACCCATCATGCTCATCTCGAACTCATCCTGCATAGACTTAGAAAATTTCTTGCACAAAGTCTCATTAGATGATCCGAATATTATGTCATCAACATAAATCTGAACAAGTAGAAAACTTTTACCTTCCTTTTTAATAAACAATGTAGTGTCTACCTTTCCTTTAGAAAAGCCATTATGAATTAAGAAGTTACTTAGCCTTTCATACCAAGCTCGAGGAGCTTGTTTCAATCCATATAAAGCTTTCTTCAGTCTGAACACTGAGTCTGGTTTCTTTGAATCTTCAAATCCAGGAGGTTGTTCCACGTAGACTTCTTCTTAAATAAATCCATTCAGGAATGCGCTTTTGACATCCATTTAAAACAACCTAAAATTCTTATAGCAAGCAAAAGCAAGTAGTAATCTGATTGCCTCTAACCTTGCTACTGGAGCGTAAGTCTCATCATAGTCTATCCCTTCTTCTTGCGTGTATCCTTTAGCCACGAGTCTTGCTTTGTTTCTCGTTACTTTGCCTTTTTCGTCAACTTTGTTCCTAAAAACCCATTTAGCTCCAACAACTGATTTACCTTTTGGTTTGGGAGTTAATTCCCATACGTCGTTAATACTGAATTGTCTGAGCTCTTCTTGCATTGCTTCAATCCAGCTTTCATCAGCTAAAGCTTCTTCAATATTTTTGGGTTCTATTTCAAAAATAAGGGCAACTGCACTAGACTCTTCTCGCCTTTTGGATCTTGTTCGAATTCCCTCATTAATGTTCCCAATAATGAGTTCTTCAGGATGACTAGACTTGTGCTTCCAGTTACTGGTCAGTCTGATAGATTGTTGATCTTCTTCTTGAGTGGATTCTTCATCAGTAGCTTGTTGTACTGATTTCGAATTAGTAACTGCTTCAGTGGAGTTAGATCTAGCAGTGTCTGAAGCAGATTATGAATCTTCAGTCTGAATTTGCTGAACTTGTGGAGAGTCTTGAAATTTGACATTCATTGATTCTTCCACAGTCTGAGTCTTTTTGTTGAATACTCTAAAAGCTTTGCTTGTAGTTGAGTAACCAAGAAAGAATCATTCATCTGATTTTTCTTCAAACTTACCAACACGATCATTTGCCTTCTTTAGAATAAAACATTTGCAACCAAATATTTGAAAATAAGAAACTATTGGTTTCTTTCCTTTAAAAATTTCATAAGAGGTTTTCTCAAGAATTGGCCTTAAAAACACTCGGTTTATTAAACTGATAAGAACAGAATTGGCCGTCGTTTGTATTTTGTCCAGAGCTATATTATTCTTTACCTTTACCAAAAAAAAAAACATTTGGTTTATAATATAGCAAGCGGTTGAGACAGCTTCAGCCCAAAACTTTGAAGAAATTTGATTTCCAATTAAAAGAGTTCTTGCCATTTCTTGTAAAGACCTATTCTTCCTTTCCACAACCCCATTCTGTTCTGGTGTATATGGAGAGGAGAATTTGTGTTGAAAACCAAATTCATCACAAAATTTAGTAAAGTCTTGATTTTCAAACTCACCTCCATGGTCTGTACGAATGCTTGAGATAGTGTGACATTTCTCATTCTGCACTTTCTTAGCAAACTTTGAAAAGAGAGAGAAAGTCTCTGACTTACTTGAAAGAAAGTAGACCCAAGTAAATCGTGAGTAATCATCCACGATTACCAGACAGAACCTTTTTCCACCAATGATTTGCGTTCTGGTAGGTCCAAACGAATCCATATGCAGAAGCTGCAATACATGATTAGTGGAAACTTTATTTATTGATTTGTAAGAATTTCTAACCTGTTTACCCAGTACCCATGGTGTACATAGATCAGACTTTGAGTAATTGAGAATAGGCAACCCTCGAACAAGTTTCTTGGTAGAGATCTTGTTGATTTGCTTCATATTGGTATGGCCTAGCTTTCTGTGCCATTGATTTGCTTCATCTTGTACTGATATTAAGCACTGTGATCTTTCTTGATTCACATCCAGAAGGTAGATATTTCCATGTCTTCGTCCAGTAAAAGATTGAGTAAAGTCTTTACTGATTCCAGAGCACGTTTCTTCCTTGAAGTTGATCTTGAAACCAGTATCGCACAACTGACTTATGCTAAGCAGGTTGTAATTTAATCCTTCAACTAAGGAAACATTATTGATTGACAAACTTCCAATCTTTACTGTTCCTCGGCCAGTAATTCTTCCTTTGTTGTTACCACCAAAGGAAACTTTTCCTCCGTCTATCTGGACAAGTTTTATGAAGCAGCTTGAGTCTCCTGTCATGTGTCTTGAGCAGCCACTATCAAGATACCATTTAATCTTCTTTTTGATAGTAACCTGCAATTAACACGAATTCAAGCTCTTTTTGGTACCCATACCATCTTGGGTCCAGAAGTGTTAGAACAATAGACAGTCTTAGCCCAGCTCTTTTTGACAGGTCTCCAAACCAAAGGACATTCTTTTTCAAAATGTTCTAAGCTTTTACACTTGGAACATCTCAACGCATTTCTGCCAACAGGTTTTACAAAAACTTTCTGGAAATGATTCTTATAAGCAATTCTAGCTGGTCTCTGTTTAATTCTTTCTTTAACCTTCGGAAAATCAATTAGTGGAATAGTTTCAGAAGTCATACCAAGACCTAATTTATCAAAGTATGGTCTTTGTATCGAAAGAATCTTATCCAACTTTTCAGAACCATTTGAAAATCTTTTTGATATGTTAGTGATATCATTTTTCAAAAGATTATTTTCATTTGAAATAATGTCTGAGTTTTCTTTCACAGCAACAAAATCTTTTTCCAGCTTTTCAAACTTTTCTTTCAAAAGTTTACCCTGTTGATTCAATGTAGAATTTTCCCTTTTTAATTCGGAGATCCTCTTAAGAGAGGTTTTCAGACTAAGACAAAATTCATCAATATATTTAGAAACCTTAACAAGAATTTTCAGGTTACCAACCTCGAGTTCGCTGTCTGAGTCTGTGTCTGAATCAAGGTCTGATTCTGAGTCTGATTTTGCCATCAAACAGATATTGGCATAATCATCGTCACTTTCTTCACATTCAGTATCACTCCAAGTCTCTGCTTTGAGTGCTTTCCTGTTTTTCTCAGTCTTTCCTTTTCTCTTCTTTAACAGAGGACAGTTGGGTCTGATGTGTCCCTTTTTCTTGCATTCAAAGCAAGTCACTTCTTTGTTAGAATCATCTTCCTCTGTTGACCTGTTTTGAAACCTTTGAGAATTTTGTTTCTTCCAATTGAATTTCCTTCCTTTTCTATTCAACTTTCTGAATCTCTTTATCATGAGTGACAATTCTTCATCATCTAGATCTTCTTCAGAGTCTGTAACATCATAATAGTCATTAGACTTTAAGGCAATAGATTTATTACCTTTTGAGTCTTCCTCCTCGTTGGTCTGTTCCACTTCATAGGATTGAAGAGTCCCAACTAGTTCGCCTACAGAGAGTGGAGCAATCTTTTGTGTCTCTCTTATTGAGGTTTTTATGTAATTCCAGTCTTTTGAGAGTCCTCGAAGGAGTTTGTTGACCTTCATATGTCCTGAGATTGGATGTCCCTGATATTCAAGACCATTCACAATTTCAGTAAAGCGACTAAACATGTCAGTTATTGATTCTCCTGATCTCATTTTGAAGACTTCATATTGTCCCAAAAGAATGTTGATCCTCGTTTCTTTCACACGATCAGTTCCTTCATAGGTAATGTGAAGCCTATCCCAGACTTCTTTTGCTGTATCACAAGAAGATATTCTGTTATACTCAGTAGGGGATAAAGCACAATATAAAGAGTAAATAGCTTTTGCGTCAAGAGTCTGTCTCTTGGTGATTTCTTCTTGAGTCATAAGAGTAGGAACAGCAGTTTCTTTTCCTCTCTCTGATTCTGATGCAGCAGCAGGAATGATTCCCTTATCAACCACTTCCCATTCCAAAGGATCTTTTGATCTTAGGAATGCATTCATCTTATTTTTCCATATGCTGTAGTCTTTTCCATCAAAGTATGGAGGTCTGGTATTGCTTTGACCTTCAACCAACCTTGTAGGCAACATACTAGCCATAGATCTTTTACTTAGAAGTAAAGACACTTCTTATAAGCAAGTACACGAGCTCTGATACCAATTGTTAGGACTAGAATTAGCACCTAGAGAAGGGTGAATAGGTGTTTAAAGCAAATTTTAACAATTTAATCCGAATGAGAGATTAATAAATTAAAACCAACAATTGCAACAAATGAAAGCAGTTAATGATTAAAGAATTAGGGATAGAGAATCAAGACTCCAGATTTATAGTGGTTCGGCTTAGACCAAGCCTACGTCCACTCTCCCGCACGGACAGCCCTTCTGGCTGGATTTCACTAAGAATCAATAAGAGTGATTACAGTCTCACGTTCTTGAGTCCACAGTGTAGAAAACTCTACTACACTTCCTCAAGATCTCACTACAATATGATCTCTCTTTTGATTACATATATCGCTCAAAGAATGATATCGCAAAATAGATAAAGGAGATTCAGACTTTGGAATTCTTCTATCCGCACCCTTCAACAACTAGAGCATCTCTCTTATATACTTCTTCATGCCTTTCATACCGTTGGCACCTTCCAAAGAAGTTCTTCCAATCAACCCGTTGGACAGAATCAATTTAGAGAGATCTCGAGCTCTTTAAGGTAAGTGTTGATAGCACATCAATCCTGCCCGCCCATACAATCAGGATCTCGGTTTCCATAAGTAGATCCTTCCAAATATAAGTCGCGAAATCTTTAGAGAATCTATACGTATTCGAATATGAAAGTTAGATCTTCTAGTGCTGAATCCAGTAGAAGGATATTCTCTAGCCGTTAGAATAAAAATCATATGAGATCAGAATAAACGTCGGTCTGGAAACTGTCCATGAGAGTAGACTTTGAAATATAAGTCTTGAGTCTTGCTAGCTTCAGACTTTGTCAATAGAGTCTGTAAGTCTTCAGACTAGACTGATGAAAATGTTTTGTCAACTTCAAAATACTTTAAGAGAATTTATCCAACAGATACACGAACTCAGATTAATGAGATACATGAAACTACGTATCTTTTTCTTTTTTTTGGCTTACTTTGGTTGATCCATTAACATATATAAATACAACATCTCTTCTTCAAGTTCTCGTTTTCGGCCACAAGATCGACATTCGCTGCTGCATTCATGTGTCTCAACTTGAGTTTTTTCATCTTCAGTGATGAGTGTCACCCTGTTAAGGGCGTGTTTGGTAACGCTTCTATTCCCGGGAACAATTTCTAATAAGAAATAATTCTTTTTTATTCTGTTCCCGCGAACAATTTCTAAACATTTTAAACTGTTTGATAACTATCCAAAAATTCTGATTCTAGAATAGAATTACGTTTGGTACGTGTTCAAAATTTCTACTTCAAATCATTTTCTTTTAATTTTTAAATAATTTTATTACTTTTTTCATTTTCTTTTTTTTTTCCTTTCTCTCTCCTATTCTTCTTCTTAAAGTGGCCGGTCGCCGGTCTGGGGACCGGCCAGACGAGGGCCGGCAACCTCACCGGAGCGTCGCCGGCCCTCGTCGGCTAAGCCTCGCAGGTGGCTAGGCCCGCCTGGCCACCAACGAGGCTCGCCTAGCCCCACCGAAGCTCGGCCTCCCTAGATCTAGCGAGGCAAAGCCTCATCAGTGGCCAGGCAGGCCTCACCGGAGCTAGGCGAGGCTCGTTTGGCCACCGGCGAGGCTCGAGCTCGCTAGATCTGGCAAGGCCGAGCCTCGCCGGTGGCTGGGCTTTGCCTTTGGTGAGCTCGTCTTACCTCACTCTAGCCTGGTGAGCCTCCAGCGAGCTCGCCGAACCGATTGCTGGCGATTGGCGGCAGACGGCAACCACGGCAGTGGATGAAGAAGAAGAAAAGAAAATATGGGCTTGATTCTTGGATTTATTCCCGGGAACAAGAATCAACTTTTTTTTTTATTCTTGATTCTGTTCCAAATTTAATTCCGAGAACAAAAAAATATAAATTTGTCCCTGAGAACAAAATTTTTACAAACACGATTCTGTTCCAAAATTACTCCCGGATAAAAAAAAAAAAGAAACCGATACTATTGGGATGATTATCAAATAGGCCCTAACTCGCCTCTTTACTCTCGCATTCTCCTTTGCGAGGGCTGTGCTCTAGGTACAAGCGCTTCTCAATTCGTCCTTAAGCTTCTCTTTCTTCTCCAACACGTTCAACTAACTCGTTGATCCATCCCGTCAACAGCAGGTCAAGGGAACTCATCATCATGCCATGTAAAGAATTGACCGCCACCACCATCCTGCAAATGGGTTTTTGTACCGCAGTTCAAATGGGATTTTGCTACGTTGAACGCATGCCAAAACAGATATCTTTCGGACACTGCGTTACAATGCTGCTGTTGATCGAAGACAGTCCCAAATAGTCCTCGTCGATGGAGAAATTTGGTCGGCAGCGGCAACGCGTGGTGTCATTCCCTTTGTTCATTGACCGCAGTTGTGATCGAGAGCGGGAAAAGTACCAAAAAAAGTTCTAAATCTATTGTATTGGTACCAATTTAGTCCTAAACTTTTTAATTTGACCAATTTGATCATAAACCTTTTAATATAGATACCAATTCAATCCGTCCGGCCAATTTTGGCCGACCGGCACTGATGTGGATGTTGGCTGGTGGCCAAACGCTAATGTGGCAATTTTAAAGATTTTTTATTTTTATTAATTTTTCCTTTTCTTTTCCAGCGGTGGCTGGCGAGGACCGCGAAGCCCTCGCCTAGTGGCCGGCGAGGCCATGGCGGCCATCACCTGGGCGGAGGCGAGGGCCGCCATGGCCTCACTAGTTGCAGGTGAGGCCCCCTTCGCTCGCGACAAGGCCTGGGTGAGGCCAGCCTCACCTAGATCCGGGCAAAGCCGCGCTCGCTGGCAACCGGGCAAGGGCCACGGCTCTCGCCCAATGGCCAACAAGCCTCACCAAAGGCTCGCCGGCCACTGCTAGAAAAGAAAAGGAAAAATAAATAAATTCGAAAAAATAATAAAAAAATCTTTAAAATTGCCACATCAGTGTCCGGCCACCAGCTGACGTCCACATTAGCTCCGGCTGGCCAAAATTGGCCGGATGAATTGAATTGGTACAAATATTAAAAGGTTTATGACTAAATTGGTTCAATTAAAAAGTTTAGGACTTAATTGGTATTAATGCAATAGATTTAGGACTTTTTTGGTACTTTTCCCGATCGAGAGCGATGGTTGAGGAAGAAGAAGATATGGAGCAATTTGGCCCCCAATTTAAAGTCCCTAATTGGGTTTACGAAGATGAAACTCAAAATCCATTCCTCCAAAGTGAGAAGTAGTCTATCGTTCAATGTGTTCTCATTTAAGCCGAATAACCTATCCGACTTAACATTGCCATTGTCCCAATCCCTGCGAGGCCCAATCCCTTAAAAAAGCATCGACCTTAACTCAACTTTCAGTTTTGATAAGCACCTTCCATTTTTATTATAAAAGACCACCTATTTTATTAGGGATTCCAATTCCAGCCCAAACTTTTTCTATCTTTTAAAAATAAAATAAAAAAATCAACTTTCGCTTGGGCCTGAATTTTTCTCTGTCTCATAAAAATGTATCAACTTTTAGTTGGTTATCAAATCCAGCTCCTATCGAGTTTCCACCAAGTAAACGTCGAATCTTTAATGACATCATTGGACAAAAACTTGACAAGGACTGGATTGCAATATCAATCAACTTGATCAATTTTTTTATGAGACGACAAAAAGCTTGAACCAAAATTGAGATCTAACTTAAAGTTTGTATTTTTTATGAGACAAAAAATTTTAGATTAAAATTGGGACATGATCTAAAGTTTGTATAATTTTCAGAGATGGAAAAAAAAATTGTGCCAGAATCTAAATCTCACTTAAAATGAGAGTTTTTAAGGAAATTAGACCATCCCCGTAAGTCTGCCGAAATAAAAAAGGGAGCGATATAAAATTATTAATCCCTTCCAATCCGTTTCTTTCTTCTCCCTCCATCTCCATTCTTCCGTCCAAACTCCTGATCGTTTTCAACATCCTCGCTCTTGCTCTCTAACCACCCCAAAGCGGAATCTAGTTCATTCGCTTAATATCATGATAAAAAAAAAATGAGATTGGACTGCAGTAATTAAGTAGAAGGTCAGTGTTATTAAATTTAAAGTCTAATATTTACCAAAAAGGGAGATGATTCCTCTACTTATGGTATTGAATCAAACACTTATTGAACACATTCTAAAAGTAAAATCCTAAATGCATCAAAGTCGATATAAGGAAAAATGCCCTTGAAATCATATGAAGTGATGGATTTGTTTAAATGCATGAAAAAAGTTGATATAAGGGAAAACGCCCTTGAAGTCATATGAAGTGATGGACTCGTTTAAATGCACAAAAGTCGATCAAGACAACAAAGAACCGTGACATAAAAAAGGGAAAAAGTCACAAAAAATTTCAAACTATACTTATCGTGATACGTTTACTTTGAATTTGTTTCTTATGACATAAAAGCCCTCGATTTGTCTTGGAGATATGTAACACATTTATCCTTCGTCAAGGCTCTTTTAGATGATTTTTCAACCAAGAAAATATTATTTTTTTTATTTCACTTAACTTATTTGAGCGCCATGTCAACATTGTTTTCTTAGCAGTGCTTATCGACGGAATCTTGATAGAATGCGTCACACATGTATGAATTCAGGACTTCTGGTCATGTCACGGTGAGGATAATTTGGAGTTTTTTTATGGTTTTTATCCTCTAAAAAAACATAGTTTAGTGTCTAATTCCTTTTGGCGACGGTCAGTGTGCAAATTGAACTTCACCCTCTTTTTTTCTCGAGGAGAAATCGTCATCAATTTAGTAATAAAGGAAAACTAATTACCAACAAAAGGCCACACACACCGCTGAATTTACGCCTTTTATAATACCCATCCAGCACGCGTTTTCGGAACGAAGTCCTTTTGACTTCGCCGAGTACACACATACACACACCCCCCGACACGCACGCCTTTTCCTCGCCCTCGCCATTCCTCTCTTGCCGAGAAAGCGCGCAGAATTAGGGCACGGGAATCCCGAGGACCCGAGTCGCTCCCCTGAAGGAGTCGTCCCCGTCGCCGGACCCCTCCCGCCCGCCGCCGCCGCCGCCGCCCAGAGCGGACGCCGACCCCCTCCTCCTCCTCGCGCGGCCGCCGGTGGATGCGATCGCGTCGATGAAGAGCGCGCCCGGACTCGAGGTGTTCGATTTCAAGGAGGAGGACGAGCTCCCCGAGCTGGCCTCTGGCAAGTATCTAGGGAAATTCAAGAGCCCTAGGGCGGACGATCGCTCGATTTTGAAGTATAAGTTCCTTGAATGTGGTACATTTGCGAGCTTTTTCTTTTGCTTCTTTTTTCTTTTCTTTTTTCAATTAATAGACTTCGGGCAGTGTATCGCGATCGTTCTAGTGTCCTTCGTCGCGACTGCGGGGATGGCTGCGCTGCTGTTTTAGTTGCTGAGATGTGCGTCGGAAAATTTCCTTTTTCAGCGGGAACTTTGTTTGTGTCTGGGTTTTTGAATCTGAGTATGAAACGGTCGAGTGTTGCATAGAAAACGATTGTCCCATCGAGGGTGAATCTGCTGGAATTTATTGTTTCTGATTTGGGAAACCAGAGGGGTGAATTTGGTTTTCGAAAGATGATTTTTTTTTTTTTTTGTTTCACCGGTGCGTTCGGTATCATTTAGCGATGGTGGAAGGGGTTTGTGCTACTTGCAGTCCCACTTGCAGTCCCCTCCTTGTAAATGAGGGAATGTGATATATCATTATGAACGGTTATAAAAAAGGAATGGTAAATATGGGTCACAAAGTAGATAGAGATAATCAAGACAGCTAATCTTAAAGAAATCTGGTGAATTGCTCACCTTAAAAAGGGTGGACATAAGACTATAGGCAAAAAAATTCTACCCATGCCACAAATATCATGCAGTCCTGTTTACAAGCCTCTTATGAGTGCATTTGAGCCCCACATTGTTATTCCTTCGTGCATTCTAGCAGGGTTTTGGACTAATGATGTTAGCAAACCATATAGACATTGCCTCGATTTTTAGCAATGATGCAAGGAGGATTTCAATTGCACACCAAGTTAAACATAAGTAGATAGTGTGGGCTTTCTATATATACTTGGAAAATTTTGCTGGTCTATGCCCCCAATTTACTAGTTTTCTCGTGCTTAAGGTAGTTCTATTAATCTATAAATAGTTCTCGGGGTTGGTTTTTCTCAAATACTCAGCCTTTTACATTACTTTTCTGACTCTTCTAATTTGACTGTAGTTGCCCCTGGATCAGATACTCCTAGAAATGAAAGTGATAGTGTGCTCTGCGTTGATGTTGATTCCCTCAATGGTGATCGGAGCAATGAACATTCCAATTCAAACAATGCTTCAGGCACAGATGATGAGGATGGTGCCGCTAAAAAATCTGATGATGGACCCAAATCTGCTCTGGAGCTTGATTCTTTGGGTCATGGACAGCATGCTTATTTCGAGGTAGAGCAGCAGGAATTTAGGAGTTCATTTCCTGTAAGGGAAATGAGAACCTCAAGCCCCAGTGCTTCTTCACCTGGAAAAAGTCAGTCAATTCGTGACGTATCAGAGGCTCCATCCAATGTACTTCAAGTTAAATTATCTATATATTATGCTATGATACTGATATAGAAGTTTCATTATAGTTTAACTTTTTGCAGGATGAGTCGGTTGAGCTGAATTCTGACGATGGTGAAAACATGGATGAGCATGCATCATCTAGTTTTGCTTCAGATTGTGAGGATGATGGTTAGTGGCTCATGTTATATATCTATGGGCCTTCTTTAGCCCAAGATTTACCTTTTAGATGCTCTCTTCAAATGTGGTGTTCTAATCATGACTCGCTTTGAAATTTCAGTTTCTTTAGATGGTCACCGTGCGAATTATTATGCCAATCACATGGAAGTGGTATATCCTACATCTTTTTAATTATTTACTGCACTCATTTTGATGAGATATATAGAAATAATGGTCATGCATCTATGCATTTGCTAAATGAATGAGATCTAGATCCATGAGCACAGAAAACACATTTCATTCTCCCATTAATTTGCTTTATTAGTTTCAAAGCTCCAGTAGTTTTATGTGCTCCTTTTTTTACTTATATTTGACTCCCCTATGGTCTTTATGGTTATGGAGAATTCTCCACTTTCCCTTCTCATTTTAAGTGGAAAGAGAATAGTTGTTTGAGGGAAATATGGACAACTATTGTTGGTTCTTCTAGGAAAAGAGTTGTAGAAGGTTTATTACCATTTTCTACAATTGGAATGGGATTGAGAATACATTTCGTATGGGATCCATTGGCTAACTCTATTTTGCAATGTGAGTGGGAAAACTTGTGTAAATAAGAACATGTACATGTAAAAATTGGAAAGCTTCAACATATCTCAAACCACTGCAACTAATTTCCTCATTTGCTCGACTTACTCCCCTGTGGCTTTGCCTGAAGATGTATCTAAAGTCCATCTTTTGTTAGCCAAAGGGAAAATGGTGATGAAATTCCTAGGAGTGTTTTCTAGATGGTTCTTTTAGATGTTCTTGAGCAAATGGGTGATATGACCAAGCCAACCACTTGAAGACACTAACATAAAGTTTACAGTGCTACATTATTCTTTAGCAAAAAAAAAATTATCATTGAATAACTACCAAGCACCAAGGGTGTGCAAACACATTGGGAAAAGGAGCTCAAGTAACCTAAAAAAGAGCTTGGTTATGAGAAAGTGTTTACAAAAAGAGAGGGAGAAAGTGGAATCATAGAAAATAGCTTGAACTACTGGTTCTATAACTTCCTTGGATTAGTTATAGACGAAATGTACTTTATAGGTAGTTGTGCAACAAAGCTACGCTCAAAAGAGGTTTCGTGTTGCCATTGTTTGGAGTGAATAACATTATAACGGATGGTTAAAGATGTGTCATACATTTACCTTAGCAGATTTTGCATTACTTAGTTGTTCCTACTGAATATTCCGATGGCAGATTCAGCCTGATGGCTATGTTAGAAAGATCAGATCCACTTAAGAGGGACAGCATTGTACATGTTGGTTAGAGATGGACTGAGGGATATGCCGAATGAGAAGTATATAGTGTGATTTTGGAGCACAAGATGTTATCCTTATCTTTTGTGTCTTTTCTTAAATAATTTTTGTAATTTGAATGTTTGTGCATTTTGCAGGATGGTGCAAATCGGGCAGTTGCTGTTCGCTCTGAATATCTTATATATCAGGCTAACTATTACGTGGGTCCCCTGCTAACGTTCTCCTCAAATTGTATCCAAATCGATTGTTCAACTACTTGTGAGAAAGAGAAAGACTTGTCACTTGTATTGGAAGTTGATGATCTCATTAGTATTTCGTGTCAGTGGTTACAGAAGGTAGTATTCTAGATCCTCATCAGAGATGTGTTTAAAATGCGAATCTACACTTTATTGGGCTAACATGGTGGAATTTAAACAGGTTCAAATAGTATTTGTTAAGCTCCGTACAATCTCCAAGGATTCATTTGATAAAGCTCACGATTCTTCAGGTGAGTGGAATAGAAAATCTTATGCGCTGTCTAATGCTTCTTAAAACCGTATTGCATTCGAACACGAAGGACTTACGCATTTGATTGAACAAAGGTGGAAATACTGGGAAAGAGATTTAATATATGATTGCTTGTTGGTTTTTAACTGGTATTATCCTAAGCTTACTTGGTGGAACGAAATATGGGTTTATTTGTTCGTAACATCTTACAATCGGAGTCATTCAAATTTTCTAAGTATTTTCCTAATTTCACAAGGTTATTGCTATGTTTTCTGCTGATCTGTTGCTTGCTTTTTACACTTCTGGTGTTGTTTGGCCTAAATTAACTCCTTTCCAGGCATTGAGGAGTTGAAGTTTGCAATTGTTGAACCAAACTGGTCGGTGAAGCAGGAAATGATTGTGACTTCAAATGTGAAATACTCAGCTATCTGGGAGATCGTCACTAGGTAAGTAAAACTATAGCGAGGTCTTCATGTCCCATCTAGCTCTTTAGGTTTTTTTTTTTTTTTTGGTTATGAATGGATCAATGTTGCTTATTTATGGAGACACAATTTTTCTTTAAATGGTTAGTAACCTCTCTGTACATTACTGATTTTAAATGCTTAGTTGATTTTAAAGTTGCATGATATAAACGCTGTTGTGGTGAGTGTCCTCTCCTCAAAATTCGCTTTCACCTTAGGTTGTGCTGAGCAATGTATATGTGGGTTTGTGCAATGGACCCTCGTCTTGGTCCTTTAGAAGATATGACGCTTTAATAAGCGGGTAATGTTTTTTGGAGGTCATGGTCTTTTACAGGACTTAGTGCTCATCTACCGATATTAGCCCCTTCATACTTTGTTTTTGGTTGTTTGATGATGAAATTTAATTATCAAGAGTATCTGAAGGGAATCTGACTACGTTTACCTTATATTAGCTTAGAATGTGGCTGCTTTGTCATGCATATAATGCTTCTTAAGCTTTTGAAAATTTGAACTTTGAATTCATGCATATGCAAAGTAGCCATAGTCTATTATTTCAAGGTGCATTTAGCATAAATTTGATCAAGTAGGTAACAGTTATTGTGTTCAGCCTGGTAGAAAGCAGTATCGATGTTTGACTAAAAACAGCTGAATACCTTTTTATATGGCTTGCAACGTCATTTATTTATATGACTTACAATCACAAATAGGTAGGTTTATATATAATATGGAACTAAGTTGCCCCTTCCATTAGATTTGAGGTCTCGTTTGGCTAAGGGAAGCACGACAACGGGAATAAATAATTGGAATCGAAATTATAATTTATTTGAGTTATCGTGTTTGGTAACTTCTTCGAATGGACACGTGACTCCTTTATGGTTTATATATTGGGGTCATAACCACCATTGATATTAGGTTTGTTTGCTTCCACTCAAATATAAGTAAAAAAGCAGTTGTTTTTCTATCCTGCCAACGTTGATTCCCAAATTCCAAAATTGTGAAAAATTTATTGGTGAATCTACGTGCGAAATTTTATATGGCTTGAAAGTTTCAAGTGTTTCAGTTAAAAAAAGTCAATTGCGCGCGCATCACAAGATCAGAGTGAGCAAAATTTGAAAAGTAAAAGTTAATTTAGGCATGCTCTTAGCAAAGTAATAAACTATAATAAGTATACCTACTGCTTCAAGTGTCCTTACAGAAGTTGCCAAATTCAAGATGTAGAGGTCCATCTATGAAGTTACTGTTTGTGTCCTTTTTGTCCCATTCATTTTCTCTCTTTTTTCATCTCCTCCCATGTTAATGAAAGCACAGTTGGAGACCACTTTTCAATTCAAGTTGGGGTAGCCATTCCCCTTTATTCCTGGTGACCAAACACCATCAAGAGGCAAATAAAGATCCCGTTCCTTTTTTATTGATTTTATTGCTGACCAAACAATACTTGAGAGTTTTGCCGGGTGTTTATTCTTTGTCCTTGCAAGGGTCACATGTAGGGATTCTTGTAATTAACATGCTTCTCTGCTGATTAGGATCATATTTAGTAGGAATTGCAATGAAAGTAGATGCATTGTTTGTTGTTTCATATTTAGTTTTGAATGCAATTAGTTTGTCTCTAGTTGCTAGTTAGCAGGATGAAGTAAATCATGTGTTATTGCTTTTTATAGTGCATTGAGTTTATTGTATGTAATTGGTAAATGCAAAAACAATGTGCATTGAATTAATGGCCTTGTCCCGTTTCATTTATTGAATCAAATTACATTTTCCTCTTCTATAGTGCGGATGGGCTGGTGGGTCAAGGGGATTTAAGTGGAGAAAGGCACTACTTTCCCAAGTGAGTTACATTAACATATTTACCCATGCTTTTACCTTTCTTGGAAATGTAAGTTCTTTATGTCTTGATATTGTTGTGACTTGTAAGGTGTTTAATGCTTTTTGGTGCTATCCACTTCCATTTTTATTGTTTACATGCGATGCGGTATGAAACGTACATGTGCATTCAGCTCATGACACAGGTTTAATTCTCCACTTCACTAAGTGCAAATTATTATATTTTTGGGCAATTCATCGGGCCCTGATTCCATCTCACGGGCCATAAGGTTAATGGGGCATGAGTCCGGGATTTACCCATATAAGGTGGGCTTCCTTGTCATTGAAAAAAAAGATTGGATCATTTTTTAATTGCGTTGTACTATATTTTTCTAGTGAATGTGTGGGGTGTAAGTTTTCATCCAGGTGGTCAAAAGACTGTTTGGGGTTCTAAATCTTGAGTTGCTTCTGTGTTATGCTCTTTTATTCGGCTTTGGTGGAAATTATCCGTATTTTAGTTTATTTGCAAATTTCAATCCGACTTTGAATAAAGTTTCCCCCATGATGAATTGAAGTCTTTGTTACGTTCTCTTACCAAAGATGTGAGCACTCGAAACAAGTTGAGCATGAATAGATGGGACTCCATTGGGATCACATGTTTAAGCTCCCTTAAAGTTAGATTGCACATTTCATCTTTTTGATACAATTTCATTACTTTGATTTATAAAAAACAAAATGCCGCAACGGAGACAATTGGCTTAGACATCATCCTTTCTTACAACCGATACTTAATTTTGGATGCTTTGTCACATTCGGAGTACTTCATTGGAATTATGTGTTATTGACATGGTTACCCTTTCTTTTATCACATGATCGGACATGTTGATTTTACAGTTTCGATGAGCCTTTTGAAGAATTTATCTATCCAAAAGGGGAGGCAGATGCAGTCTCCATCAGTAAAAGAGACGTGGATCTGCTACAACCAGAAACATTCATCAATGATACGATCATAGACTTTTATATCAAGTAAGCTTGTATTGTAGCTGTCTGAATTCTCAGAAATACTGCTTTCTTGATTCCCAATGAATACCTGCTTGGAAATTGGTCTAATTTGTGAATGACATATGTTCCGATCAAGTTGAGTTTAATGATAGAGGTTTAGTCCTTTAGACTTGACAACATTCTTCAAACTGGAAGGTCTGTCTTAGCTATTTTGTTTGAGAGTTTTCACTAGGAGGTTCATCTTAGCTTTTTCTTTGAGAATTGACTGACACAGGTCACTGCTTTTACTTTGTCATTTGCCTTATCTACAATCTTTGTCGACATTGTAGGTACTTGAAGAATCGGATTCAACCAGATGAAAAACACAGATACCATTTTTTTAACAGTTTCTTCTTCCGGAAGCTTGCTGATCTAGATAAAGATCCATCCAGTGCCTCTGATGGCAGGGCTGCTTTCCTACGTGTTCGTAAATGGACAAGGAAACTTAATCTTTTTGATAAGGATTACATTTTCATTCCTGTAAACTTCAAGTAAGATGCAAACCAATCAAATGTTGCGCTTTAAGTTTGTTGATGCAGCTTCACTTATATCGACAGTATATATGTCCTTGTAACAGTCTTCACTGGAGTTTGATTGTCATATGTCACCCTGGTGAGGTGGCCAGTTTTAGAGGTATGTTTTGGTTCTTGGCTTTCTTCCTGGTATTTGTTCATCTCTGTGGTCCTTGAGTTGCAAAATTGAGATAGTTGTGTCGATTCAGCTGCATAATGTGCTGCTTTTTATTTATTCATTTGGTATTTTGCAAACTTTACAGAGGAAGACTCGAGACAGTCCCCCAAAGTACCTTGTATACTGCACATGGATTCTATAAAAGGAAGTCATGATGGTCTGAAGAATCTTGTCCAGAGGTATGATAAGATTTTTGTAAACCACTTTTACCTTTATGAGAGGTGATTGAATTTAAACTATGGATGGTGGGCCACCCAAATGAATGAAAATTTGAAACTTTATTTTACTTTTCTTCCCACGGGGGGAGAACCTCTATCATTGTGAAGCATCAGCACTCGAGTTGACGACATTGAATTGTAGCTTTAGATGGCGATGAAGTGAACATATTTGGGAGGGGGTTAGTTTTGCGTGAACGGAGGAGGAGACTCTGTTGATGGATCGAAGGTGTGGTCATGTGAATGACCTTTTAATTATATTCCTGTTAGGATATGTGGCTTGGCGAGGACAAGGTTGAAAAAAGCAAAGTGGCATCATGCCAGGGTCTTAACTTTGTGGAAAAGTGGGAATATCGTTGGTAAGCGGTGCCAATAGCATAAGACAGCCTGATGTAGCTTTCTTGGCTAGTAAGAAAAGGCCTAGTGTGGTTATTTAGGTTTTAGCTTTGACTGAACATCTCTTTCATATTTTCTTCAGATGATGACTCCACATCTTGGTTGTTTTCTTTTATTTTTTGATGAAGAGGTTTTGTTATTAAGGCTAAATGACATTTTCTAATTCGATAGTATAAGAGGTATCTAATGATATATTGTATTTTGGTGCTTCTTAAAGAAGTTAATGAAGAGGTGACATGTGAATCTCTCAACTGGTGATACCTGAACCTCTCCACTGATGACACATTTCTCGACATTAAATATTGTCCCCTTTTTACTTCCCCCAAGATCTGAAAAATGCTAGCATGGACAGAAAAATGAAACTTTTTCTGACTAATGAGATCACCTACTTTTCCTCCTCAAGGTTCTTATAATTATTTTAAAATTTTCTAGTACTTAACAAACAAATGTTAATCAAATTAATCATCTCCCAACATTAAATTTTTCCCCTTATTTACTTCCCCCTAAATCTGAAATATAATGGCTTTGACAGAAAAATAAAACTTTTTCTGACTAATGAGATCACCCACTTTTCCTTCTCAAGGTTCTTATAATTATTTTAAAATTTTCTACTACTTAACAAACAAATGTTATCCAAATTTAGAATACCAGTAATTAAGGAATAAAAACATGAAGTCATATTAGTTTTAGTCATTAATTTTTGATGATATAAACTAACAGACAATGCAAAACCAAGTCTCTCTTTTTAGATTATAGGATAGGTAAGGTTATTAAATCTGACTGATATGTACCAGTAGAGTATCTCGTACACGTGGAAAAAGGGAATTTTGATTTTTTTTTTTTTTTTTTGGGTGCTTGAGTATTTTGAAATATGTATACCGTAAAAGATTATCCTGCTATCTTTGGAAAAAAAAATGAAAATTTTGGTGATTTAAACTATGAATACCTTTTATGATATATAATATTATGCACTATTGAATTGGAAATTTGCTTTTTTCCCTGCGCATAGCACTGGCCATAAGTCTAGCGTTAAGAGATCACTAAGGGGATGCCAATTGTGAAGTTTTCATCTGAGGTCATTTCTGCTTGTGTCTGACTAATATAGTAAAAAAGAAGGAAAGGCAAAAGTTTCATGGGTTTGCTCTTTTAATAATTATCTTTCTTTTGTACCATTATCAAACCTTTTCTTCATTTACCCATTGTTGGATTGCACTTTGGAATCAATTGCATTGATTTTTTTTTATTTGATGCAACAGTTATTTATGGGAAGAATGGAAAGAAAGGGGAAACGAGACATCAGAAGACATATCCTCTAAATTCACCAATTTGCGATTTGTCTCACTTGAGGTATGAATTGTTTGCTCTAGGTGCAATGTCTTGTCAATGTTGACTTTTTGAAGAAGAATTGCTATAGATGCTGTCGCAATGCAGATGGTATGAAAGAAAGCAAATCTTTCTATGACACGTCTTGTGTATGCACTGATATACAGAATCATGTTGTGATTGTCATGCAAATTCTTTGATTAACGGAAAACCTGTTTGTGAACACCATATTCCCGACAGGTTTGAACCTCGAGGTGACCAGAATATCTCTTAAGTTTAGCTCTATGTTTGCCTCATGTTTGAGATATGAATGCAAGTGATAATTCAGTAACATTGATAATGAGAAATTCACAAAATGTGGGTATCCCCCCTTCCTCCGACCTCGGCCTTTGAAACTGTGAAAGAGGTCATCATATGAAGTTGTTGCTATCGGCTCCACTCCAAGAGGTTCTGGAAAATTGATGATTTTGTGAGAGGGGATGAGCATGTCTTCTCTTCCCAATATAGGGATGTCCTCTTTGTTTTTTGGGGGTGGGTTTGTGAAGATCGTTGGTGGTCTCTTCATGGGCTAACTCATCCTATAAAAGACAAGTTGGCAGATTTAATGCTAGGGGTGTGCTTGCGTGCTATTGGTAAATTGGGAAATTATTTCATTATAAGTCAGGTCAATAGAACTGCAAGTATTGCTGCTGAAATTCCAACTTGACTTGACTGGGCCAAGAATTTATCATGGCAGCAATTGAACAGGGGAATCTAGTTGTAGATTGTAAAAGATGCAGATTTTCCCTTATTGCGAACCATTCTATAAGATATTGATTATCTTGATTTAAAATTATTTGGTAGATGGAATGAAGGCTTTTGGAAATTTCACATGTATCTGTGTGGCTGCAGATGAAATTGATTTCACCTTGGGCACCGATGGGATAGTATATAACTATGCCATTGGAATAAGCTATCAGATATTGTGCTGATGTACGGCTGTTTTACATACCATCTGATGGTCCTTGACCCCTGGAATAACTCCTGCATTTTCATCAGGGATTTAGTGTATCACTTCTTATAGTTGATTGATATATTTGGCGAGGATTCAAATAGTACTATGGACATGCTGTCTGACTTCCCGTTGTGATATCCAGTGGAAAGATAGTAGGTTCGGAGTATGATTCATTACTGTATTCAATTCCATAGATCACACAGATTTTTCTGTAATCATCCTTGTAATTGTGTTATAATACTGAAGGGAGGGAATGAATTTGATTATAGCTGCAGATTTCATCTACCTACTTTTTGGAGATCTTTTATCATGACATTAGTTAAGTAGAGAGAAAAATCTGTAGTTGCCTCCAATTCTGGCATTTAGCCTGTAACATAATCCAATTACATCACATAATTGTTTTAAAAGTATATGATAGTTCTAGTAGCCTTGATTATCTGAGGTTTACCAAGCTAAATTAGGTAACGGAGTTTTGCCATTCTAAAACTTGTATTGTAGATGGGAGCAAAGATTCTACTACTCTAGAGAGTTAAGTTGATAGCTAAAGATGTTAGGTAACTTATGAGTGGACGTTCTTTTCACGAATCAACTTTGTGTCTTAATCAAGAACTTGGGGACAAGAGATTGGCCTTGTGTCATCCACCCAGCCAAGTTGTGTCAAATTCTTAGTGTTCCCTTCGTCCCTACCACTGGAACAACCTCGATGTATCTGAGACATTACTCTGTGTGTGAGTGTATGTGGCATGCACATTTGTGATATTTTTCCTCAAAAGATTTAACCTTTTTCCTTTTATTGATCTCAGCTGCCACAGCAGGAAAATTCATTTGATTGCGGCCTGTTTTTACTCCATTACCTGGAGCGTTTCTTGGAAGAAGCACCTTGTACTTTCAATCTGTTCAAAATATCCAAATTTTCCCGATTTGTAAGTACCTAACCAGTTTTGCCTTATGAAATGTTATCATCCAGTTTTAGACTGTCTGCCTCTTGGTTTTGCCTCAGAAGTGAATTGGTAAAAATCTGGTTAAAGGATGATTTTCTGATGATTAAAATTGTTGCAACTCCTCTGAGAAACGAGTCAGGTATGGTGTTCTGGGATCATGATGCTTGTTTGGACTAATTTTGCTGGGTACTTATTCTGTGTTATTCTGTGTTGGTCCAGTTCTTGAACTGCTCTTGTTTCTTCTCTTAATTTGATCTCTGTATCTGAAGTTTCTACTTATTTTTAATGTAACCATTAAAGCATTGTCTGTTGCTTTGGAGCCACACTAAATAGCTTGTTTGCATCTTCTGTGGCTATTCATTCTTTTTGGATTTTGTGTGGCTATCAGAAGCAAAATTTTGATTGAATCTGCAACTTGTTTGTTTACGGTTTGATGCTTGATATTGCAGTCATTGGACTGACACTTCTTTTGAAGTAAGTAGTTTTAGATTATTTCTATAATTTTTGGGAATCTCACAAATTATTTTTGGTTCTTGGATAGAAGGATCTGCTGCTCTATTTGGCCATACTGGCATCTATAACAAGATGGAATGATGTGTTTCTGGATGTGATAGATAATAGCCTGAAGATATATGAGACATGGTGTTGAATTAGGCAAAGCTCAAGTGATATATTTTGAGAGAGAATATCAGCACTAGCTCGTCTATTTTGCTGAGTATTCTTAAGTGGGAAATGTTTTCTCTGTCTCTGCTCTAGGAAAAACATTCATTGGTTTTCTCTGCTTTTGGCATGATCCTTGTTTTCTTCGATTTTTTTAGTTGATTATTTACTGATCTCGGCTCTTCAATTTTTTCAGCTTAGCACAGATTGGTTTCTACCAGTTGAGGCTTCTCTCAAGCGTACAGTTATTCAGAAATTGATTTATGAACTCTTTGATTTTCGGCCCCATAATGCTTCTTCAGCAGACTGTACTGAAGAAAATCAGTCCTCTAGAATTCTAGATGCTAGGAATGGAAACAAATGTGTAGACTTTACAGAGAAACATAGTCCTATGGCAGCTTGCGATTCAGTCTCCCAAGTCGACAAGGGTATTGAAATCAGTTTGTTATCTGATCCTTCAATGAGGAATTCTCAATGCCTTAATGAGTCAGGCCTGGTCCTGAGGGAGCTTTTTGAACCAGGAGCTGCTCCTGGTTCATTTCTTGGAAGGTGTCTTTCTTTTGACCAGCCAGCGTATTATCTTAATGGTTCTCTATCAGCAGTGGAGGTAATAAACTCCACTCACAATTAGAATCTCTTTTCAGGTTTGAGATTCTTGTTAAAGTGTACTGCTTTCAAAAATCTTTTGAAGAGCAGAGGCTAAATGCTTTATAGATTGCTTTAAAAAGGTCATCGAAATGATAGCCAGCTTTCTTGCTGGGGAACTGGTAATATCAACCTTTTTCGCAGCATTCTAGGTATCAGCTTAGACAGCATTCATGACTATAGAAGTTCCCCATAAATTACTGTGGTTGCTGGAATTTTTTTGTGGAAATTGACAATCCTCCTCATTCTATTGCAGAAGATCTAAAAATTCCCTTAAACTTTGTATGTAATCAAGCCAAGTCGGGTTGAGACGATTGATGTTGGAACTCTATTATTCAAGTCTCAAATTGACTTCATCACTTGACTTCAGCTTGGTTGAGCTTTTTCTTTTCAAGATCTAGATTAACTTGATAAAATTTGTTGAGCTTGATTCAGTTCAATTCTGATGATAAAAATCTAGTTTAAGCTCCCGTTAATGCTCTGGAAATATAATACAACAACACTGACAAATTATTCCTTATCCCACTAAGATGGTTTGATCACATGAATATTGGACAATAAGTTGAAGAACAACACGACATTTATGTACTGCATACAAAAATTTAACTGCTCAAATAGGCTTGGAAAGCTGCTTGAGTCAAGTAGTGTTGAGCCAGGGGTTGAGTAATCAAAATTCAAGCTACTCGAGATTGACAAACATCTTGCCAAACTCAAAGTAGTTTGCAGTCGTGGTCAGTTACCCCTAGCTATACATGTGACAAAGTCTATCTCTCCACTCCATTCTCATCTGTGGTGACACTACCAATCTGCTTTCTTCTCTATCACCTTGTTCTGGAAAGGTGGATGGACACCTGTATATCTCTATTCTTGTTTTAACTGATTGTTCTGACTTCTGTGCATTTGTTATTTCCAGCCAGCAGATGCAGAGATCAGTACCCAATTTGCTTATGCGCCTTACGCACCTTCAGGAGAGTCAGATTTTGGAGAGATTAACAGAGTCTCGCATGAAGCCACCGGGGTTTCTTGTTCATCTGAGGGTATCAGAACTGAGAACTTATGGAGACCAGGAATATCAGCACAAGGAGAGCACGAATGTCATGATGACTCAGAGAGACCCATGTACACTTTAGATGATTCACAGGATATGGATATTCTTGAAAGCAATGATAACAATCTGGCCAAAAATGATGCAAGTCTGAGTCAAGAACTCAAAGCAGAAGATCTGCAATCTCTTCCCATGGAAAAATTGGAGCTTTGTGCAGATGGCCTTGGCTCTTCTGGGGACGTTCCAGAGAATGTAATTGTGGATTCCCAGAACCTTGACACAGTGAATGATAATGGCGACGAGCATGTGAATTTCGCTTTGCAGGACAACTTAGTCATGTCGTTGCATCACAATTCTGGGACAACCAATGCCATGTTGCATGGGGAAAGCAAAGCTGAGCTCGACCGGTATCCTCAAGATACCATAGTTGCTGATATAGTGGATAACATGATAGCTTCTGATGATGTGGCGAAGACCCAAAGCAGGCAGGTGGAAGACGTAGATGGGCAGCCCGATGCTAAGAGGCTGCGGCTCACACCTCCATCTGAAGGCGGGGAACTCAGTGGAGACATCTCCGAGGATCTTCATTTGTGAAACAAGAGGATGAAGAAATTGCGGAATGGATGTGTCCCTCACGTGTTACTCTTCAAATATTTTTATGTTTAGAATGTGGCTAGGAAAGTGTTGATTTGCCATGCTGTTAATATTCCGATGGCTCAATAGGTCAATTGTGCTTTAGTCCAAGAATGACAAATTCGAAAATGCTGATGATGCATTTTTTTGTACTTGCTGTACAGAGCTGGTTATGGTTCACTCCCTCCTGCTTTTTCTTAAGAAAAGCTCTGACACAGGCTCCGTTCCTGAACAAAAAACAAAAATGATTGCCACTTTGCGTGGAAAAGCTAATGTGATTTGCATTGACTTTTCCGTTTACTCTACATTTTCTATATTATTTGAAACAAGAAGAAAGGAATTCGAGGACTTCAACTTGGACTCCATGATTTGTTAGTTCTAGTGATTTCTGCATAAGGAAGGTGGATTTGCTGGTAGCCTGTTTAAGATGGGGGTGATTGGTTCTAGGTGGACTCGTTTCAGGTTCCGTGGAAATCAATCTTGTGACTTCCAAAGACTGGGATCGGGAATGGACCAGCCGATTATGGAACTGTCGGGTCCGGATTGGTTTTTTGGTTCTATCCAAGAAGCGGTCCATTTTTATGTATAAATCTAAATTTATTTAATAAAATATATAGTTCTAGCATTACGTTATCAAAACGCACCTCAATGAACTAGTTGCATGGCTAGTTGATTCTTGTTAGACGTATAAAGGGTAAAGTAGGCTTTGGAATCTTTAGGGCTTATTTTGTTGTTGAGTACTAACGTATATATTGTTATGAAATACATGAATATACTTTATATTCATCTTATCTGATGTACTTATTATGCTACATTTGTATCCTACATTCTAAATACATCTTTCTATTCAATGAATATTCATTTCCTTATCCAATATATGTACATTAATAATAAGTGCATCCTTGTTTTATTATATAGATGAGCTTAGTTTTTGTCATGGTAGAAAGATAGTGAAAAATAAAATTTTCTCCTCTAGTTTTCTCTACTATTTTTGGTATTTATCTGCTTTCTCTACTTAATCTCTTTATTCTCTCTATTATATATTTGCAATACAATATTTTATAACATGTTATCAACACGAAAATCTACTAACTGAGTAAATAACTTTTGCAAGGTAAGTATTCTATTTACTTTCAGTAATCAACTTACACTTCATATTCTCCTATCAATTCTTCATTTTTCTTTTTCTTGCCCTGAAATCAATTTCAATTTTAAAAGTATCTTTCTGCTTCTAAAATGGTGATGGATATTTGAAAATCCTTCTAATTAATTTAAGGATTTATTTTTGCAAAAATTATGGCACATATTGAAAAACTCAAATTCCACATATTGAAAGTGAGTTAAAAGAATTATCTATCTTAATGCCTTGACATGGAAACGCACCTCCAAGGATAAAGTCTCGCTAATGCAATTACAGAAGACGAAATCTTAAATGCAAAAGATAAAGCATATGCAATGATTTTTATTCATCGTCATATGCATGAAAGCCTACAGACTCAATATTTATTCATTTAAGACCCTCAGACCCTGTGGAAGAGGTTAAAGGATAGGTATGATCATACCAATATACCAAGACTGTTATCCTCCCTCAAGTACAATATGACTGGAAAAACCTCAGACTGCAAGATTTTAAATCGGTGTCTGATTATAACTCTACTTTATTTAATATATTTTTTCGACTTAAATTATGCGGTGTCTAGCTCACTGATGCGGAACTGTTAGAGAAAACATTTTCTACCTTCCATGCTTCAAATATTGTATTGCAACAGTAATACCGGCAGCGTCAATTTGCCATATACTTTGAATATATTTCTGTGCTTCTCACTACTGAGCAAACTAATGAACTGCTGCTCAAAAAGCATGATCTTAAACTTGCTGGCTCAAAAGCTTAGATTGAAGCACATTCTAACTCTGAGAAAAATACTTGTCATTTTAAGGGTTATAAGTGCATGCAATAATATAATCCTAAAAGGGATGGTAAGAAATTTAACCGTCCTAATAAATCTAATTTTGGCCCGAATCATAACAAAAAAAAAAAGAAGTCAAAGAAGGTGACTTGCCATTGATGTGCCATGATTGGGCATTAGTCATGTACTTGTCGTACCACTTTGTTGATCTATACTAAGCATTTTTAAAAAATATGGGTAAGCGTGGTGAATCACATGCTGTTGAAATTAATCATACTGTCAACGTCAATTTTTGAGAAATTAGTATATGGCATTGGTATGCGGTGAGTTTACAAGATGCTAGATTGATTAGCCCCAGCAGTGACTATATGTGGGAGATATTATGAACTATGTATTGCGTTCTTTTTTCTTTTTGTCCAGTTTTTTCCCACAGGGTTGTTCAGGCTTAAAGTTTTTAATGATGCAATTAATGCATCCATAAAAGGGAGAGATCATAAAATTTGTGCTATGTATTCTTTTTCTCTTTTGTTCGGTTTTTGTTCCACTAGGTTTTTCCAGTTTAAGGTTTTTAATGAGACAGTAGAATTCAATGCACACTCGTAATACAATGAATATTCAAGGGAGAGTGTTATAAAATACATAAATAAATATTTATTATATTCATCTTATCTAATGTACTTATTATGGTACATTTGTATAATATATTCTAAGTATATCTCCATATTCAATAAAAGTTCATCTCCCTATCCAATATATGAATATTGACAATAATAATAAGTGCATCCTTATTTTATTATAAATAGGAGCTTAGTTTTTGTCATGGTAGAAAGATAGTGAAAAATAAAATATTCTCTTTTGGTTTTTCCTACTATTTTTGGTGCTTATCTACTTTTTTTTACTTAATCTCTCTATTCTCTCTATTATATATTTGCAATACAATATTTTACAATAGTAAATTTTACTAAATGATACAATTTACTTTTCCCTATCACATAGTTGCAGAGCGAGGTTCTTAACCATGATCGATAGAGCAACCACTCGTTGTTGTCAATCACTCATCACCATTGACCATTCGCCAAAATAGCTTGCTGCCACCACTGCCACGGCTTGACTTTGCTCACCCATTTCTCTCTCTCTCATCCTCTTGTGTGAGTCGCGTGCTTCTCTTCACTTGACTTTGTTGCGCGAGTTGTGCATCCTCACCATTACTATGATTGGAGGTCCTCTTACGGCTTAATGACTGTCCTACTCCTATAATCGTGAAATGATATGATAAACTTGCTTCAACCTCATAGATCTATTTGATTCGCTGGCTAGGTGCGGATTTTTTTATATTTTTTTCAGCCTTTAGCTTGTGAGTTTTCGACCAATATAGTTATGGTCTCTTGATTGGTGGAGTTTCTGCATTGTGGGGACTCTATTATGTGGTGATATATTTTTTATTGTGTTGAATTATTGAATTGTTGAGATTGAGTTGCTGAAGAACAATATTGTGAGAATTTCCCTTTTTTTTTTAAGAGAATGGGTGATTCTTCAAAGAGTTAAACTTAGGATAATACTGAAACAATAATAATGTGATAGCTAAGGTGATTTCCTCTTCATCTAATTGAATTACCGATAAGAGGCTTGAGGGTTGTGCTAACTTTCATCAATAGAAAAAAATTGTGAAGCTTAGTTTGATAGGTAGGAATCGGTATAGACATTGGATTGAGTCTAAAACCTAGAGATGATGTAACTTGGGATGTTATTGACGCACATATCCTCGGTTAGGTGCTAAACTACATGGAGAGCTATATGGATGAACTAGTAACTCATATTGACATAGTTAGAGAACTGTGGAAGTATTTGAATGTATTATACTCTGGCCAAAATAACTTGTCACGGATTTATGCGATCGGGAGGGATGTTCTATTATGTAGTACTTTGCTAATTTTAAGATGATGTATGAGAAGTTGAATGCTATGCTCCCTACTTCAGCCAATATTCAGCAAATGCAACTTCAGAGAAAACAATTGGTTGTAATGGAATTCCTAAGAGGTCTTGGTCCTGAATTTGAAACTATTAGGTCCTAGATTTGTGGAGAATAGACTATTGCATCACTCACAGGTACATTTGCTCGAGTTCTTTAAATATCTCATGAGTCTTCTCAAAATACCACATCTATAGTAGATAATTCAACTCGTGTGCTCTCGAATTAATAGTGGTAATAGGAATAATATGGGAACCTATGGAGGATATAGTGGACATGGTGGCCAAGGGGAAGGGTAAGGCACAAGAACAAGGAAAGGCCAAGGACAATAGCATCTTTTTGGACAATCCCACATGTCTATGATAGCTGAGGGGCCACATGGACTTGCCATTACTATAGCAAACCTAGTCATATTCAGAAATTTTGATACAAGTCACATGTGAGACCATGGCAGCAAATACTGCATCTAGTATTGACTTTTCTCCATAGTCTGTTTGATGAGGAATTTGCTTGGTACAACTAATTTCAGATTTCATTACCTGCTTCTTCCACTGCTACTATGGTATAGATAGGTAATGCTACCGCATGTTTTTTAGCTACTTCTCATCCTTTGATCATTGCTTCAGGGCCTTTTGATCACATTTAAGGTCTTTCGAGTATATTTTCATGTCTTACTCCATCTTCATCCGCAATTAACCTAGCCAATGGATCATCTACACATGTTAAGGGGTTGGCACAGTTCATCCAACTCCTTCATTGCCATTGTTCTTAGTACTTTATCTTCCACAATTTCCGTTTAACCTCATGTTTGTTAGTAAATTAACCAAAAACTTTTAGTGTTCAATAATATTCTACTCTAATTCTTGTATTTTCTAGGATATGGCCAAGAAGAGTATGATTAGTAGAAGATGTAAGGTAGAGGGCTGTATGTGCTTGAAGACACTTTTTATTGCATGCCCTAGTGTTGCATCTACATCCAATCCATTGTTGTATTGGTCATTCTTCTCTACATAGTTTTCAAAAGTTAGATTCTAGTTTCCAGTCCCTTTCTAGTTTAAAGTGTGAGTCGTGTCAATTTGGCAAATTACATCATACTAGTTACTCACCTCAAGTCATTAAACAAGTGGCGACTCCTCTTTTATCACTTCATTAAGATATTTAGGATCCGTGTCATGTGGTTTTCAATTTGGGCTTTAGATATTTTGTTGCTTTTGTTGATAACTACTCCAAAGTCACTTAGTTGTATTGAATGAAAAATCATTCAGAATTATTTTCTATATTTCGTGCATTTATATCTAAAGCCCATACTTAGTTTAGTGTGTATGTTAAAGTTTTTTGAGTTTTGATAATGCTAACGAGTACTTTTCTACACCTTTTTTTTATTATATGACTCAACATAAGATGATCCATGAATCTTCCTATTCTAATACACCACAAAAAAAAAAATGGTGTTACTAAAAGGAAGAATAGACATTTATTAGAAGTTACTAGATCCATATTGTTTGAGATGAAGGTCCCCAAAACCTTTTGGTTTAATATTGACTACATGCTATCTTATTAATTGCATGCCTACTTTTGTTTTGCGACGTGGTGTGCCATTTTCTATTTTGTTTCTAAATGAGTTATCATTTGTCTTGCCGCCCCGTATTTTTGGTTGTGTCTATTTTATTCATGATTATTGACTTGGAATATCAAAAACTTGATCCTAAGACCATCAAGTGTGTGTTTCTAAGTTATTCCCACGCTCAAAAAGAGATATTGCTATTATTCTCCATTACTAAAAAGATTTTTATAATTGTTGATGTTTCGTGTTTTGAATCCACTCCTTATCATTGTGTTCTAATTACTGTGTCTGAATTAGATGAAGACTTATATGTGACCACTATTCAGTCAACTACTTGAGTTGATTCATCAATATTTACATAGAAATCACATTTTCTCAAGATTTATACTCAACGTTCTCGAGTAGCTATTGCTCCCCACTTCCTCTCGTCATTATTACGTCATCTTCCTTTCCAGATCCATTATTAGCCAACCCTCTTCTTATATCTGATCTTGATCCCCCTTGTATTCATTGCAAAGGGTACACATGCTTGTACATAATAATATATTGCAAATTTTATCTCAGATTCTTCTATGTCTCTTTATTTTAGATCCTTTTTATCTATTGTTGAACAATCTCTTGTCCCCAAGTCTATACCTAAGGCATTGCAAAGCTCTAGTTAGAGGACAACAATGGAAGAAGAATTAAGGGCCCTATCGGTTAATTGAACTTAATGTTGGAGAAAACTCCTATGATGTTTTGAAGCTGATAAAACTTATCTGAGTTCTATTTTGAAGATTGCCAGACTTCTGTGTCAAAGTCTATCTCACAACAGAAGTCTAACCACTCTGTCAAATTCCAGACTGAAGGCAAGTGAAGAATGAAGACTTAACCAAACTCGGGATTATCTTTCTTTCTTTAAAGGTTCGGTTCATACAGGATATATATATATATAGCTTTCTGGTTGGAAATATCACTTACAAGATTGGTTATCTTTATTGGAATCAATTTAGATATATCAATCATTTCGGAAGGCAAGTTATTTTGAAAAGAATCTACTTATGGAAACCAAGATCCTGATTGTATGGGCGAATATGATTAATGGGCTTTCATCACAATCTTCAAACGGTTTGAGATCTCCTTGATTGATTATGACCAACGGATTGATTAGAAGAATTCCTTTGGAAAGTGCCAACGGTTGAGAAAACATGAATGAGTATTTAATGAGGTCTCTCTGATTGTTCGATAGAGTGTGTGAAAGAAGAATTCCAAAATCTGAAACTTCCATTTACTTGTTATTCATTATACTGTGCTCAAATTTGTACTCAAAAGAGAGAGAAACTTATACTGTGACTTCGTGAGAGCAATAGAGACTCTTCACTGAGAAGTCGAGATCACAAAGTTGTAAATTCTCTTTTGATTCATAGTGGAAACCAGCTAGAAGGCTGTCAGCGTGGGAGAGTGGACGTAGACTTGATCTAAGCCGAACCACTATAAATCTTGTGTCTATTTTTCTCTTCCCTGAACTATTTTACTTTACTTTACTTTATTTGCTGCAATATACTTATGTGTTTTGAAATAGCTATTAAAGTCTGATTCCTTCTGCAAAGTCTGTAGTCAACTAGATTCAGGTTAAAAGTAAAGTTTTTCACTGCATTTTGCAAAATCTGTTTTCACACCTATTCATCCCTATCTAGGTGTTCTTACTAGCCCTTTCACTTAAGACTTGGTACATTTTCCTTTGGGCAAAACTATTATTAGTTATTGATGGACATATATTATGAAAGTCAATCCTAACGGTTCTCTTGCTCCTTAAAAAGCAAGACTTGACGCAAAAGGACATGTTTAGGTGTTTGGGGTTAACTATATTGACATTTTTTCTCCTATTGCCAAATTTACTTCTGTTCATATTATGATCTCTCTTGCTTCGTTATATAAATGACTACTATTTCAACTTGATGTCAATAATGCTTTCTTGCATGGTACCCTTCATCAAGAAGTTTACATGAAGCAACCTCAAGGCTTTATTACTCAGGGGGAGTCTAGCAAACTAGTTTGCAAATTAAAAAAGTCGTTATATGGCTTGAAGCGATTCTCACGAGTGTGATTTGGAAGATTTTCTAAGGTTGTACTTTCTTTTAAGTTGTCTAGACATGGAGATTCACTCTCTCTTTTATAAACAGTCAAGGGGAGGCAAACTGTTTTTAATTATGTATGTTAATGATATTATCATAACAGGAAATGACTCGGTTGGTATAGCTCAAGATCTATCTTTGGCAATAGTTTCAAACTAAAAACTTAGGAAAGTTGAAGTATTTCCTAGGAATTGATGCGGCACATTCATGGGAAGGTATTGTTCAGTCATAGCGAAAATATGTCATGGATTTACTTACTAAGATATGTATATTGAGAAAAAGCCTCTTGATTTACCCATGGAACAAGGGGATAAACCGATAAGAGGGAGGAGAGATTATTGATAATCCCGAGAGATTTAGAATATTGATAAGTAAGTTGAATTATATCACCATTACTCAATCAGACATTGCTTTTCAATTGGTGTGGTAAGCCAATTTCCATCTTCCCCTTGTACATCTCACTAAGGTGCGGTCATTTGAATATTGAGGTGCTTCAAGAAGGCTCCATGGTCATAGCAAAGTTGAAGGATTCTCTAATACTGATTGGGTAAGATCTCTAGATGATAGGAGATCAACCACTGACTATTGTATCTTGGTTGAAGGAAATCTATTATCTTAGAAGAGAAGGAAACATGGTGTTATTGCCCACTCTAGTATTGACTCAAGCTATGGAGCCATGGCTCAATGGACATGTGAATTAATGTAGATTCAATAGTTATTGATTGAATTAGGCTTTTAAACTTTACTCCCATGACTTTATGGTGTGATAATAAAGTTGTAGCATATTTCCAGCCCTATGTTTCATAAGAGAACAAAACACATTAAAATTGACTGTCATTCAATTTGAGGAAAGTTGTAGAATGGAGTGATCTTTTCCAGTCACATTCGAACATGTGACCAACTTGCAAACATTTTTTCTAAATTTCTGGGTAATGGGAGAATAGAATATATTTGTTACAAGCTGGGCATGACTAATACTTCTGCTTACCTTAATGAGGAGTGCTAGAAGTAGAATGGGTAAATTAGTGTTTAGAACCTATAGGGCTTATTTTGTTGTTGATTACTAATGGATATCAAACCTTACTTAATAATACAATTTACTTTTCCCTTTCACAATTCTATTGAAAGTCAAGGTTCATATTTGATGGTGTAAAAGTTCTTTTCCTCCTTTCCAAAAGTGGCTTCAAAATCGGTTCAAAATCCGTCCAATCTGCAAACTGTCTTGGTTGGACACAATTCTCCATTATAAACGGTGATTCGATCTGGATGCTGGGAACCAATCATTTTTAGTTGATTGTCCTTAAAAACTTAAAATCAAATTGATCATGCTCAATTCAATTGGTCCCTGCATTGAACAAATTCGATTTCCACTAATATGAGCCCATTGTTATGAAATTGAATTTGATGATAATATTGAGTGTGGGTTCATAAAGCCAAATCCTACTATGACTAGTTATTAATCGCACTATTTGGTATCTTATGAATCTTTATAAGATTTGAAAATGAAAAAAGATTCAAAAATAATATTAACATTTCATCGTTATGATTTAAGTCGAGGATTGTACCCTCTCCCACATCTGAGCCAATAAGCTCTCACCAAGGGCCACCAAGGCCTCACCCAAAGCCAATGATAGTTGCCCGGCTTTGGGAAGGCTTGGTTAACCTCCGCCGAATCTTCTCACCAAAACAAGGGCTCGGTGAGTTTGTGGTTTTTTTAATTAATTTTTAGATTTTTTTTAATATAAATTCAATTATATTTTCGTGACAAATTTTAAGATTTCCGGTTCATGTATTCAACTTAAGAATTATGGTAACAAGAAAAGGAAAAAAATATTATATATTCCACATGGCACGTGCGGAGCGCGTGTCATCTTCTTCTTCCTCTGATGCTTTCGTTTGCCCCCGTGTCCATCGGCGACGGCGACAGCAAAACCGCCATTAGATCGCCGCCGACGCTTTGGGAGCGACATTCTCTTCCTCGATCTTAGGGATCTCCAGAAAACCCTTCCTTTGCCGCAACGGTCCGAGGAACTTCCCGCCCCGCCGGAGACTTTCCCTCGCGTTTTGGGACGGCGGGTTCAACATGAGGCTCGGCCAGAGTCAGGGCCACCTGAATCAGTCCCAGAAGACGGCGCTCGCTGGACTCGTCGCGGTCCTGCTTCCGGTCTTCTTTCCGAACCTGTTCAAGCCCCTGGGGCGGGCTTCGCCTTCCATGTTCTCCGTAGGTTTCTCTCGCTTTTCCGTGAAGTCCCTCTCGCTAGGGTCTTTGGCCGTCGCTTGGCGTGATTTGATGAGGATTTGCGTTTTCGGGGATCATTGTGTTGGTTTTCAAGTCGGTGCCTCACCGGTTCAGTGATCGTCAGTGATTTTTTTTCATACATAAGTTCTGGAAGCGAACAGTGATTACCAAGTCATGGACTGTTCTCTGCTAATTGCTATTGAACGCGCGGGGAACATGCCGTGTAGTTTTCGTATGCGTCTCTAGAAAAGTATACCGGATCGGTAGTACGAGAAGGAAGTCTTTTTAGATTTATCTACGCTATTTTTCATAGTTAATGTCTTAATTATCCGTTTTTAAGCGTTGCACATATGAATTTTATGTTTGTTTTTAAAAAAAATTCTGCTAACCCAACTTTTTAGAAGTGCTATGTGTATATATGCAGTAATTAAAGGAACCGTTGCATGCAGGAATGGAATGCTCCAAAACCCAGACATTTGCCTCTGCTAAAGGCTGCCATACAGCGGCAAATTGTGAGTTAGCGACATTCTTAACATAATTATTGAAAGGGAAATAATATTGGTCTGTCATTTGATCTTTCTTTTCCTTTTTTTTGTTTTTCCTATTTTAGCCCTTCAGACAACAGTTGGATCTATGGTCTCCGTTGCCTGATCAAGGATGGAAGCCCTGTATTCGGTCTGCAGATGATACGCGTGAGTGCTAGAAGCCACAGCTCCAGAGTCCTTTGTCTAGCATTGTGTTCTTTTAAAATTTTACCTTGTCTGCTTCCTTTATTACATAAGTTATTCTTGGTTGGTTTTAAATATTTAAGGATGTCCTTCTGATATAATATTCTGGACAGCGCTGCCTGGGAAATCTATGGGCTACATCCAGGTTTTTCTTGATGGAGGCTTGAACCAGCAGAGGATGGGGGTAGGTTCTTTTGTGTTGTTTGATGCATATGCTTTTTGTAAAATTAGCGGTAAGGATATGCATGTGTGATCGGTGTTGTTCTATTCTTGTATGACGCTGATTTCACCTCATCAATGACATTGTTTGCCCCTTACTCTTTTGTTCCGCCTTAAAGATCTGTGATGCAGTTGCTGTTGCCAAAATCTTGAATGCCACACTGGTGATTCCACATCTCGAAGTTAATCCTGTGTGGCAAGATGCAAGGTACTTGCTGATCTAATCTGGCCTGAACTATTTCCTCTGGTCTTGCATATGAGTGGAGTAATGATTGATTTGTGTTTCATTTCTGAAGTTCATTTTCAGACATATTTGATGTGGATCACTTCATCAGTGCATTAGAAGGTGACATTTCTATAGTGAAAGAGCTTCCTAGCGAATATTCTTGGAGCACAAGGGAATATTATGCTACAGGGATTCGAGATACCAGAATTAAGATGGCACCTGTTCATGCTTCAGCAAACTGGTATCTGGAAAATGTCTTGCCTATTCTGCAAAGGTCGGTGTGTCAGATTTCCTGGATTGGAATGGATGTCTCAACATCTTATCCTCTCTTATAATGCATTTATTCATTGATAAAACACTTATATGATTCTATAATCTTAAGAATGCTGGAGTTCTACTCCTTTTCATTGAAATCCCTTCTTCCTTATTGTTTCTTGTTTTGTGTTCATTCAACTGGAGCATGTGGTTCTTTACTTTGCTGATGGCAGTCACCTACAATAATATTCTTGCTAATGCCATCCTCATGTTTAATATATTTAGATACTTTGATCACTGTAGAAGAATGTGAGTTTTTAACTTGGGAGGCATATATTGGATCTGTAAGGCAATAAAATGAAATGATAAGATCAAATTAGGTAAAAGGAAAATTTGGAACTTAGTTTGGCATTAAACTGTTGGACATTACGTAAATGCCTGCAGAATGCACAGTTCATTGCATTGTACCTTCATATGTCGGAACATCAACTCAAAAAAAAAAAAAAAAAGCTCAGAAAACCTTTTGCAGGGAATTCAGTGCTTCTTGTTGGCTTAAGTTGCATTAAAGTTGGAAGCTCCATAAACATCCATTGAATGTGAAGAAATTTGAGCTCTCATATCTCAATTAAATTCATGGGGTAGTTGGATTTCTTTAGGATCTACTGCATTTGGAAAATAGCCATTTACAGAGGGAAAGAGAAAATATTAATGCAACAATAAACGGAGCAAGGAAAGTGAGAAACATGATGAGGTGTACAGAGAAAGTACCATGGAAGACCAGAAAACAGTTGTAATGATTTGAAAAGAATAGATGGGAACCTAGATTGAAATGCTTCAAGTGAAATCAATTCACCATTAAAGAGCAGCAATTTCCAGCACTTCCATATGTGGAATCTCCCAAGTTAATTTTCTCTATAAGTGGTCCACACCAGATCACATCCTGGTTACTTGACTGCAACTGTAGCAACTGCTAATCTTTTTGGAATACCCTTTCTTGTGTGAGAAAGGGATCCTTGGTGCAACAGTTAAGTGGTCACTGTGTGACCTGGAGGTCATGGGTTCTAGTTGTGGAAACAGCCTCTTGCAAAAATTGCGAGGTAAGGTTGCATACCTTAGACCTGATGTGGTCCTACCCTTTCTTGCACATAAGGGGAGCTTTGTGGAACTGGCAGCCCTGTTCAACCAATTTTATTTGTAACTGAAGTGGACAACTCATGCGTCTTGCTGCAAACCCAAATTGATAATGCTGCCAGTAGGTGACCATCATTTTTAGTTAAAAAATTTGAGTTTTTCCTTGCCATTTAAAGATAGCTGGAACTTTTGCATCCATGCTGAATAATCAGTCATTGGAAATACATTAGACAAAAGAATAGCAACATGAGACAGTTTTCATTGTGCAGATTTGGAATTGCTGCTATTTCCCCATTCTCTCACCGTTTAACCTTTAACAATCTCCCACCAAACATCCAGCGCTTGCGATGTAAAGTCAACTTTGAAGCACTAGCTTTTGTTCCTCACGTCAGAGAATTGGGTGAGACCCTTGTAAGTCACCTTCGTTACCCTGTTACAGAAAGTCAAGCAATGGGGAACTTATTTGTGAAAGACAGAAGAGAGGAGATGAGAAATCAGGGATCAGGAAAGTTTGTTGTGTTACATCTGCGTTTTGATAAGGTATGATACTTCCTTAGAGAGATGACAAGCGTGATTTTCTTTTTTATTTTTGGGAAAATACCAGAAGCCTGTCTGACTTTTTACCCAATGACCAAAAAAATATCTCTACTTCCGAATTAAGAACTTTGCTACCTCAACTAAACAAATGCATGCATTTTTTTACCATGTAATTTTCACTTTCCAAAGGTGCCCTCCCTGTGATCTCACATCTACACACATCTAAACACTAATCAACAAAGCACAAACCCTAGCATCCTTCTCAGCCACCACAGCCCTGCCGACCACTGCCATGTTCTCTGGCTAGTCACCCTGCCCCCTCCAGTGCCATAGTCTTTGGCTAGTCACCCTGCCCCCTCCAGTGCCATAGTCTTTGGCTAGTCACCCTGTCCCCTCCGCCGCCACCTCAAAGCCACCAAACCCAGATTCATCTCCATCATTCCGTTTTCCAGGATTGTCTCTCTGTCTCAAGGATGAGTCACCACCACCACGCCTGGGGGGCCTTGATCTGAGGTCGCCTATGGCGTCGCGACCTCATATGAAAAATGGGGGAGAAGAGTATGACCTATAAAAATAGTGACATGCAGCACAAATAAGGAGATGCGACTCCCCATTACTTTAGCTGCATCCTATTACCAAAGTTTACCACAATTTCCAAATAATTTTGCTTTAAATGATTAAGAATTTGAATGAATGCGAATTTTGGATTCTTTAACCAGAATGAATGGAACCCCCTTTTAGTGTATGTTAACATGTAGAAAGACGTGAGAGTGTGTGATGTCTACCAAAAATGACCCAGTGATCTGATCAATTGAACTGTCACTTAGATGCCAGATCAGTTCTTCCTTTGGTTCGGTTTTAACGACTCTGATTGAAGGCTGTGCCTTTGGCTTGGTTTGAATTCATGATTCATTTGCAGGACATGGCAGCTCATTCAGCATGCGATTTTGGTGGGGGTAAAGCTGAAAGAATGGCCCTTGCCAAGTACCGTCAGGTAATATGGCAGGGAAGGGTGGTGAACTCCCAATTTACCAATGAAGAACTAAGGAGTCAGGGTCGTTGTCCTTTGACACCCGAACAGATTGGGTTGCTGCTTGCAGCTTTAGGTTTCAGCAACAGTACACGACTTTATCTTGCTTCTCATAAGGTAACTTTTGGTAATTATCTACAAGGCACGTAGGTGCTTATTAAACCATTTTAAGCCAAGAATTGATAGAGTTCCATGGGCATTATTACGACGAAAACTTGTCTGTTTTGGAGTTGAGATGCAAACTAGCAATAAATTTGCAGGTGTATGGAGGAGAATCAAGGATCTCAACCTTACGCAAACTGTTTCCACTAATGGAAGACAAGAAAAGTCTCTCCTCTGCAGAAGAACGAGCCAAGGTCAAAGGCAAGGCTTCTCTACTGGCTGCAGTTGATTATTATGTAAGCATGCAGAGCGACGTCTTCATCTCTGCTTCTCCAGGAAATATGCACAATGCTGTGGTAAGAACCTGACAACCCATGTCTTGTCTCCTTGAGTACCTGCAGTTTATTTAACTTATATCGACAGAATCCTGATAAGAAGTCTAGAATTTCCTGCAATAGGACCTCGGGCAAATTTTCTTCAACAAGCTCTAGTGCCTTCTAACTTTCTTTCAGTACAAAATCAGTTATTTAAGCGGTTACTTTTGATTGGCATCATCAGCTAGGACATCGAGCGTTTTTGAACTTCAAGACTGTAAGGCCAAACATGGCGCTTCTGGGGCAGCTCTTTCTCAATAAAAGCATGGAATGGTCAGACTTCCAGCATGCTGTCATAGAGGGACATAAAAATAGACAGGGACACATTCGATTGAGAAAGGAGAAGCAGTCCATATATACATATCCCGCTCCCGATTGTATGTGCCAAGCTTAGAGGATCGAAGTAGAGATTCTTACGTAGCTCCTGGCATCTCTGATTAAAGAGCATGCTGCATCATGTGATAGTTAAACGCATCTGCTCGGTAGCATCTTTAAGTAACTCGTTGGCCTATGCCGCACGGAATTTTAATGTCGATCTCTTTCCCTTTCCCGGTTTGTCTTTTGAGCTTTATACTTGTAGCCGTGGGTTTTGTTTAAAATGATTTTCTCACAAGTAAGGAAAGAATAAGCTGACTTGGTATGCATTTATTGGTTGAATGTCAATGACAACTTGCTGCCGGTTGGTGATGTGGACAAAAATAAAAAATTAAAAATATAAGTCTTTTTTTCCTTTTTCTTTTTTTTCTCTCATTCTACTCTCTTCCCATTACTCTGTCAGCGGCCATGGACCTCGGATTTCCAGATTTCCGCAAGCGCTGACGACTCCGCCAGCGGCCATGGCTGAGCCAGTTCCTATGTCATCGCTGCGGGCTTGCAACCACGCCGCCCACAAGCACATGTTGCTCGCGGCCAGGCTCGTCCTTTGCTAGATCCAGAGCCATGCTGCTGCTTCTGCGAACGGCACGGGCAAGGCAGGCATAGGCAAGGCATAGACCGGAGTATTCCCCTTTGGAGCCTATACATCTCGTGCTAGGTCCTCATTGGACAGAGCAAAACCAACAGATCTCCCTCATTTTTTACTCTCCAAGCAGACATCATGAGCTGCCATACAAAAGAAGTGGAGGATGCCTGGGAGGCAGACGAGGAAATCTGAATTTATCTTCTCCGTTGTTTAAGCCGATTGCTGCGGTAATACGATGTGGGCGTAGCCGAGCAGAGAGGAGGATTCCAGCGCAACGACTAGCCCAGTACGGATCTGCAAATCTAAGCGCTCGCAGCCAAGGCTGTCATTGGCGTCATCTAAGCCTCTCCGTCATCACAAGCACCAATCTGGAAGTCTGAACGAATCTGACGAGGACGCCCTGAGCGTGGGCTGTGGATGGAGAGCTCACCTGTGGTCATCGACTCATCGGTGACCGGATTGAGGAGATGACGGTGGCCATTAGGGGCTGTGAATGGAGGAGATGGCGAAGACAGAAATTCCAGCTAGATTTTTATTTCATATTTTTCCATATCATCATTGCATGTCAAGTTGCGATTGGATTTCAGTGAAAAAGCAAGTCACGTCAACCTATGTACGTCAGCCCATGGTACTACGTGACCTACTTTATCCTACCTCATATGGGAACGTATATCCACTTGAAACTGCGAATTGGCATATCACACATTGTCAAGTTCAGATGTGCTAGATCAGAGCACAAATTCTTCATTCAATTGATTATTTACAAGCAGTTAATTTAAATTGGGAGTGTATCAGCATATGCAGCCTTCAAAAAATACAGCTGCATGCACTTCTTTGCACCATTCCAATCAATCAACAGCATCATGTGAAAAATCGGCACTAACCAATTTCCTCTTTAGTGTCAACGAACATTCGGTTGGTGCTAGGAACTAGATGATACATGGCCATCTTTCTTCTCCTTCCCACCTGCAGGCAGCCCAGCACCATTCCTTTGGGCAGCCAATTCCTTAGTCTCAGAAGGAGCAGATGGCGTTGTTTCTTCTTCAATGGGCAGTGTCCGTTTCGATCCCTCCAGAGCGACTCCCAGAACAATATTCTCTTCCAAAGGAGGCCTCGCCATTGATGTTGACGCAATGGGCCTTTCTCCATCCTCCTTCAGTGGTTTGGGAGTAGGATCTACCCTTCCACGTCCAATTTCTGTTGGAACAACTGCAGAATCCTCTGAAGGTTCCCCTGTTGGATTCACATCCTTTGCATTCGTTTTCAATACATCCTTCGAGGTTTCTAATGTTTTCTCCTTCTGTGGTTGCTGCACTTCAGTATTTATCTGGCTTTGAGGGTCAGAAGTCGATGTTGCTGAAACCTTGGCACCAGAGTTTGGGGTTGCTGGTCCATTGACTTTATCATCTTTTCTCGAGTCAACTGATGATGTAGATCCAACCTTTGAATCTTCTATCAAGTCAGAAGTTGAGTTCATTTCAGCCTTGAGATCTTTATCTTCACTGGCACGGGTCCCCTTGGTTGAGGCCTTACTTTTGTCATCACCATTGATTTTATCAGAAGGTTCAATCAAAAGGAAGGGACGATTTGCTGCTGCTCTGGAACGAGTGAAGATCGCATCAGCAAAAGGCACATTTTCTAGGTCAGCTTCGCTGTATATTTTCTGAACTGTGCGGATGGGGGTAGCGAGTCGTGCACGATGATGACTGATAACCCTAAGAAGATCCAAGAGTATAGCTTCCTGTTTCATTGCAAGGTTGCAAAATGTTGAGTAGAGTTTCCATAACAAGAATTGATAACATAAATAACATACACTCAAAATTCAATAACGAACATCTTCAGCTCACTGAGATATGAAAGCAGCTAGGTAACCCTCAGAAGCATTTGTAACCAATTTTCTTTATTGCATACAAGTAGCCAAATATGCTATGTTCAAGAATTTAACTTAAATAAACAATGGTCCTTTGTCTTTGGCCAACAATATATATTGCATAATGTTCCCTCAGACTCAAAAAGAAGAAAAAAGCTTGGTTGTGAGAATCCTAACCCTACAGAAACTGATCACGATATAGGCTAAAAAACCAAACGGAAGAGAAAAAACTGCAACTGCTATGGTTACAAATATTACAACCTCAAGGAGGTACAGTTGGACACTTCTGTCATGCATAATTTGGAATAAAAGCCAATCAAAAGTCAAGCCACACTGGTACAGTTTTTTGCAACTTAAACCATTGCAGCCCAGGAAATGTAGGGATATGGGTCATGCTACAAGAAAGTGGCTGGTAGAATTAAGGAGGCTTTAGATTGCATGGACTGCACAACTTTTATAAGTTCCAATCATTGGCGCACGTAGAAAGTTCAACAGGATAGTTACCATTTTCTTTATTCCAACTTCCACAACATACTGCAAATGTAGAAAGTTCAACAGGATTGTTACTACTTTCTTTGTTCCAAATGGAACAGGCTGACCATTAAAAAGCCCTCCAAGACTCATATTGATGAACCTATTTCATGATAATCTAGTGTATGCTACACATAAACATGTATAAGCAACAAATGTACATTTCCCTGAGAAAAACAAGCACTGGAAAAGAATAAAGACATAATGATAATCAAACATCTATATAAAACAACAAAAAGAACAGCAGTATCATGACAAATGTTGTCGAAAGTCATAATGGCATAGGCGTATAGGTGCATATTTACCTTGACACATAGGTACTCTTCAAAATGTGATGTTTTTACAAAGCAAGATATCAATATCTGCAGGCCCAGATAATTCAGATAAAAGGTTAAACAATATATACAAGAATAATCATGCCAAGATATTATAATAAAGAGCAGCGATCCATCATGCCAAGACCTTTTTTTTTTCTTCTTTTTCTGCCAGAGTCCTTTGACTATGGAAGATAAATATAGTACAAGAGGTAGCATTAACTAAGAGAAGAATAATTATACTTATTATATTGAATATATCATATCCAAGTCTTTATTCACTCTTGAGAGTAAAATCAAAAGAAGATAAGGTAGTGATCCATCCCTCCAAGACTATAGGAAAGAAAATATCAAAGAAAAGGTGCATTTAGGGAGAGAAGAATGTCATTTTCCTTAAATATTTCCACATCCAAGTCCTCATGCACTATTAGGAGCAAAATCAGAACATGGGCTACATAGTTTTTATAACATCTGAAAGTTTACATCATAATCAGATTTATGTGAAAAAAATGACCTCAAAGAGTGAAAAAAAAAAGGTACTTCGTACTAAAGAAAAGGCCAATCAAACTCTCAACAAACATTTAGCATGTAATTCTTTTTGGCAAAGTACCACAGCATGTTTCATGACCAAAAATCAGATTAATGATTTACAATAGAATTTGTCTTGCAAAAAATCAATGTCCTTTATATCCCAGATGATACACTAAAGCCAAAGAATTACCATTAAAGCCTGATTTTCTGGATTGATATTTTCCAGAAATACTCTTCGGTGCAACTTCTGCTGCTCCACTTGAGGGTTCTTGGCCAACACTTTGCGCATATCAGCGACAATATTCTGTACAAACGAAAATATGGACAAGTCAAAAAACTGAAAGCATTAAAAAAAAACTCGACATCAGTGGGTGAATCATGATTTTCTCACATTTATCTTATGAACATCCAGGTGACTAACAGCAAGGTGTGTCTTGATGCGCCAATGAGTCTTCTGGCTAAGATTCCTCACGACACTTACAGTGAACTTGTGGTTTGGAATGTGCACTGCTTCACGATCATCACCTCTAATTATGGTTGGAGACCACCAACCAACATGCTGGTGTTTTCCAAATTTAGCAAAATGATTAGAAGTTAAAATAAGAAAAACTAATATACTTGTTCATTAGTCCCAAGTGATGATTTCTTTAACTGGATTAGGATAAGAAAATCAAAGCTCATACCTCAACAGTACCAGAGACTTCATAGCCTTCAATCTTGGTTTGAATCCATTCGTTCACGATGAATGGTCGTGTAGCATGAATCATAATACTTGAAAGAAAATTCGTAAATATCTGAATGCACCGATAAATAAAAGTAGAAGTCATTACACAAATAAGTTAATGGCTAAAGCTGATGTCACAGACAGATAATTAAATCCCTATTCCTCAACATCATATGTATTGAAAAACAGTTGCTCACCTCACGACCAGCAAGGGTGAGAAGTACTGTACCAAGACCCCCAGCCGTCAGCCACCTCTGTGTGGAGAATCCAAGTAACTCCATAAACAATGATATTGCAGCAACCCACACTGCACTGTAAATAGCTTTTCCAGCAAAATTGAAACCCATCTGCCACACAAGAAGAAAATCATCAAAGAGGGATTTCCTTTTTACCAGGAAGCTTCCAAGACAACCATATCATCCTGTGAATAATATGCTCCAATGCCAGACGAACGCAATGTTGCAGCTAACAAGTAAAACATTTTTACACTCTTCCTATACTCTGAAACTGATACAGATAGCACTTACATGCGCAGATGCATAGCCATTACTATCAATGTTAATGGAGACTCATGAGCGAGACTTGAAAGCAAAAGAAATCATACATGTCTTGCATCGCTGGCATCATTTGCTTCCATATAGTACTTCTGTACTTGCTGAATGATGCTGAAAAGGGGACATCCATACCAAATACTTAATCGCAATGGTTACACTTAAGAAAAGGAAACCTTGAAAAGTTTCAGTATAATCAGACATAGGAACACAACAGATGAACATATAGTATCTTGTACTACCACAAAGGAAGGGCTAACAAAGGTTCAACATTGTAATTCTGAATCATGGACAGACTCTCAAATAATCTTCTCACTTTTTTAAGTTCTCATCGGAAGTCACCTGACTAACTGAAGACAGGTCGATATTTACTTGATTCCAAGACCAATTCGTAAAGATCAAACTCACCTTGATAAACAAAATGCAAAAGCCAGTACAGTCGACAATGATCGAACAAAAATAAGAAGCCGTTGCTTAACAGCTTGACTAGCTTCAGTCGGTAAAACTACTGGATCCAATGCTCTGTAACATAACCAATTCCAGTTTAGTACAATTAGACTTGCTGGGAATAGAACAAATGCCAACACATACCTAGACTCATAAAATAATGTATGCACCTGCAAAGTAGAGTCACTCCAGTCCATACTATCAAAGGTTGGAAATATGATGTCAGAATATAGCGTGTACTGCTCTTCTTCCAACTGTTGTCATTTTTCTGCATAAATTCGAAATAAATGTTAAAGCATATTATTTAATAAATAGATCTGTCAGAAAAGGAAATAATTATAGGAGAATAAATTGTGTTTACATGAAGAAAGACAACCCTAACAAAACGCAGGAGTGGACCAAGACCCCATGCAGCAAATGCAATGACACCAACTGCTGGGACCAGCTTAAATACCAAAGGGCTTCCACCCAGAGAGTCAAATGACCTGCGCGTAGCACATTAAAATCAAATTGTTAAATATTATCAGGAACTCTGAAGAAGTAACATATTCGATTAGCACCACTTTGTTCCAGCTAAAAGAAATTAAAAAAATAAAAAAGAAAAAAGAATTAGAAACATTTATGGAGAAATAAGTTTTCCTCACTCAATTAGAAACAACTGAATTACCAATTAGGGTTTTCTTTAGACAGAGAGAACATTGCAAATAATATCAAGACAAATATTAGGTCTTTAGATTTATTGATGGCCCTCAAGGAGCCATATGAGGTGGTAAATATGCTATTTAGGCACTTGGGCCCGCTTGGGTCACATCTAGACAAGTACAAGCAAGGAAAAGAAATGTCTGACACAATCGGGGATTCGATTTAGTGCTTAACTGAAATGGCCACCCTAATCGAACTGACAAAGCTATTTTCTCTTGCTTTGTTCCCTAAACCTCCTGGAGTAAGCCATCAATCTAGCAGATAGTGAATTGGAGAAGAAAGAGGAATACCTTGTCAAGACTAGAGCAACAGATTTTACAACTGGGACTTCTTTTCCGCCACCAGGCACAAGAAAAGACCGGCAGAAGAAAATTTTATGTCTAGAAGATATGGGACGTACTGGCCCACGTCCCTTGCCTAAAAGACGAAGACGCCATGCATCTTGCCGCTGTAAATGCCACATAGAAATTCAGTCTATTGAACTATCATTCAACAAATTCTCAAAGCTTCATCATACATGGAGATACAAAATAGATATGCAAGCACCAGAATATCATAAAATAACTGCCAAAGCAGGCTTCATATCTGGAAAGGAAAATTTAAAATAAAGAAAAGAATGCATGGACATGTGCAGCTACAATGGACAGAAAATCATTTATTTTTAGAGTGCAGAATAAGTAACAGAAAGAATATTAATGACGACATAAACGACAGGCAAAGATAAATTTCAGATTACAAGTATCAAACCCCGCATATCCATACCAAAGAATGCGATGAGAGATTGTTGCCCACAGACAGTAGCCGGCCTTTTTGCAGAACACTCTGCGTAATGGACAGAAAGAAGAATGAAATTAGCAGTGACAAAGAAAGCAAAAATAATTCGAATAGCTGTAGCCCGACGCTCTCTTACATTGTTTTGGTAACAGCATTTTGGATCAAGGAAAATCCCTAGTTCACGGGACAACTGCATGGAACTAGAATGGGCCATCATAGGAGAAGTGAAGAAGCCACCAGGAAGATGATAGATGACACAGATTCAGTTCAGATAAGTTCAAACCACAAAAAAATGCCCTCGTAAGGAATCGGCACTCCAAATTTCAAACTGCCGAAACAAATATATCGCCTGCAAAAAGTAAGAAGATTATGGGGAAGGAATTAAATTTATACCAAAATAGGCCATGTTCAGTGTTTGATTTGCATTCAGGGTTTTGCACTAAGCAATTAATAAAGGTCTCAAATTCATGCATCTAAATCTATAAGCAAGCACCATCCTGACTATAATGCATAGAACACATTCTCAATCTGGCTGTACGTGACAATCACGATGAAGCTATAACCCATTAAATTATGAGGGTGACTAGAAGAAACTAAAGACTACTATTATGATAATCGACAGAAGCACACTCTTCCAGCATTAGCAGAAGAATCTAAAAGCACCAAACAAAATAGATGTGGACACCTGACAATAAGATTAAGGCGCGGAAGCCATGGAATATTAGAATTCAAAACCTTTTAAGTCTCCTTCAAACAGCATTGGCCACGTCTTACAAAACCTAAGGTTCGATCCTAACATGAGCTACCATGCATCCAAAGAACTCATACTAGACCGTTACTGCAAAAAGAGCATACAGGTAAAAGACTTTCCCACATCAACTGCGATTTCTGGCAACTGCCACCGCACACATATCGCAAAATGCCTCGGCACCCTAAGACCTTACACGCATGATCAGCAGAACACTGTCCCTCGATCCTGTGATCCGTAATTTTACGCACCAGACAGGTACATCCCCAAAAAAGATTTATGATAAATCCTATGCACCGTGATGAAAATACTCTCCTGAAAAAATAACGGGCATAGTTCATAACAGTCAAATCCCAAGCTCTGCACTACTTACTTGCCGGCAATTCCGGCCTATAATCAGTCAACAACTTTGAAAAATAAAAACTGTTCCAGAGTTCTAATTTCGACCGTTTCCACAGTTTTAGGACACTGTTGTCCCGCAACAGTACGCAATCGAAATCGCGGGCTCACTCGGCAGCCGAAACGCTAGGGTTTCGAAAATGCGACCTCGTCACCAAAACGCGCACCGACAATCAATCGCCGCCCGGTTCCTCGACGTACCTGCCCGGGCAATCCGACCTCTACCCGCACGAAACCACGGCTACGATCATCCCTCGGAAAAGCCAGAAGAGATTGCTCGGGAAAAGCACGTCCAACCCGCCGAACAAAGAACTCGCGACGAGGCAAAGAGAGAGGAGCCGCCGGCGTTATTTTTTACCGGAAAATCAACAGGAACTTTCCCGGAAAAATCGGACCGAACACGCGAGAGCGGATCGGCGTTTACCTTGGCGAAGTCGCGAGCGAGGCGTGCGAATCGGATTAAAAAAATCTCTCTCGGGTTCGTCGACGGTTCGGTTTCCTTCAAATGGACGCTAACAGCCGAGATTTTGTGGCGAGGGGAGGCGCGCTGTAGCGCTTCCCCCGCTAACGTGCACAGGGTGCGTATTGCCCCCCCGGGAGCCGACGTGGCCCAATGAGATCGGGAGTTTCCGGATGTGAGCGGGGGAGGTGAGGCCCGCGGAGTTTCGGAATTTGCAACGTGGTTTACGTGGCGGATAGACGCGCTTCCGTGTTTGGGTTCGCGTCTGAAATTTCTCTTGCGGAATATTTACGGTTTTGCCATTTCTGTGTTTTTTAATTTTGTTTATTTCTGGATATTTTCGCTTGTCTAGTTTCCGCTTCTCAAAGGCGACGGCACGTAAGGCAAAGACTTTCAGGGTCAAATAATAAATTATTATGTTTACGGATTGTCTTTTCAGCTAAAGTTGAGATGAGCCGCCCCCACAAGTCGAACTTCATGCTTCATCCATATTGAGATTCGAAGTGCCATTTTTTTAACCCAAAAAAAGTAAATGAATAATTGGGAAAAGTATATTATTTAACCAAATAAATAAGTTTGACTTTTATGCTTTGTTTGGAAGACAGAAAGAAGAGGAAAATGTGGAAGTAGGCAGAGAAAATTCTTTTCACAAAACATTTGAATTTTCTCAAACTTTTTGGACACGCCTCTCATTTTCTTCCCTTCTTCTCTCATAAAAACAACAAATTAAGCTTACCAATTCATTTTTTAGAAAATTTCAAATAAAGACCTGAAGTGTTTTCTTTTTTCAAAGAAAATGTTTGGAATGCCCTTATTTTCTCAAATAAGAGCTTGAAGTTAATATTATTTCAAATGAGGGCCCGAAATGGCCATATCAGTCTACAATAAGGGTCTAAACTTACCAATTATGAAGGGCAATTTTGTCTTTTTAAATTTTACAAATTTTTCAGTTTTTCTTTCTTTTTTCTTTTTTAATAAAGGAAAACTCACCAGCTGCAAAGGCCATAGCCTTCCCACCTATGGCCGTTGCCCCATCGCCAGTGGGGCAGCGGCAATGGTCAACAGAGTCGCTGATGCCTATGCAAGGCAATCTGGTAGTTATGTTTCTCATCATTATTTGGAAGACCACATCAAATACACTTGAGATTTATTTGTGGGATCAAAGCAAACAAGAGATACCAACTATTGCTACATTCGACTTCGCCAAGCAAAATATCTCTAAATCGGCCTCAAAATTAGATTCATTTTCCTCTGAAAATACTTCAACCTCTAAGCCACAAGCACCAATATCCCACTTACCTACTATCTTTATGGCTGACCCCTGAAGCAAAAATGGAATCAAATCCATTCAAGCCAGAAAATAGTACACCTTTGTGACCCAAACCTAGAACAGAGGTCTACAACCTCAAAATACTACTTCACACTTGATGATATCCCATATTGCAAATGACCAAAAAGATTACAAGAGTTTTATGCTTGACTCAACACTAAAGTAGTTTTGGTTAAAAGTCGGTATAATATATTGACTGAGTTCGTGAGTAAATTTACTAGAAGCCTAAAAAATTGGTGGAGAACTATTTTTGATCGGGATCAAATAACATTTCTACTTCAAATAGATTTTTATTATGTGATCCAGATTATCCACTAATTCTTTATTGGTAAATCAGAAGTTCTTCTTGTGCTTAAAAGAAGATTTTTTTTTTTAAAGAAAATGCAACTTCTTAAGAAAAAAGCATTTGAATAAGTATTTTTAAGGAATGCTTAAATTATTTTATGCTCTTAGAGCTTATCCAAATCTAAAGCAAGTATTCTTGACCTCCATTCCAAAAGAAATTAGACAAATTGTGGAAAGATTCATTCAGAATAAGCAGAAGATCGTTGCTAATGTTCATATTGGAGAACTCCAGCAGGAAATACATTGGGCTCTTGATGATCTTTGCATTTGAATGAAGACTTTTAGGAGTTATCTTAAGAGCAAAAAAGAACTTGATCGGGCTTGTCAAAAGCGTGAGTTAAGAATCAAATGTTTAAAGAAATATTATTGTGATGATCCTTCTTATAGTGATCAATGTAAGAAGCGAATACACTTCATAAGATTCTCTTTAGGCCATATAAGGAGAAGGCGTAAATGGTGATTCTTGCGGAAAAAAACGCATTGGAAGGGTTTCTTCTGGAAAGCGTAGAAAATTTGAGAAGTGTTATATCTACAACAAGAAATGGCATTTTGCAAAGAATTGTCCAAAAGCCTAGTGTAGAAATTCTCATTTGATTCAGAAAATGAAAACATAGACTAAAGTGTCACTCTAGGACGATGATATGGAATCAGTCTTCTCTGAACCTCCTATAATCCAAGATCTTTATGCATACACTCATTCTATTCTCTTATATTTCCCTATTAAAATATATCTATCCAAATATGATAAGCCTATTTATGTTATTGTCCTCATTGACATTGGAGACAATGTTTCTAGTCTTGATACAAAGATACTTCCAAAAATACTGGACTTCATATACCCGATATTTTAACTTTGCTTCTGGATATACCTTTGCTATAAAAGTTCAAAGCATACTCATCACCATATAATTCTTTCCTAGTATTCGGTCACTACCAAAAAAAGATGGAACGGTTGTTATTAAATTTAGTAAGGAAAATGAAGAAGCCACTTTTTCTATCTTTCCTATTTTTTTATGATGCAACATTGTGCAACTAATGTTCCAGTTGATGATGGCCATGCAAATCCAAAGCCTATGATTGAGTCTTTTGACCAACAGGGACGACCCATCCATTATTACAAAGATCTCCGAACAAGACATTGTTTTTGGGATCTTGATTATCAATGTTCCCTCTAGATGAAGAAGAGGATGATAGACCATCTAAATGAAAGAAAAGGTCAAAAGATAAACTTTACCAAAGTTACCTTGATAGAGACTCCATCGTCGTATTTGTTGGTGAATATGGAGGAAATTATCAATTCATGGTCTCGTACGAACCATCTCGATCACACCCTCCTCCACTAGTCCCTTAACCATGTGAACCTCTTCCTCCTCTTTAGTAACCACCCAAAAAGAAACCTTTACTATAAAAGCCAATTGTCTCACCTTTCTACAAACCCATCTGCAAATTGATTAAGAAGAATTCTTTTCCTCTAGAAGTACCCAAAACACCCTAGCTCCAATGTTTCCCAAAGCAAGAACCACCTCCTATCCTTCCATCTGTTTGTATGTTCCAATTTTCAAACTTTTCACCTTTGGAAAGATCTAATTCTAGTGCCTCATTCCTAGCATTAGAAGAATTTACAAAGGCTCAGCATTGGTTCTGTCATATGCCTAAGGTCTCGAATTCTATAGATATTAATTATCATAGGAGACAAAAGAAAGTTATGGCTTCGGAGGCTGTTTTGAATTGGCAGCCAGAAAATATTTTGGTCTAAAACAATGTCCTCAAGGAAATTGACACCAAATTTTCAACTATCCAAGCTCTCAAAGTTGAAAGACTCATCATAGAATACAGAAGGCAAAAGGATAGAGATGGTTTGGACAACTACGAAGTCTGAAGCATTAAAGAAAAAGAAGTATGAAGAATTTAAAGCCACAAGGAAAATGGAGTTTGAAGCAACGTGAAGAATAGAAAAACTTGGCCTAAAAGCATTATTTGGCACTATTTGACATTATTTGGCACTATTCATGTATTATTTAACATTGCGGAAGTTAAAAATTGTCTGTTAGAAGCAAGTTCTTCGTCTATTAATATAAGGGTCAAATAATTGGTCATTATTGGCCATAAAGAGTCTGTAAAATTTTCTTTAGTGTTTGTTTTATGTTATATGAGGCAGTGCTTGTAAACACTAAGGGGCAAAACACTCCCTTCCAAAAAATAAAATTGTATGGTTTGCTAAGAATCACAATCTTTTTTTTTTTGCTTGGTATGATTTTTTAAAACTAGGGATGTTCTTACCAATCTCGGTAGTATGTTCTACACTTGCCACAATGTAGAAACTCCTAAAATTTCTCATGATATGAGTCAACAAATGAAGAGGAATTTGGCAAATAATAGGCAATCCCTTCCGCTGTGCATGTGAGATAGCATACATGTCACTAAGGGTGTGCAAAAGAACCGGGACCCATCCGGACTGCCTGAAGCAGGACCGCAACCGCCTGGAACCAGTGGTTCTTAAGGGAATCGGTCCGGTTCCCGGTTCCATGGGCGGATCCACCCACCCGAATCGAACCGATTATATTATAATAATATATTAATTTTTAATATTAAAAAAATTGAAATTAACAAATCTAAAATTTAGGGCTCTAATCACCATCTTGTTTGACGTGCTTCCGTGTTTGGGTTCTCATCTGAAATTTCTCTTGCGAAATATTTATGGTTTTGCCATTTCTGGGCTTTTTTTATTTTTTATTTTTTTTCTGGGTATTTTCGCTTGTCTAGTTTCCACTTCTCAAAAGCGACGGCAAGCAAGGCAAAGACTTTTAAGGTCAAATAATAAATTATTATCTTTTCGGATTGTCTTTTTAGCTAAAGTTGAGATGAGCTGCCCCCACAAGTCGAACTTCATGCTTCATCCATATTGAGATTCGAAGTGCCATTTTTTTAACCAAAAAAAAGTAAATGAATAATTGGGAAAAGTAAATAATTTAACCAAATAAATAAGTTTGACTAGACTTTTATGTTGATCAAAAGCACTCCCTTTTTTTTTCCCGATAATTTGCCATATCATAAGTTTGACTAGACTTTTATGCTTTGTCTGGAAAATAGAAAGAAGAGGAAAATGTGGAAGTAGGCTGAGAAAATTCTTTTCACAAAACATTTGAATTTTCTCAAACTTTTCGGACACACCTCTCATTTTCTTCCCTTCTTCTCTCATGAAAATAACGAATTAAGCTTACCAAATCATTTTTTAGAAAATTTCAAATAAGGACCTAAAATGTTCTTTCTTTTTTCAAAGAAAAGGTTTAGAGTGTCATTATTTTTTCAATTAAGAGCTTGAAGTTAATATTATTTCAAATGAGGGCGCGAAAGAACCGTATCAATCTACAATAAGGGACTAAACTTACCGGTTGAAGGGCAATTTTGTCTTTTAAAATTTTACAATTTTTTTTAAGTTTTTCTCTCTTTTTTCTTTTTTTCTTCATTAAAAAAACCAAAGGAAAACTCACCAGCTGCAAAGGCCATAGCCTTCCTGCCTATGGCCACCGCCCCATCACCAGTGGGGCGGCGGCAATGGTTGACAGAGTCGCCGACGCCTATGCAAGGCAATCTAGTAGTTATGTTTCTCATCATTATTTGGAAAACCAAATGGTTGAAATGGAAAAATGGAGAAGACAAATTAAACTCATGCAAGATGGAAAATATGTCCTTCCTTCGGATCCATTTTCCCAACCTTGGCAAACGATTCCAATGGAACTAGGCCCTTTCAAGACTACATCAATTGCCTCAATATTGAAGAAGCTCCAAAGACAAATCAAAGAAATATTGTCATGCTTCAAAACTATATCATAGCAATGGAAAGGCAAAGAAAAATTAGTTAAAAAAAGAAATCGGCTCTTGAACCCTTTCAGGAGCCTCCCTCTGCTCATATGGTCTCAAATCCACTTGAGATTTATTTGTGAGATCAAAGCAAAAAATAGATACCAACTATTACTACATTCGACTCCGCTAAGAAAAATATCTCTAAATCGACCTCAAAATTAGATTCATTTTCCTCTGAAAATACTTCAACCTCTAAGCCACAAACACCAATATGGCCGATCCCCCTGAAGCAAAAATGAAATCAAATCCATTCGAGCCAAAAATAGTACACCTTTGTGACCCAAACTTAGAACAGAGGTCTTCGATCTCAAAATACTACTTCACACTCGATGATATCCCATATTGCAAATGGGCAAAAAGATTACAAGAGTTTTATGCTTGACTCAACACTAAAGCAGTTTTGGTTAAAAGCCAGTACAATATATTGACCAAGTTCGTGAGTAGATTTACTAGAAGTTTAAAAAATTGGTGGAGAACTGTTTCTGATCAGGATCAAATAACATTTCTACTTCAAATAGATTTTTATTAGGTGATCCATATTATCCACTAATTATTTATTGGTAAACCAAAAGATCTTCTTGAGATTAAAAGAAGATATTTTTTTAGAGGAAATGCTACTTCTAAAGAAAAAAGTATATGAATAAGCATTTTTAAGAAATGCTTAAATTATTTTATGCACTTAGAGCTGATCCAAATCTAAAGCAAGTATCCTTGACCTTCATTCCAAAAGAATTTAGACAAATTGTGGAAAGATTCATTCAAAATAAGCAGAAGATTATTGCTAGTATTCCTCCTAGAGAACTCTGGCAAGAAATACATTTGGCTCTTGATGATCTTTGCATTTGAATGAAGACTTTTAGGAGTTATCTTAAGAGCAAAAAAAAATTTGACTGGGCTTGTCAAAAGCATGAGTTAAGAATCAGATGTTCAAAGAAAGACTATTGTGATGATCCTTCTTGTAGTGGTCGATGTAAGAAGCGAAGACACTTTGGAAGATCCTCTTTAGGCCATATAAGGAGAAGGTGTAAATGGCGATTCTTGCGGAAAAAAATGCACTAGAAGGGTTTCTTTTGGAAAGCATAGAAAATTTTACAAGTGTTATATCTACAACAAGAAATGGCATTTTGCAAAGAATTGTCCAAAAGCCAGGGGTAGAAACTCTCATCTAATTCTGAAAATGAAAACATAGACTAAAGTGTCACTCTTAGATGATGATGTGGAATTAGTCTTCTCTGAACCGCCCAGAATCCAAGATCTTTATGCATACACTCCTTCTATTCTCTCATATTTCCCTATTAAAATATATCTATCAAAATATGATAAGTTTATTTCTGTTATTGTCCTCATTGACATTGGATCCAATGTTTCTATTCTTGATACAAATATACTTCCAAAAAATGTTGGACTTCATATACCCAATATTCTAACTTTGCTTTTGGATATACCTTTGCTATAAAAGTTCGAAGCAAACTCATCACCATACAGTTCTTTCCTAGTGTTAGGTCACTACCAAAAAAAGATGGAATGGTTGTTATTAAATTTAGCAAGGAAAAGAAAGAAGCCACTTCTTCTATCTTTCCTATTATTTTTATGATGCAACATTGTGCAACTGATGTTCCAGTTGATGATGGCCATGCAAATCCAAAGCCTACGATTGAGTCTTTTGACCAACAGGGATGACCCATTCATTATTACAAAGATCTCCGAACAGGACATTGTTTTTGGGATCTTGATTATCAATGTCCCCTTCAGATGAAGAAGAGGATGATAGACCATCTAGGAGAAAGAAAATGTCAAAAAATAAACTTTACCAGGGTTACCTTGATGGAGACTCCATTGTCGTATTTGTTGGTGAATACGAAGGACAATATCAATTCATGATCTTGTACAAACCACCTCGATCGCCTGTATGCTCCAATAATCCCTTAACCATGTGAACCTCTTCCACCTCTTTAGTAACCACCCAAAAAGAAACCGTCACCCTAAAAGCCAATTGTCTCGCCTTTCTACAAACCCATCCACAAATCGATTAAGAAGAACTCTTTTCCTCTAAAAGTACCCTAAACACCTTAACTCCAATGTTTCCCAAAGCAAGAACCACCTCCTATCATTCCATCTATTTGTATGTTCCAATCTTCATACTTTCCACCTTTGGAAAGATCTAATTCTAGTGCCTCATTCCTAGCATTAGAAGAATTTACAAATGCTCAGCATTGGTTTTGTCATATGCCTAAGGTCCCGAATCCTATAGATATTGATGACCATGGGAGACAAAAGAAAGTTATGGCTTCCAAGGTTGTTTTGAATTGGCAATCAGAAAATTTTTTGGTCTAAAATAATGTCCTCGGAGCAATTGACACCAAACTTTCAACTGTCCAAGCTCTCAAAGTTGAAAGACTCATCATAGAATACAGAAGGCAAAAGGATAGAGATGGCTAGGATAGCTAAGAAGTCTAAAGCATTAAAGAAAAAGAAGTCTGAATAATTTCAAGCCACAAAGAAAAAGGAGTTTGAAGCAATATGAAGACTAGAAAAACTTGGTTTAAAAGTATTATTTAGCACTATTTGACACTATTTGGCACCGTGTGCAAAAGTGAAAAATGTCTATTAGAAGCAAGTTCTTCGTCTATTAATATAAAAGTCAAATAATTGGTCATTATCGACCATAAAGAGTTTGTAAAATTGTCTTTGGTGTTTGTTTTATGCCTATATGAGGCCGTGCTTATAAACACTAAGAGGCAAAACGCACCCTCCCAAAAAATAATATTGTGGTTTGCTATGAATCCCCAAAAACTCTCTCCTCTCTTCTTTTTTGCTTGGTATAATTATTTAAAACTAGGAATGTTCTAATCAATCCTGGTAGTATGCTCTGCACTTGCCACAATGTAGAACCTCCTAAAAATTTTCATGATATGAGTCAACAAATGAAGAGGAATTTGGCAAATAACAAGCAATCCTTATTCTAAGGCTACGGAAGGGCCATGCGTGTGAGATATCATACATGCCACAAATTCTATTTTCGTTTTCCCTTGCTCATATCATAGGCAAATTTTCTAGTAGATCTTTTGGTTTACCAATAAAGAATTTGTGAATAACCCGAATCACATGATGAAAATTTTTTGAAGTAGAATTATCATTTGATCTTGATTAGAAAAACAATTTTCCACCAATCTTTTAGGCTTCTAGTAATCTGCTCACAAACTCAGTTAGTATATTGTACTGACTTTCAACAAAAATTGCTCAAGTGTTGAGCCAAGCATCGAACTCTTATATGCGTTCTAGCCATTTGAAATATGGGATATCATCGAATGTGAAGTAGTATTTTGAGGTCGAAGACCTCTAATTTGGGTTTGGGTCATGAAGGTGTACCACTTTTGGCTTAGATGGATTTGATTCCATTTCTACTTCATAGAGGTCGGCCACAAAGATAGCAGGTAAGCGGGATATTGGTGTTTGTGGCTCAAAGGGTGAAGTATTTTCAAAGGAAAATGAATTCGATTTGAGGCTGATTCAAAAATATTTTGCTTGGTAGAGTCAAATGTAGTAATAGTTGGTATCTCTTGTTTGCTTTGATCTCACAAAAAAACCTCAAGTGGATTTGAGACTATATAAGCAAAGGGAGGCTCCTCAAAAGGTTTAGGAACTGGTTTCTTTTCTTTACTAATCTTTCTTTGCCTTTCCATTGCCCTAATACAATTTTGAAGCGTAACAATATCTCTTTAATCCATCTTTGGAGCTTCTTCAATAATTGAGGCAATTGGTATGGCCTTAGAAGGGCCCACTTCCATTGGAATCGTTTGCCAAGGCTAGGAAAATAGATTCGAATGAAGGACAAATTTTCCATCTTGCAGGAGCTTATCTGTCTCCCCAATTTTTCCATTTTAGCCATCTAGTCTTCCAAATAATGATGAGAAACATATCTACCAGATTCCATCTGCTGGAGTTTCTTTTGAAATGTCTTAAGCAATTTATTTGTAACAAAAGCTGTTTGATCAATGATCTTGAGAACATTATTTTGGGCCAAAGCATTTTTTTAACTGCCAATTCAGAACGACCTTAACAGTCGTGACTTTTTTTTGTCTCCCATAATCATCAACATTTGTAGGTTTCGGGACCTTAGGCATATGGTGGAATTGACGTTGAGCATTCGTAAATTCTTCTAATACTGGGAATGGGCACTACAATTAAGTCTTTTTAAAAGTGGAAAGTTTGAGGGTTGGACTCTCTCCCAAATCTAGGCAAGGGTCACTTGCCCTCACGTAGCATCTCGCGGACCTCGCCACCCTAGTCTAGGCAACATCTCGCGGACCTCGCCACCCTAGTCTGGGGGCCCTACACAAGGGTGAGCGAGCGACCCTCACTGGCCATCGTCATCGCGCCACCAGCGATGGGGTGGCGACCACCAGTATTCTTCCTCTTTTTTTTTTTTTTTTAAATAACTTTTTGAAATTTTTTAATCTAATGTAATTTAAATTGCATTTGGACAAAAATATTCCCGATTGATGCAAATTTTTTGCCATCGAGGTAGGCTTTTATTTGAAATGGTTATAACCACTTCAAGCCCTTCTTTGGGGCTGACATGGTTATTTCAAATCTTTATTTAAAACAATATCAACTTCAGACCTTTATTTGAGGAAATGAGGGCATTTCATACTATTATTTGGAATTTTCCTTAATTTTTTAGGTACTATTTACGAATTAGTATATTGTAATTATCGAGGTAGAATATAAACTTCAAAATAACATAAGTATATCGATATGCTTTGAGGACATAAATACAACATGTGAAGATTTTGGCAAATGGATCACTTTAAGAGGAAGTCATGTCACAAATGGAGTGGAAAACACTCTGGTACGTGGGAAGGAAGACTTATCTCTATATCAATTTGATGCAAAGTCGAATTGGTGCTTTTTGGAAAATCACAAAGATATGTTTCGTGAAGTCAGATGAGGTTCGCCATTTTTGGCTAAGTAGAGGAAGTGCCTGCCAAGTTACAGTTTGTTTATTTCAAGCAAGGTTCATTAGTTAGTTCATATCAAGTTTTGAGCTAAAAATAACCCTAACGGCTAGGAACATAATTTAATGATAGGATTGATCGATTAGTTCAGGTTAGTCACATAATTGACGCAGAAATTACTTTATTTCATCTCACCCCAATTCGTTTCGACTTTCAATGGCCTCTGTATGTATCTATTTTAATCTATCGGAAAAAAGTACAAAAAAAATTCCTAAACATATTATATGTGTACCAATTCAGTTTTATAATTTTCAATTGAACTAATTTAGTTCTAAACCTTTTTCACATTGATACTAATTCAATCCATCCGGTGATTTAGATCAGAAATCAATGACATAGAAGCCGGCGCTAATGTGGACATTTTGAAATGATTTTTTTACTAAATTTTCAAATTTTTTAAATTATTTTTTTCCTTTTTTTTTTACCAGTTTTGAACTATGTCTGGTATTGGCCATTGTCCATGACCGGCCACAAATGGGGGTCGACAAGGGCATTATGGCCCTCACCAGCAGTAAGTGAGGGTCGCCCTTGTCGGATTTGGTGAGGGCAAGACCCTCGCAGCCTAGGTGAGGGCGGCCCTTGTCGAATCAAGCAAGGGATCGCCCCTCGCTACTTGGGCTAGGGTTGCCCTCATCGACCCTCACTAGAGGCCGCAAGGGTGACCCTCGCCAATTCCGATGAGTGTCGAGCCCTCGCTAGATCCGACGAGGGCCGCCCTTGCCTAGGCAGTGAGGGTTGTACCCTCGCTAGATCTGGCGAGGGCTGCCCTCACTTAGGCCGTGAGGGTCTTGCTCTAGCCAACTCCGGCGAGGGCCACAATGCCCTTATCGACCCTTGCCTGTGGTCGACGAGGACCACAATGCCCTCCTTGGCCCATATTTGTGGCCAACCGTCAACAATGGTCGGTATTGGTCACAATCCAAAGAAAGGAAAAATTAATTAAAAAAATCGAAAATTAGTGAAAAATTATTCTAAAATGTCTATGTGAGTGTCGGTGATACCATGTAGGATCCTCAACATTCACATCACTGATTTCCAGGCTAAATTAGCCAAATTGACTAAATTAATATCAATATAAAAATGTTTAAGATTAAATTGAGCCGATTGAAATGTTTAGAATTGAATTGATATTAATGAATATGTTTAAGATATTTTTCGTACTTTTCCCCTTATCTATTGGTTTGCTCTTCTTCCATGTCATTTTTTTTTAACTGTAGAGACCTCCTTACTGCCTTAAATTGACCACGTCATCCCTTGCTCACTTTATTATGCTCTTGGACTTGAAATTTTTTAATTAATTCTACACACAACGAAGACTAAGTCTATATGGGTCGGCCCTTGATTTATAATTATTTATTACTCTTTTTTCTTCTTTTTGTTCAATTTCTTCTTCTTCTTCTTCTTCTTTTCCCATTCCGACAAAATCGGTGTCACTTGTTTCCAAAAAAAAAAAAAAATTAGCAAATAGCCAACTTTTATTGTATTAATGAGTGGTAAATTTATTTTATTTTATTTTTTTCATTCTGTACAAGTACAATCATTATTTTAAAATGAAAAAAGTTACCAAAAATCTAATGTTCATTGTGACAGCTTATGTTGAACTTTCTTTTGTAATATCAAAAAGTCTAAAATGTACCTATCATGACACATTTATCTTAAATTTTTCATTGTGATGTTAAAAGCAACTCCAAACCTGTCAAAGTTTCAAAAAACAACACCATTTTTATTTCATATGAGCCACATGGGTGCTATTTAACATAATTTGCCTTCCGTCATCCATGTAGGTATTTTTTTTTTTTAACATTGCTCATTGAAGATAATTTGACAGAGGGTAAATGTGTCACACAAATACAAACTTGTGATTTTTTATGTAAGAAAATGTTTAGGATAAATATGCCACAATAGACGTAGGTTGAGGTATATTTTGTGGCCTTCTCCTTTCTGAAATTAACCTAAGTACATGTAATCAAGGCAGAGATAATATTCCATGTAACAATGTTTTGGGGAGTGTTTTCTTTTGAATTTGCTTGATAATAATAGACGTTTAGAATATATATCATACTTAGCTTGGTCATAATTTTTAATTTATTTTGAAAAATATTTTGTAAAAGGGAAAAACCACAAAAAAATCCAAAGCTATGCTCTCCGTGACACATTTATCATAATTTCTTTCTTGTGATATCAAAAACCTCATATTTGTACCCATACAATATATTTATCTCAAAATTTTTATGACACCACGGGCTTGTATCCATGTAACACATTTATCCCACATTTTTTTTATTGTGACAATAAAAGCCTCAAACTTGTACCATGTGACACATTTAATATCCATTATGTTAACGAACACCACTAAAAATCTTATATGACTACCTACGTGAAAAACAAAAAGCAAATGATGTGGATGTGGTTGTATACAATTTTTTTGGGTTTCTTTTCCTTCTCCTTCATTTTCTTCCTTGGTTTGGCGATGTTGAGAATGATGGTTTGCGCAATGGTGAAGACCAAGGAGGAAAGAAGAAAAGAAAAAAAAAGGAAAAAGAATCTCGACAAAGGGTAAAATACATCACGTGTGGACAAGTTTAAATGCTTGGTGCCATAAAAAGTTTAGGGTAAATGTATTATATGAGTAAAAGTTTGAGATAAATTTGTAGCATGAGTACAAGTTTTAAATTATTGGTGGCTTTTACCCTAAAAAAAATCATGCAGTGATTCGAGGAAAAAAATTGGAATGATAGATTTATCGAATAAAGTGAAAGTTAAGCATTTAAAATAAATGTATTTTAAGTAATGATACATATTAAATTTATAGTTAAGCCAAATGCATTCATTAGAATATACAACACACGTTAACACAATAATTAGTTGGTTATCTACCAAATAAATTATTTCTTTTGGAAAACATGGACACCAATCCTAAATCAAGAGTAGGCTCCACGTTTTTAACACCCGTTGTCGGGTAAAATTGTAATCGAATAATTTCAAGTTCCAAAAGCATGCCAAAGGTGGGGAGAATAAAAGTGCAGAGAAGAGAATAAATACGGTCATTTCAAAATGGAAATGATGTTTGTAGTAAAAAAAAAAAAAAAATGGCGTGGAAAAAGCCCGAGCCTTATTTTAGATCCCGTAAATTATTTTTTTTCCTATTTATATTATCATTTAACGTGGAGATGTTTCTTTCCATCTCCTCTTATTTTTCTCCTCCTCGTAATCGGCAAAAAACCGTCTAGAAGAAAAATATCTCAAGAGGGGTTCGCACGTGTGGAGGTGCGCACACGCGTGTCAAAGAAGCTCGACGGCCATCGAAATTCAAACGCGAATCGAGAGGAGGGAAAAGAGAGAGACAAAAGCTTAAACCGAAAGAGGCCATCATCATCCTCCTCCTACAAAAAGCCCTTCTTCAACTCCCCCATTTTCAAATCCTTCTTACCGTTGAGAGAGAGAGAGAGATGGCGAGAGGGAATCGGCGTCCGAAGCCGGCGAGCCCCGCCGAGCACAGCTCCTCCTCGTCCTCGCCGCGGTCGGCGACCGCGACGCCTCCTCCTCCGGTCGGCGACGACGAGCCGCCGCCGCCGCCGCCGCCGCAGCAGCAGCAGCAGCAGCCGGACTACGAGAAGAGAGCTCGCGATTTGGAGATGCAGAACAGAGCTCACCAGGTTCGCCCATCCGTCGATCTGTTTCCTGTGGAAATGCCGGCGTTGGACGCGTCTCGTTAATCGATGTCGAGTGCTTTGAGCGAGTGTAATCGTTTTCGGCTGATAGCGTGTTTGCTTGAACTGTCTTCGGCATCGAGTTTCCGAGGATTCGATGATTTCCCCGATTCTCCGACACCGGGCGCGGTCGTTGATTGTGTGGATCTACATCCATTGCTAGAAGATCGCCTTATCTTAAGGATCGAGAAATTGTTTGTGAATGTCCTTGTGACGGGATCGATTACGCTGCGTATCTTCGGTTTCTGAAATCGAGGACAGAGCTTTGGATGAATCCCAGTCCAATCTTCTTTTTAGTGTCTGCGCATGTGGGATTTTGCTTTTGTTGACCCCGATAGACGTTTCTTTCACGCATCCTTGTCTCAACCAGTCTGCAACGCAGTTTGTGCTCTAAATATTGTGGTCCACACCTAGCTGTGGTTGCGTAATTTTGTCTCCCGTTGGGAAAATCCTCTTTTGATTGCCATTGGAGTGACTTACTTTTTTCGGCGACCAAAAGAGCACAGAATTTGTTTCCAGGATATTGAATACCATTTGCCTCTACACTTGTTTCCAGGAGAATCATGAAATTTGTTAAAGAATCTTGCATTGCTTTTCTATGGGATTTCAATGGGCTTATGTTCATGCGGTCTCTACCTATAAGTTTAAGCTTTTGGGTGTTTCTGACCAAACTTTTGCATGTGGTCCTTCATAAGACATTACAAACTCCTTTTTCTTGTGTTGTGGCAGAAAGAGATCGAGGAACTGAGAAGCAAACTAAGCAATGCATCTGTCACTCCTAATGACAGCATGCGCAAGATGAAGGAAGGCTATCTTCAGAAGTTAAATGCGCTTGAAGAGCAGGTCATATTTTCATCTATTAGATTTGCTTATCTGACAGAACATGAAAATATCAAATGATAAAAAAAGCACTTGGCTTAATTATGTTATGTGGTGGTGGATTTAGGTTAAGCAGTTGAAGAAGAAGCAAGATGTCCAATCCCAACTTTCGACGCATAGAAGAAAAAGTGAAGAGAGCACAAAGCATTTGCAGGATGAGATTCAAAAGTTAAAAGCTCAAAAGGTACTTTTGTGGGTCGTGCAACTAAGTTGTGCTCTTTGATTTCACCTTTACATAACTTCATGCTTCACTATATACTCTATAGGTTCAACTCCAATGCAAAATGAAACTGGAATCCATGCAGTCCAGGTTGTGCAAGGCTTCATTGGAAAAAGAAATCCTTCAGGTGCATAAACTAAATGTCATAACCTTTTTCATGTCTTACTCATCAGATTTGATTCTGTTTAATTTTTCAGACATAGGGACACGTGAGATGTCTAAGTAAATCGTCAGGTCATACTTGACCATCAGATTAAGAATCTGATTGACATATTGTAGTTGGTTCCATGGAATCTCTTTCATCCCTAGTTAAATATCTGTCAACATATTCATTAGATAATGTAAGGGTACAAAGGTCCTTAGCTCCTGGTTGGGAGAAAGCTAAATTCAATGTTACTTGATGCTTGGAATCTCCTGAAGCAGCCTTCACTTTTCTTCTGATGTCAATACAAACAGTTAGATGCTTCGTAAGTTTATTTTCTTGTCATCAATCGCTACAAGTTGACTGCTTGCAAATTCAGGATTTTTTTCTCTCGAATTTGTTGCTCAAATAAGAAACTGTTTATCTGAAGAGGGGTGCTCAGCAGCATGAGCTAATAACAGCAGTTCTACATATGTTACTCAATATACCTTTCATAGTGCAAAAGATTCTTACATGCTGATCTATTTTCTCTTAGCTTAAGAAAGAGGGAAGGAGAAATGACTATGAGATGCATAAACTATTGGCATTAAACCAGAGGCAAAAGATGGTAAGATTATGTTCCCAACATATATGTTACACTACTGGAACAATTCTTTTCACCATCTAGGATTTTGTGTCAGGTTTTGCAACGAAAGACAAAAGAATCTTCTGTGGCTGTGAATCGCCTAAGACAACTAGTTGAATCTCGAAAGGCTTTATTGCACATGAAAGCTGGTAAGTGGTTTGATTGCTCCATACACTCTTTCAATGAGTACAATGCTGTACCTGACCCTTTTGTTATCTAAAACTTCTCATGTAGGATCCAGGAAAGGAAATACTTCTGGGATTCAGGTATGCTAAAGCCATGGAAAACTGATCAAGGCGGGGAATTAAATGGAAAATACCTCCATCTATGTGATGGTTTCTACTTTGACAACTTGCATATCTGCTCTGATCAGATTGATACTTTAAGCATACCTCCCGTGGAATATATGAGATGCTATTTGACCTTCTTGGCAACTATCTTCTACCCAAGTGTCTACTTTCTAAGTCTTGAGCCATGTTTTAATTGCAAAAATTCTTCAAAACTGTTTTCCTCCCCATGTTGTGCTTGTAATACAATGGAGTAAAACCTCTTCTCAATTTATTCACGGAACTTTCATCCACATTATGCATTCTGGTATGGAGTTTTCTATTTCTTTTGGGCCAAGGTTATGAGTGTTCTGTAAGCCATGGTTTCACATCGAAGGAAACTCCAATGCACAAGTGAATAAGAGCTGTCACTCAGGAAAGTGGAGCCCTTGCATGCAATCACGAAGTATTCTTGCTCCAGAATTTCCACTCATAACTATGATTTCCAGGCTAGATGAACAAATAATATATCGGACTTATTAATCATGTAAATGTTAATGATATTTAGGATGGTCAGCTTTGAAGCTATTATTCTACTTTTAATTGATGGCACTGCTGCAGGCTATTGAGCAAGAGCTTGAAGTCACGTCACATATAAATGAGATATGTGCTGAATATGAACATCAATTAGAGATGTAAGTCCATTATTTCTTTTCCCTGGTCATAGAAATTCCTGCAATAGAGCTTAAATTCTTTTTAACGTCTGGTTCTTGTTGAAATTGGCTTGTTATTTTATTGTGTATTCAAATATTGGTATTTAGGGATTTCTGAGAGAGAATAGTGTCAAAAAACTGCGTTATCGTGTTTATTACCTCCAATTGAATGGTATGCAGCACCAAGGGATTTGCCAACATTTGTGTATCTGATTTCGACTACTCTCAGCATTGTTGCCTTTTACGCGTCTTCTTGCCTTTTCTTTCTGTTTCCTTTTTCCCACTCCATGTTGCTGAGATCCCAGAATAGTTTACATTATTTGATCATTGCAAGGTGTAGCTAAATTTGTACCTTTTGTGGTATGGACTTGAAACTCCATATGTGCATCACCACAGCATGACTTGCATAATTCAATAAGCTAGGACAGACACAATGATGCAATGATGTATTATCTGTTGTAGCTCTAGAGAAAAATTGACTTCTATTTTAGCAAGAAATAACTCCATAATGGCCGTAATAGTTAATAAGAATACCTTGAATTGCCTTTTAATTTGACTTCAATGGGATTTTATGTACTTAATGTTTTCCCTAATATATTGTGGATTCGTTTTGGATAACTTGTGAAATTGTTCAATTTTCTCTGCCCACAATTATGTTTAAGCAATTTCAACACATAGCAAATACACACCATTGCTCACATCTATTTATTCCAGAAGTTATTGTCAGCTTCCTCAAAATCTTGATAAATAAACCAGTGCTCTATGTTGTAACTTCTACAATTATTCTGCAACATGTTCACCTGTATAGGTTTTATAGTTAAAAGTTAGATGTAGCAGAGATTTTCGTTTGCAGAATGGATGTCACGTATGAAATGTAATCTAGAGGCAAGGATAACCATAGAAATGATGTAATTCATAATCATGCAAGGTATTCCCAAGTATTGGTGGAATAATGCTCTTAAAAGTGGTGAGTATTATTCACTCAGTTTGTTAGTCATGTCATATCCATACCTATCTTTTATATATTTGAGAAAAAAAGTTTGAATACGATAAACGATACATAAGATATGGTTCTAGGCAATTTTTTCAGAATTAGAGCAGTGTATTAATATCTCAAGTTGATGATTTGCCGTTCAATTGGTTAGACTGCCACTTTGATGTGTACTGCTGTAATGATGCTAAATACAAAATAAAAGATTATACAAGCATAGAGATAAAAGTCAATCATTTAGAGTGGTTTAGAGCATGTGCCGACAGTGGAGATTCAAAGTTTAACTTGCTGGCCACACCAATTATGCATTTTTCTCAATAGATGCCTAGAGTGAGTGTATTCCTTGAAAATAATTGTCCAAGTTGATCCTCGCTTTCTGGCCAACAGCCTACTCCATTTCCTGGAGGGCAGTAATTGAAACCCTCCCGTCCACCATGGTTTACAATTTTTGATGGAAGTTAGGTTACTTGACTGGCTCACTGAATTGATCTCGTTGAACCGGGTGAAGCCTGGTTTTCACCCGTTCTGACCAAATTGTTTCCAGTGAACTGGTTTGGAGGGGGAAGCAGATGAGAACAAGGCTCAGTTTTTGGTTCAACTTGTTGAAGGAACTAGTCTGGTCCTGTGAATATTTAGGGAACTCATTTATCCTGTGGTTTCTTTAGAATCTTCATTCAAGCTTACTTTCTCTAAACATAATGTCCGAGATTCTCTACATGAGGGATCAGTGGATATTCTCACATTTTGTTGGACTTTTATGAAATTGTTTCTGTACTCATTTTTCTTTTTTGATTAACATTAAAATTGTTCCCTCTTGCCTCCTTTGTTGCTAGGATGGCGGACGAGATTATGAAGATCAAGGAAGAAGCTGAGTCACTAAAGCAGGAGAACCTCAGGTGAGCAAATTTTTTGCTTTATTTTTGACATTGGGAATGATTCATTTGTGCAATGGCCTTGGGACTGATTTGGGTATGAGTGTTGAAATTAAACCTCAATGCTTCCTGCCAACATTTCTCATTGTTCTTTTACACTTTTTGAAGGCTCTTGGTGGAGAACAAAGAACTTGAGTGTAGAGAAGATCCAGAGCTGAAAGACTTAAAAGAAGATGTAGTCCAACTGAGTCATATGCTTCACAAACTAGAAATGCCGAAAGCAAAATTCCCACCTCTGGAAGAGTTGCAGGTTAGTATAGCTATCCAACTTTACTTCAGTGTCCATTAGATCGTCAAGAAACCATAGATAGACATCATGGAGATTGATAGCTCTGCTAAGAAATTTGAAGCAACAGTGTTTTTCCTTGACGAAATTTTATTACATTGTGCAAGGTGAAAATAATTCATAATTTGTGTGGTTGGATTATTAGGGGGACTTGAGTCAATCTTCCATATCAATAGGGAGTAGCAGTGAACAATCAAATACAAGTACACATATAGTGGAAACTTGTGAGAATGTTGCTGCCAAGGGGGAAAATGCTTCAGCCATATGCTGCTCTTGCAGTAAGAAATCTTTGTGCAAGACGATGAAATGTAAGTGCCGAGTGGCTGGGGGCAGCTGCGGCACATCATGTGGTTGTTCGCATATCAAATGCACCAACAGGAGCTCACTTGTGGTCAAGTTGGATGAAACCATCCCAACACAAGCAGTGAAAGGAAATGGAAACTCGAAATGTTCAGGCAGTGCAGAAGCAGAGAAGGTCCTTGATGATAATGACGTGATGACACTTCCGAGCATCGACAGGGACTCAGTTGCAGTCAAGCTGGATGAAACTATGCCAACAGAAGTGGCTGAAGGAAATTCAAAAAGTTCAGGTGGTGCTGAAGCAGAGAAGAGCAACATTCTTGATTCTAGAGATGCAACCGCATCTCTAATTGCACCTGTCACACAGCCTGCTGAGATAAATGATAACTGCGGCCTCAAGAAGATGCCTCTATATGATATTGCCAACACACTGGTATCGTATTCCAATTTTTCCCATAACAACTTTATAAGCTAAATGAGCTTGAACCCTTGGTTTTTTCATTTTCCTACTTACCATGTAGTCACCGATATTTAGAGCAAAGACCTTGTCTGCTATTTTTTTTTAGGGTATGAGTAATTTTCCTGGGCTTAACAGATCTTGTATCGTTGCAGATGAAATCATTTGCGGCAAAACATAACCAGAGAAGAAAAAGGCGAACTGAGGTCCCCAAGTAGCAAAATTGAATCGCGGAACAGCCTGAAGTCCCTGGAAAGCTGGACTCTGAAGACTATAAGCAGGCAGCAACATCCAGTGGTATAGCTATCTGCTACTGGCTACGACTGACAAAACTCAACTGGATCCCATTCTCCAAGGAAGAGAATGTGAAGCCCAACCAACTCATATAAGCTCCGACTCAGTTTTATCCCAGCGGTTTGTTATTTTTTTTGTGAGCAACCTTACAATAGATCATTGTTTGGATAACTACAATCGAAGATACCACAGAAGATGTCTTTTTGAAGTTGATGAGGAGGTTTGATTTGACATCAGAGGTTCTGATGCCACATTCTTTGTTGTTTAATCAATAGAAGATCGAATGAAAAGTGAAAAGACCAGACTTTGTGCTTTACTTGTATCTGGTTTTTGAATGTGAGATTGAAATTACTGGTGTGGGAACTATATCATCCTTGGCTGTCTTACAGAAGAGGACTACACCTCATCCTTGTGATTATCCACAAGTAATGAATGCTAGGAGTTCAATCTACCTGCCTAAAAAAAATTTCCTGAAATAAGAATTTGTCTTTGGATGAATGCTAGGAGTTCTATATATCAACATGTAAATTCACATGTAATTTTTCGGAAAATAGACAAGTTCGTATTGGTGGTTTATGTCGACAGCTCATCTCATTATGCTTTGTTAGTGAAGCAATGTTAATTTTACCGAACCTCTTCCCCCCTCCCCCCCCAAAAAAAAATTAAAGTTATGTTGATTTCACTTAGTATTGGCATACTAAAATTAAAATATTAAAATAGGTCAAAGCATGTTGATTCCGGCTAAATTGAAGTACGCGTGCTGTAATTTTTCACATGATTGCATTGTGTGTGGTTGTGAATTGCCCACACGAATAGTCAGGAAGTGCAATAGTTAACATAGTCAGCCACATTTCAGGTCGGCCTAAATGGACATTCACATTTAACTATACAACTGCATTAATGAGACATCCTTTCAATTTGAGAACAGACACTTGATAAAGTGGCAATGTTTATAACTTTTTTTCTTTTATGGTGCGTTTGTTTTATAGAAAATGAATTACTTAAAAATCATTTCTCTTAAAAAATAATCACTTATCAATTATGAAAATGAACGGAAGAAAAAAAATTACATCGTCTACGAAAATGTTTAAACATAAATTATTGTCGATACCAAAATAATATTTTTATTAATTAATTATTTTAAATTATACAAGCAATTATTTTTAAGAAAATAATTTTTAAATCATTTATTTTTCTTGAAATAAATGGAATCCTAGTAAGAATTGCAATTAGTTATTGAGACCGTTGATGCTGAAATTGTTTGAAAGACAACATCGAATTTGTTCAATGGATGTGAAGTCTAGCGAATGCATGATAAACACACCGGGTCCATCTACTTGTGACATCGTCTTTTGACAACCTACTCCATTCCACCCTTAATCCTAGGAAAAACAATTCCCGACACGGGCACATTGACTCCTAAAACCATCCCCGCCTTTTCTTACGTCGAGGTTGAGGTATCAAAATGATTCCTCACCCTCCCGACCCTCGATTTGCCCACTCCAAAACTGCTTTATCGATGGAAGTCGATTTACCATCACTGAAGCAGTTCGGATCAGATTCGACATTGAGCTTCATAACCCAGTAATCCATTTGACTTGTAACAGATGCCGATCCTGTCGATCCACGTGAGTAGAAATTCTTGATTGCATTCTCAACGCCGAGGAACTCATACACATCCTTATCAAACACTGGGTTGATGCCATGTCATTCATCCAGACTGAGATCTTGAAACTGGCAATTCCTTGAGACACCAAAAGCTACTGGTCTCTTGACAATGTCGTGAGAAGTTCGGAAAGAGATGCCTTAGAAAATGTATCAAAATTCAGACACATTCCCAAGATATGACAAATGATATGATAATCTAGCACATGAAAACTATTGCGGGTTAAAAATATTGATGGAATATGAGTAGTATGTTGTTATACTTAGCTAAGCAATATGTGGTTATACTCAGCAATAAGCAATAAATGCTTATGTTCGACAAGTCGATATAAGCAGCAATAGGTTAGGAAGCATCGACATTTTCTAAGAACCTTCATGTCGTGATGGACACTCCAACACGTGTTTGACACTCTCCGATACTCTTGAACACTCTAACACTTGGTTAACACATGTTCAAAAATCTAATATCTGATTAACTTTTCCGATACTCTTCGACACTCAAGTTATAATTTCGACATGCGAAATTCCGACACATGACTTTGACACACGAGATCAATTTTAAATTTTTTTGATAAATAATATGTCATAATGTATGTGTGAAAATGTAAAAAAAAATGAAAATAATAAATAGAGATAGAAGAAAAATCTAGTTTTCTTTTCTCTTTTGACTCTTATTTTCAGCGATACACAGTCCACCCACAAGTTTCTTTTTTCTCCTTTCTTCCGACACATCTGACACACAAGTCCAAAATATGAATTGCTTGTTTTTTCCTTCAAATTTTTTATGAATTATTGGAATGGAGTTGAGTTTATCAAATTAAAACAATGAATTATATTAATAAATGATGGATTAATGTTTTTAGTGTATATTCATTTTAGGCATTTTTCATCATTAATTTATTTATTTTGAATTTGAATCAAATGATCATAAAAGTGATAATGTATTATGTATATATAAAAATATACATTTAATATAGAATATGTCCCAATGTATCAAAATTCTCTGTTTTTTGAGAAATAATGTGTGGGAGTATCGTGTCGTGTCACGTGTTGCATGTCAGTGTCAGTACTACTTAGGTAGTAGGTGAGTATTAGATAAGTATAAGTTGCAGGTGGTGAGTATAAGTAGGTCAGGTGAGTATAAGTAGCGGTGAGTGTATAAAAATCGGCTGATGAATATAAGTTGAGTATGGTCAAGGGTAAGTGAGTCAAAATTACGAAAGTAACACTTTCAAGTCTAGTTTTGTTGTTTTCATGAACACTTGCCACCACCACTCAAGGAAATCAAACAAACACATCTTAAAAGAATCGAATGCATTCAGTAACCATTCTGTTACTGGGAACTATTTCGGTTAAAAAATGATTCTTTTTTATTCTGTTCTCGGGAATAATTTATGAACATTTAAGGGCATTTGATAAATGCCTAAAAGTTTTATTCCTGAAGTAGAAATGCATTTGATAGGACTCCTAATTTTTTTTAAAAAAAATTCAATACTTTTATTATATCTCTTATTTTTCTCCTTTTCTCTTCTTTTTTCTCCTTCTTTGTGGCCGGTGACTAGCTGAGTGAGGTCTGATGAGCTTGTTGGAGGCTCACCTCGACCTTAGCCTCGCCCAATCCAATAAGCCTCGCCTAGATCTATGAGACTGAGGCTCGTGGTAGCCAAGCAAGCCTTTAGCGAGCTCATCGAACTTCGCCTAGCCAATGGCCGATGGCGACGGTGGCTAGCAGTTTCTAGTGACCAGTTAGGGGAAGAAGAAGAGTGAAGAAGAGAAAAGGAGAAAAGAAGAAATGAAATGAGAAAAAAGAAAATTAGGTTTGGATTTGATTCTAGAATTGTTCTCGGAAACAAATAAATAACTTTTTTCTACTTCTTGATTTTGTTCCAAATCTATTCCCGAGAACCCAAAAACGGACTTTTGTTTTTAGGATGAAAAAATTTACCAAATGAATTTTTGTTCCAAATTTATTGTAAAGAACAAAAGAATAGAATTAGTTACTAGTTGATAAATTACCAAACGCACCCTTAGAGTGATTTAGAGAGTGTATAGGCAGTGGAGATTCAAAGTTTAACTTGCCGGCCACACCAATTATGCATTTCTTCTTTCAATAGACGCCTAGAGTATATGTATACCTTGACCATAATTGTACAAGCAGCTTCCTGCCTCTAGCCAACAGCCTATTCTTTGCCTGGGGCCTGGAGGGCAGTGATTGAAACCCTCTTGTCCACCTCAGTTTACAATTTCTTAAGAACGTTAAGTTCAAACTGACTACTTGAAAATAATTCACAATTTGTGTGGTAGGATTATTAGTGGGACTTGAGTCAATCTTCCCTATCAATAGGAAGCAGCAGTGAACGAATAAACATAAAGCAGAAACTTGTGAGAATGTTGCTGCCGAGGGGGCGAATGCATCAGCCATATGCTGCTCTTGCAGTAAGAAATCTTTGTGCAAGATAATGAGATTTCAGTGCCGAGTGGCTGGGAGCTGCTGCGGGACATCTTGAGGTTGTTCGCATACCAAATGCACAAACGGGTGCTCACTTATGATCAAGTTAGATGAAACCAACCCAACACAAGCGGCCAAAGGAAATGGAAGCCTGAAATGTTCAGGCAGTGCCGAAGCAGAGAAGGCCCTTGATACTAACGACGTGACGACCCTACGGGGACTAAGTCGCAGTCAAGCCAGATGAAATTATCAAGAGAAGTGGCTGAAGGAAATTCGAAATTTTCAGGCAGTGCTGAAACAGAGAAGGGAGCAACATTCTTGATTCTAGAGATGCAACCGCACCTCTGATTAGAACTGTCACGGAGCCTTCCGAGATAAATGATAATATTAAAGGAAGATGCCCTTATATTATTATATTGCCAACACACCTGTATCGTACTCCATTATTACCTATACCAACTTTTAGAGCTAAATGAGCTTGAAGCCCTGAACCCTCGGTTCTTTCATTTTCCTACTTACCTTGTAGTCACCTATATTTACAGCATGCCACCTCTTAGTCTGCCATTTTTGTTGGCTATGAGTAAATTTTTCTGACCTTAACAGACCTCGTATCTGTGCAGATGAAAACATTTGCTTCAAAACATAACCAGAGAAGGAAAAGGCGAAATTGAGGTCCCAAAGTAGCGAAATTGAATCGCAGGACAGCCTGATATCGCTGGAAAGCCTGACTCTGAAGGCTAAGGGGGCAGCAGCGTCCAGTGTTTTTATTGGCGAGGACCGACGAAGCTCAACTGGATCTCATCCCCCAGGAGGAGATTGTGAAGCCCAACCAACTTATTTAAGTTCACCCTTTGTTACTTTTTGTTAGCAACCTTACAGTAGATCACCGTTTGGATAACTGAAGTCGAAGATATCACAGAAGTTGTCTTTTGGAAGTTGCTTAGGAGGTTTGATTTGACAATAGAGGTTCTAATGCCACATTCTTTCATTGATTAATCAACAGAAGACCTAACGAGAAGCGAAAAGGCATCACTCTATGCTTTGCTTACATCCAATTATCGAATGTAAGACGGAACATCCTTGTGATTATCCACAAGTACAAGTAATCAATGCTAGGAGTTCTATCTAGCTGGCCAAAAAGACTTCCTAGAATACGAATTAATTTTTCGACAAATTGCATGTCTTCTGTCCAAAATATGCCTCTCTATGGTTGGGGATAGGCCATCATTAAATTAGTTCAGGTCAGATTCTTTCAAGATTGAGCTTCATAACCCACTAGTCCATCTGACTTGCAACGCATTCAGATCCCGTCAATCCATACGAACAAAAGTTCTTGACCGCATTCTCAATGCCAAGGTACTCACGCACGTCCTTATCAAACACCAGGCTGATCAGATTCTTTCAATATTGAGCTTCCTAACCCAGTAGTCCACCTGACTTGCAACACATTCTGATCCCGTCGATCCATACGAACAAAAGTTCTTGACCGCATTCTCAACGCCGAGGTACTCATACACGTCCTTATCAAACACCGGGCTGATGCTACGTAGTTGATCCAGACTGAGATCCTTAAGCTGGCAGTTCTGTGAGACACAAAATGCTACTGATCTCCCAACAATATCATGAGAGGTTCGGAAAGGGACGCCCTGGAAAAAAATATCAAAATTCAGGCACATTCCAAGATACAACAGATGATAACTCCGCCACATGAAAACTATTGTGAAATAGGACCAAATTCCCATAAAATTTGTAAATCACATTTTCTTGGGTATAAGTAAAGCAAGATAGATACCAGTTTACAAGCAAGAAAGCTAAACAGCAAAAGCAACAAAGAGAGTGCAAGTGCACCAACTAGATGCAAGAGATACTCTTCACTTCTTTGGCATAAAGTTAACAAAGGGAATTCAGAACACTGCCCAAGTTTTGAGTCAGTGACACCAGATAATTATCTGTGCTGACTATAACCATGTGGTCAGAACTAAAAGAGAGAAAAATGAAAGAAAAAGCAGTGAGACATCATGCAAGACTTATTACCTTTTTTACGAGGTAATCAGCAAGTGTCGTGGCATCAAGGTGGCCAGCCGGCAAAGCCCTGTATATACGCTTCTTATTGTAGGTAATATTATAAGCAAACTCTGCTGAGACTTCAAGCATTCCCACAATTGTCTTTACACTATCAAATACAGGTTCCTTGTCCTCCTGTCTCGTTAAAGAAAATAACAGGATCAGAATAGAGAGAAAGGATAAAAGAGGATAATGTTCTTCACCATATAGAAGCTAGTTGGAGATTTGTCAAACTAGATAACCAATCTCCTACTACATATTGTCTATTTTATACTTCATGATTCTCCAAGAGAATATGCTTTAAGTGTTTCCAATCTTCCAGCTATAAATTGATATGTAGACCCCTCAAGCACTATTCTATCAATGAACACATCGCAATCGCAGCAGCATTTAATAGTTTTAAGATCAAACTTAGTATCCATCTATAAACTATGAAGAGCCTCTTGACAACTTCATGGATGTAACATAAAAATTTTCAACAGGCCAGGAATGTTTTCTTCAAGTGCTAATGCCAGGGACAGGCATAGAAAATCATCAATAAATTGAAATTAGCAAATGTAATCTACCTGCAGATCACGATTGTAAGATGGAGGAAGGCCCTTACACAAGGTCAGGAGGGTAACAAGGTCTCCTATGACTCTGGCTGACTTTCCACGGACAAGTTCCATTGGATCAGGATTTTTCTTTTGAGGCATTATGCTACTTCCAGTGGAAACAGAGTCGCTTGGTGTAATAAAGCCGAACTCCTCTGATGCCCACAAAACCCACTCTTCACCAAGCCGCGAAAGATGCACAGCTATTATAGAATTGGCTGACAAAAACTCCATAACAAAATCTCTGTCCGACACTGCATCAATACTGGTTAAAACATCAAGCATCAACAATCTCTTCCCAGAGCCACTTGTCAGGAAATGAAGAGCTAGATATGGAAAACAGACGTACAACAGGATTAAAAATGTACTTCATCCTAACAGTATAAAAGCACAAGAGAAACAGTGATCCTCTCCTCTTGATGGCCTAACTGCTAAAGTGTCTCATGAGAAGATGATCATGGACATCCAGAAGATTTGACAAAACAAACAGGCACCAAAATGTCAGTTCAAACGAGATAAAGAGCATATAAACCTTCTTGTTTCAAGAAGTTGTCTGGGCAAAGTTAAGTATTAATTGTATGTCACTTTTTCATTCATTTTCATGTGAAAGAAGGACCCTGAAACTTGTACCAATCAACACCAGAAGCATGACTGACCGATTCACTTAATAAGAAGACATCTTGCACAACAATTTCAAGGCCAATGAGAAGATATGTACATAATACGATACAGCGCAACCAAAATAACCAAGTCCACATTATTTGCACCAAAAAAATGGTTTATCTCCCATCAGAAAGCACATTGCTAGAGCATCTAACTCTGCATACATGATTGAGTCATACCTATTACGCATAGGAGCTGAGAACCCTAGCTTGTCAGCAGTCATAAATCTGTCAATTGGAAGGCCAGTTCCAGCCAAAGCACATGCCCCAAGAGGGCAGAAGTTGAGCCTGGCTCTGCAGTCTACTAAACGACCAATATCACGCTCAAGCTACAAGACAAACCAGTGTAAGGTTAATTTTTATAGCGACCCAATAAACTAGCTTTAAAGAGCAGAAATGGATACTGGTGTTCTGACAAATGAAGAGGCAACATTTACCATACAGTGCATGGTTAAACACCTTATAACATCACATAAATCATGGCATATTTAGGAAGTACAGGGCTTCAGTACTATTCTCAATAATGCCACTCTAAGGGACCTGCTTCTATACAAGAGAGGAATAAAAACATAACTATATGGCATATGTTTAGAATTAAAGCAAAGCATGTCAGCCTAAGAGAAACTTGTCAATTACATAGAGTATGACTACCTGCTCAACATATGCTAAGAGGTGATGTTGCAACAAAACTGGTTGGGCCCTCTGCATATGTGTGTATCCCGGAACAATTAAACCCTCATTCTTTAAAGCTAAGGTCACCAAAGCCACCTGAAGATGTGCAATATATGGAATGATCCTATCAATAGCATCACGACACCACAGGCGAAAATCGGTCTGAACTTGATCATTCCGGCTTCGAGCTGTATGGAGCTTCTTTGCTGGCTCGCCAATCATATCAGTTAGTGCTGCCTCAATGTTCATGTGCACATCTTCTCTATCAGCCCTCCACTTAAACTTTCCATTTTCAATCAGTCTCTCAATCTCACTCAGTCCTTCCAAGATTTTATCTCTGTCGCCGTCATCAATCAGTCCCTGCAAGAACACTGACATAAGAACTAAGCGCCAAACCCATTTGGCCTTACTCAACCCATCATTGAGCGTGGCTTTATCTTTTAGAGACAATCATAAGAACACGATAATTGCCATTGGGTAATTACTCTTTCATGCTTTCACATTTGCAAAGCATTGCGTGTTTTCACTTTAGCATCGGGAAAAGTACATAGAAAGTCCTAAACATTCAATAGGTTCGCTTAAGTCCTAAACTTTATCTTAAGAATGCACTTAGGTCCTACATGTGGGCAATTCTTAAGTCAAAGATAGGAAATTTCAACTGCCTCCATCGAAAAAAGGTGATTGCATCTTTTGAAAGAAGTTTATAAACTAATTAAACCAATTGAAAGATTATAAGAAAGACACGGAGCACTGCGAGTATTTGACAATTAAAAAAAAAAGAAGGCTGGAGTGTGATTGTGTTTAAGTCTCGTGAATATTCAAAATGCCATTTGCGAAACAAAATGCAAATATGGGCTGCAAACCATCTTCTGAAAAAGAGTCTGCTTTCTTCATCTCCTTGCTTGCAACTCAGAAGCACACGCATGCCTAAAAACTCCTCTATCCGTGTTTATGTCGCGTCATTATCAAATTGCAGTCAGTAGAAAACTCCCACACAAAACACATTCACCTCCACCCCCCGCGACACTTTCATCTCCTTCCACAAAATCACTCTCGAGCAAACACATTCAACCCAAACCTTCCTACACCGAAACCCGGCCCGCCAATGCGAACAACAGAACGAAAAAACCGTCATCACGAGAACGACACCTGTTTGGCCAGCATAGACGCATGCGCCTTGCTTCCCATGATGTCCTGCCTGTACAGCTCCTTGTCGAACGAGATGGACTCGGTGAACCTCTCGACCGTCTCCGTCACGCCCTCCTCGAACCGGCCCCCCCACAGCTTCGCCTCCTTGAAGTTAGGGTTTTCGTCCGCGGCGGCGGCGGCGCCGCTCCCCATGGCGACGGCGGTCGGGGGCGCGCGGAGCCCGATCTTCCTCGAGAGAGACGAGAGCGGCGACCGGCTCAGCTTTGGACGCAACAGGATGCGAGTCTGCGAGGAGGAGCGCGCGGATTCGGCGAAGAAGGGCGGAACGGCGCGAGCAGCAGCGGCGGCGGCGGTCGACTCCATAAGAAGAGCTCGAATCTTTGTCCGTTTCGACCGAACGAGGGGTTTTCGGGAATCGATGGATTTTCGGGGTTTTAGGCGTAGCTACGGGTGATCTTTTTTGTCTTCCCGCTACAAGACTGTAGAGAAAGACGTGGGAGAGAGAAGCTTGGATTTTCATATTATTTTATGAGATGATACACATGAAGATTGTATGTTCGGTAATGATTCTGTTCTCAGGAACAGATTCTGATTAGAAATGATTCTTTTTAATTCTATTCTTGATAACAATTTCTGAATAAAAGAACGCATTTGGTAACTGTATAAAATTTCTGATTCTGAAATAGAAAAAGAATATAAATGCCTTTGGTAACTACATAAAATTTCTATTCCAATTCTAAAATTTTATCAAATCATAGAAATTCTATTAACTAATTATATTTATACTAAGTAATAAACATATCAACTAATCAATTTTTATTAAATAGTAAATAATAAACTATAGTATAAACTGTAAATATAAATACTAAATAATAAATTAAAATACAAAATTAAATATGTATTCTATAGCAAAATTTCCATTCATACTTCAAATAAAAAAAAATTATTTTTTAAACAATTTTATTAACTTTTTCCTTTTTTTTTTCTTTTTTTTCCTTTCTTCCTCTCTTCTTCTTCTTCCTCCTCCTCATTCTTCTTCAAGGTGGCCGGTCACCAGCCTTGGGACAACCAGCGACTGGCTAGACAAGGGCCGACGACCTCACCGGAGCATCACCGGCCCTCAGCAAGGCTGTGCCTCGTCGGCCGAGCCTCGCCGGCAGCTGGGTGAGGCTCGGCCGAGCCTTGCCCAGGCGAGGTCAAGCCCCGCCGGCGGCTAGGCGAGCTTGGCCTCGCCAAATCTGGGCGAGGTCGAGCCTCACCCAACCATGGCTGGGCCGAGCCTCGCCTGGCCAAGCGAGGCTCGCCGGTGGCCAAGGGAGGCCTGCCTCGCCGACGACTGGGCGAGCCTCCGGCAAGATTGCCAGCGACCGGCAGCGTTCAGTGAGGGGTGGTGGCGGCGGCAGATGGCAATGGTGGCAGCGACGACACTTGAAGAATAAGAGAGGAAAAAAGAATAAAAGAAGAAAGAGAAGGAAAAATTAGGTAGAATTGATTATAGAATTGTTCAAGAAACAAAGAATCAACTTTTGTTTTTTTTTTTATTCTATTCCAAACCTATTCCCGGGAACAAAAATTTTATCAAACGCGATTCCGTTGCAAAACTACTTCCGGGAACTAAAAATCAGAATCGGGTACTATTTGGATGGTTACCAAACAGCCCATAATATTCCCATAATCACAACCGTAGATCTCTTTAATCTAATGGTAAATTTATTTATTTTTTTTAATTTTCTTGTCTACTAGCTACCCGCGTTAATTACAGGAATTCTATTGAACAATGTAGAGTATTTTCCCGCCCTCAAACATTTTAGAATACACATCAAACCCTTGGCCCTATCTTGTCTACAAGAATTCTCTAGAATGGTGTACGATTCCCATATTACCCGCACCTAGAAATGTTCTAGAGTATACAAGAAACTCTGGAACTTTAAGAGCGCAAATGATAATCATTATATTCGAGAAATCAATTTCTGACTAGAAATGGACTTCTAATTCTATTCACTACACGAATTTTTTTGGCAAATATACGAGTTCGATAATGATATAAAATTTCTATTTCCGACTCTCTCTTAAGCGGCCGATTAATAACAAGGATGAGCGATAAGAAGGGTTTTTATTTTTCATTTTTTTTCAAAAATAAAATGAAGAAAATTTTTACTTCTCATTTTTGTTCCAAATCTATTTCTAAATTAGAAATTTATTCTAGAATTAAAAAAATGAAATACATTACCAAACAAATTTATGTTTCAAATCTATTTCCAAAATCGAAAAAATAGAAAAATAGAAAAATAGAAAAACAAAATGGTTATCATGCGCACCTTAAATTCTGACATGATCTTCTTGAATGATCCTTGGTCCTTAGCACGGATGTAGGATGGATGACAAAACGGGAATAAAAATTGGCAAAATTGTGAAATTTTCCGTAATCCCTCATAATGATCTCTTAAACCCCTCCTAATCATCTCTCCCTCCCTCCTTCCAAAACCCTTTCTAAAATCCCTTTTGATCCAAATATTTAACAAATTTATTTACGTGTGGGAAAGCTCATCATTTAACCATATATCGATTAGTTGTGATTTTGCAATCATACGAACCCAATTTCCTTAAGTTTGGAAAATCTACGAAGGAAGAAGTGTGGAGAAGAATACTTGGTTCTGCAAAACAATTGGGTTTGTTGATGAATGCTTCCGCCTATGGATTTAAATATTGTTGGAGTTCCTTAATTGAAGATTTAGCTCGTGGTGATAGTTACCTAGTTTATGAAGAGGATAGGGAAGTCGGGTTCTGCGTGGTAGCAAGAGTTGCACTTGTAACGAGTTGACATTTGTACTTTGGCCTAGTGGAATTCTGACTTATTTTGGCTACAAGAATTGAAATAGAGTAGGCGCATCGATTAATCTAATTTGTAATTTCTCTTTACCCATATTCTATAATATTCAAAGTTTGTAAGAAATTTTAGTGCTAGAGCATTTTTCTAGACTTTTGGACTTTTGGTTGGAAAACTTTTGACTATTTTGTTAAACACGTGAATAGGAAAAATTATCATTTTCAATGCACCATTTTTGTTGTGTTATTTGTACTCAGTGCATCGGCATTAACATAAAAATATATATATGAAGTTATTTTAATGACAATTTGAAAAGCTTGTTGTTGATGATATGGTTTGTTTCCCTTTCTTAAATTGATTGAGTAAATCTTGGATTGGTTGATTGAATTATTCAATCTCTAGCATTGAAAACTAAATCTGCAGGATAAAAAAAAAACGTTTTGTATATTATTTCCCACGTTGTTTTTTTTTTTTTTTCATGTGTGTCTATATACATATATATATGAATTTGTGTACATATAAAGCTTCAGAACAAAAAGGAATACAATTCCCAAATTCCCAAATTTCTCCATTTCATGTCATGGTATGAAAGCCTTCATTTTCTGGCCTAGCTTCTGCAACATCTCCCCGTCTGCCTCCGGTCAGTCTTCTAACCAAGTTGTTGCAAAAACATAATAACCTGCAAAACAAGGTTCATTCTATGTAGGAATCAATAGACCGAACCAACCTCCTTTCTCACTGATACCATGCAAAAAAAAAAACCCAAAATTTAACCTATGGAGAGCCATGATCTAGATACGCCCGTCTTGAAAGAAGTTTCTTACCCGCCTTACATTCAAGTGTTGGATCAAACTGATCCAGCTCATGAGCAGCGGGCTTGGCCCAACGATTCAACCCGACCCAATGGCCACTAGTCCATGAGTTTATGTATAGGGCCAACCAATCCAATGGACAATCGGGTCGACCCAACTTTCAGCCCAAGAATCGACTCAACAGGGCACATCCGAAGGAGATATGGCTGCTCCCTTGGAGCCCAACCCAATGGAGGCGGGCCTTTCGTTTTCGGGACTAACCAAAATGGTGGGTCGGGTTGGTCATTTCCAGGTTAGATACCTAAATCAGTTGCGGCGGGGTTTAGGACAAATCCCTACCTGCCCCTCCAATTCGGGTATCTGTCGTACCCAATTTCGACCATCAACGGCCACCCAGAGCCTAGCGATTCGCTCTTCAAATAAACAGCTGACAGCTCGTAATTGCGGCTCATCAATTAACAGCTTGTCGGGCCAGACAACTACTCAACCTAGTCTAGGGACTTCCGGCAAGCACTTGTGACAAGAGATGAGGACAGTCCCAACCAACGGCCAGCTCCAATGACATTGGCACAAATGCAACCAAACTTATATGCACATGGATTGGGAACTGCATTGCTCCTGAGGTCGTGGCCGAAATCCCACCAACCGAGGACTCAAAAATGATGTGGGAAAACATCCGTGAAATATATGATAAATTGGATCGAGTGAAAAAGTTTTCACTCACCTAGGCCTTGTTAGAGTTGAAGCAAAGGAATCTTTTGGTTATTACTTGCTTCAACTGACTCTTAGCTCTATGGAACGAGCTTAAGGTGGGCAAGGACGCAAAAGCACTTTCAAGCAGTTTTGGACCATCAAGGAATGAGAAAATGTGACATGGTTCTTTCTAATTCTGAATAATAGTTACTCATATTTCTGATCATAAATCCTTGCCATGGAGCCCATTTCACCACTTGGCCAAGAATATCGACTTGTCGTTCAAGAGGAAAATCAACACCTTGCAACCTCCGAGTTAGCCTAAGTGGGTGAAAGTGTGATGCTCGTGGCTTTAGTGAACCCATCGCAATATTCATCCTCCCACGTGGACCAAAGATCATTTATGCCCTAATTTGGATTCTCCAAGTACTCATTATCCCGTTTCTTCTTATATTTCATTTAGTCGGCTATCACCAGAGTACATGTATTGTATTAGCTGCATATCCGAGGAAAAGGAACCCTCTTCCTATGATAAAGAAGCTTACGATCCACATTAGTAACAAGTTATGGAAGCTGAATTAAAATGCCCTCCTAAAAAATCCTACTTGAAATATTGTATTGCTACGTCCACATTGAAAATCAATTCGTTGCAAACGGGTGTACAAGATAAAGTACAGGCAAACGGTTTTGTTGAGTGCTACAAGGCTCAATTAGTAGTTACATGCTTCACACAATACGAAGATTTTGATTATCATAAGACTCTTTCCCTAGTAGCAAAGGAGATGAATGTTCGTTCTTTTTTATCCATTTCGGCCTTTCACAATTGGCCTTTACACTAAATGGATGTCCATAATGGCCTTTCTTAACAATGATGTGGACGAAAAAATCTATATGGATCTTCCATAGAGTTTACATAGACCGGGGAAGTCTCAAGTATGTCATCTTCGTAAGTTCCTATATGAACTGGAAAAAGTTTCCCAGCATTTATACGCTAAGTTTACCACTGCACTCAAAGATGCATAATTTCAGTATTCCATATATAACTATTCCCTATTTACATGGACAAAAGGTAATTTATCAATTTATTTATTGATATATGTTGATAATATACTTATGTATGTGCCCTTTGGGACCTTTTAAGTATTTCCTTGGTATTGAGATTGTCCAGTTAAATTATACATGTACTCTATTGTCCAAATTAAAGATTTGGGACCTCCTAAGTATTTCCTTGGTATTGAGATTACCCGGTTAGACAAAGGAATCTGCCTTAGCCAACGGAAATTTGTTTTTGAAATCATATCACAAGTAGGTATGTTAGGATGTAAGCCCACTGTTATTGTGATTGAGCAAAACGCTAGGCTAACGACACTTAAATATGACACGGGATTATCATCATCATCAACATCTGGTGAAGACCCATTGCTTATCATCAAGCTACCAACAACTTGTCGAAAAATTCATTTACCTTACCATGACTGGACATGATATATGTTATGTAGTGTAGATTCTCAATCAAATTTATGCATAGTCCGAAGCAGTCCCACTTGAATGAAAGTTGTGAAGTACTTGAAGGAATATCCAGAACTTAAAATACTTTTATCTCGAGATTACAACATGAAGATGACAGCCTATTGTGACGTGGACTATGCGATTTGTCTAATGACCTAAAGATTCATTATTGGTTTTTGGAATAAATTGGGAAAGTCATTGATTTCATGAAAAATAAAGAAACGGTCCATTTCATAAGCCGAATCTAAATATCAAGTTATGGTGAAGACCATCTATGAAATATTCTAGATACAGGGTTTACTTTCGAACATTGGCATACGAGTTGATGGCCTAACTATGGCCCTATTTGGTTCAACTTTTAGAAGGGGCTTTGGGACTCTAAAGTCCCTTGGCCAAATGCAAACCTGTTTGGTTCGATTTTTTGGGTGACTTTGGCGAGATGCAATTGCATCTCCAAATGGGTCTAAGGGACTTTAGCTGAATGCAGGGGTTGAGGTGCTTTGGGAAGTTGTATTTTGGGAATGCAAGTAGCTCGGTTACTATTCATCTTCTCCAACGGACAGCTGTTGATCGGAGGCCGACAACCACCGGCGAAGGGGTGGCGCGTGCCGGCGACCGCCGCTTGAGGGTCAACCCCGGCGACTGTCGCCGGACCTCAGGCAACGCCTGGATTGCATGACCCAGGCGTCAGCCACCTGGATCACGAGACCTCAGGCGGCCATCGCCTGGGTGCCTGACCCCAAGCGACAGCCACTTGAGGTCACGCGTCGCCTGGGTCGGGCGACCCTAGGCGTCAGCCGCCTGAGGTCGCAACGCCTGGGGTGGCGCGACCTCAAGCAGCCGATGCCTGGGGTTGCGGCCGCCTGAGGAGCGCGACCGACGCCTGGGGTTGCGCACCTAAGGTAGGCGACCTCAGGCGATGGCGATGGGGGGCAATTCGGCCGTCCGGCGGCCAAATTCGATAGCTAGATTTGGCCGATCCGGCAGCCAAACTTCAAAAAAAAAATTGTAATTTTTATTTTGTTTTTTTAAACTAACAAAAGTCCATTCCAAATGCAATTTTTACCAAACAATATTTTGCCCAAAGTCGTTTCACAATGCGCTTTAAAACTACAATTTACCAAACGCTATTTGCATTTTCACAAACCCCTTTAGCTCAAAGGTATTTACATTTTCCCAATGGCATTTGCCCAAAGCCAAACCAAACGGGCCCTATGTTGTTCTATGACAATGATGCTGCGCTCAAACTTGTGGTGAACACAGTCTTCCATGCAAAAGCAAAGCATATAGAGATCGGCTATCATTTCACTCGAGATAACATCCAAGAAGGAATAGTGACAACAAAAGTAATTGAAACCACTGAACAACCTATAGATATTTTTATCAAAACACCTTGTCAAAGATAACACATATCTACTATACAAGCTAGTCGCCTCCAACATATAGCTTGAAGTGTTGGAGATATGTTTGTTTCCCTTTCTTAGATTGATTGAGTAAATTTTCAATTGATTGATTGATTCAATCAATCTCTAGGATTGAAAACTAAATCTGCAGAATAGAAATATATCGTTTTGTTTATTAATTCCTACATTGTATTTCCTTGTATTATATATATATGGCTTTGTATGCATGAAAAGCTTCAGAATAGAAAGGAATATAATTTCCAATTTCCGAAATTTCTCCATTTCATGTCATCTGTAATCTAATTCCAACAACGATAAGAGAGAAACGAAGGGAGAGAAAGGGAGATTCGCCGTAAGTTTTTCTAATCTCTGTTGTGATCAGTTTTCAAGGCACCCATTTTTTAAGGGTTGCCAAAAAAGTTGTGCCAAATAATGTTTTTTAATTTATTTTTTAGCATCAAAAGTGATTAAGTTCGCTTGATAATATCTAAATATTTTCATGATTGTAATTGCAAATGTATTGTTAAAATCCACCAAGAATATCAAGAGTTCGATGCATGGCAAGGGATCCATTGCATTCGTTATTCAATTTTCATCTATTACCAAACGAGCCTCGTTATCTAATTTGGCATTCCAAACCTCAGTTTAGCAACACATTCAAAAATTAAATCGTCATTTTCATTGAAGTGAACGATGTCAATCATGAACAAAAACTAGGACTATTTAAATTACAATTTTTTTAGAAAAACTATCAAGTCTAACGAATGAATTTTACCACTTCTCCATCCCATCTGATGAGAAATCACCCATTTGTTCATCTGAAAATGATATTTTATAATCATTTCTCATATGTAAATGACAATTAACATGTTACACAAAAAAGATATAAATTAAGTTAGAAGTTGAATTTACCCGGCATAGCATGGCATGTGATTTTATACATGTACAACTCATTTCATTCCAAAAATTTCCCTCAGTTCAACGAGTGTGGGATATAGAAGTATTTCTTCAAAGTGCAAATATAAACATATACGTAAAAATGTTAGTATTTTACTATAGAACTTGAAATTATCAATACTTAAAATCTTGTACTTGAGCATTCGGTATTCGTTTTCCAGTCTCATCGGACTAACAAGTCCACAGGGCACATGATGAGAATCACTTTTTGTAAGTGCCTTCTTCGGCCATACGACTCCGATTGGCACGTACCATCAAAGAGGAGTCCTAGTCCATATGTATTTTTCTTCTTTGGGTACGCTAATGAGTTTCTATTTAAACCGGGAATAAACCCATGAAGATCTCCGATCCCGTAAACGAGGATCCAACCTTTTCACCTCCCCGTTTAGAAACAAATCAGTGGGCCGTTCGGCGGTCAGTATCTTTAGGTATTCTGATCCAACAGAGCACACGAAATTTTCCAAAAAAGAAAGATGCTCACATATGCAAAGCGAGAAATGGTTTTCAATCATCACATCCCGGGATAATCATGAGGCTAACTCCATCACCCATTGGTCGACACTGTAGCAAGCTCATCATCATCAATGTGAAGTATGATTGGACAAACAAAGTAGAGAGAGAGAGAGAGAGAGAGAGAGAGAGAGAAACCCAGGAACGAAATGGGTGGGCCAATCCCTGTGTGAGCAGATCAGACTCAAGGGAGATGCTTTGTCAGTCATAATAACACCTTTTGTTGTTGTCCTTATCAAGTGGACGTGGATGAGCCGTGAGGCCAAAACCAGCCACCAAATACTTCGAGAGAAGCTGACCACTGGATCGCCACCAATCATTGCTGCCAGGCCAGGCCCTCGTACACGCACTCCCTCTCGTCTTGTCCTCCTCTGCGGTGCTCTTTTGTTGCCTATCTTTCATGTTCAATGAGCCAACTTGAGAGGCAGAAAAGAGGCTGAAGCAAGAACCGGGATTGCGACTTCACTGCTGAACCCTACTCATCGAATTGGCCCCCCCGGGAGTTCGAAGGGGACAAGAGTATCGTGGGATGTCACGAGAAAGCGTATTTGCGCGCCGCTCCGGGCTTTTGGTGATTTGGGGGGTTGGGATTCGGGATCCGGACGTGTCAGTAGATAAAATATTGTGGTTGTGGTGGTGGTGGTGGTGGCGGTGGTGGAGGGGGCGCGCGGGTAATTGCCGGCTTTTGCAAACGAGATTGATCTATGATGGGGAAGGCATGACATTATTATAATCAATGAGTATGTGCGAAACCAAGACCTTTTTCTTTTGCGTGCGCTCCGAGTGGGAACTTTGCAAAAAAAGAGGGAAGAAAAGTGTAAAAGAGGGACGAGGAAGCAAAAGGAAGCAAAAGGGGACGACCCCTATTTGTCTTATACTTAGCATTACATTATGCGAGGGGAGTGATGCTCCGTGATTTTTATTTTATTTTTCGCATTTGGATGGTGCCGATATTTTTGTTTTCAAAAAAAGAAAGAAATGAAAAAATGAAATGAAAAGGTGGGAGAAACAAAAAAAGAAAAAAGAAAAGAAAGAGAGAGAGAGGAATGTCAAATTATGTTGACACAATGACATCATAATACTAGAGGATAGCCTCGTTTCAGTTATTGAGGAATGTGAGGATTTGGTAATGTTTGACTGTTCCTTTGTTCTAGATCTTTTCCATCACAGCAAAATATCTATCTAACCTACTTTTTTTTTAGAATATCGTTTTATAATTTATTTTTATGTTTTCAGCCTCATGGTGAATTGACTCCTGAATCTATTTTTATTTATAATATTGTAAGGATGCTTATTTAGCCATAAACTTCAAATTTTGTCAATTAAGTCGTAGATCTTCGCGTGAAATTTTAATCTAGTCATTCCGATCAATTTTACCGAAAATCACTGACGTGATAATCCAATCATCATCGGTTGTCTTATGAGGCACGAGTGATTAATTTAAGATATATACCATGCTCAAATTCTTGACACCCTGACTTTAGGAATGTTGAGCTAGTCGGTCCAACATACGGTCCCAACGATGTCATATGATGACTAGACCTTGCTAATCATACATTCATTTCAATCTACATGTGTATGAGAATATCTATCATTCAGCTCTTTTGTGCTAAAGAATCTCACAAGAGAGTATTTTAATTTGAGTTGGTCTTAAAATGAATGGAATCTCCAACCAGCATCTAGTCGTTAATCACCTCTTGTAAAATGAGCAATTACTCCCTTTCTTTTAAACACATAGAAAAAGCATAAATGCGAGTCACGTGCGTTATAATATTCTTAATATGATCTCACATTCAATATAATATTGTTCACATTAATTGGTTAATGTTTCATTGTTCACATTAAGTTACGTGATAACTATGATGACCACCCAATTTAAAATTAACCGTCTTGAGTTAGACATTATCCGTAAAGATTTGAATAGACATATAAATAAGTCATCTAAGTCAAACCTTCTCGGGATTCTGATTATCTGATAATCGATTATCGACTTCATCATTGGCCTCGGACCTAGTTGCCGGCCTTTGCAAATGAGATTGATCTATGATGGGAAAGTCATGACCTCATCACAATAATGAGTGTGCAAAATTTACCTGCGTTCCACGTGGAACTTTGCCCCCCAAAAAAACAGAAAAAAGAGGGAGAGAGGGGGAAGAAAAGTGAAGGAAGCAAAAGGGGACGACCCCTATTTGTTTGACACGTAGCATTACATATAATGCAAGAGTAGTGACGCTACGAGCTTTTTTTTTTTTTTTCCCATATAGATGGTGCCGACATTTTATTTTTATATTTTTTACAAAAAAAATGAAATTAAATGAAAATGAGGATAAGCAAAAGAAAGAGAAAGAGAGGAATGACAAATTAGGTGTTGACACCTTGACATCATAATAACTAGAGGATAACCTCATCTCATTTATAGAGGACAGTGAGAATTTGGCACCGTCAGACTGTCCAAAGAAGCTGTCCATTTTTTATAGATCTAAAAGATAGACTATCTATTCAGTCGCAGCAGATTATCTATCTAATTTGGTTTTTTAGAATATTTTTTATAATCTGTTTTTATATCTTCAACAGCATGAAATTGAGAAAAAAATTGCCAATTCAACTCTGAATCTATTATAAGAATACCAATTCAGACTTGAAATTTCAAATTTTATCAATTAGGTCATAAATCTTCGTATGGAATTTTAGTATCATCATTTTGGTCAATCTTCGCCCAAAATTGTTGAAGTAATGGTCCAATTATTGCTGACCATCTTATGAAGCACATCGTTGTTTAGTAATCGATTTAAAATAAACTCTACACTCAAATTCTCTAGACTTTGGAATGTTGAACCAGTTAGTACAACATATGTGTCCCAACAGTGTCACTATGATGACAACATTATGCTATCATACATTCCTTTCAATCAGCATGCGTGTGAAGACATCTATCATTGAAATCTTTTGTCCCGTAGAACTACGAGAGAGTTGAGTCAATCTTAAAAATGAAATAAAATCTCCAACTAACATCTAGTCGTAATTCACCTCTTATAAAACGAGCAATTATTATTTTTCTTTAAATACACAGAAAAATGATAAATACGAGTCCCGTATATATACTAAGCTAAATCTGGATATTAAATATGGTGGATCATGCGTGGGTCTCATTAAATTTGACAATCCATATCGAATTTAATACACGTACTATGCCTTTGAAATTCTTGCTCAAAAGGAAAACCTAAGTAATGTAGCAAGGGTAAATGTCACAAAAAAAAAAACTCTAAACTATATCTATTTTGACAAATTTACTCCATAATTTTTTTTGTAATATCAAAAATCACAAACTTGTATTTATGCGACACATTTATTCTAAAAATATGGTGTTATAGAAAAAAGGTTGGGGTTTTACATGTTAAAAGATTTTAGGGATAAATGCATCACACAGGTAAAAGATTGGGATTTTCAATTTCATAGAAAAAAAGTTTGGAATAAATATGTCAAACGGGTATAAATTTAGAATTTTTCGTATTATGAAAAATAATTTAAGATAAATGTGTCAACTCCGTCGTCATCACTGTATAGTTTTGGATAACTTTTTCCCTGAAATCAATAGGCCAAAATTTCCTAGCGAGTAGGTGAACAAGCAATTCCCGGCATCATGATTGCGCTCATAATCCCCGTAAAATTAATCGAATCACAATTAATTCCATGCCCATTCTTATCTCCACACATGAGTGCGATATGTCACGTGGTTGGGTGTTCGGCTTTCCTCCACTATGTTTCGTGTTCTTTTCTTCTCGCGTCCCGCGAAGCTCCTTGCGCAGCACATGGGCGGGTTTGGCTGGGACTCACTTGAGCCGTCGACGCACGCAAATGGATGGACCCGGTCCGCCCACGTCACCCCACCGACCCTCCACGGTCTGACGCGGCACCGGAGGGGGCTCCGCTCCCCTGCGCGCGACCCCACCGTGTTCGCCCGCTCCTCCCACCTCCGCACGCCAGCCTATTCGACCGAAAACCCAAGTCGGTGCGCACTGAAAACCCCAAAGTACCCCTGCCCATCGGCCACGAGAAACTAGTAAATTAAACTTTGTCAATAATTACAAGTTTAAAATCACTCATTTCAAATTAAAAAATTGATTAATATAATGAAAAACTCTAAATTAATACATATATAACAAATTTATCATAAATTAATTTTCTGACCATTAAAAATTCTAAATTGATAAATTTGTGACTATAAAAAATCCAAAGCTATTATATACACAACAAATTTATTATTTATTAAATTAAATTAATATTATAAAAAATCACAAATTAATTATAGAAGGAGAGTAAAACCTGTTAATTATTATGAATAATAAAATCTAATGAAAAGTTAGAGAGGATGCTGATTTGGGTTTTTGAGTGATATTTACCCAGCCATTTATATTGTCGAAAATTACAAATTATTATTCTTTAAAAAGTGCTGAGAGCGAGTGGGTCGCGTGATCTTCTCGGTGTGCCCGACCGCAGGCGATAGAAACTTCCAGAACTGCAATTAAAATTCCTTTTTTTGCTTCCCCCGTTAAATAATGATGAGAATTTCTGTGCGTGAATTATGTATTGCATAATATATATGTATATATATATATATGTATGTGCACAACTAGAGAACAAAACGGCAAAGGGCAAATATTTAAAATCCATTTCGGCTTTGCCTTTCTTCAACCTCCAGCCCAAAACGATTGCTCCTCTCTGCTGATCCACAGAGAGAGAGAGAAAGAGAGAGAGAGATTGAATTCGTTCATCGCTTCGATTTTGCAGAGGATGCAATAAATATCAAGCCCCTTCTTTTTGTCCGCCTCGAGGTATCTCCGCTGCGAAAGTTGCTTTCGACGACGTTTCGGTTTTGTTTCTTTTTCCTTTCTTTCTTCTCCATGCCGATTCTGGTTTTTGAATCTTCGCTCGAGATTCGAAGTTCGAGCGTCGACCCCCGGTCGAGGACCCAAAAGGGTCGTCTCGAGCTGTGTTTTTGAGCTGAAAAGTGGAGAAGAAAGACGAAAGTTTTGATTTTTCCTTCCTGGGTAATTCGAACTGAATTAAACGTTGCGTGGGTGGCTTTAAATGGCGGATTTTTTTCCCGTGAAGTTGGTTTAACAGGAGACGTGCGCGTTATGGTTTGCGCTAGCTTGTTGAAGCAGTAGCTGGAGAATTTATTATTAATTCTGGGGTTGCTTTTTTTGAGCTTTGCTATATTTAGCTTGGCCCCCGGGGCTCGTGAAGATGAAAAGGGAAGACATTCGGGGAATATGTGGGCTTGCCGGCTGGATTAGTTTTCTGTAGTTGATGATGTTGTTGTCTTCTGCCTCGTTTTAGCGTCTAACTTCGCTGTTTATACAGTAGAACTGCATTGTATCATGTGCTGGAATTTTTGTCCCCTGTGATTGATTGCTTTTGCTTCTAGCGGAAGGATAATTAGATCTTGGGTCCTCTTTTTCTTCTTCCCTGTTTCTGTTTGGATTTGTCGATCATGAAGAGAACGTGGCATGTTCGCTGAAGATTCGTGCAAGATTCTAAGGATATGATTGTATGGTTTTTTTGGGGATTGAACAGAAAGGAAGTGCAATTATAGATCCTGTCGGCAAAAATTCCCTTTTGAATATTAGGATAGAACCTTTATTTTCGAGGTTTCGAAGTTGCTTGTTTGATTTTCTTTGTCATCTGTTCTGACAATTTGATTCCTGCAGCAGGTGAGGAATACTGACTATTTGCTGGGCTCGGAGTCCATAACAATTGTTTGTAGAGAAAATCTTTTTTGGATATATGGCTTTGGCATTCACCAATCTCTCGTGGTGGTTGCCGAGTGGGAAGCACAAGGAGCCAGGGATACCAAATGGGTCTTCTGGGAATTCCGTGTCTGATGCGGGCATGGAATCTGATAATCTTAAATTTCCTTTGGCAAAGAGTAGGGCCGTCTCCTCATCAAGAAATGTCAAGAGAAAATGGCGCAGTCGGGAGGAACGAAAGATTGACAGAGAGTATGATATTGTTCTGGTGCCTCCTGATGGGGGTTGCATTTCAGGCTCTGAATCTGACGATTTAGAATGGTCAATTGGATGGCTGGAGCCACATGGGCCTGGATTCCGGAGTGACGATGACTCTGATGACAGTTTCGCTGTGTTGGTTCCGTGCTATAAGAAGGTGCATGACTATCTGATAGAGGATTCAGATAGCAAGATTGTGGGTGCTGTTGCACACATTACTGAGATTTATCCTGCTGGTATGTTCTCTCCAGCTCCACATTTTCTTTTTAAGAACAGTCAACTCGGCAGATAAACAGATGAAATGCTCCTTATTGTCGTGATGGTTTTTTCTGCGCTAATTGTAAAATCTTGCCATTCATAATATTCTTTTGGGTCTCTTTTCTGTCAAATCTCAAGATTTTGCACAAGTGTTGATAGCTATTTGTTAGACCAAGATAGAACTTCTAGTTTTGAAATAACTTGTCGAGTTAAGTGTATCTAGTCTGGTTGATGAGTTTTCAGTCCTGCCAAAAGTAGTTATGTCAGATGTGATTCTAATTTCCTGGGAGCTGTCTCTAGAGAAGCTGTTTGATATCATTCATATGTTTGTCGTGGTGATGGTTTGGATAGGTGTGTTGTAGAACATTGGTTTTCTTTCTTTCTTTTCTTTTTGAACATAATTCTTGAGAAGAACTGTATATCAGGAGTTCCTCCAAAGCAGTAATAATCTCACCTTCTGAAGAAATTTTTGAAATTGACTCACCATACTTGCTCTGATATGGCCACTGCTATGGTAGTCTCATAGTTCTCTGAATTATTCTGCTTGGTCTGTCATACTGGTTCTTCAACCATTTTACAGGGATATCTTGTTATTTGCAAAGGCTTGCCTGACAGAGGTAGAAAGTGTACTCATTATAGGAGAAATGGAACTGGCAAATTGCTATATTCTGTCTTTGGATTTAAAAGTTTCGGATAGAGCTTTTTTCAGTATTAGTAGAAAAACTTATGATGTAGATCGTTAAATACTTAGAGATGGGTACTTCTCTGTGGAGTGACTGAGTATTGCTTTTAAGCTAATTGTCAATGATTGACTGAATTAAAATCTAGATTGTCCAAATCTTTTCTGGCAACTGTACTTTATATACATTGTCTAAAAATTCTGCGAGGTGAGAGACGCTACCACATCACTATCCACATTTCAGATGCCTGTTGGTTTACAATGTCCTGCAGTAATGCTGTTTTGTTTCATTTCATCCTTTTTTTCTGCTGATTCAGTGGGTCTTCATGCCCACGTCATTAAGTTTGCTGTTCTATTGCAAGAATGTTGGTGTGAGAGATAGTTTCTTTAATGATGTTTCCAATAGTTGTGTCATGATTTCCAATCCTTACCTCATTGAACAATTCTTTGTGCAAATTCTTAAGCCACCCCTCTTACCATTTCAACTATTTAAGATACTTCTGGCCGAACATTATGATTTGCCAATTAGTTTGTTTGAAATACCGTAATTTGACCACTAATTTGAGGTATAGAAAATGTCTACCACAGTAGAGTACCACAAACGACACCTTCTTCGTCTGGCATCTTTTATTCAGAGAGTCCTTAACATCTTTTTCTTCTTTTTTTTAATGATGCTGAGTTAATAATTGTTCTTACTCCACTTCTTCTTCTTCTTCTTCTTCTTCATCAGAGAGCGAGAAGTATATGGAACAGTGGCGGGTTACGCTCCAAAGCAGTTGATACGCATTGAGAAGTTCCAAGTGACTATGATGCCTCTGTGCTGCGGGTCAGGCTTCATCAGATTACACAATGGTCAGCAAATGGGAGGTTGAAAAAGACAATAAAAAGATACCGTTCTGTTCTATGACTACTACTACTAAGAAGTCGACTTACTCAGAGCAAACTCATTGCTGCATAAAGCAGTACTAGTAGTTGACTCTGCTAATGTGTTTCTATGGTAGTGGGGCTAGAGGAAGGTGAATGAGAAGGATAAGAGGGAGGTGGTGTGCGAGTGTGTGAGGGTGTGGGCGCGCTTGAAATTCTTTTGTGTACATATCGTCCAAAGAAGAGGCCTAAATGCTTCTTCCCCTGTTGTGAATAGTATGTAAATAATGTGAATATCTTGTTATTAGTACTCTCTCTCTCTCTTTCCCTTCTCTCTCTCTAGAAAAGTTAACTTTGCATGGCCATTATAGCTCCCAAGTGTATGTAGTGAAGTTACTTCAGCGAGAGAGCTGCATATTACAAGATGAAGTCAAAACGTGGGAGTAAAATGTGGGTTCCTGTTGCTCGTCGGACGGTCTCTGCGTGTACTCCGTTATCATCTGACGCATGTCGATGGCATTTTCTTGCACTTAGGGACATGCCAATGTGCATATATCGCTCGACGATGTTCGGCACAATTAGTTAAGAGTGTGAGGGATTCTTGATTGAGGACTCACCCAATCGACCCGATCAGCTGTCGGGGCAATCCCGCACGGGCACAAAATCTTAAACTTACTTGGATTATAAGACTTGAAAGGTATTTTATGGGTTTTCAAATGGTCAAATCTTCGCGTCGGAACCCTCCCGCGGAACCGGTCCAGACAGCGACCGCCGACGTGAATCTCGGAGCGAGAGTCGAGGATCCTCCTCATCAGAGGTCGATTCGGATATTGAATCCAGGGACCCTTCTTGTCTGTCGCGTGTTCTTGCTGTTCTCCCACGACTTAAAAGTGGGTCCGTTTACCGAGTCAAAAAGGTTGCAGAAGGTAGAGGAAAGTCAATAAAGAAGGAAAGAGAAAAATGGTAGGCTTGAAGGATACGCATTGACGAAGACCCGTCCCACGCCCGCCCGGCGTCTTTTACCAAGTCTAAGGGTCCTCAGTTTCCTGGAAACCGAGCTTCTGATTCGACTTGTCTATCTGCCCAAAGTCAATTTTGAATTTTCCTGCCTCCTAGAGCTAGATCTCCCCTCGGGGAGGAAGAACCCGGTCAGTTTCAATCGCATTCCGGATCAGCTTCGTGGAAACCGGTAGGTTTCGTCACTGCTCAGATCTTTGCGTGCAAAACCATGCGCCGTTTAAGAAGGAATGAGAAGAGTTTTTATTTGAGAGCCTTCACTAATTATTTTAATTTTTTTTTGCCATGAAGATCAATGCATTGATAGCGAATAATGATTGACATCCAATACCAAGTCCATTCATGATTCCACCACCATTTCCTTTCCCGGCCACTGCTCCCAAAAAGCGGCTTCATTGAATCCACCATCGCAACTTGAACTCCATCACCACCACCAACATAAAAGTAAAAGAAAGCTAACCACCAACATAAAAGGAAAAGAAAGCTAACCTTAGTGCACAACACCTGCGCTTTTGTCTTCTTTGCTTGGAGTGCCGCCTTTGTAATCCGTATGAACCCTCTGCCGAAAGAGCTAATGTCCCGTGGAGACATACTTGCACGCTCCGAGCACGCAGCGAGCCTCGCCGCACATCCACCCTTAGTGGCTCTCGCCTCCTACGATGGTGCATGCTGTCAACATAATTTTTTTTGACTGTAAGGACGCATATGATAAACTTTCTATTTTTTATAATAACTATTTTTTCTGTTCTCAGGAATAGGTTTGGAACAACAATCTATTTGATAATGCAATTTCATTTTGTTATTTCCGAAACAAATTTTTGGTTCAAAAATAGGTTTAGAATAAAAATGAAAAGCAAAAATTTAAAATGAGAAGTAATAACTCTTCTCATTGCTCGCCCTTACTATTAGTCACCCGCCCACCTATAGTTGCCCACCATCTGCTGCCATCAATTGCCGTCCACATCAGAAGCTGCTCGCCAGTCATCGTCCACCGCTCGCCATTGCTGGCCGACCTTTGCCACCACCGCCTGAGAGAGAAATTTTTTTTGTCTTTATCAAATGCATATTTTTGTTCAGAAACTCATCTAGAAAATAGAATAAAAAAATATAAATTAATTTTTATAATAAAATAATTATCATTTGTGTCCGAAATATATAAGTCCATTGACCCAAACCATACACCGGATGCTCCTCTTTCTTAGTACATAAAAAGCCCACTTTTGACTTTTGCATAGTTAGCAGTGTGATGGGCCCTAGTCTACATGTGAATTCCACACTCCAAATAGGCTCGAGTTCATTAGCTATTTGGAAGGGGTGATGAAAATGAGCCGAAGACAAATTTGGTCGACACAGCCCCAAAAATTATTTAATCAGTTCTAAATTTATTTCATAGATGTCACTTCAATCGTAAACTTTTCAATTTTGCTCATTTAGTTCTAAATCTTAGTGTGAAATTTTAATGTAGTCTTTTTGATCAATTTTTACCGGAAATCATTGATGCGATGATCCGGTCATTGACAGGCGTACTATGTGATGTGCTACTACTTTAGCGATTTTCGATAATAATTGGTGCGAAAGATTATATTGAAATTTCGCACAAAATTTTAAGATTAAATTAACAAAATTGAAAAATTTTACTAGTAAATTGAGATATGTACAATAGATTTATAACTGATTGAAAAATTTCCCCACCTCAATAGATTATGTGGCATTGATTTTCTTCTATATTCTCAAATTAAAGCGATATATATATGTACGTACGTACGTACGTATGTATACACTGACCCCCCCACCCCTCGTCCTGATTAAAATATTATTTTACATATGTTTGTTTTGTTTTATAATTTAGAATGGCGTTTTAGTTTTTAATTGCTGAATTGTGGAAATAGATATGGATTTGTACACACGATTATAACTCATGCTCACCACGTCCGCCATCCACCGCGCACGACCATGGCGGGGGTATGAAACCACCGCCCACAATCCGCAGCTGCGGCTTCGAAACCGCCACCACCCACCTCTCGCCACCGTCCATCTCCCTCTGCTCTATCCTCGGATCTAGGTCTTGCAAGCCGTCCACGGCATCGACGACCTCAAATTCAAGGTATTCAGCGGTCGCCGGCGACTACGTGAATGACTTGCTCTACCTTTCGTGACACTGAGGAGGGGGGCGGGGTAGAGAGTAGTTGGTGGTGGCTCCGTGGACCGCGGCGAGTAAGGCGACGGAAGGTGGTGGTGAATAACGGCAACGGCGGAGAATGAACGAAGGAACATAGCAGGATAAATCAAGGAGCCCAGTTTCGCATGGAAATAAACAATAAACGAGCGTCACTCAGTAGGCAATGTTGGGAAAATACGGCTTTAAATTGGGTAGAATAATGAAGTCGGATCTTTAGAGTAATCAAATCGTATTTTGAGGTGTGATATCACTTTTTAAGGGTTTATTTGCTTTGCAATGTTGCTAATAGTCACCGGCAAATTTCCTCAAGAATACAATAAAGTCTCAAATGAGAATACTAGATAACAATTCTAGTATTTCTCCAGGATTTCTCTAGGAAACAGTTAGAAACAATAACTGTATATTCTTTCGAATGAAAATGAAAAAAAGGAAGAAGAAGATCTTTATTAAATAGACATGTTTAGTCATTTATAGCAAAAACAAGAAGTTATATCCAAACAGACACAACCTTCTAAGGATTAAGAAATTATGTCTGAATAAGTACAAACTCTAACATAACCGTTGGAAGAAATAACAAAATTCGGAATTAAATAAAATAAAAAAAAATAACCATAACTCCTTTTGAATAGTCGCACTATTTCAATAGGACATGATGGTTAATTTTTATAAAAATAAATCCGAATTTTCCAATAAATAAAAATAATAATCTTTGATTAGTGCCAAAACTCGTCCAGTGCGCACTCACATTTTTTTCAATGTGGGACAAGATACCTCTTAGTTTGTTTTACAAACAAATTACCAATAATACCCTACTTTGTTTGTAAAACAAAGATACAAAAATAAAACATTAAGAAAAAATATACGGCCAAAATTTTCATAAGATTAATATACATACATAAAGATCTTTTTCGAGTTAAACATTTATTTAGGGTAAGTATCTCAAAACTTTATCAAAGTGATAAATAGCTCGGCTTTAAATTTGTACCACACATATATTAACATCTTATTTCAGCGATAAATTCTATATTACTCCGCATTATTATGATCTTGTGCTCGATCCTGTTTCATGAACTCTCTAGAAAGCAATACTAACTTTCAAAAGAAGTGACATCACTTTTAAGCTCATATAGGTGAAGTATCTACCATGTGTTTCTGTTACTATTAACATATTACAAATTTATATTATACTTCATTAAGAATTTAATTTAACTTACAAAATGTAATAGATGACCAATGTCAGTATCAACATTCAGTAAATTCTTGTAACTAGTGATGTTATAGAAAAAAGCCGAGTTACCATTAACTTTAATTAAAGGATTTCTGCCATATTTCTTATGAGGTCATTATTATCATATCTCTTGATAAAGCTTTTGTCAAGGGATTGGTTAGATTTTTACTTGAGACAATTGTTATGATATTATCTTTATTCAATTGTCTCAAATAGTCAAGTCTTAGACTAAATATGTCTAAATTTACTATTATAGGTGCTACTATAAGATCTTGCTAAATGGCCTATCACAATGGAAAGAAAAAGGAGGCATAGGTTTAGGCCATAATTTGACATCCAACAATAAATTAGAAATCCATTTAGCATCTTTCCCAGTTTCTGTCAAAGCAACGATTCAAATTTCATAGTTAAGCGAGTTAAGTACATTTGTTTCTTGCCCGTGCAAGAAACAACACATTCACATAATATTAAAATCCACACACCCACAATTGTAATCCAACTAGCATCAGTGTATCCTTCTAATACAATTGAATAATTATTATCAAAAAATCCCAAATTTGTAGTCTTCTTAAGATAACCCAATGTTCTATACTCGAATTACTAATATATGTACTCAACTTATTCGTGGAATAAGTAATATTGGGTCTAGTAAAATGCATTGCATACTTTAAAAACCCTATAGCACTCACATATTCAAGTTGTGCTATTACTCTACTAGTATTATAATTAAATTTTGATATTGAAATCAAATGAAGTATTCATTTCTTTGACACCAAGATGTTTAAAATTTATTTAACATCTTCTCCATGTAATCACTTTAACTCAAAGAATAACCCCTACTATGTTTTAACTTTAATACCCAATATAGTATCCACTTCACCCAAATCTCTCATTTTAAAAATGAAAGTTAGATACTTCTTAATTTCGATGACTCTAGTCATATTGGTTCAAAAAATAAGCATATCATCATTAATCATGGCTCGAAAGAAACCACAAATAGATGCTTATTCGGCTTACTTCTTCTTCTTCCTTTTTTTTTCCCACGCCATTGCTTATGTGCTTGCACGAGCCTATAATGACATACACATTCGTATACATATCAATGTGGGACATCAAGCAATCGGGCCAATTCCAGTTAATCTTGTGCTTGAATGCATGGCTCAAAATATACTCAAGCACGAAATGAATCAAGACCAAATGTCCCGTTTACTCACACAATACCAAAGCTCTGCATTTTAAAGTATCGATTTTCCTTTGCTGATAAAGGTTAGAAACTGTTATATGCAGAAATAAAAATCCCATGGTGCAAATGATATATCAGAGATAGACCCTTCAATTTACTCTGACCAATTGATTCATTCCCTGTACATACATAAATTCCATTCACAACAAAAATCTTGCTATAGAGAAGCAAGAACATACACATGCAGACGAATGTGTATGTGCCAATTCAGTCATAAACTTTTTTTTTGTCCAATTTAGTCCTAAACCTTTAATAATTGTGCCAATTCAGTCAATCCGGCCAAAATTGGCCGGCCGGCGCTGACGTGGACGCCGGTAGCGAACAACCGGCCGGCAAGGTTATTTTTTAATATATATTTTTATTTTTTTCGAATTTTTTTTAATTTTTTGGGCTTCTTCTCCTTCCTCTAGCCGGCCGACGCCGGCCAGAGGTGAGGGCCAGCGAGGTCAGCCTTGCCGGCCACTGGCGAGGCTCGCCCAGCGACGGCGAGGTGGCCGTCGCCAGATCTGGCGAGGCTCGAACCTTGCCATGGCTGGGCGAGGCCAAGCCTCGCCAGATCTGGCGACGGCCTCGCCAGCCATTGGCGAGGGCGAGGGTCGACCTCGCCCAGTGGCCAGCGAGGCTGCCATCGCCATCGCCGCCTCCACCACCTCCCCCGTCCCCTCGATCGTCGGCAAGATTCCCCCTCCGAGCTCAAGCGGCCTTCCCCGGCTATGACCGTCGCCAAAACCCTGTTCCAGCGCCTCTGGACCGACGAGGACGAGATCAAGCTCCTCCGCGGGTTCCTCGACTAAACCATGCAGAGCGGCGGGGCCTTGCCCTCGCGAGTGGCCGGCGAGGGCCAAGCTCGCGCGGATCTGGCGACGGCTGCCTCGCCGTCGATGGGCGAGGCTCGCCTCCGCCAGTGGCCGGCGGGGTGAGCCTCGCCAGTGGTCAGCGAGGCTGACCTCGCCGGCCCTCACCTCTGGCCGGCATCGGCCGGCCAAAGGAAGGAGAAGAAGGCAAAAAAAAAAAAGGATTTAAAAATATTTAAAAATTCGAAAAAAAAATAAAATTAAAATTAAAATTAAAAATTAAAAAATTACCTCGCCGGCCGGCTGTCCCCCGCCAACGTCCACGTCAGCGCCGGCCGGCCAATTTTGGCCGGATGTACTGAATTGGCATAATTATAAAAGGTTTAGGACTAAATTGGATAAAAAAAAAAGGTTTATGATTGAATTGGCACAATTGCAATAGGTTTAGGACTTTTTTGGTAATTCTCCCGACGAATGTCTCAATAAAAGAAACATACCCAGAGTGTCACCGCTGGCTAATCATGCATGAAACACTATGAACTTCAATTCGGTTAGAAACAAGAACCTGCATTGGAGGAAGCTTTGATGGCCATTTACTTGTTTGCCCAACGACCAATCCGAATTTTATTTAATTGACTACATCAAACTCGAAGATATCGGTCGGATTAGCAACATTCAACAATGGAGAGCGACTCAGTCCAATTCGACTTGGCAAAGGTCCAACTCCAGACCAACGATATAAAAAATGGAATGAAGCAAATAATCGAGAATATTATCACAGTCAATATGATCATTTTCTTCCCCAATTTCAAACAATGAAATCACATACCTTGCTGAGGGAGTGCGCAAGAGCGCAATTGGCAACTCTGATGCTGATATGATTACATTGGTAGCATCGAAGCCATTCTCCGGCGAGCAATCGCCGTTCGCAATATCACACGGTGACGCGTCGCGGGTAGCGACGTAATCTTCGTCCTCCCTCGGAACCTTGGCTCTCACATCACCATTCCTCCGATGCAGAGGACTGTGGCAGGACGAGGCGCACTAGAGATGCGAGGAAAGTCCCCACAATGTACTGATAGATCACCGCCATCTCCATTTCTTTCTCCTTCTCCTTCTTCGAATGAATCGACCAATGAGACCCGGATGACGAAGATGGAGACAGAGACGAGGGAATGGAGATCTCGTGCTCTCCTCATCTCACCCTGTCTCAGGCAATGCCAAACTGTACGCTTGATTTCTTGTTTGGTCGTGCCCTCTAGTAGCAACGGCGTGAGTATGGCGAAGCGTCGTGGCTATTCACTGTGGAGATCGTCGCAGACTAGTCCATGTCGTTGCTGGTGTGATCTGATGCCGAATAAGAATGTGGCCTCTCGGAACTCCATGATTATTTAATAAGCGTTTTCTTAGCGTGTGGGCATCTTGGCACCCCGGAGATAGGCGACTGGGCCATGACGTTTCTCGAGTAAAAATCAAATTAGGCTTGGCACTTCGGGTTGCGATTCCTTGATTTTCATGTGCTCTTGATCTCGGGTTTGGGCGCCCATTGTCGTGGAAGGGAAGCCTTTGTAACTGATGTCAAAGATGAAAGATGAAGGCATTGGAAAGAAGACTGACTCCATCGTTGCAAACTAAATCCTTAAAATTATTGGGAAACTATGGCTTTAAATTAAATAGAACAATGAAGTCAGATCTTTAGAGCAATGAAGTAGAATTTTGAGGCGTGATATCACTTTTTTAAGAATTTATTTGTCCCACAATGTTTCTACTGTTCACTAACAAATTTCCTCCAAAATACAATAAAGTCTCAAATGAGAATATTATATATTAATTCTAGTATTTCTCCAGGGTCTCTCTAGGAAACAATTAAAAATAATTGATGTATATTCTTTCGAAAGAAAATGAAAAAAAAAGGAAGAATAAGATCTTTATTGAACAGATACATTCGGTAATTTATAGTAAAAACAAGAAGTTATATCCGAACAGACACAATCTTTCAAGGATTAAGAAGTTATGTCTGAACATATACGAATTCAAAGATAACCGTTGGAAGAAATAACAAAATTCTGAATTAAATAAATAGAAAATAACCGTAATCTTTCAAGGATTAAGAAGTTATGTCTGAACATATACGAATTCAAAGATAACCGTTGCAAGAAATAACAAAATTCTGAATTAAATAAATAGAAAATAACCGTAACTCCTTCTAAACAGTTTTTATGGTTGTCTTTGTTTTATTTTTCACACGTCATATCTTCCTCTTTACCATAGCTGGTATTAGTGAAACCAATAATAATCCAAGCAATTCATTTGGTTTCAAAGTAATAGAAATGGTATGAATTGAATATATATCTCAAACTCGAAAATGTCATATCAAAAACACTTTTAGTAAATGGAAGCAGTCCATTCACGCGTGAATATATAAATTTTTTTTTGTTTAGTTATTCTAGAACTGTGAAATCTATCTTTAGCATGCTAATTAGATTAAGAGGAAGCATCAGAATATCCATTTTCAGTATATGTTGTTGATCTCTAGTCCAATTATAGCCATGGAATATTTTGCCAAGTTAATCTAAAATTCTCAATTCTGTTTCCGGCAAGTCTAATATAGAATGGAAAGCTGGCGCTTATGCAAGCTTGTCACTGACAACTCAGGACAATACCTCTTCTTTTTTTCCTTCTTCTTTTTTTTTGTTTTTTTTTTGTTTTTTCCATTTCACCAGTAAGAATTGATTTCTCTACTTCCCAAAATGTAATAACATTAATTCATATAAATAAAAAATAAAATAAACCAAGTTCTTTTGACAACGTGATCACCTATTTTCGCTAAAACCAGATCTCAGAGCAGAGTGCCAGTATCATATTTGTCGTGCTGGTTATGATGGGGGTCAAGATATTCTTTCCATTAAAATGAATGATTCGAAAGTAACATATAAGCAATACTCTCTAATCGATTTGGATATTGTACACGGGTATAATTTCGTTAAAATAAATAAACCAATTCAGATGCTCGGGATCTACTTCTTCAACATTATTCTCGATAAAAAAAAAAAAATCATTTTTTTTTGCAATAAAAATCCTAGAGTTGACAAGGATAGACATCAAGGTAAAAAAATCCAGATGTGTTTGGGCGAGCAAATGTCTAAATTAAGAACGTCACGCATTTTTCTTTTTCTGCCTTACTGTTTCCTTCATCCTCTGTCCAAAAATGGCAGATCTCAGCACTGCTTCGTGGGCATGCATTTTCTTTTTCTTGTCCTTTTCTTGTTTGGCCTTTTGACCCTTTTGGGTATATAGATAAATAAATAATAATTAGAGGATGTCAAAGGATTTGACAAGTAATGCGGATCCTCCGCTCCATGTTTAGGCAACGTTGGATGGGACAAAAGGAGTTTCATTCCATTGTCCTCTCTCCCTTGCATGAGACCTGTCTCTGTCCATCATCTTCCTGGCTTCTCTGTAATGGCTTAAACTTTGCACTTCAATCTTGCATTGCTTAATCGTTTTCCAAATTATATGCCTTGATAGAGGAGAGTAGAGGGAGAGGATGTTGCAGAGAGCAGCAAGTAATGCATATTCATGGTGGTGGGCAAGCCACATCAGGACCAAGCAATCAAAATGGCTTGAGCAGAGCCTCCAAGGTGGTGCTTCCAATCCAATTCCTCCATCATTTTGTTCATCTTTTAGAAACCTGTGCTTTGTGGCAATCATAGTTTTGTAGATCTTTTGGTTTATGTGGAAGAAAAATGTTGGACCTGAAGAAACAATAGTGAATGAATGTGGTGGTTTAGAGAGGAGGGAGTATAATTCAAATGATTGATTTCTAGGATGGAGCCGAGGCCCGTTTTGCAGTTCCGGGTTTCCAGATGCGGAATGAGATAGAGCGGGGATCATTAGTGTTACGATAGGATTCGAATAGATGAAGTTCGCGATTTTGGTAGTGGAATAAAGATTTTTATTGATTCCTACCACAGGTTCTGAATCTTTGATCAGTCCATGGACGATCTTCATAGACGGGACAAGAGAGATCTCTTATATCTCAAATAACATGAGATCGACGACAGAAACCAAGATTGAGGTTCATAAAACCTAAACCAGTCTCAAATTGAAATCGGCATGAAACCTGCAGACATTTATGTAATCCTAGCCTTCGTATGTACGCGTTTGTAGAAAATGCCATTTCAAAAACTAATTCAACATTCCTGCAGACGAAAAAAACTGTATCTTTCTTAGTTACTTTTGATGTCGTGATATTTTCTGCATACATATATGTTAAATTTGCCCAAAAAAAAAGAAAAAGAGTTCAAGTACATCATGAACAGAGTTTACAGGATGCAGTACGATGCGGTATACAGAAGTTTAGTATCGAATGAACCAAAAGAGCCAACCTAACGGGCGTCATAGTTGTGAATGTTACGGTCGCGACATGATTGAGTCGATGTATCTGTGTGTAGAGAAAATCCAAAAGCACTGATATGCAGAGGTTCAACTGCAGATATTGAAGACAAGGTCCAGTGCACGCTGAAGATTATCGATGGCGATGGCGACTCTTTCGCGAAGCGAGCCGAAATGTATTACAAGAAGAGGCCGGAGCTCAAGGGCTTGGTGGAGGATACTTACCGGGCATACCGAGCTCTAGCCGAGAGATATGACATCTTATCCAGAGATCTTCAAGGCGCCAACCGCAAAATAGCCACGGCTTTTCCCGATGAAGTCCAATTTGACGACGATGACGACGATGACGAGCAAAGCTTCGCCGGCAGCTTCTCTGAGAAGCCGTCCGGCAGTGATCTTCCTGACGCCGCAAAACGGCGAATTCCTAAAGTGCCGAAGCTCCCTGCGAAAGAGTTCGGCAGCCCGTCGATGTTGAGCTCGAGGAAAACAAAGCTGAAGAAGAACTTGAGCGGCGTCAAGACTTCCGTCACTCCCGCTTCCGGTTTGACCAAAGCCGAGGCTCTAGAGGAGATCGACAAGCTTCAGAAAGGGATTTTAGCGCTGCAGACCGAGAAGGAGTTCGTGAAGAGCTCGTTTGAGCGCGGGCGCGAGAGATACTGGGAAATAGAAAACCAGGTAATGGAAATGCAAGGCAAAGTATGCAACCTGCAGGATGAATTTGGAATCGGTACCGTCATCGAGGACAACGAGGCTCGGACTCTAATGGCCACCATAGCTTTGAAGTCTTGCAAGGAGGCCTTGTCCAAAATGCAGGAGCAACAGGAACAATCAGCCGAAGAGGCGAGAGAGGAGCAGGAAAGAATCAAGAAAGTACACGAAAAGCTCAAATCTCTCAAAGGCGAATTTCTTTCTGAAGAGAGAACCACTAAGGACAATGTGGAGGAAGAAAGTTCGGTCGGTACCAGTCCAAAATCAAGGAGTTCGGTCCAACAAGACGATGAGTCGAGCTGGGATGGTCAGAAAACGGAGGAAGTTCTCAATCCTGATTCGAAAGCGGCGCTCACTATGTCGGAATTAGCAGAGAAAGTTGATGAACTGGTCGACAAGGTTATCAATTTGGAGACCGCGGTTTCTTCCCAGACCTCTCTTGTGAGGACATTGAAATTGGAGACGGATGGCCTGCACACGCACATCCGGACCCTCGAAGATGAAAAGGAAACTCTGATGGAAGGTTCGGACAATATGAACAGCAGGCTTAAAGAGTTGGAGAAGGAAATGCGCCGGATCAAGACCCTGAAGCAGAATGTCAAGGACCAAAACCAGAACCTCATCTCTCATTTTACAGAAGCCAGCTCGAACATCGACCATCTCTCGGAGAAGTTGCAGAATGTGAAGCTGGATGAGGAGGATGAGAATGGCGGAACATTATTCCATGAAACAATAACCGCTGGTACAAACGCTAAACAAGGAAAGGAGATTGAAGAGAATGAAGTGCGGCACGTCTCCGACAACAAAAGCGATGCGGAGGCAAAGCGAGAGGAGAATAAGGACAGTGTTCCTACTCTCGATGATCCCATCAAAGCTGCGGAGGAAGAGATGTATGTGGGATCTGGCCCTGCTAGCGAGTTTGATGTTATGTCTGAGAGACCCCAAGAATCGGTGCAGCACGAGAAGGAAGAGAACCATGATCTGTTTACCGAGACTCAGGGCTCACAGGATGGCAGCGAAGATCATCCCGACTGGAGGCAGATGTTCTTGACTGGCGTAGAGGACAGAGAGAAGTTTTTACTAGGGGAGTACACTTCGGCTCTCAGGAGTTACAAGGACGTGAGGAAGAAGCTAAGCGACGTGGAGAAGGATAACAGGGATGGCCTCTTTGAATTGGCGATGCAGATCAGGGAATTACGAAATGAGAATGCTTCAAAGGACGAGGAGATCATGGCTCTTCGTAAAAAATTAGGCACGCCGAATGGGAAGCCGGATGGTGCTGAAGACGTTGCTGCATCAGAAGATAAGGCTACGAATCAAGAAAATCCCCAAGAGAGCATCCCGGTCGGATCTAGCTCTCAAGAATCGAGTCCATCGTTGCCGCTGAAGAAAAAGCAGCCGCTCTACAAATTGCTGCTTCAACATAATTTCCAAGGTTTCATGAAGAGTCCTTCTACTAGAGAGGTCGACACCAGAGTAAGTAGAGCTCCAGCTGTTACTACCATGGAAGAGAAGTTCCGAGTGGAGATTGACGAGCTCCTAGAGGAAAACATTGAATTCTGGTTGAGATTCAGCACGTCGATCCATCAGGTGCAGACTTTCCAAACAAGTTTCCGCGATCTACAGGTTGGGTTATCAAAGTTGTTCAATGACAAGAAACAGGATTCAAGCTTTAAGCGCCAATCTTTGAAGTCTGAAGCTCGGCCGATATACAGACACTTGAGAGAGATACAGACCGAACTCAAGATGTGGTTGGAGCAAAATGCGCTATTGAAGGACGAATTGGAGAGTCGATTTTCTGCCTTGTGCCGGTTACAGGATGAGATAACGAGAGTTTCTGACCCGGGGTCTGCTGCTAGAGATCCCTCTCTGAATGAGTATCAGGCCGCGAAGTTCCAGGGCGAGGTCCTGAACATGAAGCAAGAGAACAACAGGGTCGCCAACGAACTGAACGCTGGTCTGGACCGGGTAAAGAAGCTGGAGGCCGAGATAGAGACAACCATCGCGAGACTAGATGAGTATCTCGGAATTTCGGCATCGAAAAGCCATCAGCCCCAAAGGTCAAGAATACCCTTGAGGTCCTTCTTGTTCGGGGTCAAGCTGAAGAAGCAGAAGCAGCCATCGATCTTCGCATGCGGGAGTCCTGCGATGGAGAAGGACAGCGACCTCGGAGGCTGCGCATTGCCTACTTAGCTTTGATTCCTCGAGTCTTCCTACTTGTTTAAATCGTACATGTACATGATCTGTTTTCGAATTCTTAATGTTGGGTTGTGATAGCATAGAATATTGTGCAGAATGAATGGGCTGCAGTGATATTGCCGCTGATGCAAGTTGCTGATATCTTGCGGAGACGTCATTGCATGAACCCGAAGTGTTCATGCGTTTTCTTACCACTTGAAAGCACAATTCCCGGGAATCAAACTGGCAGCTTCTGCTTCTCTTTCCTGTCGAAAGAAAATAGATCGAAGCCTAGTGTTGACAAGAGATCAGAGGGCCAGTAATTCTGTGACCTTATTTTCGGATGAATCATGCACAAATTTAAGAAACATACACGCATAATCAGGGAAAACAAAAAACAAAAAAACGAGGCATGCATATGCAGTCCTAAGGTATCTCTACGGAGTACTTGCTAAAAAGTCCGATATGCATGGAAAATCGGTGGATTAGTTCTGTTTTCTGAAGAAATGAAGCCCACTGATGTACATGATCTTTTCAATGATAAAATGATACAAAGAGCGACCCGAAACCATATGTCAACCTCATACGATAAGCTCTTGTCCAGAGCACCACTTCGCTCACAGATTATAGATCTACCTATTCAGATAGAAAAATAGACCAAAAGGCAGATGGACGAAACAACACCGATGGACAACTATCATTTGCTTTTTCATTGCTATATTCTGAGAAATATTACAAAGCTCGGCGAGCACCAAATGCTGGAAGTTTAAAAATAATAAGTTGGAAGCAAAAGGTCATGTAAAATTTCTTTGTTTCAACCTGCATAACAATCTCTAATCTACTAGATCATCTAAATCCATCCAAACTAGCTTGTACCTTCTACTTCTTTGCCATGTTCTATAGATACCAAGCCTGGCGCGTCGACCTGCAAACTTCCGTTGTTCTCACAGTTCTTGTCACGATTTTCATTTCCACCCTCAGCCCGGGTCCTCACCACAGCACTTTGATCACTTACAGCCACTGGTGCATTCGATGCCACATTAGACTTCTCAACTGGTGTTTCATTTCCTTGCTCAACTTCTGGTTTTACCAGAACCTTGTCATCTTCAGTAACCTGCTTTGCAGCATCGTCCAAAGCAGAAGTTCCATCTTCTTTGGTCAGCTCCTTCATCACATTGTTCGGTACAGAATCAACCATCTTCTCATCATTTTTGGCTTCTTGATTTAATGGAAGCTCGGTGCCCACAACCGAGGAAATATTACTCTGCTGTAAGGAGATAGCTGGTGCTTTAGCAGGAGCAGATGGAATGCTGACGGTTGCAGAAGTCGATTCTTTCTCAGCAGCAGAGCCTGCAAGGCTGGATGTAACAGCGAGCCCAGTACTTCTAAAGTTTACACCAGGATGGGGCCTGGATTGGGTGGCACTGCCACCAGGAATAGAAGAAGGTTTAATTAAAGAATTGGAAGGAATTATGTGTACAGCATTTTTTGCCTGGGCAGCCTTCAGAAGCGAAGCAGCATCTGAAGGGGTTGCAATGCGAGCCCCTGCAGCGACTGCTGCAGCTTGTAGTCCCATAGAATCAGGACTCATATCAGCTTTTGGCGATGCTTTTTTCGGGGGAACCCTAGACTTTGGTGCAATACTTAAAGATTGCACAGAAGAAGATCTTTGCTGTGAAATTTGCTGAGTTTGATGGTGGGCCAACCCAGCAATGTTCCCTGGGAAAGGAGATTCAGCAGCGGCAGCAGGCCGTGTAGAGTTACCAAAGGTACCATTTGGTGTTGCTCCTGCTTAAAGGAAAAAAAGAAAAATACATGTTTAAGCAGATTTATACAAACAAAACCAACTACAGAACTTGGTGTAGAAAAGTCAAAGCCAGGCAGCTCAAAATTGTGGCACAGGCAATTAAGTCTAGATACACTGCTAACAAATTACATTTTTTTTGGTGAGCATAATAGTTCTGGGATTTATCCAACAACCACCACGCTTCATTCAAACAAGTAAGCCTACTACAAGATTCACTTCACCAGATACTAAAGAGTAGTCACGCTAAGAAAGAGTTGTGATAAAGCGAGACACAATAAATCATGAGGCAGTAAGTAAATCAAGAGGGATGTACCAAAGTGCATGAAAGTCAACCAATTAATTAATAACTACTGAACCATCATTCTGCAAATCATTTAGGAAGAAATTCTTTGCAGGCAGATAGAGCAAACCTGTTCTTAAATTTTTCACAGGCATATCGATGGCTAGAGACACTGCATGATTAGCAGCCAGTTGAGCCTCAGAAGGCTGTGGCCCCGTTGCATTCGCAATTCCCACACTCAAGTTTCCATGCCGTTTCCGTAGAATGGCCCACCTCTGCACATGAAAAGGAAATCCCAAGATAAACAGCAAGCACAAAGCAAAGACAACTTATTAAACCAGCGTAACCTAACCATGTAAGGTTAACATTTCATTAAAAAGGAAAGAATCCTAAACCAAGAATTATCATCAGAAAATCTCTCTCTAATCTCCCACTGTAACAGGTTACATCTGCTATTCATCAGCCAGGAAAATGAACCAAGAAAACTGCACTTGATGACTTTACTTTTACAACAAAACCTCAACCCATCTACTGAGGAGAAAATATGCGCGCGCGCGTGCGAGAGAGAGAGAGAGAGAGAGGACTCAAACCTGAGAAAGCTGTGAAGCAGTCCTATCTCCCTTAAAGTCTGCTTTTAAAATGTTTGCCCAATTCCCTTCACCGCATTTCTTTACAGCAGCGATGAGTTGCAAGTCCTCTGCCTCAGACCATGGTTTTCTTTTCTTTCGAGAAGCATTGTTGACACTTGCTAATCCATTTGCATCCAAGCCTTCATTAGATGTTACCGCAGGCATAGGCTGCTTCTGAACAGAAACCGGTACAGTAATATTCATGCCCTGTGGATAACAAGGAGGTTGGGAACTTTCAGAAACTCTAGATGATTGACCATTTGGTATATTTATAGTCAATGGGGCCTCAACGGTTGAGTTACTCTGGAGGCTGGGGTCACTTGTTATACCAGAACCTATTAGAACCTGCAAGGAAAAAAAAAAGGTCTCTTTTTAAAGACAACCAGAACAAAGCTCTGATTCAAACCTAAAATTCACAAAGGATGTTAAGCATCGTGGACATGCATCTGTCCAATGAAATCAATCTTCTAAGAATAGCTTCCTAACAGTACAGAATCTGCATAATAACCAGGCCACCTGTTGGACAACTAACTTTGGCCTGTTGACTTGTATGTTGTTTAGATAAATAATATCTCTAGCATGCAGCCTACTGTGCCACTGCCTAGGCTTCAGAAAATGAGCCAAAAGAATCAAATACAACTGGAGAGACATATTTCTCAGAATGTGATATGAGCTCATTTGGATGTCATCTAACAAGAATATGATGATCCAGCCCACAGAGCTCGCAAAAGAAAAGACCCTGCTTCTCTAACTCAATACAACTTATGATGAGTGAAATGATATTTGCTGGAGCAAAGACTTCCAAGGAGAATCACCCTATCATGGGCTTCACATCCCCATCAAGTAAACAAGGGCTACAGTAACATGTGGACCATCACAAATCATAGAGAATCATTCATGAGCAAAAATACCTATATCGAACACCACATCCTCAAGACTCAACCTGATCTTCTACAAAATTTGGGATACAAAATGGCATATCTTCACACTCAGAAAAAAAAGCCATTCATATAGATACATCAGATCATATCTGCAATCTCTATTTAAGGAGTCACATGTTTCATCCTGTTCAATAGTTTTAGTGTTTCTTAAAGTATCCAACATCACTTGTCTATAGGGTTTTCAAGCCTTATATTCATGTCCTCTCCCTCCCCCTATTAGTTTAAGCTTTTGAGTTGGACATCAAACCCAGCTTTCGCCCTAAACTTATTTTGTATACAAGGGTCCCATCCATCAATTCCACGTGCCGTCCTAAGTCTAATTTGCAAGTTAGAAGCGGCATTAAAATATCCTACATAGCTTGCCCATGAGGTTTATATAGGTTTTATATTCATGTTATCTCCTTTCCTCTATTGGCTAAGCTTTTGGGTTGGACTTTTTAGTAAGCGTCATTCTGAGATCCATCAAATAACCCCCATTTCCCTTAACCCCAAAATACTGGTAATTGTGAAGGTCCAACCCTATGCAGTTTGGAAAGTTCAGCTGCACTACCATCAAGTAGCATACCATTTCCAAATAACTAAAGTAATTTCAATTCCACGTGCACGTTGTGATGGATATCTCAATAAGCTGCCCAAAAATAATTGTTAACTGAGGTTCCTCTTGCGGCTGTGACGTAAATAAGTTGGAGCATAAATTGCAAAAAAAACAACCTTGACACAGGCTGCAGCCTCTGTCGAAGCTTCAGTGCTCACTGCAGGAAATGCTTCCAGCTCATATTCTAGGTCACTGTCATCATCCTGAAAAACAGATTCTGATTACTACTATACGGAAAAGAGCCAGGTCTCAGTAATTGTAGTGCACAACAAGATCATACTTGACACTTGTTAGATAGAATATAAGATGTAAACTAGATAGGCAGACCTTTAACCTACATGACACAAAAGAAGGAAACATAAAATGCTCGAAACAAAGACAAATCTTTACTTAATAAGCCACCAGTAAGAAGAGGAGGAGGAGATGCAGAAAATGAAGAATAGATTCTGCTATTAACAATGAAAGCTTACCATCTCAACCAAAAGGCATATAAACAGCAGTACTAAATAATATTATAATTCTGACCATATGAAAACAAATGATGAATGAGAAAGTACCTAATTGACAACTAGTAGAGAGAAGGTTGTTTACTACAGAGTTCTTTACAGTATTTGCCTCTAGGATAATGAACTATTCAACTGTCTCTCAGTGACATTCAAGAGAAACTCCACAGCACACAGAAAGTAGAATTTTTCTCAGCAAATTGAACCGCCAATGACTGACTATGCTAATTTGGCCTTGCATCACATAAATTAAGAAACGGTTTCCAAAATCCAAGCATGTTTCTTCATGAAGAAACAACTGCTTTATTTTCATGTTTATGTCCGGTGGAAGTGAAGGCCATTAGAGAAGATTATCTAATTGTAAGAAACATAATAGTATAATAGGTGCTATCATCTATTTCTACTAGTTTCCCAGGGCTTTAGAAGGCTACACCAGTTCAAGGAATCACTGGTGACAGCATAATGTTGCTTTTCATCAAAGGAAAAGATAAAACTCAAAACTCTGTAGAAAGGCATAAGGACTGTCCAGCTTGAAAGGCACATTTTTCACTCTGATGACCTTGAATGGCGCATTTCTTCAATCCATTCCTCAAGCTTTCTAGACATGTAGGATGCTAGGGCTGCTTTGATGAGCCAAGCCATGGCGGGGGATTCTTAGTTAACCACTGCCACTGCCTAAGACCAGCAAAGTCAGTTCATCATATTGTCCCAAGACAAATGACTTCCAAAATCTAGGAAACCTTCTTCATGAAGAGATTACCACTTCTTTTCATGTCCGACTCGAAGACTAAAACATAGGGATTCTTCTCCGAGAAGGGTCCGATCACCCTGGTTTCAAAGGTGGTACTTTTAACTCTGAGATGTCAACATTGAGAGTACGCTTTGGTGGCAAACGAGCCACTTTAGCTACTCTAGAAATTTTCTCCAAATTGCATGTTGCATAAGATAGGATGATCAATTAATGTCCTCAGTTTTCAACAAAGAAAGTTGATCTAATCATGGCATATTAGCGGGCACATATTCCTCCACTCAACCAGTTAGTACTTACGTGCAAAGAATCGGCGTTTTTATGACACTACCGATTTAAAAATCATATAAACACACATCAATCTTTATATTACAATCAGGACTTCCTAACTAAAGCCACGTTACCAACTCATTAAAGCAATTATAGCTCAAGAATATCGCGATACAGATGTTACAAATCAGTCCAACAGCTTTGAATCCATCCACAAGCAAAAGAGGGCAAACGCACCCATTCCTCCAATCGCGAAGCCGAGAAAGATAGAAGACCCGAAAACTCACCAGAGGCTCATCCCCGTCCTCCAATTTCTCCAGCAGTGTACCGCGATAAGCCAAGTGCCTCCACAGCGTCCGGTACTCCCTCGCATTAGTTATCCCGGTCGACGTCTTCTTCACCAGCTCATTCCAATCTACCCTCACGCCCTGAAACTGCGCCACTTCTTGAAGCAAACACAGCACCGCGGTCGCCGAATACCTGCCCAAGAAGCAGACCCACTCTCGCATCAGCAGAAGCACACTAAACGACCTCCTACCCAAAATTGATACACACCCAAACTCATCCGGGGACCCAACAGAAATTACAGAAAGGCCATGAAATCGACTCAATTCGAAGCCGAGCGAGAGAGAGAGAGAAGAAAGGCGAACCTCTGCAAGAGAGTGGAGATGTCTTCTTCGCTGATGGAGCCCTTCCTCTTCTGGGGTTTCGATTCAACGACGGCTTCGTTCATGGCGAACGAGCATCGTATGAGCGCGGAACTGGCGGAACAATCAGAGCTCGCGGGGCCGAGAAATTGAACCGGCAGGAGAACCCAAAGATCGAATTTTTAACCAGCGAGAGAACCCAAAGATCGAATTTTTACTCAGCAGAAGCGACTGTCTCTAGAAAGAGAGAGAGACGGCCGACGTGGGAGCGGGAGAGACGGCTCGTTCGGCCGGGTCGTTCTTTCTGGGAAAGGCAGGAGGAAATACAGAGAGACGCGGAATCTCAAATGCTTTGTCATCTTTTTGGGTTTTCTCAATTTCACCCCAAACTTTCAATGTTCTTCACAATGTTGCCCCAACTTTTCGGAGTACGTTGACTTCCATAGATATATTGGAATGACCACTGAAATCGATTGGCTCCGGATGGTCCTCGGTTCTCAAAATTTGAAGTCGGTATAAATCGGTCCGGTCCACGATTACAGGTATAGACCGAACCATCCAGACCGGATCGATGATTCTTTATATTGCCAAAGGACTAGATAAGAGAATGGAAACGATGTTTATTAACACATTTGCACTCTATGAGAATGTTTCATTCCTTGTAAGAGTTTAAAAATAAGTTCTTTTTAATCTCTTGTCCAGTTCCATCGTTCCAATCCTTGTTAAGGAATAGGGGAAACAAAAAACAAAGGAAGAAATCACGCCAATTCTTGGACTCGCCTAGGAACGAAACTACATTGATTGATCTAGCTCCAGAGTTAGGTGGGCCGATTACTAGTTCTACAGACCAGAAATCGACCTTTCTAATATGGTTTTCGGTTTCAAGATAGAAATTAGCCTACTCCGTAATAGATTACTTCTAATAAATACTTCTAATAAATACGACGAATTTGTCCCTCTCTCCACACTTCTCGAGTATTCATGAGTCAAAATTATCATTTTCCTATTTAGAATTCCTTTTACTTTTTGATTTTTTTCGAATCATGCGACTCGCATTTTATAATTGCTTCCAACATTAAATACTCGCATCCTACGGAAACTTACAAATTTTAACTCGTAAAATGTCATATGATTTCTTCAAAATTCGAAGGTTTCTATCATATAATTTTGCTTGAGAAACACACAATTGAAATAAAAAAGAAAATTCAAGAAGCTCCCACCTCCACCGTACCTCAAATTTGGCTTCACAAGCTCTATTTTGTCAAATATTTTCGTCCAAAAACTCGATCGGGATTCATTCTAATTGCACTCTAAATAAGACGACGAGCTCATGCTTAATGCCCATCACATTTGGTTGATCCAGCCGTCGCCCTGAAGCAAACACTATAAGTCTCCGACACTTCTTTGAGCTTTCAGCAACTACCCTTATCAGTTTCAACAGAAAAATAAAGGTCCATCTGCAAAAATAGATGAGACAACATAGGATAAGACTATTGTCGAGAAATGATAAAACGAAAGATAAGAGTCGTGGCAATTCCTATATATATTTGATATATCATAACGAAGAGTACATCGGTCTACTTATAGGCTTTTATGAAATAATTATTTAAGGCAATCAAATCGAGATATGTAGAGAATTAATGGAAATATACGTACAATATTGAGTGATATAGGTAATTTATATAGTAATTTCATAATTGTCTCCAATATTAGGTAAATATCTTATAGGAAATTTTTAAGAATTCCTAATATAATATTGCTAGAAGGAGTTGCAAATGCTCAGAGAAAGCACAGCACGTCAACAAATAAAAGGGAAAAATAAGGATTCCTCCTCTAGTAGGATGAGCACTTCCAACTATCTTTCCATTTACGAGCAGCAGGTCATGAGACATAGTTTTGACCAGAGACATTACCCCATCTTATCTTGGATCATCATAGTGTAGAGAAAAGCACTTTGATTTTGAGAAATGAGAGCAACAGTTGCTAACTAGACGAAATTGAGATAATTTCTCCAGGGTGCTTAAGTTTGGGAATCAAAACAGTCAAGATATGGTTCAAAGATACAGGAAGCCGACTTTGGACTAATTGGGTTCAAAGCAAATCCTTAAAAGGTTTAATTGGCTTCTCGTCCGGATCTCCGGATAATCTGAAAAAATAGAGAGGGGTGTTGTCAGGTACGGAGGAAGAATAATAAACGGAGTTGCCAGGTAGAGATATAGGAAGCAAACCTGAGCTGAAATCAATTCCCCAACCACATCATCCCATTATTTTTGGTAAATGATCCCAAAGCATCCGTCAAGACCTAAAGGGCTTCCATGGTAACATTTCTGTTTCTTCCGATTTCCGTTCTTTTGTTTTCTGAAATAAAAAAAGAACAGAAACCTGTTTAGTAAAACTTTTGTTCCCGGGATTAGATTTGAAACAAAAACAAGAAATAAAAAAAAAAGTTTCTTGTTCCTAGGAACAATTTCTAGAAATAAACCAAAATTTTCTTTTGTTTTTCTTGCTTGCTGCGGCCACCGTTGGCCGTCGCCGGCCGTTGCCCCACCGGCGGTGACCATCGTGGCCGCCGCCGTCTGATCGTTGTCACTGCCGCCCATAGTCCATCGGCCACCCCCGATCGCTAATGACTGCCATTGACTATTGTTGACCGCCGCTCGTTAACTGCCGCTCGTCGCCACAAGGCCGCCACCGCACGATCATCGCCCACAGCCCACTAGTCGCCGCCAACTGCCGGCAGCAGCGACGGGCGGCGATTAATGATCCGTGAGCAAGAATAAAAAATAAATAAATAAAATCATATCAAACGCATTTCTATTCTTTTTTTTATTTCAAGAATAGAAATTTTGTGTTGTTACAAAACACCTTATTTTACTCAGAAATTATTCCGTGGAGTAAAAATAGAAAAAGAACTATTTCTGAAAAGAAACTGTTCTCCGGCCAAGAAGCGTTACCATGTGCAGCCGAAGTCTTTGCTCAGCTAGAACAGACCAATTTTTTGTTTTGACTTCCTTAAGTTCCACATCTACCACAAGATCCTCATTTATTTGGTCAGTTACTTTCCCACTCAATTAGGCCTTCCAAACAGCGTAATGTATCACCTCCTCTAGACTTGAAGGGAAGTTTATAATGGTTTCAAAGAGCACAAAAAAATATCCTCCTGCTTCTCAGGCACCTCCTCTTGTAATCTTTAATTTTCATGGTATGATCTGGAGAGAAATCTCTGTACGTCTGTCTCCATAGTCGGTCCAATTGGTTATGGCTGTGTTGATGCTAATGCATTTCCTCCCTTAGCCCATGCCAAATCGAGCTCACTCTTTTAATTGCTCCTCCTCTTCCTGTTACTGCTCAACCACCCCATCTTGCAATTTCCCAAGTAGCTCCTGGAATAGCTTAATTTTCTTGTCATTGACAGGGCCAGAGCTCTTATCTCGCTTGATCAAAGCACTTCCACAATCGACCAATTTTTTAATTGCCTCTTTAAGAGAAGTACTCTGAACGTTCCAGAGTTCTTTATTACTTTCGCTATACTCTTCAAAAGCGGTCCCCATGCTCTGAAATCTGAATCTTCTCTTCCCTCTCTGATCTTGAATGTTACTATTGACGACCAAAGGACAATGATCTGATGCCATGGCAGGTTGGTGGAAGACCCCAGTCCTCCTAGACCACTGAGGCATCCCACTCAGCATTTACCACTCCGTCAATTCTCTCTCTCACCTTATTTTCACTTACCCCTTTGCTGCACCATGTGACCTTACTGCACCATGATATCAAGCAAACCAGCAGAAGACAACATGTCCTTGACATTCTCCACATTCCTTTTCGCCTTGCAACTCCCTCCCTGCTTCTCTCCCTTCTTAATTCCATTAAATCTCCAATACACATCCAAGGACTCATGGACTATTTCAGTAATTTTCTTAGTTTTTTACTACAAAAAATATCTCTTCTCAAAATCTGGATCAATACAAGTCCGACTAATTCTCCTCAAGTGCCGTTGATCCATGTTAGTCACCTCAGTATCAATGAACTGGATACTGCAAGACCTCCACATCAACTATTTCCTCCACCTTTCCACCTTGATTCTCTTATATGTTGTCTCCATAAGAAACATACCCGAAGGCTTAAACTACCTACATAGTGCCTCTAACCTTCGAATTATTGAAGTAGGGCTTAAAACCTCCATGATTCCAACTTATGAAGACCATGGCACCAGGGTGGCCAAGACTAGCCAGCCACCATAGTCTTCAGAGGTATATGCAAAAAAAACATGCGTTTCATGCACTAGAAATTCCATTCATTTCCCAATCACTACTTCATTATCTGCTTCCTCATTCCACCAGCTTTTCTCCTCCCACTTCATTAACGGACTTTTAATTTTTCCTACCACCCTCCTCTTCTTCCCTTTCCCCTCTCTCTATTTTCAAATTCAATGCCTTCAATTTCATCCATAATCTGATAAGGTACCGACTCCTGAAGTTCATTCATATCTCCTTCCTTCACCAGCTTCTCATCATCCGGTGGAAATTCTACAATTTACAACTCAGCCTCCTCTTTTCCTTGCGGGCCAGGTTTTCCCAATTCTATAGGAGCCTATTACTAATTTCAAAGTCCATTATGAGGTGACGATGTGCCCCCAAAAAGTTATAACAAACTTGTAGTTACATATTGGGCCACGTGATTGCGTGTGATTATATATGAAATGCAATTCAGTCATATATCATCTATATATGCGAGGAATGATTAAGGGACTACTTTCAGAACAATATATTGACATTTGTTAGTAATATGTTTATAAACTATTCTGCTAGTTTTATATACTTATATGAGCAATTTATCATCGATAATCAGTCATATGTTGTCACGTGATCACAGCTGTAAATAACAATACGTTTGCAAACTATTTTTCCAGTTTTGTATGTCTACTTATATGACGAAGTTATCATCATCTCACAACTATAAATAACTATACATTTACGAACTATTCTTTCAATTTTATATATATATATATGACGAATTTATCATCAATAATCAGTTACATTTTGCCATGCGATCACAGTCGTAAATAACAATACGTTAATGAATTATTATTCTAGTTATATATATGTGACGAATTCAATTCAATGATCAGTCATGTATCGTCGTTACAAGTAAAATTTGATGAGAGTTAATGATGAACAACACCTTGTGATGGATTCTTAAAATACATGTGGTGGCAATTAACAACAATCCCAAAGGCGGAAGCATAAAAAGAAAAAAAAAAATCTCCAGTAATTATGAGTTGAATAGAAAAAGAAAAGGGAAAATTCTGTATTGATTTATCGGCAAATGAGGAGAACCCAAAAAAAAAAAAAAAAAAAACCCTTCCTGGGGTTTTAGCTCGTAGTCAGATTCGCGAACTGTCCGGGAGTGCAAAAGTGCAGTCTTCATCTCGCCTCTCTCTCTCTCTTTCCTTTTTCTTGGGTTTTCTCGTTTTTCGTTTCTCGAATTCGAAACCTCGCAGCATTTGGTTGCAGAAGGATCCCTGTTCCCAGCGTTCCGAGCGTTCCGAGCGCGAGATTCATCCCCTCTTGGCTTTTGTTCTGTGCCCAGAACCCGCGAGGAGGACCCGAGGAAGCAGAAATTCTTCTCAGTCCGTTCGTCGCGCTTGATCATCGTCGTCGTTGTTTCGAAACAAACGATGCCCGCCAGCGAAGGCTTCTCAGGTACCCAAAGGTTTTGTCTTTCGTGTCTGATTCTCTGCTTCGTGCGTTCATCTCGAAAAGGGTATGGGCAGATTTTACTCTCGCTCTTATGGGCAGATTTTACTCTCGCTCTTTCTCTCTCTGAGGATATGTTGCCGACGTTGGAGTCTTTCATTTCGCTTGGTGGGTAGCATCATATGCGAGAACCCAGATGGACCATTGCTTCTTTTTCCGAAAATCTGATCATGTACGCTGTCAAAGTTGGAGCCTTTCCTTCTCGAGCCTCCCTCTTTTTGCGAGGAATGACTATCGGCTGAGTAAATTACGGCTGACTTTTGATGTGCTCAAGTGTGTAAAGCATTGCTGTTCAAGGGGTTCTATTGCCCTTTCCCTTCTTTGTTCTTGTGGAGCACTGCTGTATTTCTTTTGATTTCCTGCGTGCGTGAAAGGGGATGTAATCTCTCTGGCGCTTCGTCAATTCTGCGTTCATTGAGCAGAATGATCACATTGTTCATCTTTTTTGTGTACTCCTGAAAATTATAATAATGATGAAATTATGGTTGATACCCTTTTTTGACAAATTGCAAAACTTTACAAGAGGAACATCAGTTACTCCTACTAAGAAATTTGGGATGAATAATGCCCACTAATTTCATCCCCGGGTGTAGTCTTTTTGGTTCTGATCTTTCATTGAAATTTCTGTGCATGCTTGTTTCTTGAAGTGGTAACCTCGAAGAAGGAATCCTTCTTTTCTTGTTTTACTTAAAGTTCTAAAGATGGAGATCAATCTTCTCCCCTTCCCTTTAGTGCAGTGTTTAGAACTCTCTCTCCCTCTCCCTCTCTCGGTGCCCATGTATACTATGGTGGGCATTTCCACTTTTTAATTGCCTTTTTGGTATTTCCGAATTTCCAACTTCATTTAATCATTGATGATGTGTTTTTGGGTAAAATGCAGGTGTCTCAAATTGCTACGTCTTCAAGAGTCGGTTGCAAGAGTATGCACAAAAAGTGGGACGACCAACTCCAGTCTATGAGACCATAAAAGAAGGTCCTTCACATGAACCTTCATTCAGATCAACGGTGATTGTTAATGATGTCAGATATGATTCTTTACCTGGGTTCTTTAATCGGAAGGCAGCCGAGCAGTCAGCTGCTGAAGTTGCGCTGCTGGAGTTAGCGAAGTCTGGTGAAATCAGTGACTGCATTTCTCAACCAGTTGTAAGTTCAATAGGCACTACTAAATAGAATTAAATTGTAAATATATTTTATAGCACACCCATGATAATATAGTTCTCCTTATTTTTGTAATGGAACACAATTTTGCAGATTTAATACGTATAGTTTAGAAATGAGGATCTGATTTAATATTATGATTGCTGAATAGTTTAATTATAAGTGTGCTATGATGCCTGCAAGACCTCATTAAGCAATTGAAGTATTATTTAGCCTACTCCGATCATATTGATAGTATTCTATGTGTCATTCACAAGAATTCTGCTGTACATGTGCATACTTGATATTGAGAAGATGATTTGATTGTTTAGCGGTTGCTGTATGATTATCTTGGTTAGCAGGAGAAAGATACTTAATCCTGCTATGCCTCATTAAGCAATCAAATTGCATTCCTTTTGATTCCAAATTCATTTTTGCAAGTCCAAGATGTAGTTGAATGACGTATGGTCTACTGTACTGCTGGATACATGCTTATTAAGTAGTAATGAGACTTCATAACAAGTTCCTCCTCAGTTCTGTGATTCTCTTCTTTTGTTTCTGGCATTGGCCTTGGCAATTAACAAGATCAATGTCAGTACATCTAGTCTGGTTAGAATTTTCTCATCCATCTTCGACCTTTTCCATCACATATAATCCACGTCGGTATGTATGTGAAGTCTCTCAGGAATGTTTCTGATCCTTTTATCTTTCCTTAGTCTGCGACTGCAAGATTGATTCTGTTTCACCTTTTCCCTTTGTAGCTGTTTTCTTTGCTTTTTCTTTTTTTGGGCCAGATCATTCTTTGCATTTAAATTAGTTTGTGACCCATTTCTGTGCCTATATGAATTGGACTTGTTACAATGATTGTTCTTTGCAGCATGAAACGGGGTTATGCAAAAACCTTCTTCAGGAATATGCACAGAAGATGAATTATGCGATTCCCCTGTATGAATGCCGAAAGGATGAGGCACCAGGGAGAGTGCCTCTCTTTTCATGCACTGTTGAGATTGGAGGAATTCGTTATATTGGTGCCACTGCAAAAACCAAGAAAGAAGCCGAGATTAAAGCGGCTCGAACAGCTCTTCTTGCCATACAGTCGAGTACACCCAAATCATGTGAGAAACCGATTACCAACTCTCAGCTGACGGTCGTTCCATGCAAAAAGAGAGGGACAGAGACGGCTACTAATGCTGAGGACACTGGAAATCCTCCACAGGCAAAGAAAGCACGCTTCAAGAAGAAATCGTCAAAAAGGAAGCTCTCCGTGGATAAGTTAGGCAATAATCAAATTCAGAATATGGGAAATTTGAATCTTAGGATCAACAACACTGTTCCGTCTGGAGTCTCAGAAGGTGCATTTGGACTGTTGGCGTGGGAGTTGGGGCTCAATACAAATAGAAATGAAAATGAAAGCTGTGTGGACATTGCTAATGTGAATGCTCCTAATTTTCAAATTTTGCAATGCCAAGCTTCCAATACCAATCAAGGCAACCTCGGTACTCAAGGTATGCCTCTTGTCCCTCATGGAGATGCAAGTGCTTTGTCGAGGGAGACAAATAACATTTCTGGAGTTGATGAAGTGGCCTCTGGCTGTGCTAAGATGGAGAACTCAAGTGACATTTTTGGGTTTGATTTATCTAATGAAAGTGTCTGAAATACTACAGATCATTATTAGGAGCTAGATAGTTATTCAATGGAAGTTTACTTTTTTATTCTTTTAAGGATAGAGCTATTGTCATCTTTGACCGAACAATTAAGTTATTAGCAAACTTGGTCTGGAGCCACATAGGTGCTATCGTTTTGGGTACGAATGCTTGTTCCTGAACAATTAACAATATTCTCAATGAGAATAAAATTTAGATGTATTGCATGATCTCGTTATGTTGAAGTTTCTCTCGATTTGCGTCTCTCAACTGGGTGATTCTCATTTTGTTCTCTTTCTGAAAGATTTAGATGTACAAGGCAATAACATCTCAAGGTAGAAATGCACCTTAAAAAGCTCCTGTGATCTTGAAGCTATCACGTTGTACAGGCCTCAAGGTCAAAAGTAAAGGCATAATACATCATAGTACATGGACCATATAATACACGAGCAGAAACGTTTCTCTTTTCTTCTTTCCTTTTTGGGTACGATTCATATTTTCTTGTTCCCAGCCGTGCTCTCCTGTATTGACTGCTTTGAGGGCGTTGGGAATGTTTTGGAAGTTCTGATCTCTTCATTAGTCCATAGACATGGAAGAAATCGACCTGCTAAGCGCGACCCAGAACACGAGTGGCATCGTCGAGGTTTCTTGTTGCAGAGGTGACACAAATCTGAACTGCAACAACCGTGCAATGAAGAGATGGAGAGACTTGATCCCCAAAGTGAAGAGCTCATTGCTCGTTCTCTTCCCGGCAACTCCAAGCAAGTTACCTGCAAAAGTGGATTTTAAATGCCGTAAGACAAATTTTATGAGGGACTAGTCGATACAGTGAATCCATAGCAGTTCTAAGGGGCCAAAATGATAGGATCGCAATAATCTCTGTGGATTGATTGTTATGTTTAGTGGTCATACCGAAGTGCTCTGCAAGCCGCAAGTAACCTTCAGCCTCTTTCTTCTCCATGGTCTGTTGAGGCCCATTTAAGCAAAGGCTGATAAGAGCACCCACAAGTAGGCCTGAGAGTGCACAGAGAATGGTGACTCTGTCAACCCTCTTGTTGAATTTCAGAGCCATCATCAAATCTAAGAAGCCTGATCCTCCTCTCTTTTGTCCTTGTCTTCGGCTGGTTTTAGCTGTACTCGAATCAACCCAAACGATGGAGATTACAAGCGAGCACACACACTCTCTTGCTTCTTCAAGACCACCAAGAGTCTCATATTTATAGATGATGCTGATGCTTTTGGTCAAAACTGGCTTGAATTTAGTTAATGTTTGGTTGTGTTTTGAAGCTTGTCTTGAGAGCTACCAAATCATAAACTGCAGAAAAATGTACTTGAGGTGCAAGGTGACCCCACCACCAGTTGTGTTATGACTTCTGAGCATCAAATTAAGATAATGGAGAATCTGAGCCTTGCCAAGCACGTAGTCAACTCTCACTTCGATGGGCTTCTTTGTTGGATCAACAAACTTGTGGATCCGGATGCAAGCCCAGTTTCCTCTTTTTTCTTCTTTCATATTCCTGTTCAATTTTGAATGAAAAGGAGGAGTGCCTAGATCCAAAAAAAGTATTAACTTTAAGTTGAATGACAATATTTTTCGGAAATTGCTCATTTTCCGCGAAACGAACGGACTCTTAGGGTGTGTTTGTTTCACGGAATACATTTTCAGGGAAAACATTTTCCTCATTTTCCGGTGTTTGGTTCACTCAGGAAAATGAGTCAATGGAAAACGTTTTCCTAGTCAACAAAAAACGTTTTCCTAACAAAGCTTAAATTTAGGAAAATGATTTCCCCTTTGAAAGGATCGGAAAACGTTTTCCGAATCTACCAAAGCTTAGATTTGATACTTGGTTTACAAACAATTATTCTTATAAAGATATATTTTTAAATTTTTATAATTCTTTCTAAAATATTTAAAAAAAAAAATCGAATTTTTAATTTTTTAAAATATAAATTTTTAAATATTTTTATATTTTAAAAATATAATTATTAATAATTATTTTTTCTCTTTTCTCTTTTCTTTTTTCTTCTTCTTTGGCCGGCCGCCGGCCACGACAACGGCCGACGACCGGCCACAGGTGAGATCAAGCTCGCCGGCATCGGGCGGGGCTCGATCTCGCCGATCCGGCGAGGCTGAGGCCCCACCTGACGCCGGTGAGCTCGAGCCTCACCGGTTGTCGGCGAGGCTCGATCTCACTGATCTTGCGAGGCTAAGACCTCGCTTGACACCGGTGAGCTCGAGCCTCGCTAGTCGTCAGCGAGGCTCGATCTCACTGATCTAGCGAGGCTGAGGCCTCGCCTGACGCCAGTGAGCTTGAGCCTCGCTAGTCATCGGCGAGGCCGAGCCTCGAGCTCGTCGGCGTTAGGGGTGAGCATGGTCCGGGTTGGTCCGGGCCACCCCCTAACCTTAGGACCAACCCGTACAATGTCGGTCCTCAATTTTTAGGACCGAGGACCGACCCTATTGAGCCTGGGACCAAAGACCGGATCGACCCAATGGGTTCGGTCCAGTTCCAGGGTCAACCCGGGACCAATCGATCATTTTTTTTGTCTTGTTTTTTATACTCCCTAAAAAAGAAAACCTACAAATTCAAATTACACATCCATTGACAATGCGGCATTGTGCAGCTAAACTATAAATACCAATACATATTCAACAAATTTAAGATGACACAATAATATAAATTTTGTACTTGCTAACCGCTCATCGAGATATGGGACAAGATGGAAAGTTCTTGTAATCATCTATCTTTAATATTCATCACACCATATGCAAAAGCGTTTTCCTGCATCTGATCATGTAGAGTCCACTCAACCAAAAAATGAGCTTCACACCACTTGACTAGCAAATCACCATAGCAACTGCAGTACTACTCTACTCGTAAAAAACTTCTACCATTTGACACAAATTGAAAAGTAAAGCGCAGCTGAAATTCATTAGTAAAATACAATTAAACCATAAAAAGTTCAAAATACTTAATATAAACCATGAATATATAACTTCACATCTTGTTAATTCACTTGAACTTCTAAACACCTTAAAACAAAACAAACGACACATAATTAATACTCAACAAAAGTTTTAAATTGAAATTACTATTAGTGCTATTGATAGAACATCTCACCATAACTCTTAGGTTTTATAACAGACATTTTACTTAGGTTTGAATATATAAATGAATTATAAATAATATAATATAATATAATATATATACAGGGTTGGTCCAGGGTTGGACCGACCAAAAACTCTTAGGACCAAGGACCAATTCGCACAGTGTCGGTCTTGGAATTTCAGGACCGAGGACCAACCCAATCCCCTTGGGAACCGGACTAGGACCGGTAGGGTTGGGCCGGTCCAGGGCCGGTCCAAGGTTGACCCTAGACCGTTGCTCACCCCTAACCGGCGTTGGGCGAGGCTCGATCTCGCCGATTTGGCGAGGTTGAGGCCATGCTTGACGCCGGCGAGCTCGAGTCTCGCCGACGTCGGGCAAGGCTCGATCTCACCGATCTGGCGAGGCTTAGGCCCCGCCTGACGCCAGCGAGGCTTGAGGCTCGAGTCTTGCCGACGTCGGGCGAGGCTCGATCTCGCCGATCTGGCGAGGCCTAGGCCCCGCCCGACGTCGGCGAGGCGAGGCAAGCCGCCTCGCCTGTCGTCGGCCAGCCGTCGCCTTGCCAGCCGCAAGCTAAGGAAGGAAGAAAAAAAAATTGAAATATGAAAAATAATTATAATTTCAATTTTTTATAAAAAAAAATTATAAAGTTTAAAAAAGGTGATGGACTCAACAAATTAATTTGGAAGTAAGAGGCACACTATTGTCAATTGTTAGGTCAAATGTCATTCAATTATTTTTCAAATGCGATCCAAACACTAGAAAATACTTTCAGTCACGTATCACCAAACAAAGGAAAACTAACCATTTTCTTGGAAAATGGTTTCCTGGAAAACATTTTCCAAAAACGTTACGTTTTCCGTGAAACAACACACCCTTGACTTAAATCTCAAATCCGGCCCCCCTCAACTTAGAACCATTGATTATCCGATTTAACTATTCTCCTTCAACAATAAATCCAAGTGACGTGTTGGCTGGATTTAAAGCACTACTTACTAGCTTCTTCTCTAAGCCATAGCTTGGAGAATAATGGTGAAACTATTCATTGTCTCATACACTCATTCACAAGTCAAAAAGATCTCCTGATTGAATCTTTTCGGCCAAATTTTGCTGTTTTGTTGTAATCTAAAACTGTAGACCACTGCCCATCGAGAGATGCAATGGATGAGATCCGCCAAGCTCACAAGTAAATACCTTTTTTTTTTTTTTCTCACAAATAAAGGTGACTTAAGAAAGAGAGTCAACAAGGGGCTAGATTTAGGATAAGGTTGAAAGTTGGTGATTTTTAAGGAGAATAAAAAAAAAATTAAACAAGAATTGTCGTTTAACCTAAAGTTGGTGCTTTTTTACAAGACAAATAAAAGTTGCGGCCAAAATTGTCACTCGACCCTTTTTTCTAGAATTAGCCCAAAGGAGAAAAGGAGAACATCTAAGTCTATTTGGAATGATATTTTCTTTTTTAAATCTCACGTAGCTTTTTGATGCTAAACGTTTGAATCCTTTTTGAATGTACATATATATATATATATATATATATATATATATATAGCGACTTCGAAAGTAACTCTCTCATCTCTAGTATTCATCCTGCAAAAACATCCTAAAATGCTTCGAGAAGGTCTTTATCCAAATTTATCAAATGCATATTAGGTCTTATAGCAAGGCCTTTCTGCAGATGATATCAAGAGCTCCTGAGCAAGAGATTTGTGTAGATATCTTCCTGCAATTTTCCTCCGCCGCCACCACTAAATTTGCAAGCCGGCGTTGTGGCCGCTGCCAAGGAATGGTAAAGCTGCGCTTTCTTTCGACTCACCACCATCATGCCTCGCTTTCTCTCTTATCACCACCACCATTGCACCTCTCGCTGGGTCCTCTCTTCAACAGTGACAAAATTCGCTTCAGTGAGATCGCGCAACCACTAACTGAGACGATACGATCTCTATTCGATATCTCACCATGATCACTGGGGTGTGCAACTCCTATGGAAAGTTGCGTGACCCCGATATCAAGCCGCGTCTCGCCACGTTATTGAGCATTGTTCCACCGTGAATTCACTTACGATAAGATAGAAAGAAATAAAAGGTTCGGGCCAGGGTTGTTTAGTGTGAGTGCATAAAAAAGTTACAATACAATTAGAATCGTTTTTTCCTTTTCATTGATAAATTCGTGGAAAGATACAGCATCACAAATTTACATGTTAATCTTATCAATTGGCTGCCTATGCTCTTTCAAGTAACGAACAAATTCATCCACGTAGCCATCATTTTTCTCCTTATCTCCGAAAATGCCCTTCATTTCCCTCGCCGCCACCCTCACCGGCTCGCCCGCCTCATCCACCATGGCCAACCGGACCGCCCTGGCCACCGACTCTCCTGTGAACGACCCGTCCATCTCATCCCTCGGCACTTCGACCGCGACCCCCTTCGCGCGCAGCAGCCTCGCGTTGAGCCCTTGCTCATTCATCACGGGGAAAGTAATGAGGACCCGCCCGAGCGAGAGGCCCTCGATGATCGAGTTGTACCCGCAGTGAGTCAGGAACCCCCCGACCGACTCGTGCCGCAGGATCCTCGCCTGCGGGGCCCACCCGGAGTGGACCAGCCCTCGGCCCTTCACTCTCTCCACGAACCCGCGCGGCAGGCTCCCCAGCCCGTCGTCCCGATCCGACCCGGGCAGCCTTCGGAGCACCCAGAAGAAGGGCAGCCCGGACATTTCCAACCCGAGGGCCAACCCCGCCAGCTCGGCTCTGGCGAGCGTGGCCTCCGTGCCGAATGCCACGTAGACCGCCGAGTTGGCCTCCTGCCCATCCAACCAATCTTTCATGAATTCCCAATTCGCTCTGCCTTCCGCGTCATCGCTCTCGTCATCGTCCCCTTCGTCCGTCGGAGGCAAGAGCCCGACCGGCAAGACCGGCTTGTCGCCGTACAGCTCGCGCAGCAGGCCGAGCCACTCCGGCTCGAACTCCTCGCAGGTCCGAACCACGACCGCGTCGCTCTCCCCGATCGAGACGCCGAACCGCACCCCGTCCTCCGTGGTCTCCACCCTCGCCTCCGACCGCTCCCCGACCCTCGCGACCTCGTGCGGGAGGAAAGCCAGGCCGGACCCGGCGGGGATCCACGGGGGGACCGCGGTGAAGTCCCCGCCGCCGCCGCCCGGCTGGAACCTCCTGCCGGAGGCCAGCTCCCGCGGGGGGCCGAAGAAGGAGAGGACGGCGGCGGCGAAGAGGCTGAGGAAGGCGTGGGGGACGCGGAGCTCGGCGGCGAGGGCGGGGAGCCAGTGGGAGGCGTAGTCGTAGAGGATCCAGTCGGGGCGGGAGGACTGGAGGAAGGAGCGGAGCGCGGGGAGGAGGGCGTCGAAGGCGGGCTTGAGGAGCTGCTGGTGGCGGTTGGGGACGTCGGCGGAGGACTGGGCGAGCGGGGGCAGGGCGGGGGTGTCGGGGAAGGGGAGGGGCACGAGGGCGACGAGGGAGGACAGGTGCGCGGGGATCCTGGGCAGCCTGGAGAGGTTGTGCGGGGTGGAGAGGAAGGAGACCCGGTGGCCCCGCCGCGCGAGGAGGGTGGCGAGGCGGAGGAAGGGGATGAAGTGGCCGACGGCGAGCCACGGGAACATCGCCACGTGCAGCGGCGCCGCCGTCCCCTCGCTCTGCTTCGTCGTCGTCGTCTCCGCCATGGCGATGGAGCTAGCAGATGCGATCCTGGTTCTGGTCTGTGGCTTTGGAGTTCTGCCTCATTTTATTTTTGTTATCTTTTTTGGGGCGATGCACAGAATTTTGCGAATTAAAAATTCAAAGCACGCCGCCTTACTTGAATTGAGAGGTGAAGGGCCTTTGCTTAGATTGAATTATACATCTGGCCCCGTACGTTCTTTGGGGTTGTATACGAATTACCCCTGAATTCTCACTTTTTGCAATTTACTCCCTGGCCTTTTAAAATCGGTGGCAATGTGCCCCAGCATTGACGGTTAAATTTTTCTGGCAGGTCTGGTCATCATGTATATATGTGAGGAAAAATATAGGGATATTTCAGACATATTTTAGAACTATATATTCAGGGGCATTTGGCATTGACTTTTGTACAATTATCGTCGGAAATAGGTCGTGCGCTCTGCAATGTGCGTTTTTAATGACAAAGTCAACCCCCCATAATGATCATGTGCTCTCGGTATTCGGAGCTCAAGCAAAATGTATAGGGCACATTGTAACCGATTTGCAGGGAGTAAATTGTGAAAGTTGAAATGTGGGGTCAATTTGTCACAGCCATAGAAATTTGGTATGCAATATGTAAATTACCGCAACTTTCTAGAGTTGGGATCGGGTTAAGAACAAAATTCAATTCTAAATAATGATGAAATGATGATGTGGAGCTAATTTTAAAAACTAGGATTTAAAATTGCTTGCCTAATCTAGGAGGTGACCTTTGTGTGTGTTTGGGTCTAGTTGCCTAGGATTTATTCGAATAACACTAATAATGACTGCTTTCTTTTTGTCGAAAGAAAATAATACTTACTGCTCAAATGAGAAGGACATAAACTTCGTGGCAAAACAAATTGAAATAGAGCAAAACAAAATTAGATCTAGAAAACAATGAGATTCAGGATATAATCATTTAACGAGAATAGATTTATTAAGTAAAATAATCGACCGTTAATCGTTGGACCTTGCATTTTCGTGAATAATGAGCACACGTCGAAAATTCATTCTCTAATAATTACCGCATTACTTGTTGGTAGTGCACGCCTAGATTCGGCTAACTCTAAATTATTATCATAAAGGAATATAGATATAACTTTTGGAAGAGCAAATTTCTTCACTTTAGCGAGACATAAGAGTTCCTATTATTACTGTTAAAGCTCGAGGCAGATGACCAATACATGATTGAATTCCAAACAAATTCCCTAAAATTTTCATTTTTCTTTTCCGCAATTCATGTTTAAGCGTGGGTGCGGTGTGAGTTTAAGCATGACCCTTTTATTTATTTATTATTATTCGGTTTAGGCTTTAGTCAGTAACTTGTTTTTAAAAAGTAAAATTCTAGCTGGTTCCCAAGTTTGTAACCCACGAACCTACGTGGCTCTCTTAGGAGTCATCCTCGACTCAAACAAGTCAGGCCAATCTTGGTTGGTTCTCAAATTGAACCTAAATTGCTAATTTATCCCTAATGACTTATTTCGAAGGAAATCCTAACTACATCAAACTCTCCGACTCCCTCTAGTGGCGACCTTGACAGCTCGAGCTCTAGTGAGTGCAAGACAGCAAATAACAACTACTATGAAAAATCATAAGTTATAACATTTTCAACCAGATCCATAATTGAATAATTGTGATCAGCACCGGAGATGTCGAGGTCAAGAACTAAGATAGAGGAATCATTGGACGTCGGTGGTAGAGTGGCACAAAAGCGGCCGGCGTCGAGTAACAAAAAGGAGATTCAGATAGGTAGAGTGGTAGACTCGGAATGAGGTAGAGGAAGTCAAAAGGAGTTATCAACCGTTGCAAATGAACTAAGACTATAGTGTGAAGATAGAGAAACCAATGATGATGACGTATTGTGCTGCAGTGAGAAAGGCTCGTGGGGCCTAGCGGAATAAGTCCACGGAGCCACAAATAGAGCGACACGCTCACCTAATTTTACCAAACATATCTTTTTTCGCTACCGGGACATATCATGCACCACCATACGCCACACGACCCAAGCAACGATAAACCCTCGTCCCATGCAATCAGGTCACCAAATTAACCGGACTCGACATCGCGTGATGCCGTCAGCACAAGATACATCCTCGTGTAAAAGGAATTGCAAACATAAAAAAAAACTGTAACTCACTAATCGGAAGTGCAATGCCAAGTAGGTTCCCTCTAGCCAAGGTCGGAGGAAAACCCGACTCATCACATCATCGTGTGGGTACGAACTCGTCTTGTTTTTCGTTTTTGGGTGCGGTACAAATCGCTCGCCAAGTACGATCCAAATTCGATCTTCTTTTTTTTTTTGTTGCGGTTGTTGTTGTCAGGACAGTAAAGAATACGTTTTTGTCTGGGGACCAATGTGTGAACTTTGAGGAGAGGAGGGAAGGGGGGGCAGTAAGTCGTGAACATCGGCACCCTTTCGGGCACTGTCCCAAGCCGGCAAGCCCCCTCTCTCTCTCTAAATAATAATACCCTGTTTCTCTCTCTAAAACGCACAGGGGAGCACCACCCTTGTACACTCTCGTTTCACAGTTTTTCACAATAAGCCCCCTCTTCGAAAAAATCATCATCATTTCGCAAACCCTCAAATCCGTCCTCCTCCCCCTTCCCCCCACAAATTCCGCCATTCCCCTTCCCCCTCTTCTCTCCCTCCGTCCTCCCCCCCAGAAGAGAAAAATCGAAGCTTTTCGTCTTCCTCCGCCCCGCCGCGGTCGTTAGGGTTCCGCCCGCCCGCCCGCCCGCCCGCCCGCCCGACCCCCGATTCGGGCCGACCCCGCCGTGTGATGCGCCGGGCTCCGCCCTGCGGTGCCGGATTCGATTCGCCCCAATGTACGCCCACCCTCACCACGTGAACCTCCCCAAGCCGATCGCCGGCGACGAGGACGGCTCCGGGAACTCCGGCGGCGACTCCATGGAAGGCTCCCACATCCGGTACGAGCCCCAGGCGCTGGACGACGGCGCCACCGCGGGGGCCAGCATGGGCGGCATGATCGAGGACATCCCGCCCGACGCGGTCTACGTCCCCGGCTCCGGGGCGGACATGGGGATGGCCGGCGGGGATGAGGCCAGCCAGCTCACGCTGTCGTTCCGGGGCCAGGTCTACGTGTTCGATGCCGTCACGCCCAAAAAGGTGCTGATTTGTTTGTGTGGTGCCCGTTATGTGATTAGGATTTGCCTGTTGTAGTTGGTTCTGGTATGCGTTTTGGGTTCTGGGAAAAGCTTGATGGGGGAATATGGAATTGAAAGCCGAATTCTTTTCCAGTTTTGAGCTCTGGAGGGAACAGTGGGAAGGTTGTTTTTTTTATCTTGCCTTTTAGCTTTTTTTTTTATTCATGTTTTGTTGTGCACACTGTAGAGGACATTACTGGAGGAGAGAAAGAATGCTTTCTTTGTGACCTCTCTCGTTGCCATTAAAGAGAGGTGGGTTTGTGATGCTCGTTCTTTTAATAACATATAATTGTCTCTTTCCATTAACTTTCAGGTTCATGCTGTACTATTACTGTTGGGAGGATGTGAATTATCATCTGGGACGCAGGGCGTGGACTTGGCCCTGCAGAATCAACGGGTAGTTCCATTGAGTGTGTGGTTTGCTTTAGTCATGGCATTTTTGTATTTTTCACAGTAGCTCGATTTAATAAAAGTGTGTGTTCCATAGGGCGTTGTGGACTTTCCTCCCCGGTGTAGTCTACCACAAAGGGCAGCTTCCTTGAATAGGTTTCGTCAGAAGAGAAAAGAGAGGTGCTTTGACAAGAAAGTTCGATACAGTGTGCGTCAAGAAGTTGCACTCAGGTTGGTATTCCATAGATTTCCATTTTCATTCAGCATATCTTGTAATGATTACAAAACTCTTTGGTGCAATAGAAGTTTCCGTGAAGAATGAGCTGTAATTCAGTAGAAGGTGAAACTTTTCATATGTCTAGCGAGGTAGGGATCTGATTGTGAGCATCAAACTGGGATCTGCTGCTAGGGAAGGACACTTGTTTGCCATTAGTCCTGTAGCTCTTTCCCTCACTAGTTTCGGGCTACACGATATAATTTGGACAAAATCTTTGTTGTATGGTATCGGTATGAATAATCCTGGTTTTATATAAGTTTCATGCATCATTTCTTGAGTTTTTTCATTTGGTCGTTTCATGCCAGGCTTTATTGATAATTGATCATCAACTTCCTTTTTTAGTATCCTACCCCAAGGGGTAGTTTATTCCCTGCTGCATTTTTGAAAGAGAGATGTTGTGAACCATTAGACGGTGGTGGAATACTTGCCCGACCACCATTGTATCTGGTCACCCTCTCACAGATTTTGAAGTAGACTTCAGATTTTCTATTGCTATGCAGTTTTATGCGATGTCTATGCAATATTTGCCAGCAGTGGAAGTTCACGTTTAGCCTGACTAGCTCCTTGTTCATATCGATGTCCTGAATATTTAATTTGTCTAATGAAGTCTTTTATCTGGCACAACACTTCTGACCAAGTGCTGCCGGCTCTGCGTCCTATTTACTAGAGCCGTGTGTTAATAGAAGCACTGTGAGTCAGATGTGGGGAGAACTTTTTCCACTATCAGCTAGTGTGTAGGACTAAAGCCTATGTGTCGCCCCTTGGATATATGCTTGTAGTGATTTCCAATCCTATGTGTTGCCTGTGCTGGAAATATTAGTATCACTGGGATTGTGTTACTCAAAGTATATTTTAGTGAGCCTATGTGTTGCTCTTAATTTATGTATTGCGGTGATCGGGCCCATGTGTTGCCCTTTTCAATGCTTTACTGGTTTTGTGCAAAGTTGTGCTATGGATATCTTGAGGTACAAGTTACATATAGGGGAATTTTTATTATGTTTACACATGCACTTATGCTCGCTTCCACAAGAACGTTTGTGAAGGTATCAACCTATTTTCAGGGTTCGTTATAGCAAATCTTGGGTTTTGGTCCTTATTATTTAAAGCATTCTGAAGATGAAGAGTTGAAGACTACAACCAGGCCTTTAGCAATGAGATTTATCAAGAAAAAAGAGCAAATTGAACTTTCCACGTGAGACCCTTGTCTGCTTCGACATATATGTTAGCTTCAATTAACTGGGTTTGGAGTTGCTGGGACTTGATTAGAAAAGTTACGCAAGTTTGAGAATTTGATTAGAAAAATCGAGAGTTTAAGAACTTGATTGGAAATCATTAGCATATTTAGGGACTAACGGTGAAACTTTACCTTTATCATTCAAATGCCTGTTCTTTCCGGATACTGTCAAATACCTTCTTCCACATGTGTTGTTCCTATCCTTCTTTCACTCTACTAGAGTTCATCTTTGCAGTCATAGCTGGTGTGTGTTTTACATGCCTTTTGTACTCTATACGACCAACATTGGATGTATAACAGGTCCTGCCTGTTGTGTGGGTTTATCATTGAAGATGAATGAGTATCAGTGTGATAATGCTGTCGTCTTGTGGAATTTTTCCAATAGGCTATTAGTAAACGAGTTTTTTATTTCTTTATGTTGATATTCAGCTAAAACTTCAAGAAAAGAAACATTAAAGCGTCTTGAGTGTTGTCTTTTAAAGTGGCTTCGGATGGAGAAAAAGACGAGCTCCATCCTGGAATCTGTTCTATCCCTTATTAAATTATATTAATTTCTATGCAATTATTGCAAGTGAATTCATCTCTTAAGTCCGTTGGAAATGCCAACAACTAATTTTGCTTATCAGCACATGTACTTGGTTTTACTAATTTACTAGCAGAAATTAATTATGGTGGATTTGAAGTCCGAAGGAGATTATTCTGAAAGCGAAGTTATTTTCCCAGAATTCAATTCATTCTGAAATAACTGTTCTGTGATTATTTATAAGTTCTTAATCCAAATCAAGCAACTGCATGTAACTTTCAGGATTTGCATTTGATTTGAATCCTGCAGACACAAAATTGTTTGCAAATGCAACTCCAAATAAGAAAGCTACTATGGATGAATTGAATTAATTAAGAACCACAATATGAAGGAACTGAAATTGCAGCGGAATTGGGCATTACACACAAAGATAATTACATGATAAATGGAAGTTAAATGGGGAATCTATATTGAGAGGATACTTTCAGTGAAAGTGGCGAATCGTAACGCAGCAAGGTTATCCTCTTTCTCTCTCTTGAAACAGGCCTTCTTGAAGCATAAAGTATTCTTTACATATCTTGATTGGGCATCTTCGAAATGGTGAAATGGTGTCTCCTTATCTTTAGGGAAAGGTTGTGTGTGCATCACGCATTCTTGGACATTAGACACCTCATGGTCATGGCTTCCTCACAATTAGAAGGAAGTGCTGATTTCCCTTTTCTAACCTTATTGAAGGTATAGAAAGTAACACTAATGCGGCTAAAATATTGGCGACATTGGTTTCTAGTCAGGAATGAACAGTCTTACTGCTAAGCAGCAAATATTTGGTACTAGAAATAATTGAGAAGGTAGGTGTACCTTTACCTTTATGATTCTTTTCTGCTTATTGAATAATTGATATATTTTTCATGTTGATGTTTGATTGATTTTCTAAAGCATCTTAATTAAGGAAGTATGAATGCTGATCCTATGTGTTTGAGCTGGGGAAGTTCTTAGTTTTAGTTAATAATCTATTTGGTTCCTGGTCCTGCATTTGCATTCTCCATGTGCCAATCGATAAACATGTCAGTTTTTCTCATAAGTCATTAAGTCGTTCAACTTTTTAGTTCTATAAAATCGAATCAGCATCGGAAGTCCTATCAGTAGGTTATGTTATAACTTGATTTAGGTCACCTTAGAATGTGGTCTTTTTGTGGAAGATATTTTCTGTGGCAGAAATAGTAGCTCATTGTACAATATATGGTTAATGTAAGGTTTTCTCATGTTGAACTATGAGAATATCCTATTTTGGTGCATTACTTGCTATCAGCCTAAACCAAATCCTGACTGGAATCCTCTTTATACCCCTGCCACTAGAAATTCTTCTGAAGACCATGTCAGTCAGAGATGGCTAAGTTATCGTGTGTGTGAAAGTATCTTATGTCTCCTTTATTCATGAGATGCACTTTCATGCATGAACTCTTTTATGTTATGATACTATTTTCACAATTTTTCCCTTGTATCAATATGTTTTAACATGCTGTGAATTTGGTTTGACATGCTAGGCTGACTCATCTCAATGAATAAGTTGTTTCAGTGATAACTCTACTTTTCTTTGTAATACTCTCACTATTGTTGCTGTTGGCCATTACATGCAAACTGTAATTATAATGATCTCATTCATCAGGATGCAGCGAAACAAGGGTCAATTCACATCATCCAAGAAGTCCGAAGGGGAGTCTGGTTGGGGCTCAGCACAGGATTCTGGACAAGATGAGGCACCACAGGAAACATCGTGAGTTGGTCACTGTTAATATTTGACTTCTATTGGTTCTACCTCAAGTAACAACTTTTTTGTTCTCATATACTGTTTGTATTAACAATTGTATACTTGTGGTGATTCTATCAGTTGTACGCATTGTGGTACAAGCTCGAAATGTACTCCAATGATGCGGCGTGGACCATCAGGTCCAAGGTCTCTTTGCAATGCTTGTGGTCTATTTTGGGCAAACAGGGTTTGTACCTTATCCATTATTCAGATTGTCATTGCATGCTTGTGATCTCTTAGCAAATATTTTGTTATTAAAATTTGACATTATATGTTGCATGAATTTACGATACTTCATTGAGCCTTGGTGAACCTGATTTCTTGTCATCACAAAATGCCTTGGGCTAGCACATCGCAAGAATTGCATTAATCTGGCCTTTAGGACTTAGGAAAAGCTAGTTGTAATAGCCTTGCTAGTAGCTTTCCTACCTCGTGTTGTCAATTCTTTTCTTATGTCGGCACTGCGTGTGCTTGTATATGCATGTATATCTGCGCAACATGGTTGCATTTGTGAGAGCATGCATAGCTATGCTCTTGCATTAGTTCTCACTTTCTTCTTATCGGAACTGTTTTGAGTTGCCAAATATGGTCTGAAATGCCTTGATTGTCTTGTTGAAATTATACAATTAGACAAAGGGTTTGCGGGAAAACGTCATTTGTTGACTTTTAACGTTTTGTGTTATCTACCCATGAATTCGAGCTGCAATGATGGCTTTGCTGAGCTACCAACAGCTTGGCTTGTTGTGCTGTTTTTGACATTTTAATGGCATTTAGGATGTTTAATTGGCTATAGTTTGTCAAGTGCGCTACGAGCTACTTGTTTGAGCTCTCTTTTGGATATTGATGCCTCCATACGAGATTCAACTCAAGGATGCTATGTTTCGCAGTGCATTATATGCCAAAATTCTTAAATATTATTCGCAAATGTGTCACTGAAGTACTGTAATGCAGATGTTAGGGCTGTTAAATTTAATGCATTTCCTCTCTTGAGCATAGAAAATCTTTTGGAAATAATATCACAATTTTCATATCTCCAAGCCCTGGGTATTATGGACAGGCTCTTTGTATTGTTGTCAATAATTTCTTTATAACATTATTTTCAAGGAATGTGTTATTGATTGTCTATTTCTTTTTGATAGATTAATGTATTAAATATCTAAGAGAGTTGAGAGATATTTGCAGTGAAGTCTGTAGAGCAAACAGAGAGTGGTTCTTGCTGATCGTCTAACCAATGCCATTTTATTATTAGCATTTCTAAATTCATATCTTCTGTCATTATCTTCTTCACCTGAGCTGGCTATTGAAATTATCGCAAGTTCAGTGTTGAGGGGAAGCACAGTTACATCTCGATTGAACTGCATGCAGTCTACAGCACTTTTGGCTTTCAGTACTCCATGCTTTTGGAGTCATTCTTCGTCCCACTATTTTATAGTCTACACTGAGTGTTACGCTGATATTGCTCTGGGATTTGTTGGCTCTACTAGCTTTCACTGTATACTACATGCTGGGTAAAATTAGACAAAGTTGATAGGGTTGACTTAAGTAAGATGTTGTGGCATTAGAAAAAAGGCATTAATTAAAGTGGGTTAAACTTCAAATAGGCTTTCTTCTGATTCCCGTACTTGTGCTGGAGTATGGTCTTTTTGATTCTGAATTACTGGTTGTGTTCTTCCCATTTATTATCCATCAATTAGCTTCGGCAGTATCTTTCATAATGGACTTATTTTTGGGGCCAAATATTCCTGATGGACTTTGCAGGGGACCTTGAGGGATCTTTCCAAGAGGACCCAGGATCATTCTCTTACCTCAGCTGAACAGGCATGTTTTGTTCGAACAAGTTTTATTACCGCTATCTTGTGATCGTATCGTTTTTAACGTGATGTATATTCTGAATCAGTGTGAAGGCGAGGTAAACAACTCAGATTCTGGAACTGGCATTCATCCAAACAACAGTCTCGTTAGTTTCTCAAAAGCTGACTCTGGAGCTTTGATAGCTGAACGCTGAACCAAGTTTGGTTTACAAGTTATAGTGGACACTACTTGCTTCAGGGGTTGGTCTAGTGGGACGTGTCCAGTAATTTTTTCTGCTTGTGCTATTAATTAAATGTACAGTTATCGAACTGCTTGCAGAATACAAATCATTTTACTGTTATTCCTTTGCTATTTGCTCTTTGATGTACTAATTAGGGGTACCTTACAAATTAGCTCCTCTAGTTGCCCCAGATTCAAAACACATTTTTAGGTCCCCATCGGCTTGACAATGAAATGATATTTAAGAGTTTGTCTTGCTCTTGGATTAGCATGTTTCTTCGGTGACTTTTGCTTTCAAGTCTCGTTAAGTGAAAGTTTGTTTAGAAAACCGTTTGAAGCGATTCTACTGACTAATATCTGTCAAGAGCTGGAACTATTATTGCTTCCCTTGGCAGTGGAGAAGGGCTGATAATGGCTGCTCGTTTGGTGGTCACTGTTCATGATTTCTTAGAGGGATTTTCTAGGGTTAGTTCTTGGGACGCATGTTTCGGTGTATGGAATTGGTTAAGAATTGCCATTGTCTAAAAAATTGTGTAAAACATGTGTATTGGGGAACTAGATGCTTGGCCAGTATATGCTCTACGACAAGGGAGAGAGCTAAAAGTTCCCATCTACGATGTTTGAGGCATCAAAACTACGAGAATGTTCAGGGATTACTTTGAGTTCAAACGTGGCTCATAAAGCAACCGTTAGTATGCTTAGCATGTTTCTTGTCCAATTAGCGATTGTGTCAGTCCTCGGAGAAAGAGTGGTCACCCCATCGAGCAGCCTAATAAATTTTCTAGTATAAAATAATGGAAAAGCTGTTAATTCGATGAATTGGTAACGTCAAACCAAGATAAACATCAATTTAATAGACATCCTCATATAACACAAGGTTCTTGACTTTTTTCTTCTTACGAAGTTCCTAAATATGGGCGGGCGGCAAAGGCTCGGGTGACACTGAAGGACGCGGATTAGGTGGTAATGGTGTCTCGGACCAATGGGTTCAACACGGGTGCGGCAAACGGCTCTTAGTCACGTTGCCTACGAAAGAAAATAGGCCTCATCAATCCGACACAACCTAGTCACGACAATGGTAGCTAGAAGCAAGTCATAAAATCAGTCTAATTCCGATTGCTGAATTTGTTGACTTACGATTCTGAATCTCCCATCCACAATTTTTTTTAACATCAAGTTTCTCATTTCCTTTTTCAACGATATTTACGTGTAATTAGTTTTTTTTTTCTCATTTCCTTTTTTTTTTACGTGAATTTTGCCCTTGCCATCAGGATACTAGGCAAGATCTCATCGATAAATCAATAACTTTAAGTGTGCCATCGGCAACTTGCTTCATTGGAAACTCTAATGTTGCATTAAAATAAATTAGACCATCCAACGTTGGGTGCCAACAAGTTGATGTCAGCACTTGAGATGCTAAATGACGTTGTTTAAAGATATATTTGAATAACCCTAACCTAATTTCAAGAGAATAAAGCAAAATTCAATCAAAATTGAGGAAGAACCGTAAGTCTAAAATTATCTCTCTTAGGAATCCCGTGGCCGTTTCTTTATTTTCTCCACCGACGAATCTAAAGCTCTCAGAGCAAGTGCGTCGATGCATGACAGAAGAGCGTCGTCGTCGCTATCGCCGAAGTCACGGGATTATGCTTCCAAGTCCAAGCAAGAAAAGACAGAGCAAGAGTAGGCAAAATTGTAATAACTTGGCCAGGAATGAGCCGAATCCCATATCGCATGGGGACGATAAGGTAATGTGCTATATAAAGGTGTGGCACTAGTTTTAATTCGCTATAAAGACTTTTCTAAGTGAAGTCGAAAGAACAAAATTGTGAGGACATCGAGAAGACAACGTCATTGTGAATAGGGTGCCTGAGATGGGTAGAGAGAGAGGGAAAGCTTCGTAAGTTTTATTATGGAATCTACAATTTTCACATAGAGAGAATTTGTCCGAGTACTAAAGTCATGTGATTGAAAATATAATTTAAAATGCCAAGTATAACGAATTGCCAAAATAGGCACTCAACCAAACGATTTTATATAAATATGGCACTCAAGCGAGCGAAAAAAAATTATGATATTAAAGTAAGCATTGTATGAAAGTTAAGATATATATTTTACATTTTGGCAAGAAAAACATCAATCAACTTCAACTTCAAAAATAGGGAAAAAGCTACAAAAAAACCCCAAACTTTACCCAAAGTGACAAATTTACCCAAAACTTTTTTTTGTAACATGAAAAACCCTGAAGTTTGCTAACCGTGACACATTTACTGCAAACTTTTATTTGTGACACAAAAAACCCTGAATTTTCATTTGTGTGACACATTTACCTCAAATCATAGGTGCATTTTGGTTTTTTTACTTTTTTTTAAAAACTTTTTTTTATTTTTTTATTTGTTTTTTCTTCCCTCTGCCGGTGTCCAGCAAGGGCCGCCCTCACCGGCATTGGGCGAGGGCTTCGCCATGGTCGGTGGAGGGAAGAGAGTAGAAAAAAAAAAAATTTAAAAAGAAAAATAAAAAAACAGAAAAAATAAGACGAAAATGCTCTTAATGGGGTAAATGTGTCACAGTTTGTAAAATTTGGAATTTTTCATGTAAAAAAAAAAATTTGGGGTAAATTTGTCACTTTTAACAAAGTTTGAGTTTTTTGGTGGTTTTTTCCCATAAAATAACCAAAGGCAGAACGGGATTATGCAATTGTATTGAAATATCTTTATGAAGTAAACTCCCTAGTAGTAATCTTTCATTAATTTTTTTGATGATTTTTTTTTTCTTTTTTCAAGCGTATATTGGACCCAAAGAAAAATATGTGTAGCTGATTATTATTTAAATATGTTTTTTTTGCAAAGTAGCTTTAGTCGGACCGGTTTTGGAACCGGTTCTTACCCTAGTCTCTCTCTCTTCGCGCGATCCTGCTCCGGTCTCTCTCTCTCTCTCTATACGCAGCAACAAGCCGACGGTCAGCCGCCATCGAAACTCTCGCGCGGAATCGGGAAGCACCCGCCGAGCCCTCCGGTCTCCGTTCCCCAGGTCGCGCCGCCCACGATTCGAGCGAGCGAAAGCAGGCAGCGTCGCGGGTCTTCTCTCGCTTTGCTTCCCGTGGCGGCCCGAAGTTCGTTCGGGGGAATTTTCGCGAGCCAGACTGGCGGGACGAACCACCATGGAGGAGACAAGCAGTTCGCCCGACAAGGAAACCGTGGACAGGTTAGTTTGTTCCGGGTAGCCTTTTGTTTCTCTCCAGGAGGTTTCTGAAACAAGATTTGATGAGAACCCATGTTTATAGAGTTAGCTATGACGATTATGTCTTCTTCTTCTTCTTCTTCTTTTCTTGTGTGTGTTTCCCTTTGAGATAGTTGGTGGGTTTTGTGGAGTCTAGCAACAATTTGTGATGATGAATTTCTTGTTTATTTTTTTTTTTCAGAGATGCCCCTCAGTTGACTGCAGCGTTGAAGGAAATGAAAGAAGGGCTGGATACGGTGAAAGCAAAGGTGCAAGCTTTGACTGCAAAGGTAGGCGAGATTTAGGAGCCCAATTGGGTTGTGTTATATGATCTCTTTCAGTGCACAAATAGTTGAGAATGGAGCACTTCATCAGTTTTCTTTTGTGTGTGTGCGCGTCTCATTTTATTCTCTTTTTTTTTATTTTATTTGGACATGACATTATCATCAGGTCGTCATTGCGTGATCACGTGTTTTCCTTTGGAACTTAGTTTGAGTGCTGAAGTAATACATCTCCTTGATTTGATGCTATAATTGATTTGGAGTTGTACCATATACCAGGTAAAAGCAAGTCAGTTTCCAACAGCAGAAGGGATAAGCTACCTTGAAGCGAAACACCTACTTCTTTTAAGCTATTGCCAGTCACTCGTGTATTATTTGCTGCGGAAGGCAAAAGGACTTTCAATTGATGGTCATCCGGTTGTTCAGAGCCTTGTAGAGATAAGATTATTTTTGGAAAAGGTTCATATTCCCTATTGCTTCTTGTCTAAGTTTCTACCGCCTAAAATATGGTACTTATGAAACCGCTATCTTCTTGCTGAATCAGATCCGACCCATTGACAAGAAACTCCAATACCAAATTCAGAAACTCACGACGATTGGTAGAGGTGCTGCAGAGAGCACTGCCTTGAATGAAAAGGAAACAGATGCTCCTCGGAGAACTGAAGATTTGTTGAAATATCGTCCAAACCCAGACATGCTTGTCAGCAAATCAGATACAACTGCTGAGGTGATTTCTAACCAAAAGTTCTACTTGAGCTCTGCTTTATATATTATTTGGCAACCCAATTGAAGAAAAGAATATGCTGTCCGACTTCTAAATCAACTGCCATATGGTGTAGGGCGGTAGTGGTGTTTATAAGCCTCCCAAGTTTGCCCCAGCTTCAATGGGGGAAGACAAGATGTCAAGGCAAGAAAGAAATGCTTTAAGAAAGGAGAAAGAGACTCTACGGCAAGCTGGGCAGAGTGACTATGTGAGAGAATTGATGGATGATTTGCAGGGGAAACCTGAAGAGGTAAGACTGAATCCTTCAATGATGTGATAGATTATTTTCCTCAGTAGTGCTTTTCCTGGGTTGGTGGAGCAGCATATCCTCATTGGGATAAGGGAGGATGAAATTCTCTTTTGCCAGATATATGTATTCCAAATCTTTTGCAAATACATGCATGACCTTTCAAATTGTTGTAAATAGGCACACAATTATTTGGACATTCTTTTAGTCCCCTTAGAAAAAGAATTCCCCAAGATGAAGAAACGTGCATTTTTACATAACGATTGATGTGAGTTCCAACATATTTAAGATGTCATTTACTTTGTTGTGTAGCTTTATTTACTATCTCTTGATTCATGTAATTAGCCAAAGAAAGAATTGAGATTCGGAACTATCGCAAAAATCAATAAATAGTTAATCTTCAAAATCAATCTTATTTTGGGTAAAAAAAAATGCGCAGTTCTTTTTCTAATGAATTTCAAAGGGCATTTCACTATTTTATTATTTTCAGCCTATCTGGGTCATTTTTTAATCTGTGTAAGACTAATAGTTGAAGTGTTTTTTCTAAGCCTTTTGGGTGGGGTGGGTATTTTCATCTATTTGAAATGGTATATCTTTGAAAATATTAAAGATGAAGTGTTTGCAACATACTCCACAGGTTGGGTTTGGGGGGGTACTTATCATTAACCTGCCTTTTTTATTTTGCACAATATCTTCCCCTCATTCTTTTTGTGATATTTGATGTAGCTATATTGAGCTATTCCACTTGCATTGAGTATCTTTTAATATCATGTAAAAGCATCATTACATTATTTACTTGTGTAATATCAGCCCATAAAGTAGCGGATTCTTTGATTGTTTATTTAGTCACTCTATGATTCTGACGTGGCTGATGATGATATATGCAGATTCGTGAAGTTATTGGGACCGAAAGTAGGGAGCTTTCTACATATAAGGCAAAATGGGAAGAGCGTGCAAGGCGAGAAGAGGAGCTTTTCACTCGAGCTCCTGTTACAAAGTTGGAGAAAAAGAAGCAGAAGCACTTATTGAAGTCAAGAAATGGGTATGCTTATAATGAGCTAAATTAATATATTTTCTTTGTGACTTATCCCCTGTTTTTCTACATCCTGTGGTGGAATTCAATTTAAAATTGTTATTATATTTATGTTTTGAATGCTTTTGACCTTTCTTCTCCTGTCCTTGCCAGGTTGCTTGGCCTTACGGACAGCTTTTACGATGAAATCAAAACCTTGCCTTTAGAGGATGATGGTGGTGAAAAGAAGTCTGGCTTTGGTGGTGGTAGCAGCGGGATCAGAAAATTTAAGAAGCACAAGGTACTCTTGAATATGTACTCTTGCTTTTGTTTTTGCTTTCATTTTTAGTTTGCCCACACCATGACCAACTTCCTTTGCCACTGAGCCAATTTGTGCGTAAGACTTTTTAGGACTGGGAGGAAATTGATATTACATCTAGTCACTTGTCATGTTTTATTGCGCAGGACATTTCCTATTCCGTTTTCTTATTTTTCAAAACGTTATTCATGCAGCATGTGATTCCCTCTCTCTTACATTGTTCTTGCTTTTTCCTTCTCGTCTGAAAGAAAGTTTGAAATGAGAGAGTATACACTATTTTTGCTAATATCCTCTCTCTCTCTCTCTCTCTCTCTCTCATGACATTTTCTTTGGGCCTATTTACAGAGAAGGCATTGAAGGAGAGCTTTTCATTTTGTGAAAATATCTTGTGATGCATGGCTGCCGTTTGAGCAAGAATGAGGCAGAGGGGAGTGAATACCATTTTGTTGATGGTGCAGTTTTGCTTTACTGGAAGAGTTGTAGGTTTCATAATGTAACAGAAGGCTAGTTGATTATGATCTCAAATATTACGTAAATTTCGTATATGATTCGTGTGAGATCGCGACTTCATCAAACCAATGTCTCCTTTTTGAATATTTTAAATGTTATTCTCCTTTGAGCCATTGTAAGCTTTTTGGATTCTGGGTCTAAGCACCTGTAAAAACTACTCATAAAGCACGGCCAAAGTACCCAATCGATGCATTTTCTGGCAAATATTGATGTTACTGCAATTTGGTGAAGTCGTGAATACTCTAGCTGCTTCTTTTCTGGTTGATGTACTTCAATTTTTTTGCAATATGATCGTATCATGTGCCGGTAATCAAACCATTGTCGGAATTCAGGAACATGACATTGTCAAGGCTAGGTTGCAGATCTTGTGATTAACGTTTTTCCCAGTTGGAGCCCTACATTCCCTGTCCATGTGCTGCAATTTTGTGATTAATGTTTCCAGCACCTTCTGATCTATGTTGTACATCAGAAGCAATGTTTCACTGCACAATCCACTGCTGACGGATTTGCCCTGAATACTTTTAGGGGGAAAATGAGTTTGTAATATTTAGAGCCCCTCGCAATATGACTTTGCCAAAAATTGTGTGCAAACTTTCCTTGGTCTAGGATTTGAAAGTTCGGATTTGTGAAATCAGATCAAAACTTTTGAGTCATAAATTATGTTAAATTTGACTAGAACTTAAAATAAGTGGACCTTTGAAGACTTTTGTCGCATCAAAAAAAGTAAATAAACATTTTCTTTAAAATCTCGGTTTGTAGAAATTCAAAGTCTAAACTTGGGGTGAGCAATTAGGTTCCACTCGAAACCTCGTCGGAATCAATTTCAGAATTTTGAAAAGTTGGACCCTATTCTAGAACCTTGAATCTATCCTATCACAAGTTCTAGGCTATGAAGCACGGACACGTTCGGACGGCCTCTGTGTTGTGTTGGACATGATCGGATATGCGGTCAACACGTGTCGGAAAATGGTCAACTCTTTTCGACGCGCGTGTCCAGAGGTTTGTGGGCTGACCTGCAGGTGCGAAGGGAAGAAGATGATGGAGGGTGGAGGCAAGGGTGAGGGAGCGGAGGCAATGCCGCCGTTGACTGCAACGCCGAGATGGAGGGTTGGACGCGAGACTATGACGGCAAAGGGGGGAGGAAACGGAGGCGAGGCAACGGCGATCGATTATGATGAGGCGCCGGAGAGAAAGCAAAGATCAAGAGATAGAGACCAAGAAGCAAGGGAGAGGAGAAAGCGATTGCTAGGTTTTTTGGGTCGTTACTTTACTGAGATTGCTTTTTCAGTTTTAGGAAGAAGAGTAAGGAGAGGAGGCGATGGCTGCTGGGGAAGAAACGAAAGGCTTGTGCAGGGTGATTTTCTTTTTCTTTTCTTTCTTGGAGGGAGGGGAGGATGGAGCCTGGTGCAGGGTGTGATTTCAATTTTAGGAAGTGACACTGACAAGCGCAGGCGGTGGGTGGCGTGGGGGAAAAAAAGAATGGGTGGGACCCATTTAGCCTAAAAAAAATACCGAATATTAAATAAATTTATTAATAAATGATAAGACTAAAAAATAAATAAATAAATGAGTTAAAAAGTTATTTTGAAAAATAAAAGCACTATTAAACAATGATAAATTTTCGTCACCACAAAAAATACAAATTCCGAAATCAATACTGTAATTAAGCAAGCGTTTCTTTAGAAAAATATAAATTTATTTTGACTGTAATCCTTGTTAGTTATTTATTTCATTGATAACTTTTGTTAAAGCAAAAAAATGTCTTTCCAATTTTTTTATGAATAACCGACCCAAAAAAAAAATTATGAATACATTCATTAATGTTATTAGTATAGATTAATTATAAGCTCTTTTTTATTATTTATTTATTTATTTATGAATTTGAATAAATTAATTTAAATATAATAATTTATCTCATATATATATATCGACACGTCATTTTTCAGAATAAGAGAATTCCGACATGTTGAGACACGTTGTATATTAAATAAATATATATATGTCGTGTCGTGTCGCGTGTCGCGTATCCATGTCAGTATTACTTAGGTTCTAGGATTCATCAAGTACTGCCTGTATTTATTATTTAATGATTGTAGAGAATTATCACACTTAAGGACTACCCTTTACTATTATAATCTACTAGCCATAATTTATATTTAGACACATGTAGAATATGAAATGTTAACAGAGCAAAAATCTTAATTATGGATATCATCGAAAATGAAAACTTAAATTAGTGGTTGTAAATTATGTACTCATTATCGGATGCCATAAAAAACAAGAAAAATATAAAGACTTGCATGAGATTTAATCCTGAAATTTGTCCGAATCAATTCCCTAATTTTTGAGATCCAAAACTCACCCTGCATACCCTGTAACCCGAAACCTCACCAATTCCCACTGATATGGTTTTACCCTAAAGCCATGCTCATCCCTCATTTAAACAAAGGTACAAGCATGTACTATTTCTTTTGCTATCCACATTTTAATATGCACTTTCTGTTCTGAACTTTTCAATACAAATAATCATGTTATTTACCAAAGATATATGTTTTATGTTAATAGTTTGTATTAGAGAACATATCTAAAAAGCAATTTTTGAACGTGAAATTTAGTGACTTTAGATGTGTTTGAAGTACATTATACTACCTACATTATCTTACCGTAACTAATAAATCACTTCCTGTTCTAACTTCATGCTCAAAAGAAGCCTGCGCCTGTCAAACCATACTCTTGAGTCTTGACGAGGGATATTGTTTTCGTTTGACATACTATAGCGATATAAGCGGACGGATTATAGGATTTAAAATTTAATTCAGGATAATAATAACCATAGTTAGAAATGGTTGTCAAATAAAATCTTGTCAATTATAAACTTGAAGAGCTGGGACTAGGACGTCAACATCAGGTCAATACAGTAGAGCCATTTGATTATACTCTAGACAACATCACTGAACAATCTGCATATATGGACTAAAAAATGGAAGTTATACAAGAACAAACTTGATAGGCAATATGAAGGTTCAGCAGCTTTCATTTGAGTGAATTTACCTAAAGAGTAATCCTATCTTTGCCACATTTACACTTGAAAAGGAGTCGGATCAATTGAACAAACAATGCCAGTGAATTCGTTGAGGGTCCAGGCTATCATTTTCTCATGGGCAATGAGTCTGTTCTAATCACTTTTTGCAGCCTGCCTTTGGGGTACATTGTAAAGAATAAGACCTAGTACAAGAATGATTCCGCCAATCACAAAAAAGGGACTTAAGCTTGCACCTTCGGGGAGATATGGCAATGGACGAGAAAGGACATAAATTGAAATGGGAACTGCCAGACAGAGAGAGAGTCAGTCAGATATTTAGAACATGTGATGACAAAAGCATCTGTGTGCACAAGAGAGAGAGAGAGAGAGAGAGAGAGAGAGAGAGAGAGAGAGATGACCTGACAACATTACGGTAAGAGAAGCAACAACAGCAGAAGAAATCTTCACCAGATTGAGCAACGATATATTGAACATAATGTTGGTAGTTACAAAAATTAATGGAAGCCAAGGTGCCCCATCACAACCTGACCATATTGCACAGGTGAAAAGAAGAATTCAACATAAGCTAGATGAAAGAAGTTAATTGGAAAGGGAACACATCAAAGGAGGTACACAAAGGTTGTAAAAAGTCAAAGGACTATCTAGTATAGGACAATTACACATAAATTCATGAGCAACTTACTAAAATGGGATGCATAATAATCCTGGCAAAGGATTTTTACCATTTCGCCTCAAGACAGACATAGAGAAATGGTCCGTGTAGAAAACCGATCCAAAGTTTTTTAACAGGGTTAAGAGTTCATAGCCTTTCTCCTGATAACTGGATGCTACCTATTAGCGCGCATACTTTGCGCAAATAATGTGCAGATGCACAACATGTTCCAAACTCAGAAAAAAAGGAACTAAATTCTAGTTCTCAAAGATGAGAGCAAATGTACATAATTCAAGATAATGTGAAAAATCAGAAAATGATGTTCTTACTAGAGAGAGGTAGAAAATTTATAAAATTAACTGAAATAAGAGAATGATGATTGTCCCTAAACCTTGCCCATTTAAAATAAAAAGATCAAAACTTCGGTAGATGAGATGGATGGACATGACCACCATTTGAAATAAGGATTATCCACAGTGGATAAGTAGTGACCCTCATCTGATGGATGAGGAGTTCTGTTAGTGGTTGCAGACATGTAATTCTAGACAACGTAATAGGGTTTATGGAAATAATCACCAAGAGACATGGTTGTGCCCTCTTCCGTATTTCAACAACATATCTTTCAGATGGCTACGTAAAGATGTAAGATTTACCTGTGGTGTTGGCTCCACTATTTAGAAAGCAACCAGCTCCTTCTTTCAAATACTGAGGAAGCTGGGCAAATGGTATGCCTCTCAAATTTGACAGAAAAGGCAGAAATAGAAGCACAAAAAGAGCCTGAAAAAGGACATAAAAATGAACAGCGAGTGATGCATCATTAGAAGAACTATATCTGTCACTGCAAAATCTTTGAATGACTTTCATTCACTATGAGAATTCTTGATATGGTCACAGGTAAAGACCATCCTTTTTCTTTTCAATCAGTACATGTACCTACCTTCAGTCACAATGTTATTGCACCATGACAAAATTAACAAGAAATGGTAATGGTCTACCCCTCAACAATATATTTTCTCGCACATTCCCCTCTAGGTCTGAAAAATTCATGGAAAAAGCCTAAAGAAATGAACAATCAAACACTTCAATAATCAAGATTGTAAAGAGTCAACATATGAAGTGATACAAAAGTTACCCTAAATGACTAAGTCTTCGTTTGCGACTTCTTCTCCAATGGGATACTACTTCTGACATAAGATTTGGCACAGGTTTACCTATGGGAAAGCGCGATACTTGGTTATCAACGAAAGATAGACATGATACACACCCATATTGCACCATGACATTTCTACACTCATATACCATGGTCATCTTCAATTTCTAAGGCATAGTTATATTACATCGTTGCTCTTCTTTAACAAAAAAGAGCTGTTTCCATCACTTGACTGATAAATTTATGTCGGACTGTGAGACTCAACACCAAACACAGAGTTTTCTTCTGGTAGTTACCATCACGACATGTTATGATGACAAAGTTCTAGCATGAAAGTTCAATGGAGACAATGAGAATTACCTGAAACCCAGATCCAAAAGAATTGACAACAAAAATGTCGAGTGACTTCTCCTGAAAGGATACAAGTTAGGAGACATTCAATAAGTAGTTAGCCAACTTCACCTATACTGGATACTGGGATTCAGCAGACCATCTACCTTAAGGCGTCTTGCAGCATCAATAAAAATAGATTCCTGCCCATTGAAGAAAATTTAACATTTACCATTTTGCTCACATGAGAATACAATCTGTTAAGACTTGAGAGTTTTTCCTTTTCTGACCTTTATAATAGAAGCACCAGCTTGAAAAGCACTGGAAGCAATCATCACCAATGGCCACGCAAACTCAATTCCCGATAAAATCTGACCAGAATTAGACCCACTGAAAAAAGAGCAGGAAAATGCTGGTAACTTATAGTCTAATGCAGGTAAAAACCTTACAAAAGTGCGTGTCCCTGGTCAACAAGGCTCCCTCCCCACAATGCAGGGTTGGGGAAGGGTCATCTAACAAACACAGCGTTCTCTTGCTTCTTGCCAAAGAGGCTGCTTTCACAACTCGAACTTAAGACTTCCCAGGTGCAGGTAGGTAACTATACCTTTACAACCATGGCATTACAAGTAGAATCATACAATTGATAAAGCTATATCAGCTCTTGGCTAGCTATCATATCAATGGATGCATCTGTCGTACCCATGGCACTCGCTGTTAGTATTTATATATTAAGTTCCATCTTCATGAGACAAAGAACAACACATGAGAGGGAGAGTTGGAGTATTTAGATATTGACCATGTCTTTACCTAACTGTTTAAGTTATTGAGTAAGTTGGCAGTGGTCCCTCAATACTTCACTACCCATGCTTCCTTAACCTAGAGACAAAGTTGGATCTATATTTGGAATGCGGCACAGAACGTACCGGTTCCTTTTCCTTCCTTAAATGAATTTATTGCGTATTGTGCATCGATAAAACATGACCAGTCATTTGAGTCATTTATATAACAACCAGATGTAATTGCTAAAATGACAAATGAGGAACACCAATGAGCAAATGCTTTTCTTCCATTCACTATTAATGATTAAATTACCCGGCAGAAAGTCAAAGCAATGTGATGAAAGTGAATATTGTTCATATTAAACAGCTGGAAAAATTCATGAGTAGAGAGATCATTAACAACTTAGAATAGACTATTCTGGTAGCTTTCCCAGAAGAAAAAAAAAATAAAAAAAAAAATTCAATAGAATATAATACGGGTAATGGTTATCTCAATGCAATAGTTGCTCTAACTTCATGTTATAGTGGATTGATTTATATGTGACTGATGGAGCTCCTAAGAGTTACTTACAAGCAGTTCAACGCTTTTAAGGCAATATCTACATGATTGAATGTAAAATTTCTCGAATCATCTTTCCTACATATTTAACATTTAAAAATCTAAAAGCACAATGCAGAAAGATGCCAAAATTAGACAAAAGGTTCAAGATACATATGAGATAGCTTTCTTCATGTTGGTGTTGAAAACGAGTCCAGAAACAGTAGTGTCTTAAAACGAAGCAAAATATCAGTTAAAAGTTATAAACTTGACAGAGAAAACATTTTTTGATTAGTTTATCTGTTGGAAGGAAATATTCACTGCAAATTTATTTGAATGAAGAAAATAAAGGTCCAATTTAATAGGATAGTATTCCATGCATATATAGGGCCAATGTTGCAACAAGGACAACCCGATACTTCATATCAACATGATGATTGGATAACTGGAATGAGCCATAAACAACAAAAAGAGATTAGGATACCTTGCTACAGCTGTTACTACACCAGTAGCAACAAGTAAGCAGCCAGCGATTTGATTTAATGAATACTTCCTACCCAGAAGAACAGTTGAGAAAGTCAGTTGCCACACCAAAAATGTCTGCAACAGAGGATAAAAAAAGAAAGCCAGAAGAACAGTTGAGAAAATCAGTTGCCACAACAAAAATGTCTTCTACAGAGAGGATAAAAAGAAAGCCATCATTGCCAGATGACATGCAAACTATTCCATTGACACTTTGGTTTTCTAAGAGATAATTCGCTTTTTTTGAGTAATTAAAACAGAACAAGTCAATAGATCATATTTATAATTTCTATTTCATGGTAATTGCCTGGCAGATGTCCAAAAAACTTGACAGGACACTGATTCATTTCTATCTTCCAATATATGTTATTAACAATTTAACAGATGGGCTCTCGTAAACTCAGATGGACATAACAAATTTCATAAGCATGTGTTCAGATGGGAATTTCAGTTTATATTTCTTCACAAGATCAAAAGTACCTGGCTCAATATGGGTATGGCGGGTCCAGGGAGCATTGCTGCATAAGACATGAAGTTTCGGAATTCCAACTTGTTAGTTATTAACAGCTTCATAAATAGACTCTTTCCACTCAACAACTGCTTTGAATTTTCTTCTACTTTACTTTGTGTAGGCTGCACAGCTTTTTTTTCTCTTTTCAAAAGGAAAAAGAGAGTAATCTATCTTCACGAGCTGTCTTTTTGGTCTTGTAGCAAGCACATCAAAGTTCACTGTCATGTTTCTTCGAGGTAAACTACTTTCTTGGCCATTCAAGTTTCTCATGACTTTTGATCAGATCACTACAATTTCAAAGCTTCTAATCAGTTTGCTGTAAGTCTAACATGGTTTTCACTGTGCTAACTCTGTCTCTTTTTTGTCAAAAACCTAACAGAAGCTTGCACGGCATGGCACAACACAGAATAGAAGTGCCACATTAAGCCTCAGTCATGTGTCATGTCAGCTTCCTGTTAGGTCCGTAATCGAAATATAACAAGCAACCTCAACCAATACTAGTTCAGATGAAAAATTTTGAAATTACAGTGCCAGTCAAAATTAGAACCGAGAGAAGAATAAAGCTGTTGGAATTACCCTAGTTCTTGGCAATGCTTGGTTGGATTAATCAAGGACAATTTGTTTTCCTTACTAGCAAGCATGAATGAGATAATTCTTCCTCTGCATGGTAGACCACGATAACATCCATACCACTTTTGCAGACTACCAATAAATTGCAACCTTTTAAAAACCAATAAAGCCGCGCAACTCATCTAAATAATTACAGTCGTTCGCCAAGATGCCAAATAGTACCTCCAGCAGACATCCCAGTAACTACTCCCAGGGCTTCAAGCATTCCGATGGCCACAAACCGCGATTTGGGAAGTGCTAACATCTCGCCGGTAACTATCCCAACTCGATAGCGGATGTAAAGAATCGAAAAATAAATTGCCACGTACCTGTGATTCACCAATAGGCACGCACATTATTGAAGGGCGGGTTTTATGAATTGGTCAAGTAAATTGCGAGCGACGCGAACGAGAAGTTACGCTCAGCACGGCAGCTCTATGAACTGGAAGTGGCAACGTCGCATTTGACGGATAACGTGGCCACGCCATTTAACGAAGCAGGTAGCAGCAATGAAAAAAAGCACTACAAACTGATCAAAGATTTTCCATTTCAGAACTGGCGCGGCGCGGAAAAGACTCACCCGAAGGTTGTGACCTGCGCGAGAAAGAAAGGATACTGCTTCATGGGGACGAGAGCGAGCTTGTAGAGCACGCGATTGGCGACGGCGAGCGCTACGGTGGCCGCCGCGGAGCCGACGATCGCCATGTTACCGTCCGGAGACGCCGGAGGAGGGCCGCCGCCCCCGCCGCCGCCGGAGCCGGAGGCGCGGGCTCGGGACCTCAGGGCCGGAGCTCGTCGGAGGAGGCGAGCGACGTAGCGGCGGGTTCGAAGCGGCGGGAGCTTGGGAGGGAGAATGGCGGAGGGAGGGAGGCGGCGAGGGAGAGGAGACGACGACGGCGACATCGCGGGGAGAGAAGGGCGGTTGGAGCCATGGAGGAGATGAGAGGGAGGCGGCGGAAACGACGCCGAATGCAAGAATCCCATCAATGGCGGAGAAGGAAGGAAGGCGGAAGGAGGGAGAGGGAGAGAGACGACGGATTTGACCACACCAAACTTCAAAAAAATGTTCATTTAAATGTAACGACCCTCCGTTAATTACTTGAGCGCCTTAACTTTTTAATAGCATTTATTCAAATGTTGAAAATTTGATGTGGCATAGACTGGTGTGAATTTCTAAAAATTTATAATACTCAAGTGATCTATTGAAAAGTTAGGTTTATTAAAAAAAAAAAACAATTATTACAATTAAGTGAGTTTCATACATAAATTATGACGCTCAAGTAATAGAAAAATTATAGCACTTCAACGAGCGTCGTACTAAAGTAACTTGTGTGGTGTTCTTCCTATATGCTGTTGTAATTAAGGGGTATTGATCATATCTCAAAATTCTTAATTTTTGAAATCATCTTTATTTCCATCCCTCCAATATCTTTCTAAACATGATTAAAATTTAAAGTGTTTTAAAATTGGTACCATGGTCGATAATGAGATTAAAGAAAGAGGAAAAGCATAATTACTATCCTCAGTTTACCTCAGTTTGCTTGACTTTTGTTTTTTCTCTTTTGTAGTTGCTCTTTTACAAGAATTTTGTAAGATTTGGGTAGTTTAATAAACTTAATGAACAGAAATCAGTTTCAAAAGAACATTACTGAAGTGATGTTTAAAATATTTATCTAAAATCCCTCTCTAAAGTTCAATCTCGAATGACTTTACCTTCATGTATAATTCCGTAATTTAAGTTCTATTTTGAGCGGGGTTCTTTGATTTTTAAACTCCGTATAACTATAATTTAGATTTGAGATATGTTGATTAGTAAAGATTACCAATAAGGTTCATACTCATTTCAGAAAATCTCTTACAAAATTCAACTTAGCCATATCAGTGAATATGAGGAAATGAAGTTCATATAAAAGTGAATTGAAAATAACGCAAGCTGGTGGAATAAAACATTAATATTTTGACTAGTGCAAACAATCTTGTATTTTCATGACAATGGGCAAGTTTTGCATTTTCAATAAACACCAACTTTCACCCTTTCCAACTTATAATTTTGATAAAATAGTTCTCAATTACCAAGGTTTTTTTTTTTTATGTCAAGCATCTCTTCACATAAATTACCAAATGTCCAAGACATAAATCAATCGTAAGTTCGCTTCGACATGAATGATGGTAATTTTTCCTTACTGTTATTTTAATTTCTATGTTTTTATTACAAATGAATGTCATCATTGATAGACCATTAAACACCGGAAACGTTATGCTGATGTGGTAAATCTGCGGTGTTTATTTACAGATTTAACGAACGAACATGAACGAAAAAATAATACACTTCCAGGACCCAATTGGTAAAAACAAACGTCAAAAGCTATATCATATATTCACAAGATAAGAATCTCGCGGTGCCTTGATCCCGATTTTAGGAAAAGCACTAGAATTGTAAGTGCATAATTATTATCAAGCCAAAAAAATTAAAAAAAGGAAATTGAGAATTAAAATATAATCAAATTGTGGAGTGCAAATGTCGAGGAAAGAGATGGCAAAGAAAAAAAAAATTGCCATATGCTTTTTTGAGCAGCAATTATACAACTGTACAGTGATATAAACATGTATGACCAAACATCTCAAATTCCAACCCGCTCAACTCTCTCCCTTCAATCGTTGTTTGATCTGCGGCATTTATCTACATGACTAATTGAGGCCCGAACGGGTCTTAACCAAACCCAAAACCTTCATTTGCTTCATGAATTGCAAGCAGCAGCCTCTCCTCCAGGTGCTCTTTGGATGGATATTCCGGTAAATCCAACTGATTAAAGCTGTAAAATATCAAGAGATGATGTAAGCAAAGCTTTAGCTACCGAGAAAAAGTCACCTGGACCGTTCCTACGAAGTGCTCACACCAAATCCAGGGCAAGGCATTAAGGCAGAGAGAGAGAGAGAGAGCACTAAGTCCTCATATAATTACCAAGTATGAGCTGAAGGCAAGTGATCAGGGCTTCCATAAGCCTTGTGGATCTGAAACTTTTGAGAGCCAGAAATACCTTGAAGAGCGCTAAAGCCCTCCAAAGGTACCTGCAATTGTGACAATGAATACCTATAGTCAGTTGAACTTCCAAAAAGGGAGCTTTGCTTCTGTAGATTTGCTACTGTCAGCATTCTTGCCTCCTAATCGGTTGACTCTCCCAAGAGAATAAAAAAGTACAGTACGTAACATATCTACGTAGAGAACAACCCCAGGTAAACCCCAGCCTCCACAAGAAGAAAAAGTGGTTTGCTGGGTTTGCGCTCATGCCTCAACAGCCATAAGGCTTTTCAATGCAAATAAGTAAATTCCTGCTGATTCCACATTTGCTTCGAGACTTATCACACATTACCCTTAATACACTCAAGATACACCTAAAAAACAGCTTTTGACTGTAGGAACACTTTGTTCACAGCATGAAAAATTAAAGCCACTGATGAAATAGCCTAGAATGATAATCCTACATAAGTGTACCAAAGCTATGAATTTTGAAGCCAACACTATGGAGATATAACAATAAACCATTCAACCTTAAGAAAAACAACATCCACAATGCCCACCAAGAAATATAACATCTAACTTCATAAGATAAGAGGACTACAGGTACCTTTGAAGTGCCAGTAACAAATTGCAAGAGCCGAGCCTTATCTTCCTTGCTAAAACCTTGCACAACCTCCCAGAACCACTGAATCACAGGAGATGCAGCACTATAACCCGAGTACTCAGTATTTGCCCTCAAGTCATCCACTGTAACAACCAATTCAAACTGTTAAAACGCTTGATGAAAGTTTTTATTTATAATCTTCTACATTTTGTTAAACTTGAGGCCAGTAAGAAAGGAAAGATGAAAAGAAGTCAATTCTGGAGGAAACATACAGTCAATATCAGGGAGCCCACTTATCAGTAACTCCAATTCCTTGTCATTAAATATAGAGATTAGATCCCTAGGAATCAATTCATTGAAGCCTTCCATAAAAGCATTAATTTGAGGACGAATAGCAGTCGTTAACCGATGCTCAGCAACCAAATCAACATACTGGTGCTTGTTCTCCTCCGTGACTTTAATATTCCGTCCATTTGGAATCAATTCATGATCAGTCACCTGCATTTAATAAAACATGAAATGAGATGTACATAAAACCATAAATTAATGAATTGTTGGCTGGAAGAGACATTACTTCAGTTCTCTCATATAATATCAACTTCTCCTCGTCAGCATCAATGCTAAATGTAAGGTCCAGCCCATCAGTTATGTCATTCTGCAATACAAGGATGATCGCATAAGAAAAAGTGGGAGAAAAACAACAATAGTCCTGATAATTGAAGCACAAACAAAGATAAGAAGAGTGTGCCCAACCTCGAGCATCCACTTTAGGTTTTTAAAGTAATCAGGATCAATTGCCTCAATGTCATGATAGGTAACCTTTGCCCCCAAGATATGCTTATAAAAAGATCGAGTAAAATGGACATCCAAGAGTTGCCCATCAAAGAGTGCTTTGCCAACCTAAAAGCAAAAGAAACGGAGAAAATTAAACACTTGCTAAATCACAAATGAACACAAAGGGAGTGCATTAAATACTCACAACTCGGCCAATAAATTTGAAGTATGAGAGATGCTCAGTTTGGTAAACAGAATTAGGATTTGGCTGAAACGTCGATTCATTTCCAACTGTTGTAAACAGCAATGCCCCCTTGTCAAAAATGACCCTGGACAGCAACTGATACCATTCTCTCGTAAGTCCACCTGCATCAATACCTTCCTCTCCTTGGAAGTGAACAGTCAATCTCCCCTTCAAATCCTGAGTGGATCTCAAGCGCAATTGATTATATGAGTCCTCAAGAATATAAGCTCTTCTAACTGAAATTCTTAGAGGACTATGATGATGGTCGTGCTGATGCTTTATCTTCGATCTGAAATGAGCTCGTTTGTTGTCAAAATCAATGAAGCGAGGAACTTTCAACAAGAGAGAAAAGGACTTCTCAAGCAACCCAGGGTTTTGTCGGATGAAAGCATTCAACAGCTTCCTATGCCTCTCTGAAAATTTCACAAAAGCAACATTCTTTTCATCAGCTCTTCCAGAAGTACCCAGGATTCTCTGCTGACCAGTACTTGTGCCAACATCATCAACCTCAGAAACCGCAACGATCCCCAAGTCGTGACCAGGACCTGTCTGTCCAGGATGCAGCTTTTCAGCCACCACGAAGAAAGATTCTATGTACGGCAAGATATTTTGAGTCCCAGCAGGAAGAGGAGTCGTCATGCCTGATTGTACAGATTTCGAAATTTTTCCAGAAGCATGCGAATCCAGCGAAGATTCTGAATAAGTCTCAATCTTGCTTATACAAGCACTTAACTCTAGCCACAAAGGCTCCAAAGCAGAATTAATGTCTGAGACTTGAGAAAGAGCAGTGGCATACTCCTCAGGAACAGTCTGAATCTGTTGATCCTTCTCTTTGTCTCTCAGTGTGGCCACAAGGGAGCTTAAGGCCTGCAGAACCCTTAAGATTGCAGCTCCTTCAGAAGAAGTTATGCTGAGGAGTTTTTTTACTGCTTCGCCAAACTCATGTAGCTCGTTCATTGCCGATTTGGTCAAACTTTGAACAGCATTAGCCAACTCAGTTATAAACAGATGACAATGAGTGGGAGCAGCAACAACTAATTTCTTCACAACCTCTGCTACAAGACCGTAAGCATTATCTGACAACCTGCATTCAGAAAACAGAAACAGTTATATTTTAGCAGTTTAAAAGGATCGTTGAAACGAGATTTTAACTCATCAAGCATACACTTGAAAGGATAATAGTAACCCATAGACACCACGAGAGAATGTGGCTTTGATGTTTAAAAGAACATTTCAAAAACAAATCTAAACATCCTATATTGACTCCAAAGCTGAAAATAGTGCAACACGCTAATGGACTCCCTCCTTCAGACCTCCACTGGGGAAAGAATGCAGGCAGACAAAAAATAGAGAAGATAAAAATGAAAAACAAAAATGTTCTAAATCCCATACGAAAGATTTCAGAAAAAGAATACAAGGGAGAGAGGTGATAAGACAACATCCAGAGCACCATACGTGGTCATGTATTTAGGTAAAGATTAGTACAGAAAATAAGCAAATAAATGCAAAAACAAGTAGTTTCAACGATACCCTTCTTTTGCGAGCAATGAGCAGAGAAGACGAAGTTCTGCTTGCGGCAAATTAGCAAGTATAGAATGAGCATCATTTTCATCTTTTTCAGCAGAAGTCGAAGGCTTCTCACTGTCGATTTTAACAGATGTGACACCAACTCCAGGTGACATTGCAACAGGTTCAGTGTGTGTGGTATCCAAAGTAGGAACCTCAGGCACGGATGAAACTGTGCCAGATACCGCAGACTTCTCAGATGAATTTTGTTTTCTCTCAACGTTATCAACAATCACCTCCAATAAACTTAACAGCTGTACAGGATTAGAAAGAACATTGTCAGATCCTTTAGGTTGCAACGTGAAAACATAAGAAGAATTAGTGTTTTTTCTTTTCCTTTCTTTTTCTTTTTAAAAAAAAAAAAACTATAAGATGGACTACCTGTTCAAGATGTGCTATGCTCCTCAGATACAGAGGTTGATTCAAAAGCCTCAATAGCAACTCAATAGGCAAACACTCATCCTGATTCTGGCTCTCCTCTTCCATAACCATTACAGCTTTCCCACGTGACTGATCAGAACATTCAGGCTGGACTTGGCGAGACAATTTAAGCTGAAGCAAAATCTTTGCTACGAAGGGATGATTGCGGGCCAAGTAAGTCATGGTTTCAAGAACTCGCCGGGACACCAAAGGAGGGACTCCTACAACAATGAAGGCACACGTGAATGAATTTAAAATATAATTGAGGTATCACTCCTATTGGTAATGAAGCAACAGCAATTGCACCTTACAAATCAACTCAAAGAACTATGGAAATGATTTCCGATGGAAGAAAAATATCTGCTACTAAATAAATTCCAATTTGTTGAATAGGAGAAAGATCAAAAGAGGGCCCACCAGAAGCTTATTAACAAGGTCCAAATGCATAGAGATGGAAAGAACTTAAATATGAGTAAGAAAAAAGCAAAGAAACTTATCATGCAAATTGGCGCTAATGACATCTTAGAGCACACAAGATAAATTCATGTATGGTTATATCCTCAGAAAACTGACTACTAATAAATGAAAGCAAAATTGCATAAGGCCAAATTTCTCAGGGCAACCTAAAATACAGATTGTTAAGATGTGTTCCATAATCAATATGAACCACAAATGTAAAACAAGAGCTACAGGAACGTCAGTATCAGGAACATTGTTCAGAAAAAAGCAGAAACAAATGAATCATTATCACCATGGATCAATTAACATATCAATTAACAGCACCAGAAAGGACATGACTAAGACTGGCTCACAGAAACTCAACATAAAATTATTACCATCTAAAGACTGGGGACGAGAATACATCACATTATTTTGACAAGCATAAAGACGAAATGATGGCTCAGCAGCATTCAGACCATCAATGGGCTTCCTGGTATCAAGCATCAGCATGCCCATGAGAATTTTCACCAGCGCAGTTCTGGTATCACTATGAGCACATAGATTTAAGAGAAGCCGCTGGAGCTGTCCCTTATAGAGAGGCTACCAAAAAAAAATAAAAAATGCGGAAGATTAGCATATATTAGGCAATATCAAGCAGAACTTATATTGAAAACAACATACCTGGACAACCCGAAGCAAGCGAATCATTGATTGTAAAGCTTCAGTATCAACCAAAGGAGCTCCATCTGCTTCAACGAGCTTCGCTCCCAAAGACCGACGGGAACCAAGGCCTCCACCAATTCTCTCAATGCTGGATCCCGAACCTTCAGTTCGTCTAGATGACTCACCTCTACGGCTTCTAGGATACATACCAAAGAGGGTACGATTATGATATCGATTAGCAAATCGCTCACGCAACATGTTTGCCTCAGCAACTAGCGCAGGAGTGAGATTGGCAAGAACAGCATCAGATGACGTAAGAAGTACCTGTAGAGAACAATTAGATTAATCGAGATAGAATATAACTGCACAAGTTCCCTAACACAGATTGTACTTACCTCTTCCCGCAAATCTGATGGAAATGTTGCAATAATTGATACAGTGTCCATTTCAACTGGTTGACCTTCCAGTTCTTGAGATTGATGAAGCCTTTGCGCTTGCTGTTGTGCTAAAACTTCTGCTCTAATGTCTGGGGGAAGGGCTGCCAGAAACTCTGGGTCAATATCTCCTGTATTCTGTGGTTCAGCACTTGCAGGTTGAGCAACTTGGCCTTGCTGGGCTGAAAGAACTTCAGCCCGCAGCTCCTCAGGAAGAGCATCCAAAAATGCAGGATCTATAGAACCAGAAACAGCATCGCTGTTAACCTGTTGCTCTGTCGATGGACCATCATGCTCTGCCTCTTGGCTATTTTCTGGAACTTCTGTTACACGATCAAGTGATGTCTCTCTAGCTGATGCAGTGGCAGAATTTCCAATCGACAAATTGGTTCTTCTAGAGCGTGCAGCCAGTGGATCAGCCAAAGCAATCCTATCGGCACCACCTTGCCTCTCACCACCATCATCCTGGCCATCTGCACTTCCAATTTCAACATCCAAACTCCGAAGACTTTCCCCGAGAGTTGCACCACTTCCCCCACTTTCCTGGCTTACTGCTTCAACATCTCGTACAGTGGCATCACTGTGTTCGAACTGCATCTCAACAGGCTGAGCCTGCGTAGCAGAAGCATCAGGTTCTTGCATCGATTCACCACGTGCATTTCCCATATCAGCATTTTGAGAGCCTTCGGTCATTTCAGTTGCGGGTGCATCCCCATGTTCATCATTAGCATTGCCTTCAACAGCAATCTCTGGCCTGACACCTTCAGATTCCTGCTGCTGAGTAACTTCGCCTCCATGTTGAAGCTCTGCAGCCGTGTTCTGTTCAGAGGGATTTTCAGCCGTTGGCCTTCTCAACTGGGAAACAAGCAGCTCTTCTAGACCTTGTGGAATCATAGCTGCACCCGAACCACTAGTTTGCTGGTTCTCATCAACCCAGAGGTTCAAACGATGACCATGACGTCCACTTCTCAGTGACCGGAAAACAGAATCCAGCCGTGTCGAGGCACCCTCAATGTTCCTATCAGAGAAAACTATATCGGCCACACTTTCTGAGGAACAATAGTTAATTGTCAGAGACATATAATGTAGACTTCCAATAAGATACTGTATGAAAGATAAACAACAGCTGGAATGAAGTCTCTACCTGTTTTATCAAAATAAAAAATAGAAAATTTAAAGTAAACTGAGAAGCTATAATGAGGTTGCCCACCTGAATGTCTCTGAGAGGATAACTGAACTGAGGAAGTTGGTCTAGTTAAAAGAGGATGCCTGGAGGGAGCTGCAGTGCTACCACTCCTACCCAAAAGATTATAAATAGATGTGGTACGCCCATGACGTCTGGAACCAAAAACTTCCACTGGCATCAAGTGCAGAGTTTCATTGGGAAAAGTATGATTTCTTCCAAGAACCTCAATATGATCAAATACGTTAATTCCATTAATCCCTTCCTCAAGCCTAAGTATAACACCATCTTCATCATCCTCGTCATCTTCATCATCTTCTTCCAGGACCTCCTCATCAAAATCATCATCATCATCCATATCATGTTCATCTTGATCTGTGTCAGGGTGTGGAAGATGATGTACTTCATCTTCCTCCAGATCATTATGATCCTCGTCGTCCTCATCGTCATCTTCATCAACCTCATCCCCATCATCACCCGACATCTCCTCATCGTCGTCGTCGTCATCATCTTCGTCAATATTTTCTTGCACGTGAGGCTGGATATCAAATCGTATGCCAACGGTATCAATGCCATTTTCAAGACCCCTAGCTTCTTCAGAAGATTCATGCATGTAGTCATCCTCACTGCCAGGAGCAGAACCTTCATCAAGATCCTGATCATGCTCCATATCATCTGTCACAGCCTCAGAACCCCCAAAAGTTTGTAGAGTATTGCTATGATCAGCATTCTCCACAGCCAGAGACTCGTGATTTGATTGAAATGCTGCTTCCATGGACTCAGATGCCACACCACTGTTATCTGTTTGACCAGATTGATTCGGATCAGAAGCTTTGGGTGAACTTTCACCCTTCCCTGTGGTAGGATCAACAGAATGAACATGCTCCTTGCTTACAAGCTCAAGAGCTTTTATAAGCCCTGTGACAACTTTAGGGGAGTCGGCATGATCTAGGTCCAAAACCTTGAGAAATTGTGTGAGTGATTTGACAAGACCAACATCAACGAAAGTAGCAGAGGCTTCCGCTGAAATATAAGAGCCGGTAGGTGAACGCGCAGCCAGGACATCATTAAGAAGATCAACAACAACCTGCATCTCACTGCCTGTTGATCTACAATCTTTAGATGTATCAACAAATTCATTGAAAATATAACTGATCTCTGTAAAGACCCTCCTTCTTGCCTCCAAAGAGCGAACACAAGATGCCACCAAAAACTGGCTGGCCCTGGACGACAATTTATGCCTCCAATCTCCATCAATCTTCTTATCTTTCTTGGAGGTTTTAGCACATGGAAGGAACTTGCGGAGAACATGATTATATATTCCTCCACCACCAACTTTCTGATGAGGACCCCTGCAGCTGCTTAGATCAGCATCTTTTCGAAGCAGAACTTGAACAGAAGTAGGATACATCAAAAGAATCTCAGTCATAAGCTTCAAAACAAACACAACTTTAGCAATTGACACTGATGCTTCAACATTAGAACCTTCAGACTCGTCCACTGCATTGACCACAGCTTTCCCTTTACCCTTCACAGCCGCAACATCAATATCCATATCAGTTGATGATGGGGCACCCTGGGTCCCTTCATCTTGCGATGGAGGTTCAAAAGTGCAAATCAACTCCAATAGAAGTTCAATCACGCTTAGGAAGCTCTGAGGATATCTGCGATGAGCCTTTGCACTCTTAGAGTTTGAATCAGGAAGTTTGCCCAGTCCATTACCCTGAGTCACTGAATTCACATTACCCAAGGAGAGCTTCCCATCATTAGCTTGTGGCTTCTCTTTCTCCTTCTCCCTTTCTTTGTCTTTGCTCTTGTCTTTTTCACGATCCTTCAGCAAGACAATGTATGGCCTTTCACCTACCATCTCAACTTGGCACACAGCTTGAGCTGCCTGCATAAAAACAACTGGATCCCGCGAAATGACAGAAGTCAGATTTAGTAGGAAGTTGCGGGCAGTGACCCTTCCGTTGGAATGCCTGTTAGCAGCAGCCATAAGGCTGTGTCTTATCTCAGATTCCATTGCTTGCTGCAGCGTTTGAGGATCTTCGAGCACATGACAGATGATCGTGGCAGCAACATTGTCAAAACCTGGGAAGAGACTATGTGTAGGCAAAGAAAAGAGCAAGTTCAAACCCCCAGCATCCAGAAAGCTCACTGCAACTGAATGGGTTCTGGTAAGAGTGGCACATAGCTGCAGAACAGCATGCGTCGTTTCAGATGGTAGCTGATTTCTAATGTAACTGCAAGCAATTTCAATCAGTCTCTTCTGCTCATGGATATCCACATGCTTAGCTGGTAATCCCAATGCAGGCGGCAATTTGCTTTTCTTATCCTCATCAATAGAGATAGATGCCTGCTGGAAGTTCACATCATCCTTCTTTAACTGATCCAAAATTTCCGTACTTAACTTATTATCCACCTGCAACAGCCTATCAACAGCAAGAAAAGCTGCTGTTACCCACTTAGGAACCTGACGTTTCTCCTTGTCTTCAGGAACAGAACACCAGGTGTAAAGTAGATTTGATGCAAGTTCTACCAACCCATTTGTTAAGGCAATTTCCCGGGCTGCAACATCCTCATGAAGAATCAGAGCAAGAACGTGGAAAAGTGCAGAAAGGAGGGTATTTTGCCCACTATCAGGGACTGAACCACACTTCTTCAGCTGGTCAATCACAAAAGAGACAATGCTAGACCTGTATTGCCCCTCATTCTGAGAAGAAATCGTCATAAGCAAGTCATGAACTGGAAAAGCAAGAGATTCTTTCGTCTGAAGGAGCTTCACACAAGTTGATAGCAACTCCTCCATAGCAGGTAGATGAACCGTCTCTGCTTCAAGCTGCCGTGCACTATCACTCGATGCATCTTCCTTCTTGTCTGATTCAGGGTTTCCCAGGGACATGGCAAGTGCACGAGCAAGTTCATCATCTTCCTGTGTTTCCTCTGGATGAGAAAATAACCACTCCATTGCCAGCTCTACACTATTTGATCCCACTTGCCTCAAAGCTTCTTCCGCCCTTGACCGAGAAAATCCCATCTCCGCAATGGTTGAGATAGTGCTTTCGCTAGGTGGTGGACCACTAATACGAGAACCGACACTACTATTTACACTTTTCACTTCAACCCCTGAAAAAATGTGTCTAATGATAGAAATAACAGTTGCCAAAAAATCATTACTGCAATCAGTAAACTGAGGGTGAGTCCATACAGGAAGAACAGCCTTCAGAACCATAGAATGAAGCACTTTTACAAAAGTCTCTGCATCCCGTGGAAAAGCAACTTCGCCACTTGTCAAAGGTTGAGTGAGCAAGTGTTTGGTAAATGGAGACAATATAGACGATGAGGTCACTAGGTGGTCCATAAGTTTACCATAGCTAGCTAGAGGACCATAGATCCATAAGTTCTCTGTATCTTCCTTTTCCTGTTTTACATTTCCATCATCGGTCTCCATGGGAGAAGCAGGAGCCTTGTTAACCGCAAAGAGCAATTGGCTGGTAGCCTCAAATGTGGTCAAGACTGATTGAATCACCTCATGTCCATACAAGCAGTTTAGTAGGACTGGATTACAAGAATCTTGCCTGTCCATCAGAATCCCATCGATGAAATCAATGACCTTACCAAAGTAGCGGCATTTGGTTGATACAGAAACCTCTGATCCAGGGGGATTCTCACGTCTCCCAAAAGCCATATGATCAGACGAAATTGACGCAAAGGTTGATGCCACTACCTTCGATGACTGGGTTACATTCACTGTATCCTCCCGTCGCCGAGAAGGAAGTAACATCACCTTCCCCAACTCTTGAAACAGATGAGTTATGTGAAAGGAGAGTGACCTCACCATGTCACAGCAAGAAGCATAGTAGGACCTTTGTTTGTCAAGCTCCTTTTTACCAGCAGCATCCAAAGAATCAGAATGATTTGTCTGACTGGTAGATCCAGTACGCAGGCTTGTAGGACCGTCAGTGCTGATTCTTTGATGAAAACTAGTAGCACGACCGAGATCACGATACAAGTTTATGAGGTCAAAAAACTGAGATTCCATGCTCCATCCTGAAGACCTCCGCCTGAACAATGGATCAAGGAACTGCCTAAAGGAATTAAACCGCTGCTCTTCAGTTTCATTTGAGTTGATTTCTGATTGATGCGGCTCAGTGGAAGTTCCAGCAGTTTCCTCCATTTCTAGTTTGGCATCTTCAAGCAGAGAAATCTGCCACATAACTTCACGGTGCACACGTCCAATGTCTTCCAGAACATCTTTACTGCCATTGGCAAATTCTGTCAGCAATGCAGTAACCCAGCGGTTGTCTTTAGAGGCAGCAAGGAATAGAAGGAACTCAACAAGGGAAAGCGAAGAAAATACACCCTCATCCAGGCTCATCCTGGGATCAAGCAAAAAAGATCCAGAAAAGGCAGTAAAACCAGCCAAAGCTTTCTTCAGATGTTCCCTCAGAGCAGAACAGAAGGCTCGAGCAAGTGGAGCAGAATGATGTTGAGTAAAACCCTTGAAAACCATGGTGCTATGCAAGGCAATGGACATCCCCTCAGATGACTGGGCAATGCTAGGCTGTAACAAAAGCTTCAACAACGCATCTATGCCAGACTTCTCAACAAATAACCGGCACGTTTCAGAATTTTCCATTGTTCTATGAACCAAGACCATCAAGTGAAAGACACATAATTGGATGAACTGCTCATCACTGACGCCTTCAGCAGCCAAATCGACCGAACCAACCAGACAGCAAGCACCATCATTTTCCTTGTCCTCAGCATCCATATCCATTGCAGCAGTCCCACTTAGTTTTCCTGAAGTTCCTATGCAAGAGCTCTCCCTCGAAGAGGAAATTTTATCGACAATTTCAATGATTATGTCAACACCATCACTTCTCAATGATGATACATGGCGCAAAAGCTCTTCCACTGCATTTGCCAAAGGAACAATGGCTTCATTCATAGCAACGACATATTTCTTACTGGTAAATATGTCAACCAGGAAACGTAGAGCTTTAGTTTCTTTAACTGCATCAACACCTTTGGTATTAAGACAGATTGCGCCAAGACCATTGGGAATACATGTGAGAGCCTTAGCAGATGGTATAACTCCAGCAACAACTGAAGTTATAAATGAATCCGGGAGACCCATTTCAAATAAAGTGGACAAGCAAGTAGGATCTTTGTGGATAATCTCACTCATTAGCGTCACAGCTGAGTGATAAATGTCACCACCAAATTTTTCTACATTTCCGAATATATGCGAAAGTGTGGCAGCAAGAGAAGTGTCCTGTGTGTTTTGGGATCTGCTGGGGTTTGTAGGTGAGTATGTAGCAGATCCAAGGGCCTTCAATAAAACCTTGATGAGCCTTTTCTGAGTGTTCAACAGATCATCGCTGTTTCTTGAGCATTCACCAACAACCACGGACTCATCATTTCCACCCGTTAAGCCAATTACTCTAGTAACTTCCAGTTGCAATCTCTGCACTAACAGCTCAACTCCCCCTAGTTCCCTGAAATGAGATACCGCTGAACTACTATAGTCCATGAGCTTTTGAATAGTCTTCACAGCTAAGCAGACAAGATGCATATGGCTAGGATAGGAGTCTTCTAGAAGGGGTAAGAATGTTGGAAGCATCCCCCAGCCCCTGATATTATTACCTTGAGTTGAGGATGAAACTATGTTGAGCATATAAAACTGAAGAAGTGCTTCAACAAAGGCAAGAGATGATGGATCACTGGAGCCATTTAGAGATGAGACAGCCTTCTGGAGCACATTAAGGAGAATTGTACGGTGGGTTGCTGTAAAACTAAGACTTGATCCACTCAAAATCCGTGCACGTTCATGAGATGATATGTATGCAGCTAACTGAGCTCCCAAAGCAAGCATTGCAAGCGTTCTAATAGTTCCAGGAATAGATTCTTCAGAACGCACAATCCTAATAAGCTCATTTGTATACTCTGGCTCATTAGCAAAGAATGACGCGAGCTCATCATGTGCATCATTAGATTGAACTACCACAATGAAAGCTAGAAGGCAAATTCTACTATATAGCCTGCATGTTCTGGCAGAGCGAAAGGCATGAGCATATCTGATTCTAGTAAGCAATGCAAATCGGAGATCGGGAGGTACATCGTACTGCTGAATGCATTGTTTCATAAGAACAAGATCATCCTCCTTTCTCAGATGAAGATCTGGAATATGCACAACTCTGGAACTAGAATTGGTTGAGTGACCGCTAGTTCCCTCACTTTGGGAATAGACACCATTTAGCTCAAAATAGAGGGTGGAGCCCAGCCGATATTGAGACTTGTCATATTCATTATCCGCTTCTGATGGAAATAAACAAAGCCCTTCCTCTTGCAATCTCTCATTTGCTACAACACATGAATATAAACCCAAGCCCTCTTCTTTGCTGCCCCATCCTTGTGCCAGAGATAGGAGATAGCCATTTACCGAGCCACATCCAACTGACTTTCCACTGCCATGGAGCTTAGATGGATTTATTTTTACCAGTGCGGACAAAGTCTCTAATGTGGCTATCAGGATTTCAGGATCAGTTGATGAGAGTAGGAGCTTGAAGTGCTGCACGAATACGACTCGTGTTATGTTGCCAAAAAACAGCAGCAGACATTCACGTTACATTATCACAACTCGACACAGAATCATGTCACGTAATCAAATTTGAGGATTGCTTACCTCTAGTCCCTCAAATGAACTTTTGTTGTGGCAGTTCTCTAGTATTATTTGCATCACTCGCAGAATCTGTAAAACGGCAAGTTTCGGAAAAGGACTTTCGTCCTCTCCAATCTTATCCGACAAAAGGAGGTCATTCCTACATGACAGATAAGTCTTGAAATATGTGTCAAAATGAAGAAACAGCGGCCTCCAATGATGGAAATTTCCCTAACATTACAAACAAATCAATGCAAAGCCCAATAGTTAGCATGGAAACATCATTCCACAAGTAGAAAAAAATTGCGTTTTGATTACTGCAAAAAGAAAAACCATGTATCACCTTATCATACTCCCAATTAAAACCAGAAAGGGGAATTGCTATATCTTGTAGTGGACTTTGGATAACTTTCTCGATGAATGATTTGACCTTGGGAGGCTGCAAGCCATAAAAGTAATACCATTATATATACTACAGCAAGAAGAATGAAAGCAATACTATCCTCTCCATTGGGCAAATGTTTAGTGGGAAAATCATGAAATTGAAGAGGAAAAGGGCAAGGTAGCAAGAAAAAAATAGCATAATAGGTGCCTAATTCAATAAAGCCACCCACACAAGCAGTGAGTCATAAATTTGAAAAGATAACTTTCAGCATATTCAAGCCATCCGTTCCAACATATCAAATCCCATCCTTTCCCCACTTGCCTCTTCTATGCAAGCCAAGTTCTAACTCATCCATTAGTTAAATGTAGGATTCATTAAGATTCTCCTGCCAGTAATCACAAAGGAACTTGCAAACAACGTTGTCAGGTTTGGGATCCTATCTAGGATCACTTGGAGATATTCAAGGATCGAATCGTAGGATGGGATCGCAGATCGTAAGATACTACAAATTTGTTGAATTGATCCTAATATATGCAATTCTTACTTAAATAAGTGCAATAAGATGCATATTAACCTTAAAAACAGGGAAGCTCAAAGGTAGAGTCCCTCATGCGAGAGACGCTTAGGTTTAAATTCTTGCTTGCCAATTTTCAAACAAGCAAAGCACTCAGCTAAAAAATAATAATAATAATAATAATAATAATAATAATAATCAAGAAAATGTAACAGCATAAAATCTCCTTGTCCTAGTTTTTCCAAATTTCAAATCCTGTATTCCTCCTCTCTTGTGAGACAAATACCTTCTCTTTCTTTATCTCACAGATTAAATATCTTTTACATCAATGTCAGACCCACAATCTCTGATTTACTTTCCCATAGTCCATAACGGACCTCACTTTCACTTGCTATTCTAGGGTTTTCAGCTCTTTAGAGTTTAGCTGACATTCCAATCAGTACACACCCAAAAAAACTGCACTACTTGGCCAAGTCAAATCTGGTGACAATTTCTTAAGAATGTTCCAGAGGTAATCACTCTCATCTAGTTGCATAAGGACAGAAGCTTCTTCTCTCTTGTCTCCAGTGGACAGTACAGTTCGGAGAGACAGAGGTGGTTAATGACCCATCTCATCATTGCCTCAAGACTGAAGAAAGTGGCGCTCCTGCTGAAAGGCAGAATTGCCCTATAAAGCTGGATCGGTGGAATTGTAGATGGGATCATGATCCTACTTGATTATTAAGATCTGCAGCATGATCCCACCCCAATACCAGCAGACTACGATTTTCTTATGATCTGAATCATTCAGAGGTTTTTAAGTCATATGATCAACGATCCTACATTCCAAAAACGCGATCCTAACAACCATGCTTGCAAAACAGATTCAGCAATTTGAATTTTTCTTTTATATGAAATGTTCACTCCAACAACTCTAATATAGATTTCCTACAAACAACAGAGAGTTGTTAAGGTCTATTTGCATTTAGATATTAATGATAGAACCATTGAATAGGAGTAGTAACCCCACAAGGACCCTACTAATGCAATTCAACAAATTGCCTAGGTAAAAACAAATAGTAATGCCACCCATTGCTAGAAATAGAAGCTAGAAAGACAACCAAGCATCTGCTGTAATATTTATTGGGTAGAAAGCAACCATAGAAAAGGTGACCCTAACTGGAGTACAGGCTAGCAAGACGAATAAACTAAGTATTGCATTACTTCTTGTGTGGAAAACGGTGCATATTTGCTAAGCCAGAGTAACAAAAGCAGGTAGAGAAATAATCGACAAGAAAATAAATCTAAGCAAGCACACATCAAACAGCACCGAATCCACATATTTGGCTTTGCTTCTCAGAAAGGCATATGTTGATAATCAAAACTCATGCTCATACGAGTTCAATTAACTCACTATTATCCAAATTTTATGATGTTTGATAAAATTTCAAATGATTAGTGAGGTAAGCAAGGCAGTGGTCCATCACCAGTCAGCACTCCATACCGGCAATCACATGAGAATGAAGAAATTTCTTATTCTCGCAAACACAATTCATAGCCCATGAAAGATGCTGAGTTATCTACAAGGAACAATATTGAAAAAGGCACGAACGCAGTATGTCCAGAGTAGGAGATCAAACAAAGCGATAAATGCATTGATCACATATATAACAAGAGATCCAGCAAATCTAAACCAATGAAGGTCAATCAACTATGGTGCAAGATGAACTAGAATATGACCTAAAACATATGAAAGAAACCATACTACATGGCCTGGAAAAATATTGAAAAAGGCAACTGCAGTATGTCCAGAGTAGGAGACAATATGAAGCGATAAATGCATTGATCATAAATATAATAAGAGATTTAGCACGTCTAAACTAATGTAGGTCAATCAACTACAGTGCAAGATGAACTAGAATATGAACTAGAATATGACCTAAAACATATGAAAGAAACCATACTACATGGCCTTGAATTACCATAGACCTTCAGCTAAATTTCAATGGATTTTCAATAGAGATGATAGATTAACATTCAATAAGCAGAAATTAAGTCCTGGACCCCTCATATTTAGTTTTATTTTTAACAGTTTAGGAATGGGTTCTGGTCGGTGCTTCACAGAGTGTCAATGCATAAAATTGTAACTTGCTGGACATTAGCAAATTTTTAGATGTCTAGCTATCCATCACTTTCTCCTATTCACTTCAGATATCTCCTTAGTGCATATAATCACCAACTATGTAATACACCACAGAGGCCACATAACTTGATGAAAAGATGACAGCTTATGAGCAGGCATGGGACATGTACCTGCGCTCATGGAATAGACACATACCCTCAATCTTATGCCCGTATGCCTCAAATGGGAAACTATAATAACAATTACACAACCTATGTAAACCTATTCTAAGTGCAACCGGGCTTTAATTACCACCAGTACTAAAAATAATCAAGAAATCAGTCTAGCATGAAGTTTGGTTCTTGGGTTACACAAGAATTCTCTTTGGTCTAGCATGAACGAAAAACAAATGAATCACATACAAAGTCATCCAGATGGAGTCCAATGATACACTACTCATTGGAAAAGAAAATATGGATAGATTGCAAGAATTATTCCGTGGCGGTCTGCTCCAAAAAATTGCTCACAGGCCTTATTTATCAACCTCAAAAATTTTTAAATAAGGATTACTAGGAATGACTTCCATTTTAGGCAAAATAAATCATTAAAAAGTCTTTATTCTACTGCTTACATAAGATCTGCCTATTACTTCACACAGCCAAATTAATCACCACATTCGATGAATAACATTAGATACAGCTGTGGTTCAACCATAAAATACAGCAAAACACCAAAACTATATTGAAGCCAAAAGACCCTTTGGAGACCTATACAGCAAAGTACAAATCACAAGTTTTCATGCCCTAAATCTCAAGAAATCTTTTCAACAAAAATTTTATTCATTTTCTGATACATGTTCAAAATTTGTATTTTTCTTATAATTATATTTTCTACTAATGTTAGCTCTCATTTAATTGGAGTTGGAGATAAAAAATATTTCTAAAAACTCATCTCGACACCCAGTGTTTTCTATTCAAACAGATTTTGCTTGTTTTGAAGCTTTGGAAAATATTGTAGGATCTAGAACGCAAAAATGGTCAAAAAATGGGCTTTCTGGAAGAAACTTTTGTATTTGCACGAGTGATACCGGCAAAAGTGCAATTTTTGTGAATAGGGTGCCCAACAGAAAAGTAACTCCTCCATCGAATGACTTTCCGAGGGCCTTCTCCACACCCAGAAATGTTTCATTTCTATATGCGCCGTCAGGAAAAACAACGACATGACCACAGAACCGAAGCTAGAACCCTACAAGAACCTCAAATAAACAGAATGAAGCACCAATACCAGCCAAACGAAAATGACTAACAGAGCCAACAGGCTGCGGATAGGGGACAATCAGAGAACACCCTATTCCAACTAATCAACAATACATAACGTAAGGAACTCAGCCGAACCCCCAGGCAACACGGAACAACACGAACGAATTCGAAAGGGCGGACACAGACGCTCTTACGCTAGCAAGCAAAGCCCAAACAACCTCGCCTCCACTCACGCTCGCATAGGCAAACCCCCAAAAAAACCCAAAAAAAAAGGAAAAAAAAGAGCGATTCGAAAAAGAAAGCGACTCACAGTGTCGGAATCCATCCTGACGGAGGGACCGATGGCGGTCTCGCCGGACAAGAGCTGGCGGAGCCTCGACGGCAGGCTCGATCTCAGGGACGCCATCTCGCCTCGCCCGAGCCCTCTTACTCGCAGCTAGCTGCAAACCCGGACCGAATAAAGAGAACCGGAACGAACCGAAAAACAAAACAAAAAAAGGAGTCAGCGCCCACGACCGCGAGAATCCCCAAATAGCGGCGGCGATCGGGGACGGCCGCCGCAACCGAATCCCTAAAATCGGCGCCGCCGCCCGAGGCACGCACAGATCAGAACACGCCTAGAGAGAGAAACAACAGGAACCTGAGAGAGGAGAGAGAGGAGGCGGATGCGCGCACATCCGAAGCTTCGACTGTGCACGCCAGAGAGCGAGGAGAGAGAAGCGGCGAAACCCCAGAGCGAAGAGAGAGAAAGAGAAAGGGGGAGAGAGACTCTGGGGTTGCGTTTTGGTGTCGAGTGTGAAGGGGGAAAGGGGGAGAAGAGGAGGCGAGGAGAGGCGAGGAGAGAAGCGAGGGGTGGAGTCGTCGCCGTCCCTCCCTCCCTTCGCCTTCGCTTCTTTATAATTTGGTTTTTTTTTTTTTTTTTCCTCCCTTCCGCTCGGGGCGAGAGGGGATGCCGCCGGGTCGGATCCCGTCGGGTCGGGTCCCCCTTTTCCCTCACGGAAAGCAAAGTCGGTTTCGACAAGGGGAAGTCGGTCTTCCTTTTCCACGTTTGAATTTTCTCCCCTTTTGCCCCTCCTCCGCAAAAGAAGGGGTTGCTCTCTAATTTATGATTGGGGGGGAACGCTTTCGCACGGAGGATAGTGCCGGGATTTGTTCGCCAAATCATGCGACGCGTGCTTATCCAAGCATCAACGTCGATTGTCACGTCGAAAATTTTCAAAAGGGTATCTTTTTAATTCAGCGTCCGGGCGACACAAAATGATATTCGTGTCGCGAATTAGCAACAACAACGGAAAATGATAATCGACGGCACAATAATAATCCCACATTGGGAGGAAAAATAAAGAGATTTTGCTCTTGATGCTAAGGACGGTGGTGGACGAGGGAGAGAGATGATATGACTTTTAGGAAAGAGAATGACAAAGTTCTACATAAAGATAAAGATGAGTTCAAAATGGAGGGAGTGGAAGGTGGTTTACCTACATCATGAGTTTAAAAGGTGATACCAGCATAGGTATAAGTCAGATGATTACTTCCGGACAAGGTCAAGTAATCTTTTAGGATTTTGTTTTCTAGTTCTAAAAGAAAATAATAGTGCTTGCAAACAAAAGCTAGCAAATATGCCTAGGCGTTTTTCTAGGGTGGAAGATTCCCACCCAGAACCGGGATTCGATCACTAAGAGCCAATTTCGAAATATTAAAATTGATCGGTGGAAATGTCCCCACTTCAAAAGAGGCGTGAGATTTGAGAGTAAGTGATGAGGTCGGAGTCTAGAGGTGACTAAGAGCAAGAGAGACGAGGCCAGAGCTGATCAAGAGCAAGAGTGAATGAGGGATTAACGAGGCCAAAGGACACTGAGAGTGAGAGCAAGAGAGGGAGGTGAGGACGTGAGATGAGTGAGGCGAGGACGTGAGATGAGTGAGGCGAGAAACGAAGAGGATTTTAGGGTTTAAGTCTAAAAGGTTAAAACATAAAAATTAAAATATATATATATATATGTACCGGTTCGGTCTAAGTGGTTAGGTGGACCGTTCCATACATGAAACCAAAAACCGGACTAATACTCACTGGTTCTAGCAAATTGGAACCAAAGAACAAGCCAGTGCCTATAGAAATTGTTGGTTCTAGGCCGATCTAGTCTATTTCATAACGATTCTCGATTCTTTTGCACATCCATGTATGTATGTCATAAATTGATAAATGAAAATTTAAAAATAGGAAATTAAATGCATCTAGTTCTACTATTTTGCAATCCTTATAGGCATGTCAATAGGTAGGTGGCTCCTTGAGATTTAATTTTTAGAATTCTTACTTTCACACTGTGTCGTCACTCGATAGTGAATACTTCAGAGTATTAAGATTTAATATTTTAGTAACTAAAGTAATTTGAAATGCACTTTGTCTGTTACAAATATTTTAGTAACTAAAGAATTTCTTTCAGACGCACTTTGTCTGTTACAAATATCACCAATAAGTACAACAGATGAAAGGATGATCTTGCGTGGAAAGAGAGAAATATTTCAAAATTTGAACTTTTTCGAATCTTACTTTAAATTACAAAAGATTCAATTTTTAAAATTGAAATTAGTGAATCGTCTTCTTCACTTTATATAATAGCAAGGAGGCAAGTTAGCAAGGGATTGACTTGGGTTGCAAGAATAGTGTAGCTGTATCGACTTAGAGAGTTTATTTTCTCTCCTTGTAGTCTTCGTTCAAATATTGTCAGGAGCATTAAACGAGTAAATTCTTTAATGCACCAGGTCGATGTGAAGAAAAATTACATTGATATTGGCCAAAAATATGGATCGATCAAAATATGTGAAAGCCGGTTTGGACACCACATGGCCAATTAAACCTAAAAGGGAAAAGAAATTGCAATAAGACAAGTTTAATCAAGGTATAAGTATCAATAAAAAAAAAAGTTCATCAATTTATTTCGTCCAATTCTGGTAGTTCCAAGACTAGGTTAAGGAATCCCAGTAGGACCTAGACCTAAGTTTTCAAAATGAGAATGCAACAACCACGCAATTCCAGAGCTCATTGAATGCTCGCCCCACTCCTCGATCTTTTAGATTTTTGTAAAAATGAAAATGGATTGGAAATGTTGCACCAATCGACATTGTTTTTCAGACTTCTATTTGTCCCTATTGTTTTATTAACTCTTGGTCCGGCACGCACTGCTCGCTAGTCAAAATTGCTGATAAAGTTTTACATATTGCTTTCATCGTTAATTTTAATTTAGAATTGGTGCATTAAAAGTTTGAAAAATTATCACAGAAGTATAATTGAGTCATAAAACTTATCCAGTAAAAATGTAATCAAGTATTTTCATCGGCTCCGTCAAATTTGATTGATAGAAAAATGCCACATGACATTATTGATGTGTCTTTTAGGACAAGTGATGCTAAAGCAACGCCATGTCAAAAAAAGATTAAAAGAAAAGGAAAAATAAAATTGGAACCGGAGGGAAGGGGGAGAGAGAGATTGCATATGGTCAGGAGTGTTTGAGGAGGAGCCACCACCGTTCCGACTTTGCCGGCCATTGGCGAGCGCCGGCCTACATTCACGTGGACGTTGCCATGGGATTAGAAAATTTCATGTAGAACACTCGCCTCGGCCATGCTTGGATCTAGACATTTTGGTTCAATTTGATTTGGTAGGGTTTTGCAACTAGGTGTTAAAAGTCTCTGTCAACGAGTGTTCGTGGTATCCACACAAGCGTCGCCTGGCCCGCGCAACCCTTGCCGTTAAAGTTGTAAAGGCGATGGTGCCCCTTAAACACTATCTACAATATCTCTCTCCCTCCTAGTTCCAAGTTCTTGTTTTCTTTTTTCTTTTTCATTTTCGTTTTTTTTTTCTAATGTGGCACTCATTTGGCACTAGCACCATTAATACTCGAAAAATATTAATAATGTTATGTCGGCATTTACTATTAATCAAATTTGACAAAGCTAACTGAAGTCCTTGATGGTATTAACTAAATAAGTTTTAGGCTCGATTCTATTTTTATGACAAATTTTAGGATTTCTGTTGTACTTATCCTTTGAATTTTTATCTCGATTCTAAGATGTTTGTGTCCACGTGTGGGAAAAATTATTAAGCAATATACGTAAGCTAGTTTGAAAAAAATTTAAATGATTTCATATGTATGAGCACGTGCAAGGAAACTTTAAAGTTGTAATTCTTATCGGGGTTAATTAAGCAACGTAGAAGGAGATTATTTTTACAAAATTTGAAAATTGCTCGGAAATCAGCAATTAATATGCGAAAACCAGAAGATGCATATATTAACAAGATGTGGTGAAGTTGATGTGCAATAAGTCAGATAAAAAAAACAATAATGTAGCAACTTATAGTGATTTGGTTTTATCACCAAGCCTATATCTACTTTATAAACTAAGAGTTGTGAGTTGGGATAGAATACACTGATAACCACTAAGATAAGTTACAATCATCAAGTATTGCTCTTATCAAATGATATATCACACTACCACGACTCGAGTGGTATAATCACACTTATACATTTAATCTTCTTACGATCAAATGCAACAACAACATTACTGAGGAGATTTCAAAAGAATGAAACACTATGGTTGTGTTTAATAGTTAGGATAAAATTCGAGACAGAATATAATTTATCTTATTTTACATTTGGTGTGTGCTCAGGACAATATAAAGTCAAATATAAGAATGATAAAATTATCTCATAAAGAAGGTAAGATAAAAGTTGATAGGATTTTCAATATTCATAATAGGAAAGTTATTTTTCTCAAATAACAAACTTATTAAATTAACAAAATTGAAATTATATTTCAACATAAATAATATTTGAATTCTAATATAAGAAATTCAAAATAGCAAAAAATTTTAAAAAAAATTAATATAATCTTTATTTATTTATTTATAAATTCGACCTTAATTCTATCTTATATTGTACATTTAATCTATAAATATGTATTTATATTTATACATATTTTAGGTAGTTTTGTATTTTAGGTATATTAGTAAATTTTTTTAAGGACGACGAAAGTGGAAAAAATAAATAATAAAGAAAATAATTTAAAAAAAGAGAGGAAAAATTTTAAAAATAAAAATAAATTAGGAAATAGTGTCGCGAAAGATTTTCACATCTCCTTTTGTGAAATTTTAGATTCATTTACTAATATAGCAAAATCCTAGGATATCCAGTCCTATCTTGATTAGAAATCCAGACAACAAAATATAAGATATGATTGAAATGCATGCAGCATTGAACACTTTCAGCTTGTTTAAAATTTTTTGTCCAATCCTTTTGGCTTCAGTGGTCTTCTTTTATATAAACATCTTCAATCTTCCCATTAGAGATAGTCCATAGAAGCAAGGAGCCGTCAGGATGCTTTGCTTATGAAATTAGACTATCCATACATTCCTTGTTCTTTTTCTTTTTCTTTTTTTTTTTCCTTTGTGAACATTAGCAAGGTTTCGTGAAATAGATTTTGTGTCGTTAAGATTCTTTGCAAGCTGCTGTTCTAAAGCTAGACTATCCATGCATTTTTTATTTTTATTTTTGTGAATGTTAGCAAGGTTTCCTGAAATAGATTCCGCCGTTGCTATTACATTGCCAGTTGCTCTGATAGTGCTAACAAAAGCTGTTTTCGGTTCGTCTAATGCACTATTCTAGTTGCCAAAGGCTACATTTAAGTCTCCAAGAGCATGCTCTAATATCAATTACTTTACACCAGCATCATCAATGACTTGATATTCTCGTATTTGATGTCAACATCATCACGAGCCAATTATAATAGTCAGTCAATGCCGTTTACAGACAGGCCATATTAGGACAACTTGCAATCTCTTTTTCTATTGAACTCACCGAGCTACTCAGCCACGAGAAGTCTTGTGATGAAAAGCTAATGACGACAGATTCACCACGTCGCTTTACTTTAGGTTTTATCAAGATCTTCATGATTAGTGTGGGTACGAGCTGGGCTTTAAAGTCGTTGTGAATATCACTGCTATCCTTATGAAAACATCATGAACATATGCACTTATCATAATAAATATTATACCGATGATAATTCTGGAATCATCAAAATTCCTAAAGATGTTTCTCCAACAATTCTGACCCAGCTTTCCTTATAGATATTTAGCAACCTTGCTTCTGCTAGCCACCAGTGCAATTGTCCTAGCTATTGCCCTTTTATGACGAACTAACCATATTGAAGGGCAACTTAGCCTAGAGTTGTAATGCCTCTCCAATTATATGGGCCAAATCTCTCGAAAATAATGCTGATGCCGTGATCATTTAGGAAGAGTCACTTTAATTTTTGCACTGACAATAATGTCTCAGCGCCATTTACTAATCTTTGGCACTTAGCAAACATTATTTTGCTTGCATTTGGATGGGAAAAAATGTGTCCTAAAATCAAAACCGAAAATTAGTTCAAGAATTCAAATCGAACCGAAGCAGAGTGCAAGGGCCAGTTTTGTAATTTCTCTCGACTTTTTATTTGTCCATACTACATCGGGGCCACATGAGATGTTCATCTCTGGTGCTTAGTCGGCATTTTCTGTGGATATTTGGAAATAATATGGAATGTGTCGTGTAATAGCGATGGAGGATCAGTTTTAGCATTAAAATCCGTCGCGAAAATAAAGTATGGGATCAAAATCGAACGGTGGCAATATTAGATGGACCAACTTTGTGAGTAGCCCAAGAAAAGTGTTGACACATCGATGGAATCCACAGATTTCCTAGCTGAGTGTCTGGATGACTTCCTTAAGAAGGTCTGGTAATAATTGTCGGGGTCCAGTGTTGATAACCCCCTTGAGAAGGTCTTGTTTTCAATGCCCTTTTTACTTTCACGGCCAAAAGTAAGAAGATTCTCTTCTTTCTTTTTTCCCTTTTCTTTTTCCTCATTTTTTTTTTCACTCTTCCGACTTTTTCTTTGCTTTACCTTTCTTTGGATTAGGGTTTAACTCTCGCGTAAGGTTACACAACTATCACATGTGTCAAAATAAAGGAATGCTTGCGTGAATGGTTGAAATGTGAAATGATAGAGAAAGAGCTAGCAAGAGAAAGAGAGAGCGGGGGTCATGAACGTTTCCCAGATTGCGAAAACTACCAATTTGGAGTACGGCAGAGGCGGTGAGAATTTTTGGTGGAGCAATGAAATGCATAGATGGAGGAGCGAAAGGAGGGCATAATTTCTTATACAGCCATCAATTAGATTAAGGAAAAGTTATATTGTAAGTGAAATCGACATTGATTTCAATTTTATGTGTAATTGTGTTAGAATAGTGCAGTTTTTATAGTTCTAGGTTTCCCCCAGTAAACGATTAAAAAGAATAAAAGGAGCCAACACACACGAAAAAAATAACAAAATACAAAATTGGAACCATAGAGAGATTGCAATTGATCAGGGGCGTTTACTCCGACTTCGCCGGCAATAGAATCAATATATTTTTCTATTTTCTCGTATATGTATGATTTCTACGTATATGAGGATTTTATTACGAAATCTTTTTCCGCCTCGTAGCCTTTATTGTGGCTTTAAAAACGTTAGTCTTTCATTTGCAATTTTTCGTGGCAATATTTACGCGGGGGAAGCTTGTGAAATCATTTCATATTATTTTATTATTAAAACATTATGTGTAGTTTAAATTTTCGATATACGGTATTATAGAACTGCTATAAAATAATAAAAGTAAATAATAGAATCAAAAGCGGAAACGCAACGAGACACTCCTATCTATTTGGCAAGAAGCTTTGCCAGACGATTATTTCGCTATATTTACGTCGTGATTATGAACAGAAAAAGCATTTAAATTTCCTAAATTTTTTATTTGGCTAGCCTTTTTATCTGATAAAGCAAATTCAAAGTTATAGGGATGAAAAACAGATTTTTCCTTAAAAAATAGTATAATTGTAAACGGGCAACCCTAATCTTTGAAAGTAAACTAAATCTTTAATATTTCAAATGATTAATTGAAAGTAATGACATTTAAATTGACATTTTTTAAAAGTTATGGTACTTAAGTTTTAACACTTAAGTGAGTGTCGTGAAAAAGTTAAGGAGCTCGTAGCATTTTTATTTTCAAAGTTTTGAATCACTTTTAAAAAGTTGGAGGATGTTTGGCACTTTTATGATTTATAATTTAATACACGTATGAACATTTACTTTTTGTTGCCTTAGAAAAAGTCGTGGGAGGCTTTCGAAAAAAGTATTTAAAAAAAAAGTTTGAGCACAATTGTCTTTCACATGCTTGCTGTGATTCTTCAAAATTAATGAATTTTGCAACGAATAAAGTATGTCATATCTATTATACTTTCAAAATTTAGAATATAAATGATCATAATCCTCACACCTCCTTTCGGTTTATCTCAAGATTATCACGTTGCGTGGTCCTCAAGCTATGAAATTATCGCCAACGCTTATTTTTGCCATTGTTAAGTAAACACAAACAACAAAAACAGAGCCAATCATATCCCCACTACTTTAGACTTAGAATAGGCATTTGGTCATGAAATCTCATTCGAAGTCGAATGATAGCAAAACTCGATTTCCCATTCGCTCCCCTAGCTTTCGCCTCTCAGTGTCAGTGTCGGCCCAGCAGAGTGCTTTCGCCGTTGGTGCTCTTTCCGATCTCTACGCATTTCACCGCTCCACCCCTCCCCATGAATCGGGGTGTTCCTACTGTCAAAGGCTCGACAAATGAGTGACGAGAACATGAGAAAATCGCGGGGATCATTTCATCTAATTTTTTGCAAATTATTTTGGGTCAATTTCTTATCAAAACAAGGAAAATTTGGGGAGGGAAGAAAAAAAAAAACAAAATTAGGGTAAAAACCTAGGGAAAGCGAGCCCCATGATTGCGATTGTCCACGGACCCTACGAAAGAAAAAGCAGATGCGAGCTCCATGGAATATTCTCTTATTTATCTGAACATTCGCTTAATTACATATCTTTTCTCTCCTTTTCTTCGTATTTTAAAAATGAAATTGATTGACGTCTTATCCACACCATCTCCCTCTTTCTAATCTTTATAAAGTTGATCATGCGACGTCACTAGAAAAATATTAACTTTTTGATAATTTATTCCGCAACGGATATCCTTATACGTGGAGAAGCTATGATCTTTTGAATGGAATCAAACGCTCCACTAGAATAATGCTCACCTTCTTTTCTCAACCCTTTTGGGTAAAAAAGAAAATTAAATTGGGCACGCTATATTATCGCCTTTTCTCGATGGAAAGAGGTGTACTGTAGAGTCGAGGGTGATCGTGTTATCATTTGATTCTATTTTAATGGGAAAATTCTAAATAAGGACCCGAAGTGAATCTATTTTCTCAAATAAGGACCTAAAGTGAACTTTGTGTTATATAATAACCCGAAGTGAACCCATTGTTTCAAATAAGAACCCGAAGTGAATTTTGTGTCAAATAAGGACCTGAAGTGATCAAGTTAATCTCTATTGAGGACCTTAGCTCGCCGGTAAACATTTTCCGACAATTAAAATAAGGCCAATTTTGTTAGAAATTTGTGACTGGAAAAAAAATGGAAAATTCTATATTAATTAGTTTAGGTTATCTATTTAGATGTTTATGTTTTCTTCTTTCTTCTCCCTCGCTGCTCCTCACCTTGCTCAACCGACAGAGAATTTGGGTTTCTACACAAAAAACAAAAAACAAAACAAAACAAAAACAAAAAAACAAAAACAAGAAGAGTTTGGTTTTCTTCTTGTTTTTGAATTCGTGCCTTCACCGACGGAGAATTTGAATCTTCGACTTTGCGGAGGATGGGTACAAGGAACGGGGAGACCGTAGAAAACATAGGATTTTTTTTTTCTGTTTTAGGATTTGTTAATTTTTCCTATATTTTTTTGGACAAAATTGCCCAAACTTTGGTCGTCGGAAATGTCATATGCTTGATAGCCGGCGAATATTTGGTTGACCAGTAAGCTCAAGTTCTTATTTGGAATTGAGGTCCTTATTTGAAACAATGGGTCCACTTTAGGTCTTTATCTGACACAAAGTTTATTTCGGGTCCTTATTTGAGAAAATTGGTTAACTTTGGGTCCTTATTTGAGACGATAGGTCCACTTTAGGTCTTTATTTGATACTAAGTTCATTTTGGGTCCTTATTTGAGAAAATTGATCAACTTCGGGTCCTTATTTGGAATTTTCCCTATTTTAATAAAGTTGTTAGCTCGAGCGTTTGTGCATAACAAAAACCACAAGGTATTATCATTACTATCATTATTAGGGTTAATACCGCAATAATACATCAAATTGATATACATATAAAACATTTACCCTAAACTAATTTTTTTATTGTCAAAAAATCCAAACTGGTACACTTGTGACAAATTTACCCTCCATTAATTTTCGTTAAAATTAAATTAATACAACGAAAAACCCAAAACTAGTACATCTATGACAAATATAGGATAAAATCCTAAATTGGTACATTCGTCAACTGCCATATATTATCTAATTCAGTAATTTGACATTAAAATTTAACGGAAATAAACAAATGGTAAATTTGTCACAGGTGTACTAACTTGAGGTACCATTTGTGATTTTTCATAAAATTAAGCCTAATTGTTATTCCTATTTCCAATACCCCTCTTATGTATGTTTATACGAATTGATTTTATTTTTGAATATGTTGATTACAAACACATGAGAAAAATCGGTACATCAAAAAATGGTAAGCTTTCAACATTATTTACTCAACAAGTCGGTGTCTTTAGGGCACTCGATTAAAAAAAAAAAACTCCTAAAAGTCATTATTATGGGATTTTGTAGAGTAAATGCCAATTAAAAGGGTTAATATTATGAAAAATCTTAAATTGGTATATCTATAATAAATTTACCTCAAATTAATTTTTTAACCATTAAAAACTGTAAATCGATACATATTTGATAAATTTACCTTAAATCAATACACTTATGACAAGTTTATCTTTTGTTAGTTTCTATGATATTTTACCGTGAATTATTGAGTTGAATGATAAGTGTACCGGTTTAGGATTTTACTTTTTGTTTGTCCAATTTTGTGGTTTTTTATAATATTAATCTAATTTAATGGATGGTATATTAATCGCAATTGTACCGGTTTGAGATAAATTTATCACAAGTGTATTAATTTAAGGGTTTTTGTGGTCATATGGAGTACATTTGTTACAGATGTATCGATCTGGAGTTTTTCGTAGTAAAAAATTAGTTTATAATTTTTCATGGCGTTAACCCTAATTAAAAAACCAAATAGAAACGCTATGTTGACCATTTATTGTGATGTGTAATGAATGATGTCGATCGTCACGTTGATCATTTAACTAAGCAATATTAAATATCTGTGCTATATGTAAAGATCACTTTTAAAATTCGGCGCCTGCTCTCTAAATGACTATAGTAACCCTCTAATTCAAGGATGCGGCATACTGCCACTGAGTTTTATTGGTAAAACTACAGGTTGCGTATAACCCGTTCCATCCACAAGGTAGCCCACCACAAGTAATTGCACGTCTTTCCTTCTTCGATTTATTTACCTATACAATAACAAATGAATAGAAAATGAATTGCTCTCCTAATTTACTTGAAAGTGCAATTTAATTTTAGAATACATAAAAAGTATAATTAAGTTATGAAACTTATCATATTTGTGTAATTGAGTCTTTTCGTTATTTCCATCCAATTAAGTTGATGGGAGATACCGATGTGGATTGTTTATTATTTTTTCCTATCAGACGTGGCTAAAACAATGTCGTTTTGGTCTAAATATGATTTTAATAAAAAATATTTTAATTTATAAAATTTACGTCATTGTTTTGGCCATCCTCAACCTTGCCGGCCTAGTTTCTCAAAACTCTCTCTTTTTTTTTTAATTTTTTTTTTAAAATGAATTTAAATAAATTTGCATTAAAATTTAGATTTGAACCAAAACAACGTTATTTTAACTTTATGTTACATGTTTTAATGACACTATTGCCATTTTACTATGTTGATGAGAGTTGCCGATGACACAATGTGGCTTGTTTATTTATTTATTTTATCATACATGGCTAAAACACCGTCATTTTGGTCTAAATATGATTTTTTTTATTAAAATTTTATTTTAATTCACAAAATGGCGCCATCGTTTTGGCCATCCCCAACCTTGCCGGCCTAGTTTCTCAAAACTCCCTTTCTTTAGTGTTTTTAAATTCATTTTAAATAAAATTTACATTTAATTACATTTAAACCAAAACAACGTCGTTTTAGCCTTACGTTAGATGTTTTAATGACGCCATCACCACATAAAATAGAGAAAATATTTTAAAAAGCCATGATAATATTTTCCGTTCACTAAATTGGATGGAGTTAACAGATAACTCAATTGCACCAACTTGATAAATTTTATAACTTGATTACAATTTTTGTAAATTCTATGACTCAATTTTATTTTTGTAACAAGTTTTAGATCTTTCGGTACACATATCCCTAAAAAAAATATATCCTTTTAATTTTCTACTGTAATTTATTTTTCTTGTAACAAGCTTTTTCAAAGATTAAAATAGAAAAACCATCGAAAACAGAAAATTGTCCACTACTTAGACTTGAACCTTGTTCCTCCATGACCCGATCAATTCGATCAGACATTCCCATCTGTTTTCATTGTTCAACTCTTCAATAACATGAAAAAAAATAAAAAATCAAGAGCCCTGCCCTCCCTCTCTATCTATCCAAATTGAAGGGCAAAATATACATCAACTGATATGCTCTCAGGCTAAATTCAGGAACCACCCACGATCTAAAAGAACGAACAACTATTAAGCTTCATTTAGGAAGCAGAGCGAAAGAAAGAGAACTTAAAAATAACTTGCGAACACAACCTTACCATCTTGTTTGGATTAATAATATAGGGTACTACCATTTGCCATTCCTTATTTATGTTCAATTTGTTCACAGGAAGAAAAATGGAATCAAAGTCTTGCTACCATCTTTGGTAATTATCTTAAGTCATTAGCAACCTACTAAACATGATCACAGCCCCCTTATGAAAATAATAAATAAAGACTCTTCATCCGAATATGATATTCCCAAAAGAAGACCCATTAAGGTGAAACCAAGAAAGTGAAGAAAATCATTTTATTTTATTTTTTATGAGTAATTAGCTGTATATAGAACCCTAGATAAAATATAGAGTTTGGTGAAGTTAATGGTAAGAGAAAGCACGTGCAAGCAGAGGAAAATAATGACAAATTATGGATAAATTCGAGTCGGACCCTCCACATTCGGGTCGGACCACCCTTCCCCTATTCTTGTCCTTCTTACGCGGTAAGCCGATCGCCTTCCCCATCCAATTTGGTCAAGGTCTTTTGTTGCCCGCCCTTTCGATTATGAAAGAAGGAAAAAGAAAATGGTTAATATCCTGAAAAACCCTAAACTGGTATATTTGTGACAAATTTACCCCAAACTATTTTTTTGATCACCAATAACCTCAAATTGGTATACATTTGACAAATTTACTCCAAACTGGTGTACTTGTGACAAATTTACCCTATATCAATTTTCGTTAAATTTTACTATCAAATTATTAAGTTAAATGACACGTGACAATTGACTGGTATATCAATTTTGGATTATTTACGATCGAATAAATTAGTTTGGGGTAAATTTGTCATAAATGTACTAGTTTAGGGTTTTTTATGATCAGCCGGAGTAAATTTGTCATAGGTGTACCGATTTTGGGTTTTTCATGGTCAAAAAAATAGTTTTGGATAAATTTATCACAAGTGAACCGGTTTGGGGTTTTTCAGGATACTAACCCTAAAAAAAAAACAGAATTTTGATTGCCCGATAATTATTAAGAAACCAATAAAACTGTTGATGGCTAAACAATACCAAGAAATCAATAAAAATTAAAAGTAGTAACAATTAGTAATAAAATAAACAAAAAAGAAAGAGCTTCAACAATTTGAGTTTGGCCGTATCTCAACTGAATTTATCTCTCAATAATCAAATTATTCTTGAAAACCTAGGGATAATTGTTCAAAAGGTCATAAATCTATTGTACGGCAACCAAATCAGTTTAAAACTTTTTAATTGTGTCAATTGAATACTAAACGTTTCGACGATTTATCAATTAGATCATAAACCTTTGACTTTGTGATTTATCTATAAACTTTTTGAAAATTTGTCAATTCAATCCTAAATCTATTATTTGGATAATTGGCTTGAAAGAATACATTAGCAAATTGTCAAAATGTTCGTGACTAATTTGGCAAGATTGAAAAGTTTAGGATTATATTTGAAAAATCGTCAAAAAGTACAAGACTAAATTGATGCGATTCAAAAGTTTGGATTAAATTGACCGTTATATTACATGTTTAGGACTTTTTGGACAATTTTTTCCACTTACCTACGAAGAACTTCACCGATGACAATCTAAGCTAATAGAAACCTTTTTATATTTCATTTTGTGTTCACTTCTCTTCAATTAGATATTGAAAATTAAAATGTTATTGATTGATTTTACATCATCAATGGCCAAAACCTCCCCATCATGAATCTAAAAAGCCCACTTTCATTGAGTTCAACATTCATTACATTTTTCGGAAAGGTATTTGGCCAGATGATATGCTTGCCAATGTTGACGTAATGAAACGTTTGGATATAGCATTGTACTTGCAGCCTCCTAGAAAATTATCTCATGTTTGCTTAGTGATAAAGTTGGGATTATAGACTTTATAAGATGATTTTTCTTAGTTTTGTATCTTCTATTTACCGGGGGGAAAAAAAAACCTCTTATACACAGACTAGTGTTCTTACCCGTGCCTCGCACGCGGTTCTCTGCATGACTTAATTTTTTTCCACGCCACTTTAATTCGAAACAATGCAAAGCAATTAGAAAAGTAAGATAAGCATAAATTAGAAATTACCAAGATTTCATGTTTTTAATTGTAAAGGAAAAGTAGGCGGCGTTAAGCCTACGAGAGAACACGTCAAAAATTACAAAATTCAACAATATGCAAATGACGTTGCTAAGTCGAACGGCGAGGTTGACAGAAAAGACAGATGGTGGGAAGGTGGAAGCAAAGCGAAGAGACCACGTAGACCACCAAGTTGATCCAACCACCCTTTTAAAAGTCGTGCTCAAGATTCCCTGTCGATTGAAGTAATTCAAAATTGTATAGTTTATTTGCAAGAAGATCTCTCGTGATCTTCGGTGGCTGCTCTCTTAATAGGGGTATCGACTGCTCAAGTAGGGTTCTTACTGATACCTGACCAGACCCGAACATGGCATAAGCATGGTCACTCACTACGACCCGAGTTGTGACCCATCCCCTCAAAGAACCCAAACCGAAAAGCCGAACAGTCTCGATGAAGAAAATGAAAATGGATCCAACCTTTCCTTTTCTAAGAAAAAAAACAGCCGATGACATGCAAAACCGAAGAGCTTCTAGTGGATTGAACATTATGGGTACAAAAGGAAAGGGAAAATTAGAGATGCACTTACCAATCGCAACATCGAAACCAAGCCGGCCGTGTACTTATTTTAATTATTTAGGAAAAATGAATTTTGCTGTAGTGTTGCATATGGCTGACCTTTTCAAATGTTCTTCCCTAGTTGGTAACTATAAATAAGTTTATGATGAATGACGCCCAGAGTCAAATTTACAAATATAACTCTATATGAAAATTACCCATTGAGTCCTAAATCTTTTATGAATGTCAATTTGGTTTTAAACTTTTTAATTTTCTCAATTTAGTGGTACACAACCGTATCAACAATATAGTCATTCCAATCAATTTTGCTGGCAATTGCTGAGGTGGCAACCCGATCATTGCTGGGCATCTTATGTGGTACACAACCGTATTAGCAATTTCTGACGAAAATTGGCTTAAATGACTAAATTGAAATTTCGCATAAAGGTTTAGAACTAAATTAGTAATTTTTTTTTTAAAAAAAATGATTAAGTTGGCTTCCAAACAACAAATTTAGGACTAATTGAACAATTTCCCATAAGGTTATAAGTATGGGGGAGATGACACGTTCATCCTCCTCCTTGACGCTGCCTCCTACAAATTACCATTATTAATTTTATATATACCTAAAAAATAAATATAAAACAATTTAAACCCAACAAATAAATAAATACATCTCCACTTACTAACGATATTAATCCAACAACTACCATTTTAACTTTTGTGTAGCCATCTCAACTTATCCAAACTCCAACTCCTATAAATTCCCAACCGACTCCGCTCTTGTGCTTATCACCAGTAGCCATAGAACAAACCACTGTTGCTTAGTAAGTAGTACAAATCCATTTTAAGGAAATTGAACATCCAGTATGCACTTTTATAATAGTAGTAGATACAGATTTATCCAGATCTAGCATATATTGTATGAACAAGAACATAGATTAGATACATCACTTCAACAAGGTTTTATACATATCAGAAATGCTCATTCAATCATAATATCAAAGCAAATATCAATAATTTAATCTATTGATCAATCTAGGGCTCAATGACAAGATATTATCACTCTTGAAGCCCATGACAAACCAAGATTTCCCTTGACCAACTATTGATCAATTGAGCGCTCAAGGTTAAAATATCGTCACTCTTAATGCCCTTGACAAACTACCAAGATTCGATTCCCCGTGGTGTAGGTCTTCACCCATATTAGTCGATGGCTCAACCAAGTAAAACGTTTTGAAAACAGTATGCATACTTACAACCTTTCAATAAGGACATATCATGATGACGGGAGCATAAAGTCATTACCACGATCCTCCAATCAGTTATAAAACATTTCATAATTTATTTTATAAAGCAGGTTCATCAATCAATATTTACATAGCTTTTCGCAATTCCTTCATCAAGAAGAACATATTTTATAAAGCATTGCTCAATACCGTTTGACAACTAATCCACTTCTAAATTATTTCAAGAGATACTTGACCATGCCATTTTAAATAACCAAAAAGGTATCAAATGATCGATTCAGCTTGACGCAATAGGCTTTAAATGCCACCTTTTTTCTTTTTAATGAATATTATATCCGTTGATGCCTCTTTTATAAATCACGGAAGAGATAAGTACCACTTACTTGAAAATGCAAAACCAAACAACCAAAGCTAGCTTGAGCCAAAAAAATTCAAAATCCTATCAATTAAGTGAGAAACATATATAAAAATCAAATAGATAATTACCTTAACTAAGAGTTCACTATTTAAGAATATTCAGTATCAAAACAACTCTAATGCACGAACGAAAAGCTCACCAAAGTATGCTAACTACTATTGTTTGATATGTCGGTAGCTCACATGCCGAACTTGAAAGGTCCATTTGGAAATCTATTGACGCTTGTTTCAAGTGGGTCCAGAATAATCGAATAGTTAACTCGACATATTTAAATGGCAAACTCACCTCTGATCCAAAATATGGCTGGAGATGGGTGGAAACCAGCGCCAACCACATTAGCTTGAATCTAGTTCCATTAGCCTGCAACAAACTTTAAAATATTATCCCAACCAGATCGCAACTCTAGGATCAACTTCTATCAAATCTCACAGTTTCACGAAACCCTAAACTTTCTTTATAACACATTTCATAGTATTATATCCTCTTGAATCAACCCCGCAATCTAAAACCCGAGCTGGCATGAAGTTATAGCTTAATAAAGAGAATTTTGTTCATAGGATTACAACCTCTTGGCTCTTCATTCTCTCTCTCTCTTTTTCTGCCCTGCTATTTTCCCTTGGCAACCGGCGGAAGCGAAACCGGAAGGGCTTACAAAATGGTCTCATGGGTTTAAATGAGACATTTGGGCTGGGGGCCTATTGTTTATTTGGAAGCCCTATTGTCGCACCCTTGGCACGGAATGAGTAAGTGGGCAAATAATGTACGTGGTCTTGGTGCACAAAGGGGAATAAAAAAAAAGCTAAAAAATAATTAGAGAATGCAAAATATCATTCAGAAATGAGGTCACCATCATGTGCTCGCGTCCGTCGTCTTCCGGTTGCTTCATCATCAAGTTTGCGCCTTCATACTGTGTCGTTTTTGAGCAGTCAACCGGTGAATTTACCTCGTCCAGTCAATTTTTAATCCAAAGAATTCTATGCAACCTGTCCAAAAGGAGAACACTGACGGTCTCACATATTGGAGTATATCAAGTAATTTAACTAACCTGTTCGAGCAAAATCGAAGAAAGGCTTGGAAAGAATTCGTGGATATTCAATGCGCTTAATGTTAATTTTCGCAAGTAAATAATTTGCAATGATTATTTTCAAGTCATTACTCTTCAATGTAAGCATTAAGTGGGTACGGGGAGTCCGACCCGGTGATGGTCTTTACCCTTCGATGTAGGCATGTCCCATTTACGAGGATTACAAAACGTAATGAATTAGATGAATTATAGAAATAATTCATGAACCTTACATTTTTTTTTTATTGTACAAGCTCATTTCATTCAAAACGTGCCATAAGAGGAGTAAAAAGTTTGAGTTTCAGGACATAACAAGTCCAAAAGTAAGGGGGTAAGGGGGATTGAAACCTAATTTTGAGGAAAAGTGTTATAAAATTGTGTTTTAGCGATCCAATCTGCAATCTTATTTTAGACTCTTGAGCACTGGGCCAAAGTGATTTTGGAAAAAGAAGATGAACAAGTCTGAGCACTCTTTTGAAAAGTACATGTTCATGCCATGTGTCTTGAGATGCACCGATTGGCTTCCAAACAAGGGACAAATTGCCACCCCAAAGCACCAATTCAGTTCTGACTGAGCTAGTGCAAACCGAAGCTGTTCGAGGACACCTAGGGTTGTTTCTGCTTGAGATGTTTGGCTGGGATTTCGCCTTCCCTGCGAAACCTCCGATTAGATAGTAGAAAAGACGGGGAAAATAGAGAGACTGAACTCGCAAGTTTGCACAAACTGGAAAAACCCACTGGTTATGTGCATACTAAAGGACCAAATGTAATTTCAGTCCTTGGGGGAAAAATGATGAAATTCTAAGGATGAATTTTCAATTTTCAAATAAAATTTAGATAAAAATGGATTTTTTAGATGTGAATTGGAAGAACCTAATACAAGACCACCAATTGCTAAATCAATTACATATAAAAATTGTTAGTAGGTGCGCATCCTTGATGGGGAACATTTAATTTTTTTTTACATATCAAGCACTGTTGATTACTTCAGATACCTATAAATATTCAATGTCAAAAGTTAGCTTATTTCACATGTGCCGTGAGATCGACCGATTAAGTATAAAGTTATGCATTACGGAACGTTTTCTCCTTTAACACATTTTTCTTTAATTTCCCATTTTATTTCTATACATAGCAGTAAGAGACCTAAATGCTTCTGCTCTTGGAAATTTGACTCAAAACAAACTGGACAAGAACACAAAATGCAAACGTCCTAATCAATATTTTTTTTAATTGATGGACGTTGACGTTGGGTTTTACAGACAAAACTGACACAGCATGGAATATTCTTGGGCTGAATTACGTCGATGGATTCATTTGTTTTCGAGCTTCTCATTGCTTAACCATGTTCTTGGGCTCAATGACTAAGAAAGAGTAACCCCAAAAAATCGGCCCAAAGCATTTTGACTAGACCTTCTTAATAGTTTGGTGTGCCTGTATTTTTTTTTGTTTTCCTTTTCCGAGGATTGATATTATGAAGCTGAAATGACCAAGAGCGAATCTTGAATGTTATTTTTTTTTCAATTTTTTTTTACAGGGGCAATGATTATTTCAGTCATTAATATGGTGGTCTTACACTTACGAATATGATAAAATTCAGTATTAGGTAGGTTTTGTTTATTGTAAAAAAAGTATGGTAAAAAAAATATGGAATTTGATGAATCTTGAGAATTAAGTTTAACTTGAGAAGAAGAAATTACTAGAGGAATCGACGAAAAATGGCAAGGATGCAAGAAATTTACGTGGTTTAGGAGTTATGGTACCTACTCCATAAAGAGAGCCAATTGCATAGAATTCCGCTATGAATACAGAGAATTATAGATTAGAATCGCTCAAGTATTTTCCAGTCTTAGATTACATCGTAAGCAAAATCCGCAAATGTTATCTAACAATTTCTCATGAAAAACTCACTAAGTAAACTGACATAGAGAAACCAAATACTCCTCATGTCTGTTCTAATTTGTGATAACTAAGCAGAATTCTGATTTTATTTGTTGTCATATGTTTTGCAATCAACTCAGCCTGTTAAGCTTGTCAGATTTGACTAGTGAAAAATGTTGACTCTGCCCGCTACCCTCGCCACAAACGACGGAACAAATGAGGGTTTGCAGGCCCATGCCACCGCCCCTTTCAACACCCCCGTTTTCTCTTTATTTTATTTTATTTTCAATTTTTTAGCCTTTTTCTTTTTTGATCAATGCCCGTTTCTTTTGATTTTGATCCTTTCTTCTTCGTTGCTCGGCGGGGCACATTGGCGCCACATGTCTTGAGAAAACAGTAAAAATGTCTAACATTTTTTATTAACCAAATCAGAAGGAATTGATGGATTGACTTGATTCTATCAATTTAATAGATTTTAGATTCAATTGTACTATCAAAAAGCTTTAAAATTCAATTATACTTTCACGATAAATTTTAAAACTTCCGCTACACTTATTCCTAAAATCAATAACATACGTGTGAAAAAGATCTCTAAGATTCCTAAGGAGCTAGCTGAATGGTTCTCATTCAAAGTAATTTGACGGATATGCGTAAAGCTTTATTCCATGCATGCGGATGAGAGTAATTTTTTTCACACACTTCAATATTCTGTGCTATAAAAGGAATCTCTCAGTATTCTGTGCTATAGAAGGAATCTCGACGTGTTTGAAGATGTCATAATTCCCCTTAATCCAATGCGTCGCTGCATCCACCAACCGCAGACGACGCTATTATATGTCCCTCGTCGCGGTGACTCGGGAAAAGGAACACTTCGTTTCTCATTGGTCGTCAGAGATCAAGCGAAACGGGAACTGAAAGGGCGTTCTTGGAGATCGTGCTTGCCCTTTCTCTCGAACACTGTGATGTGATTGAGCCGATGATCGACCCTTGTCCACCAACTATTTCTTCAAGGACCCTGCTAATTGGCCGACACTCCATCCGAGGTTTCTCAACACGAATATATAATGCTGCGTCCAATTAATTTATTAATAATCTGTCACGCAGAGCTAACCGCATCATGTGAAATTATATAAAAAAATTTGTATTTGAATGTGGTCCACATATAATACAACTATTTTTTCAAGGGCCGAAAACCCTATCCCACTTCTTGGAAGGATGCTAATTGGCCAACATTGCATACGAGGTTTCCCAATGGCGTGAATATATAATGATGCATCCAATTAATCTATGAATAATATGTCAAATAAAGCTAACCGCATCATACGAAATTGTTTAAAAATTTTGTATTTGGATGTGGTCCCCATATAATACAACTATTTTTCAAGGCTGAAAACCTTATCCCACTTCTCAGAAGGATGCTAATTGGCCGACATTGCATTGTAGATTTCCCAATGATGTGAATATGTAATGCTGCGTCCAATTAATCTATGAATAATATGTTACATAGAGCTAATTGCATTGTATGAAATTGTATAGAAATTTTTGTAGTTGGGTGCAATCCCCATATATTCTTAGAATGCGATTGAACTGATATGATAAACTGAATGTATGCAATACTTACTCTTCACATACAAGGGTTTTCTCAATTTCTCTACCGCGGTTGGTTCATGCCATGAAATGAATAGGGGTGGAAATGTACACAAGAACAAGGAATGATACGATAAGGGAAAGGAAATGAGATGGCGGATCATATAGTTTTGGATGTTCACTTATGGTTAAAGGAACATAATGTAGGTACCGAAGTCGCTTATGTCAAGTATGGTTACTTATGCGATCACATCAATAAGTGGCCTAATCTAATCTGTGACGACTCAATTTGTTGCAAGGTTTGTAAACCATGTATTATTAGCTCACTCAATTGATGCGTAGGTGGTCTCTGGAGACCATATATCTGCATTTGATAAGGTTATTTATGAATAGTCAATCAGAAGAAAATTAGAAAGCTCTTAACTGGGTCTTGGCTCTCTCTTGGCACTGTCAAGAACTACAAGGACAGCACCTTATGCCGTCTTGGTTTGTGCTATTCATCGAACTTTCGCCTTTTTTTGCCATCAATTTGGTTGTCTCAACCGTGAACAAAATTAACTTGCGTGCCCTTGTCCAAGTTCAAGCTCATCTCTCCATCAAGGCATCAAAACTCATTAAATGAATTTGCTTATGTCGAATTCCTCTCTTTAGACTTTGCAGTAGTCAATGATATATAACACCCCATCATTGGGATGAGAATTCTTGACATATTTGCATTCTCCGACCCATCCCTATTCCCAATGGGTCTATGGTGTGCAAAGCATAGTCCGTTGGTAAATGAATATGGCCCATGTTCGAAACGTACGGAAGGTAATATTGAATATCAAAGTCGCACAGCTCTGATAACATTCTCACAAGAGAAGCTCTTAAGGAATGAGATGAATACACTACTTTACTCGCTGAAATTTCTTTAATTATTGAATATCAGAGTCACACAGCTCTAATAACACTCTCACAAGAGAAACTCTTAAGGAAGGAGATGAATACACTACTTTACTCCCTGAAATTTCTTTTCAATCTCCACTATTTGAAACGATTACAAGATTCACCGATATATAGGCTTAAAACAGGACTCTCGACATACCTTAGATACATGAAAAGACATGTTTAGATACATAGTAATAAAGACACTTTAACATGTGTGCCAAAAAGACTTCTATTGGGAATTGAACAACCTTTCGACCAAAATACAAAGAGTCACGAGAGATAGGCGATGATATCTTTAGGTAAGTGTTATCGTTTGGTCACAAATTGGCCAGTGGCAGGGATATGAATGAGAATGGAATAAAATAATAGATCTGAGTCCGCCATATCGTACTCACATATTGCGTTAGGTGGACATAGCATATCGAGAATATTATATGAAATAATGACTATCGCAAAAAGATACTTTTCAAATTAATGGATCTTTGAATTGGAAGGGAAGATCCTCCTTTTCTTTTCCCTGTCTTTACCTTTCCTTTTGGTGAAAGCAACTAAGGAGATCACACAAGTGATTGCTTACAACATGCGATAATCATCAAGCCTTTCTAAATTCCCATGCGACGGGAGTGAGTTTGAGTAAGTCATGCCGCAAAATACAACTCATACAGATTCTTTCGTCAACTAATCACTCCCGTCCTGGATCCTTATGAATACATACTCTATTCTCGACAATGCAGGTGCGTGCCAGTTATGAATTGACCATTCAATCTTTTTCTAATAGAAAGAGTTTGATGCCCTTTGAGAAAAAAAAGAAGAAGCTTATTTTATTCTTTCCTATGTTTGTGGGTGGTCCAAAACAGAGAATTCATACAGGGGACCACTAAAACCCTAGCTAACAACTTCCTCGAGGAAGCAGGCAAAAAAAAAAAAGGTATATAAACCATCATTTCCAAAGCCATCTTTAGCACGGTCCTAGGTTTGTGTCTCGTGCCTTTCTGACCAAAACGCAAACTTTTCCATATGCACATGCCTTTATTAGCTACAATAGCAAAAGGAGTGAGTGGAGGACCAAAAAGAGCGCTGGAAAATAAAGGAGTGAGGGAGCAACATAATTGATGTCATTAAGGATGCCTTTTAGGTTTATCAACACATAATTAGAAGAAGAAGTTCGTAAAACGTTCTTTCTTGATAGCGTGTTAACAGCGAATTCCGACCGGACGATTGATGTGGAAATAATGAAGAGAGTTTTTATAACGAGTTTTCTGTCATCCTTTTATCAAACATCACTGCCAAGGCCACTTTAGAATATAGTATAACACGCTTCTGCAGCTTAATGTGGGCATACTGTAATTGATTAGAGCAAGCGAAGCATCTCTCAATTCCTTTAGTAAGTTTAATCAAGCAAAACTATTTGCTTGCACTTCAAATCGAACTGACAAGTAAACCACTTATAGCATTGTACCACAGTTATATCTAGTAAATATGACTTTTTCTTTGTACACACGCTAAGGTGGAGCCACACACTCGGCAATACTAATAATAAACAGCTGTTATGAACGGGTCATCTGTCATCTATCTTTCTAACACCATTTTATAAAAATTATGGTGATAGTTTGAATATATAAAGAATCATATCGTTTCGTACCAGACATTATAATTTTCTTACCGGGGGAGGGGGTTGATGAATAGATCTGGAGCCAAGTAGGAGATTAGGCATTAGACACGGATGGGATATTTTAAAATAATTGGCATTCAGAAATCTTCTTACCAATTTAGCTAAATTATCATGCTCATCGGTGTTCACAAAATGGGATTAGACAACGTGACCTAACGTGCGACATTGTTATGCGTTGACAGAGCACTAAAGACAAGTCATTTTCCATACTCAAAATGAGCCTTTTGCTAGTTAACCAACCTACTCTTTTTTTTTAACAAGTCGATGGACAAACAAAGAAATTAGGGTTTGAAGTTGGTTTTTTTTTTTTTGGTCGGAAGGTTTGAAGTTGGGTTCGAAAGAGCTGCTAGTACAATTTTATGTAGGCGTGACGAGTACATCGAGCGTGATTTAGTCTGTCAAAGATTAGCTAAATGGATGGACAAGTTCTCGTTTTGTGGTTTCCTACCAAAATTGAGGACCAACGTGCGTGCACGCTGAGCTCCTTACCTTATACGGAAACCTCAAAAAAGCTGAAAATCAAGGGCAATCTTTCCCATTATTGACACGTGGATGCATTGAGATGTGCCCTTTCGAGGTCTCCAAGGAGCCAATGGATTCATGTGTTGAATCTGTTGATGAGTCATGACCCATAAGATTTGGTCTCTTGGGGTAGTACCGACTTGAATTTTACAATGCAATTTATCATCTATATGGCAATCTCATCCCCTATTTCATCATTTCCCTCAATATATCCGATTGTCATGGCTAAATCCCATGTGGATATGTCGTGGTACGTTTCTCAATTGATTATTCCCTCCACCCCAAGGAAATTAGGAAAACTTGCAACTTCGGGACAAGTTTGTTCTCTATTTATCAACAGCCATATCCACGTGGGATTTAGCCATGAACATATTTTGTGTTCATCATATAACACATAAAAAGCTAGTTCAACAGTATACTGTCGCAAAATTATGATTCGTAATGTCTAAAAGCATGTTAAACATATTTACAAAAAGATACCCCATATAAGCGTGGTTTATGTGTTTATCATGTTCACTAGTAAATGCATATTTCCAAAGAGCTATATATATATCGTGTTGTGTCAAAACCTGACATGATGGCATGTTTGATAATTGTATTGATCACGTCGTGTGACCTGTTTTAGTAGTCGTGCTGAGTTATTTCAAAATGTTTGTTCAGGTTAACTATCTTTATGTTATACCTCAGTTTAAGGAAAATTGTCCAAAAGTCCTAAATGTATTGAATGACGACTAATTCAATTATAAACTTTTTAATTTGACTAATTTAATCCTAAACTATTTTACAATTTTTCAATCTAGTCCCTCCAACTAGCACTGAAAATCCCTAACATGGACACTGGCTATTCTATGTGGTACAACATCCGTAGAAAGTAGGTTCTAGGTCAGAAGGATCAAGGGCTAGAGCTTTCATATAGCTTTTCCCTTTTATATGGGATAGGGCTGATCTACTAGAATAGGGCTTTGGAGAGCTCCTAGAGTCGAATTCCCCTTATGTGATATCCTAACTAGTACCAGTCTAACTAAGAGTCATCTGCTAGGCCAGCTTCTTTTGAGTAAGCCAGTGCTAAAGAAGAGGGCTAAGGAACAAGCTCCAAATTCATTGGGATAGATGCAGTTCCAATTGGAGCGGTGAGTGCTAAGTACTTCGATTAATAGGTTGCAGGATTGCTAGAATAGCAAGAGGCTTTTCTTTAGAGTCAGACTCTTTGCTTGCTTCTTTCCGGTACTTACGTAGATGATTATTGCAACTTTAAAAAAAAAAAATTGAACTTTTTTTTGTCATTTTGCTTGTGGCCGGTTGCGGTGCGAGGGCACACCTCGACTATGGCCAGTCATTGACTAGTAATGAGACTGGTCAAACTTAGGAGGTGAATAAAATATTGCATAGAGTTAGTTTATGAATAATATAGTGCAAGAGCTAATCGCAAGCTATGGAGCTGTAAAGAAATTCTAGTACTTGCGTGTTATGCCATTTACTTTTAGAATGGTAAACTTAATCTATGCAGTACGTACTCCTCACGAATAAGGGTTTTCCTAATTCCTTCGACATGGTCGGTCCATGCTATGAAATGAAGAGGGTGCAAATCTGAGTAGGAAAAGGAACTATATGAAAAGGGAAAGGGATAGCAAATGAGATGGCATATTGCATAGTTTTTAATGGTCGATTATGTAAATAAAAACAGATAATACAGGTCTCAAAGTCGTTTATGTCAAGTATGGTGGCCAATGTGATCACATCAATAGGCGACCCAACCCAATAATTGACGACTCAACATGCTCAATTCCACAACCCTACTGTCGATGCTTAATCGATGCTTACGTGGTCTCTAGTGGCCATGAATTCGCATTTCATAAGGATATCAAGAACTACACATGCTCAATTCCGCAACCCTCTTGTCTTCATGGTTTAAGCTCTCCATCGAACTTGGTCATTGTTGCCTTCACTTCGGTGGCCTCAACCATGAACATTCCTTCCAGCCAAAAAAGAGAATCATGAAAACATTCACTTGTCTCCAACGCCTTTGTCCCAGCTCATCTCTCCAACAAGGCATCAAACCTATGAATTTGCTCATGTTAAACTCCTCTCTTCAGACGTCGCAATCGCCAGTGATATATAACACCCCTTCATAGCAATGAAGCCTCTAATTCTTGACAGCTTTACATTCTCCGACCCATACCTGTACCTAATGGTGTGTGTGGTGTCCACTACAGGAGCCCTTGCACGAGTATGACCCAAGTTTGATGCGTGCAGACGAGAAGCGGTGGTCATTTGATCAAAAATCGACCAGCGGCTGGGATATGAACAACGATAGAATAAAATTATTGATCCTAGTTCACCATATCATACTCACATATTGCGGTAGGTGGACACTACATATCGAGAGTATTATATAAATATGACGAGTATCACAAGAAAGGCATTTTTCGAATTAATTGATCTTTGAATTGGAAGGGAAGAGCCGACCTATTCTTTTCCCAGTCTCTACCTTTCCTTTTGGTCAAAGTAATGAAGGAGATTACGTAAGTGATTGCTTACCATATGCACTGCCAATCAAGCCTTTATTATATTCGCATAACATGCGGGTGATTTGACTAAGTCATGCCACAAAATACTACTCACGCATCTTCTTTGGTCAACCAATCACTCCTTCATCGAGCCTTATCAACGCGTATTTTATTCTGGAAGATGCAGGTGCCTGTCAATTGATGAATTGAGCCTTCAATTTTTTCCTAATAGAAAGAGTTTGATGCCCTTATAAAAAACCTAGTTCTTTTTCCCATGTATGTGGGGGGTTCAAAACTGGAAATTTTTAAAGAGCACCACTTAACCCTAGCTAACAAGTTTCTCGAGGAAGCAGGAAAAAAGAAGTTTATAAACCATCATTTCCAAAGTCATCTTTAGCAGAGTCCTAGGATTGTGTCTCGTGCCTATCTGATCAAATTTCATGATCCTCCGTACACATATGACTGTATTAACTACACCAGCAAAATGAATGAGTTAGTACATAATTAATGGAGCGAGAGACCAAAATGATTGATGTCATTAAGGACTTTTTTGGGAGCGTTGATGCATATTTAGAAGGAGATGTTTGTAAAACGTTCGTTCTTGATGTGTTAACAGCGAGTTCTGGTAGGAGGATTGATGCGGAAGTAAAGAAGAGAGGTTTTAGAACAAGTTTTCTGTCATCCCTTTCTGAACATCACATGCCAAGGCCACTCTAGAATATGGTATAACCCACTATGCGCAGCTTAATGAGGGGATCTTGTAATTGCTTAAAACAAGTGATACATCTCTCAATTCCTTTAGTAAGTCAAATTGAGCAAAACTGTTTGCTTGCAATTCGTATCAGACCGACAAGTACACTGTATATGGCATTGGGTCATAGTCATATTTAGTAAGACGTAACATGTTTTGACGGTTTCTCTTTGTACATACGCTTAGGTGGATGTTCAACAATCCATTTCCTTATTAGGCAACTGGACAATTCAGCTGAACCACTTTTCTTGGGTTAAAGTTCATGTTGAAGACAAATGAGAGTAGAGAACTATATGACATGAATCATTTTGGGTTGGGGAGGGGGGGTTGTTTCAAAACAAACAAGGTGGACCCTATTGTCTATGTATCCATGATCTATTCAGTAACATAAAGTCACACACTTGGTGACACTAATAATGAATAGTTATTACGGACATGTCATTTGTCACCCTTCTTTCTAATACCATCTTATGAAATACTTTATATGGTGATGGTTTGAATTCATAAAAATCACATCGTTTCATGTCATAGTAGACAATTTTCTAACAAGGTGGCCGGCAAATATATTCGAAGCCAGACAGAAAATTAGGCATAAGATGCTGATGGGATAATTTAAAATAACTGTGACGCTCTGAATTTTTCGTGCCACTTTAACTAAATTGTCACGCTTGTCGGTGTACACAAGATGAGATTGGACACTTCATCTAATGCATTACATTATTATTTGCCGACAAAAGGTCAAGGTGAGCCATTTTCCATACTAGAAGGGAGCTATTTTTCGATTAACCAGTACTTTTTTTTCCTAAAAGTTGCTCGTTAAATGAAGAATTAGGTTTTGCGGGTGGGTTCGAAGAGCTACTATTTTTCGTAGGCTTGAGAAGTGCATCATAATTTAGTGTGTCAAGGACTAGCTAAATGGAGGGACAACGTCTCGTTTTGTGGTTTCCTACCAAAATTGAGGACTAACGCGCGTGCATGGTGAGCTCCTTACCCTATATGGAAACCTCAAATAAGCCGAAAATCAAGGGCAATCTTTCCCATTATTGACATGTGGATGCATTGAGATCTGCTCTTTCGAGGTCTCCGAGGAACCAATGGATTCATGTGCTGAGTCTGTTGATGAGTCATGACCCATGTGGTTTTGTCTCTTTGGGTAGTACCAACTTGAATTTTACAATACAATTTATCATCTATATGGCCATCTCATCCCCCTTTTCGTCATTTCTCTCACTATATCCGGGTATCGTGGCTAAATAATTGCATTGCATTACAATGGGAATAAAAGGAAGAAGGAATACTATGGAGGTTTCAATAAAGGGTCAAATGAGAAATGATTAAGCCTCTATTTGTTTCTTAAAAAATGAATGATTCGGTAAATATTTTTTCCTAAAAATGACGGCTTAAAATAATTAGTCATTGTTGGTGCCGGGTTTCCTCTCTTTGTATATTCATTTGGCAAATCTATATTATACTTACCTTTACCAAAAAAAATAAAAAATAAAATAACTAGTCAATGAAAATATTATAATCATTGACAATTATTTATGTCTAAACATTTTTTATGGACAATGGAAATATTTTTTATTTATTTATTTATGTAAACAAGACAAATGATCATTTTTAGAAAAATAATTCCAAATCATTTATCATCCGCAAAGCAAACGAAGCTTAATATTAATTGCCAAAAGGCTTGCTTATTAGTTTGAAGTTTTTTCATTTGTAGCTAGAGAAATGAACGTGAATTTTTCTCAACTAATCATTGAGCTCGCAAGTGAAGTCAATACTAATTAGGATAGAACATGTAGACACATTTGCGTGTTATCTGCTTTATTTACATAGGATTTTGATGTTTAATCAGATAATGACATGCATGGAAGAATCAATTAATGCCTTTACAATAGTATGTTTCGATTTATTTCTTAGCAAATACTTTCTGAATCTCTTTTTGTCTCTTCCCCTCCTAAATATGAGGTTATGAGTGTCTTTATTTTAATTTAATTATAATTCAATGAGGTATGATGATTTTAAAAATCTTTTAGTTCACGTCTCATCACTTCTTCTTTTTTGTTCACTTTTGTTCACGGAGCAATTACAAAAGTAATTAACATAATCTTATCGGTATTATTTCCTAAAATATATTTTACATTTATTATAGCATTTCATATAACAAAAATTTAATCCAACTCGTGGTGTTGTGGATCTTCTTTCATCCGATCTTCTGATTAGTGAGTCATATGTATGAAAATCACTCACAAGGGGCAACATCCCAATATTTGTGAACTTGTAACCCATCGATCCAATCTCCAACTAGGGATAAAGAGCGATATAACTTGAATGGCTAAATACCTAATCACATTACATTGTGTTCGTCTATTATTATTTTTTCCCACATGAACTTGAGGATAAAAAACTAACGGATCGACATTCTGTCTGCCCTATTCAATTGATCTGTATCCTTTGTCGACTCATTTGTTCGATTTTATCCTCTTTTCTGCTCAACCCCACCTCTTGTGGTGCGTCTTACTAGTTTTACTCTTCGTATCAAGGATAATACTTGACAAAATTTTTACCAAAATAAAGTCTATTGACTAGTTATCGACATTCCATCATCAAAGTGCATGTGTTGCGGGTGCGTTTCTCAATTGATTATTCCCTCCACCAAAAGGTAATCAGGAAAACTTGCAACTTTGGGACAAACTTGTTCTCTATTCATCAACAGTCATGTCCACTAGTCGATCTCCCCCTTGCTCAATAATATAATCCAACTTGACATCTATCCTCTCGCATTGAACAAAGAATCTCCATGGAGGTGCCGATCTGGAGCTTGCTTTGTCAATGATGTCCTTAACCCAAAAAGGAGAACGACAATAGTGTCGTCGTCAAACTTGGGATTTTTCGTTTTCCTCAAGTGGTAACCTTAAACTCGTCTGGGTAGCGGCTTAACGTTAGGCGTTCCCACAATCTTATGTCAAGAACAAGACCTCTTTCTGTTTATCAGACATTCCCAACCTATTCTCTGTGAGAGGATAACGTGTTAGAATAAGTGAAACGGCACAAGTCTGATTAACTACATGAAACTGTTCTCGATCAAAGTCATATGCACAGACTAAATGCATGAACTTAACTGATTCTCTTGTTGGCAATTCTCGACATGACCCCTTTACAAGACATGACAAGGTGCACGATTAAATAGGTTTCGATTTGGTTTAAATAGGACGTGAATGACTTGCTTAACCCATTTAGACAGGTTTTGGCTTGTTAAGTTAACGTGCCATTTATTTCAATATGACACAATTAGACACGTTTTAACACATTCATAGTTCATATCATATTTAAAGACCTTTTTATGTTTAGAAGTTTAGAAAAATCACACCCATATAAAAAAGAATAAATAGTAAAATGAAAATATATTTGGGGATACAAAAGTAATTAAAAATAAGAAGAAGCTAGTTCAATAGTACACTGTAGATTAATATAAAGTGAAACGATGCATATTGTCTACAAACATGTTAAACATATTTACAAAATGATATCCTATATAAATGTGTTTTATGTATTTATCATGTACACTAGTAAATGTAGATTTCCAAAGAGGTGTATTTATCGTGTTATGTCGATACTTGACATGATGACACGTTTGGTAATTGTATTGATCATGTTGTGTTATGTGACCAGTTCTATTAGGCGTGCCAAGTGATTTCAAAACGTCTATTCAATGTGTCATGTTCAAGTTAGCCATATTCATGTTATAACTCAATTTATAATTAATTGTCAAAAAAGTCTTTATTGTATTGTATGACGGCTAATTTAATCCTAAACATTGTTACGATTTTTCAATATAGTTCTTCTGACTATGGTACAAAATCCTTGACATGGATGCCAACTGTCCTATATGGCATGGTCGGTATATACGTAGATGATTTTTGCAATTTTCTGAAAGTTTGCCTATGGCCGGTCATTGTCTATTGCTGAGACGGGTCAAATTTGGGCGGTGGTAAAATATTGCATAGAGTTAGTTTATGAAAAATATAGTGCGAGAGCTGATCGCAATGTATGGAGCTGTATAGAAATTCTAATATTTGGGTGCGATGTCGTATACTTTTAGAATGCCATTAATTTAGTATGGTAAACTTAATCTATGCAGTACATACTCTTCACAAGTAAGGGTTTTTGTAATTCCTCCGACGCGGTTGATCCATGCTGTGAAACGAAAAGGGTGGAAATTTGAGTATAGAAAAAGGGATTATACAAAAAGGGATTATATGAAAAGGGAAAGGAAATGAGATGGCATACTGTATAGTTTGGTCGATTATGGTTAAAAAAAAAAAATCATAAAGGTATCATAGTCGTTTATCTCAAGTTAGATGACCAATGTGATCACATCAATAAGCGACTAATCTAATGATCGACGACTCAAAGGGTTGCAAGGTCCGCAACCTTGTAATACCAGCTAACTTAATCGATGCTTAGGCGGTCTCTGGTGGCTGTCGTCATGGTTTTAGCTCTCCATCGAACTTAATCATTCTTGCCTTCAATTTGATGGTCTCAACCATGAATTCCGACGGGTTTGTCAAAGCTCACCTCTCCATCAAGCATCAAACCTCGTTAAATATGCGGAAGGTAAGTGTGGTCATTTGATCACAAGTCGACCAATGGCCGGGATATCAACAAGAACTAAATAAAACATTGGATCCGAGTCCACCATGTCAAACTGACATATTGCGGTAAGAGCCCCTGCATATCGAGAGTGTTATAAATATATAGCGATTATCCCTATCTTTCCCTTTCGTTTTGGTGTAAGGAAGAGCCCACCTATTCTTTTCCCCATCGCTACCTTTCCTTTCGGCGAAAGCAATGAAGGATATCATATAAGTGATTGCTTACACCACGCAGTACTCATCAAGCCTTTCTTATATTCGCATAACATGCGGGTGATTTGAGTAAGTCATGCCACAAAATACAACTCAGCTTCTTTGGTCAATCAATCACTCCTTCACCGAGCCTTATCAACACTTATTCTATTCTCGAAGATGCAGGTGCGTACCGGTTGATGAACTGACCAACCTTCAATCTTTTCTAATAGAAATAGTATTTTCTCTTTTTTTTTTTTGGTCAGACAAATAGAAAGAGTTTGATGCCCTTATAAAAAACTTCTATCTTTTTCCTATGTTTGTGGGGGGGCAGGGATTTTGTATAGAGCACTGACAACTTTCTCGAGGAAGCAGGAAAAAATAAGTGTATAAACCATCATTTCCAAAGTCATCTTCAGCAGAGTCCTAGGATGTGTCTCGTGCCTGTCTGACCAAATTACACGATTTCCCGTACACACATGGCTTTATTAGCTATTCTAGCAAAATGAGTGAGTACATAATTAGTGGAGCGGGTGATCAAAATGATTGATGTCATTAAGGACTTTTTCAGGATCGTTGATACTTATTTAAAAGGAGATGTTTGTAAAAAGTTCATTCTTGATGACTTGTTAACAGCGAATTCCGGTAGGGCGGTTGATGCGGAAGTTAAGAAGAGTGATTTTAGAAACAAGTTTTCTGTCATCCCTTTCTGAACATGACATGCCAAGGCCACTCTTGAATATAGCATGACGCACCCTTCGCAGCTTAATAAGGGGATCTTGTAATTGCTTAGAACAAGCGATGCATCTCTCAATTCCTTTAGTAAGTCTATTGAGTAAAACCGTTTGCTTGCAATTCAGATCAGACCGACAAGTACACTATATATGGCATTATGTCATAGTCATATTTAGTAAGATTTAACATGTTTTGGCCCTTTCTCTTTGTGTATATGCTAAGGTGAATGTTCAACAATCCATTTCCTTATTAGGCAACTGGACGTTTCTGGTGAACAACTCTTTTTAGGTTGAAGTTCATGTTAAAGCCAAATGAGAGGAGAGAACTATATGGCACAAATCATTTTGGGTTGGGGGGTGGGGTGTTGTTTCAAAATAAACAAGGTGGACCATTTTGTCTATATATTCACGATTTGTTTGGTATTGTAGAGCCACACACTTGGTGATCCTAACAATAAAGAGCTTTTAAGGACGGGTCATTTGTCACCTTTCTTTCTGACGCCATCTAATGAAATATATTCATGATGAGAATTCGAATTCATAAAGAATCACGCCATTTCCTGTCAAACCAAACGATTTTTTAACGAGGGGTCGACAAATTGATTCAGAGCCGAATGGAAAATTAGGCATAAGATGCCAATGAGATAATTTAAAATAATAGCGGCACTCCGAATTTTCCGTGCTGCTTTAGCTAAATTGTCACGCTTGTCGGTGTACACAAGATGAGATTAGACGCTTCACCTAACGTGTTATATTATTATCTGCCGACAAAGGGCTAAAGGTGAGCGTTATATTATTATCTGCCGACAGAAGGGCTAAAGGCAAGCCATTTTCCATACTAAAATGGAACCATTTTCCAATTAACCAACATACTTCTTTTTTTCCTAGAAAGTTGCTCGTTAAATGAAGAATTACGTTTTGCAGGTGGGCTCGACAAGTTACTATATTATGCAGGCTTGACAAGTACATCATGATTTAGTGTGTCAAGGACTAGCAAAATGGAGGGACGAGGTCTCGTTTTGTGGTTTGCTACCAAAATGAGGACTAACGTGCGTGCACGCTGAGCTCCTTACCTAATATAGAAACCTCAAAAAAGCTGAAAATCGGGGGAAATGTTTCCCATTATTGATATGTGGATGCATTCAGATGTGGTCTTCTCTTTTGGGGTCTCCAAGGAATGGGTCATGACCCATGTGGCTTTGCTTCTCGTGGTAGTACCAAGTTGAACACACAATACTATATATAATCTACATGGGCATGTCGTCCCCCTTTTCATCATTTCTCTCACTATTTCCACGATAAATAGTTGCACAATGAACTTAGAATGATTAGAAGAAAAGAAAGGAGTGGAAAAATCACGTAGGTTTTTTGTTATTTATAATCTCTCAAAGTTCAAGATCTTATTTGAAAAAAATGAAAAAAGATATACTTTACTTAATATAATAGGTGTAGGTCGAATACTATCTTGAAATGGGATACATCTAAATAGAATTTCATCCTACCCAAATATGTTTCTATTTGCTCTATGACTATGAGAATGACGACAAAGTACTTATGGTAACTTGACTCCGATTAAGGTTGTGTTACACGGACTTACATGAGCAATTAATTGAAATTAGTTTACATATAAAAACTTGATTAAGAAAAGCCCTTATAATACATTATCAATTATATATTTGACATTACCCACGATTGAACAATAATCGTCATGCCATCATCGGAGTGGAAATAACAATGTGGGTATGTCTGTGGATTAACTATTCTCTCAACCCCAAAGAAAATTAGGAAAAAATCGCGACTTCGGGAACTGCTTCCTGGGCTTCCCATCAACAGTGCTATCTACCTTTCGATCTCCCACTTGCTGAATATAATGCTTATCCTGTCACATCGAACAGAGAATCCTAGTATATAAGGCGTTGATTGGGAGCTTGCTCTGTCAGTGCATGTTTTTTTTTTTAACTCAAAAATGGAGAACGTCACAGTGCTGTCCTCCAACGTGGGACTTTTCTTTTTCGGGCTTGGTGGCCCTTCCGATTTCCTCGCGAGACAACCTTAAAAAGAGCGGAAAAAGGGGCGCCGTTTCCTAATCGCGCTACTTTTTTTTTTATCCAACTGCTCTTTGGCACGTGGAGACCAAATAATTCCTGGTCCAGGTAGCGTCTTATTTATTTATTTTTTATTTCCTCTTTCTTCTAAATAGCATTTAATGATGTCGACACGACTATGTCACATGTGCTCCACTCTAAATGGGGACCGAGAGGATAAGGATAAGAGACTAGAAAGTGAACCGGCGGTGCTAGAAAGTCTGTCCAACTGCAATATGTATTAGTAAAATTTCTACATTTAATTAGTTTTTAAACCGGCAATTTTTGACACGACTCATCTAATACGGCAAGATATGTGATTAATAGGTTTGAAATTGGCACAAATGGTACGTGGATCGACCCGCTTAGCCTATTTAGATAGGAACTGATATGCTAAGTTAATGAGTTAAAGTGTCATTTATTTTGATGCAACATAATTAGCCAAGTTTTAAAATGGTCAATTCTTACATCTAAAGACCTTTTTTTATCTTTAAAAGTCCATCTAGATAACAACATATCAAAGAGAATAAATGATAAAATAAAAACATATTTTAGGGATTTAATAGTTCTTAAAAAATAAGGAAAATTTCAATATAAACTTTAAATTTATTGTGAAGTGCAATTATTAAATCTGTCGCATTTGGGTTAGCCATATTTATGTTATACCCTCGTTCGGGGATAATTGCCCAAAAAGTTCTAAGTCTATTGGACAATAGTTAATTTAGTTCAAAACTTTTTAATTTGACAAATTTAGTTATAAACCTGTTTTTGATTTTTTGAATAAAAAATCACTAATGTGGGCATCATCATCCTATATGACACAGTTAGTGCTGACGTGGACTACTAATGTAATTTTTTAAAAAAATTCTGATTTTTGTTTTTGTTTTTTCCTATTGTTTTCCTTTTTCCCTATGGCCAGTTGTTGGCCATTGTCAAGATTGGTAAAATTTGGGTGGTGGATAAAATATTACATGGAGTTAGTTTATGAACAATATAGTGCAAGGGCTAATCACAATGTATGGAACTGTATAGAAACTCTAGTTTTTGGGTGCAATCCCGTAGATTTTTAGAATGCCATTAATTTAGTCTAGCAAACTAGATCTATGCAATACATACTCTTCCCGAATAAGGGTTTTCCTAATTCCTTCGACACGGTTGGTCCATGAGATGAATAGGGGTGGAGATCTGAGCAGAAAAAGGGATTATACGAAAAGGGAAAGGAAATGAGATGGCATACTGTATAGTTTTTGATGGTAGATTATGGTTAAAAAAAACATAAAATAATGTAAGTATCGTATTCGTTTATCTTAAGTTTATTGACCAATGTGATCACATCAATAAGTGACCTAATATAATCATCGACGACTCAAATGGCTGCAAGGTCCGTAACCATGTCATACCAGCTCACTTAATCGACGCTTAGGTGGTCTCTGGTGCCATATATCCGCATTTCATAAGGATATCAAGAACCAGACATGCTCAATTCCGCAACCTTATTGCCGTTCATGGTTTAAGCTCTCCACCGAACTTGGCCATTGTTGCCTTCAATTCGGTGGTGTCAACCATGAACATTCGTTCTAGCCAAGAAAACATTCACTTGTCAACGATGTCTTTGTCCAAGCTCATATCTCTATCAAGCATCAAACCTTGTTAAACGATTTTGCTCGTGTTAAATTCTTCTTTTTAGACGTCGCAATAGTCAGTGATACATGATTCCCCATTATAGCAATGGAACTAAATTCTTGACAGCTTTGCATTCTCCAACCCATACCTGTACCTGATGGGGTGCATGGTGTCCACGACACAAGCCCTTGCATGAGTATGACCCAAGTTTGATACATGCTTATTAAGTGTGATCATTTGATCACAAGTCGACCAATGGACAGGATATGAACAAGAATGGAGTAAAGTTATTGATCGGAGTTCACCATATCATACTCACATATTGCGGTAGGTGGACATTGCATATCGAGAATATTATATGAATATGACGGGCATCACAATGAAGATATTTTTTGAATTAATTGATCTTTGAATTGGAAGGGAAGAGCCCACCTTTTATTTTCCCTATCTTTGCCTTTTCTTTTGGTGAAAGCGATGGAGGAGATCAAGCAAGTGATTGCTTACAATATGCAGTGCCAATCAAGCCTTTCTTATATTCGCATAATATAGGGGTGAGTCATGCCGCAAAATACTACTCACGCGTCTTCTTTGGTCAACCAATCACTCCTTCATCGAGCCTTATTAATACATATTCTATTTTCGAAGAAGCAGGTGGGTGCCAGTTGATGAAATGAACCTTCAATCTTTTCATAATAGAAAGACCTTATGAAAAAAAAAAAAAAAACATATTGTTTTTCCCAGGTTTGCGGGGGTTCTTGGACAGAGAATTTGTATAGAGCACTAAATCTTAGCTAACAACTTTCTCGAGGAAGCAGGAAAGAAGTAGATGAACTGTCATTTCCAAAGTCGTCTTTAGCAGAGTCCTAGGTTTGTGTCTCGTGCCAATCTGAGCAAAATACATGATTTTCCATACACGCATGACTTCATTAGCGACACTAGCAAAAGGTGTGAGCTAGTACATAATTGATGGAATGAGTGAGCAACATAATTTATGTCATTGGGGACTTTTCTATGAGCGTTAACACATATCTAAAAGAGAAGTTTCTAAAAAGTTACGTTCTTGATGACGTGTTATCAGCGAATTCCGATAGGGCGACCCATGAAAACTAAAGGAGAGATTTTAGGACAAGTTTTCTGTGATCCCTTTCTGAACATATGCCAAGGACACTCTAGAATATGGTATAACACACTATTCGCAGCTTCGTGGGGGGATCTTGTGCATCTCCCAGTCTTTATAGTAAGGCTAACTGAGTGAAACTGTTACCATGATTTGACCCTTTCTCTTTGTACATACGCAAAGGTGGATGTTCAACAATCCATTTCATTATTAGGCAACTAGACATTTTAATTGAACTACTCTTTTTAGGTTAAAATTCATGTTGAAGAAAAATGAGAGGAGAGAACCACATGGCATGAATCATTGGGTTTTCTTTCTTTCTTTCTTTCTTTTTGGGAGGGGGGTGTTGTTTCAGAACAAAAAAGGTGGGCTCTATTGTCTACATTTACATAATTGGTTCGGTAACGTAAAGCCACATGCTTTGGTGACGGGAAAATTGTCCAAAAAGTCCTAAACATATTGCACTTTTGTCAATTCAATCATAAACTTTTTAACTTTGCCAATTCAATCATAAACATTTTCACTTCTTGCCAATTGAGTCTATTCGGCCAATTTTGATCGGAAAATGCTAATGTGGACGCCGGCGGTGCTATGTAAGACCGCCGATATTGACATAGACAATTTTAAATAATATTTTAATAATTTTTTGAATTTCTATTATTTTTTCTATTTCCCCCCCTTTTTTTTTCTTTTCTTTTTGGCTTTCTTCTTTACCTTTTCCAATGGACGGCTAGCCACTGGCCACAGCCAACCTGTTGGCCTCCCCTGCCACAGGCGAGGCCCGGCCAGGTGAGCGCTAGCCCTGGCAAGGGGAGCCTTCGCCTAGGCACAATCGAGCAAGGGTCACTAGGGCGAGGCCAACCTGTGCCCGGGCCAGGGCGGCCTCTCCTGGCATTGTCGTCGCTCGATTGACGCTCGTTGAGGCCGTCCTTGCCCAGGTCAGGGCGGCCTCTCCTGGTGTCGCTGTCACCTGACCGACACTCGGCAAGGCTGCCCTGGCTTGGGCGAGGCTGACACTCGCTTGCGTGAGGGCGAGCCCTGGCGAGGGTTCTCCTTGCCAAATCTAGCGAGGTCGACCCTCGCCCAAGTTAGGGCGGCCTTGCTCAGCGTTGCCGTCACTGGGTCGATGCTCAATGAGGTTGCCCTAGCTTGGGTGCAGGTTGGCCTTGCTTAGGCGACCCTTGCTCGACCGCGCCTAGGTGAGGGCTTCCCTCACCAGGGCTAGCCCTCACCCGGCCGAGCCTTGCCTGTGGCGAGCGAGGCTAGCTGGCTAGCTGTGGTTGGTGGTCGCCCATCTATGGCCGGCTGTCGCTTGTGATAGATCAGCCACCGGAAAAGGCAAAGAAGAAAGCCAAAAAGAAAAGAAAGAAAAAAAGAGAAAAAAAAATAAAAATTCAAAAAGTATTAAAATATTATTTTAAATTATCCATATCAGTGCCGCGCGGTCCTACATGGCATTGTCGGCGTCCATGTTAGCATTTTCTGGCCAAAATTGGCCGAATAGACTCAATTGGCAAGAAGTGAAAATGTTTAAGACTGAATTGGCAACGTTAAAAAGTTTAGGACTGAATTGGTAAAAGTGCAATAAGTTTAGGACCTTTTGGACAATTTTCCCCTTGGTGACACGAACAGTAAATAGTTGAGATGAATGGGTTATCTATCTTCTTTCTTTCTGACGCTACCTTATAGAATATTCTCATGGCAACGGTTCGAGTTCATAAAGAATCACATCGTTTGCGTCAGACCAAACAATTTTCTAAGAAGGGGCGGGCGAACTGATTCGAAGTTGAATGTTAAATTACGCATAAGATGTCGATGAGATAATTTAAAATAACCCCGCCATTTAGAATTCTTTGTGCCACTTTAGCTAAACTGTCATGCTTGTCGGTATACACAAAATGAGAATAGACGTTTGACCTAACGCACCACGTTACTATCTACTGACGGAAGGCCGAAAAGGCGAGCCATTTTTCGACTAACCAACCTACTCTTTTTCCTAACAAGTTGCTAGTCAAACGAAGAATTTGGGTTTGAAGGTGGGTTCGAAAGACCTCCTAGTACAATTTTATGTAGGCTTGAGAAGGACATAACGCATGAATTAGTGGGTCAAACATTAGCTAAATGGAGGGATAAGGTCTCCTTTTGTGGTTTCCTACCGAAATTGAGGACTAACGTGCGTGCACGCGGGGCTCGTTGCCTTATATGGAAGCCTCAAAAAAGCTGAAAATCAAGGGCAATCTTTCCCATTATTGACGTGTTGACCGACACGTGGGTGCACTGAGATGAGCTCTTTCGGGGTCTCCGAGGAACCCGTGGATTCCAGTGTGGAATCCGTCGGATGAGCGATGACCCATGTGGTTTTGTCTCTCGTGGTAGTCCTACCAAGTTTTTTTTTTGGTCGAATAGTACTACCATGTTGAACACGCAATACGATATATAATCCCCCTTCCTCATTTCTCTCACTATTTCCTTGATAAATAATTGCACAATGAACTGAGAATGACTACAAGAGAAGAAAGGAGAGGAAACAATCATATATGGTTCTTATTTATAATCTCTCAAGGTTCAAAATCCCATTTGAAAGATGGAAAAGACCGACTACTTAATATAATAGGAGAGATCGAGTACTATCTTAAAATATGATACAACTAACTAGAATTTCATCCTACACTATAGTACTCACCTATTAATATATAGTTAATATGTATTATGCGGCTTTTTTGCAATTATGTTTCTATCTTTATTCTGCCCGTGAGAACAACAATAAAGTGTTTATGGTGATTTGACCCTGATTATGATTGTGTAGTATGCACTTATATAAGCGATTATTCACCCCTAGAGTATGTATAACTACATAAATACAGAAAGATCCCATAATACATACCAACTACATATTGGCATTACCTGTCATTGAACAGTAATCGTCACGCTATTATTGGAGTGAATATAATAAAGCGGCATGCTTATCAATTAAATATTATCTCAACCACAAAGCAAATCAGGAAAAATTTGCAATTTGGGGACAAGCTTTTTGGCTGCCCATCAACAGTCTCCACCATTCGATCACCCACTTGCTGAATTATCTAAATGCAACTTGACATTCATCCTGTCACATGGAACAAAGAATCCTGATATAAGGCGCTGATTGGGAGCTTGTTCTGTCTGTGCGTGTCCTCAAACTCGAAATGGAGAACGTGGTAGTGCTGTCGTCAAACGTGGGACTGTTCGTTTTTGGGCGGTCGTCCTTCCGATTTCCTCCGGAGATAACCTTAAAAAGAGTGGGAAAAGGGAGGGGGGGTGGTCTTTTTCTAGTCACCCTACTTTCCTTTCTCCAACTACCTTTCGACAAGTGAGGAGCAAATGATTCCTCCTTTCGTCGTTTATTTCCGTTTCTTCTCAAAGGTGTTTGCTGGTGTTCACACGATCATTTCACATATCCTGTCGGTCACGGATGAGTGGATAACAAGTTAGAAAGTGAAACAGCAGAGGTCATAAGTCTAATCAACTTCATTTAAACTTTTATGGATCGAGATTATCTATATAAGCCAAATATCAGGATTTAACCAATTTTTTTACTTGTAATTCTTGGACCCATTCGATATGATAGGATACGCAATTAAATAGATTTGAGTTTGGCGTAAACACTACGTGGATGGCCTACTTAGGCTTTTTAGATAGGAATCGACACGTTAAGTTTACCGGTTAACGTGTCATTTATTTTGACGTTATGTAATCTGATATGTCTTAACACGTTTAGTACTTATATGAAAAGATCATTATATATTTAGTATTTCATCAAGATAACAACATATCAAAGAGAATAAATGGTAAATTAATAACATATTTTATGGATTTAATAACCATTAAACATAAGGAAAACTAATTCAATAGTATACTTTCGATTTAATATGAAGTGTAATTACTCATATTTCTAGAAACGTGTTAAATGCATTAAAACAAGCCATCATGTATAAATGTGTTTTATGATACTCTAGTTGATAATTGATTGTATAAATGTTAATATATCATGTCGTGTCAACACATATCATATTTGATAATTGTGTTAATCATGTCTTGTCACATGATTTGCTTTATTAAACGTGTTGCATTTGTGTCAAGCTAGTTCAACACAAAATGTTATATGTTTAAGTTAGTCATATCCATGTTCTATCTCTATTAATGGGGCTTGCAGGGTATCTCACAAACCTTTAAGTAACTTGATCTTCACAGCAGTAATCTTAGGTTATCTAGAAAAGTATATATTTTTTCTTATCTTGTTTCCTCTTTGATCCTTTTTCCTTGTTTCAGGAAAACACTTGTGTTGCCACATTGCTGTTGTTACTGCTATGTTGTCATTATTACCGACCTCCATTCTACCACACAACATCACCAGTCCTATTTATCACCTCTCTCCGCTCTATGGTTTTCGCCCCTCTCCACTTTCTTTGAAGTGAAAATTGTCCAAAATATCTTAAATCTATCACTTTTGTTAATTTAGTTTTAAACATTTTATTTGTTCAAATTAAGTCATAGATCTTTTCACTTGAATCCATTCAGCCAATTTTTATCGAAAATCACTTATGTGGACGTTGACCATCCTCCGTGGCACGACGGCACTAAAGTGATATTTTTAATTATTTTTTCAAATTTTCTTTTCTTTATCCTCTTTTTTTTTTTTTCATTTTTTTTCCTTCCCTTCTTCCTTGAGCTGGTTGTCAAGCCTCGATGATGAACAACAACTAGCCAGAGGTGAGGAACAATGAGATCAACCTTGTTGTAATTGGGCAAGAGACCTCCCCAGCCTTGGGCAAGCCTCACCTAATCACTAGCAACAAAAAGGAGCTTTGAAAGATATTGGCAAATATTGGCTTTGCTCTTTTAACAATCAAGTTTCAGAGACAATTTACTATTTTGTTCTGGTCAGGTCACAAATGGACAAAGTAGTGGTCAAAGAGATCGTCGGCCCTTCACAGCTCGGCCAACCACTAGCAACGATGAGGTCGACTTTGCCGGCACCCGCCTTTGACCGGATGTTGGCCATCGCTGAGGTTCAAGGACCAACTAGAAGAAGAAGGGAAGAAAAAAAGAGGAAGAAAAGAAAAAAAGCAAAAATTTCAAAAAAAAAAGTATTAAAATATTATTAACAAACATCCACATCAGTATCGGCTGTGCCACGTAAGACGGTTGCCATTCACATCAACGTTTTTTTAGAAAAAAATTGACTGGATGAATTCAATTGGCAAAACGTAAAAGATTTAGGACTGTATTAATACAATTAAAAAGTTTATGACTAAATTGGTAAAAATATATTAATTTTTGGATAATTTTCCTCTCTTTGAATGAGGACAGGAAGTAGTTATTACAAGCATCACACGAATAGCCATCAAGCCTTAGGTAAAACCAGATCGAAGATCAACCAAGGCTTATGACCTTGGATTTGAGGTCACAACCTCACTCTTTTAAGACGACTTGAGAGAGAGAGAGAGAGAGAGAGAGAGAGATGATGATGACGATGTGTGTGTATCAGGGGATGGCGATGTGGCAAGTACAACAAGCCAATGGAGGCAAGGGGAAGGGGAAGGGGAAGAGAGGGTGGCGAGAGGTGTTATGGTTTTAGATAATGCGGTGGTTTCCCTATAATTTACAAGCATCTTGATAAATTTGAGGTGATCGTTTCCCAATCCTTTACTGAAATCTTTTTAAGCATATCTGGTGGCATGGACAAGAAATTCAATGAGGTAAAAAGTTATTACATTCGATGTTTGGAGGCACTAGTGCAACCAAATAAATATTCAGCTAATTTATTTAGGCACAAGAGTGGATTATAAGATGATAAAGTGGAGTAACAGGACCACTTGCCCTTGAACTTTTCCAAACTCTTCATTATCATCCTTAAAAGCTCTTTTTGTTTAGAATTGAATGCTTAATCCATTTGATCGTTTTGTTCAAGTTAATCTTTCCAACGAATATATGAATGATAATATTGCCGTGGCCATTCACGTCAGTGCTAACACTCGGTTAATTTCTCCTTAAATATAAGGCAAAATTTGAGAAATACAAACCCTAAAGAGAGCAAAAGGAGAGGGTGAAAGGGAGGAAGGGAAGGCTAGGTGGGATGTCCACCTATTGATAAGGGTTCGATGTCTTGAGTTGGGCTGCTTGGACGATCACAACAGTGGTGGTTGTCATTGACACTGACACATCTTTTAAAAGAAGAATTGGATATTCATATTTGACGTCAATGAAAATCTATCTAATCACATATTCATAGACTTCAAGTGACAAAACATATGACAAAGTCATTACGTCATCTCGAGTATGCTTTTAACTTTGGGGTTTTTCCTTTTTTTATAAATATGACAAGAAATTGATTTTTAGAAATTAAAATCTTTAAACATCAGCTTGTAAAATTATAAACAATAAATTGATTTATTTTCAACAAATTTTCTGAAGCTTCAAAGGAGCCCAGCAAACGCTTACCAGGAGAGGGGGCACTTCGGGCATTTCCGGATTTGTTGGGGCCGAGCCAATCATTTTCTCCCCCCTCCCTCATTCCTTGCTTCGGCACAGTACCTAAAGAATTCGAATGGGTGCGTCCACGTGTCGACGATCTATACGCTCCGGTGCAGCGCCCCAGAAACCCCCCGGATTATATATAAGCCGAGCACCTGGTTGGTCCACGTGTCACCTATAAACCAAAACCGCCGGTGGGTGGGGAGACAGAGAGGGAGAGCGGTTTTGAAGCTACCATCACATAGGACTTTCCTTATATAGCATCGCGCCCTCGCGTGCAAGTACGGCCAAAAACGACGCCGCGAAACCGCTGTTGAAGCTCCGCCGCTGCGCCGTCGCGCCTGTAAGTTATCCTCTCTTTTTCGGGCTCCGGTCGCCCTCCGCCGCCGCCGCCGTCGCCTTCTTCTTCTTCTTCCCCGTCGCCGCCGCCGCCTGAAACGATATTTCCCTCGCTCTTTCCTCGCATCCGATCGCGAGTCCCGCGGCTGAAATCTCTCTCTCCCTCTCTCTCTCTCTCTCTCATGAAACTCTCGCGTTAATCGGGAGGCCTTATCTCCATCTCTTCTGCTATTTTCGCTTCCAGTTCCAATATTGGTTTCGATTTTGACTTCCCTTGGATCTCCGCCCGAATTTTCGTTCCCTCCCTCTCTCTCTCTCTCTCTCTCTCTCTCTCTCTCTCTCTTCTCGTTCCGATCGATCTCACGCGCTTTAAATCTCTCTCTCTCTCTCTCTCCTCCCTGGGAGCTGAAGCTCGGTCGCAAGCTTGACAGGGATGGGGAGGGGGAAGATAGTGATACGGAGGATCGACAACACGACGAGCAGGCAGGTGACGTTCTCGAAGCGGAGGAATGGATTGCTGAAGAAGGCGAGGGAGCTCGCCATCCTGTGCGACGCCGAGGTCGGGGTCGTCATCTTCTCCAGCACCGGCAAGCTCTACGACTTCGCCAGCTCCAGGTCAGTGGCTTCCCTCTCTCGTCTCCGAGCTCTTTCTACGCATTCGATGATCCGTACGCCTGGTTAAGATTATTTTTCTTGCTGTTTCGCACGGATAATCAAGAAAGTTCTGATGAAAAAAGGAGAGGTAAAGTTTTTCTGTACCATTTCACTTTAACAAATAGGTTCTTTGTGGCCGTTAGCGGTCGCTGTGGTTTTTCGATGTGTGTCGATCCCCAATCGGCGGAGGTTTAATCACTTTGGCATAGCATTTTTCTAGCCGTTAGACATTGACAGATCTTCAGGTGCATAGAGATTCAGTTGGAGGGAGGTGAGAAAGAGGATGATGATGATGATGTTGTTGCTAGGTTGCTGCACTTGACTCAGTTAGGATCAACTTCCCTGTGTCATCTCTGATATGCTATTCTTTATGGTGACGTTGACATTATCATATAGAGTCGCAAAGCCAATTTCGTGTTTAGTCCAAGAGGATTCAAAGCTATTGAGCAAGATTTGGTTCGTGGAGAAATTACTGGTTAAAAGTTTCATATACAAACCCAATTAAACCCTGCAACATTAACCCTAAATCCCCAGCCTATGAGATACAATCTTAACCTTGTGGATCAAGTAAGATGAGACGGAGATAAGTAACTGAAAGTTGTGAAACACTACATGGTTTGGGATTTTTATTGAGACTTTAGTTCAGTGGAACGGGCCTTCGCTTTTATCTAAGGGTGACTCCATTATCGTTTTCGATTGGACTGACCTAGGATCGACCTCCGTTAGTCCTTGAACGCAACATCATTCTAGTGCCTAAGAAAGCTTAAGATGTTTGAAAGATCTTAAAAGTTCTAGCCATCTCTCTATTTGAACTGTCATCATCTATTTATAACCTCTATCTTGGACTTTGGTATTGTCTTTTAGGGCACTTTTCCAAATGAAACGAATCTAGTGTTCACGCCTTTCTCTTCATGTGCACCATGTGCACTCTTATTTTCTTTCGGTTTTCGGTGCCGGCCACCATTAGCATAATAGTCCATATGACAATCTCGTACCCTTTACTGCAAAACCAGCTTTTGGGTTTTGGAAACACTTTTGAGAATCTAAGTTAGTGGAAGACCATAATTAAATAATATTTATCCTCCATCTTAGTAAATCTTTTTGCAACCATATCCAAATCCACTATAATTTAAACCTCAAATGATATACAGAGCATTTTCAAGAGTAATTATAGCATACACTGTCAGTGTTAAAATAACAAAATTCCCAAATCCACTTTTGGTATTATGGATAGTGAGAGATTGAATGTCTAAAAACCTTAAATGAAGAGTATTAAGATGTTATGCGTACAACTTTCTTCATACTAGCAACGTATGCTATGATTTTGTTATTTTTAGAACAGTGTCTTATCTCAAAATAAAGAGATCTACTCTACCTCTTCTATTGCTCTAGGATATTGTTCACTTCAATTCTTCCCTAATCTAAACAAGCTTGTTAGTAAACTTAGCCTTTGCACTAAGTAAGTGATTCATCGAATCAATAAGCTGTGAGTCACCTCTATTAGAAATCTCATATAGTAAAGTAGTACAATATTAGAGTGATCGGTTTTAAAGTGGATTGGTTCCGGTCTAGAAGTGACAGCCGACTCTGTTACCTATGGTTCCAAAAGAGTGGAACTAGAAATGGAACAGAATCGGCTATAGCTAATTCTACCTTGGAAGCACCCCATTTTTATGTTTTGGGTAGAAATGGAAATTATTATTATAAAATATGAAAGTTGCGTAGTTTCATTATAGAAAATATTGATTCTTGCAAAGACCACGGTTCAAATTTCGATGCTTGAAAATTAATTTCTTTCTTTTTTTCACAGAAAAAAGAGAGGCTCACGAGTTCAACCCTAGTACCGCCTTTGAAAAGGAATACAAATTAGTCTAGGTTTGTTCTAGATTCTGGAATTGGAATTGAATTGGGGCCTTTAAACAGGGAAACAAATCAGTCCTAGGCTGATTCTAGGTTCCGGAAATCAGAAATGAATTAGTTCTTAATAGAATCAACTTGGAATTGAATCAGCCAGGTTGATTCCAGGCGATTCCTAGATTGAACTAAATCATTCACCTTGATAAAACACCGAGTCTTTTGCCGTAAGGCATGTATTATTTTATACACTTCCCATCGTCCAATAACCACACATTTCCATTGATCACCTCGATGCCACATCATTTGTTCCATAAAGCCAATCACGTGTCAAATCACCTAGTATGTCTCACGATACTCTCCAGATATGGTGTGTGATTTTTGTTCATTATTATCCTCTCGTGACATTAGAAACGTGCCATAAACCCCACCTATTATTGGGGCCCAGTTTACTCTCCACTCCCTCACAATCATTATAGGTCCACTAGTGTCTGCTGGGTTCGTTAGTGAAACACACTTACTGGAATAGATCCTGCTCCAAAAGGATATAACATGATATAGAATTTTACACAATACTAGTACATATGTCATAATACATTGCATATATTATGTTACATGAATAAAAATACAATGCTTTTTTTTAAATGACATTTAATTTCGTGTGCACAATTAGATAGTATCATCATTACGTTAATGTTTTACACATAACTAGAGCGGGAGAACAACTTACGTTTTGATGAACCCTGGAAGGTTCATTCTACTAAACTGTTCTCCATGTCTCCAAGCTATCTGGAAAAACATATCCAAGTTCAAGTAGAAATAATAGTGTGACTATAGATGGTGACCTCGAGGAAAAAAAGGTTCCGGGCATATGTGGTTTGAATAAGATCTGTCTGTTTGCTAAGATGTTTGGAAGATGAAAAAGATTAATCAGAGATGAGTTGAAATGCATGGCGTGAGCTACATTCTTGTTTTAGATGTTTAGGCTTCTGCTGTTTAGACATTATAATGACGCAAATGAAATAGAGAGGGTGGAAGTTATGCCACAGACGAATAATGAGAGAAAGATATGGGTTTTGTGAACAATTTACGTTTCAAGTATATGTTTAAAAGATGTCATCAATGTTGTAATCTCAGGTGCTTAAAGAAGGGACGAATAATATGTAGCGATAATTATGAAGACGAGGTGTCTAGGTAAGGTGGCCATCCAATGGAAATGAATGTACAAAAAATGTTACCTTGAGAAGATATTTACATTTAGGTAGCAAGATCGAAGATATTGGTATCCATTCTAAAGCTGGTCTGATCAGGACATAATTTTTGGACCTCCGAAATATTTCAAACAGGCTGATAAACATTGAAAAGATCTTATATCTTATTGAGAATAGGAGAAGACTTGAAAATTATCACAAACTGTCCTAAGTTGTACATCATTATCACATACCTTCCGCAACAAGCATTCGTTGTTTTCAACTATTTTCCTAACAACAGATCATCTCATCATATTAAAACTTGCGTAGAGAAAAAATTTCAGAGCAAGCCTGTTGAAGAACGAAAATTCTGATGTCATTTCTTATTCGCCAGAATTCAAATAGAGTAGAGAGAAGATTTCAGAACAATCCTGATGAAAAGTAGAAAGAAATTTTTTTCCCTTGCTAGACTCCAATACCCAGCGACTACTCCATCCTATAACTCATCACTCTGTCGATGAAATCGATATAGCAAACATCAAATGATTCCAACCTCTCTGTGAAATGATTAAGTCAGAGAATATAGATGAGAATGAGATCCAGTTTCAGCATCATGCTTACAAAAGATGCACAAGCATCAAGGCAAATCCCAGTTTGATTAATCCATTTTTCTGGAGACATAGCTGATATAGAAGAGCAAGCCATGAAATAAGACTTTGTCTTGAGATATTTGGTATGCGTACCGTCCAACTTCAGGCAATGAAGGCTATAGAGTAGCTAGAGAAGAAGCTACTGTCAGTTTACCACTTTTTCAAGGCTCTCCGCGTAGCAGTATCCATCGGAGTTTTATAGCATCCATCGCTGGTGTAATAATATGGTTCCACAAACGGTTCAATCCCTCCTTAATTTAGCGATTGTAACTATCCACTATTTTATTTGCCACCAATACAATGACGGATGAAGCCGCTTGTTGAACTCTTACATTGGCGATGTAGGTTAATTAATACATATCCTTTTTTAAAACATCCAAATATATAACCCCGTAGAGGGTCCTACAGTAGACGAAATAGCACACTAGAAGTTTATGCAATATTAGTGCTTTGCTATTATCTAAGTGAGAGCTTAGAATTCTTAGTAGATGATGAATAAAACAATATTCAACTTTGCGTACGTGTTAGGTAATTAAAGATTGACTTGGCCTGTTTCATGCGAGTTATGTGAAGATATCCTTAAGTCACTTGTAGTCCAAAGCAAATAAAGAATATTGCAATTGTCTGCATCAAGTAGAAGCTCATCTCACATGGAAAAGAGTAAAATTTGTCTCCTTTTTTTAGTGTATTTTCATAACTCTCTTCCACCAAAGTAACCACGCAACTTAACCAGAATTAAACCTTGTTGTGAACGAGATTTTTGACTTCTCCAAACCGTGTCGAACTTTTCAGGTGCTTTTAGACAAAACTGAAAGCTCTCTTGACAGATTTTGAAATATCTGTTCACTCTTTTAAGGAAGCAAGTCTCTTTTGAAAAGGGAGATATTTCCTTTAGAAGTATTCTTAACTTCATCCAAAAGAGTGTAAAAAATTTGTTTACATGGTTATCCTTATATGTTGTCATGGGGAAGATGCTATTACATAACTACGAATGTAGAATGGATCTTTGTTGTTTAGAAAATTTTATTGCAAGTATTTTTATTTTTTCTAAATTTGGCTTATACAAATGCCTTAGGTGGGTATTGTGTAAGAATCTGAATTCAGACATAGTTGATTTATTTCAAAAAACAAACCTTGGTAATTCACAGGGCATATACTCAAACTCAAACAGTTCATGTAAATCGACTTTACCTAACTATTTTGAAATAACAATTCTCAATAATGTCAAGCTATTGTAGCATTACTCTTACAAACATGACGTTTGATTTCTATATATGCAGACCGACTTAATCCATTATCACAAATAAAGAAATAGCCAGAAATACATGAGAAGAATTATGTCCCTAGTTCCTTAAACCTGTACACCAAAGTACTGAAAATGCCTAAGTAGCAAGATTTGGGACAGTGGCAGTATTAAGATCTAATCAATCACATCAAGATTTGGAACATCCACGGATAAAAATGATTAGTAGCTTGTAACATATCAGTTATCTTTTATTATGTCAAGGATAAACCAAGTTATGTTTTCGAGCTTTGGGTATGCTGTTGAATTTAAGAACCATGCACTCCCCCCTCAAAACTACTAATTCACAAACACCACTGGAATGGCGCGACAGCAATACCAGGACACTTGAGAATAACATGGACAAGGAAATGCTGCATCATAGCTAGAATCGGACATGATACCAGTAAAAGAAAATGAACTTATACTGAGTATAAGCCCATGGAAATAGGCAAGCTAGTGTTGGCCTCAAGCCAATGCTGACAGAAATGGAGAGAGAGTATATGGAAGCAACATATGATGTCTTTCAATCTTAAAACTGAAGAAACAGTGCCTAGTTTTGCGCATATGTTGTCATATGCTCATCGAAGGCTCATTGAATAGGATTTGAAACTTTTGGCCGTGGGGCTTCATTTTGAGACTTCTGTTTCATGCAAGCTTTTGGTATAAGGAAAAGCATAATAAACGTGATCATGGTATGAGGAACATAAAAAATCTTTAAGCATCTGTTTGTGCCTCCGCATTTTTTGACATATTGTTAATTAGTAGCAGTAATTAATGATATGCTTATTCAAAAGCGTCAATATAATACTTTGAACACATTTTCTTCAACCTGTAGACCAAAGCACTGAAAATGCCTAAGTAGAAAGATTTGGGACAGTCGCGGTATTAAGATCTAATCAATCACATCAAGATTTGGAACATCCACAGATAAAAATGATTAGTAGCTTGTAACATATCAATTATCTTTTATTATGTCAAGGATAAACCAAGTTATGCTTTTGAGCTTTGGGTATGCTGTTGAATTTAAGAACCATGAAACTTGAGGATAAAATGGACAAGGAAATTCTGCATCATAGCTAGAATCGGACATGATACCAGTAAAAGAAAATGAACTTATACTGAGTATAACCCCATGGAAATAGGCAAGCTAGTGTCGGCCTCAAGCCAATGCTGACAGAAATGGAGAGAGAGTATATGGAAGCAACATATGATGTCTTTCAATCTTAAAACCAAAGAAACAGTGTCTAGTTTTGCGCATGTGTTGCCATATGCTCATCGAAGGTTAATTGAATAGGATTTTGAAACTTTTGGCCATGGGGCTTCATTTTGAGACTTCTGTTTCATGCAAGCTTTGGTGCAATGAAAAGAATAAACCGTGATCAGGGTATGAGGAACATAAAAAATCTTTAAGCATCTGTTTCTGCCTCCAGCATTTTTGGACATATTGTTCAGTAGTAGCAGTAATTAATGATATGCTTACTCAAAAGCGTCAATATAATACTTTGAACACATTTTCTTCAACCAGCATGAGCAAGGTAATTGAGCGGTATGACAAATTAAAAGAAGAGACTGATCAATCTGCGAGCCCAATGGCTGAACTTAAGGTATTGTCCACTTTGCCAATCTTTTAATTTGCTTGTGCAATATCATATGACCTTTTCATGCGTAGTTTTACCGTATGGTCTGTCTCCAGAATTTTTAGTTTGTGAATATGATTCATTAGAACAAATGGAGTCAATATATAAAACTTTTCCTTGATCTATGTGTAATTTACCTCGAAAATGAAGGCAATATATATTGAGACATAAAGCAAGACATTTCGAAACTTCAATTGGGCAAATCTTGAAATATTGAATACAAGCCTACTCTGAAGCAAGCAACATGCCAACATCAAAGATTAGCAAGCAAGAAGAAATAAATTCGGGCGATCAATTTGAATCGTAATAGGATCATATTGGCATCGTTGTCATTTTGCTTTTGAGCTCTCTATGATAAAGATCTTTGCGTATGCCCAATGTTGCTACTTTAACTCGATACAGATCTTATTCATTATGACGCTATATTTGTCCCTTTCTAAAGGTTTGTTACTCTGAGATGTGATGTTCTGCAAATGAGAATTTAGCATCTTTTGGGAAACACCTTACTCAAAAAGACCTACTAGCAATAGGATTGAGTCATCTTCATGAACACCGTTTATCTCCCTTTCTGAACTTTCTAGAATTTGACGTCTCCAGAAATAGAATGTGTCAGGAAGTTATGAAATTTCATATCAAGTAAAATTGGTGAGGAAAGCTATCTTTCTGAAAACTAACTGCAGATTCCTTGTTCCTCATCCGGTATTAATGAGAGTTAGCTTCTACAGTCTTGGAATTGGCAGAACTATTAGATGCAGGCAAGGATGAAAGAAGTGGAAAGTATATCTCCCATCACACAGCCACTTAGGCTTAAGCGTAAAGTCTTTTAGACAACGACAGGGCTGACAATGTAGATGGCAAGGAATGTTGGACGGTCAGATACCAAGACACGCACAAAATGATTGAAGTAGAGATGAGAATCTTCTGGTGGGTGTATAGATATTGATGAAGATAAAGTCCACATGAGTGCGCTCCAGAATAAGTTGGTATGACTTCCGTTGAAGATAAGACGACAGAAACTCTCTAAGATGGTTTGCAAATTGCTTAAAATATAGAAACAGTAGAGGCTCAATTACTGACATAGATGTAGGGTGAAGGGGAAAATGGGAGGCTAAGAAGGATGCGAGCCGATACTTTCTGAGGTGTTGAATATTAGGAGGATGTGGCACAAGATAGAAAAAAAGCACAATGTCAAAAAGAATTCACCGTGACCAACCCGACTTATGGGAAAAGGGATTGTTCTTGTTCTTGTTATTGGTGATTAAATTGCCTATCTATATCATGGTTCAATTCGGTATGGTACAAGAACTCCTAAAAAACGTCATGCCCGCCCTTTCTGTGTTTGTAACCATTCCACTTGTACCACTTCATATGTTCCTATTCAACTGCATTTTATTAGATCAAATGCAGTTATATAGTGATTTGGGGTTATCGGCAGACACTTAGAAGCTACAAAATTAACGATGAACTGTTCCATCAATTAAAGTAGGTCCTATGCCCTAACCTATGCAAAGGAACTTTATTGTAATATAAATCAATATTCTCAAAATAGACTCACGCTGTGGAAATATTTCCACCCTCTAAATGGTTCTAACACTCCTAAACTTGTTGAGTTGACGAAAATTACCTCAAAAGAACTAATTAATCAAAATCACAAATGGAAAGGGTGAAAGTTACTACTGTTGGAAATGCAAAAAATCACACATTGTCATGAAAACACAAGACTATCAGTATTAAGAAGAATAATGACATTTTATTCCATTTGTTATTTTCCATTCGTTTTTATGCTGACTCATTCCCTTTCTTCTACTTATCAATGTGCTCGAGCTGATTTTTATAAAGATTTTTTTTTCTTTTTGTAATGAGTTTGAACCTTGTTGATATATTTAACAAATGTTAATTTATAAAAATTGAAGTACATAATTGTATACTACAAGAAGTTATTCCTTGTTCAACTTTAGAAAAACATTATTAATAAGTACACTTTACTAGTAGTCTTTTAAATTAGAATCTTGATCATTAAATATCATGAAAAGACTTGAATGTTATATACTTCTTGTAAAAAAGGAATGAACATATAAGCTTCTCTTATTTGAATATCAAAGAAGATGGAGCAGCAATTTAGGAAAGGTTGATTAAAATCATTAAATGAATTGATCCATATCGAAAGCAAATTTTCCCTCTTCTATCGATCTTTAAATTTTAAGATTTATTTAAGGAGTGAAAATAGCATAATCCTTCTTCATATACAAATACTTCATAATTAAGCTGTAAAGCTCCTCATTATTTTCGAAGGGGGGCCGCTAGCATGACAGTACGGTCATGCTAAATTTGACGGTTGCATGTTGACCACAATTTTCACTTTGTGAAAGGTGGCAATCGGAGTGGAGAATGAAAGAGGGAGGGTTTTGGTGTTTTTATTTTATTTAAGGAAAAATGTCACAATTTATTTTTCTATCTTTGTCCAACCAGATCTTTTATAATTCTATTTAATGGCATTAAAAATGTTTTCCCTTATAATGCTTCCAACCAAATCCCCAAAAAAAATATACATGGATTACGTATAGGACAAAAATAATCTCACTTTTACGTGATCTGAAAATTAATGAATTACTTAAGGGATAAAGTAACCTACCATTAAGTTTCCCATCCCTACAATTGATAAATTCATTGAAAATCAACTATGTGGAAGGCTAACTTGTGGTTTGGGAGAGAAACAACTTGATTCACTAGCCTAGGTCTCTCAATTTGGGCTGCAATTTTTTTTTTTCTATTTTCTCGTTGGAACGGGCAAATTCTTGATTGAAGAAACTACAAGTGTGAAAGATGTTTTGCATCCGTGCTCTTGCTAATGTTAATTCTACATTTATTTTCTCTTGAAATAAAAATGTTAAATTTTTTTTTTTTGCACTTAATAGAAAAAAAATCTGACACCAATAATGTTAAATAATTTTCTTTTTATTCCCTTATTTTTATTTTGGCTCTTTTTTTTTTTAATATAAGAAATTCCACTCGGTGACCTACCCAGTGGGTTCCTGATTTTCCCAGGGTCATCTAGTTTCTTTGGGAAAATATGTGGTGCACACTGTACCGTTATTCTCCTACGATTACCGGTGTCATCCTCTCATTTCCCTTGTCGAAACGGAAAGAAATCTTTCGTGCATAACTTACTGTGTGGGTGACTGGAAGCCTTTTTTGTAAAGGGACAGTGCTCCTTTGACGCCTAATAAAATTTTGTCTATCATTCAGAGAAAAAAAAAAAAAAAAAACCTCGATTTTTCCCCACAGATTTGGGGAAGAATTTGTTAAACACCGAACTTTGAAAAATAATTCAAATTACCCCCCACCCATTTAGTTACAAGCACTGATTTCGTTAATGTTTTTTTTTCTATTGGCATGTTCCATGCATGACTTTCGAGGGTGCGGAGTGCATTTTCCTGAAACTGGCTGATTATATCCTTTCTTCCAAGTTTATATAAACGATACGACAAAAGACAATCATAATAAACAATTATGAAAAAACAAGCTTAAAAACCGGGTTTATCCTGTAAGCGAGAGAGAAGAATGACAATTAACGATTCAAGCAAGTGGTATCCTGTAAGCGAATGTGTTCTGTAGTTGCCTGGAGAGACTTTTGATTTATCAAACGACCATGCGTTTCAATACATACACCATATATACACTATCCCCTTTCTAGCACACGACATTATCAAACATTTTGACTGCCCAAATCCCGGCGTATCACTAACTTATGCAAGTTTTGTTCCGCAGTATTGGCAGAGGGAAGCAGCAATATTAAGGCAACAACTGCAGCATCTCCAAGAAAACCACCGGTGCATCTTCTCTTCTCAAGCATTTTCTTCACATTTCTTATAGCAATGCTTCCATGGTGCCTGGATATGACACATAGCTTTTCTGCTAACGAAAAACATCACAGTAACATTAGGTGAACATTTGTATCTGGACAAAGAATCATATACCGAAGGAATAAATATTGATGTCTCTGGCATGACATTACATAGAACACGATTTTTCAAAGCTAAATTATTGTTTATTAGAAACCCCTTCGCAATGGTTTTGATATGTAGCATGTCTTTCCCTCACTGCATTAGATATTACTCTTAAGTATCCAGGCCGTCAGGCTTCTCTTGCAAATGCATCCTCATTGGATTTGCTAAAGGAAAGGACATATTAAGTTTTCTACCCCTTACACATCTCCACGTCCAAAAACAAGAAAGAACACTTGAAAACAACTCACCGCTTCTGCATTCCGATCTTACAAATCTCTGGGCATTTCAAAAGGCACGACTTTTAGCACTAATAAATGCACGCAAGCCAAGGGGGTAATAGGAAATACATCCATGCGTCTGAAAGAGGTCCAAATTTTTTTTTATTTTTTCCTAAAGGTACCATGGCCTAAACTCCTTTGCCATCCCAAGGTAGGTCTTCAGATCCTGGAATTCCAGCGCTAGGTGGAAGGATCCAGTTCAGTTAAAGGCCTCACAACTTCATCTAAAATGTGGAACATTTCTAAAAGCAGTCAAAACCCCCACCCCCCCAAAAAAAAAAAACGAATTTAAATTGTGGCAGAGCTCAACATCATATGTTTCACAAGAAGGGAAATGGAAGGACAGGCAGCACATAGGATAATGGAACAGTCGCAGACGTGGCAGTTGTCATCCGCATCATGGGAAGAAAATGAGCCATGAGCCTGTTGCTTTATAAACTATGTTTCCATAAAGAAAAGCAATTAGTGTAAGGACAGACTGAACTTAAGGGTTGTAAAATCAAAAGCTTCGTTTTGCAGACCCTGAGAAACCTCTGAGTTACAGATTTGTATCAAGACATTGGTCAGATGATAGACTCGCTAGCTAAACTATACTTACGCACGATGCTGACAGGCAAATGATGGGAGAAGAACTCTCAGGCTTGAGCATCAAAGATTTGCGGAATTTGGAGAACCAATTGGAAGTGAGTCTCCGTGGTGTCCGCACAAAAAAGGTTCACTTCTTACATGCTTATTCATAGGATTGATCCAACTCGCTTCCAAGTATCTTGCATGACAAACAGGCTTCATTACTTTTGCAGGACCAAGTTTTAATGGAAGAAGTACGGGAGCTGAACAGAAAGGTAGAGTATTTAACTCAGTCAGACTTGTTCACTTTGCTATTTGTTCCTCATTCAGGCTGCTAAATTTCAACCACAAATCCCTGCAGGGAAACCTCCTTCACCAGGAAAACTTGGAACTGCATAAGAAAGAAAATCTATTTAAACAAGAGAACTTGGAATTGTACAAGAAGGTATTAATCTTACTACTACAAAGTTCTGCCAAAGTTATTTACCTCAGATTCCATACTCTGTCTGAACAAAAATGTTCCATATCCCAGGTCTATGGCACAAGGGATGCAAATAACGTAAACGGAGCACACGCGAGTCTTCTACCAAATAGACCAAGCCATGATGAAGATGCTCAAGTACCTATCCATCTCCAACTAAGCCAGCCGCATCATCAGGACTGTGAGACGTCATCTAGAACTACAAACTTAGGGTATATAGCTTCTCTCGACATATATTTCAATTTTTGAAGGTCGCATGCTTACAAAATTTTTGACCAAATTCTACTTTACCAATGTTGAAACAGATTGCAGCTGCATTAGCAAGCTGGGAACAACAACTGCAGAAGTACATTATTGAGTCTCTATCAAGGGACCATGCAAACAAAGTAATGTTTCTTTGACTGAGATATTGTATAAGAGCCAAAACTATTCAGCCAGACACGTTCATAGGGGTTGATTAGATTAGCTTTGAGCAACCATCTGTTAATGATATAAGCCCATGAGAATCACATTAACCGTCACAAATAAAGACGAGTTCAATAGCTGAAATATCATTATGCAATGCTTAGTGAAACCAGGGAGGAAATATAGGCACATGTATCTGATCTATCATTCTCCTAGGAAATTAAGAATTACATGGAACAATAAACCTAAGAAGATTCAACCACTTGGAAATTGTCAACACACTGAGATTTCTTTCAGCTTTACATTTGTACAATCATATGATGCAGCAACTCCCAGAGATTATTTTATAGCTTCTGCTGTTTTCAACAAACATCAAAAAAGCCCAAACTAAGTTGCAGCAGCAAACCGCCTTATGAGATAAAACAGATGAAAAATTGCTGAAGGTAATGAACACAACAAGCATTGAAACGCTCTATCCTAACGATGTAAGATTTGATCATTTTTGCCGGGTGAAGAACATGAACATGCGTGTTAACTGCGAACGGCAGACTCAAGTGTCTAATGAACTAGAATTATCGATGAGAAAATTATAGATGCCGCTTTTCTCAACACAAAGAGAACCATGGAATGAATGAATTAAAAAGTTTCTCTTAAAAAAGAAACCATCTAAGTCAGATCAGCAGCATTCTTCCTGCCATTTTATCATGTAAGGCACTAGAAAATCTCAAATTCTTCTGTCTAAATTTTTTTATTTCTTCTATACGACAGGGCCGACGTCATGAAATATGTGAATTACCTTTAATGACATCTTCAGATCCCTCTTTCCATTAAAACTTAGCCACACAAGAACCATTAATTACAGCTTTTTAGGCCACCAAAGAGACAAATTGTTCTCGGGGAATGCAAAAGGCAACACACTCAGATTTTCCAAGCTAGGGGCAACAATAATGTTCACAGAATAATTTAATGATCAGAAGCTCATGAATACAAAGAATATACTCACATACTTCTGCTAAATCTCTGTTCCAACAGCAGACGGTCTTCCCCTTTCCTTACAAGAACATAAGTTACCTTGTATATTAGGACGTTAACATATGTTTTTCTTTATGCAGGGACAACCGGGAAGAGCTCTGAAACTACGATGCAACTGGAGATCAAGCACATGCCTCAATAAAGAAGCTAATGACCCAACTGCAATTCAGATATCTAACTTTCAAGTTGATGTAATCTACCAGGTGTAGTGTTTCTGGGTTGAATATTAAACTTCGATCTCAGAAACAAAATGGAATCAACAATCTACACCGGTATTGAGCATATTCATGCTCGTGAAATTATTTGATTGACAATAAGCCGAATTTTTTTCACAGAATACATAGACACTTTCTCGTGTGCATATTTTGGCTTCTTTAGCCCATAAAGCCCCATTATGGTTACATATGAAAGTGTGTGACATACAAAGTGGACCACAACTCAAATGTCGAATATAAATTGATTGCACTTGCTAAACCATTTTATCAGTTCCCCTGAGAACGATAACAAGTTTTGCCAGAAACAGCAAAAGCAGAGAATATAAAGCGGCAGAGAAGTCTGGTATTGTGCAGATAGGAACCAAGAGCCACACCTACCATTAAGATTTGCCACCTAGTAACATCTTGTTTAGCATACAATAGAATCTGCTAAATAATGTTGAAGCTGATACGCTGCAACTTTTACCATAACCAAAAAGAATGAGCTGAAGCTTCATTTTACATTTTGAATCACAAGCAATTGGTAATTTGATGTCCTTCATGGCATTGTGTATCACTTGACCATATGATTAATTTTTATATCTTTCATGAACATATGATGTAGTAAAGGATCAAGTGATTTCTTGAAAACATAACCAGGAAGTGAATACGATTCAACTAGGTTTGTCCATCATGCAATGTGTTCTGAATTTGGTAACGTAGTCCTCCCTAGCCAACATCAGTATATGGCATTACAAGCATGCCAGCAAAGCAGATGACAAGAGCCTTGTCAAAGTCACAAAATATGGGAGACTTTGCTGAAATAGTTTGTCCAAGTACTAATCTCATGAGCACTGATGTGAAGCTATTTAATATTTTTGCAAGAAGCTAATAGCAAAGAATAAGAATCTTCAATTAATCAATCCCTCCGCGAGAAAGCATTCTCAACATATTCTCAGCTAATACCCAACTTGGCAGCATCCCACTTGGTAACGTTTTCTGGTGGGGTGCCAAAAATAATATCCTACCTTGATACTACTAGCCCAAAAGGATCAAGATAGAAAACAAACCCATCCATCTTAAGCCCAAATAGGTTTACTTGGCTTAAGGCATGCCCCAAGATAAAAGACCTCGTGAGGAATTCTAGATGCTAGAACCCATCATTGTCTTATAATTAAATAGTCCTCCCATGTTTTAATTAGTCTTCATGGACCATTTGAGTGCCATGGCACAATGGGCATAAGCATCCCCAAAACATATTTAATCACAAGGTTTAACTTTTACAAATAAATAAATAAATAATACTCAAGCATCTAAGCCTTAAAGAAATCAAATCCATAGAATATGATGGCAAAGATACCCTGAGATATAGAAATTCAATACAGAGTGGGATCCAACAGAGAGAATACAGTGGACCAACTGGAGGTTTTTCAAGTTCATCCCGCATCATGCCCTTGTAAGGAACATTTCACTTCTCTAGTGGATGAATGGTGCGGAATCAAGATGGCTAATGTTGGGACCTTTACTAGGTAAAACTGCTAATAAGATAATAAAACTTGAATACTGTTAAGAAGAGCTGGTTCTCTTATTTAAAACCTCGTCCATTCTGCATAACACATACAGGGTGCACATTAAGATTTTTTCAGGGGACAAAAGACCTGAGTTGCAAAGAGCAAGAGCTCTGTTCCAATAAAACCTACATGTGGATGCAATAATTAAAAAAACATCAGTCTCCAGATTAATCCATGTGAAAAGAATGTGTGTGTGTGTGTGCGTAATATAACAATGCAGGCATTAATTACTGCTACTTGTTCCAATTCGATTGCATTTTGTCACTAACTTCAAAATAGTTAAATGTGTGAAGACGCCAAAAATAAAACTCATCATGATAAAGACACATACATGATAGAAAGTACAATTAGAAACAAATATGCTGCAGAAGAAGTTAGTATTGCACCACGTAAGTGTAAGATCAGAAGTTCTGAATTTATATAAGGGCACTTAGCCACATCAAAATGGCAAATTTCGAATTCTCTAGCCATAAGATTTGACTTGAGAGACTCTAAACAGGGATTGAGACAAAAAGTATACATCACAAGGACCCTTTATCTTGGCATCTTTTGCATTATATTTCTTTACGTGGACTACATGACAGGTACTTTCATGGAGGAATCTTTGTACGGGGGTCAAGGATATAAATGACGTACACATGATAGAAGTATGGTACAAAACGTCTTTTCCCATGATTGATGAAAACAACTTAGTTGTAAAACTGGTCTTCCCACTGAAGTAAATGGTAATCTGATGGGCCTTCTAGAGGCCATTTCTAGTTATATTGCTAGAGATCATCTCCTTTGGTTTTTGAAAAAACAACGCACGAAAAGAGCCATCTACGAATAAAAAATCCCCTAAAGTGGTTGTGAAAGCCAAATGAAGACTGAAAAGTAGTATTAAGTGTTTAACCATTCGAAGCCATCTGCTACCTCCATTTTAATAACCTGGAAGGGTAACAAAACTATTGCCAATGCCACCAAATTCAGAGTCCGATCTCTCTACAGTGCCAGTCCTTGACCCCTTTTTCTACTGAGGACACATAGCCATGGATGACTTTGATCTTCACCGTGTATTTGAAATCTTTTTTCATTTGTGTGCTCTTCTTCACTCCACAAAAGGAATACCAGCCAAATGAAGAAGTGAAATAATTAGCAAACGCAAGCAAATTACACCACATAGTCCAAACATTACATCATAAAAAAATAAAAAGGCCATGAATCGATAGACTTAAAACATAATTCCCACGTAAAAAATTCATTCATGTGCTTCTCATCATGCACCGTTTATGATTTCCCCCTTTTGAACTTGGGGTTTCCACAAAGTACTACACAACTGACTATGGACTTTTCTTCCTCTGCTGAAAACATTCATCTTTCACATATCTCTATAGCCTGGCATTCGAGGAATATGGGAAGAAATTTGTTGTGTACAGATTGAATTATTGACCAAAGCATTTTTCATGAATTCTACTTGCAGTTGTTAATGGAACAATTGTTAGAATCCAAATAAAGTAGCCAACCAAAAAATAAAATGCATAAGCTGCAAGAACTTCCAGTCAGTTGGCCCCCCATCTTTGGCTAGAACCGAAAGAAATAATGTATTGAGATTAACATTCGAGTGCGAATTAAGTGATCCCACCAATTCTAACTCACACTTCTGGTATATCCTTTAGCAAAGGCTGCAAATTCAAGATCATTCTCTAACTTCCCACGGACAACACAGAATGGCGACACAAATGCCCAAAGTGTAACAGATAATATACTCCAAGGCATATGATTCCTTGAGTTGACCAAATACTGCAAACAGATAATGAAGTCTTGGAAAGCAATTTAGACAATAATATTTACCACGAAAAGATTTAGAAAAATCTTTTGGTGCTGGCTCTTTATCTATCATACATTTCTAACCTAATTTAGCCTTGTGCACTCCTAAAAGAACAAAAACGAATAAAAAACAAAAAAAAAAACGAAACAAACACACACAATTTGAGTGGTTCTTATTCGAGCACTCCAGCTAATATTCTACAGCATATGTAGTTTCAAGACAAAGCCTATATAAAGAAGCAACATACACCTGCCACTAGTAGTAAACCGACCGCTTCGAAACGTATGGCGATCTAAACTATAGAACAGATATTCCCTCTCAGTATTCAGTTCTTGTTGAACCGTAGCTAGGATGATCCAGGTAGCTACGCACCGCACTAAAAGACCAGGAACGCTCGAGCACCACATATCTCGCGTCGAGCGACATCATCAAGGCGCGAAAAACCCTAACCGAGCTAGACTTAAAAGGCCATCATCGAACAAGGATTTCCTCCTCGAGCAAAATTCCTCGCGGGCACATCGAACGGAATTCCGAACCGAAATCGCGAGCCACACCTCACACCGACCGGGAAAAAAAAAAAAAAAATCGAACCGCGAACGGCATCGAACCGCGTCCGGAGCACGCCTCCGCCGATCCGATCACGCATCGCGTAAAGCCGTCGTACCTGCGCGAGCCCGAAGCCGCTCCGCCGCGCGCCTCGATTCCGCCGGCGAGCCGCGGCGGCGCTCGAGAGAGAGGGCGGAGCTCCGTCTCCGCGCGGCCGCTTCCTCGAGGGAGACGCGGAGGACACCTGGCCTGGCCGAACGAAAGCGAGCGAGAAAAAGAGAGGAGAAGAAGAAGAAGAAGAAGGAGAAGAAGAAGAAGGACCAACGAGAGGCGGGAGAGAAGAGGAGGAAAGTGATTATTAAATATGCTGTCGACATAAACGAATCTGTTGATCTCGACGGGTCCTGCGGTTAAGCGTGGGAATTAGGGTTCGAAGCAGCGTGTACGATCTGTACCAATCATGATTAGGGAACAGATCACCTGGACATGCTGCTGCTCCCGCCGTAGCTGCCACCGATTATAATACGAAATAAATGTTGAGAGTTCGATCTCATGAAATCGACATGTTAAACAATGTGCCTAGATTCTGATTCTCAGAACTTCCAATCAAGGCACCATACTACAGCTGGTTGAAAAGCCTGAGTCTACCTTACCTTTTCCCATCCAAGAGCCCCCTAAATTCTCACCAAGTGGGAATACGAAAGTGACATTACTAGATCTCCTATCCTCGAACGGGCAGATCTCCCACCTATTTCTTTTCATTGAGCCTTTTAAGATCCAAAGCAAGCCTTCAATATGGCTTATTCAATTACGTGCTTGTTGCAATTATTGAAGGTATATTGTGATGCGCCGGAATATCACACACAACACGAGATCCTTCCTTAATATATTTGTCGTTCCCTTAAAACACACGGAACGATAGTAAAATAGTCATATTATTTGGTAAAAGAAATTTAAGAGGTTTAAATGATGCACCTATGCATCTTTCTTTTATGTTCATCTTCCAAGTATTAATATGAACATCCCAGATAATATAGAAACCAACACATTAATCCTTGGGAGAAGGTTGGATCAACTAGCATCATTGCACCCATACTTAGCCAAAAAACTGTCTCTTCGTTATTCAAATCATTGTCCGACTCCAGGGTTTATGACCTCGGGTATCATCATGACCAAGTGGACCATCGAATCTTTCAATGGTCCTAGGATCTCACATTAATGTCAAAGTACATCGTCACGATGAGGGATTAACTCTAGCAACCCTACTTCAACCCAAATGGTGAAAGTACATTTAATACACTAATATGAACTCCAGTCCATGTACATTCTAATAATCACTTTCATAATACTTAGGTACTCCAAATCATAGCATGAAATGAGGATCCATCTTACATATTTGTAAAATAAAGGAGGAAGCCAAAACCTAGTAAATAAAATCCTTAAATCTAAGGTAAGAAATCATATTACTCCTCGATTCAGTACCAACAAGATAACATAATATCATGACGAGTACGAGAAATTGGTATATGCTAAATAAATGAATAAATGCACCATCATTAAGTATTCATATACTTGGCATATACTAAATGAATGAATAAATGCACCATCATAAAGTATTCATGTACAAGCATATGATATATTATTTCGTAATGTGCCTACCACATATTCCCTAGTGTCACTAGCCAATAACCATATCGACTAACGAGACATCATAACTAACAACAATAGGCAACGAAATCATATACACTTTTTTGCCACCCATTTATCACATATATGATTTTTTTAAAACCCTAGAACCTCTCAGCCCTCTTCCTTTCTACTTGGTATGATTATTTAAAACTAGAAATATTATGATCAATCTTGATATAGAACCTATGCATCATGATTCTGCTACCCTAAAATTTTCTATGATATGAATCAAAAAACAAAAATGAATTTGGTGGCTAACATGCAGTCTCTATTTTAAGGCCAAGGAAAGGCTATGCGTGTGAGATATCATGACTGCCACAAATTTTGTTTTTGTTTTCCCTAACTTGTATTATAGGCAAATTTTCTGGTATCAGTGCCATGCCATTTTTCAGTGCATTTCTAGTTTGAAGTTGAATATTCAATGTAGAAAGGGGGAGAACTTCCTTAGCATGACTGAACCCTCTGAAATTTCTACACTTTCCACTATAAATGCTCATGTTTCTCGTAGTCCTTCTCTTGAACTCTACACTTCCATTGTCTCCAAGATTGACTATCTTTATGAGGTTTCAACCTCAATGAAGATAGCAAAATCTCCAAGACTCATATTCCATTTATAAATCCATATTTTGCTTTTGCTAAACCATCCTCTTTCCCTGTTATCTGTTCTATCTAACAACTTGTTAAACATATTTCTAAAAAAGTTAAAGAGTACATCTAGTCCTCAAAATTCCACTAGCATCCTATTCTAGTTACTTAGCATGACCACTTTGTCATCCTTCAAATCCCTTCTGATTTTCCAAGATAGATAGTGGATACAGCAAGGCTATACGCACCTTTATTTTAGTGCATTAGACTTGCTTTATCCTTTCACAGAAGGAAAAGGTTACTCGTGGTTGCTCAAATGGCACTCTTAGACACCCATTTTTTGGACTATTGGCATGCTTGTATTGGTACCATTCAAACCACCCTCAACGCAAGAATGGTGTTTGTTACACTGTTTCCTAACTTTAATATGGCTGTCTCGAACCGATGACTTCTTTCAGCACTTAAGGTCCAGCAATTACTAGAGCTCCTCAAACTCCATATTCTATTATTGCTACCTTACATTATCAAATGGTTTATCGGGTCTAGAATCATGCTATTGACCTCAACTTCCTTGGTTATGAAGATGCTTTATTCATCTCAATGGATAATGCGGATAATGCGGATAATGCTCAAATCTCATGTATCAGTGTTCCTAGACAGATCTTTCGCGATTAATTAGTTAAGTCACTCCTGAACATGTGGGCAAGTAATTATGAAAAAATCCACCAGAACTCCAGACCAATTCAATCAACAGAGTCCCGATTCATTAAGAAGAAGAGGGCATGGCTGTCATCAAATTTAGCTAGGAAAAGGAAGAATTCACATCTTCTATTTTTCCTATTATTTTATGATGCAACCTTGTGCAACTTATGTTCCAGGTGATGATAGCCATCCAGATCCAAAATTTATGATTGAGTCTTTTGATCGGGAGAGACGCCCCTTATTCATTATTACAAAAATTTCCATATAGGACACTATTTCCGGGGTCTTGATTATTAGTGCTCTCCTTGCACAAATCCCCCAAATGACGGAGAAAGCGATAGATCGTCTAGAAAAAAGAAATGATCAAAAGATAAAATTTATTAAAGGTACCTTGATGAAGATCCCATTGTCGAACCTCTTGGTGAAGATCAAGGAAAATATCAATTTATGGCCTCGTATGGACCACCTCAATCACATTCTCCTCCAAAAATCTTTGAATCATGTGAATCTCCTCCACCTCCTCAGTCACTACCCAAAAAGAAACCTTCACCCCAAAAGCTAATTCTCTCACCCTTTTATAAACCCATTCACAATTCACAATTCACAATCGGGTTAAAAAGAATTCATTTCCTCTTAAAGTACCTAAAACACTTCAGTCCTCATGTTCCCCAAAACAAGAACTGCCGCCTATCCTTCCATTTGTTTGTATGTTCTACTCCTCAAACTTTACACCTTTGGAAAGATCTAATTACAGTGCCCCATTCTTTGCATTAGAAGAAAGTTACAGTTTCTGAATCTATCATGAACTGGCAATCAGAAAATGCTTTAGCCCAAAATAATGTTATCAAGACAATTGATACCAAGCTTCCAACTATCCAAGCCCAAAATAAGGTTGATCAAACGGCTTTGGTCACAAATAAATTACTTAAAGACATTCCAAAAGAAACTTCATCAGACGAAATTTGGTAGATATGTTTCTCATCTTTATTTCGAAGACCAAAATGGAGAAATTGAGAAAACAAATCAAGCTCCTACAAGATGGAAAATTTACCCATTTTCTAGATACATTTTCTTAGCCTTTTAAAACAATTCAAATGGACTATTATAATATGTAATATATTATTTATTATTCTAAATATGATCCCAATATTGTATTCCCAATATTTCAGATTTATTACCCACGTGTGTTATGTGATATTTCCCCGTTAATATGTTACCATAATGGTCTTGATGGAAGATACCGATAACGTAATAAACGAATAAAAACGTCAGGTCGTCTAGTTCAAATCCTAATCACTACAGAAAACCACACCATCAGGTTTGAGGGGTATTGACTAGTAGAACATGACGTACAAATCTGGTGTTCCCCATATTACAGATCAATCGTTCTACGTGGATCCTTGAAGGTTTTGAGTCTTCTACTTTTGCAAATTTCATCAATGTCCGGAGGTATGTTGATCTTTACGTTTCCACAATTCGATCCCGAATTCTATATGAATTTATCTGTTATTGATAAATCGGGATCACCAGATTTTAAGTTTATATTTAGTCTAACAGTTGATATCAGAGCATGTCTACCTCTACCTTGATGAAATTTTGGAATTTATTTTCATTGAATTATGTTTTGGGTAAATTCGGATTTTTATTGTTTGGTACGGAATTTTAAAATTCCGGTCAAATCCGGGCGACCCATCACGTGATAATGGATCTGCATGATCATACCGCCATTAGGAAAAAAAACCTTGAAATTTTTTGGCATATTACTGATCGTCGGAGGTTAATCAAGCAGTGAAATTTTGTTGGTTAGGGTTTTTAGGGCAAATTATTTTAGGCTTAATTTTGGTCAATATGTTGGTCGTTTTTGCCGGATTTTGAAATTATTCGTTCATTGCGACGTTCTCTTCAAAACCCATAAATCAATTTGGTCGAACTTGGGCTGTGGGAGGAGGCCTAGGCGGCGGAACAAAACTGGTCACGGCGGAAGAAGAAAGCCGAAAAGAAGGTCTCGAGCGCGTGCGGCGAGCTGTAGCGAGCTCGTGCGTCGGGCTGAAGCAGGCGCGTGCGACACACACGCTCGAAGGAGAAAATTACGATTTCTCGATTCCGCCCCTCCGCATTTCGGAAAATTGCGTTCTGCCTTTGCCTGAATAAAATTCCGATTTTGCCCCCTAGGGCATGGAAATTTACGATTTTGCCCCTTTTGGGCGTAAAATTCATGTTTTACCCCTTACAAATAAAATTCCAATTCTGGCCTTGCGTGCAAAATTCCAATTTTACCCCTTTTGCACGTGATTTTACTGTTCTACCATAAAGTGCAATTTTATGAATATTTTTTCATAAAATTAAATGTCTAGTGATCCGTATATATTTAAATAATTAAGGATTAGCCACGGCATCTTTGATTATATTAAATTATATACATTAAGAGCCTTTGGATCACATATAGTCAAAGACAATAATTGTAATTATTCACATTAATATTATGAATATTATCCCACAGGAATTTTCAATATATTAATGTGATTAATTAGGATGAAATATTATTTTATCTTTCTTAATTTACCCACAGGGATTAAGGAATGGAATATAATTTGATAGTTTCATCATGAAATAATTATGAATTAATTTAAATTAGAAACTTTGCCCACATGTGGTTTTTAATGGTATGCGATTCATATTTTATAACATGTTTTACATTGGTATAATATGATTTTGAGTTTATTAACCTCAAATATATTAATACATAAGTTTTCTTTGATTATGATGCAGTTTTACCACCTATGATTAGTTCTGGTATAATTGTTCCTGAGCTTAATGGAAATAACTTTAAAGAATTGAGAGAATTAGTTCTTCTTCAATTGGAGTGCATGGATCTTGATTATGCTCTAAGGTCAGATGAACCACTTGAACCTATTGAGAATAGTACTCATATTGAACATACTCGTTATGCTCAATGGGAGCGGTCCAACCGTCTTAGTGTAATGTGCATAAAGACAACTCTCTACTATCATTCGTGGTTCAGTCATTCAGCATAACAATGCTAAGGAATTGATGGAGGCTATTGATGTACAATTTGAGTCTTTAGAGAAGGCGCATGCCATGACCCTAATTATGAAGTTTTCATCATTGAAGCTTACCAGTGTAAGAGGTGTGCATGAGCACATCATGAAGATGAGGGACATTGCAGCTCAGCTGAAGAATCTTGAGGTTGGGATATCAGAATCATTTTTTGTATACTATATCCTAAATACTCTCCCACAATAGTATGCCCCTTTTAAGATCTCTTACAACACATAACACTAAATGGTCAATCAATGAACTCATGATCATGTGTGTTCAAGAGGAAGAGAGGCTACTAATGGAAAAAGGAGAAAGTGCTCATATGGCAACACAGGATAAGTATAAAGGGCAAGGCAAGCAGAAGGGAAAAGGTAAGATGCCTCTACCTCCCCAAGCTGGCATTAAGAAGGAATCCAAGTGCTTCTTCTGTAAAAAGAAGGGGCACATGAAGAAATATTACACCAAATTTAAGGCCTAGTTCAAAAAGAAAGGTAACCAACTCACATGTGTTTGTTATGAAACTAATATGGTTGATGTGAGTCATAACACTTGGTGGATTGATTATGGTTCTACAATCCACATTTCGAATTCCTTGCAAGGTTTTCAGAACCGACGGAAACCAGTGGAAAATGAACAAGACATTTATTCGGGAAACAAGATGCGCTCGCGTGTGGAAGTTATTGGGACATGCAGATTAGTTCTCAGTAAAGGTTTTTAATTTTAGAAAAGACCTTTTATATTCCTAGTTTTTCTAGGATTTTAATTTCAGTTTCAAGACTTATACCTTTGGGATACTCCTTTGAATTTTCAGATTTAACATTTAATTTATCGTATAAATCTAAAATTGTTGGGAGTGGTATTTTGTCTGACGGTCTTTCAAATTAATTTACAAGACGATGCCATTAATAATGCGATGCACGTTCATGACAATGCTGGTATAAAACGATGTGTTGTGAATAAGGATTCATCTATGTTGTGCCACCGGAGGTTAGGACATATCTCTATTGATAGAATTAAGAGGCTAGTAAATGATGGAGTACTTAATATTCTAAATTTTATTGATTATGACACTTGTGTGAACTGTATAAAGGGAAAACAGACCAACAAGTCAAAGAAATGTGCTAAGAGAAGTACAGAAATATTAAAAATCATACTTACAGATATTTGTAGTCCGGATATGGACTCAAATAGTCAGAGATACTTCATTTTTTTCATAGATGATTATTCACGATTCATGTATCTCAACTTAATTCGTAATAAGCACGAAGCACTAAATGCCTTTAAGGTATTTAAAACCGAAGTAGAGAAACAACGCGACAAGCAAATTAAGATCGTGAGGTCAGATAGAGGAGGTGAATACTATGGTAAATACACTGAAGATGGACAAGCACCTGGTCCATTTGCAAAGTTTCTTGAAGAGCATGGGATTATTGCCCAATACACTATGCCCGGTTCACCAGACCAAAATGATGTCGCAGAAAGAAGAAATCGAACATTGTTGGACATGGTGCGGAGTATGCTCAGTAACTCCAAACTTCCTAAGTTTTTGTGGATTGAAGCTCTTAAAACGGCCATGTACATATTAAACCGAGTTCCAAACAAAACTGTTCCAAGGACACCTTTTGAGTTATTCAAAGGTTGGAAACCGAGTTTGCGACATGTACGTGTTTGGGGATGATATGAAGTAAGAGTCTACAATCCACAGGAAAAGAAGTTAGATCCAAGGACTATAAGTTGGTATTTTGTTGGATATGTCGAAAAGTCCAAAGGATATAGATTTTATTATTCATCTCACACCACTAAGTTTGTGGAATCAAGAAATGCTAAATTTCTTGAGAATGATCTTATTAGTGGGAGCGATCAATTCAGGGACTTTGTTCCTAAAGAAGATCATTATGATACTCAACCTTCCACCTTTGGTACTAGATTGGTTGTTGCTTACAACGCCCCTTCAGTTCAACCAGTCGTTGAGCAACCAATCATTGAAGATCTACAACCTGCTGATATGATCCGGTGGACCCAACTGTTTAGCAATTTACTGTTGAACTTCCAATAGAACAACAAAATCCTTAGGAGGATGTTGATGCAACATAAAGAAAGTTTACTAGAATGAATAAATCAGCAATTCCTAATGACTATATTGTGTATCTACAAGAATCTGACTATAATGTTGGAGCTAAAAGTGATCCTAAGACGTTTTCACAAGCCATGAGTTGTGATAAATCCATTTTATGGTACAATGCTATGAAAGAAGAGATAAATTCTATGGCATCAAACGAAGTCTGGGATTTAGTTGAGTTGCCTAATGGTGCGAAGGCCATTGGTTGTAAATGGGTCTTCAAAACTAAGAAGGATTCATTAGGCAATGTTGAGAGATACAAAGCCAGACTCGTTACCAAGGGATTTACTCAAAAGGAGGAAATCGATTACACGGAGACATTTTCTCCTATATCCAAGAAAGATTCTCTTCGTACTATTTTGGCATTGGTTGCTCATTTTGATATGGAATTACATCAAATGGATGTGAAAATAGTATTCCTTAATGGAAAATTGGAAGAAGTGGTTTACATGGAACAACTAGAAGGATTCTTCTCTAGTGCTGGTGAGCATTTGGTATGCAAGCTTAAAAGGTATATGTATGGCTTGAAACAAGCATCCCGCCAATGGTACTTAAGATTCCATGAGGTCATATCTTCATTCAGTTTTATAGAGAATGTCATGGATCAATGTATATACCAGAAGATTAGTGAGAGCAAAATTTGTTTCCTTGTGCTATATGTAGATGACATTTTACTTGCAACCAATGACAATGGGTTGTTATATGAAGTGAAACAATTTCTCTCTAAGAGTTTTGATATGAAGGATATGAGTGAAGTGTCTTATGTCATTGGCATTAAGATCCATAGAGATAGATCTCGAGGTATATTAGGACTATCTCAAGAAACCTATATCAATAAGGTCTTAGAGAGGTTTCAAATGAAAGATTGTTCACCAAGTATAGCACCCATTGTGAAAGGTGATAGGTTTAATTTAAACCAATGCCTGAAGAACGATTTTGAAAGGGAACAAATGAAGAACATCTCATATGCTTCTATTGTCGGAAGCTTGATGTATGCTAAGGTTTGCACTCGACTTGACATAGCCTTTGCTATGGGAATGTTGGGAAGATACCAGAGTAATCCAGGTATGGACCACTGCAAAGCTGCAAAGAATGTGATGAGGTACCTTTGAGGAACAAAGGGATACATGCTTATGTATATACGGACAGACAACTTGGAAGTAGTTGGTTACTCGGACTCATATTTTGCTGGCTACATTGATTCTCGTAAATCAACATCAGAATATATTTTTATGTTTGCTAGCGGAGCTGTATCTTGGAGGAGTGCAAAACAGACTTTGGTTGCCACTTCCACTATGGAGGCAGAGTTCGTTTCCTGTTTTGAGGCCACCTCACATGGTGTGTGGTTGAAAAGTTTCATATCAGGGCTTAGAGTTATGGATTCCATTGCTAGGCCATTAAGAATATTTTGCGACATTTCAGCTGCAATTTTTATGGCTAAGAACCACAAAAGTGGTAGACGAAGCAAGCACATCGACATCAAGTATTTAGCCATCAGAGAACGTGTTAAAGAAAAGAAAGTGGTCATAGAACATGTATGCACTGGATTGATGATAGCTGATTCTTTAACTAAAGGCATGCCACTAATGAGTTAAAAAGATCATGTATCTAGAATGGGCATTGGTCCAATTATATAATAATTTTTTTATATAGAAGAATTTGTGAGACTTTTATTCATTTATAATGTTTTTCTCAATACAGTTGTATACATTCAGTTATTGTGAGAAAACAATTACGTTTGACCTGGAGTAAACATAAGGTTTATTCATTAAGTTATTTGATCACATATGGATTGATGAAATACATTGTGATACACGGAAGATAATACTCACTCTAAGAGGACTTATCGCTGTGATTCATGTGTTTTATTTCAGTATGAAGTTTATGTGGGTTTGGGTTAATAATTTATTTGATGAAATATTTGGATCAAGTGGGAGAATGTTATAATATATTTACATATTATAATTTATTATTCTAAATATGATCCCAATATTGTATTCCCAATATTTCATATTTATTGCCCAATTTATTACCCGCGTGTATTACGTGATATTTCCCCGTTAATATGTTACCATAACGGTCTTGATGGAAGATACCGGTAACGTAATAAATGGAATAAAAATGTCAGGTCATCTAGTTCAAACCCTAATCACTACAGAAAATCACACCATCAGGTTTGAAGGGTATTGACTAGTAGAACAGGACGTACATATATGGTGTTCCCCATATTGCAGATCAATCATGCTACGAAGGTTTTGAGTCATCTACTTTTGCAAATTTCATCAATGGCCGGAGGTATGTTGATCTTTACGTTTCCGCAATTCAATCCCGAATTATGTATGAATTTATCTATTATTGATAAATTGGGATCGCTAAGTTTCAAGTTTATATTTAGTCTAACAGTGGGTCCTTCTAGAGCTACATCAATTACTTCAATCATTGACGAATCTCCAAAACATGATCATCTTTTGTTGACCATGCTTCTAATGGAATAACTTGATTTTGTGACATAATATCTTCTGTAATTCCCGATATTGTCAAGGATAAAGTGAGATTCTACAAGGAACGGAAAATTTGCCTATGATACAAGCCAAGTAAAATAAAAGCAGAATTTGTGACAAATATGTCATCCCACATGCACAGCCCTTCCTTGGCCTTAGAATAGGAACCGTCTGTTAGCCAATAAATTCCTTTTTATTTTTTTATTCATATCATGTAAAATTTTAGAAAAGCATAATTTTGATGCACAGGTTTCACATGTATGGTAAGTGCAGAGCATACTACTAGGATTGATCAAAACATTTATAGTTTTAAAGAATCATACCAAGTAGAAAGGAAGAGGGGAGAAAGGTTCTAGGAATTCATAACAAATCATACAATATTATTTCTGGAGAGGGTGCGTTCTACCCCCTAATGCATACATTTGCTGCCTTTTATAAACATAAAATAACAAGCTAGAATTTTTCAATAAAAGCCAATTATTTGCACTAGTCAAGCTTTCTGCTGACAAACTGACTTCTTCACTCATTATCCAGATTTTTTCACTTCTGTTACAATGCCACGGTACCATGGATAGTACGCTACAATACCAAATAGTATATGAACAGTGCTAAACAGTACGTGAATGGTATGTTACAATACTTTGGGTCAAATTTCTCGTCTCATTCACGTGATTCATCTGCTTCTTTTGTTTTTATCTTGAATAGGATTCTAGGAGAATCTTCTTTTCCTTCACTCATCACACCTATAGACAGGCTCTTCAGTGCTATCATTCAAGTCATCCGAGTCTTCTCCAAACTTCTGCCTTCAATATTCCTTGAGCATTCTTTCAATTTCTAGAGTTTCAAGATATTATCATCTAGAAGCTAGTATAAACTAGACGGAATGTCAGGAGAATTGGGAGTGTTTTTTTCTTAATACTGTTGTTTGAGTGCTTTGAGGAGCTTTTCTAACTCTTCAATAATTGGAGCAACTTCTACATCTAATTCAACCAGCCTTTATCTTTTGGATTACTGATGAGAACTTGTCGAAGTATCGGTAGAACTTGCTAGAATACCATATTAGGGTAGATACCCAAGCTGGAGGGATAGACTTTCTCTGTCAAGACTTACATTGAGTGCAAACTGTAATTCACTATAGTAAAAAAGATCTTGTGATAGTAGTTCCCCTCATGGATCTTGCAATGATGAAGCCGAATCCTATGAATTTGTTGGTGATTTAGAAACGTCCGATACATCCATTCCATAATATCTTTTTAGGTAAGCATCGATCGTTAGACTGGTTGCACAATAGTCATCTTTGTAATCCCAAGGAATGGGATCATCTTTTGTTAGCCATGCTTATGGCGGAATAATAAGATTTCATTGGCATAATATCCTCTATAATTCCCAATACTGTCGAGGATAAGTTGAGATTCTACAAGGAAGTGTTATAAAAATCTCATTTCGAATAAGTTGGGATTTATATGTAGATACTCCAATATCTACCGAAGTTTTGCATGTCTCCACTAGTTCGGAGAAATACCCATGGTCTAAAAAAGAGGACAACGGTGTAAAGTTCTGGGTCAAGCCAACATGCTCAGAGTTGGGCTTGGAAAATGTTTTTTCATGTGCCTAATGATTTGAGCCAACTAAGCATTTCCCCAAAAAATTCATACTTGGCTGTTGAAAACTCAATGGCAATGGTATAAAGATTAAATAAATACCAATAAAACCATTTGAGTTTTTCTGGAAATTCCTCTTCTTGGAAGAAAGTGAGAGGATGAAAAAATAGATATTTTGGGTGTAATCCATCCGGCCTAAGGAGAAGACCACCATATTCACTAAAAATCTTAAAATGATATCTTCTAAGATTTTAAATAAGAACATTGTCTTGGATAAGTTCAAGGAATAGAAAGGCTATTTGAGCTTGATTTCTTAGGTCTTAAAATCGCCTCTTGAATTTCTTACCACATATATATTTATGGACATGATAGCTATAAATTCTTTTGATCTAAACATAAAATCAGCAAATAAATTCTTTTTTCCCACAATATGTTTGGTTTCAAAGTAATACTTTGAATACCATTTTGCCCACCTAAGAAGTTGTGGATAAGGAATTTGCTTGTGTTTGAACTTCAACATTCAAGAGGATGAGGACATGTCCATTTTTACATGGAAATGATGTCCTATGAGATGAAATTTAAACTTCTTGATGCAATATTTTACCACCAAGATTTCTTTGAACGTGAAGTGATAATGCTTATCCGTTTGCATTAATTTTCCACTCTTATGTCCACAAACTCGTCGCTTTCCATCTATTTCTTCAAATAAAAAAGGCATCCTAGTATTTATCATTGGCATTTGTCTGCCATATCTTTATTTCCATAAAAGGGATTTGCAAATGAGGAAGATGATGTAGCATTTCTTTAAGCCTGCATACAGACTTAGGACACGCATGGTAACATTTCCACTCCAGGGAACAATTTCTTTTTAGAAATAGTTCTTTTCTATTTATACTCTTGGAACAATTTCTGAGCAAAATAACATGTTTGGTAATTTATATTCTCAGAATAGAAAAAGAATATAAATACGTTTTGTACGATTCATAAATTTTTGTATTTATTTATTTTTTCTTCTTGCTCACAGACTGCCAAACGACAACCATCGCTGACGGTCGGTGGTCGTGTAGTGGCGGGAGGCGAGAGGCGGGCGACGACGACAGTCGCCTGTTGGGCAGTGGCGAGTGGTGGGCTATGGACGATGGTCGTGTGGTGGCGAGAGGCGGCCGACAGCAATCGGCCGGCAGTGGCTAGCGGTTGGCGAGCGGCTGACGGTGGCCGCGGCAATGAAGAAGCACAAAAGAAAAATAGAAAAGAAACAAATAGTTTATTTCTAGAAATTGTTCTCGGGAACAAGAAGTAACTTTTTTTTTTTGTTTATATTCCAAATCTATTCCCCGACTACTTTTTTTTTATTCCGGGAAATAGAAAAATAAGTTGGCTTTACCAAATAGATTTCTGTTCTTTTTTTGTTCCGGAGAACAAAAAAATAGAAATTAGGAGAAACAGAAACGTTACCATGCAGACCTTTAGTCTGTTGTGATCCCCATGAAGTAAGCTAACTCTGTGATTTTTGGGATAAAATTCCAGATATAATTTATAATCCCAAGGAATTGTTGAACCTACTTGGGAAGAGATTTTCATTAGGAAATTTTTGTAACTCCTCCACAATATGAGGACCATGATAGCAAGTTCTATCTTTAAGATGCATCCCAACAAATTCAATTTCTTTCTGGGTAATAATCATCTTCTTTTGAAATAGCATGATGCCATGCTTTCACATTAAGTTTGCGAATTGGATTAATAATTTACAATGAGAATCATCGGCTGGATTGTAGAGGAGGATATCGTAAATGTAAATTTGAGCATTAGTCAAGATGGGTTGGAAAATTCTGCACATAATCTTCTGGAATATTAAATAATATTTATAGACTACTCAAGCCACATATCATATTATATGTAAATCACAAGACTTTAAGTTCTCTTAACCTTCTAGAGACTTGTTCCAAACGGTAAAATATTTGACTAACTCTAGAATTTTATATACATACTCATTCAATAGAGTTCGCTCCCTTGCTCCCTTGAAAATAAACTATGGCAAAGGTTTTCATCATGTGGCATAAATGACAAACAAATCATTATAATATAACAATTATGTACATCGCAATACGATACTAGCAATGTTTGCACATAATATCAACTAGCCGGGTTGAAAATGAAAATCCATTTTTCTATTTATCATGATTTTCAAACCTATTCATGAAGCAATCATCATTCAATAGTACCTTTGTGAATTCATAAATTATTGGGATAAATTATCATAATAAATTAAAAGTTGCTCCTGCTACTCAGCCTAGAGCCTTGAGCATTGTACAAGGACGTGCTGTAGGAGTAACCCATTACCTTCTTGGTGGAATTGCCACAACATGGGTTTTCTTCTTAGCAAGAATTATTGCAGTAGGATAATGGCTAGGAGGATTTAAAAGGCATCATGACATTAAGATTTACAAGGTTTAGCCAAGGCTTAGCTCAGCTAGTTAGAAAACCAATAATTATTTCCCAAATTGTGACTTTGGCCAACCTTCCATTAGGTTCTCGATAAATTGAAAGAGTTCAAAGACGCAAAAAAAAAAAAAAAACAGCTATATCTAACAAAATCTCTTCCTTTTAATAAACCTTGAACATGCAATTCTAGGTTCACTATTTTCTCGGTTCTTAGTAAAAATAAATCAACAATTAGTCAATTTTATACTTAGTCTCAAAATTGACAACTTGGTCAAGTCTTACACTTAGTCTCCATATTAATGTCTTGGTCACTTTTTATACTTATCACATTTTTCCCATCCAAAAAGCTACCAAACCTCATGGAAGTAAGATGTGTTTGATCTACCAAGTCCTAAGATTTCTCTTACTTTAAACAAAGAATTAGACGTCTCAAAACTTTGACTACCTTCAAAGCAAAATAAATAAGAACAAAAGTTAATAGTCTCTCAATTTTTAAAGCAGCAAAACTAATTTGATAAAAAGGTAGAGAAGCCCATTAATCACCCCGTAAGCACTTGTAAAATGGAGTTAGGCTCTATAGCGATAGAAGCATTAGGTCTCTTTTTTTACTCGAAAGATTGGAGAGTGAAAATTGAAGGGGAAAGTGACGTGTGATTTCTTTTCTTTCTTTTGACACTTGAAAATTGTGTGGTAGATTTATAAGATCAAGAAAAATTGTGTGGTAGATTTATAAGATCAAGAAGGGAAGTGTGCTTGGAAGACTACATAAGAGTTATAAGGGGACAAGAACAATTAACCAAGGTTAAAAACAATGATGACATTGGGGTTAAAATACTAGGTGGAAAATGGACAAACGGGTGTTCAATTTAAAAGGTATTTGATAAGTTACTAATGTATCTTGTAATTCAGTAAATAAACAAGGAAATTAGTGTCCAGTTTAAACACCAATAATTCTGAAAAATTATATTGAACTCACTAAAATTATCTACAAAAGCTATCCATCATAAAGAAAATCTCGACTCAATAAACATTGAATTTTGAAAATTATCTAATACGTATTTCAAAGGATATCAGTCCCTGTCAACAATTATTATGGTTGAAAGTTAATCACTGTTACTCTACACAATGTATATATCAATATCTATCAATCTAATCTTAATGCTTCGCAATCTGTGAACACGAAAATCATCCTTCTAACTTTCTGCACATCACAAAATTAGTATTACCCTGAGATTTCATATGTGCCATCCAGAATTCTAAGTTAATTGATAATTAATTTTATATCCTAAAAATTATTAATGAACATAAAAAATTTCACATGTCACATATTTAAGGATTGTGTATACATGTCCATCAATCAAACATATCCTCGATTGATCATCATTGATATTACAATATCTTGTTACTTCTTCTTCTTCTTTTTAACAGAATATCTTGTTACTTTAAAAAGAATATTTTAAATGTTAGAAATATTTTATGTACTTTTTCATCATGAAATACATAAAAATTATATCCGCATATTCATATCTTCATATACCTTCGTATACGAGGAAATTGCAAGTGCACTCAAGCGCACACATGAAGCACACATCTAATCTCGTGTCATTTTCTTTTTCAATTGCTATTTGTCGTGACCTCTCTTTTCTATTCGAATGAGGAAAAGATGTAAGTTTAGGTGTGCTGCATAGGCGAGCCAACGACTCTTGATTAGGTGCATGCTTTTCCAAACTCATACTTCACACAACTTTGATTTCATTTGCATTTTCTAAGATCGCCACTAACCATTTGGGAGTTAGCTAGAAACCAATTGAAATGTGGGAGCGTCATCTCAATTCCTATAGAACCAAAGAGTCTAAGCATGTGGGCTTAATTACGCTAATGTTACAATTAGTGCCATTTTAGTATCTCTAACTTAGAAGGTTGTGTAATCTAAGTGGTCACACATTCTTGATTATCAATTATGAACCTAAAGATCTCGAGCTGCTATATGATCATGCAAATGTTTTTCTAGAGTTATTTTTATCAAAGTCTAAACTAGATCTAGCCTAACCTAGAAAACAAATTAACACACAATTTATTGAAAAGCGGTGTGGTAATTAACACTCAAGTAATTGAAACCAACTAGGTAATGGTATGGAAGGTAATAATCCGATGCGAGTCGGGTAAAGAATATACATAGCCTTGTCATAAACCTCAAGACATAATCCCTCGGAAGCTTGGATACCTAACTATGGTGAGCTTGAATCTAAACAAATTATGATGGTAGACTGATCTAAGCCATCCTAATTATCTATTTAGAAAGTGATCTTAAGTCTAATTTGATTTTATTGAACGGAAACTAAACTAAATAGTTAAAAAGAACCTAATTTCAATAACTAATTGGCCTAATTAAACTAACTAGCCTATTCGACCAAAAAAAAAGAAGAAGCCTAAACTAGCTATGTTAAGCCGAGTGTCACCGTGGGCCACCATGGACCGCCGATCTCGGCCTTCGGTCTTCAAGGAGTTTGTAATTACCAACCTCATTGGTTTTAAACATTCGTCTTGTCTGATAGTCACGTCATGCATATAATCAAAGCAGTCAATTAGCAAGTTCATCAATCAACTGCAAATAAAGTCCGTCTCGAGAATTTGATCCTAGCCATGCCATTCTATCGGCCCAGCGGCTCCCTGATCAAACTAGAGCCTAGTTAATTATGGTTAATGATCATTAACCCCCATTTGCGTTTACAAGATAATAGGCTAACATTAAGTTCTAACTACCTTCTTCCTCTACTCGCCAAAAGGCATGCATTGAAGTCCTAACATTAATTTAGGCATTCGCATGCAAAGTCAACTTAAACATCCAATTTAGACATACGAAACATTAAACAATCAAATAAGCAAGGGCACTACTTAGACTAAAAAGACAAGAAGCAGCTTTTTCCTAACCAAAATTCTTTTTTTTATCTTCGACTTTTTCGATTTTTTTAAATAAAAAATATTTTTATATCAAAGATGGACCTGGGCCGGGCCCCTAAACCCAGACCAGGCCCAAACCCAGGTCTATCCGAGCCGGGCTGTGACGTGGATTGGGCTCTCATATAAAGCCTGGACTAGACCTAAGCCCAAACCACGTTCCGTCTAGCCCAATCCCTAGGTCCACCTCTAATTCGACCAGACCAAGTCCAAACTTACTAAGGCCTAGACCAGCCCACAGTCGGCCACGAACCCAGGCCCGTGACCGGCCTCCTCCTCCGCCGAGCAGGTCCAGCTTCGTCCCGTCGCCGCCGAACCCCCCAAGATTCAGGCGTCACTCCCCCCCTCTCGGCGACCGATTCTGGGCGCAGTTCGTTACCCGAGAGCCGGTCACCGACCAACAATTCAGACCGACGCCAAGCACTACTAAACATATCCAGGGCATTGAACACGAAGCTTTGAAATAGAGGAACCATAGCAATGAGATGCGACGAAAACTTGCTTAAAGAACAACATGTGCCCGAAACCCAGAATCAGAGAGGTTTAAACATTTCATCAAACATGTCAGGGGCATCGCTCGAGTGGGAACATAGATTCACTAAGGACTCGAGTTCGCATCCGGGCTTAAGCATAACCAACCATCAACAAATCAGATGAACGAGGGAGGACCCGCTCGATCTCAGCAAGCGTAAGAACAGGGAATGGCGAGTCTCGGCCTAATCCAGACAAAACAGGGCAAATCAGGGTATCCGGCCTTACCTTGTTGGAGAGAGGTAGCCGGTTGAGGTCACTTGGAGGATCGGCACGTGAAGAGGTCCGAAGAACGTCTCGGACAAGACCGGGCAGCGGTAGCGGGGTTGTCACTGGGAACCCGTCACTTGGAGACCTTCCGAAGCGTAACAGGGCCGCCGGTGACAGAGCGTGCCGAGAAAGCGAGGTAGTGGCCGTAGCAATTGATGGCCGGAGAGATGGAAGAACTGAAGCGATTGCTCGGGCCTCTCTCTGGAGAAGAAAAACTGATTCCCTCTCCCTCGAGCTCTCTCTCTCTCTCTCTCTCTCTCTCTGGAACGACAGCACCTCCTCTCTCCACTTCGTGACGTTTTCGTTGTCTCTCTCGTACGCACTGAAGATCAAAACAGGTATCACGAGAAACCTTCGGCTATGGTGGAGTTGTGAGGACGATAGATGGTGAATAAAGATTAAAAAAACAAAAGAACTCTAGAAACCTCTCTTCCTTTTCCTTTTCCTTTTCCCCCTTTTTCACTTTTTTTTTTTTTTGAAAGAATATCATAAAAAAACTCAAATGATTAAATTCTGTTAAATTTTATTATAAAATTACTTAATTAAATAAGACATGAGAGTTGACGAGTGTATTAATTCGAAATTTTACATTATTTATTCTAGGTAAAATCCAATTTAATAAATAATTAATAGATAGTGATTTTGAGTTTTTTATGATTAAAAAATTATTTTGTGAAGTTCCATTTCAGAGTTTTTATTGTCAAAAAAAAATAATTTAAGACAACTTTATATATGTAAATTTGAGATTTTCGGTAATAATAATTAATTTTTTTAAAACTTTTCATTCCAATCCCTCGACGCCGAGCCGCCTCGTGGTCCACGCCGAGACAAATCTGTCACCTTCCGCTCTACAGAAGTCATTGGAGAGAAAATATCTCGCCCGCTCGGCACCTTCCAGAAGCTCTCGTGCGTGGGCCTGTCCCACGTGCGAGCGTTCACTCGCTCGGTCGAAAGGAGAACAGAAATGGAGAAAGGGAGCTGGGCTTCTCATGGTTTGTGGGCTGGTCAATGGCCCACGTATGTAATGAAGCCCTGATGACCAGAGCAGCGGATTCATGGGCCTTGTTTGCTGAAGGGCCTCGTTTTATGAATTGGGCTACATGCACTAGTCATCCAGGCTTCCAGTTAGGGGTGAGCATGGTCCGGGTTGGTCTGGGCCCCCCCTAACCCTAGGACCAACCCGTACAGTGTCGGTCCTCTATTTTTAGGACCGAGGACCGACCCTATTGAGCTTGGGACCAAAGACCGGACCAACCCAATGGGTTCAGTCCAATTTCAGGGTCAACCCGGGACCGATCGATAATTTTTTTTGTCTTGTTTTTTATACTCCCTAAAAAAGCAAACCTACAAATTCAAATTACACATTCATCGACAATGCGGCATTGTGCAACTAAACTATAAATACCAATACATATTTAGCAAATTTAAGATGACACAATAATAGAAATTTTGTACCTGCTAACCGCTCATCGAGATATGGGACAAGATGGAAAGTTCTTGTAATCATCTATCTTTAATATTCATAACACCATATGCAAAAGCGTTTTCCTGCATTTAATCATGTAGAGTCCACTCAACCAAAAAATGAGCTTCACACCACTTGATTAGCATTTGATCATGTAGAGTCCACTCAACCAAAAAATGAGCTTCACACCACTTGACTAGCATTTGATCATGTAGAGTCCACTCAACCAAAAAATGAGCTTCACACCACTTGACTAGCAAATCACCGTAACAACTGCAGTACTACTCTACTCTTCAAAAACTTCTACTATTTGACACAAATTGAAAATTAAAGTGCAGCTGAAATTCATTAGTAAAATACAATTAAACCATAAAAAGTTCAAAATACTTAATATAAACCATGAATATATAACTTCACATCTTATTAATTCACTTGAACTTCTAAACACGTGAAAACAAATAAACGACACATAATTAATACTCAACAAAAGTTTTAAATTGAAATTAATATTAGTGCTATTGATAGAACATCTCACCATAACTCTTAGGTTTTATAACAGACATTTTACTTAGGTTTGAATATATAAAAGAATTATAAATAATATAATGTAATATAATATATATATACAAGGTTGGTCCAGGGTTGGACCGACCCAAAACTCTTAGGACCGAGGACCAACCCGCACAGTGTCGGTCCTGAAATTTCAGGACCGAGGACCGACCCAGTCCTCTTGGGAACCGGACCAGGACCGGCAGGGTTAGGCCGGTCCAGGGTCGGTCCAGGGTCGACCCTAGACCGCTGCTCACCCCTACTTCCAGTATATATATATATGCCTTATTTATTTATTTAACCTTTTTTTATATATTATAAAAAATGATGGCTTAAGGGATTGACAAAATCAGATGTCAACACTATTAGCATCCCTCTCGACATCGATTCTCAACATTATTCGTCTCGTTCTATTGTAACATCAGCAACAATGTCAATAACCATGTTAGTTTATCATCACGTAGCCTCCGCATGTTATTGTATTGTTGTAGATTATGCCATGTCTATAGTCGCGTCGGCTTGTTATCATGTAGTCTACTTGCATTAAACTCAAATAGTTATCTACCATGTCATGTATGATTTATTTACATATTTATTCCCTATATATATCTTATAAAAAAAATGACTTACGGGATTGACAAAATCAGGTGTCAACACTATTAGCATCCCTCTCGACGTCGATTATCAACATTGTTCGTCTCGTTTAATGGTAACATCAACAACCATGTCAATAACCATGTTAACTTATTATCGCGTAGCCTCCACATGTTTGCTTATTTTTATAGATTCAGCCACATCTATAATCGCATTGTCTTGTTATTGTGTGGCCTACCCATGTTGAACTCAAACAGTTATCTACCATGTCAGCAGGCGTGTTAACAACCATGTTGACAATTTATTCTTTACCAGACCAGTTATCTACCACCGGTCAATCAAACTCCTTATGCCTTTACTAAGGCACATCCACTCAGTTGTTCCGTTCTCTTTGGACACTTTCTACAAATTTTAATTGAATTCTTATGAGTAACCTTGAACATTTGAGGGGATGATAGAGGTATATATCTAGAAGATCCTTCGCATATCCCTTAATTCTCAAAATTTCTCAGGGTTGTATGTGCATTTCCCTTAATTATGCATATTCATAATTGACATTACAATATTTTGTTATTTTAAATGGTCATATTATAAAGCTCGTATAAATACATCATGAGCTCTTCATACGCAAATTATACGTTTCTCTCTTCCACGTATTCTTATTAACAATCATTTACATCATCAAATGTGAGAGTGAATGCCATGGTCATTTCGAAAGCTCATCTTAAGGAGGAGGAAGACAACTATGGTACAACTGTTTTTAAAGTAAAAGATGCTATAATGGAATTGTTTCTTATGGGTAAGCTAAAGCTGAATTTCCATCACTAATAACGTGGGCTGGCCAATCCCACTCCAAGCCACGACAACTGGGCAATCATTCCTCAGCACTAGACAGCTAACAGCAAAACACAACAGCATAACAATACAAGAATATATACCCAATCACCTAATGCTACGTAACAAAGAGTTAATACCACAAAAAATTTCAAATCGTTCTCACTATAACGCTTACATTTTTTTTCAAAAAAATTCCAAATAAAAATCTGAAATATTCTCATTTTTTTTAAAATAAAGGTATAAAGTGAAACTTATTTCAAATAAGAACCTGAATTTGATCTTGTTTTAAATAAGAGCCCGATGTGGCTATATCAGTCTGAAAGAAGGGCTTAAACTCACTATTTAGTTAATGGCAATTTCTTCTTTTAAGTTTTTAAAATTTGTTCCTTCTTTTTCTAGTTTTTTTCTTCCAAAAAAACTTTAAAAAAAGAAAAAAGAAGATGAAAACACACGAGAGGGAGGCTCTTTCCTACCTATGGTTGCCACCCCATCGCTGGTGGAACGGCGGTGATAACCGGTAGGGTTGTTGGCACCTGGGCAAGGGCTAGCGACTCTCACCGACTAGAGGCGAGGCCTTGCTGGCCCTCGCAAGAAACAAGAGAGGGTGACAACCCTCTCCAAAATCTAGGCGAGGGTCACATGCCTTGCCCCAGTTTGGGCAAGGGCCGCTAAGCAAGCGCAAGGGTCCTTTGCCCTCACCTCGATGATCCTCACTGACTAGAGGCGAGGGTCTGCTGGCCCTCATCAGAGACAGGAGGAAGGCTCCCTCTTGTGCATCTTCTTCTTTTTAATCAAATTTAATTTAAATTAAAATTATTTTTAGACGAAAATATCCCTGATTGTTCGGAATTTTTTGGCGGCCGGTGAGGCTAAGCCCTTATTGAATTAGTCATAATCACTTTGAGCCTTTCTTTGAAATTGATATGACCACTTTAAGTCCTTATTTAAAACAATGTCCATTTTAAGCTCTTATTTGAGAAAATGAAAGCACGTTGGACTTTTATTTGGTTCCATTTTTTTTTTGTGCCACTATAAATCCTAATGACAAAAACACCACACTTTTTTTTATGTCATAATTTTTTTTGAATTTATACTAGTGTGATAAAAAATACCCTAAATAGAACTGAAATAGATGGCATATACGTTACACATGTATAAGTTTAGAGTTTTTTAGCGACACAAAAAAAGTTGGGAGTATTTGAGTCATAGTTGGTACAGTTTAGGGTTTTGAGTGATATAAAATAAATTAAAAGTATTTGTGCCACGATGGACATAATTTGGGATTTTTGTGGTATTTGCCCACGTAACAAGAGAACAGTGCAGCCACCAAACTCAAATAATCTAAAGCTGCACATGTCATTTATGACAAAGAGTCGACGATTGAGGAGAGTTGCATCTTGTAATTCAATTTCCTACGGCCTTCGAAGGAGAAAATATTAGGTACACAAGATGTATCAACTCAACAAATTACTAATCCACTCATCGAGTGACATGTATCTCTCATGGGCCCAATGTCAGATCTTTCTCCTTTGTCTCTCTCCTCTCACAGACTCGCACATCCATTTCTCTTCTTCTTATAGATGTATGAGTTTGGATTTTTTTCGTGATATTAACCCTAATAATAATGAAGGGGTACGAGAGGTTGTTTATCAAAGAAAACCAGCTATGCTTCTCGCCTATTGGGTTGGGCTCTAATTCACTTGGGCCGTGCACGAGCCTTACTCCGCCGTTCCTAGTCCAATCCCACGCGAGTCCTCAACCTCACCGTGAACCGCCAAATCCCCATCAGTACCTTCGCGAAAGGAGACAGAGGTTGGATAAGCGTTCAACAGTTCACCAGCTCTTCGCATATGCCGCTCGAGGTCGCGCTCTTTTCAAGTGGGTGAGCTCTTCTTCATCTCTAATTCTAACTTTTGAGACCACTCATGAACTGGTAGTATGCTTCCGTCCCGTTCATCGAAGGGATTTGGAGTAGCAACTCTGAAAACCGCTTGATGTAGTCGCGCACACCACCCTTTTGCTCGAGACGCTTCAGTTCATCACGAGCTTCTTCCTCCGCATAAGCGGGATAGTAGTTCCGTTGGAACTCCTCGACGAATCTACCCTAGGTCGAGATAGGATCCCCACACCTATCATCCGACCGATGACACCACCACAACAACGCATTATTGGCTAAGTACATAGATGCAGTGTTTACCATGATTAGTTGTTGTTGATCCCTATGGCTTGGAAGTACTGCTCCATATACCAGAGGAAATTGTCCACATCTTTGGCCACCCGCGAGCCTCGAAATTCCTTTGGCTTGGGTGCGTCCGTTCGTGGACCTTGCACGGTGATCACCCCGTTCACGCGTGCTGCTTCCGATTCGGCAAGCTTCCCCTTTAGTTCGGCTATCTTTGCGCGCATAGCCGCCATCATGGCCTCCAGGGATTCCATCCCTTTGTGCGAGTTCTTCACTTAGGGTCCTCAGCAACTCGTGTCGGAGCTCTCCCATGCCGGTCTTGAGCTCTTGCACCTCAGCTACAAGCTCCTCCCTTCCGGCGTCTACTCCATCCACGGTCTGGGTTAGGTCATCGACCGATCCTTGGACATCGGTAATGAACAACTCTAGCTTCGTCATTCGATGCACAAGGTCCCTCGTTGGATCTCTCGAACTCGAACCATCACGGCTCTTCTTTCCCGCGTTCCTTTTACCCGTGCGGCCTTAGGATTTCTCCCAAGCAGCCTTTCACACACTCGACTCGCAAGGATCTTTAGAGAGAGAAACTCTAGAGAGAAGCTCTGAATTGTATTACTTTTGAATGAAATGAGTACAATGAGGGGGAAGAGACCCCTATATATACAAATACAAGGCAAACCATATCCGTAGATCTCTTCTCGATCTAACGGTGGAGATTGCATATCCCCAACTACCCGCATTTATTACATACGAATACAATTACCATATCGCCCGCTCTTAGGAGTATTCTAGAAGACTCGAGAAAACCCTAGGACTTCGAGGATACAAGTCGAGGGTTGCTTGATCCATGGATGTGTCACGGCCGTCCCTTAGAACCCTCTTGAATCAGCCTTCTTTCGGGCCGTGACACATACGTGTCGCTCAATGAATAGGTTTCCAATTATTGTACCGGCACAACTAGTGCATCCAATATTTTCTCCCTTCAAAGTGGCCATTGAGAACGAAGGGCACTAATTCAGCTACAGGATGTATGGAAAGAGTAATCTGATCAATCATGCAACAACTCGTTATTAGCTTTCCAAACATAATAGATGCATCCATTCAAAGCAAGCTTGAGAAGAGTAGCACCTGAAACTTGCACCTTGGGTGGCCTGATTTGACCATGCAAGTTCGTTGTCCCCCGCTGCCAGGAAGATCTGTTGATGCCACAAAGTAGCAATAATTTCCTCCAAGAAAAGTAGATGATCTCGATATTCATTTTGCTGCATAAATGGCAAACCAAAAGGAGAATTTGGAGAGGATTTCCAGCCAGTAATCTTTTCTAAATTAGGCAGCTTACTTGAGATTTTTTGTTTTTTTTTTTTATCTAAACTTACTTAAGAATTAGCCATCCCGCCTATTAGGGCAAATTTAGGGAAATTGGATGAAACCAGGTAAGTCCACGCCAATTAACTTTTAACATAACATTCCTCACAAGCTTCCACATATTCAAAGATGTCAACGTCACTTTAATCGTGTAGTATGAAAACATAAGCATAACATGAATACAACTACTCCAATCATGGCTGGATATGTTTAATAATTGTGTCAAACCGTTTGGCCACGAACACAACATGCCTTGTAAAAGGAGGTTACATGACATCTTGATTAACATGATTATCAAATGTATCATCGTGTCAAGTGTCAGTATAATACGACATATAAAGATATGTTGATTGGGTACACGATTAATGAAAATTAATGAATGATAAATTCATCACAAATGTATTAGTTTAAAGTTTGTGGTAATCAAAATTTAATTTTAAATAAATTTATTATAAATATATCAGTTTAGATTTTTTCGTGGTATTAATCCTAATAATATTAAGGGGTACGAGAGGTTGTTTATCAAAGAAAACAGCTATGCTTCTCGCCTACTGGGTTGGGCTCTGATTCACCTGGGCCGTGCACGAGCTTTACTCCACCGTTCCTAGTCCAATCTCTCGCGAGTTCTTAACCTTGCCCTGAACCGCCAAATCTCCATCAGTCCCTTCGCAAAAGGAGACGGGGGTTTCTTTTTTTCACAAAAGGAGACAGAGGATAAGCGTTCAGCAGTCCGTCAGCTCTTCGCATATGCCGCTCGAGGTCGCGCTCTTTTTAAGTGGGTGAGCTCTTCTTCATCTCTAATCCTAACTTTTGCGCCGAGTTCTGAGTTCTCCTCGCCTCCTTGTTCACGGAGACACGCTTTGGTAGTCGTTCCCCACCCGCAATTTGGTCCCTGACCTCCGAAGTGTGGAGGGTTTAGTGAAATATGCGCTTCTGCTGTTGAGAGTTTATAAGGTAAGCATCAAGCTATGGACTTGGTAGTGCCTGCCAAGCATACCCATGATGGGTTTTGCTCTTTTCACCAGTTTCCTAGAGAAAGTAGAAGGGATAGTGGTTCCAAATGGAGTGTTAGGGCGAGTTCTGATTCGAACTTCGGCAGAGTGAAGGCATTTGGCGACGGCAGGGCGCGCTTGATTGTGTTGTCTGTTGATGGTGTTGGGAGCAGAGGTTTCGGGGTTTCCGAGGGATGTAGAAGACAGAGGCTGGATTGTGTTTTCGCCGTTTCGAGGGTCGAAATGTTGGATTCTAATGGGAGATCCTCGATTCTGGCGAAAACCCCTCGTGGGTATATAAATGGGAGGAGTTCCTCACTGGTCACTTCGTCTTCTTCCCTCGAGGAATTCGAGAGCAACAATCATCTCCGCCGGCTGGTCCGGAACGGCGAACTGGAAGAAGGGTTCAAGTTTCTCGAGAACATGGTTTATCGTGGGGATATTCCCGATGTCATTGCTTGCACCAGCCTGATTCGGGGGTTTTGTAAGCTTGGTAAGACTAGGAAGGCGACTCGTGTGATGGAAATTCTAGAGGAATCGGGGGCTGTTCCAGATGTCATCACGTACAATGTATTGATCAGTGGATACTGCAAGGCAGGGGAGATTGACAATGCTTTGCAGGTTTTGGAACGAATGAGTGTTGCTCCGGACGTCGTCACGTATAATACTATATTGAGGACCTTGTGTGACAGTGGGAAACTGAAACAAGCAATGCAAGTTCTAGACTTGCAACTGCAGAAGGGGTGTTATCCTGATGTAATTACGTACACCATATTGATTGAAGCTACTTGTAAGGAATGTGGGGTTGCGCAAGCAATGAAGCTCTTAGATGAAATGAGGATCAAAGGATGCAAGCCTGATGTTGTTACATATAATGTACTTATCAATGGGATATGCAAGGAGGGACGGTTGGATGAGGCAATCAAATTTTTGAATAACATGCCTTCCTACAATTGCCAACCTAATGTCATAACTCATAATATCATCTTGCGCAGCATGTGCAGCACTGGGAGGTGGATGGATGCGGAGAGGCTTTTGGCCGATATGCTTCGAAAAGGTTGTTCTCCTAGTGTTGTTACTTTCAATATTCTGATAAATTTCTTGTGCCGAAAGGGTTTGTTGGGTCGAGCAATTGACGTTTTGGAGAAGATGCCTAATCATGGTTGCACTCCAAATTCATTGAGTTATAATCCTTTGCTTCATGGGTTCTGTAAGGAGAAGAAGATGAAAAGGGCAATTGAATACTTGGATATAATGGTGACCCGGGGCTGTTACCCTGATATTGTTACTTATAACACTCTGCTCACGGCATTATGTAAGGATGGGAAAGTTGATATCGCAGTTGAGATACTTAATCAGCTGAGCAGTAAAGGTTGCTCGCCTGTTCTGATCACCTACAATACAGTCATTGATGGGTTGTCGAAGGTGGGTAAAACTGACCGTGCTATTGAGCTTTTGGATGAGATGCGCGAAAAGGGTCTTAGACCTGATATTATCACCTATTCCTCACTCATAGGAGGTCTTAGCAGAGAAGGGAAAGTTGATGAAGCAATCAGGTTCTTTCATGAATTGGAAACACTTGGTGTGAAACCTAATGCTATTACGTACAACTCTATCATGCTGGGACTTTGTAAGACTAGGCAAACTGACCGGGCAATCGACCTCTTGGATTATATGGTCTCCAGAAAGTGTAAACCAACTGAAGCTACCTACACCATTCTCATTGAGGGCATAGCTCATGAAGGGTTTGCCAAGGAGGCGCTTCAGTTACTCAATGAGCTTTGTACCAGAGGAGTCGTTAAAAGGAGTTCTGCTGAACGGGTAGCTGTCAAGATGTAGCCTAAAACGCACAAGTATATGGTCATTAGAGAGTTCTGGTTCTCTGTTTCCTGATTTCTGGAATTTTTGGGGCACACTGTCTCTCGGGAGTCTGAATGTGTAGCCTTTTTTTCACTTATCACATGAGGGAGGTTGAAAACATATATTGCCTTCTAAAGCAGGATCCAGTATAACATTACAGGGCGGTATCAGTACACTGAGTGCACCTTTGTTCTTTGAGCTATCCATGGTAAAAGTAGGTCATGTTGTTCCTTTTGTAGCAAGTTGCAGATGATCACTTTACGAAATTGCTCCCATCTGTGTTGTAATGTTTGCCTTTGCTGTCGGTACTATAGTCCGGTAAGACAACAGATAGTCTTATTGTCCAATTCTGCTGATTAGTGATCGAGGAAGCTTTATCGCCTTCACACAGATCAAACAATTTCATCTAGTTACCTAATGTACTGTCAAATTTTGGTTATTTTACTCTCCACCAAATTGGAAGAAACTGACTTCAGCGCGGTGGGTTGTCTGGCCTATGTGTTCTACGTGATATTTGTGCATTTTTTTAGGCACGGATGCTTGTTTAGTTTGCTTAACTCGACACTCGATATGTTTTGATTGTTCTGTCTCCACGAGGCCTTCGTCTTCCATCATTTACCAACTGATTGGGTCATCTCCTGGCCAGAGAAGAATCATGCACACTGTTGTGCCCATATGTTTAGCCTTCCGTTAATTTAACCAACGAGGTATCTTCTTCTTTTTAACAGTAGAAGCACCTGGGTTGGTTCGTCTATATGTGATGTTTTGCCCTTGTTCTCGAATGGGCTTCTTTAGCCAAGATCTCTAGCATGTATCTATTGCTAGGCCTGCGGGGTTCTATAAATATCCCATATCGAGCTTCAAATTGAAGACTCTCTCGCCTTTTGATGGCACGAGGTGGACCCTTTTATTCAGCCTAATCCGAACGTTCTCCGTCTTTCGTGTCGTGTCGTCGTTTTCTGCTGCCTGCTGGTCGACTGCACACCGCGCTCGCTCATGTCAATTCGAGCCCGACATGGCCGTGGTCGACTTTCTGTCGCGCACCGCAAGTTACTGGTGTCATTCAGCAGCGTTGCGGTGCGCTCTTGCGCCATGCTGATCCGACTTTTTCATGATTAGCGTCTCGACCAATCAGAACAAGAGCCGCCCCCCAAGAATACAGTGCTCGGCTGGTTGCGCTAGAGTGGGAAAGGGACTGATCCCTGCCAAAGTGGATGAGCTTCGATGAGGGCCATTCAGAGTCACACGGCTAAAGCATTATCCTTCAATCTGGAACTTCCCTTTGCATATATATATAATTGAGAAAAAAGGGCAGGAGCGGAAGGCAAAGATGTGGTGGCCATTCCCAATCCAAGTGACCGAATGGTCCCGGATCTCATGCGTTATTCTTCATCCTTGCTTCCGAATGCTAATCATTGTCCGGGTTGCCATCCAAGGAGGAAAACCGTGTGCTGCAAATGATGTCGATCGCCCCTTTAGCTCTTGAGTAGTTTAGTGACTTCTTAAGGCTAATGATGCCTTGTTAGGTGTTACTGTCCGGTAATTATAGTTGGTCATCTGGCTTTTTGATGTTGCATTCTTGGGATGGAAGTTTTGTCCAAAACCCCATCGATTGATTTTATTGGGTTCTACTCTCTCTCTCTCTCTCTCTCTCTAGGAAAAATACGCAAAGGTAGTTGTCGAACTTTAGAGCACTTGCTAAATAGTCGGACTCCTCGATGATAAAGAAAGCTTAATAATTGAACGAAGATTTTCTTGTTTTTTATGCTATTTTTCTCTGCTTTCGAAACAGCTCATGCTAGGCTTCAAAAAAGAAGAAGCAAAAGGCTAAAAAAAATAAAAGGAAAGAAAGAATCCATTGTCATCATCCTCTACAAAGATCTTTTCCATCTTTCTGAGTATGTAGCTTTTATTTGTCCACGAAGTGATAGAAGTCAAAACCGGTCTTAATCCAATGAGCCGAAGTTGTTAATATATTAATAAACCAAGAAAATATGCCCAACAAATCTTTGAAGTTGCGAATGATTAATAGGTTGTGGACCGGAAGCTAAGCTGTTATACATTGTCTTTGATGGAGAACTAAGTTGAAGTGGAACAGAAACATGTTCAGTGAACTGTTTAGAGTATATTCTAATTCCAAATAATTATACTAAAAAATAACAAAAGGGGGATCCTTCCTTCAGCTTGACTTATTTATGAGAAGAATCCTGAAATTTTACAACTCAAAACCTATATCTACTTTTTCAGAAAAAAGTAGAGTAAAATTCATCATTTAAGTGTCAACTTCTGCAAATCATCGTATGTGGATTTTTTAAAATATTTTTAACTTTTAATTTTTGATTTTTTGATTTTTTTTTCCTTTTTTCCTTTTTTAGTCCTTGCCGGCCCTAAAAAAAAGGAAAAAAAGGAAAAAAATTTAAATTCTAAAAAATAATAAAGTGCTGATGGCACTTAAGTTACAATTTCTTTAAAAGAAATTTGTGGCACTCAAATAAACAAAATAAAAATTACGACTCTCAAATGAGTATCGTATGAAAGTTATGGCATTCTTACTGTTCTTATCCGGACATAAATTATTATTAATAGTGAAAACATATTTAATTGACTGATTATTTCAAACGATTTAAGCGACCATTTCGTTTTCCACAAAAACAAATGGAGCCAAAAATGGAAAGTATGAACCACTAAAGAAAAGCCCATCCATGGACTTCAATTTAGACTCGTATGGCTTAGATCAGTCGTCATGCCAACCATGCGCTCGAGCTAGTAGACAAAGCAACTAGTGACACCATGGTCCAGCCTTCGACGATGCAACCCGAGATCGCGATTCTAATAAGATGCTAGCTCAGTGGTAAGGATCCGGATATAGACCGGGATAGATACTTGTTTTTCCCCCATTTTCCATTATTAGGGCTACCCTTTTTTTTTTTTTTGGCTGTTCCCCTATTTACAAAAATTCTCTCTCTACCAAAAAAATTCTCTCTTTGGCCACCACACACTTAAAAATCATTCCCATCTGAGAAGAAGAGGGAGAAACGTTATTCTCTTTTTATCACGTCCCTAGCAAGCAAGAGAGAGAGAGAGAGCTCTTATTACAGGCTACAAGGGCGAAAGTCCGATGGAAATGGAAAACGTTTCCAACAAGAACCTCTTGTTCTCGTGCTGGGGTCGTCTCAAGCTGAAGCTCCCGTGGCCGAGGAGAGGCGGCGCCGACCGGAGGCGGCACAAGAGCTCCGCCAAGAGCATGACCGCCAACCTCGACTGCAAGTCCATCGCCACCATCCTCTCCGTCGCCCAGCCCAAGCCCGTCGGCAACTTCCGGTACGACCCCCTCAGCTACTCCCAGAACTTCGACGACGGGTGCTGGCAAGGCGACGGCGACGCCGCCTCCCGTGGCTTCTCCACCCGCTACGCCGCCCCTCCTCCTCCTTCACTGCACGCAGGCCGGCCCCGTGAGCTGAGATGAGACGGGGCGCCCCTCCGTTGCGCATCGCCGATGGAATCATTCTCGTGGATGCTCTTGAGCCGTCGCTTTCTGTCGTTGGAGGGTTGTGAAGGAGGAGAGAGGAGGGTGTAATGTGTCGGCCAATGTGTCGTCGGAAAAAAAGGGGCATTTTATACGATACAGCAACAGTTATTCAGCATCGGAATGTGGTAACCGATTCTCCACTCTTGAATTGATTTCAAATCTAATTTTCCAACCATAGGACATATATTTCTTGGAAAAAAATTTGTCTTTTTTTGTCCGCAACACAAGCATGTCCTAAATATTTAGTGATTACACATCGGTGTAGGCAGATAAATGGCACTACTTGAATAACTTTGTTTCATTAGACATGCATATTTCTTGCCTGATTACTCAAATAGCATAATTTTGCTTAATTGAAGCGAACAACAGGAGAGGAGATCACCAATTGAATTTTCAAACTAAAAAAGAATTATTATAATTCAATGGAGGGGTGCTAATTTGTTTTGGTTGGTGTTTTATCTTTGTCTTGAACATGGTACCCGTTTCGCCATTATCTTTGTCAGATTGGTTTGCATGGAATTAGGCAACTTCACTTGAGCTTTTTGCCTCTGAAATTGTCTGAGCCAGTTCTTACTTCGACAGCTATGAAAGAGTTGTTTTTGCAGGCTCGATGTCGGCATGCCTGAACTTTTTTTTGTCCCTAATGGGGATCGATGCAGATACAAGATTTGACGTTTTGGCTGTTGCTCGATCGAGAGTGTACGATTTTGTTTTGATCACTGGAAGCTTCCTGTCAAGGGGGAAAATATAGATCTCAACTAAGATATTACTGAAATATGTAGTGTTTATAAAATTTCGAGGGACCACCATCGATTGCTCTAAAATTTTAAACCTTATATGAGTAAACAAGATGTTGGCCTAAAACAAACACTTGGAAAAATCCTTACCAACCCAATAACTCGATTTGTTCAATTTAATGTTGAAGATGCAAAACTCGACCAGATTTGAGTATCTCCAGCATTTTTACTTTGTGTTTATTGCCTCTCTAATAATTTTGAAGGTGCTCTTAAACTATAATGCATCGAATCATACAATTAATGATACGAATGGTTTAGGGAATTAGGGGTGAGCATAGAAGACCATCCAAATTAAGAATCGCTAAGATCGAGATCGGTTGGTTCTAAGTAGTTCTGGGGGCACTAGTTCAATTCCTGGTTTTATAAAACTAGAATTGGTTATTTTCGGACTGGTTTCCAGTTTCAGAGTGGGACCTAGATCAATTATATATATTTTTAAAATCTTAAAGAATATCACTGTTAAACTAAACCCTAATCTCCCTCATGCGGCTCAAGCTCCTCATGCCTCGTTCTTCAGTCTTGCTTCTCTTTCCCTGTCGCCTCTTATGCCTTGCTCTTTCAGTCTTTCCCTCTCTTGCCTAAGTCACTGAGTCGCGTCCCTCTCACTCGACTCTCAAATGGCGCTTTCGCTTGAGCTCGAGTCGACGCCTTTCTCTTGCAGTCCTCCTCTTTTGCTCTGTTTTTTTTGCATCTCATCAAGGTAATGCTCTGTTTTTTTGCCGTTTCGTGTGGCGGTCTTCAAATTTGGGTTGCGAGCTTCACGTGCATCGCCAAATTAGGTTCCCCATTTGATCGTTTTTCGCTTTGGAAACTCTCTTCCACGGCACGAGAGTTCGTTTCATCCAAACTACCCAACAATTGGCGATTGTGAATCGCGGATGCAGCAATTAACGGCATAGCCAACATCAATGATAGTGTCCGTTATCTTTGTCTAGCGTCTTGTATCCTAATTGTATACCGTGTGACACTTGAGGCATAGCAACTGAGGCATAGCGTCTTGTATCCTAATTGTATCCTAATGGGAGTAGCGTAAATCATGAAACAAAAGCTCAAGCCAAAAGAGAAAAGGAATTCCACCAAGTCTATTGGACCGATTGGATTGACAGGGAGTCGAATCCGACTAGTCAATCCAATTCTCGATTCTTGAGTGAGACTAAACCAAATTGAGAATCAATCACCTTAATATGGAATAGATTGAATATTTATCAAAACTTTAATGACCATCTTGAAAAAAAATTATAAGTTTAGAGTTAATATTATATATTATGCTTAACTATTTATGTAATTTTCCCTTTAAAAAAAGTACACTTTGCATCATGCGGCTGAAGAGAATTGCAAGAATCAAGCCTTTTCCATGTGGCCCGTGGGCCAAGCCCTCGATACTGAAGACGGTGGCCTTATAAAATTGGCTTTTATCTATCAATCATTTCATAGTACCTTTTTGACCTTTTATGACATTTGGGGGTGTTACATCCTCTACTCCACAAGCATTGACATTCCTCCTTAGTATATACTTTCCTATTCGGCGTGCCAATTCGCCACTCTATAAACATGCTAGGAGTCAGCACATTTTCGAGCCTCTCTCGCTCTTGCTATTACTACTCTCCCCCTCACTTTCTTCATCATTTCACGTCCTCATCGAATTGGCCGGGCTTTAGCCCATAATCAAATCCTACATTTACTAAACCGGGTCGTGTGATAATATGGTATGTGACAAACCCGACCCGTTCTACATGAGTAAAGCCCCAAAACAATAGGAGGCTAATGCCTCCCTGAAACTCTCCTTCAAAGATTGAAAAGATTCCTAATACTATGTTTACCCATAAGCGCTCTCCATCCATTGGAGCCAGCCGCTAGCACTGTTTTGACTGTCCCTCCTGAAGTTGTCGGATCCCCTCATTCAACTATTCCCACACTGACCAACCGTCGAGATGAGTTGAACGGCATCGGATCAAGGCGGTTGATGTTGTAGACAACTTTGAGATGAGGCTGCGATGGCCATGGCGATCTTGTCGACTTAGCCTCGGGCGGCGTGCATGACCTCCAAGCGGTACCAGACAAAGAGTATGGAATGTATTCCTTCAAAGAGCTAAACGATTCAATTGAAGCCAGGAGCAAATGATCAAAATTGGAAAAGAAAAATTGCATAAATTGAGGAACATGGTGTAATCAAAATTTGCTTTTTGGCCTTCTAATGATACTAATGCACTAATCATGCGTGATAAGAGACGGGTTTGGTTTCTTTGTTTGGGATTATATGAAAATAAAAAGGTACCTTCTTTTACCATCTCGTTAAAATTTTAAGATATCATATACGATTTTAAAAAAATCAAGGAAAAATTTCAAAACGACTTTACACGTTGATATTTACATATTATAAAACTTTCAAGTGTTTTGAGTTAGAAATGAAGACAGAAAAATTGTCCAATCGATTATAAAATTATTGTATAAATATCAATTTAGTCCTTAATTTTTTAATTTTGTTAATTTAATTTCAAATTTGAGCGCCAAATTCTAACCTAATTCTCTCAACTAATTTTCGCCTCAAATTGTTAACAAGGCCAATGCGAGAATTTTAAAAATATTGATCGAGAGGATTATTGAAATTTCGCCAAAAAAATCAAAAGATTTAGATTTGAACCATCGAAAATAGTAAACGCAAAATGCCAAAATTAGACAAATCTGCGCTTGCTGCGTCGGAAAGGGAGCTCGTCTCTCTCTCCCCACCTTGTCTGTCCGGGGGGGCCCCACCTCGTGTCAGAATCCCACACCAACTTCCAGTGGATTCTCCATTCTCTCAATTTTTTTTTTTAAATTAATTAATTAATTTATTTTTATTCGGACAGAAACAAATCAACCTCGCCACCAACCCCGCCTCCACTACTTCCCTTCCCGCGGCCCAACCAGATTCTCTCTCTGCAACTGCAACTGCATATCTAGAGAAGAGCGAGAAAGAAGAGAGATAGGATGGCGGCAATGGCATCGCTTCTCCGGCGTCTCTCCTCGCCGGCGACCGGCTTCCCCTCCCTCCGGCCCCTCGCCCGCGGCGGCGGCCTCCGTTGCGCGGTTCGTCCTCCCCCCCCCCCCCCGGCGCCCGACCAGCTTTTTTTTTTTTGTTGTGCCGTACCGTTTGGATTCGGTTTCTTTCGTTTGCTTTTTACATCGCTTGTTGGTGATCCGGAACTCTGGATCTCTTCGTTGACGCATTTCCCGATCTCGAATTCGTGCTTCGCAGTCTTCGTTGCCGAATGAAGCGGTTCAGGACAAGGAGTCGGCTCGCGCCACTGTAAGCTCTTCTCTCCGTCGCGGTCGTTTTTTCGATTTGGCTTTTCTGTTTTCGATGAGTGCGTTCGTTCGTTGCGATTTGCCAGATCCGCGAGGGTCGAGGTGGCGGGAAAATAGTTCTGTCGATTCGGTTAAGGTTAATATTTTTGTTATAAATGCGGTATTTGAAAACGAGATGTCCTTTTTTTTTTTTATTGTTATTTTTCCAGTGGATTAAGCAGCTGAATGAACCGCTGGAGACCATTGATCCTGAGGTAGCCGACATTATCGAGCTCGAGAAAGCGAGGCAATGGAAGGTGCGTCGCCTCTTCGAATGGGGTTGCTCTTTTATCTTGGTTGAGTTGAATGTGGATTGACTCCTGTTGCAATCTTGGATAGATGTGGCGATTTCTCTCCTCGGATAATCTGATGTGATAGTTGATACAATTATGAGTTCTTTAGAATTTAATTTGCAGGGCTTTGAGCTTATTCCCTCGGAGAATTTCACTTCGGTGTCGGTAATGCAAGCAGTTGGTTCTGTGATGACTAACAAATATAGTGAAGGGTATCCAGGTGCTCGATATTACGGAGGAAATGAGTATGTTTAGACCCCTTGCTTCTGCATTATTGTGGATGTTGTTTGTTACAATTACTGTTTTTTAGATATTCATGTAGGGCATCATCAATCAGCTAGAGTCAATATTTTTGCTGTTTCCATGCTAGGTACATAGACATGGCAGAAACCTTATGTCAGAAGCGTGCATTGGAGGCCTTTCAATTGGATCCTGCAAAATGGGGAGGTAATGCATTATAACTTCGCATAATCGTTGTCGCTTGTTGTGGCTCTGAGAACAGTTAGTTTGGACTCTAGACATTTTCCTTCTCTCCAGTGAAGGGGTATCTCCATAGTCAATAATATATGATCAAATAATTAGCTATTAATAATGTAAAATCCAACACTGCGGAGAAAATGGTGTTTAGAAATCAACGTGCAGTTTTTGGGTAGCACATGGAAGAACACTCTGTTTTTTATGCTCTTCTTACTTTCTATTTTCCCGCTTTTACTTGATTCAAAGTTGGGCGTATTTTATCTATAGTCTATAAGACTGTGCAGGAGTGTATTTAAGCATAAGACCTTAGTAAGTTAAGCCTATTTTGTCTTTCTCTGCAGTTAATGTTCAATCACTATCGGGATCACCGGCCAATTTTCAAGTTTATACTGCATTGCTGAAACCTCATGAGAGAATCATGGCACTTGACCTTCCTCATGGCGGCCATCTTTCACATGGTTACCAGGTAATTAAGTATCTTCAGTGTTTTCATTCTTCGGTAATATAATGCTCCTGTCGTACAAAGGACTTTCATGCTGTCTCATGGTTCATTAGAAGTTATATGCTAGTTATTTTCTGTGTCTACTTATAAGCTTCAACTTTTTTCTCTTCAGAAGTAAATTTCCAGGGACGTTTAAATGGAGGCTTAAGCTGGGAGAAATTCTCAATACTGTACCTTATTATGAAGCTTTGCTTGATGAATATATCCAGCATAATCTCTGTCTTTTTTACTTGAATTTAGGTAGACCACTATTTAACATAAAAAAAAAAAACCAGAAATGCTGTACAGTTGCTCTTGAATCATAGTCTTAACAGGGCCTCAGCTTGGGAGAGTGATTAATTAAGAGAAATATAGACCCCCAAAGACAGTAGTAAGTTGTTCTCAAACAGTAATGGATGGCCCTGGCATGTGGACATGTGGCATATTGTTAAGCAGTCTGAATTGTGTTTTATCTCTTTGGAACACAGTTAGTGTACCAAAGATAATTTCTCAATTGTTATTTCTATTGAAGAAGGAAGATTCTCATACTATTTATGGTGTTCAGTGTAGCTTCTGAAGAATTTTGGTGATGAAAACAATTTAACCGAAAAAATAAAAAACTGAATGGCTTACAACTTCAACAAATTATTGCTTTTGCAAGCAGTAACAGTTTGGCCTTTACAGTGCCTGGTTCTGATAGTCACATTCTTATTTTGCAGACAGACACAAAGAAAATATCTGCAGTTTCCATATTTTTTGAGACAATGCCGTACAGACTGAATGAAACCACCGGCTATATTGATTATGACCAGGTACTTTTGAGTTGTTTCTCATCCGTTGCTCTAAATTAAGGGCAGGTGAAGAAAATCTTCATTTCAGCATGCCTTAGTTGTGTTATATGGACTTCTACCATCAATACTTTGTAATTTCTGTTCTCTGGAAGTATATATCAATTTCAATGGGTGCTTAGCTTAAAACTATGTTATGTTCACCATGCACGAGTTTTTATGCATGAATGAATCGGTGATGCATTCAGTAGATTAGGTACACTTTACATATAAGGAATCCAATGATATCCTGTACTAAAATATGAGTCATGGTTTAGTTGCTGTGGCTCTCTGTCCTGTTTTCTTATGTCACAATTTTTTCTTTTTGATATATACTACATGTAAATATTTTTGCTAGAAAATATACTGCATGTAAATAAATACAAACATAACCAAATAATGGAACACAAAGGTCACAATGACTTATTAGATCATTCTTTCCCCTTTTGTTTTGGCCAAGCATAAATTAAACCATTTAACTGCAAGAATTTAACTACCTTCTGACTTCTTTATGTATGTTGGGCAGACTAGTTGATGTAGCAAGCGACATCTATTTTCTTTAATATTGCAGGAAGGCTAAACAGTGAATTAGCCACATCAGTGTTTCACATTGTACTTTTGAAAAGTTTCTTTCTATTTCCCTTATAGCAATTGATCAAATTAGATTCAAGGCAATATATGAATATATTTGGTTTTCGAACTATGTCAAATATTATGGAATACGCTTGACATCGACTAGAAATAAAGTTACCAAAATAATCTGAAGACTTTTATGCTTAAAAGTGCGATTGTGCTTTTCATTGAAAATAGTCAAATGATCTGATTTTTTTCAAAAAAATTTCAGATTCAGCAATAACCTTGTGGAATTAGTAATTGGCTGAATTTAACTTTACTTGAACATTACAGTTGGAGAAAAGTGCAATCCTCTATCGGCCAAAGTTGATAGTAGCTGGTGCTAGCGCCTATGCACGACTCTATGATTATGAACGCATTAGAAAGGTAAATTACCTTGACGACTTGTATTATGCAGCTTCATAATCCTTGCCGCAATTCTCTAACACCTTTTATGCTTGCTATGCTGTTCCCTACTGGATTCCACAGGTTTGTGACAAACAAAAAGCTGTACTGCTGGCAGATATGGCTCACATTAGTGGGTTGGTTGCTGCTGGAGTCATCCCATCTCCCTTTGAATATGCTGATGTTGTGACAACTACCACTCACAAGTCACTTCGTGGGCCTCGTGGGGCAATGATTTTCTTCAGAAAGGGGGTGAAAGAGATTAACAAGAAAGGGCAAGAGGTGGGTTGCAAATCTTCCTTATTGTGCATGTTAAACATCCAAAATTTTGTAGCATAAATGGGTAAAAGTTAGGTTCATGAATACTCGTGGATTGATCATTTATAGAATTTTGTTCTTTAGGTTCTCTATGACTATGAAGACAAGATCAATCAGGCTGTTTTTCCTGGACTTCAAGGAGGCCCTCACAATCATACCATTACTGCCTTAGCTGTTGCACTCAAGCAGGTTTCACAAGCAGAAAGGATTTTTTGGATTGATTTTTATTTTTTTGTCTGTTTTGTACATTTCATACTGCAGCAGACCATTTTGAATCGTGGGTTTTCATCTGATTGTAGGCCATGACTCCTGAGTACAAGGCCTATCAAGAGCAAGTTCTCAGCAATTGCTCAAGATTTGCTCAGGTGATTAAGGGCCATAACCCACTCTTCACAAGATTCCTGATGGTTGTTTACCTTCTGTTTCTATCAATATCACGGCATAACTTCATGTGTCATTTACTGTGGCATTAAATGTTCAGAGTCTGTTGGAGAAGGGCTATGAACTTGTATCAGGTGGAACTGAGAACCATTTGGTCTTGGTAAATTTGAGGAACAAGGTAAATAAATTTATCAATTTGTTTTTCCTTTTTGTTTTTTGGTTTCATGTGCTGCTTCATCTGCGAATCACATACTTCAACACCGGGGATATTATTTCCAATGACTAATATACACTAGGTTTAACATCTTCAATGAAAACCTTTTTTATGCCGATTATGAGAGATAGTTTCTCTCTTACGCAACTCTCTCAGTAATGTTTCCTTTGGCCATGGAGCAAATCTTTTAAAGCTCGGTAGTGTGATTGCATTTTAATTGTTCACTTTGTTTCTCACATCTTAAAGTAGGACTTAAGACAATTGAGGAAAGTGTAATATATTGATGAGATAGACTGTTTGTGCCCTTTTCCTATTATTTGTGTTTGTTTATTGGATGTTAAGGTGCTTTGAAGGTATCTTATCACGGCAGTTCAGATGATGTTTATCACAGCCTCTAGTTTTGCAGGAGATCCTGATTACTTATATGATATCGATGCTTTAAGTGTTTGATTGATGGTACAATTTGAGGAAACAAAATATATTTATTTTAAAGTGGATCTCAATGACAAACCAGTACTATTACATTCCTTTCGCAGGGTATTGATGGATCTAGAGTCGAGAAAGTTTTGGAGTCAGTTCATATAGCTGCAAACAAAAACACCGTCCCTGGGGATGTGTCTGCCATGGTTCCTGGTGGTATCCGCATGGGTGAGCGCCTTTTCCCTTTGATTATTTTAAAGCTATTTCTTCTAAGTACTTGATTTTTTTTATCTCACCTTGTCTGGTGCTTCAGGGACTCCTGCACTCACATCCAGGGGCTTTGGAGAGGAGGATTTTGCAAGAGTAGCTGATTGCTTTGATGCTGCTGTCAAATTGGCCTTGAAGGTCAAGGCTAATTCTAAAGGTTCAAGGACTCTTGCCTTTTGTCCGCTGACATGAATGAATTTTCAAAGGCACCATGATCCATTGTTTGTGAGCTTATCTCAACTTTTCTGATTTTCTCCAATGCAGGAACTAAGTTGAAGGATTTCGTGGCAGCCATGCAATCAGATGCCAATATTCAATCTGAAATTACAAAACTCCGTGAAGAGGTGGAAGAATATGCCAAGCAATTTCCAACAATCGGCTTTGAGAAGGAAACAATGAGATACAAAAACTAAAGGAGTCGTCCTAATGTTGCAACTTCAACAGTGGGTAATTTTCACTACTTAGTCAAACCACATTTATTAAGTCATTGCGTTTTTTAGAAATTGATGTCAGAAAAGTTGGTCGAACAATATTCTGCACTGTTAGATTTCCAGATGATTAACAAATGTATGAGTTGTCGTAAGTGGAAGAATTGTTTGTCCAATATGCTCATAACATAGATAAACCGAAGCATATCCTGCTTTACAATGTGCTTTTACTGGTTGCAAATTTGGATGGACATAATTTTATGCATTGTGAGTTACCAGTATGCATTATTCTTGCTCCTAAATATTCCTTGCGGTGTTTTTGATACCTTAAGCTCTCCACAGATTTGCTGCCTGCATGCATAGGCCATCTCATGTCTATTCTTGTGAAAAAGGCTGGATCTTCGGACATGGCTGGTGGATCGGAGGACTCAATCCTTTTGCTTTCTACTGCAGCAGTTTTCAGGAGATTTATATACTCAGGCATGAGTGTTACTGACGTCAGTGCTCAGCAATTGGCCTGATAGTGTCTGATTTGTGTACCTCAACATTTGGTATGTTATGAAAATTGAAGTACATTTATCAACCCAATAAATAAGGAAAATAAAGGGAATTTCCCTTCCAGCCATGGGGCATATCAGAGTGCAGCTGGTCTCTTAACTCAGAAGAGGGTAGACAAAGTTAAGACACAGAATGAAAATTTTAAATTTTTGGCAGCAACGCCAGCCTGTAACCCAGATCAAAGGTTGGTTCCTTCTATCCATTGTAATGCACATAAGAAACGTGTCTTCTTGCAATAACGAAATGGTTTGAGATTAGCCGTTGTTTACCCAATGATCAGAATGAAGACATTGTTAAATGCTCGAACGCACTGCAAAAAAAAGAACTCCCCAGGAGTGGATGCACGATTAGTAGCTGGGCATGATGCACCAAATGCACGGATTCATGGCTTGTTGGTTTGCACCATGAGAAGTAAGCACGCACCTGCATTGTGCCGAGTAATGGTATACTGCTGTTAGGGAAAGACCATAAGGCACTGTGACAAGAAAGAGCTTCATGAAATGTTTCTGATATTCAAAGCTGACAGACTTATACAGGCTAATTCTCTAAGCATCTTATCGGCATTCCCCTTCTAAAGGCTTGTTGTCCACAAGAAGCTCGTAGCTTTGTATCGGAAGGAGAAAACAAGAGCATGTGATGATGGGAAAAACGAAAGGGAAGAATGCGCCAAAATGGCTGTCGAGTTAAGCAAAACCTTGAAAAGTTTGCGGACCAAAAGCATAACTTAATAATACCGTAACATCGGCAATCTTTCCCTTTTCGAAACTTCGCTTTTAGCAGCAGAAGTCCAATTATTGTTTACAGTTTTCCTACGGAGGGAGCGTCAATCCTATTTATCTTCCCTCCTCGTCCTGCAAGTTAAAAAGATGAATGGTCCAGATTTCTCAGGTTGTCAAATCAGTGTGTCACGGAACTGGTACCTAAACGGCAAGAGTAAGAGAGTGATGCTTTCAAGCAGGAAACAATAATTAATCCACCAGCCATGTTGCCTATTGATTTTCTAACGTAATACAAAAGCCTGGATTTGTGCTCCTCGGTTGCACAGTCATTCAACCGTTTTACTCATTCAACTTCAGAGGATGAACTGTTTTCATACATAATAAACAAAATGACGACGATAGTGGTCGGAACTTGGAAGCCTTCCCGCAAGATATTGTAGGTTGTATACAATCCCAGGACTGCAGTGATACCGCTATTGCTAGCGCAAGTGCAGTTGAGGGCAGAAAATGGGGCAGTATTTCATAGTTAGACTCTTTAAGTTCCTTCCGAAGGTGAGAACACTATGGAAATTCTGTCTGCCCCCACAAAATCGCGGCTAGTGATCCAATCCTAGGAAAAAGGAGAATACGACATCTCCCCACGCTTCAGTCTCCCATTACAGCATTCCATCTCGGCATCTATCGACCATGGGAATCAAGATCGATGCCGATGCACTAGTTACTAACACGACAAATTGTCTCTCCAATGAGCTGTTGGAGGAGATCACATGTAACTTATGACATGATCGATGAAACCCAACAAGAAGTGAAGTTTCTTGCGTCCATGCCGAAAACTCTTCACAGAACTACAACTGAATGCCAATAAAGCGCCCAAAGTGTGACTAGCACCATAACTCAGAAGAGATCTCTTGTTTTCTCATCCTAGGGAATCCATAAATATCAACCTCCTAGACAACAGCTGAAACAGGAGAGAAACAAATCCAGTTAGATATTGCACTTTCACCATAAAGAAGGTTAAGACTCCTCGCCATCTTTGCCTTCTTAGTTGTAGCATTTCCTCGGAGAATCACAAAAAGAAAGAGCCATGGTAAGGAATTTGTGGCGCATGCATAGCACAATATTGCATATTGCAAGATTAGTTTCGCAATTTTACATTCATAGGACTTGCGAAATGAAGATCTGAATTAGAGATACAGAGCCTACATATGGCCTACTGAGAGTAGGATAGAACTGTGAATTTGTTATCATCTAATAAAAAGAAAATCGATACAGGTAACGTAGCTTCGTCCTTCAAAGTTTCGAAAAATGGCTTACCGGGTCTTACATTAGTTTTTCAGAGTTAATTTGCATTACAGGCCCTGCAGACAGTAATAACTAATGAACCCGCATGACCTCTTGTAACTTCTACTCTCATGATTTTCATTCATCTGTGCAGTGTTTTGCCTTTTGGGTCACTTTTAGTTTAATTTCATGAGGAATTCCGGAAAAGAAAATCAACCGCTTTAGCATATTAGGATGTGCCTACGTAACAGCAAGAGAACTTTCTTTCCCATTCTGAAACTCTATGGTCGCTGCCGACCTCTATGCAGGTAATGGAGCAGAAGCAACAGAACCTGGAGTGGGCTGAAGCACAGCAGATAGTCACAAGCGCAGACCTCGTGGCGGGTGCTAAGCAACAACTAAAGTTTCTAGCAGCAGTAGATAGGAATCGGCATCTCTACGGCGGCCCAGTGTTGGACCGTGCCATTTGTCGGTGAGCAGTGAATGAGTCTCAGACCATTGAGTGAGCCAGATACAGAGATTTTAACAGTATCTGTTGCGCCTTGCATGGTCACAAGATAAAACTTGTAACGGAGCTTTAGTGCATTCTTGACCAATTTTTCAGTCTTAATCAAAGTTAATGAAATTCCACTCTCCCATCTTGAGATAATTAACTTTGCCAGAGACTCGAAGATGGTATATTTCTCTTTTTGCACTCCTAACAATATCTTCTGGTTCTCAGATTTTTCAATTTTGTGCTAAATTCAGATACAAGCATTGCTGGCTTCCCCTGCTCGCCAAGCACATAGATTCTCCGATTTCTGAAGGACCCCTGGTGGTGCCTCTTGACTGCGAATGGATATGGCACTGTCATAGGCTTAACCCGGTAGAATATAATGAGGCATATGTGTCTTGCTCTCTAGAACTCTACCATCCTCTTCTGCTTGCTCTTTACCCATTGAAGGAAAACTTTCCCAGCTATTCACGTTTTTTGGTCCCCAGGTGCGGTATAAGATCGACTGTCGGGAATTGTATGGGAGCATTCTGGACAACTGGAATGTTTTATCTTCCGTCCAAGGAACCTGCACTAAACAAACTGAAGCAATCTGGAACAGAATGTATCCAAGTGAACCTTATGAACTCAACATTAATGGCAACCTGTCAAAGAGTGGAGCTGGAAATACCATGGGAGCTCCAAGAGACAGTGATTATGACTTAGTTGCAGCTGTCAAGAGGCAGAGTTCTTTCTTTTACCAGGTACAGGGATGAATTTATCAAGGCATCACAGTAATTTATCACCTAAAGGCTATGATTCTTTCGGAATGATCATTGTACATGATCTCTTGACTCCTTAAGTCCTATTTTCACTGATCATTCTACATCTCCCCAAATTTGAATTCATATATATCGCCCTTCCCAGTTAAAGTGGTTCACATCTAATGAACTCTAGCACTGGGAATGCTGGAGGTACAACAAGTAATTCAGAGAAACTAAAAATCGTATCTAACTAATTGAACTGAACCCTGAATTTTGGGGATGATATTGTTTTGTAGACACTTGAGGTTTACAAAGCGACCATATTATGGATTGTCAGAGGAAAGAAGAAACATAAAAATGGACTATTTAAAGATAGTGTATTTTACTCATGTTACTCATACCTGTTAAGTTTGGCTCTTGGCCAGTTTTGTATGGATCTTGCCACATAACCATAAGCTCAGGTCACTTCCTGGTGAAATCCATCGAAGTGCACCTTCGGCACATGGATTTTGTCTAACCTCTCTTTGGCAGTGGACAATTACTCACAGGATTGCTTCTCTTGTCAGGTGTCCCGTCCCTATATGAACGACCACGTACTTCTTAAAGAAGCCGTGGCCAGATACAAGGCTTTTCTCCATCTGATCAAGAGAAACAGAGAAAGGGCAAACGAATGCTTTTGTGTCCCGACTTACGACATTGATCTCATCTGGCATGCTCACCAGTTAAACCCCGCCTCATACTGTAGAGATACAGTGGCAATCATCGGGAAGGTGTTAGGACATGATGATACTGATTCTAATCGAACTAAGGGTGGGAAGCTCAATGCGGGTTTTTTGCAGACCACAAAGCTGTGGGAAGAGACATTTGGTATGAGCTATTGGAAGGCAGGAGCAATGCATAGAGGCAGCGCTCCATCTCCACCGACACTAACTCCTATTCAGCCGAATACAGTGGCCAAGAAGGCGGCTTCATCCGGCGGGATTCAGAATACCATTCCACTTCCCCAAAAGAAGCTAGTAGAGGTAATTAAACTTCCGAAGCAATCCATATCTTTCCTATATTCCTTTACCGTATGGCACAAACCTCATGACGAGGACTATGAAACCGTGCTCAGCCCAAATACACATGTACTATTATCTGACCGTAGAAGCTGCACTTAATGTGTGGCTTTGTCCAAATACAGAAAAGCTGCCCCCACTCAACTCTTTAGTCGCGTGTTGGAAGAACTAAATGAACTTCAAATGCAACTGTGATGCCAACTGTTTCTGCTCTTTTATTTCAACATAAAGTCAAGTGTATTTATAGCATATACTTTGTATACAACTCTTTCCTTGTATACTCGTTGGAATTTGGAACACTAAAGAATTGCATTACAATTAGCTTCATGCTAGAAATAGCTCATAGACAATCCTATAAGTAATGAAAATCTGGGCGCACCACCAGGTAGAGGATGTGTGACTTTTACTACCTTGTAACGCAAAAATTGGATAAAATCTCATTCCTAATATTGTAATTGTTGTAAAGGTCATGGTGGAGATTGCAGCAATCAAAGACTTACCAGTTAGGCATCAAGGCAATCTCTTTGTAACCTTAAGAAAAGCTGAGCCAGATGTGCACTTCAACACTAAAACAAGACTAAGCATACAGTCTGAATCAGGGTACAAACAGGTTGCTAGCTTTCACTGTGAACTTGAAGGAGAGCTCGTTTTCGAACTCATGCATTATACAACTTACACTAAATCAGAAACACCGCTGGGGAGAACTTCTGTCTCTTTGACCAAACTGTTGGAGCCTGGATCTCCCTTCTGGATGGACGATTGGTTTGAGCTCCTAACAGACTCGGAGAATTTGGATCCCAGCCCCATCAGCATCCGTATCGCCATGTCTTTCACTCCTCCGGTTCCAATGGAATACATGTTACAAATGATTCCTGCCAATCCATCAATGAAAAGTGCTCGCTTCCTGCCACTTCTCAGGAGGACTAATCTCGACAGAAGCCAGACAGTTATCCTACAAGAGGAAGGCAAGGAAATCATCAACATGCAGATGAGGTATATGCATTACTGAATAACTATGTCATTCAATAATTAATTTGCATTTTCTTTCTAGTATAACGAAGTCAAAGAATACAATTTACTGGAATGGAACTCCACTGCTAGAATTTACCAAGCCGCTAGAAATGACAACATGGTTTGATGCATGAATCTAAGTTACATTGAGCAACATATTTAAACTGACTACGGTTTTAGGATCCAGACCATCCTGATTATTGGTTCCCAAGGCTTGCATTCTCCTCCCTCGGAAATACAAATGGCCGCTGTCCATATAACCTCACACGTGCACGATTATGCAACTATTAATCAGTTTTCAGTATTGACTGTGATAGGGATTCCAAAGTAGTTGTGGCAGACAAAAATCGGCTTCCAAGAGAGCTGATTAGAACAGCAGGAGATGGGAAAGCAAATCTACTTGCAGAATTACAAGGAACGGGATGGTCTCTGATGAACTCAAAATGGTTCTTTTGCCTAGAAAGAGATTCCTCAGGAGACAGCCATGTTTTTAAGCTCACGGGAGATAGACAAGTAAGCATTGTTTATCCTTCTAATCTTATTCATAGTCCATATTCTGTACGTGTAGAACTGCTCGAAAAGAAATGTCTCAGCCAGAGATTAAATGATGATGCAACAAGTGCTTTTGCAATCTACCAAGTCCTTCCACAAGTTCTACTATGTATCATTTCACAATGAATTACAGTTCACTCTGGAAGAGTCCAGGCTATCAATTAGCAACTCATCGAGCGTTCTGTACTCTTCAGGTCATTATATATCCTGGGAAAAAGCTAGAATATGAGGTTAGGAACTGTTGTGAGAAGGAAGATGAACAAGGATTCATGACAGCAGTGGAATTTTCAGCGGCATATCCCTATGGGAAGTCGGTGGCATTGCTCAATTTGAAATGTGGCATACTGAAGGTAAAAAACGACCATCTTTTACTCGTTAAGACCATTTCCAGAAAAAAAAAAAAAAAAAAAATGAAGAATTGCTAGGACACATCTTCTCCGATTGACAGGTGAAAGAAGATTGGATGGTACTGCCCGCAGTAATATCAGCATTCATACTGTCAAATATGCTGCAACACAATATGAAGAACAAAGAGAATGGGGAATGGATGGATGACGCTCTGGATACAAGTGTCTGCAACAAGGAAGAAAACAGAAAAGAGGCGGAAGGCAAATATTCGAGCGACCTTTATGCAGATAATTTCCAATTTTTGGCGAACCCCATCATGTTTTCAAATTGTGTCGATGCAGTTGCTGTGCAGGAACGAATAGAAACACGAGTGAGTTTTAGTGCCAGCAATGAAGGTGGCCCCAGTGCAGATAACCGCAATGGTTCCTTGGCAGAAATGGTGGCTGGTGGTTGCAGCGGCAGTTGCGGCGGCGGTTGCGGCAGTTGTGGCGGGGGGAGCTGCAGGGGAGGTGGCTGTGGTGGAGGAGGCGGTTGCAGCAGCCGTTGCAGTGGAGGTCGCTAGAAGGGATATATGATTGATGTTGAAGTCTAAACTAATAGTATGTCATGTCAATTTCTGGTCCTGGCAGTGCATATTACTCAGACTGAATTATATAGTTCGTTTCAAGTATCGAGACATTTTCAAACATGATAATAATGTTGTTGATGTTGCAGCACTGCTCACAATTTCCTTTCTTAACATGTGCCGGGAATTAGCAGAACTAAGCAATTCAAAATCTTCTGGCTGAAGAAGACAAGCAGTTCGACATGCGATTAACTTGACTAATGTTACACTATATGGAACCCTGCATCCGCAATTCAATTCATGTAAAGATTTACAGGTAGAGAGTCTCGATGGGTGACTCAGGAATTGGGAATTTCTTCAAGCCACAAGGAATGCAGATTGAATGTGTGAAGAAGAAAAAGGAAAAAGAGTTGCAAATTAATGACGCTCACCAAATAATTAAATATGAGAAGATCGAACCAGCGTTGGACAGAGACGATTAAATCAATATTCAAACGTGTTCATATATATTCAATTCACCAATATAGACAACAGTTTCTATCATATCGGAGAAGATTGAGGACCCCTTCCCACAACCTTGCCCTCCTGATTCGCCGGCCCAGCGCCGCCACCCGGCCTCCCTTCACCTGCCGCTTGATACGGCGGCGCCATTGATCCCGGCATGGCTGTGTAGTAAACCTGACGGCCCGACCCATCATACATCACCTGAGGCACCTGAGGGTAACCTGGCTCGGCTACCGGGACCTTTGGCTGTGTCTGCATCACTTGTATTCCCTCTGTGCCATAAGCCATGAGCTTTGGCGGCTGCTGCTGCTGCTGCTGTTGCTGCTGCTGAATTGGTGCCTGTGGCACTGCATTGTACACCGGCTGCTCCCGGAAGATATCCGGCATCGCCCTCTGCATTCCGTAGAAAGGCCCCTGGCCGGGTTGTCCAGTCCCCTGACGCATCCCCTGCGGTGCCCCCATGTAGTTGCCTGCTGGAGCCTGTATATAATAAACTGGCTGCTCATTTCCGGCTCCCGCAATTGAATAAGTCCCGCTTGTCATGTGGCGCTCCGACGGGAAATTCGCCGGAATCTGCATCGGTACCGGAAAAGCCACCGGCGCCGGAGACGGCGAAGCTACCTTCTCCGGCGGTCGGTGTCCGTAGTAGTCACCGGCGGGAGCCCTAGGGTTGACAATTGCGTCGTCCATTTTTCTATGCAAAAAATGAACTTGCTCGTGTCCGGCTATCTGCATCCTCCGCAGCTCCTGAATCTGGCGGTGAATCTCCGCTTGTGAAATCACCGGCTCTCCGATGACGTGCCGGTCCTCCGATCCGCAGTCCGATCCGGCCGCAACGTCCCTATCGAGAGCCGCCGCCGCCGCCGGCGGATCCTGCAGCTTCCTCGCCGGGAATCCTTTCTCCAAGCCGAACAAGAAGTCCGGATTAAGCGCCCCCACGGCCGCCGCCGTCGATTCCGGGGGCGGCGAACCATCCAGGCTCTGCATCTGAACCGAATTCAGGGCGTCCACGAACCACTGGCTCCCGGCCTTACCCTCGCCGTCCGCGAAGCTCGAGGGAGCCGAGCCGGTCGCCGGGAAGAGGAAGAGCCTCAGCCGCGCGGGCTTGGCGGAGGCGCGGCACAGTCGGTCGTACTCCAGCATCATGTGCTCGAGGTCCTCGTCGTTGGTGACGGAGATGAGGGCGTCGAGGTCCTCGCCGGGGAGCTGGTACTTGAAGCAGGGCTCGGCGCCGCCGCCGCCGCAGAGGGAGGAGAGCTTGGACATGAAGGGGGCGAACTTGACGCCGCGATCGACGGCGAGGATCTTGGTCTCGCCGCCGACGTAGGCGAGCTGGTTGTCGTGGGAGCGGGGCTGGATCTGGCCGCCGTAGCTGCACATGAAGCGGACGCGGTAGCTGTTGGGGACGGGGTCGTCCCAGGAGGCCGTCTCGAGGTCGACGTCGCGGGAGCGCGGCGAGGAGTTGCCGGAGTCCGGGTACGACGAGTGAGAGTAGGCGTTGCTGTCCATGGCCGCAGCGGCGCCGATGCTCTCTCTCCCTCTCTCTCTCTCTCTCTCTCTCTCTCTAGTGCTCTCTCTCTCTCTTTCTCTCTCTAGGGTTTCGAGGTCAGGAGCGAGTGGAGGAGGAGGAGGAGGAGGACGCCATGGGAGATGATGAAGCTTGGAGTGGTAGGGGGGGTTGTTGGGAATGCACGACGAGACCGAACACGGAGGAGAGAGAGAGAGAGAGAGAGGGGCGAAGTTGATTCCTGTCATCTATCTGACGTGGCGGATTTATATTGGTCAGTGGGCCCCATGGCCGGAGATAATGTTTTTGATTTAATTGTTTTTTAATTAGGAAGGAAAATTCCGAGAGATTTTTAGATTCAGGTGTGTGAGTAGATTAGAGGTCAGCATGTTTCAGTTCAGTCCCATCTGAGTAAAAAATATCAAATTGAGCTTGAAATGATAATAATAATTTTCGTTTTGGGAAAAAAAAAATGCCGAACTGAATTGAACTACATAAGAGTTCGAAAGCAATGAATTTTTCGATTCAATTAGATTTAGTATAGAATGAAACTACAATGATTATTTCTATTAAAGATATATATCACAAAAACCTCAAATTGTACATATATAATAAATTTATCTTAAACTGATTTTTTAATCATAAAAAAAATTACCTCAAATCGGTACACTTAAAATAAATTTACCAAAAACTAATTTTTAATTTAAAAAAAATTCAAACTAATATATTTATAACAAATTTTACCATTCATTAACACCGAAATGATCATTTCTTAATGCTTTCAACTCTCATGACGTCTGACTCTATCAAAACATGAATTAGCCAAGAAAGTCAAGTCATTATTTAATGATGAAATTGCGTGACATAATTGAAGTTTTGATGTAAAGTGTAAACACAATTGCCCATGACCGTACACATTGGTGACGTGACTTGGGAATATGTAATTTGGCAAAAAATCAAATTGAACCATATTTCAATTTAGTTCAAGAAAGCATCTTTGCAAACGAAATTAAATTGACAATTATAGTTCAGTTCAATTTTTTTTTAGGTCAATCCTACGCTAATCTCATTCTAACACTCACTCTCAGACTTTTGCCCTGGCAATTCGGACCAAACTGTGCTCGACCCTCACGTAGAAGGAGTCCATATGCCGCACATCATGCATCTATCAATACCTAAGATCTAATAGTCTCCCTCCAATTAACACAAGATATGCTAAATTCAATCCGACAAAATACTTCAGAAAAAAAAAAAAAAAAAACCGAAGGCCACTTGTGCAAATGTCCTCGAAACATCATCTGCCATATCCATTCTTACTTGTCCGAGCTTTAAGGCTGATAGGCATTGAAAGCGAAGTTTGATGCACCCATCGGCTACCCATTTGTGCCATTTGTACAATGTCCTTATTTCGATTTGTCATTGTCCTTCGATCAAGAGGATATTCAAGTCGGCCAAATAATTTAGGTTGCTGCATCGCTCCACGTAACAACACATGCCACATTCTTTTTTTTTTTCATCATTGAAATAAATCAGATGTAGTTCCTTACAGAAATAGAAGTCGATTTTTTTATTCTCATCGGTTACGAACATGGTTGGAACTCTACAAATTCGAAATCGTCCCTATTATCTTCTTTTTTTTATTCTCTCCAAATAATTTGTCCTTAAACTCAACTGCAAAATCATGTTTATGGTGAAGAAAAAAAGGGGATTACCTCGCCCTCCATCATGGTCGAATTGTCAAGAATAAGAGCGTTTAAAGAATCTAATCATTACGATTACATTCAATTATTGCAGTGGCCCACCTAAACCGTCGTTTGGGCTAGTGGGCCCAGTGGGCCCACCTGTTTCCCTTGGGCCGGGCCCACCTGGTTGAGTCGACGAGGGGAGGCGGAGGGAGCGAGGATGCGTGCAAGTTATGCCTTGAGGGCGACCCTTTCTTTCTATTTTTCCTTTATCATATTATAATTTTTTTCCTTTTTAATTTTTTATATATAGTTTTTGGGCCGTGACATCTTTTTATGGTATTAATTGGAGGAGAGGATAATGTAAAATATGGGATTTGAATTGATGAAGAAGCTCCAAAGGGCAATTATTGGGATTAACATTATGCTGGAATATATTTTTTGCACACGTTCGAGAATATTCTCATCATTTCGTGCGGTCATTATCCTAGAGAAAAAAAAAATAAGGCAACAGAACATCTCGTACATTTGTTGTTTCCTTATTTTGACTAGTACTACGTCAAAGCCTAAGTGAAATGTCATATTTTTAAAAAAAGGCAGAGAGAGTGTAGTCAAAATATGACCCCAAAATTTGCAGCATCCTCCTCGTGCTTTTTTTTTTTTTTGGGAGGGGGGAGGGTGCTAAATTCATATGGATTACTAACCTAACTAGTACTTGAGTTCACGTGAAATCCACGTGATCAACAACTATGATGAACTTGGATATAAATAATTGTTTCTCGTCTTTCAAATATTTATATAATTAAGTGACGTCTCGAGTGAACAGGAAATTTGCAAAATAGTGAAATCGAGAAAGAGGTAGGAAATCATGTTTTAACACGATGTTCATCAAATTCGATTCGCTAGATAGTGGGATCTAAAAAGAGCTATAAGTTGAGATGGTTTTGCACGCGAAATCATAAAGTTTATATACCTCACGAGAATTTATGTTTTTCTCAAGATTGGAAGTGCATCTATCAGTAAGAAAATTTTCAAACTAAACCTTGATTTCATTGAGAGACTTCGCTATCATGTTATTATATGTGCAATCGATCATGTGTAGTGATCAATTATAGCTTGAAGGCTAGAACTCGATATGTGTACCTAAAAGAATTGTTGAATCGTTGAATTGCAACATTTTGATAGAAAATAGTGAATCAGAATCAGGATTGCACTACAAGGAATGGGAGGTGATGTATAGAAGAAAAGAACATGAGGCAATGGGCTTCAAGGACTCGATTGCATTCAATAGGGCAATAGTTTAAAACATTTTAATGATTTTTCAATGTATTCCATTCGGCCAAAATTTATTAGAAATTGCTAATGTGAGCCCTAGTCAGCATTGACCATTCTATGCAATATGACCAACGATCTTGTGAGATTTTTTTTTGATATGGGCTACATTAATTAAAATTAAAGTTTATTACTTTATTAGATTAGTTTAATAAGGTAAGATATAACAATTCTTAATTAGTTTCATATGGAGCTGGTCACTTGCAAGGAGATGGCTTGTGGGTGAAAACTCTATAAATAGTGCTCAAGTTTCTCCTAATACATAAATAATCTCACATAAGAAGCAGTTATTTATGTAATACACGAGGGATAGTCTCATTGAGCTCTAATTGTCAATATTCCATATCAAGAATAATGGATTCCAAATAATGTGCACAAATCTCTCTTTCTCCATTACCGTATTTTTCATTCTAATTATAGAGATCTTGGGATGTCGTTTTCGCTACTTATATCATAACTATTTGGAAGCGACAAAAGTGGACTCAAGAGTCTCATATGCAACTGTCACGCCTTGAACTCCTGAGTGCGCGAAAATCCCTCAACGGTTGATTAAATTGCGACGTGCAAGAACGTGTCGCTGACCCATTCTTTTTATCTTTCAATTAAATGCAAGCGAAAGCATTTAATATAAACACTCAATCAACCAATCTAAGAACATGGATTGTAAACACATCAACTATTGCTAAAATACTGCTTTTATTATTTACTGTTAACCCTATGAAGTTTAATAAGTATAAGACTTTCTATAGCCACTTCCTATCGACCAACTCAAAAACCTTCAGGGTCAAGATTGGCCTAACTTCTCTAACGTCGGAGCTAACCAAAAGTGACGCCAGGCACGCCCACATCTTGATCCATCAGGACCCCAAACCGCACACGACGATTCTCCATACTACGAGCTTGAAAATGGGATGAGATATAAATCTCAGCAAGTTAACATCCCAAGTCTCGACTAAGACACTAATTCGTCTCAGAGGTAGCCTACACATGCACGCTATATGAACTTACCTTACCTTCGCACACCCTGCACATTAATACATCATATATAGCAAAAATCAATGCAACAATTATGAATAATAATTATAACATATTCTAGAACAATCAAGCGCACTGTCAACATACGTGTTCCAATTATTATGACCCATCAGGTCATGGCCAACGCACAAGTCGACATTCTTCTAGCATGATTAGGCATCGTCTCGCCCCATTGGGCATAGCATCATCTAGAACCCCTGTCTAGACAGCATTCTATAAGGAGTATCGGTCCGGCTTCAACTGTGACTCGGCATTCAGACCCTCACCGAGCATCCGATAAAAATTGGGCGTTGCCTTCAAACTCTCGTTGGGTGACGAGTTCTATTAAATGACCACACAAGCATGCCAATGGTCAAGCCAATTTTATTTGCCATTGATTATTCCAGTATAGAGGAGTGCGTGCCCAAATAACAAGTTTCGGCAATTTTTACTTTTAAAATTACGGTAAAATATTTGCATGTGACACGTATTTAAAACCAATCCGCCAAATTTTGCACTCTTAATTTTTAAAACCCTATTATCCCATTTAACACATAAAACATAGCATCCAAAACCGACACATCAAAGTATGCCATTTTCTTGACAAATAAACCTTCTTTGAGAATATATTAAATAAGGCCTATAATTGTACAATCAATAATATGGCATAGTGAGTATAAACAATCAGAATCAAGCATAAACTCATCTAGAAAAACGAGTATAATTTTATTTTTTTTGGTCAGTAGTATAAAATTTTACTTAATGACTAATTCGCCGTTGAGTACACTAATCGCGATTAATTAGTATAACTATAAGGGAAAATTTCAAATACGGACCCAAAGTGCCATCATTTTCTCAAAATAGGACATGAAGTGAAGTTTGTCTCAAATAAGGACCCAAAGTGCCATCATTTTCTCAAAAGAGGGTCTGAAATGAAATCGTCTCAAAGAAGAACCTAAAGTAGTCATTTAGTCTCAAAGAATGACCTCATTCGTCGACCGGTGAATCGATGCATCTCCGATGTATATTCCGATGCCCTGATTAGGGTATTTTCGTATAATTATTATTTTTTTCATTTTTGGTTGCCCTATTCATCGTCTTCTCCGTCCCCTGTTCACTTCTTCTTGCCCAGATCAAGAACATCGAACTTGGGGAAAGGCCAGCGAGCGCCGGTCGCTAGTAAGGGCCGGCAAGGGCTCGATACCCATCACTAACAATGGGTGAGGGCCATCGAGCCCTCACTGGCCATGGGGGAGGGGGGTCATCCAAATCAAGGCCCTACAAGAAGGTCCTCAAGGGCAAAAGGGGTAGCTAAAGAAGTCATCGATCTAGGAGCGATGGTGGGAGGAAGGGATGAAGAAAGCGACACGAGCGTCCCAGTCGCAGTCCTAGCATAAGACGAGGTTGTTGGTGGAGCAGTGGGCGGAGGTGGGGGAGGTTGCCCCTCACGGCCATCAGTAAGGTCACCCCTCGCTAGCCTTGGGTGAGGGCTCACCCACCTCACTGGCCATTGATAAGGGCCGGCAAGGGCTTGCAAGCCCTCGCCCGCAACTAGCGAGGGCTCGATGGACCTCACCGGCCGCAGCCAAGGCCACCCTCACCAAATCTGGCAAGGGTTGACCTGCCAGCCCTCACCCACGGCCAGCGAGGGCTTAATGGCCCTCGCCTACTGTCGGCAATGGGCGTCCAACCCTCGCCGGCCTTCACCAACGGCCAACGCTCGCCAGTCCTTCCCAAATCTAATGTTTCTTGAGAAGAAGACAAACAAGGGATGAAAAGGATGATGAACAATGCCACCATTGACCAAAATATATATATATAATAAATAATAATAATAATAATAATAATAATAAAGAACAAGACAACCGAATTTTTTTAAAAAAAATGGACAAAAATACCCCTGATTAGGCTATCGGAATATGCATCAGAGATACATCTATTCATCGGCCGGCAAATGATGTCATTCTTTAAGACTAAATGATCACTTTGAGTCATTATTTAAGACACACTCCACTCCAGGTCCTCTTTTGAGAAAATGAAGGCACTTTGGGTCCTTATTTGAAACAAACTTTACTTCAAGTTCTCTTTTGAGAAAATGATGGCACTTTGGGTCCCCATTTGAAATTTTCCCTAACTATAATTAATTAAATATTAATCAAACTAATTACGATTAATTAAAAAATAATTATGATTAATCAAAATAAATTCGATTAATTAATCTAACCAATATTAATTAAGACTAACCATAATTACTTAAATTAATCGCACTTAAACTTAATCTAAACCGTCCTTAAACATAGTTAAGGCTAAACCATACTTATTCAGGACTAATCACCACTAGTCTAAACTAAACCTATCCATAAACACAATTAACTACTGAATCAAGGATTATGAGTTAACTCATGGATTTTCTGGTAGTGACGGACTCGCGGCGATGGTGACGCGACGGCATCTAGGGCGCGAAGTTTGGGGCTAGACTGGAGAACCAATGGCGGTGGCAAAGCCCTTGAGGCTCTTGGCCACCAAGGAGGAAAGGGGGCTCGACAGTGCAACGGCGATAGCAGATGGCTCGTGCGGTGGCAAAATGGCGGTGATAGAGATGACGGTGGTAGATGACGATAAAGGACAGTGCGAGCAGCTCAAATGCGTGGACGGTTCGGTGGTGGTGAGATGGTGATGCAGGATGATGATGGTGGTGAAGATGACGTTGGATGGTGGTGACGCTGCAGATGTGGGTGGCAAAATGAGGGAGGAAGGTGAAAGAACACGAAGAAGAGGAAGAGAAGATGGAGGCAAGTGGTTGGGCAGAAGTGAGGGGGAACACGTGAGGGAAGAAGAAAGAGAGAGGGGGAGAGAGAGAGGCAAAGAAAAGGAAAAAGAAAACGAAAGATTTCATGAGATCTTCCCTTCAACTACCCCACTTAAAACCCTCTAAACCTAGCATAATGTCCCGACATTATCTTCTTATTTCCACTTTTCTTTAAAATCAAAATCTTGGCCAATAAATTACATCCTTGTCAGTGGGTCCAGATTTTCCCTTTTCGATTCTCAATTTCTATCCAATAATTCATTTTTCAAAAATTTTGAACTTACTGATAATTTGACAGATAACGAGGCGACATCCAATAAATTAGTCTTGAAACCCTTGAAAATTTGATACCCGAAATCAAATTAAATTTCATAGTTAAAATCGATCAAATATGCCTTTAGTATGACCTAAATTATCATGTGGTTTTTTAGGGTTCTAACGCAATTAACCTATGGTCGATATTTTCGCTCTGCGTTTATGCTTCTCCGAATCATGGACGACCCTCGATTGTCATGTAATCGCGAGAGTTCAATTATGTACCTTGAGTACAAGGTCAATAGAAAACTAGCTTATTGTCGTTCAATGCAAGTATCATAATCGTATGGAATCAACTGCGAACGGATTACGTACTTCCGTCAAATTGATTTATATCCGTTCAGTAATTGACTTATAACAATGTAGTATTGACTTTTATCGATCCTTATGGTTGAGCAGTCGATCCCTGATCGAATTCTCTAGTCTTTCGTGTTCTAACCCCTTACGGTCTCACCCAATAGATTATTTAACTCGCGAGTGATTAATTAAGAGTAAAATAACCATAAGTACATCGATGAAATAACCATTTCATATATTTCGAAATATGGACCAAATTTCGAGATATCATAGCAATCGTTAAAGAGTAGCGATGAAAAGGGAAAAGAGTGGAGAATATACTATTCGAGCATGTTTGGTCATTCATGGAGGAAGCCAGTTAAATGGATTGAAGATTGGTTAATATTATATGTTGTTGATGACTTGGGTGTAATTGTTGGCACAAATCAGCAAATGGCAAATGATTGCGGATTATTTAACCAAAGTTGTTGATGAGCATGTTAACTAAGGGGCAAGATGATCGATTTAGGGGATTGCATCAAGGCTCAGGCACGTGTAGACACATTAAGGGAGATTGTGGAGAATAGTTAGACGAAAATGGAGAGATCAATGTGCTATTTCGAAGGAGCAACTGCTTTGAAGAAAAGACCTGTCAATGTGGGAATATGGGACTGAATTTTCGAGGGTGTTGTAAGAATTATTGTGTGACCCGAGTGATATTATAAATTGGTGGCTTAATAAATTTATAAATGCTAAAATGTATTTGGCTATAAGAAGTTACAACTCTAATAAAATAGTATAATCCTCATTGAGAAGTTACCTATTCTTCCGAAGATGTGCAACTCTCATGGAGGTTAAAAAACGTTTTGATGAAAGGCACCTATTGATAGCATGTATAAATAAGAGTCAAGTCCCACAATGTGAGAACCAAACGTTGTGTTCTATCTTTTATCGCACAAAATATGTTAAGAAAAAAGTGGGTTAAGAGAGAAAAATCAGATTTCGTCATCTTTTTCGGTTTTCCGCGACAAATATTTTGAAGATTTCGCTATGGATAAAAGTATGTTTTCATCCCTCTCATCGTGAAAATCATAAAGATCAAATATCATGCTTTTATAATTTTTCTGCATTATAGAATTATGTTATTGCTTATAATTGGTATCATAGCATGATTTAAGATTTCATGATTTTTTCCAATTATCGAAATATTATGGTATATCGATGAAGATTGGTTGAATGACGATGATCATATTCATGTTATTTAATGTTGTTGAAATGATTCTATTGGAAGAAATATGAATGATGAAAGCGTGATGGAAAATGGGGTGAGAAACAAAGGAAATCATTGAATATGTGCTAAAGGTAAGAAGGTGCGTAGAAAATGCAATCTCCCGTGCACACTGGATGATTTGGCACATGGATTCTACGTGCCACACGCCCATATGAACTCTAGTGGCACGTGGGACCCACGCACATGTGGTTTTGGCGTGTGCCTTACGCATGCCCGTGTGGCAATGAAGGCATGCACACACCTATTCATGCATTTACTACCATTCGCGTATTATTATAATTTTGCCCCTTAGGATGCTTATTTATGTTTTTTCCCTTTATTGTTTATTTATGATTCTACCCTTGTCTTCGCTAGATAATTACGGTTCTACTCTCTTTGATGATTATTTACATTTCTATCCATGTATGCTAGATAATTATGATTTTGTCCTAGCTGATTATTTACTATTTTGCCCTTGGATGTTAAATTTACATTGTTAGCCCTATGGAATTATAATTTTACAACTTTACCATAATGCTTTAATTATGGTTTTACTCTTGTGTGCAATTTGGTGAATGTTTGTGTTTTACAATATAAAAAAAAATCAATTAATAATAGTTTGTTAGTCACCAAAGTAGTCAAACCTTAAGGTCTTTTGAATTTTTGATATTGTAAATTATTTTATTCAATTACGCATGATTAATTGATGCTATGATTAAAATTGACATGTTAATATTCTTATCGATATCATGGATATATTGAATTTAATTTATTATAAGAACTTAAGAATTAACCCAAAGGTTAGTCAATTTCTTATAATTCATGGACATAACAGTCGGTAATTATTATTTCTTGTTAAATTTGTTCATATATCCAAAGATAACAAATAAATTTTAATGAGACATATTTATAATTATCAAATTAAAGTTATTAGTATCATTATGGTTTAATATATGTTAGCATATCATAGGATTGTCCAAATTAGAACTATGATGTACATGTATTGTTTAGTTTGAATATAATTAAATGATATTCTCAAAACATTAATGTATGAGTATTTTTTTTTCCATATTTGTAATATGTGTAATTGTTTTACTTCATTCGCATGCTTTGTCTATTCCTTTATTTAATGAAATGAATTTATCTGATTGAAGTGAATAAGCCTAGTTTCACCTTGGTGTCTTGGACCTTGATTTAGCATTTCAAGTTGAGAAATCGGCTGCTATTATTGATGAGAGTAGCGATGATGAAAAGTCTTTTCATAAAATTTAAGAAAAATTGAATAGACTAAGTTTAATATTCAAATGACAATTGCAAACAACTTAAAGAGCACTCTTCCTAAAACTAACAGTCCTAAGGAATTTATGACATTTTTGGAAGATCATTCTCAAACTGTTGATAAGTCACTTGCTACTATATTAAGAGCATTTTGACTATCATGAAGTATGATGGTTCACGTACCATACATGAGCATGTGTTTAAGATGACGAATTTAACAATATAGTTAAGAACCTTGAAAATAAATGTGGATTAGTACTTTTTTAAGTACTATTCATAATTAATTCATTACCTTAAGTGGAATGTGAATGGATTGGTTAGTATGATTGTTCAAGAGAAAACAAGGATAAAGAATCAAAAGGTTCATTTTGTTTATCTATAAGTTATCAAGAAGCCGAAAGGAATTCTAAAAGGAAATGTGGAAAAAGCAAGAAAAAAGAATTACACATTTTAAATGAATCTTCTAAGACTTCTCAAATCTACGAGAATGAACATAATCTTATTAAGTGTCGTTTTTGTAATAAGATTGGACACTTGATGAAAAATTGTTCGAAGCGTAAAGTTTGGTTTGAAAAAAAAAAAGTAAGCGTTGTACTTTAGTATGTTTTGAAGCAAATTTTACTGAAATTTCTCATAATACTTTATGGTTTAATTTTGATGCTACCACTCATGTGTCAAATACGATATAGAGATTTATTATCATTCAAACTCTAAAGCCAAATGAAAGTTATATAATCACGGAGAATAGAAATAAAGTTTCAATTGAAAGCATTGGCACATATCAACTGGTCTTAGATACTGGACATTATTTAGATTTTTTTTTTTGAACTCTTTATGTACCTACATTTTCTCGCAATTTAGTTTCTTCGCCAAAACTTGATGTAATAGGATTTTCTTATAAGTTTGGTTGTGGATCTTTCAGTTTATTTAAAACTGATAATCTTATTGAAACCGGAACCGTATGTGAAAGTCTCTACAAGTTTAAACTTTAATAATACTTTTGTTGAAAGCTTAATAACCTTACATTATAATGTTGGCACTAAACAAGGTTTAGTGGATGAGAATTCATAAACATTTGGGTCATATATCCAATGAAAGAATGCAAAAATTTGTGAAGAATGAAATTCTTCCGAATTTGGATTTTACTGACTTTGGAGTGTGTATTGATTGTATTAAAGGTAAACAAATAAAACATACTAAAAAACAGGCTATAAGAAGCACAAAACTTCCTGAAATTGTATACACTAATATATGTGGTTCTTTACCACCGCCCTCAACAGCACAGCTGGCTCGGGCTCTCTCCCCCTCACGAAGGGGAGAAGTTCGAATCCCAAAGGTAACATTAGGAATTCTTACCTGGAGTATTGTAGTGGTGAATCCTGCAATCGCAAGAACTCTTATCTAGGTTACCATAAATATATGTGTGTGTGGTCCTTTTGATATTCTATCTTTTGATGGAGAAAACTATTTCATCACTTTTATTAATGATTTTTCACTTTATGGTTACTTTAATCTATTGCATAATAAATCTCAATTGGTGAATACACTTGAGGTATGTATTGAAAAGGTTAAGAGGCAATTAGATAAAACTGTGAAAATAGTAAGGTTGGATAGATGTGGTGAATATTATGAAAAGTATGATGAATTGGGACAATGTTTGGGTCAATTTACTAAATTCCTTAAAAAAAACATGGCATATGTGCTTAATACACGATGTTGAGGATACCAAAACAAAATGCTGTGGTAGAAAAGTATAATCGTACTTTAATACAAATGGTTAGAAGTATGTTGACTAATTCATTTTTAATTTTATCTTTGTGGATGTATACATTAAAGACTTCTATATACTTATTAAATATGGTTTCTAGTAAGATAATTCCAAAGACTCCATTTGAATTGTACTTGGGAAGGAATCCTAGTTTAGGACACCTACATGTTTAGGATTGTCCAATAGAAGTAGGAATTTACAATTCACATTAAAAATAATAATTTAAGATTGACCGATGATTACTTTATTGAGTATGCAGAAAAATCCAAAGGGAATAGATTTTACTGTTATAATCATAGTACAAGAATTGTTGAATTTAAAAATGCTAGGTTTATTGAAAATGGTAATATTAGTGGAAGTGAAAGAATGTGTGATACTTGCATTCAAGAAGTAAGTGTCAAAATTTATATACCTAAAACTTCTAACATTGTTATTCTTGATATAATATTTCAGCCCAATAATAATTAAGAATAATAAATAAATAATCAAACACTCCATAATGAAGATGTCAGTATCGAATCTACAATAGTTAAGCCACAAGAAAGATAATTAAAACAATCTCAACGAGAAAAGAGACAGGTTATTTCTGATGATTATGTGGTTTATCTATAAAAATTAAACATTAATTTAGGAATTGGAAATGATCCAGGTTCATCTTCACAAGTCATGAAATGTGAAGATTCTAATGAATGGTTTAAACCATGAAAGAATAGTTAAAATTTATGCATCAAAATCAAGTCTAGGATCTCATTAAATTATCTAAAGAATGTAAAAGGGTTGAGTATAAATGAATCTTTAAGACCAAGCGTGACTCAAAAGGCAATATTAGACGGTATAAAGCCAGACTTGTTGTTAAAGATTTTACTCAAAAAGAAGGCATTGACTATAATGAGATATTTTCACCGGTCTCTAAACAAGACTCACTTAGAATCATTATAACTTTGGTGACTTATTATGATTAGAATTACATCAAATGGATATCAAAACTGTTTTTCTTAATGGAAATTTAGAAGAAGAAGTTTACATGGACCAATCCGGTGGCTTTTCAATTAAAGAAAATGAACATATGGTGTGTAAATTAAATAAATCAATGTATGTTTTTAAATAAGCTTCCCGACAATAATATCTTAAGTTTAATGATACCATAAAATTAATTTGATTTAAGGAAAACACTATTGATCGGTATATATATGAGGTTAGTGGGAACAAATTTATCTTTCTAGTTCTGTATGTTGATGACATTTTGATTTCTACTAATGATATTGGTTTGTCACATGAAATCAAGAAGTTTCTCTCTAAGAATTTTAAAATGAAAGATATGAGCGAGGCAACATATGTAATAAGAATAGAAATATTTAGTGATAAATTACAATGATTGTCAGGGTTGTCTTAGAAGCCTACATTAAAATAATTTTAGAAAAATTTAATATGGATAAATATTCAGCAGGAATAGTTTCAATTCAGAAATATGATAAGTTTAGCCTTATGCAATGCCCAAAAAGTAAATTAGAACGAGAATAAATGAAAATAATTCCTTATGCATTTATTGTTGAGAGCTTAAATATGCTTAAATTTGCACCAGACTAAAATTAGTTTTATTATCGGAATACTGGGCGGATATCAAAGTGATCTTGGATTAGATCACTGGAAGGTTGTAAAGAAAGTTTTCAGATACTTACAAGCAATAAAGAATCATATGATCACTTATAAAAGATTCGATTATCTTAAGGTGATTGGATATTCGAATTTAGATTTAGCTAGATGTGTTGATATGAGAAAATCAACGTTTGGTTATTTGTTTCTTTTGGCTGGAAAGGCATATCATGAAAAAATGTGAAGCAATCAGTTATTGTTATATTCACTATAGATGTTGAGTTTGTAGCATACTTTGAAGCCATTATTCATGAATTATAGCTATGGAACTTTATTTCATGGCTTATAATTATCGATAGTATTGGCTGGCTGTTGAAAATTAATTCTGATAATTCTGCAACAGTTTTTTTTTTTTTTTTAAACGACAAGTATTCTAAAGATGCTAAGCATATGGAAATCAAATACTTGTCTATCAAAGAAAAGTTCAAAAACACAGTGTTAATTGAGCATATTAGCACAAACCTTATGATAACAGATCCCTTAATAAAAGAATTGCCGCCCAAAACATTTAATGAACATATTGAAAGGATAGGCATTATTAGGCATTACTAATGATTGTATTATGATTGCATTAAGTTTGTATATTTGACACTCTTAACTTAATTATGTGTTTCTAATATTTCATGTTTTCTATTTAATATACATTATGGAAATAGATGAATGTTAAATAGGACAGTCTCTAACAGAGACATTATGGTTGGACCATTACTGTAATTTTCATTTATGGATCATGTTAAGTAGAGAACTATGTTGTAGTACATCGAAAGGACTATATCGATTAATAACATACAACCGTTATGACTCAAATTAATTTTCTTTACTTAATTATGATTATTATGCGATAGCTAATTTAAGAAAAAAATTAGCATTATGTTACTAAGCACTCTGATCTTTATTAAATCATGAAAGGAAGGTAAGAATTATTGTGTGACTCACGTGATATTATTAATTGATAGTTTAATAAAATATATAAATGCTAAGATGTATTTGACTATGTAAAGTTACGACTTTAATGAAAGGGTACAATCCCTATTGAGAAGTTCCCGATTCTTCCAAAGAGGCATGACTCTCATGGAAGTTATAATACATTTTGATGGAAGGTACCTATTAATAGAATGTATAAATAAGAGTCTGGTCCTCCCTCCACCTATAATGTGAGAAAAAGAACATTATATTCTACCTTTCGTCTGACAGAATACGTTAAGGAAAAAGTGGGTTAAGGGAGAGAAATCAGATTTCGTCAATGAAACCTAGTCTATATACAATGCATGGCAATGATGTACAAAATGACAAACTAAAATGGTATGTAACATGCAATCTATTATGCAAACCATATGTCACACGTCATTGATAATTGGGTTAATACCCTAAAAAACCCCAAACTGGTACACTTGTGACAAATTTACCCCAAACTATTTTTTTGACCACCAAAAACCCCAAACTGGTACATATGTGACAGATCTACCCTCCGTTAGCTTCCGTTCAATTTTTCCGTTAATTTTGTTGACGTTGTTGCTGACGTGGCAAGCCATGTGGAAATTCATAAGTTTAATACCATTAAAAACCCCAAACTGGTATATTTATGACAAATTTACCCCAAACTGGTATATTTATGACAAATTTACCCCAAACTGGTATATTTACGACAAATTTACCCTAAATTAATTTTTTCGATCATAAAAAACCTAAATTGGTACACGTGCGGCACATTTACCCTCTTTCAATTTTCCCAAATCTGACCGAGTTGTGATGTCCAATCAATTTTATTTTATGGATTACTCTAACATTGCCTCCATATCATTAATACTTGATTTTTTTTTTCTTTTTATTGGAATCATTATTAGAAAACTATTCAAAGGCTACCAAATGTGCACTTCATTCTTATGCCGAGAAGATGCCTATTAACTAAAAGATGGACAGATCGCTTTGCGCACATATACAAAAGAATCACACTCAAAGCACACCTAAAATTAGCGACAAACATAAGTGATTTTGGTTCCGGCATTTCAACGAGCATGTGATGTACGAGTCACTCATACCATTCACATGCAAGTTCCATGTTAAAATTTTGACACACTTACGATTCAAGGTAGGAAAGACTACGTAATGCTAATAAGGACATAGATTAATACGAGTGAAGCAACCACAATATGTGCACTTCTTTTGTATATGTGCGCAAGCGATTTATCCATCTTTTAGTTAATGGGCATCCTCTCGGCACAAGAATGAAGTGCACATTTGGTAGTCTTTGAATATTTTCTAATAATGATTCCAATAAAAAGAAAAAAAAATCAAGTATTAATGATATGGAGGCAATGTTAGAGTAATCCATAAAATAAAATTGATTGGACATCACAACTCGGTCAAATTTGGGAAAATTGAAAGAGGGTAAATGTGCCGCACGTGTACCAATTTAGGTTTTTTATGATCGAAAAAATTAATTTAGGGTAAATTTGTCGTAAATATACCAGTTTGGGGTAAATTTGTCATAAATATACCAGTTTGGGGTAAATTTGTCATAAATATACCAGTTTGGGGTTTTTAATGGTATTAAACTTATGAATTTCCACATGGCTTGCCACGTCAGCAAAATTAACGGAAAAATTGAACGGAAGCTAACGGAGGGTAGATCTGTCACATATGTACCAGTTTGGGGTTTTTGGTGGTCAAAAAAATAGTTTGGGGTAAATTTGTCACAAGTGTACCAGTTTGGGGTTTTTTAGGGTATTAACCCTTGATAATTTAACATAATCTAATAACAGTAAAATATTAAACGCAACTATCATAATATGTCATGTACTCAAATGATCCAAACGTGCAATGACTAGATGACATGTAAGGAATGACCTAATTTTAGGTGACTCACGCATGATATTCTTTATGTTTTCTTTTTTCTTTTATTTTTATAAAATTCAAAATTAAAATTGCCCAATAATTAAACGTGCAATTTAAATTAATGAAAAGAAAATCTAACATCCTAAATTAATGTTTTTGGTATTTTTTATTTCAAAAATTCGGAATAAATAAATTCTTTCAATCCAAACATACAAACTATCCTAAAATAGATAATATTTGAGCATGAATATGATCCAATTCATATATATATATATATACATATAATTTTTTTCTTTTATGAAAACAAAATCAATTCAAGCAAAAGCATAAAAAATAACACGCCAACAAATCGGGCAATATATCATCGGTATCCATCTAATTTTTGAAATAAATTGATAAATCATATCGCGCGTGAGATTTGATTAACTAATTTTTAACAAAATCACAAATCATATCTCGGGCGTGAGATCGGACTAACGATTTTCCATGCAGTTGCAAGTCATATTATGAACATGAATTCGGACTATCAATCATATATACTATGTAAAATTAGAGAATAACCCATAATTTAAAAGGCTTTTTAGGAAACTTTGGATCATATATATCATCCAAAGATTTGAATTTAATGACAATATTAATAAATTAAGTACGGAAATAATCAAATTAAATTCGAATAAATATCTTTACCTGTTTCGCAATATCGTTTTTGAATGGCTGGCGTTGACAAACCGCTGTCGAATTCGACTTGCAGAACGGGAAGTTTCAGCTTTCGCCGGATCGGATTAGTTCGTTTTTTATCGCGCCACCGAACCGAACCGGATCGGGTCGGTCCATACTAATAAACTCCGCTCGCCGCTGACCCGTTTCTTTTCTTCTTCGTTACTGCAAACTCTTCTTCTGCCGCCAGTCGTCGCGGACGCGCAGCTCACCGGTCCTCAGTTCCGGCGCCGGCGAGATCCGACGGGAGGAGGACGCCGGCCATCGTCCGACGCGTTCGAAGAGAAGGCCATCGATCGAAGGCGAAGCCGCCGGCTCTGCTCGCGAGCTGGAAAAAAGGAAGAATGGTGAAAGCCGTGGTCGGAGAAGAGGCCCAGCTGAAATCAACCGAGGACCGCCTGTCCAGCTCGTCGATTCCCGCCCAGGTACTGCCCGATTGATTTTCGCGACGTGCGGTTTGCTTCGTTTCGATTGGATTTGTTTGGGAAAATGCCGGGCGCGTCGAATTGCAGGTCGGTCTTGTGATCGGCAAGCTTAGCTCGAGCCTGGACAGAGGCTTCGTTTTCAGCTTGATCCCGACGCCGCCGAACGACGAGGGGCGGCCCGCTTGTTCCCTTGTCGAGCCTGTCAAAGATGACAGGAGGAAGGGTGGTAAGCAATCCAAGTCGCAGGGATCCTCGGATTCTTCGTCGGTGGTGATAGACAAAGATTGGGTCGCTGAGCATGCGCGTCAGGTAGTTTTATCTCCCATTTTGATGGTATTGTTGTGAATTGGTTGTTAGTGCTCCTTTTCTTTGGGAGTAATTGGGAAATTGTTAGATTAGATGTCGTCGATTCAGGAGTGTTTTGACTTATTATTGCATGCATTTGTTGATGATGCTGTGGAGTGGATTGATTCGATGAAGAATATTCGTGAATACAAGGATTCAGGCCTTTGATGTGTATTCTGCTGTAATGTAGGTCCTGTCATAATTGATCGAGTCTGTCGGAATGGTTTCCGGGAAAAATTCTCTGTTACAATATATTAGTAGGCAAATTATGTTGTTTTACGGGCCAGTGGTAATTGACAGTTACTTTTGAATGGTATGCCAAAAGGACATGGACTGAGTCTTGTAAGTTTCAGGTGTCCAAAATGCTTGTGGGTGGCATTAGGGTGATTGGCATTTATGTATGGGCCAGTGAGAGTGCGTTCAAGAATTCGATCGTAGAACTTTGCCAGGTACTCAGTCATTTGCTTCTAGTTCTTAATTTGAAACTTGATTTTTAGTTGATCTGCATCTATGAGCTTGTTCTCAATAATCTTGTTAGTGAAAAGTGCAATTTAAGTAAGTCATACTTTAGCAACTGCAGGATGGGAAGTGAAATGTGTGAATTTTACTCCACTTGTGGTAAATCAGCAATTTATGCTGCCAAGTTTTCATAATTAATTTTACCCTAGGAGCTAGGCTGAGTCGTAAACCGATATCTTCCTGCTTTTGTAATGAAGAGATTATCTTTTCTAGAGCAGAGTTCATTATCTTGGGTTCACTTGCTGGAAAATGGCATTTGCAGACGATAAAAGGAGTTGCAGGGGCAGCACCACCCCTCTTAGGGACTGATACTGAGGAGAGACTGCTTATACATATTTCTTATAGTCCAAGGAGGTATAACTCGTTCCTATTCTTTCCAAGTCCACTTGACATATTTGACCTTTGCAGTACTTGCTTTAACAGTTAAATTTGTAGGTGGACATGCCGAAATTGTGTACTGGCATCAAATATCACGTCTAGCAGCCTTAAGCCTTGTGATTTCAAAATGGGAAAAGTCTTAAGTTCTCTTCAGAAATTTAGGTGTACTTACAACTTCAATCTGAGGTAATGTTACACTTCATGTTTATCTTCTGTTCCTGAACAATGGATGATTTAGTTGATTTTATTTTTTTGTTACCCTTTTTCGCCAAAGGAGTTTCAGTTTTTCGGTTAAAATTCTGGAAGCCTTTGCTAGAGAACTTATTGGGCTGATCAAAAGAAGAGCACTCTTTTTCAGAAAGACTCAAAATAGTTGACTAGCCATTTTTGTCAGAATTTTTTTTATTTGTTTTGTCCATTGTGGCCTTCAGCATTGTTTCATGCATTGTTTCACGCAATGGTTAATGGGTAGGAATAATTCCACCTCTGTGGTAATGCTGAATAGCTTATGCCTATGAAAAAAATGTTAATTTAGATTGCCTGTGAGCTGTGAGAAGACATTTGATGCCCGGAAGCTTGGTGATGTACTTCGTAGTGGAATTTCAGTCATTGCAAAAGAGCTAAGAAGTGCAAGGGCCATAGTTGATGGAAACCTGGTAAGTCTATCATCTACTCTGTCAAAATCATTACCCCATAACATCTTTTTTACATGCATAAATTCTTTGATTATCAGTTTTAGGATGGGAATGCCAGAATAGTAACCTTACTGTGCCTGCAAAAGCTATAGAAATTGCAGATTTTTGCAAACTACACTTACTCTTGCAAGCAATAAACCCATACTCCACAGTCCCAAGAATTTGAAATCCACTCTAATTAGATGGGAAAAAGATCCTTTGAAAATGGCCTTTGCCTTTAGAGCATTTTGTCTTGAGAAGGAAGAATTGGGAAAGGGTATTAAAAACCCATTCATATAGAAGGTGAAGAGTATAGATATTTCTTAGTAAGAGTGATGGAATACACGCCAAGGAAAATCAGATGCAATTAATTAGTCATTTACTGAGCCAAACTTTTGGGGCAAAACTATGAAATGAGTCAGCTGTAGTCAGCAGAATTATGATTGGACTTAGAACCACATTGTATATGTACTTGGTTGTAATTTGGGCACATCCATAGTAATTTCCCTGAGAATGACTCCCTCTCGTGAACCTTCAAACCTTGAAATCTTTAAGACCTCTTTTCGACTACTTATGATTCGAACTTTTAATACTAGACTTTTCATGTTTGGATAGAAACTTCATCTATGAATTGGATCTTGCAACATGAAAATTCTGGCAGTAGGATGTCATTCCTTAAGTAATTCAATTTTAACGGTAAATCAAACAAGGCCCAAGGGAGGATTTTTCTCACTTTGTTCTTTTTTATTTGGCGGGATAGGCCGGTTGGGGTGTTGGATGGGATTTATGTTGAGTCCTCAATATGGACTGGTTTAACTTGTGTTTGCACTGAGTCACTGATGATTTGACTCATGTTTTGCAGTGGTACGTGGATCTCATTCTGTGATCTTTTCTGGGACGATGGTTAAGTAGGTGTACTGATGCATTTGTTTTTATGAGGAATTTGTTTTTGCAATCTGAAATGCTTGTTAAGGCATAGCACGATGCTGCATGATACCCCAATGTTTGACCAGCTTCAAGAATGCTCAATTGTGAAAATACTGCCTCACGGTTTTGTTAATCTTAATTCCAGATGCATGTCTAGTGTCATATATCAACTAATGTGAATTATTTTAAGTCTTGGTGAAGCTTGATACTCTTTCATTTTACTGCTACTTTTATTGTAATTAATTATTTTGGCCTCCAGTATGCAATGTAGCAGTTTTCTTTGACGGATTGGTATATTGAGCTTCATTTGTTAATCTCTCTCTCTCTCTCTCCCTCTCTCTATTTCTCAATGTCAGGTCACTAATGATGAGCCATGCACGTCAGAGGGTTTTCATGATGTTGAATTACTTCTGCCTTTTATGAATGATACATGTTTAGAAGGTGAGTGGGACTTGAATCTGGATTTAATTGTCCCAAAAGCTGCCCCAGATATCAATCTAATTTCCTTCTTTTCCACTGTCTCAATGCTTATAAAGCAAGCAGCTTAGAAAATGTTGTTGGCATACTTCTCTTCAGTGGCTCAGTGTGTTCGTTTGCTTTCCTGAGTTCAAAAGAGTCAATTTTGCAAGCTATTGCTGATATCAAGGTAATATTCATTGTCTCACTGCATTCTGACCCATTAATTGTTCTTTTTCTGTAGCATAAAGCTAATAATGCATTTCTGTTTTGCCCTCAAATGATTTTATTGCATGTGTGTGAGCACGAATGCATAAAGGTGTAAGTGCGGATGCGTGCATGCGTAGGTTCATTGGGTTTGGCATTCACTTTAACAATTGGTATTCAAACCCCATGTTTACGAAGTACAACAATACACCATATATTTGTATTTAGTAGTGCAATCCATTTCTTTTCTGATGAATTACAAAATTTCATTGGTAACTGCTTAATTGTCTTTGTGCTTTGAAAGATAGTTTTTTTTTTCCCTTCTAGAATAATATTTTTTAAATTGATGTAAAGTGTGAAGCCCAACCTACCGAAACATAGCTTAGTATATTCCTTGAACAAGCTTCCTCTTCAACTCTTGAGTACGAACCGCTAGATTTAATTCCCTTTGTCAGGCATTCGAGGAGCTTTCTCCTTCATGAAAAATGTTCAAGAAAAACATCTCATCCTTTTTTCAGTCATTGTTTTTCTCCTTAGCAATCCTGGATTTTTCATGTACTTCTAGGCAGATATTATCACAAGTCTGCAAAGTAGACTAGACATAATCCTTGATGAGGCAGATGCAGATTTAAGTCAATCGGACAACAGTCGCCGGGAATCTAGCCCAGATATACAAACGGAAAATCTTATTTCACAAGTTGACCTCCAGTCATTGAGGTGTGTCTAATAACCACCTATATTCTTTCTATAGCTTTGCTAGTGTAACTTTGGGTGTTATTATAGTTGTTTAGCACTTATTATTTTCCAGTGTCTTGTTTTGTGCTGTTCTTTTGTTTTCTCTACCATTTTTCAATGGTCATATCATCTGTGGAATCGTTTCTTTCATAACAAGATCAGTGAATTTCTTCAATAATTATTTGGCAAAAGAAGCAAGGACCAGGAGCTGGTCTTGAAGATGTACAAGGGAAGGAAATGTGAACGAACTTGGATCATTGAAATTACAAAACCAAGCTTGAATGAACTCTGGTTTGTTATGGAAGTTGAAAAGGAAAACTGGGTCAATAGAGGATCCAGTATAACAACTGGTTGAAATAATCTCATATCCACGTGTAAATTGTTTGTTGACTAGAGTTTGATTGTTTGGTCTGACAAATTTTAATTGACAATAGTTTATGCTGTTCTATTTACATGCATGTAATTCTGAGGTCTTACAGCAAAACCCTTATTATCTCAAGGGTAAGATTTATAGCTGCGTCATGATATTGAGAAACTGGAGGAACTAATGATGGCACTGGAAGTCTTCGGTGTCATTAGCATGACTTTAGTTGTTTCATGTGAATTGACATGTGGATTGCAAGATTTTCAAATCTCTTTCTTTCCACAATCATCCTAGTCAATGTTCAATAATGGAGGGAGAAACATGGATCCATGTCTAAGAAGAGTTCCCTTTGATTAGTTTATGAGTAATTCAAGTACATTTAGGTCCATGCCCCGCCAAAAATTGGTATCCTTGGCCACTATACTTGCTCCTGTTTGTGTTTGGAATGATGATATGGTTTTAAGAATTCTGCTCTGTTATTCCTTGCTGTCTACTTCAGAAGCTTTCTTGGGGAAAGTTTTTAGTCTGGCAGCAGAAGGCAATTAATTAACATGAAATCTGTAACCTGTCTTCAAGCTTATGTTGTCCCATTCTACCTTTCCTTTTCAATTTGATTTAATTGCTTTTTTCAACTTCATTCTCACTTTTTTTTTTGCTTAATTCCTCAAGCTTGCTTATGTGAACCATGAAACTAGTCTTTGAAATTGCATCTTTATTTTGGTCTCTTTTGTCCTGGTGGTCTCATATTGTTGGCTCCCACTTGATATCCATGATCAAAGCAGGAAACCAACCGGTCTTTCATTTCCCCGAAGAGTATTTGCTCCTTGGTTGGCTGGAACATTCATCTGTGACTATTTACAACCATCAGAGACGCTCGAGGTTTGTGCATGTGACTTGATAAACGAGTGGTTCAACTGTGTTCTTAAGCAGTTGAACCACCAAAAGTTTGTCTCCAGATTCAGAGTAGCATGGTTAAAATGGTTTTTGTTCTGTTCTTGCAATGTTGTAGGTTCTTAAGGATCACTGTGCTGAGTTGATGTCTATGGAAGTTCTCACAGATTCTTCCAACGTACTAGAACCGGAAGGAGAAGCCCCTGCAGTTGTCGCCAAGGGTTTTTGGGATGTAGCAGCACCTATGCATTCAGATTCTAAATCTCTCTCAGAAAAGCCTGGTGCTGACACAAAGAGTGAGGGGAGTAGCCAGAAATCTAACAAGCAATCCAGTTTTAACACTGTGGCTGCTATTCTTGTGCTTCTCCTCTCTGTTCTACTGGGGTTTTTGTTTTTTTCAGCCAGATCTTGAAATTCTATTAGCAAGAGTATCTTCAAATACATGTTCACTGGAAGTTTCGCAGGTTTTCTAGTTTCTCTCACATTTAGATTATCTTTGCTTTATCTGTAGTTTTTTAGGATCTCTGACTGAGTCATTGCAAACGAGAGTGATGTGCTACTGGGTATTATACGCTTATCCAAAATAATGGCTGGGTGAGGAGCAGTCAATCATGGCTCAAGTTCTACAAGAACTTGATTTATAGTGGGTCGACAACATAATGCTGCATCACTTCACTTGGCTGCTAGACACCCTCTCTCTACAGGTTGATCAGTTAAAGCTTCTTGGAAAAGCACTATTGTTATTTTCCTTTTGTTGTCCTTATATAACGAAATACAGTTTCTTTTCTGGTCAACTCTCTGGAAATTCGGAACTTTCTACTTCGGCAGAAACAAGTGAAGCCTGGTAGAACATGAAGCTGCTGTGCGATGTCCATGTACTTCATGAATTTCATGCCAACCCAATAAGTTGTCTTGGTAGAAATTCCTGAGGAAAGGACGGGAAAAAGAGAAAATGACCGACAAAACTGGAGAATTTATGAGTTGAGGAGTATCGCCATCCTGAAGGGTATGTCCCTTTACTCGATGCTCGGACCATGTTCTATGGGCAAATGTTTGATTACATTTAGCGTCCTATCTTCTATGCTTGATTACGCTGTACAGCAGTTATGAAGGCGTTTTTCTGTGTATATTGCGGTTTGTAGTATCGTTTCTGGAAACCATTCATCGGCAACCATTTTCCTCCATTTCGAGATAATTGATTCATGTAAGTTAAACAACTATTGTATTGGGATTCTATCGCAGTCCGTGTAAAATACCGTGGTCGTCGATCCAACCATTTTGTGTAGGTAGGGTTGTCCCGTCCAGGAAGTTCCGATGCAAATGATTTTGTTTCACTACGCAACCACCATAAGACCTGGCCATCCTCAGATACGATACTAGTCCAATACGCTCGCATGTGCATCAGATGAAAGTATATCATATAAAGATTATGTATCGTGTGGTACGCGTATGCGACGACATTTTAACCCATCAAGTGTGCATTTTCAAGATGCGCGCAATAACCAGAATGGCTTATGTACCAGGAGAAAGGATCACGCGTTGGAACGAAGAAAAAAGCAAGAGAAATTACGACATCATGGATTGTAAATTGATTGCGTTTCTTCCAAGAATCCCATATTAATGTCATAGACCACAATGAGGCTCAACATGGTATAAAATAACTTATATATATGACCATCAATTCGCCTTCTCTACTTTCAAAAGAAGCACGCATAATCGACAACTGAAAGACTTTAGTTAATATCTACAAATGACTAACTTCACTACGCAAATACTTGAATATTCATTTGATTCTACAAGAATGGCTTACCTTTTTCCACCTCCATAATAAGATGTTCTGCCCTTTTTTAAGTTAATTGACTTTGCCAACTTCTATGGTAATTTACACTTGAGGAAAGCCCAAAAAGAGGATTTCAAGCCAATTGGTCGACGTCCCCGCAATTTTTGGTCAATCCCCGAACTACATGAGTCAGAGATATCTTGTTTAGTGCAAATAATTATTCACATAATCCCCAGCTTTTCAGGAAAAATCTCTAATAACCCCTCGGACAGCTAAACACGACATCCCAATCAAGGAAATTAGCCTTACAATTGAGACCAGAATCAACATGAACATGCGATTCCCTTTCGTCCATAACTTCAATTTCCCCAAAGAATTGAGGAGCCAATGGAAATAATCACACGCATTGATCTTGTGGCGTGACTAATCTCATTATGGTCCCATCATTAATTTGACTAGGATTACTGCCTAAAAATTCGAAAGAAAATCCTCCGTATTTGGAAGAAAGAGTCGAGCGACGAAGACAACAACGCCTTGTTGACTTGAATGGGCCTCTTTAGACACTAAAAATAGACCGATTAGCATCGGTAATGAGAATTTTTCATATTAGAACTATGGGATCAAGTGGTCAATTATTTGCGATCTTCATTACAGCTGCACCTATTATTGCGTTTTAGTCAATAAAAGCAGCACAACTAGTACCAAGATCACATTAAAAAACATAAAAACTCATATAATATGAATGCATACCATACCCAACCACTGATTTCTTACACGAATTCATCGATCTCCTTTGAGTATATTAAGGTTTAAAGTGCCTTTCAGAACATCAATTGCAGCTCAAGATCTTTTGGAAGGACAAACCCTTGATAATTAGCTATAAATGAAGTTTGACTGCCCGACAAGTGCTCGAAGCTCTGTAGGTCAACACATACCCACGAAAGAAGATCCTCCCAAGAAGATTGTGTTGTACTATTGAATTGTAACGAATCAAGGTGGCGTTTGGAGTTGGGATAATGAGACCGTTCTTTTCAATCGTGATTAGAGCCAGAGGAAATGATTTACCTAAAAGCGCTCTACATGATTTTCAAAATAGGCAGAGACTCTTGAGGACAACCTAGTGCGTAAATTAAGGGGAGAGCACACACTGTTTTGTCCCGACTAGGTAGGAGGACGGAAGAGAGAATTCAAGAAGCTTCTCCGTTGCTGTATAAGCAAAGATGAGATCATAATGCAACTTGACGAGGTTTGATTGGAATGAAGAGTCTCTCTTTTTTCAGCTTTTGTACTATGCCTGATTGATTGATATATGTTGAGTGCAAGTCTAGTTCTTGGAAAATATAAGCACCGAAGTAACGTCAACCGCTTTAAGCTCCGGCTGTAATTCGTTAATTTCAATTATCGACGTTGATATATTGGTCTGAGGAGCAAGTGCACCGTGCTTCGTGCAAGAACTTAGGGACTGATTGTCTGGACTTAAATAAAAGTAAAAAGCATCTGTTATTTTTCCTTTGAAGTTTCTTATGTTTTTCAAAGTCTCGAGAGTTTGGCGAGGTGTTCGAAGGGAGAGAAAGAGTACACATCAAAGACTCTTGAGGGTATTTCTAGAATTTCTCTTTGAAACTTTTGTGAAGAATACACTCGAGAGATTGAGTGAAATACCTTGTGAGATTGATTGGGAATCCGGGAACTTGAATGTAAGAGAGCTTTTGATCTAAGCTCATTTCTCCGTTGTCCATAGTAGATTCATCTTATTGACTCTCCACTTGACATAGTTTTTTACACCCGAATTGAATTATATAAATTTTGACGCGTTGTTTTCTCCATTTGTCGCTTAGTTTTTCCAAATCCCCCCTTCAAATAGGATCAAATCATTAAGTTCGCCATCTACAGGCTTCTTGCATTCCAACCCAAGTTTTTGATCGCCAACCTCACTCGAGTCTATCGACCAAGACAATCCTCGACCTTCTTTTAAATCCAATTGAAGGGAAATGCACATTTTCACATTGATATGCAAATTCAACAAAGTTAATTTCGAAAACACATGTCACCCATCTAATAGTTAATATGCCACTATCTCTTCTTACGTACTGATCTGGACTTGATAATAGCCTCGAAGTCGATATCAGGTTTCAATCTTGGTTCTTTTTGAATTCTTAACTTAAACGATGACGTACTCTATAATTGCCTTTTCACCTAACTGGGCACGTACAATCATAGTCAGACTTGTCAACCAAAAACTGAATTATAACACACAAACAAAAGTGGGACATGCCATTACACTCGAGTATCCAGTATGAACCCCCGATTCTTGACACATCAAACCTCCATTTCAAAAGAGGGGCCTAACCCTAACTTCCCCGAATACTTTTTCGACTTTTAGGTGTCACGAGTTGTAGCTTTCGCTCGAACAAGTGGAAATTAAATTTTTACTCCTGATGCAATGCTAAATCGGATCCTCGATTGACACCTCCCGATGTCCTTTGCTCTGTTTTTCTGCCTCGTGTTTTAGACCCGATTCGATCCCGTGCGTTGCATCCTTCGACACCTGTCTTTCGCCCGCGGTAAGGAGATCCGCGCAAGCGTACAAATCTCGACTTTGGACTCCGGTTACGAACCAACCCTACGCGACAAACGAGCGAATCAATCGGGGTTGACAATATTGTAATTAGGGATCCTAATCGACGTTGGATTTGTGTCATTAAGCAAGCTGACAAACCGCGATTAGAAATATGGTGGGTCGGTTCTGATGCACCTTTGCTATTATTGCTGAAGATTAGATGTTGGGCGATGTTGAGTGCTAATTGGCCAACTAAACACTACCCGAACAAGTAGAACTGGGAAATTTGTTTATAAAATTCTAAATTTTTATTACGGTTTTGTTTAAATTGAGTCTTAAACTTTTTCATGTTTTATCAATAGAGTCCATTCGGTCAATTTTGATTGGAAATCACTGATGTAAATGTCGGGTGTCCTATGTGACATGATCAGTGCTGACGTGAACAATTTCTAATAATATTTAATTATTTTTTAATCTTTTAATAATTTTTCTTCTTCTTTTCCTTCTTTATTATTTTTTTTATTATTGTTAAGGTTCGGTAGGGGCCGCCAGCCATAGGTTAAGTTTCAGCGATCCCCACCGGCCATTGGGCAAGGATCGCGAACCTCACTCATAGCTAGGAGAAGGCTTGCTTCCCTTGCACTTAGCTAGCAAGTGCTCGTGGCCATCACTAAAATTTGGGCGAAGGCTCACTAGTCATGTGCAAGGGCAATGAGCCCTAGCCAACCACTGTAGAAGGGCTCATGGCCCTTGCTTAGTGCCCGGTGGGATTGTTGGACCTTGACCAACAGCCATTATTAATAAATAAATAAAATAAAGTAAAGAAAGAAAAAGAATAAAAATAAAATATTAAAATATTATTAAAAATTGTCCACATCAGTGTTAGCCGTTCTATATGACACTATTAGCATTCATGTTAGTGATTTCCCTTGAAAATTAATCGAATTGATTAATTTGAAAATGTTTAGAACTAAATTAATAAAAATACAATATATTTAAGACTTTTTGGACAATTTTCCCATTATAAGTTGTCATGACGAATTGTACAAACCCCATTATTTACCGGAGTTGCATTGTGTATTCTAGTTAAATATCTCTTGGTAAAAATGCATATTTCCTATTCTATTACTAATTTATTACATTTTTAACGATGCACAAACCTAATCCGTGCATAATTGATTCTTATAATAGATTTGTGCATGCTCGTGAACATCTAACGATGAATATTTACGTCTAATTTTTGCTTCAACAAAGGCTTGTTCAAGATTAAATATGCGGAAGGAAGAATATGTGCATTTTTATATAATTCTATACTCTCCAAAGGTGAGAGATACAGGTAGTAATTGAGGCCTATTAAGAAACTTAGAGAGTCTGACGGAATTATATATAACTAAACATATCATATCCCTACATACAATCAAGTATATATAACTAAACATATCTTGTCCCCACGTACAATCAGTCACAATTCATCCGATGCCACTGGGAATCTCATAATCACAATTCACAATCAATCAAGGCAAGGTATCAAAAATATATCTAGAATGTTACCAAACCCTAGGTGACGTGGAAAGCGATTAGCTGGAATTTAGTTAGAAGATCTAAAAAAGTCTTAGGGGATGTGTGCCTTGGTGAAGATGTGTCCACTGATAGACGGAATGAAAACAAGATAAATTGCTATGCGGAGTGCATGATGTTGCATAAAGTGACGGTCAATGTCAATATGTTTAGTGTACTAATGAAAAACATCATTTCCTGGCATTTGAATAACACTTTTGATTGTTGTAATAGATGGTTGTCGCGTCACCGTGAGGAACCTCCCCTGTCTTCTTGTGGTTATAATTGTAACCAGAGTAATTCGAAAGCCCTATTAACAAGAGTCGAGCTACAAAGATTTGCTTCTTACTATATCAAGATATAAGAGAATCATTAAGAGTGCAAATGATAACCCTTCTGATCAAAAATTGATTTCTACAAAAAAAAAAAAAAATAGATTTGTCTATTTTTATTCTTGGATTAGTTTCTAAGCAAAAATACACGTTTGATAATGATGCAAAATTTATTTCTCCCAAGAAGTGGCAGATGGCGGTCGACGGGCAGTGACGAATGGCAGACAGCGAGCGACAACAGATGGTGGGCAGCGGTCGACGAACAGCAATTGTGGATGGCGATCGAATGCGGTGGATGAGCGACCAGCTAATAGCGAGAACAAATAATGAGAAGAGTTTTTATTTCTTATTTATGTTTCGGAAATAGAGAAGTAAAAAAATTTTACTACTGATTTTTTGTTCCGAATCTATTTCTGAAATAAAAATCTATTTCAGAAATAGAAAAATGAAATAGTTTTACCAAACAAATTTCTATTCTAGAAATAAGTCAGAAATAAAAAAAATAATTTTGAAACAAAAATAAAATAATTATCATGCGCGCCTTAAGAAACTCATCATTGGTGATGGTTAGAAGGATTAGCTATCCAATCTACAAAAGCAGATTAAGCGAGGAAGCGAGAAGCGTGAAATTAGGTACCTTTTTACATGGCAAACAGTGAGCAGTGTTTGGTGCAGTGATGATTAGATTTGACGACATGGATAGCAATGTCGTGTCAACATGGGTAAAGATAATACGTGTGTGCGTGTGTATATATATATATATATATAATATAAGGCTATCGACCGGTCGGTGGCAAAGAGTAGGACTCTCAAGAAGAGACCCATCCATAACATCCATTTTACTAGGATATCATCTTTGGTTCTTAAATGCACCCGCCTAAACAGTGACCTTTTTGTAGTAATGTCACGTCACTTAATAAACAAAATTTCATACATTGTCTTAATCAAAGTATTGCTCTTTTCCCGAGGACATTAGACTTAACCAACCCTATCGATGAGAGGGTAAAATTCTCGACGAGTTCACATGCGCTGATCCCTCATGGCCATCGAAGCGTATGGACCCCAAACACGGCATTAACAAACAAGAATTCATTCTGAAAATGGACGTCGGCATGCACCATCGTGCACCAATTTTGTCTTGGCGATGCGCCGTGTCTCGGGTGTGGACAGATGTGTTTACACCAACTTTCTTCGAACGAACGGCTCGTGACGTGGGAGTTTTCTGCAATGTCACTTCCCACTAAATTTCTCGCCACCGCCACATCTGACTCATAAGAAGAAGCTAATCGCCGTTCACACGCCAGCAGCCACATACCTGTCGTGGGAAAAGGGTTACTACACCTTTGCAAAGGCATTTAAATATACATTTTGCGCATTTCGACTGAGGATTTCTAGCATAGTAAAGAGCATCGTGTCACGGGCCATATCCACTCTTTATTTGCCTCTCTAATGATCGATTTCGTTGCTCTGTCTACACATGAGGGGAGGAATTGTTATTGTATCTATGTCTCGAATTTTAATTTTTCATCTAACTGTTTAACCTTTTAGATTGGAACTTCTCAAATGATGTATGGAGAATCTTAAGCAAGGTCATTTTAGGATTGATAATTTCGTAACAATGGAAATTTTTGCAAGAATCTTGGAAGAAGGGGAAGAAGAGAAAAAGAGCTTAGTCGAGAATGAGTTCCCCCTTTTTCGCTACATTAATAACAGATTTTGGCGATGAAAAATACCTAACACGAGTGTTGACCAATCCTGAGAATTATCGAATTGTTATTGGATACCGAGGACTTAGAGACTCTCCCGAGTCTCTATAGAAAGTATCTTCAGCCCTTTCTACAACCACTAATTCGATTTTCCGTGGGGCTATCCACTGTTATAAGGTACAATAAAGGTAGGGAAGACTTCGATATGCGACAAGAATCCCACATTAGGGTAGAGCTCCTGCACAGTAGGAGCCTTGTGTTAACCTACTAACGACAACAGGAGCCAAACCATCTAAGGCGAGTGTTGACTAATTTCAAGATTGTGTTGCGTTACATACTGCCTCTGTAATGTCTAGTCCCGTGCTTATCATAGCATACATTAAATTTCCTACCGCTAATGCATATGGGATTCACCATCTCATCTTTCAAAACCGAAGTACTCAAAAAAGTTTGAATTGACTTGATAGAAGAGTTGCAACTTGTTTTGTTTTGTCTATGTTGAATCTCTTTAATACTTTGTTCTCATGGTTTTCTTACGAAAGCTATAATTCTATCCGTAATGATTTTCATGCCTAAGATATCTAGAATTTGAATCTGATTCCTAACAATTAGGGGAATTTGAGCTCGGAAACTAGAGGTTCCCTATTCAAATCTCACAAACTACGTAACCGCTTTGGTTGGGACTATCTATATGGTTCGAAAGTCCAAATACAACCAGTTCGTCAGATTTTTGGGGGTATTCTATGGGTCTGGAAATAGCAAAGCTTTTGAACTCATCCCCCCGAACTATAATAACTAAAAGATATACCGATAGACAGGTGAAAATCAAAACCCACAGAGATCATCATCATCAATTGAGTTGAAGAGAACCAAGAGTTTCGCTCAAAACATCCCAATCGATTCCTTCTACATCCAAGTATTAATGACAAGAGATGTTGAGGTTTTCCGACACGGGTCGGGACACGAAATGCTATGCATAGGAGCCCTTGGAGGGCTAGTGAGCAGTGACGCAAGGGTACAAACAAAGACCAGAAGAAAACGGACAAATTCTCGGGGGGGAAGAGAGAGAGAGAAAAGAGTGGTAGAAGCCTCCCTCGATTAGATTCCTGTGGGCTGCTGTCCAAGCTGAACACCATGCTTTCTACGGAGAGAGAGAGAGAGAGAGAGGGTTTTCGGTGAAACCGCTGATGTCGGGTGTTGGTGGCGAATCAAGATGGCCGCGGTTTTCGTGACAACGACAGTACATTCCTGTGCGTTGGTGTGTGGCTGCGTCACGGCCCTCGTCCTCCCCCCGCCCTTGCGCTCTCTCTCTCTATAATTCGGGCAGGCTCGGATCGATCGATCCCTACATTGTGACTGGACCCGAGTCTATGGCCAGTGGCGCCCCCACTAAATCCATAGGCACCGTGAATGGGCCGACTGATGCAAAGTGATGTGAACCATGAACATATCATTACTTTCGTACGAAGAAATGCGGTGGAAGTGATTTTTGTCGTGTTTTAATGAACAGCATGTTTAGGATATATTACCATTAATTCAGGTATATCATCAATGGACAAACCTCCCCCATCCTCTTGGACCGAGGTACCAGTCACGAATAACGATCTGTCGATAATTCGAGGCAGTTTGCTTAGCTCTTGTTTGTTGGGAAAATTTGAGATTAAAAAAAAAAAAGTGGAATTGAATGACAAACTCTAATGAAACAAAAAAGAAAAAAAAAAAGGTATTATGATGGTTTTGGTAGCAGAATTGGATTATTAGGCTTTTTCAAATGGTGGTAGGAGCATCTAAAGTTGGGAGAAAGAGAAGTTCCATTTGCCAACACTTTCACCATTCACTATTCCATTATTCTCCAACATTTGATTTCCATCAATTGTGCAGCACTTATCAATTCTTGATAAAGTTAATACAATCTCTATGGTATGGGTTGCGATGTCAGAAAACTAATTTAATCTTGCGTGATTCCTTTTGTAAATTTAAATAAATCGGTTAATTTTTGTTATGACAAGAATTTAAAGATACATTTCGATAAGTCTAAGCATTAGCGGGCATTTATTTTTTGACAAAGATTATTCCTAGAAGACGAATATCAGAATTTATTATAATTCATATCCACAATCTATCTCATCATTACACTATGACTCAATTTTATTAAGAAGTTTGTATGATCATCATATGGAGGTTACTCTCACATTCTAAAGTTGGTCGATTAACAATTTTTAATAAGCATCATGAGACAAAGATGGAATTGAGACTTCGCATAAAATTAAGACTGTCTTCGAAACAGAAAATGTGCATGAATGGAGTAGCTATTAAGACATGAAAATGTCACAAGAACTGACAAAATCCTTAGGATAGTCGGCATGGGAAAAGAACAAAGCAGATGCAAAAGGGCAAAAAACCAAAACCCTAAACCAAGAACCAAAACCGACACCCAAGTTAGAACATTGTAATTGCCTGCAAAACACTGCTTAAATCAGCCATTTAGATTCTGCGTGCTTGCTTCGCTTTCCTGACCTCTCTTGCAAGTCGCTGACATCTTTTGGCTGCATTATTGTTATTTATTTATCTATTTATTTGGATTTTTTTGCTAAATGGCTATTTGTTTTCTTGCACTCAGAGGACACACAATGCAAGTACTTGTCTGTTTCCGTGAAGGCTTGTTTGAGGGATTTTCTTTTTAATATCTAAAAGGCAACGTAAATAATTTGGATTTTAAAATATCAATACGAAGTCGCATGCGTCAAGAATTATAATTTGTTGAGTTATTCCTTTTTATTCTTTTGCGTCAAGTAAAAATCCAAACGCCAAAGTTGGCAGGTTTAAGAAAATATAAAGTAAAATGTAACTTTGAACCAATGTTGATTTGCCTTCTGGGTTTCCAAAAACTTCTCGTAGTAATCCAATTCCACCACCACCACCACTCTACAACAATGTGCTTCATGCTTACAATTCTGGAGGAGATTCCATGCATGTGACACGGAGGTGAATAATTAGATGCCCATTAGTCAAAGTAATATAAAAAAATGTTCTTATCGATTTACATATTCCTTTTTCATTCCGACACTTGCAAGTCAAACGAGATATTCACAACATTGTCGTCTTGGGTCCGGGCTTCGTGAACTTCCCTCGAGGAAATTCGTGTTGTTTCTGTTGCCCTTTCTCGAAATCTGTCATTCTATTTTATACTATTCTATTTCACAAGTCGTTTTTTATTTTATAATAATCAATTATATTTTATAATTTTTAAGGATTTTTTCATGCATGTTCGAGGCAATGAACGGTGTCATCATTATATTCTAAAAGGCGACTCAGAAGTTATTATGAGCAGATGAATATGATGATCGAACAAGAATAATGCCATCATAATCCTACACGCTTAATCATTTTGCAGAAGCTAAGTGCAGCTGGCTGCTGTGGAAAATGGGGGTCGGCTGATTGCAAACGTGATCGGTGACATAAATTTTTTAAATCTTTTGCACTAATTGAACGAGTGCAATTTTTCGCTTGAAAAATTCTGTTTATGCTACTTGAAATAATGGTATCATGTTCATATAATTTGCCGCCGATCTCAAGTAGTTCATCAAGTGTTTATATGGAATTAATCTGAAAAATTCTCTTATTTAGAAAGAATATTTGGTTGTTTTGTCGGAAAACCATTTCTCTCCAAAAGCTGCCAATCTAAACTGTAGTTCCTCTGGTGTGTTTATGGGCTTCGAGAACCTAGTTAACTGGCAAATGTGGGCATGTGCAAAGTTTTTCACTTTAACCCTCTAGGGCTGGGCGCTGTTTTCCGAGACATGGGAAAATTTTCTGCTCATGAATTGGAAGTCGCATGTTCAAATGCAACGAATCATGCATGAACTACTCCGGATTAGGGTTACCTATATGAGCCGAGGACTTATATTTAATCGATTCATGAAATTTACAGGATGTTCCATACTTCTCCAACTACTTCTCCAAAAAGTTGGAGCTGAAAGACAGATGAAAAGATAAGGAGCGGGAGTGATGTAGACGAGGTAATTCGTGGAGTCAACCCCACAAGTCTGGAATTCTCGCACCAATGCTAATAATTATTAACCCAGAACAAAATTTGCTTTTTCGTGGTAGCATGTGGCTCTCAGATTCGTTCCACTTAGGGGGCTGTACCTCGGATTGAACCTTAAAGTTCCACCATTTTTCATGATTAAACTGAGTTTTTGTACACACTGGCTGATGACATCTCCATGGCTTTGTATATTTGAAAAAAGAAAAAGAAAAACACTAGAAAAGACCCTCAGATGCTTTCTTACAGCGAATCGTATTCCGTTCTACGATAGCAACAAGCATATAGAAACACGCTACTTCGCTAAACTCTATAATAACTACACTTGGTACGGTATTTATAATATTAGTACGGTATTTATAGTAATCACCACACGACAAAGAAGTTAATCAACTTACTGTGCCTAGCTATAGTATAATCAGATCAACGATCCTCAATGGCAGAAGTCAGATAAAGGCACCTGGAGCTTCCATGGAAGGGCTCTTTGGATGTAGCTTTGTTCCTAGATAATCAATATAGATAGATAGATATACATGTTAATTCCATTTTAGTAATCAAGATGAAAATAAAGAAATTGATGATTATTGCCTAACTTGTATATTTCAGCTTGTCTACCCACTTAAACTTTTAGATGGATTGATAGCGACTCTGCAAAACCATACACGAGACAAGTTAGGAGAGACCTTATACCCAAATATCAGCATATCCCTCAATAATAGTCAGGAGCTTGCTAATTTGACAGTAGTAGGGATCATGAATACGTGAATTTTTTTTTTCTTTTTGATATGTATTTTTCTTTTATAATCGAGGACTCCACCATGGGCTCCCCGTGCCCGAAAGGCTCTTGAGGGCCAGGCCCCTATACCTCGAGGGAGACTAATCCAGCAACTCACCGCCAGGGCCCCCCACTTAAATCGTTAGCAATTGCGGGTTTCGAACTCTCGACCTCAACGATGAGGGAGGGACTTTCAACCAACGTAGCTACCCACGAATGGGTTTCTTTTTGGCATGTATTCATATATCGTAATGTGAAAAGTATCAGTGCAGCAATCGTGCTCGAAGGGAACTCATTAACAAGACCTCGTGTCGAACTCCCACACTTAGAATGTTCCATTTGGGTGAAGATCCTCTCCTTTGCACAATGCTTCTCGTGGTGTTGCAATAAATCTCTACCGTTAAGATTTATTGAGGCACTCTAGGGGAGTACCACGTAGAGTGAAGAATCCACACCCTAAGCACTTAATTGCATGTGATTTGTGTATGCACAGTATCAAATCTGGTCATTCATTAAAAGAATATGAGAAATTTGAGGGATTTTATACCATGTCTCCTAATCATACACGGTTTAGACATCTAGATAACCAAATGCAGTGCAAGTGCCATGTAGCCTCTAACTTTGGTTCGATGCAACCTTCAAATTGAGTTAGAATGGATGAAAGGCAGGATCTTTGTTTGTGGAGTAGGTGAGAAAGATGTCCAAATTCAAATCCACACATCCAGTGACACAACAATCATTAGTCAAGAGTGGGACTCACATGACCGACGATTATGGTTAATCCGGTCCACTAAATTAGGGTCTAGGCAAATAATTCTCATGGAGTACAAGCAGTAAGTACACATAACAGAGAGAGAGAGAGAGAGGTCTTGATACACAATGTCAACTTTACTCTTTTTTTTAACAAGTCTTAATAATTGAAAACAAATCACATGTTTGGAGTTCACTTAGTTGCTAGGGCCTATCAAATGGTTGGGTCATATCCACGAGATCCTACAATACATAGGAAAATAAAATTAATCTCAGTATGCCATGCAAAAATGTGCCCTTCATGCATGCAGCCAAAGTTGGTCGACCGCACGAGCCAAAACAGGAGATTAGAAAAATACCATTTGATCATATTTATATCAGTGTAGAGCTAATCCAACCTTACAAGAATGAATAAATAAATAAAGTATAGGCGAAGTATTATAATTGTTGATTGAAGACCTATATATGTACGGAATATATATTATTGTCTATTTGCTATATGAAAGAGGCAATGGAGAATATGCCCATCATATCTAAATCCTATAAACTAGAAGACAACTTGAGATTAGATAAACCCATGATGAAATAATTGAATAGCAGAATTTTCTTTTCAATCGATTTTGTGAACTTCGACTATAGGTTAAATAAAATAAAGGAGAATTTAGGAGGCGGACTATTTCAGTTGAATTGAGTAATCGTTGCATAGTTCAACCTAATGTGGAAAAGGGAATTGATTTTTTTTTTCAAAAAGAAAATACACAAGTTATGAGAGTTATGCACAGTACCTGGAACACCAATGTTACATGCGGTCACGATTAAAATTTATGCACAAGTTTTACATCAAATAAAATGTTGTGCCTCGTCATCATGGCCCACAAAAATTACAACAATGGTAATTTTGAACTAAAAGTGCACCTAAACATTAATATATTAGCTAAAGAACAATTTGCCATGATGATTTTCGAGCATCCTGCCTTTGAAAATCTGGATAGCAAAATGCTAGGGTCGGTCACCAAAAGATAAAGTGCTCATGATGATAACTTTCTAACTATGTGTTTGGCAATTTCTCCACCAAAAAAAAAAAAGAGGGTTGATCATGTGACATTTGATGCTACTAATCTGTGTTATTGTGCTGGTAATTTTGGATCATACCAAGTGAAATAAAGTTAAAACTTCTTTTGCGGAAGGGGATCATATGTGGATCATAACGTGCTCCTATCTTTAGACACATTTATCCTGAAGCTCCTCTCTACCACGGCGAAATCACGAGGCGGACGGTGAGTCGTAGGGCTCGAACGGATCTAGATGGCAATCGGCAAAAGACGCAACAACGAAAGACTCGATGGCACATGTCGATGGACGAGAAGGGCAGACCAGAAAGGACGCGAAAGGAAAGTAAAAAAAAAAATGAAAAGGAGAAGAAAAAGAAGCAAAGAGAACAAAATCTATGCCTTTCAAAATGCACTTTCTTTAATGTGCTTAACCTCCGTGTAGCGGCATTAGAGGGACATGTGAGAATGCCTTGACTATATTGCGTGGCCGCGTCTAATCAAACCGAGCGCCACCACCGGCATTAGGGCAACGTCGTTCCATTAATGGGACCCAAGCTGGCGCATTATTTCTCTGAAAGAGACGGAGAAGGGGACGCTCTTTCATCCCTATTTCCGCAGAGAGAGAGGGAGGTTCCGGCCTGGCTCATACAAAGAACCTGACAGGGCCTGCGATGGTATTTCCCTATCCTTACCCGCATCTCTCCTCCGCTTCAGAGGCACACATGTGGGTCAAAGCTTTACAGAGAGGAACGCTGAATTATTGTATTATTCACTTTGGTTTGATTGCATATTTCGGTGAAAAGGACACCAAATCACACAAACTCGCACACACGAAGAGAGAGAGAGAGAGAGAGAGATGGACAGAAAAGCAGATTCCATTTCAATCTTAGATTGAGGGGGCTAATTAATGGAAGGTAACACGAACCGTAATGCATTTCTAATAATTAGGTGAAGCGCCTATATATACATCCGCTTGGTGCGAACCTCTTCATATCAAGGCATTTTTTTCCCTCAGCTCTCTCTTGACAGACAAAAGCAAAGCAGCACACACACTCTTCCACAGAGAGAGAAAGAGAGAGATGGAGCATTATGAGCAGCATGGTTTCTTGGAGGATCTCCTGGGGCCTCAAAGGAGCCACGAGCACCTGTTTGAGACCACCCCCACAGAGATGAACGAGCTCTCCTCCAATGCCTGGGTTTTTGACCATCGCGGCTTTGGCGAAAGCTCATCTCTTTTCTCTCCTCCTCAACCCTTCCCTGTCTCTCCAGGCCTTGACCAAGATGATCAACCCTTCCCTGTCTCTCTTAACCAAGATGACCTCAACAGTTTGTGTTTCTCATTTGGCAATGAGTACGCTTTCTTGCAACAACCCCACATGATGAGCGACTCATCCTACAGCCCGGTCACGGGTCCACAGTTCACTGACTCGTCCTATAGCCCGCACGAGATCGATCCCGGGGTTCAAGAAGATCAGTGCCCCCTTAATCCTTTGATGGAGGAAGACGCGCCGGGTCCTGTTCCGCTTACGGACGATTTCATTAGCCTACATTTACAACAAGTGACTTGCAAGCTTGAATCTCTACATCAGGAATCTCCAGAAGCAGCACCTCCTCCTGTAGTGTTCAACATGGGCGGTTCTTGTCTGGAAGGGAAGAGCAGGCCCAAGAAGCTGGAGGGCCAACCTTCCAAAAATCTGATGGCCGAGAGGAGGAGGAGAAAGCGGTTGAACGATCGCCTCTCGATGCTCCGATCCATTGTTCCCAAGATAAGCAAGGTGTGTGATTCAGATTTTGGTAATGGATTTTTAATTAGTTACACAGTGAATGAGTGGAAAAAATAATAATTTTACAAGCTGATAAAAGAGGTATTCATATATTTATTTGGAAAAACGCTGGATGATGTACCGAAGCCGGTTCAAAAAATCGATTTGCAGAGCAATAAGGCGGAGTTTTGTTGAAGCTGAACATGACCCAATTGTTTGAATGCCACCAACTTGCAGTTTATGCATCAATTCTGTTAAAAGTTCAACAGCTGTTCGTGTTGAGCTTTTGCACCTGTACATGAGCGGCAATGGACTAATTGAGTTTTGATGTCGTGATGTGTTATCTTTTGTTTGCTCTGCAGATGGACAGGACATCGATTCTTGGAGACACCATCGACTACGTGAAAGAACTTCTTGACAAGATCAGCAGTTTGCAACAAGAGAGCAAACTGGATTTGAAGCAACTGAATGTGTTGGCGCCTCTCAAGGAGACGAAGCCAAATGAAATGTCGGTCAGAAACTCCCCACAGGCATGCCCCGTTTCTTGTGCTTCTTCAATAACATCAGTATTATGAAAATTTCTTGACTTTCAGTTCGAAGTTAGCCCTAATGAATGTTTCAAGAAACCATGGGGAAAAAAATAAATATATTTTTTTTTCTTTTTTGCCATTGCAGTTCCAAGTGGAGAGAAGAAATGAGGACACAAAGATTGAGATTTGCTGTGCGGGGAAGCCAGGATTGTTGCTATCAACCATAAACACCATGGAAGCATTAGGGCTTGATGTTGAGCACTGCGTTATCAGCTGTTTCAATGACTTTGCAATCCAAGCTTCCTGTTCAGAGGTACAGATAAACAGTTCAAGATCCTCCAAGTTTTACAATCTTTTTTTTTCTTTTTTCTTTTTTGAATTAGCATTGAGCAAGTGAATTGATTTTTTAGTGGGTCCAATAAATCTTTTCTTTCTTCTTACATCTGTGGTTTTCCCTTTTATGGGAACAGGGATTGGAGCAGAGAAATCTGATCAGCTCTGAAGATATGAAGCAAGCTTTGTTCAGGAATGCAGGATATGGAGGGAGGTGCTTGTGATGGTGAAGGATGCTTCTGCTTTTAGTACTTGAAAATGAGTTTTGGGAACGTGAGGCTGTAGTGAGACTGAGGCTAGAACAATTTTTTTTTTTTTTATGGTTTTTTTTTTCATTGACTAACAGAGCAGTGTAATTTCTGTTACATGTGAAGATGGTGATCCAGGAGACTAATAACTTCTGATTTCCTGTTACTGAGTATGGTCATGGAGATAGAAATCTTCAATATTGAAGTGCTATAAATGACAAAATTGTTGTTTGCATTTATCTGGGCCACAATTCTTCTAATAGATGTTCTCATCTCAATAGTTAATATTAACCCATAAATTTAATGAAGGAAATCACAGTTTTCCCCCTATATTCCATTCCTCCTCCTTTAGCAAGGCGAAATGGCCAGAATTTCGAAATCGGCTTACATTTTCCCCAAAAAAAACGCACTTAATCAATTGAAAGGCGAGTGACAAAACCCATGTGGAACATTCAATTTTCTGTGCCATAAAACAGAAGGGATAGAAAAAGATGAAAGCATGAAAGGGTGAGTCCAGAATAGGTACACAATACATCGAAAGCAAAAGATGAGTCACAAGAGTGCAAGGTCCAAAGTCCTAAAAGGAATTTCAACCTCCTTATAATGACAGATTTGGAAGCATCAACCTCATATTAGTACATGCCAAGATGCATTTAACTTTACAAACAAATCGAGACTCGAATGATTCAATTGGCAGGCCCCCTTCATTTTTTTATGTATTGATTACTCTGTCTTATCTCCCATTGCTTTTTGTATTCTTGTTCTCCTTTTCCAATTGGTTCGGTTTCTTCTCCTCGTGGGCTGGTGTGATTGGTGACTATACTGATGGCCAACCAGCTCTCAGAAGTCTGAGAGTTTGTGAGAATCTAATTTGATTGATAAGATCCAAGATGTGGCCTCACTTTCAAAAGAAGATGTATAAAATATTCATGTTACTTAAAAGCAACCAACATGAGGAAGAAGCTGGGAATTTTCCCCCTCGGCAGTTGAGGAAGCTGCTGAGATAACTTTTATTTGAAGAGCCATTATTACTTTTTGCATCCTGAGCTTATCTAACGCAAACTTTCACACTTTGTCGAAGATTTGAGGAAAAGGCACGGCTACCCTATTACAAATTTTTAAAAATGGAAGACCTTTTCGTGTTGATAAAACATCAAGCATTAGTAATTGTCAAGATTCATTGTTGATAGAATTTTGTTTGTAACTTGCTTTAATAGGTAACACGTTGGTAAGTTACCAACAATTGACAATTAATGAATTGCTTCAAAATATCAATTGCTTCTATGATTTATCAAAATTTTACTTGTGTGCTTTACTAATATATTAAAAAATCACTGACTTTTATAGAAAATTGCCCACTACACACTTTTATGTGATTGTTTCGAAATTACCTATTATTCTAATAATTTATCAGCATTTTTTTTTTTCTGTTAAAGTTACCAATCCGTTAAAGTTGTTAATTCTTATAGAAAACTACCGGATTTGATTTGGGTGATTTACCAACTTCTCAAAGGTTAATTCCCAACTAGTTTTAGCTTTACTAACTTTTATTTGAGGGAGTTACCAATATCGATTTGATTGTTTCAAAATTATCAACGGTTATAATAATTTACCGATATGTATTTGCATAGCTTAAATCACCAACTTTTTATAGGAAATTACCAAATCTTAATTTAAGTTCTTTTTAGTAATGTTTAATTGATAGTTTGAAGTTACCAACAGTGTTCTGGTAGTTTAACAACAACTAATTATTAAAGTTACAATTATGTTAAGTTTACTAGCTCTCATAGGTAAAGCATCAGCATTTATTTGAGTCACTACTGAGGATTATTTGATTGTTTTGAAATTGCCAACCGTTTCATCAATTTACCACCATTATGCTCAGCTTATCAAGTTTCTTAGGTTACTAACTCATCTAGGAAATTTCAAATCTTATTTGAGTCTATTTACCAACTTAACTTAGACTCTTCCTTTACCAACATTAATTTGTTGAAATTACCAACGTGTTAAAGTTATTAACCCTTATAGGAAATTATCTACTATTTACAAAACTTCCAACTTCTCCAATAATTTATCTACATCTATTTGCACAGGTTAATCTACCAACTTCAAATGAATCTACTAGTCTGATATTTTAATTAGTCACCAACATCTATCGATTATTTCAAAACCACCAACAAGTCTAATAAACAAGAAACTTACCAACTGGAAAAAGGTTAATTAATTAGGGTTCATTTGTTTATGAGGAAATGGATGATTTGGAAAATATTTTTCCGAAAAACGATCATTTTAATTGCTTAAAAAAATGAATGAACCAAAAATATTTTCATCGTCCATGAAAATGACTAGACATAAATTAAGCCGATAATGAAAATATTTGTCATCGACCAATTATCTCAAGTCATATAAGTGGTCATTTTTGAGAAAATATTTTCCAAATCATTTGTTTTTTTGTGAAATAAACGGAGCCTTATATCCAAAATTATCAACTTTTATTGGATAATTTCAAGTATAATAATAATTAACCTACATTAATTTGGAGAGCGTCTCAAAACATTAAACTTACTACTCTTATTCGAGATTGCCAACTTTTTTCAAAATTATTGATGTATCCCAATAATTTACCAACATTTATTCCTACCAAACGCATTTCTATCTTGTGAATAGAAATTGTGGGTATTGACCAAACGCGTTCTTTTACTAAAAAAATTGTTCCCAAAACAGAATTAGAAAAAACCAATTCTGATTAAAAATTGTTCCCGGAACAAAATCGTTACCAAACGCGTCCTAAGTTACAAACTCTTACAAGGAAATACCAACTCTATTTGAGTCACTTACCAACTTTTATTTAATTTTTTTCAAAATTACCAACTGTTTTAGTAAGTTACTCACATTTGTTTGAGGAGCTTATGAATGTGTGTTGCAGTCAAATAAATATCGATATGAAGACTAAAATAAGAGTTTGGCAATTTTTTATATAAGAGCTAGTAACTTTAACATGCCGATAACATTCGCAAGAAAACGTCAACAAATTATCAGAATAGATGACTTCATAATAATTAAATAAACATCGATAATTCAAATCAAATAATAGTTAGGATTTTAATCTGCGTTGAGTTAGTAAATCACTTAAATTTATATTGGTAGTTTGCTTTAAGACTTAGTAACATTAAGATGACAGTAACCTCAGTAAATTTATATTTGTACGTTCTTGGGACAATTGGTAATTTGGGAAAATTGAGTAGAAGTTGATCAAATGACTCAAATAAGAGTTGGTAATGTTCTTTGAAATTAATGACTTTAAAACGTTGGTCAGCTACGCAAGTAAATGATGGTAACTTATGGGAATAGCTGCCAATTTATAACAACCAAATAACTGTCGGCACTTCTATAAAACAGTTCGTAACTTGCTAATAGGCTGCGGGCTAAATAATTATGGGCACTTCCTTAGAATCGTCGCTAACTTACTAGCATGTCACAAGCTAAACGATTAGCCGGTCAAGATTTAGTTACCAGAACAGGACCGCGTCTATTATTTTCACGCACGGAACTCTAGGAATCCACGAGGAAACGATGTCTAAAAGTTCAGTGACTGCAGATCTAACTTGGCGGTCCTCGATTCTTTCGCTAATTGTTTAATCAGTCTCTTGATGGTCAATGGAATCTTTGAACGGTGTCCTTTGCCGTGCTTGTGGTTCTTCAAGATTAAAATATGTAAATGGAATAAATGCCGGCCGACCGTCCCGTCCTTCTCCTTCCGTTTCATGGTATGGAGGGAGATCGTATATTCCCTCAATGCGTTTCGATCTTCTCTCGATCACCGTATTTCACTAGCCTAGAAATGACGACAAAGCTCATTTGATCGTTTTGAAAGTATGGATCGATGGGGACAGGATTCAAAAAAGCTTTGCAGATCATGGTGACCTTGTTCGGAAGGGCATGGTGAAGAGGATAGAGGATCCAAGCTATTTCCAATTGACATATTGCTTAGCCATATGGGCCTTTTGTCTATGGAATAGCCATGAACCAAGCCCAATTTTAGACTGAGGCCCAGTTCTTAAATGCAAATTCATCTTGATGAACCAAGAGAGGGGAAAGAATAAAAGATAAGAGAGAGCTCCTTTGGATCAGCATTTCTATTCTATTTCTTTTATTTACACCATTTCTCTCCAAATTAAATATCCAAAGTTGCTTGAACCGTCAAAACAAATCCCCGGAGGGTGCACTAGCGATCTACTAAACTTTGGAAGAATGCCACCTCGAGTATTATAACTTTTGTATGACGCTCAGCACCATAACTTCTCTTTTTATCGATCACTTGAGTACCATAACTTATGTATAGCATTTACTTGGGTGTCTTGAATTATTTTTATGATCACTCTAGTGTCATATAGCATTTTTATTGATAACTAGAGTATCATAACATTTAAAAAAATTTGCAACAAGTACTATGTCGCTCCGAATTTTCGGCACTTTAGTGAACATTTTTTAAATTCGATTAAAAGTTACAGCACTCAAGTAGTTGAAAAAAAAAATTATGCCACTTAAGTCAGCGCCGTACAAAAGTCATAGCACTTATTATGTCCTTATCCCTCTGAACTTTACATCTGTCCATATGATCGTAGAAAAGCTCATTTAAGGAAGGTAAATGCAAGTCCATGAAATATATAGCACTCCTCATGAACCAAATAAGACATGGACCTTGATGTATTCAAGAATCGAACCCGTGTCGTGTATATTAGTTCAAGGCCAGGGGATAGACAACAAATTTTCCATTGAAATCGTGTGTATTGATTTTTTTGACCGATAGTCCTTTTTGGTCCGCCAATGTGGTAACACAGCCAATTTGTTCCTCATTTGCTAGTCAATAGAGATGGTGAAACGCGATGGGCTAAGCAGTAATTTCATATTCCTACCTTGGAGGTTTTAGGACCCGTTTGGTTCGGTTTTTGGGAAATGCCATTGGGAGAATGCAAATACCTTTAAGGTAAAAGGATTTTCCGAAATGTACCGTGCATCTCACCTGCATCTTTCGTGCAAAAAAAGAAAAAAACACGATGGGATGGGATGGGCTAGATAGAAATTTCATATTCCTATCCTAGAGGCCCAATTTGAACATAATTGAACCCTAATTGTTGTAGCGCCCATCTATGAATAGAATTCTAAGCCCCTTAACTGGGGAAAGCTTCTCCAGAAAGAATTGGACCCACCTGCGGGCGGCAAAATCCCGTAATATCTGCTCGCGAGGGTCCATGGAGAAGATTCTCTCTCTATAGAAAGATGATTTTGGCCACGTCCTTCAATCTTCCCATCATCGTCCATCGTAATCACTACAAAAGAAAGTCGATTGATAACACGTAAGTGTAACTTCATTTGAAAATTATAGATGCTTGAATAAGCAAATCAATGGATAGATATAAAGCTTCACTTAGCTACAGATGATTTGCAAAGTATCATTATTTTTTTTTTAAAATTTCTAATACACATCGTGAAATCCCATCACGTGGCAAGACTTATCTTCAATAGAACTAAGATGATGAGTCCTGTGCTTAAATCTGTTTAATGTTGAAATCGAAATTTGAGATTCATGACATGGTGCAAGAATTGTCTTCTTGTTTTTTAAGTTTCTAATTATTATAATGGGATTTCAACTTAAGTGTATTTGAATTCTAACTCGCTAAATGCTCTATCAATCATATGGATCAAATAGCACATTAATTATCTATACTCAGTGGATGACCCAAATATGAAATTATTTATACATGACATCATGCGAAATCAAACATGCATCATACCGTCAGCTCGACCCAAATTTGCCAATTATCTCTATTACACAATTAAAAGAGCATCTCCTAATTTTGTGGGGATGCTACCTGCCTAAGTTGCCTATGTTGTAGCCCAATCTTAAAAGGGTATAGATGAAAGGTAAATTTGATGACTTCACAAAAATATATATATGAAAAGTCACTACATTTTAGGAACACGTAAAATTATTAGTCCACATACATCAGTTGAAAAAATCGACAATATGCACTTGAAAATCTCTAATAACCACTGTCATTCATTTCAAATATTTGCATTTTCAAGAGGAAAATATGTGTCTAGACATAGAAAAATATAAATAGTACTACCAACTCAATATTACCATTTCATATTTTGGGTGCACCATTTTCCACAACCATTTTAAGAGCAAAATATCAACTATAAAATGGAGGAGCATAAATAACCAGTATAGCAAAATGTCACTTATTCTTCTTCATGTATGAATAATATAATTGCATCTAGTGAGAATTAATCAAGTTCTCAAAGAGTCTCGGACATCTTTTGATATAAAAAGATTTGACAAACAATGTTAATGTAAAGGAAATAGTACATGCGATGAGTAAGGCAAGTAAATATACAATAAAAGAAAGGCAATTCACAATGACCGTGGAAAAAGGTTGGAAATTACTTTGATTGTTTCTTAATAAGATTAATGATTTTTGGGGTCATATTAAAAGTTCAGTGAAGTTTCGTGTCTAAATTGGAAATAATGAGATGAGAATTAAAAAAAAAAAATCGACTGATATGAGGACCATTCATGTCTTCTAAATCACAAAATGAAAAAAGGAAAAATTGGAATAGAAGCTTAGGCATAGAAATGAAAAGTCAGAATGTATTGAGTTTGGCGCAATTTTTCACATGTTCGATTAGGGAAAATGATATAAATGGTCCCTAAAATTTGGACCGATGCATAATATAGTCTATGAACTTTTAATTTATTTTATGTGGCCTTTGAACTTTAGTCTAATATCCAAGTGGTTTATGAACCTTTAATTTATTCACTTTAACCCATAAACTTTTTATACATGTTTAATCTAATTCCAGATTACATAAATATATTTAATGTAGTTCCTAAAGTTAAATTCATGGAATAATAACAATGGACGTCTTCATATAATTCAAGGAGTAATCTAAACATATACAAAAAGTGTAAGGATTATATTGACAAAATAAAAGTTCATGACCAATATTGTACATTGAGCTAAAGTTTAAGGATTGCATTAAACAAATTAAAAATTTATGGACTACATTACACATCAAGTTGAAGTATAAGAATTACTTGTATCATTATTCTGTTAAATTAATAGGGGGAAATTATATATATATATAAAGTCATAAACTATTGCAATTATGGTAATTCAATTCTAAACCTTTTTTTTTTTTTTTTGCAAATGAGTCATAAATCTTTTGCATTTATACCAATTCAATCTGGCCAATATTGATATGGATGTTGGCTGTCCTATGTGATGTTATCAGTGCTAACATAGATAGTTTTTAATAATATTTTTTAAATTTTTTAAATTTTTTAATCTTTTTTCTTTTTCCCTTTTTTTCTTTAAATTCTCTCTCTCTCTCTCTCTCTCTCTCTCTCTCTTTTTCTTCCCTTCCTTCTTCCTCCATCAGGCGAGGTTGCTGCCTCATGGCTTTTGGCAAGGCTTAAGCCTCTATTGGGGCTAGACAAGGCTCACCTAAGGCCAACGAGGTCGACCTCATCAGCCATGACTCTAACTGGTCATTGGTCTAGTTAGTGGAGGGAGGGGGGAGGCTCACATAAGGCAGACGAGGTCAACCTCACTAGCCTTGCCTCTAATTGGTCACTGGTCTAGTTAGAGATAGAGACAGAGATAGAGAGAGAGTAAAATAACTATAAAAAAAAAAATTGTGTACATCAACGTCAATAGCCATGTAGAACGATTGACATTCAGTAGTGCCGATCAATCAAAATTAGTTAAATAGACTAAATCAACATAATTACAAAATGTTTAGAATTTATTAGGCGAAAAATATTTAAGACTAAATTGATATAATACAAATTTTTTCGATTGATTGGAGGAGGAGAAAGGCAATGATGAAGGCATGCTAACCACGCTGCTAGCCGGCGGAGGGTAATGTGTATGGATGGATGATGGATGACGATGATGATGTCGCCCGAGTCGTCATCATGTTGCATGGCAATCATGCCACATGCCTATGTCGATGTACTTATGGTGTATCTTCCACGGATCCAAGCGTGCGGACGTTTGGTGGCAGTAGTCACTAATAAAAATAAGCCGGAAAAAAAAGAAAAAATCCGGAAGGAATCATTTCGATTTGCTGGCAACTGGCAACTGGCCTTCACGAACCACCTGACGCGCGTGTCCCACTTCGCCCCCGCCCCCCACTTCCATCCCTCCCCCGCCACTAAAGTCCAAGCACCATAATTGCTCTTCTTATGCCTGGGTCCCACTCAAACCAATAATAATAATAATAATAATAGTAACAATATAATAATAAGAAAAAGAAATACGGGGCGGACCGTGTGCAAGAATTTCATTTCGCGCAGCTCCTAAGCTAGGTGATGAAAAAACAAAGAACTCATATGGTTGTGTTATGTATAGGACCGAATCCATTCGATCTTAAGGACGCGCTTGTGTCGTTGGAAATGAATAATTTGAAAGATACTCATGTTATTAATGATCACTTGTATCTCTATGAAAATGTTCAGACATAAATTATCTTCGAAAGTAAAAATATATTATTTTTACCGACTGATTTATTTCCAGTGATGTAATCCTTAACTTTCGAGGAATCCTTCATCACGGTTTGTGAATGAACAGTTTCTTCTTTTTTTATCATTTTTTTCTCGAATTTGTAAGATCAAGTCTGAAAAGACTAAGAAATAAAACCATCCAATTTGATTCGTTCTCAACAATCTCAAGATGATCATTTTAGGGCGATCCTTTAGTCGACGGAGGCTTTTATTACACTCGTAGCTTCCAAAGTATGAGTAGTGAGGTTGTTGTCGTTACGTACGTCAAGAGTACAGTACTTATTCTCACAAGACGCCTCAAGATTGATTTTTTTTTCGAGAGGTTCGAACTGAGGACTATACCATACTCGACATATTAATATTAGTTTACAAAATTTGACCTGCGGAATGATGCGCAGCTAACATCACTTAGCAAGTCGATTTCGACAGGCCGATTTTAGTAAAATCCGCATGCAAATCGAGCGTCGGACCAAGAGATTTCTACTTCGGTATTACTTTACGAGCGCGTGGCGGGGGAAGGTGCGGCGGGAGGTCAGCCGTCGCCGTCGTGGCCCGGCAAAGCCAAAGGAAAAAGCCGCTTTCCTGTCGCCCCCGACGCATGATTTGAGCCCCCTGTTTTTCCTTGTCCCCTTCACCTTATCGCCCTCTTTAAATGCCTCCTCCCTCTTTCTCCCTTTTTCCTCTTTTCTCTCCCCAATATTTTAGGATAAAAAAATGGAGATCCTAAGGGATTTATATATTTTTTTTTTCTTTTCGTGCTTACATAAGACGCACCACGTAGAAGTGACGCACATCGCCTTAGAGATCGGACCATAGTAGCGATCGATCGATCGATATTACTGATGCAGTTGGGTTCGATAAGGTATTCAATTATATACATCGATTAGTGTAGCTCCATTCAATCACGTCATTCCAGATGGTGCGGTGAGGCGATCCTCGATGAGGCATGGAATCAAATTAATGGCGAGTGAGATATTTTAATTGGCAAATCTGAGATGAGTTAGATGTGTATTACAAAAGAAATGTGATCGATCGTTTGTATTAGCCATTCACCGTAGAGCGAGAATGAGTTCGTGGGCGAGGCTTTCCTTTTATAGAAAATCAGTTTAAGGCAAAAGTCTTGAGCTATAGTTTCTAAAGCCTTACGTGACCTGTAGCAAAAAGTGGCTCGGGATCGAAATAATTCAGGTCTGTTCGAGCCAAAGGCCTCAAAATCACATAACTACATGATTGAGATTTGACAATTGGACGCGACCACATGACTAGGGTCCATTGGGTGAGATTGAGAACGCTAAACTCCACATAGACCTCAATCCGATTAGACATGACCTTTACATTCAACAAGGAGCTAGACCTCAAAAGGCAATGATATTACCAAACTTTTAAAGAGCAATATGAACAATGAACTTGGCAATTCTCGAAGAGGGTACATTTGAAGATTAAGCGTGATTGCGACGCACGAACAAACTTTCTTTTCACCTCCCACTAAAGGGAAATGTGCACCTTCGCGAGAGCTTCATGGTGTTTTCATGTTCAGGGGAAATTTTAGATAAGAAATTGAAGGGTGACTATTTCTAAAAAATAATGTTCAAAGTAGATAATATCAAATGAGATTCCAAAATAGTTAATTTAGTCTCCCAAAGCTCACATGCGGCTAATGTGAATATATATTTAAAATAATATAAACTCTAGACCGTATTTTGAGAAAATGACCCGACTTCAGACCCTTATTTGAAATTTCTCGCATTTTTATGTGGAAAAATCATGTCAAAATATGCTTCTAATTTGGCTCCTTTTTTACGCGTGCATATACTTCAATGCTCTCCTCCTTTTTGTATTTTTGGATGTAAAAACGGTTAAAGCTAATTAGCCAGATACAAACATTAAACTTGTAAATCTGCTATCCCTATTTTATCATCTAATAGGACATAAAGTAACTCTTTAGAAGGCAATGAAAAGAATTTGATGTGCAAATGCTTAGTCGGCAGATCCATTTCATTTTCTAAAGTTTATATTATATTTTGAGCTCAAAGTGGGAGCTCAATAGTCTTCTGGTGTCTTTAAACAAAGCAGGAGGATCTGCATTATTGATTTAGTTGGCCTACACACAGCATGTGATTGCAGTTTTGGTGGGGATCTATTTCAATTTCGTACAAGTTAGTGTAAGCAAGTGGGAAGAGTATTTCGTCTTCCCACCCCCAAGAAATAATTAATTTTGAAGTAACATGGGGATATGAAAATAAGAGAATCTTCCTGTTTAAGATGGGAGAGGAATGAGTGGAGTGGTTGAATTTGATATATACGGCCAGACAAGGCCGGTGCCCCTTTTCTTTTTTTCCCTCGGTTCCTCATTATCTTCAGGGTATTTTCTTCTTTTTGATGGCTTTTTGTAAGGGAAGAGGATAATCTAATCTAACCTAATCCAGTCTAATAATTTCCCCCCAACATCATATGCGACAATTGGGTTATCTTCAAGAAGTAGAAAGAGAGAGAATTCGCGGGTACGACTTGGATCCTTGATGTTTGGTTACAAAATAACCTCACCAAGCTACAGGAAGCGTGACCTTCCGAGTTGGGGCTGCCCCACCTGCCAAGCAACTCTGGTGGGTTGACGGGATTACATTCCTTATTTTAATGTGTCGGTACCCACACGTCTTATCCCTCTCATTCCTCTCTATATATTTGTCTTCCTTAGAAAGAGGGAATATCCTACAGTAGATCCTTAATGTCCAGGATACCTTGAGGTCCAGATTGAACCCTAGATGTAACAGTTCAAAAACTTACATGGAGGTCCATGTCTTACGAAGAGGTCTCTAAACACTATATTTATCGAGGCATGGGAGTTGCATCTATCCCCTGAGTTTAATGCCGGGGACGCCTCAAATAGAGGTTGATAGTAATCAACGGACTTATACCCACCATAAGTATAAGCCCCATCATTTTGCAATGGGGCATAAGGAGTCACCCTTCCATGGGGAGTTCTTCCCTCCGTTTTCTTGTAGGCCTTCAAAGGACTTGTATAGGTCCAACCTAATCAACCTAATCTAATAATTTCTCCCCAACATCATATATAACAATTGGGTTATCTTCAAGAAGTAGAAAGAGATGGAGAGTTTTTCAGATTTCTCAGATTGGACATAATTCAGATATGAAAGTCGGCTCGAGATATCGATATCGGTGTATTCTTTTATTTATTTGTTGGGAGGGTAAGATGGTCATTGTAGGGGATTCTATATCCATAATGGAGTTAGGATAGCTTGCCCAAAGAGGGGATGACATTTTTTTTTTGTTGACTCTTATCAGCTTATCCTTACTCTGTTGGGGAAAGATTGACAGATAATTGACTCGGACCTCTCGTGTTTATCCGCCTTGAATCATAAAGGAAGAGACTTTTTGGCACTTTCGGGAATTAAAGAGGGGGGCGTATCCTGCGTTTTAGCTCCGACATGCATAGGAAACCACGTCGGGTATTTTTTCCTACTTATAGAAAATACCCCCACATGATTTCTCCGTCCGATTGAAATTACATCATCACTCATGCCAAAAAGCTAGTAATTCTCTTATTAAAAGAAAAACCCATGATGAAAATCAGAAAATTATGATAATTTATAGAGAGTTTATCAAAAACACTGATTTTAACCCGATGTCGAATGTAAGCTTTCGATCGATGTACTCGAAGTTCCAAATTCATTAACGATATGAATTTTGGAAATTCGAGTAAGACTTTTAATGGTTTCACAAAACATGGACATGAAAGAACACCATCCAAACGAATTAGAACGAAAACGATAGTGAAAAAAAAGACAGACAACGATAGTTTTGGGGAGAGGAAAGAAAAAACCCAACAAAATGTGAAGGGCATTTGGTCATTTGACGGGGGGGGGAGAGGGAGAGGGAGGAGAAAAGGGAGGGTGTGTTTTTCTGGGGCACATTTTCCTCAAAGCGTGTGCATATTTTATGATGGTGGTGGGGAGAGGTTCACGTCGGACAGCCAAAACCATCTCCTGCTGCTTTGTGCCAAATGGAGGGTCCTTAGCTTTCTCTCTCCTCTCTCTCTCTCTCTCCCCCCCCTCTCTCTCTCTCTCTCTAAGCTCGGAGCACACTCCTCCTCCTCTGCTGCACTGACCCAACGCACCACTCAATCAACCCTTTCTCCTCCTTCCCAAGATTCTCCCCCCCAAAACCTCTCAGGTAATGTCTCTCTCTCATTCCCATCCATCCCAGCTTGCCAAAGTCTCCAGCTTTCTTGAGCAGGACCTCGTTTTCCCCCTCAAGATTCTTTCTTTCCCGTTTTTGTTCATGTGGGTATTTTTTTTTGGGAGCTGTTTTGAGCTAAATTCCGCTTTTGCTTGGGCTCTGTTGCTTGATTGGAGGGTGAACGGTGGAGAATGGGAAGATTTGAAGTCTTTGTTCTTTTAGACTCTCTGCTGGATGCTGTTTCTGAGGAATACAGTTCCAATAGCTCTGTGTAGAGGTTACGTGCTTGTGTATGTTTAGCAAGTGTCTGAAACTTTTAGAAACCCACGATCCATTGATTTAGCCTCAAGGGATTTTCTCTCTGTGTGGAGAGTCTCTCTTGAACTGCCTTAACGAAAGATGGTTGTCTTCCTTTTTCTTTTTCTTTTTCACTCACATATTTTATTGATAATCTGCAGTGGCTGAGTTGCTAACTACCCCAGACTCAGTTTCTATCTGCCCCTACTTTTGAATTTTAGTTTGACTGTGGAGAGGTTTTAGTAAGTTGATGTTTTTCTGGGTTTTGAGTGTTTATGCCTCTGTGTTTTGGCAACCACTTTCTTGGTTCTTCGCATATCCTGGGTGAATCGAGGAGTGTTTGCTGTGCAAGGATTGTCTAGTATGATCCTGTTGAAGATAATCTGTGTTATGGCTTAATATGTCAGCAAGCATGAGTGATCCACTTAATTTTGGTCTGTGACCCTTGAGTGTAATTGCCTTCAGCAAGCTTTAGTCGATGGCATGAATGCTGGAGCAGTTTGCTATTCTCGTGATGTATCAATTAATTTAGGGACTTATTGTCTTGACTTTGCTTTTTAGTTTGCAAGACAAGCATTAACAGCTATTTCTGAATGTTTCTGATTTTTCGTTCATTTAATTTCGTGGGTATTATGGACTAGTCCATATTTTTCCGATAACCTGACATAACGATGTTTCGGTTTCCTAGGTTTCTTCGGCGCTTCAGCTAGTGAGACGATATATTGAAATCAAAAACTTTGATGTCCCCACCTCTTCTTAGTGTTGGGGAGGAGGAGTGTGAGAGCAATGTCACTTTGCTGGCTTCTCCGTCCTCCTTGGGAAGTGTATGCCAGAACGCTGAGTTGAAAGAGCGTAACTACATGGGCATGGGCGATCATCCTTCAACAGACGGTTCCGTCATCCCCAATGCCTTTGATGGTTGCAAGATCACCCTTAACCTGAGGGCTACTGAATTGAGGCTCGGACTTCCTGGATACCAGTCTCCAGAAAGAGATGCAGACTTTTGCGCCATAAGCTCAGCGAAGATTGATGAAAAGCCGTTCTTTCCTTTACACCCTTCAAATGATGGTCACTACTCTTCGCAGAAAATTGTTGTCTCAGGCAATAAGAGAGGCTTTGCTGATGCTATCTGTGGTGATTCAGAGGTGAAGTAACTGCTTTAATGGATCTGAAATTTTAGGGTTGTGGTCAGTTTGGAAGAACCTTTTATCTCTTTTATTCTTTTTGAAATTTTCCACAAAACTTTTGCACTTTAGCGGCCCTGTGCATTGTCAAATTGTTTTTGACTTATTTTATTTTCTTCCATTAAATGTTGTTGTGATTGACAATCAAGTGACTGTGATAGCTTCTTCATGAAATTCATATTCCTTCTCATTTCAATTTGGAAAAATGAGAAACAGCTATTGTAGTTCTGCGACCTTCTGAAATTTGTTTCTAGTTTTCAAGAATTTAACAAAAGGTGGGCCGCCAAGTTTTTTCCTGTCGGTTTTGGTTTCCTGGAAAATCAAAACCAAAGCTGGAAAAGCTCTTGCTGAATGAATGCATCTTGATTCTTTTTCTCCTGTTCCTCATGATGAGAAGCTGTTTATGCAGGCAAATTTCATGGCAAATCCAGAGGCGAATGTCGTGCTGTCGCCCAGGCCATCTCCCAATTTAGGACTGAAAAATGGTTCTGGCCTTGAAAGCTTTGGATCTAGACCAGCCAAAGTCAAAGAGATACCAACCGCACAGGTTGCACCAGAAAAGCCCTATTCTACCAAGGAAACCCGACCTAATGATGGTTCCAGAAGTAATAATGCCAGCTCACCTGCTCCTAAGTAAGCATAAAGCTATCAGAATTATGGTTGTGATTGACTTAATTATGGTCACTAATTGCCTTTTCACGGCAGGGCACAAGTTGTAGGGTGGCCACCTATAAGATCATTCAGGAAGAATTCCCTAGCCACTTCGAAGAATGCTGAAGAAGTCGATGGAAAACTAGGATCTGGTGCTTTCTTCATCAAAGTCAGCATGGATGGTGCTCCATATCTGAGGAAAGTTGACTTGAAACATTACAGTGCATACCAGGAGCTGTCTTCTGCCCTTGAAAAGATGTTCAGTTGTTTCACCATAGGTGAGATATGTCCACATATTGATCTGATGGCAAAGAATGAAGTTGAAGAGAGAAATAGCGACGAGTTATTCATGTGTCTCACCACATATGGTTATAGTTTTTCCAGTTAGTGCTATCTTTTTCCATGATGTCAGGTGCTCTGGGCCGGGAGATGCTAAGTGAGAGCAAGCTGAAAGATCTTTTAGATGGAGCAGAGTATGTTCTGACTTACGAGGATAAAGATGGTGACTGGATGCTTGTGGGTGATGTTCCTTGGGAGTAAGTCTTCATCCTCCTACACCTTGCTTCTCTGCTACCAAATCTAGATTTGTGGCTATCATCTGGTCTTTGTACGCTCAAAGGCCTTGTATACTTTTTCCTTGTCCCGTGCAAATCACAAACAATGCATTGTTAAATATAACACTGAGTACAGAAAGCATTGGTACAAAGGGACAGGGACTACAATAGCTGCATGATTTACATTATTACTTTTTTGAGTTAAAAGTACATCATTTCAAGTTCTTTCTTTTTTTCTTGTATAGGTTTGTTTTTGTATTGCAATAAAAAAATTCCTCAATTTGTTTCGGCATGAACTGACTTGCCTTGTTTACGACTGCATAAGTGACATCAACTTTTTTTTTTTGGTTGAAGATGGGCCAACTTAATTTACAGGCTTTTTATTTATTTATCAGAAATGAGTAATGTAGACTGCCTCACTTCTAAGTCCAAAGCATGGTCACAATAAATTAGTTATAAGGGTTATTGCTACTTTGATGCATCAAAAAATCTACTCAGTGCTATACTCTGTGGTGGCAGCTATTTTTTTAGATAGATGAGAAGTGCATATTTCTGTTTCTTCTCAAGGTGCTTTGCTATTAGCGTGTAGGAGTTGGTCTAATGTCTATGTCACTCAAATCACTCAATCTTATTCCTATATCAAGTCCTTTGACCACAAGAATGTAACGTCAACCTTTGCAAAGCATTTACTTCCTTCCTTTGGGCTGGTTTTTGCGATTGCCTGTCTGGTAAAAAGTGCTTGACTATAGTTTCTTGGTATATGCCACTAAGTTCCATTTAGCCTCATATTTTTTTGTTTTATGATTGGATATGCTAAATCTTTGCCATGTTTATACAGTTAGCTTCTCCTATCTGGCTCACCCTTGAGGTTTGTGGCAGGATGTTTTTGGACACATGCAAGAGACTTCGGATCATGAAGAGCTGCGATGCCATTGGACTAGGTAGGCCTATTTGTTTTCAATTATCTTGAAACAATGTAGTGTATAAGTCATAGAATTTTACAGATCTGATCATGTTGACATTCTTGAAGATGAAGAGCAAGTGCTGCATATGTCATATGCAAGGGCTGAATAGAATCACATCCCCTTTTCTTCCACCTATATGCAGATGAAATGAGAATCATATACCAATTAAAAAAGGGTGTTCCACTGCACAAGGCTCTCTGCACATGAGTGTTTGGGGGAGGGTTTGACGTACATAGCCTTACCCTGATTTCCAGAGAGGCTGTTTTTGTGATTTGACCCCATAAATTCAACCCACAATGGATTAACCTTTTACTGCTACACCGAGGCTTGCCCTCTGAAAATCTTATACTGATACCTGGACTTTTTTAGATTGAAATTCCATAGAGAAGGTTTTGATAATTTTGAAAGATTTACCACCAAAACTATGCAATTAAGCCAGGGCCTTACAGTTTAAGAAAGTATCAGTGCCCATCCCTTTTTTTATTACTTAGTTTGCTGCTTACTATCTAGAATGTCAAGTATCATCTCTTATCTACGATTTCACTTGCTGGGAGCACTATCCTGGGCTGTCCCCTTTCTCTTACTTTCTGTTCAGACTGAAATAGAAGAATACTGGGTGGGTCCTTTGTTAGCTTGATCTTGGAAGCATCTAAAGCCTGGTTTTCTTCCATTCCAAGGACCCCAACTCTCTTCTTTCCTCTGATCAGACTATGTGCAGATGACTGATCCTTTCTTAACGGAACTCCATCAATCAATTGTATTCTTTTTTCCTTTATATTCTTCCCTGCTTTATTATGGAAAACTGTTTGGTGCCTAATTATCAATTTTCATGATAACTTGTTTTTCATAATTTCTTCTACTTATGGTTTGAAATAGATGGGAAGATCTTTCCTGAAAATAGTTGTCTTTTTATTTGAAGATTCAAAACAATTTTGAACATTTGGAACTTGCTGGTTTTCTAAAAAACCATTTTCTGCTCTTTGAGAATTCGAAAATATTGGAGGATGTCAATTTTTTTTCCTAATCAATTCTGTTTTTAATGAAATCGAATACTTAGGGATGTTTTCAAGATTTTAATCTCTTTCCTATTTGAGAATGAAAACCATGGAAGGAAAAATGTGTTTGTTGACATTACGAAACAATTTCAAAAATACTGAGGAAGGATGTTCAATTTTGATTCTTGGAAAATGAAGGTACTATTTCCAATCCAAAATGAGAACAGTTCTCATTTTCAAAGCATGGTTCTTAGACAATCAAGGAGCAACTCCAACTGCAGAATGTTCTTATTTAACTGGCTTTCACACAAACAAAAGCAACACATTTCTCGGAGAAGTCTCCATTGAAACAAGTTCAGCTCTACTTCAATTGATAAAAAAATTGGTTTCCTTTACTTGTACGTATGCTTTTCATTTTTATGCTTCTACTCTGGGTTCTTGTTGATGTTATATAAGAAACTTGGAAGTCTTGAAGTTTTTGACTTTTCATACTTCAGCTTTGATCGAAATGTGAAGCTTCTTTTGAGACTTTATTAAGGTTCCATGAAGCTTCCCATACAATAGTAAGGGAAAAATACACATATTTTGTTGATGTATGCTGTGGATATTCTCATAGCGTTTGCCTGTGAGTTTAAAACGTCCAACTTATGAAATCGGAAACCAGCTTATTGCAACAAACACAAGAGAAAAACAATCTTTTATGTTTTTAATCTTCTATTGTCAAAAATCATATCAGGTTCATGCAAGTACCTGGTTCCAGCATTAGATTTGTTCTTGGTGATAGGTTTGTTCTAATAATTTATTTTAGATTTGATTTTTTTTTTTGGTCGGATTATATTAGATTTGATTAACAGGTGGATGTCACTATCTTGGCATATTTTGTACAAGTTTTTCAGAAGAAGTAGAAGATGTCGGTTTTTTTTTTTTTTCAAAAATCACGTAGACAGTGGGGGCTAAATTTGGATACCATTAGAAACCAAATGCAGAGTAAAGTTGTGAGATCCCTCCAGAGGCAAATGTACTTCGGGGTCTGAATTTCAACTAAAGATAGAGAAAATGACTCCATAAGTCATGGTTGAGGGCATGTGGTTCCTCTTGAATACAATGACACAGGTTTTCTGATTTTATTATTGTCCAACTTTGCATTATAAGTGGTGCCAGACAAACGTGTTTTTTTTTAATAAAATTTATTTATTTATTTTACAATTTATTTATTTATAGTATACTGGTGGCTTGTCTGAGGTCTAGAAGAATTATCAGGGCTGCAAATGAAAGCGGAAGACCAATATAGTTTACAAATTATTGTTTGACTGTCAGTATCAAGAAAGCTTACCTTGATTTAGGCCACCCTCATAGATTTCTCTATGGCATAATATCTTGCTAAATCTTTGAATTTATCCGACTTCTCACTTGTTTATGATGCCTGGTTACGTAAAGCTTTCACTTTTTCTCGCCACATTGAAGCTGCCGGCATCTGGGTATGCTTAAATACAATACCTGGTGCTTGTGTATGATGATGCTTTCTGCTTACCAGCCTAACATCATTATGCTTGCACATGGTGGTATCCTGCATGAGTTTTTTCAACTGGAGCGAAGACAAATTTGTTTCTTTTCCATCTCTTCATCTCCAAAATATGTTGAATGAACACTAAATAAATCTAGGATATCTTATGTAAATCTGATCTCTTCCATGTTGTACATTGAAACACGCACTCAGAATAAGGGGAAAGTCGGCATCCACCAAATTTACTGCATGGCACAAAACCATATTAGAATTTCACACTTCTAGATTTAAATCAGATCGGCAGAATTTGGTGATGAATTATTATCCACCTGTGTATCTTGTTTTTGTCCCTAGATTTCATGAAGAAAATAAATATTTCTCTCACTAAGAATCTCTCTCTCTCTCTACAGCACCCAGGGCAGTGGAGAAGTCCAAGAACAAGAACTAGCTACCAGCACTCGTGATGAAAGATATCAGGTAGCCCGTGGGGTGGAAGTCAGCTCAAGTTGAAAAGTCACTCGAACCAGAAAAAGACTGGAAGTTGACAAGACTGACAGACATCAGATCAGCTAAGGACCGTGTATGGCTAATCTACTCTGTTGCTAAGTAATTCCTTTCACTTGTGAGGGACTCAAATGTCCCTTGAACCACGTTTCTACTATAGTTTATGCCAAAAAAAAAGAGAAAGAAACTGTCAAGACTTGTGTTTAAGACTTTTTGAGTATGTCCTGCTCCTGAATTTCGAAAATTATGTAAACCTGCCTGTTCTTAATGTCTAAAAGTGTGTTCTACTCCGTGCTTGTGCAGTAACAAAAAATTTCCATGCCTTGTATTCTTGATAACCTAGTCCTGGATGAGTTTTGATACTTCTGTCTTGATTGTTCAAGATGAGCAAGCAGCACTAGGGATACTACGGCTGAATGATGTTTCTTAATGGATTTTGTTGGTGTAATTGTTGTTATTAGTATTGTTCTACTGTTGCATTCATGGACCAGAAAGGGGCCTATCCTTTTGAAAGAAGATGCATTGGTTTCCCCCTCTCTCAGATTGCCTCATTTGCGCCATCGGGCCAGGTCCAAAGATAGAATTTGTCTCTTTTTTACTACAGATGCCTCTCTTCTCTTGGATTGGTCCTAACCCTACCTAAACCTGTCCCTGTTCAGCTCGATCTCTTCTACGTGTTACTGCCCCGCGTGATTGTAGCCGATGTGTCTGGTATGCTCTACACATCCAATCCGTCAGTAGTTACCCGTGTGGTCGAAATATCTTTGTTCTTGAAATCAGCTGCAGTAGAATGAGTATTGGACGGCAAAGTCTCCTCCGAGGATTGCCTAAAAACAAGGTTTTGCTTGGAGTGAGGAAGCAAATGATGCATAATTGGATGTTCCACTCATAAAATTCATCGTTCATTTGGAGTACTGCCCCATTTATTGCATCTAGTACGTTCAAAATCCACGATTACAGCTCTAAAATCTATGGAATTACATGTAGATCATTCCAATTTCGTCTTGCATCACTAAGAATCATTTTTAGTCGATCAACATCACTGAGTATGTGGCAATGTCTCGTCTGGTACGTTCAAAATCAACCGTAGTGGTTAGCAACATTATTGAAAAATACATTGAACATTTGTCTTTTTAGTAGAGTCCATTCTTTATTGCCATGGATTATCTTTTCTATGGGTGGACTGTCGCTGTCTCTAGAGGGGAGATGAAGATGATCCGTGTCATTATCTGATGGGATGACCCTTCTCACTCCTTTAGCTAACCCTTCTTACTCATTTGAATAAATTGATAATGACATGTCCATTCTACATCGTGCAGTCGATTATTTGTCTTTAGTTTCGATAATTGGAACGTGTAGGCCCTCATAAAATAAATAATTCTTGATTTATTCTTTCCAGATCTTTTGTTAGATCGATAATGACATCTTACTTTCTTCGACTGCCGTTAAAAGTAAGAACCGACGATTTCACCTCATGAAATTACGTTATGTACTCGGAGCACATGCTTCCCCCCATTCCTGGCTAGGCTTGAACGATATTTCCTTCCCTCCGTTCATCATCGGTCAGTGCATCCAGTGCATGAAATACCTATTCCCGCTCAGTGGCGAAGTAGCTCATATACTGTCATGTGAACCGAAAGGAGGGCCGTCCGCTCTAGAAACATGCGATGATTTCTCGACCCCTGCGCGATGGCGTGAATCTTCTCTATTCTAGGTGGCACATGCTCAAATCGACCTGAAAACCGAAGCTCCATTATTGCCAGCCATGTTTGATTGCTGCGTGCCTCTTGAGCCATGTCGTGGTGTAATGTACGCCGTCCACCAACGAAGGTTCCACTCGTTCAGCAAGGAGCCACGCGTTCGCAATGGTTGGACCGTCCTATCATGTACAGGGACATGTTCTTCATCCCGAGACTCACGTGAAGACGTGCGGTCGTGTCTTTGATTGGAGGCATCGAGCTGCTTCTGAAAAGCCACGGGCGTGAACTAGGGTTGCATCAGATAGCAGCACCTGATTTCACTGGTGGAGGACAGAGAGTGCTCGTGTGTTCTTGCGAGCCAATGCATGCCCGCCTTTTCATGTGTCCAGTCGCATGACAGACGTGATGTGATCGATAAACACTTCTCTAACACGCGTTCCGAACGATTCTGCATATGAATTTCGAAAAAGCATCGTGTTTTTGATTGACTCGACTCCTCCCCGTGTGTAATTATCACTTGGTATGACCGTTACCACTTCCGAGTCTTGCATGGCTCCAAAACGATCCTTCTTGCTCTTCTGTAGAACTCCGCCGAAGGCTAGAAGGAAGATCGGCTGAGCTTACCTCAATAAAGCCTGCAACTGGATCAAGAAATGAGTAGATCAAAATAGATTGCTTGTCTGAGTTTCAAACCCTAAGCGCATCTTCCGCATTGCGTCCCTAATACTGCGCCACGATACCCAAAATACTCGCTCTTGTGCACATACTCTAAGCAAGGGAAGAATTAGGACCACGACATTCTCCCCTTGTAGACTGCTTGTCGTCGCTTCCTTGCGTCGCTAGCACCATCAGTGCCAATGGCCAGCTCTCACCAAACAAGGATAAGACATTTTCAATCCATCGCTGGCTTCTATTATCCACTTTTCGCCAATCTCTAGTCACTTGTACTTTCCTAATAAAAGTGGCACCTAAAGCTAATTGCCATCCACTGAGAATACACCATACCAAATGCCTCTTTGTTACCGTACCGGCATCCCCCATCGACCCCACTTCACCCCACTCTAGCCATCGACTGCTCACCGACTGCTCGCCTCTCTCCCTTGCTTAGAAGTTCTAATTTTTTCTGCTTTTATTTCACATAAAATATTAAGCAATGGACTGTCACATAAGCAATTTTCTTTTCTAGATTTTCAATGGTAAAACCAACATGAATAAACAAGTTATTCGAGGATGAAGTTTATATATAAGGAACGTTTAGTTATGTTTGTATCCCCGCCGCGTCACTTGAGCTACTTGAATTTCAACGAGTCAAATTTGTTATTTCTAATAAAATTTAGCAGTGTTGACTTTGAAAAAATAGAAGAAGCTGAGGATACACGTATGTTGCAACTATTGAAGGTTAACGAACTTTTTTTCGAGGTTGACCTCTGGCGACGACCATGGCGCCATCTGAGTAGATGGCAGGGATGAGAGAGAGAGATCAATTGGACTTTTTGGAAACTAAGCAAGATAAACTCACGTAGGTTTTATTTAAAACATCTATATTCATATGATAGTCTCATTTTTCAATACCCTTAAAAAGTTCAAAGAAATTTCCTCCCTAACATACTCTTTTTAATCTAGTCCTCTCGGAAAGTTTAAAGAGATTTCCTCCCCTAACATCGAGTACTCAGGAACTCTGAATGCTTTCATTCAATGCCGATGACATTAGGAAGGCATGCTCCCTAATTCTGCAATAAAAGGAATTGATCGATCTCATCATACAGTCATGATCACATGATTCACATCTACATATGATCAATTTAACTTTTCAAGCAATGTAAGGTGGTTAGGGATTCCCAGGACTAATTATGAGCTCAATGCATGTGCCAACACTAATGCCAACAATTAATCCACCCACCACCCATAAATTAGAGTTTGAACATTTCTGTGCCCACAAGTCAATCTCCAATCAATTATCTGAGTCCCAACTAATTCTTGTCAGTTCCATGAACATTTTGGTATCAGCCCTTGATGGCAATTTGCATGTGACTTCAGGTTTTCAGCGGTCTCATTCCGATTGGTGAGCGATCTCCAACTCGTTCGAGGTTCGCTCTGAGCAGATTTTTCTCCTGATTCGTGGGCGATTCGTTTAGGCAAAAGGGAAAGGAGTCTCTCTTGCGCTCGTCTACGCCCTCAACCGCTGCTTTTGCCTCCGGCCACACGCCACTGCTGCTTCGTCTCCGGTAGCCCCACCGTCGACGCGACCCCACTTTGCTCGACTCTCTCGTGGATGTCCCGACTCACCGCCGATTGACCGACGGAGGACCGATAATTTGATTATAATGGGGCGCGGGGGCGGGGGCGGAGAGGCAATTATTATTTGAAATATCATATAGTATAGGTCTTTTAAAGAATTCAGTCCAATAATATTAAGAATAATTCTACTCAGGAGGCGAGGGCCTCCGCCGGCCCCTCCGAGGTCCGTCATTGCCAAAAATATGTTTGGTGGTGGAGCGCCGATGGAGACGGTGGCGTGCAAGAGGTGGCGGCCGAACGGTTTGGTGGTGGTTAGGAGTGGATGTGTGGTGGGGAGCTGGCTCTAGCTACCTATACATAGAAACACGTTTTCGTAATACATCCGTAAGCACCTTGAATTTGAGGCCGCCAACTGATAAGCACCTTACTTCCCAGGACCTTCCCAAATTCTAGGTTCGCGCAGTCCGCAGGATGCAAAAGAAATGATCATAAACTTAAATGTTAGGCTTGAATTGCAACCGATTTAGTTTGGGAAAACCTAAGTCGATCGAATACTGAGAGAGTGAGACGGTGATGGGAAAGTCAGCTACCTAAATGTACGTGTGAAGGAACCGGGTTACTTACTAATTAGGCAAAATTTGAGACATCAACTTCATCGAAATGATGTGTAAATCAATCACTTAATTAATTAAAAAGCCATGGGAGCATTGCATGTCAAACCACGTGGGGCTGTTCCATCATAAACGTCATGGTGCAATGTCAGGACAGTCGTTCCAATTTTGAAGCACCGCGTTAATCAAAGTGGCGATGAATCGGTGTAGACCATCAATCCAAACAGTGCATGTGCTCTCAAATTCCGCCTCGTTCATATTCTAGTATCTCTTATGGCCACCGATGGACAATATTCTTGGTATACACAGACCTTTTGTCCATGTTCTTCTTATTTTGAGGACCTCAAGAAAATGATTTCATATATCCTGATCAATTGTAAAAAGGCTCGTTTGATGCTAAAACTCATCAGATAATGTTTGTATCATGCGATGTGCTCGTATAAGTATTACCAACTCATTCGGCATGTTGTTTGCTGCATATTATATGATAGCTAATTGTACAACATCTCAAATTCGTTCGTAACACGACACATAGCACGATGTAAGCGGCGCATTATTTATATGTGATCCATGGGGGCGGATTAGTGCCGGTCATTTAATTTGGTTGGTCAAAGGGTTGCTGGGAACCAACCATATGATTTCAGTTGATGCTACTCGTCTGTTTGTATGTTTTTTTTTTTTTTTTTGGTCGGTACTCGTTTGTTGTATTTGAAGAGGCAAAATTCCTATAGAAAGAAAATTCAAATTCTGCTTTAGAGAATAACAAGAAACATCCCCCTTTGAACTATATGATGACGGCATGGAGGTTCCACAGGCATATGCAGCTGTTTCTTTTCTCGTATAGATTCGTATGCTGAAAGGATGTGAGAGAGAAATTCGTATTTTATTTAGCACTAAGATATTAATCTGCATATAAGGATAATAACTTCTCCATAAGAGGTTGAGAATTGAGACAATGATTGGACTCGATTGGGGTCAAATTGGGCCGTCGTTGAGTAATTAATAATTCATTTTTATTTCGTTTGATTTTTGGATGGGGCAGGTATTCGAATTTTTTGGCTTATCTATGCTCCCCACTAACATATATCTTTCCTTTATTTTTTCCGCCTATTAAAATCTTCTAACAATAAAAGTTCGTATTTATTTTGAATTTAGGCATTCTCTTTGACGAAGACAAACCAAAATGATCGACTCTTTTATTTTTTATTTTTTATATGTGTTTCTAAATGTTCTCTGAAGTGCCGAAAATAACATTTACACTTTTTTTATCCCAAATATATGTGGTTTTTTGACCCCCAAAGAACCTTACAATTTATGAATGTAGAACTTGCATAATTTATATATGGAGAGGGCACTACACATGGAGATTTTTTTTTAATTAAAAAAAAAATTAGGGTATTGAGTTAACTACATGACTAGTACTACGAACTCAAAAGGATCAGTGTATGAAGTTGGTTCCGAAACTAAACTAGCAATCCAGAACTGGTGAATAGACATAATTACGACATATTTAGCACATGATAAGAGAATATCATGTAATTTCTTAAATAAAATTTGTAAACTATTGTCTCAATAAACCAAATATATACAAAAAAAAAAAAGAGCGACTAGACATTATTTCCTTTTTCTTTTCTCTGTTCTATTGTTATAAAGAATCTCCTACCCAATCAAGTCGATCAATTCGGGGATTTCGTCGAAGAAAAGTCATCCACACAATCTCTAACGAAAATTTCAATGAGTAACTTTTCCGTAAAATCCTCCTAAAAGAAACCGCATCACGTTATAATCGAATCTCAAGTCCCACTTCCTATAGTGCAAAATCAACCTAAGTAGGCTGACATCTTCAGACTGTCGACCATCTTGAATTTTACTTAACACCATTAGCTCGAGTCATCAACAACTGTTACATTCAACAAATTATTCTCGAAACCCTAAAGTCTCTTCTCACCCTCACCTACCATTCTAGCCAGTTAATGCCCCTCAACCTAATTAAGTCTGCAAAACTGGTCAGAGTTTGCCAGCCCCCAAGATCGGGCGAGACTAGAAAACTTGCTCCCTCGTCAAGAAACCCTTGGAAAAAGGGACCAAAAAATAGACGCAGACGAAGGAGCGAGATCACTCAAGGCCGCTCTACTTTCCATATGGAAGCTTTCCGGTGGAAGATGGATATATAATATGAAAGTGCGAAGTTGAAAGCAGCTTTTTGAACGAAGCTTTCGCCTAACTTAATGGGAAAAACGGTGGGAAAGTTAGGGATTAAAGAAATGATTAGGTCGAGATAAGATCATGATTTCGTTCTGATTGCGAGTTGACATTTGATGGTTACCGCAGTTCAGCCAAAATTTGATGTTTTCGATGAACTTGAATACGTAAGCAGATGGAGAGACAGGGAGAGAGAGAGATTAGATGGATGAACGGCGTTGTGTTGGGACGCCCGCTTTTTTGACCTTGAATCGAGGAAAAGAGTCACTGAGTGTGTTGGAATTACTTGGGCTGTGTATTCCCATATATATATAATATAGTTTAAATCACATCTATCTATTATATACATATCAAGAATAGTGAAATTATTCGCTCATGTACTCACATGCCACGTCGCAAGTTAAAATGGCATAGTTTTAGTACCAAATGGTCCGTATCGACTCATTTACAATTAATTTATTGATTTATTGTCGGAAAAGTTTTGTCCCTTATTAATTTTCAATTTGACAAACGTATGAAGAAAAATTATTTTCATGTCTTCTTTAATGAAAGAACCAATGAAAGAAATAAAGATAGAATGCTTTGAATAAATTTTTAGGGTGTGTATGTTCTTTCGGGACAAACTTCATAATGATTTCGGATTTGAAAAAGGAGCCCACAGTGATAGAAGTATATTTAAACATATAACTTATTCATTAATTCGAAATGAAATTGAGAACACAAATTCATCTTACAAAATGAGTAATCCTCGTACTCTGAACCATATCATTTTTTTTTTGTTACTAGAATTCATGCATTATTTTCCATTTCTCCCTCTCCTCCCTCCGCCCTTTGCTCCCCAATCTAAGCTCACAACAACATTCGTTTGCCTCGATCCAAAGGTGTTCCCCAAACTCCCATAGATGTTGGGATGCACCACTAAAGTGCCTATACCTCGAGTCCGAGAGATCATGGAGAAAGAACTTAAGTTCGATCCGATCACAATACACAGCAACACTCACTTTCACGCAAAAATTTAAACAAACAAGTCGTGATTAAGGAACTAGAATGTATCGACTGTCGACGTCCACCTCAATACAAAGCCTTAAACCCATATTGCCGCCGTGGAGACCTCGACATCAGGGCTGCCAACCACCGCCGGCGAGGGGAAACTATAAATCCGTCCATCCATCGTAGCACACTCAACATAAAAGTTGTGGGCGTGCGTGCGCGTTTAATACGCATGGCTGAGTTTACTGCTGTCGAAGAGAACTCTCCAACTTCGCGTGGCCCTGCCTGGCTGCGATGCTCTGCGCCGCACGGGGAGGGCACCCTCCCTTCTTAGCTAGCCGCTGCAGCAGCAGCCGTACGTGATTCCCTTGCCCCCGACAATTAAATTTGCGTCGGAGTTGGTAATTAATAATGCAGCTCGATCCGACTGCAAGTCACGTAATGGCTATAGCTGCGAGTCTGCGACTCGTCGTTATTGCCTCAGCCTCCACATTCATTGGTTCGACGCCGGCGCAATACAGCTGCGATACAGCTACTAGCTACACGGCTCATCTTGGCAAAGAGGTTTTTGGTTCCGTGGCCTCTTTTCATGGCCATTTTTAGGGTTTCTCAACTAGATTATTTGCTACAGTTGATGAGCGATATTTCCCGTGTGTCGTGGTGGGGTTCGTTTTTTACTTAGATTTCACGCAACGCCGTTCGACACCGACCGTGCTTAAGCATATCGGGAAGTGAAATAATTGCGACTTATGTGTTTCAGCTTGGCTAAGATTAAACGTTCTATATTGCATGAGCAGAGCCTCCAACGATACCCTTGAAAAAGCTGGAAAAAGAGAGAACGAGTTTGATTTGGGACCTCATGCTGGATTGTGCAGCGCACCTACAGGAGGGACCTCTTCTATATATGCCGGTCCCCAAGCCACTAGGCTAAAAACCAATCGTGTAAATTCATGTTTAATAAAATAAAAAATTAGAGAGAGAATCAAGTAGTCATATGAATCCTAGGTTCTCCCTATTAAATAGTTTAATGTTCATATTAACCTAATGAACCCCCTCCAAAAAAATAAAATAACATAGAGGACACTACTGATGTACAAAAGATCTTTAGCAGACGATTAGTTATTAACTTGCCCTTCTATCAACATAATCAAGAAACCTTAGCTAACGTTATGAATGTAGTTTTGAGCCATGAACCTCACGCCTTCTATTAATATCCTTGTCAACTATGGCTAAATTTTTTTCACACTTCACTTTGTGATCAGCTACTTAATGATTAGTTCGTTACGTCATGTTATGTTACCACTGGCAAATAAAAGAAAAAGACATTTTGGGAGAACCCTTAGAAAAAACCTCTCTCAAGGAAGTTGTTGTGTGGTGACCACTACAATTGCGATTCTAGGGTCCTCATTGCGTTGTTGTTATCATAAATTAAAACGTCAGATCGATCGATTTTGAAACCGAAAGAGTACGAGAATTACCGTGGTCCTTACCCTACCAAACTAAGCCCCATCCTCTTTTATTTTCATTTTTTTTTCCATCCACTTATTATTATTATTATTATTATTATTATTATTTGGTCGAATCCTTCCTCTTATTGACCTCCTAAGAAGATGAAGAAGGGCTGATTCAATTATACGAGTGTACGGTACTCATCCCCCAAATGACAAGTTGGGCCCCACCTAATCAGCGGCTCATAATTAATTGGTGTGGGGAATTAAATAAAATGGTCAGTCCATGATTATCCAATTTCATTGCGATCCCCACCCACTTTGGCCACTCCACAATGTCCTGTTTTTTTTTTTTTTTTTTGGGGGGGGGGGGAAGATTTTCCCAATTATTGAAATATGAATTTTTTTTGAAAAACAAGCTCGAGATGGGAAATGAAATATGTTAATTATCAATTATAATATATAAGGGGAATGGTCCAATTCCCAGAACAAGGAATTACGCAGAAGAGAGAAGTGCATTTTATTCTTGCTTCGTTAATAATGTTTTTACTTGCTTTGTTGTATTAACCAAGCTTTGTTAGTAAAAGTTACAAGTGTAAAATGACCAAAAAAAAATTGTGATATTCAAATAAGCAAGCAATGGGGGCTTTATTATGTTGTGTTTTCTAGTCCCCTATATTGAATCTTCTTAGCAAAATGAGTATAGCATCTATTTACTTTTCGTATTAAAGGAAGTTAGTCACCATCTTATTGAAAAGAAGCCGTCACCTCAATAGAGAGGATATGATATAATTGAGCTTTTAAGCTCTTATGATATGTGATCTACGAAATCTCAGACTATATAATAGCAATCTCAGCTTGATTTGCTAGTAAAAGTATATTTTTTGACTTTATATACATAAATACATGTTGATAACCCGCAAGTTGTGTTCAAGCCTCGAATATTGATAATATGGGAAATGATTAATCTAGGCCATCTAAGCGAGTGACGTCATAATACACACCCATTAATCAAAAATACGGTTAGAGGAAATTTCCTCCGGCTAAAATAAAAAAACAACACATGATTTCACATCGTATTAAGCATGCTCCAATCACGACCCTGATTACTAATTAGTTCATACTTATCGAGATGAAACTCGATGAAACTTAGGTACAGCTAAATTATTTCGCTAACTTAATTATCGAGGCGAAATAATTAATTATGACAAATAAGCAGATTCTTTCTCTATGTATTAGAAACAAGAGTTCTGAAACAGAGCACTGCCCGATAATCAAGTTTTAACTTAAAATTCTGCTCAGGCATCGCTTGACTTCTCAAATATTATTTCTTTCTTTCTTTCTCGAGCAAGCTTTGACTTTCTCCATGCTTTTCCATTTTGGCCCGAAACAAAGCCTTCATGTGATAACGTGCCGCTGAATGATTACCCTTTTTCTTCTGATTAACAGACGACGCGGGGATCGCCAACTCCGCCATTGTTTACGTACTCCAACGAATATAAATATCCCCCTCCAATGAAAAGAACAGAGGCCTGTTCCTTCCAAAACAGAGGAGAGAGAGAGAGAGAGAGAGCAGAACTAGAAGTGGTAGCAGATCTCCAGCCTTTCCATTGCAGATCTCGTCCTGGGTCATCCGCAGAGAGCAATATAGAAGTTGGAGAAAAGCAGGGTGGGGGAAGAAGAAGAAGAGACAGGCCTTTTGTCTGAGCTTGTTTTCATCATCTCCAGAAAAGTCTCGTGTCCCCCATCCCCTTCGTTTCTCCAAAATCCCATCCCATCCCATCCCATCCCATCCCATGCTGTGTCTTCACTGCAGAATACGGTTCAATCCTGTCCCTTTTTGTGTTCAGTGTCAGCGTCAGCTCTTCAATCATCGCTCCATACAAAAACCAATCCGTGTAAACGATCGTCCCCATATCCTCTGGAATATACGAAAAACAGAGGTGCTTCTCGAACAGCATTCTTGACCGAGGGAGCTGTAAAAGATCCAGTCCAGAGTGCATAGGAAAAGTGGGAGAGTTTCCCATATCCGGTGGCTGAAAAATGGGGACTGGTTGGAGAAGAGCTCTCTGCTCCACGCTCCCTAAAGACCCCGATTCCACGTCGTCGCCCTCCGACGAGGAACCCAATAGCCCGACCACGCTGGCGGGGTGCACGAAGCTGAGGTTTTTCTCGAACCCGTCCACGCCTCGCTCGGGCAAGGCTCAGGCTCCGCAAGCTGCTTCGACCCCGACATTGCGCTGCAGGACCATAGCGGAAGCTGTCCACATGGCTGACGATACGGCGGAGGAGAGTCCCAAGCTCGAATGCAAGACCAAACCCGCCATTCTCAAGTCAACGAAGAGCTCGAGGACGTTGCTGGGTTCCTATTCCACTCCATCCTCTCCGCGCTCTCCTCTCAAGCTCTCTCTTTTCAAAAACAGCTTCAAGTTCAGAGTAAGTAAAAGCGAAAAGAACTCTTGAAATTCGTACATGTTTCGACTGATGAATCTGATTCAAAATGGTGGCCTGTTCGGTTGTTGCAGAGCGCATGCGGCATTTGCTCGAACAGCTTGAAGGCGGGTCAAGGCACGGCCATCTACACGGCCGAGTGCGGCCACGGATTCCACTTCGCATGCGTAGCCTCGCTCGTGCAGCAGGGCGCACGCAGCGGCTCTCTCGCTTGCCCGGTCTGCGGCGCCGCTTGGAAAGACGTCCCGCTGCTCGCCATCCGCGAGAGCAACAGCAGAAAGGACGACGTCGTCCCCGTAGAAGACAAGAAGGTGGTGATGATCCAGTCATCGTCGCCGAGGACGCCGAACTCCGCCGGTCCCAGAAGCCGATACGACGACGACGAGCCACTGTCGTCTCCGAGGTTCATTCCCATACCGGAATCGGAAGAAGCGGAAGAATCCGAAGAATTTCAGGGTTTCTTCGCGAAACCAAAGGCGACCCAGGTCGAGGTCACGCTCTCGCCGGAGTCCGCCGTCGTGTCGGCCACCAAGTCGCACGAGACGCGCGTAGTGGCCCTGCGGGTGAAGGCCCCGCGGACCCCGAAGCCGCGGGGATCGGCGCGCAGCCGCGCGCCGGTGGACTTGGTCGCCGTGCTCGACGTGAGCGGGAGCATGACCGGGGACAAGCTGCAGATGCTGAAGCGGGCGGTGCGGCTGGTCGTCTCGTCGCTCGGCGCGGCCGACCGGCTCTCCATCGTGGCCTTCTCGGCCGCCCCCAGGAGGCTGCTGCCCCTGAGGCGGATGACGGCTCGGGGCCGGAGCGCGGCTCGGGAGATCGTCGACCGGCTCGCCTGCGGCCAGGGGACGAGCGTCGGCGACGCGCTGCGGAAGGCCACGAAGGTGCTCGAGGACAGGCGGGAGAGGAACCCCGTCGCCAGCATCATCCTCCTATCGGACGGTCAGGACGAGCGGGCGCGCGGCGGCGGCGACGCGAATCGACGGCAGCCGAGGAGCCACGAGTCGTCCACGCGCTTCGCGCACGTGGAGATCCCCGTGCACGCCACCGGGCTCGGCGGCGGCGGCTGCTGCCGGGAGCCGGCGGACGACGCCTTCGCCGAGTGCGTCGGCGGGTTGCTGAGCGTCGTGGTGCGGGACCTGAGGATCCAGCTCGGCTTCGCGGCCGGCTCGGCTCCGGCCGAGATCGCGGCCGTTTACTCGTCCGGTGGACGGCCGCGATTCGTCGGCTCGGGGTCGGTTCGGCTGGGCGACTTGTACGCCGAGGAAGAGAGGGAGCTCCTCGTCGAGCTGAGGGTCCCCGCGTCGGCCGCCGGGTCCCGTCACGTCCTGACCGTACGATGCTCCTACAAGGACCCGGCGACGAAGGAAGACGTGGACGGCGGGGATCGGGCGCTCGCGGTGCCCGAGATGGAAGCCCTCGGATCGGAAGACGCGAAGATCGGACGGCTGAGGAGCCTCTTCGTGGTGACTCGGGCCTTAGCCGAGTCGAGGAGGCTGGTCGAGCGCGAAGAGTACGGCACGGCGCATCAGCTGCTGGCGTCGGCTCGGGCCCTGGTCGTGCGGACCGGCGCGGCGTCGGCCGACGAGCACGCGAGGGCGCTGGATGCCGAGCTGGCGGAGGTGTGCTGGAGGAGGCAGGACCGGGCGGAGCGGCGGAGGACGGCCCAGCGGCGGAGCGGGAACGACCGGAGGGAGGCGGCGACGGCGGGGTTGGTGGACGAGAACGGGGAGCCGCTGACGCCGACGTCGGCTTGGAGGGCGGCTGAGGAGCTGGCTAAGCTGGCCGACATGAAGAAGTCGCTGAGGAGAGTCAGCGACTTGCATGGCTTTGAGAATGCCAGGTTTTAGGTAGAAAAGATGATTTCCCTTTCTTTTTTTTTTTGGGCTTCTTTTCTTTAGATAATTTAGAAAGGTGCGTTAGAAAATAGGTGAAGAAAATGTAAAATAAAACCAAAAAAAAAAGGGAGGGGGAAAAGCTGGAGATTTGATATTTTGGGCATTTTGTATTGTATCTATTTTGACTGGTCAACGAAGTGGTGTTGATTGAGTGGGCTTGGTTTGGGCTTTTTCTCCTGAGGGAGAGAGAGGAACCGTGTGGTCTTGTAGCTTTTAGTGCACTGAGAAGTGAGTTTTGGACAAACGGTTCATTCCTTTTTCTCCCCCCCTCATTCAAATTGCGGTGATCGGTGATCGGTGCCCGGTTTGGTCTGATCCTACCAACGAATTAGGAATCGGACAAGGATCGCTTCCCGATTTCTAGAATAGGGAATTCAATTGCCTAGTTTTGGGACTAGACCAAACCAGATGATCCGGTTTAGTCCCTCTGGACGGTCTAATGGAATCGGTTGATTTAAGAATAATACTCCGGAGAGTGGGACACGTGAAAAGGGTAAGAAAAGAATTTTGCGTGAGAAATAAAAAAATTAAAAATTATCAATCTGGTCCGGACAGTCCGGTTTCTCTTGGAACCAGGGAATAAAATCACCCAGAATCAGCTGATCTGGCCCGATTTGGGTGTGTCTCGATTTGGTCGGTCCGTCTTGCTCATCCCTAATTCAAATGACTTCAAGCAAGGAAAGCAGATGCCGTCTGAAGATCATGAAATCAACTGATGTTTCGCAGAGAAATCACCATGCAAGCTCCGGTCGGTCTAGTGTCTACATGTTTCGGCGGCATAGCAGACCCCGACAAGTGGGATAAAGGGGCGCGGAAATCGATATGCTGAGGTAGAGGGGACAACTCACAATGGTTTGATGCATTTGACCAAGGCGAACACGCAAGTACCACATACAGAAATCCTGAGGTAAGAGGGACAATGGTTTGATACAATTGACTAATGGTAAGTTAACAAGTATGTTTTATCTCATCCGGCAACGCCAAACTGGCACCATAAATCATGCGAAAGAATTTGAGGTCAGCACATCATGTGTGTTCTGAACCAATACAACGAAAGAATGATTTGAGAACAGCTACCTCTCCATCTTAATCGACATCCCAACAATGGCGAAAAAATCCATTTGCCGAGATGCATAAAGAATCTCTCCTCCAATTTAACTCCTGAGGTATTCGAAAGGATCTTGGAAAGAGAGCTTACTTCTGGCTCTGTTCGATTTTGGCTTTGATCTTCTGCTCCATCAGTGTTATATCGGTACCGAGGCTGAAGATCCTGTTGAGAGCATGCATGTTCTCGAGGGTCTCGCTCAACGTACGGCCATCATCCCCATCGCACCTCAAGTGTTGCATCGGTCCATGAAGCAGCTTGTTAACTATGCTACGGCTAAGGTCATCCACGGCTCTCTTTGTTTTCTTGGGTACGTCGTCGCCCAACTTGGACAAGCACTTCTCGAGCTCTGCGATTCTGATTCTCTCGGCATAAGCTCTCAATTTCTTGATGGTAGGTACGGTCTCTAACGAATCCCTCCAAGCTTCAAATTGCTTCGTTTCTTCGGCAACTATAGTCTGAGCTTCCATGGCTTTGTGGAGCCGATCCTCCTTGTTGGCGGCAACGACCTCTTTTAGATCATCGACATTGTATACTTTTGATCCTCTAACGTCTGCAGCACACGGGCTCACATTTCTAGGTACAGAAATATCGATGAAAAGCCTCAAACCTCCGACTTCTTGACCCACAGGGGGAAGATTTTGAACATGCTCTTTCAAAAATAAAGGAGCCTCTGAAGCTGTGCTTGTAAAAATCACATCCGCTTCAGCAGCACAGGATAGCATCTCAGTTAGGGGTTTATAGGTTATTTCCACACCTCTTAGCTCCTCGGCAATAGCTGCAACTCTCTCCTCACTTCTATTTACGACGACCATCTTCGTGCATCCTTTTGCCACCAAGTGCTTAATCACCAGTTTCCCCATCTTGCCTGCACCTACAACTAACATTCTAGCCGTAGCATGCGATGATTCAGGAATCTTCAATAATGCAAGCTCAACAGCAGCAGAACTAACGGAAATTGCACCAGACGCAATGTGTGTTTCGGTTCTGACCCGTTTCCCTACAGAAATGGCATGCTTAAAAAGTCCGCTGATGCTCCTCCCAAATCCAACAACTCCTTGTCCAACTTTCACGACTTGTTTAACCTGAGCTAGAATTTGACCTTCTCCAAGGACAAGGGAATCAAGACCCGCTGAGACTTCAAAAAGATGTCGTGCAGCATCGTTGTTGTACAGCAAAAACCGGTGTTGACAAAGCTCTGAAACAGGGATTCCACTTGTCTGCCAGAAGAGAAAAAAGCAATCAGAACTTTAAAACACAATTTTGAGTTATACACTATTAAATCATGGCAAGTTTTAAACTGTAAACAAGAAGGTGATCCTTATAAAGCCTACTGTGCAAAAGAACATATAATGGTTATCAAAGCATTTTTGTTGAGAAAAAGAAAAAAAATACTTCTTGCTTTTCCACCACAGAAAAATTATAGGTAGATCTCCATGTCAACATTAATCTGCAATGAAATTTCAGCTATTTCAGATTTAAGAAAAACAGGTTGAAGTGCATCTGCCGCAGGATTTAGATTAAGTGATAAGTGAAAAGTAAAAGTCAATCTAGCCACATCAAAGAGAATCATAACCATTTAAGGAGAATTTAATAGTCGGTAAAAGAAGATCCACAAAACATCTAGATCAACTTACCAAACAAAAGATGAAAGAGTGAAATATTCTATTAGCATTTTGATGATAGTCTATGTAGCATTGTCCTTGGGCTCTTATATAACTATGACAGGAGCTTATGCCTTATCATTCTCCTATAAGAGAACTATAATATTTAGTCCCTAATGGGCATGAATGCAAGAACAGACACAAGGGAATGTGCAAGCACCTTAGACATCCATTCGGTCACTTCTTTGACTCCACGATGCTGAGACAGAGCCACCACATATAGCTCTGTTCTGTTGCAGGTGCTGAGAACAGCAGCTTCTTCTATATGATTCAAGCGACACAGCTCCTCAATGGCTCGGGGCCATTCTGCTTCCGGAATGGCGAGCTTCTCGCGCATATCAACAGGTGTCGTGTGAACGCTAAGCCCGATAACCATAATACTGCTTCTTTCCTTTGTATATCCTGATGGTAGCAAAACCAAATCATATCAAGCTCAGGGATACTCACTGGATGGAAACTCAAGCATCTTGGATGGTAAAGTTAGGATCAGCAACTGTTGGAATTTAATTAGTGATTATGGCTGCAAACTTGCAACAATAGAAAGGCAAAGCAACCAATATGGTCTTAGATCAATCTCGTCCAAGCAGCAAATGAAATTTTACATGAATCATCACAACAATGATACGACGACCTCCAAACACTTCGGATCAAGCTAAGGCATGTAGCCAGCTACCGTAGACTACATCAAAAAATTTCTACGACCAGAAGGACGGAATTTCAATTGCGACCGAAGATGAGGTCAAAATGCACACCATTCTAAGGAAAGAGATAAATGGCCCGAATCATTTACTACGAGGAAACGATTCAATTATCTTCCTTTCATGAATTTCCCTTAGTTTCCATAGCTAATATATCTTAAAGAGCCTCGACGCAGGGCGACTGATTCCAAAATCCGACCTTTCCACGCGCACGAGTCGACAACTATGCCCCATCAAGAAACCAAAAGCAATCACTCGCGAAGCAAAAGAACCCAGAAATCGGAACGCGAGGGGCACTACTTACTGTCGAGAGCAGACGCCTTGAGCTGCTCAAGAGCCGAGACGCCCGACAGCTCCATCAGCTGCGGGTCCTGCTTCGCGGTCGTGACCTCGCACCTCACTCCTCCTCCTCCTCCATTTCGCCGTCCCCGCCCCACCCTCTTCAGCGGCCCGACGACCGGCGGCGCGAAGCTCCTCGACGGCGTGCACGCGGCGGGCGCCGGCGAGAATTCCCGCAGCCTCAAGTTCTCCAATTTAGGACCGGCGAACCCGGCGGACGCGGCCATGGATGGCGGGAAACTCGGCGCGAGCGAGGCCTAACCCTTCCTGGGTATCGGAGATTAGGTGGCGGCGAGGTTGAATCCGAGAGAAAGGTCCGATTTTTCTGGTGGGTGTTCGGTGAGGGGAGGTGGGAGCTTGAGGTCAGAGAAATGGGCAGGCATGGAGGTGGGTGGAGGTGGAGAAGTAGTTTGTTTTGCTTTTGGGCTCGTGTGCAGCGTGGTGGGGTCGGTGGCCGTGTCCGGCACAACAGAGTTGACCACGCGGCTGGAGAGATCCAGTCAAATTAAGGGGGAAGATGCAAAGGGACAGAGTGAACGTATGACCTTTTCCTATGACTTTTTCCAAAGGATTTGGTCGGACAAGTGCCCTGTCTCGAGCTACTTTCTTTCGTTTTCTTGACCTTCTGGAGCAATAATATAAAAATATACACATTTCTACCTAACTTCCAATGTGAAACATGATTCGCATGTTCACCACACATCGAAAATTGAATATTTCGTTGATTGAGCATGCTTAGTAACTGCTCCAGAGGCATGCATGAACGTGTCCTTTTTCTTTTCTAGATGTTCGATGTCATGCTTAGATTTTTTTTAATCCCGATGAAGCTATGAAAAAAACTATTTGAGTGGGAAATGCTGGCATGGGATTTAGATTGGTATCATGTTATTGATGAGCTTGCTTATCGATAGCGTGGAAGGAAAATAGAAAATATTCAAATAAAGTCTTAGTATTGAGTGCCCTCGGAAAAATTGTAAATCATACTTGATCAATTTTCGAAGTGTTAATTACACATAACATGGGAAGAATGATGCATGAGAAATTGGAAGTTTGCTTTAAATCACTTGTCAATAAATGCCTACGATTCCAAGGGATGACTTTTTTTTTATCAAAAGAAAATTGTATTCAGTACTCAAAAAGATGCAGAAGTACATAATTTTCATGATAAAGCAAATCGATATAGAGCATGAATACAGAAAAACAAAGCCAAATTTAGAACATAAGAAGGATCGATGGAGCATTTGCAAAGTTAAGCACAAACTCGTTCTACATGAACGGATCTGTCAAATAAAATCGACAGCCAATTATTGTATCTCATGTCTTTATCGGTAATAAGCAAATACCAAAAATTTATTCTTCAATAACTACAATGTTACCAATTGGCAATGTGTGCCTAGGTTCGACTTCCTTTACACCATCGTCGTATGGAAACAACTATAATAGGTTAAACAAACACATATCTAACATGTGGAGGAGCAAATCTTTGTAATTTAATGAGACGCTAAAACTCCCGCGATCATCATTGAGACTAGAGGCAAAGAACCTGTACATCGAATCCCTAAAAGCCTATTTGTTAAACTTCCATATTTAGATCAAGCGACGATAACACCAAACTTTAGAATTAGATCGAGAGAGTTCAAACTCTCAAATCAAGAACTAGACTAGGAGAAGAGAACTCCCAAATCTAAATCCGGAGAGAAGAAAAAATAAGATAGAATAATAAAACGTGGACAAAATCAGCAAAAGAGAGAGCGGAGGATGAGACTAGCACAAGCCCTCCTCCATGTTGAAAGTTGAAGAAGACTATGGGAAAAGAGAGAGAAGAGAGAAAAAAGACATTTCAATTTCCTAATTATGCACAAGGGATGACTTGAGCGGGCAACGTGTGGTGAAGGTGTTGTTCAGGTGCGATGACAAGGGCTTATGATAGGAACGGTCAAGGATCACATGACGATGTGGAAAGAGAGAGAACATATCAAATGCATTTCCCATAAAAGATTGAATTTTCTTCTTCAGCCAATCAATTGAAGAAAAGAGTCGTGTTACGTCAAATGAAAATTGCCTAGAATCCCTCCCAATGCATCAGAGGAGGTCTCAAGTATTTGGGTGTTCCTCATCAAATGGTTGTTTGTGAGTAGCAGGCAAATGCCTTTGGCCCATCAGTCATGAGATGTTTCTAATCGGATAGAGGATACATGTTAGTGGTAAATTTTAATGAATTCCTCCATCAAGCCACTGAAGTAATAATTCTATTGAGCAATGCTAGTCTTTATTAAGACCAAACTACAACACTCAATGATGTACCGAATTGCAAATACGCCTTTAAACAAGCAAGTCATATTCGATAGATAAAATATATTTTGACACGTTACTTTGTAAACTGATTTTGTAAACCTGTCTCGGTAAATCTAGTGTTCTTGTTTTCTAATGTGCTAAACCTTCCCTTTTCTATTCAGTAACTTGAGTAGAACTGAGTTAGTCACAGCACATCTGGTTACAGAAGTAGCCATTGCATTACATGTCTATTTTAGATTGATTGTCTATTGTGTGTTTTTTTTTTTTTTGTAATAATAGCTATTACATGACTTCCTCGAGTAATAGCTGTTATAGCCTCAGAATACGATGTCTCTTTTCTATTAATTACTTTACCAATATTAGATTGTGAATTACAATTAAATTTTGTATTAGTAATAAATGATTTTATTACGCTGATATTATGGTGGTAACATCAATTATATTGTCATACACATATTATTATATTAAGATTTGTTCATAATATAATGATTGTCTTAATTACTACGTATAGAATTAATGTTCATATTGTTGTATAATTATTCTTTCAGTCACACTACTAGTTATGTAGTAAATAATATTTTCTTAGGATAGTAACACATCATATAATTAATTTATATTATCATCATAAACTAACCATTAAATATCAGATAAATATATTAATGTCAGAATAACAGATTTAGATTATTACAACAATGATTACCTACCAAAGTAATAATTAGTATAGTATAATATTTTCTTTGTATGATCACATGATAGGGCTTATCTTTCAATTATAGCAATCATAAATACAACTCTACCTTCCCTTTCTGAAAATACTGGATTGTAATTCCCTGATCGGAAAGCATCCTAGCTAGTAGTGCTTGTTTGAGAATCATATACTATAGTAGTTGCCTCTTTTTAAAATATAGTATGTTTGAGAATCATATATTGTATTACATTTTTAAATTAGCTAAATAATAATTAGCTTAATTATGATTTTTTTTTCACATGCATAATAATAATGTTTGTTAAAAGAAATATTTTTTCATGCTGGAGAGGCAAGTTTTTAGGTTTCCCATTAATCGTTTAGGGAAAATCTCAAATAGAAACCCAAAGTGGCATCATTTTCACAAAAGAGGACATGAAGTGGAATATATCTCAAATAAAGTCCCAAAGTAGTCATTTAGTCTCAAAAAAGGATCTGACTTGCCAATCGGCGAACTAATGCATTTTCAATGCGTATTTCGGCGATCTAGTCTGGGGTATTTTTGTCCAAAAAATATTCTCTTTTTGTTTTCCTTCTCATGTTCATCTTCTTCTTGATCTACCCATGGTTGTCCCTATTCATCGTCTTCTTCGTCAATGTTGAAGATAGGCATTGCCCAAATCAAGAACATTGGAAGTGGGGAAGGGCCGGCGAAGGTCGCAGGACTAGCGTGGGTCGGCCTCGCCTGAGGCCAGCGAGGGCTCAACGCCCATTGCCGGCAATAGGCACTGGCAGCGGGCGAGGGCTTGCAGGCCCTCACTTGCCCTTACTAGTGGTCGACAAGGTCGGCGAGCCCTTATCGGTCTCGCCGAACTCACTGATGTGGACATCGAGCCATATCGAGGAGGAGGTGCTAAGGACCCATTGTCTATTCCTACTGGTTCGATCACTCGAGCGCGGGCCAAGCAATTTAGGCAAGCTGTTGGCGTCATGGTTCGTGATCTTCAACGTGGAGATGACCTTGGATCAAATCTTGAAGAATCTTGGAAATCTTGGCGCAATTTGATTATATGGACATCAAATATTTGACCCAGTCAAATATATATATATATATATATATTCTTGTTTAGGAATATTCTAGGATATGACGCATTATATTTCTAGGGTTGGTTTTAGGGTTTGTGTGGCGGCTAGAAGGCCTATATATAAGACTGACTGAATTTCTTTGGGGATAGAGATATTTTTACTTTGAGAAATAATTGAGAGATTCTCTTTTACTGTTCTTTTGAGGACTTAACCTAATCAAGATTCCCTTGTGACGGTCGATTTGACTTATCGAGCGAGATAGCGAATTCTTTCGCTCGTGGCGTCTATAACGTTGGTTGGTTGACACGTGTTCGTCAACAGGTCACGTTCATACCAAGGTTGCCAATCACAGGTTTGATTGGAGGTCGAGGTTTGCAATTCGCACCATCTAGGCCTTCGTAGAATGATCCTTCCGCAGTGATTCACATCAGTTTGGTATCAGAGCTTGCTTCTACAAGGTCTATTTATCTTTAATTTTTTTTTGTTTATATTCAGCAATTTGGGATTTATTGAGCTAGGGTTTCGGTTCTAGCCAATTTAGGGATCTGATTGGTTTTGTGTAGGGGTGTGCAACCGGACCGGGTCAACCCGGTTCCCGGATCGGCCCACCCGGAAAACAGGGTCGGGAACCGGTTCCAGTTGAAACCGGTCCGGGAACCGGTTCCCAAAACTTAGACCCTGTTTGAACCGGTCCGGGAACCGGTTCCGAGAGATTACCCACCCGGGAACCGGTTCGACCGGACCGGTTTGGGAACCGGTTAAGCCACCCCAAAAAAAAAACATGCAAAACCCTAATCAGTACTTTCAATCTTTACCTCTCTCTCTCACCCGCAGAGTCGCAGACGCCGTCTTCCCCAGTTCCCTGAGCTCGCGACCTCCGCCTGTCCGCCGATCTCATCGCCGCCTCTGCCGCTCTCGTCGCACCCCTCGCGCTCGCACCACCGCTGCGTCCCGCCGAGCTCCCTGCTGCAGCGCCTCGCCTGTGCTGCCCTCCCCTGCGAAGCCGCTGCTGCCCTGCCGCTGGGTCCTCTGCTCGACGCTCGACAGATCTACTCTGAGCCTACTCCCGAGTGACGCCCCTGCCGCCGACAGCCCAGCTCCGTCACTGTCCCTGTCCTCACCGCGCGACGACCCCGACGCTACTTATGGTCCGCTCGCTCTCTCATTCTTAAATATTTTACTTTTCCGGTTTCACCAATGGATTCCAGTTTTAAAATGGTTGCGTTGCCTTTCACGTTTCACCGATTGATTTTGTATTGAATCTATTGATTATGAAATTGTTATGGTGTGTAAATCATTTACCTTTCGAGTTTCATCGATAGATTATACAACAATTATTATGAAATTGTTATGGTTTTGATACAATACTTGTGCGGGTGGGTGTGGTGTGAGAGAGGCGGAGGGGCAGCAGGCCGACAGGGGTTTGGGCAATGGGGAATATCATGAACGGATTTGTGTTGCAAATGCTTCTTTTAACAGGTACCTGTCTTACTTGTCGAAGTTTACCGGAGACTTTTGATGGTGTTGGAGCATGGTGGCTCTGGCATGACAGGGTCGGGGTTGCCGCAACGTAGTTTTGTTCACTAACAGGGATTCAATGAGATTGTCGTAGGTGATACGAGGGATGAGTTATTAATGATTGTGTGCATATGCATAGGTATAGTGTTTGAGGACGATGGATGGTCTATCTGTTCGGTGTCGCTCGATTGTTGTAGGCTGTCAAGTCGGTATTGGAGGGATAAGAAAAGCAAAAGTCCTTAACGTTTCGTCCGTCGATTGATTGAGTCACTAACATTTTACTTTGTCATGATGGCTTGATTCCTCATGGGTTTTCTTGTAATGCTTTTACTCGGCTATTCTAATGGAACTTCATTTTCATTTCGTGATCTCTCCAGCTGCTTTACTCAGTTGGAATCTGATATCTCTGGTTGATTTGTCGGCTTTTCTTATCATGCAGTTCGATGGCTCAAAAGCAGGTAAAAAGCTGTGCTACCGTTTCTCTTCGCAATGTATTCATCTCCTAATCAATACTATCTTAGGAGAGGTTTTATATTGACGTTATTGTCATTTATCTATTGTAGAGTGCTTTCTATCCTCGAAACAGCACAAAAGGAAATGTTGTTTTTTAGTTTACTTTCTAATCATCCTTATCTTCCGTTGGAAACGGGGATGCTACTTGCCTGACTGAATGTGTTGTGAACTTCACTTTCACTCTATGGTTTTCTTCTTCAATATACTCTTATAAACCCAAACTCGCCTCTTCCTTTTAATATTCAAGCAAAATTATATCTTAAAATGATCACTTGTCTCGACTATTAAATGTACAGCTTCGGCGAGTGACTTCTTGGCGAGATTGTAAACGCTTTATCTTACATATGAGTGTTGTACAACAATTTTTATGCAAAACAGGTTCCAATATAAACAGGGTTAACCCTGTTCCCGGACCGGAAAAACAGGGTGGGTCGGGAACAGGGTCCAATGCAAATAGGGTCGGGTACAGGGTCCAAAAAAAGAGAACCGGTTATAACAGGGTCGGGAACAGGGTCCACGTCTAGACCCTACCCACCCTGGACCCGATCACCCCTAGTTTTGTGCTTCCATACGTAGTTGTTTGCTATTAGTTTTAATTTTTTTTTCCTAGCATCTTAAATTGTATCTGAGTTCGTCAAAAAAAAAAAAAAAAGAGAAAGTTCTTCAAAAAAAAAACGAACAAAAAAAAAGTGCGCAAGAGAAAAAAAAACAGATTCGGCAAAAAAAAAAAAAGCCGAACAAAAAAAAATCAAGAAGGCGACTCGTTTGTTAGTGAACCGAATTGAAACAAAATCAGTAGTGATTTGCGTTTCAATTGGAATTTTGAAAGTTGTACTTGTTGGTTTGAAATTGTTACTTGCTGAAACAAAATCAGTAGTGATCTAATCTTGTTTGATTAGTTTGATTGATTGTCGTGAGAGGGTTGAGAGATAGGTTTTGAGTCCAATAAAGAACTTGTGAAAAGAGAATACGAGAGGAAAAAGGCAAGAGTGTGTGAGTTTAATTGAGGGTAAAAAAAAAAAGCCTAAACTTGAGTTAAACACGGGAGGAGTGACAAACACCTTGAGAGAAACACGTGAGAGAGTGACAAACACCTTGAGAAAAACACGTGAGGGAGCGATTGGTGAGGATTTTTGTGACTAACATTTATTTGCAGGTCTAAAATATGTCGCGCGAAGAAAGCATGAATCAAAGGGAGGTTGACTCCATACGAAGGGATGAAGCGCTCGTGGAAAGCATCCAGCAATTGAGGGTCGTAGTGGAGGAGCTTAGTGGCCGAATGATGGAGAATGGTATGAGAGTTGATGGTGACCGAGAGATACCCCGGGGAAGGCCGCAACTTCAGCGAGATGCCTCTAGAACACAACCTAGAAGGCAGCGGCATTATGATGATGATGAGGCTGACATGGAGGATGATCGAGATGCTCGATTTGGAAGGTGGAATGGAGCCCGAGGGTTTAGACACCGAGAAGATAATGAACTTGGCAATATTAAGATGAAGATTCATTCTTTCCAAGGAAAGAATGATCCGGATGAGTATCTAGAGTGGGAGAAACGCATGGAGATGGTATTTGATTGCCAACGATACTCTGAGCTCAAAAAAGGTAAAAATTGCAGCTGTTGAATTTACTGATTATGCTATAATTTGGTGGGATCAACTTGTGACTAGTAGGAGGCGCAATGGTGAAAGACCGATAGAGACGTGGGATGAGATGAAAGCAGTGATGAGGAGGCGTTTTGTACCAAGTCATTACCATCGAGATTTGTTTCAAAAGTTACAAAATCTCACACAAAGCAATAAGAGCGTGGAAGAGTATCACAAGGAGATGGAGATTGCCATGATCCGTGCTAATGTGGTGGAGGATCGTGAGGCCACAATGTCAAGATTTTTGAGTGGTTTGAGTCGAGACATAGCAAGGGTGGTGGAGCTGCAACACTATGTTGAATTGGAGGAATTGGTGGACAAAGCCATCAAAGTTGAGCGGCAATTGAAGATGGACCGAAATCACAAAAGTGGAGGAGGTTCCAATCAAAATTGGAGATCCAATTGGAAGAGAGATGAAAATCCAAATTGGAGAGGAAACAACACCAAAACCGAAACCTCAAAGGAGAAGGAGAGGGACGGTAAAGTTGGAACGAATTCGGCTTCAGGTAAAACCGAAAACCCTAACACTAGAACTCGTGAGATTAAATGTTTTAAGTGTTTGGGCAGTGGTCATATGGCGAATCGATGCCCTAATAGGAGGGTGATGATCATGACTGGACATGGTGATGTTGAGTCCGAAAGTGAGGGAAGAAGAAGGTAATGAGATGCCACCGTTGGAGGATTGTAGTGATGGAGAAGTGGCTATAAAAAGAGACTTATTGGTGGTTAGACGTTCTCTGAGCGTGCAAGTGAAAGAGGAGGAGCATCATCAACAAAGAGATAACTTGTTTCATACAAGATGTGTGGTGAATGGTAAGATCTGTAGTATGATAATTGATGGAGGTAGTTGTGCGAATGTGGCAAGTTGTACTATGGTGGATAAGTTGGGTTTGAAAACGACAAAGCACCCTAGGCCTTATAGACTTCAATGGTTAAATGATAGTGGTGAGGTGAAGGTGTCAAAACAAGTTCGAATTCCATTTGAGATAGGGAGATACAAGGACGAGGTAGAGTGTGATGTTGTACCTATGCAAGCGGGTCATGTCTTACTTGGAAGACCATGGCAATATGATCGAAAAGTACATCATGATGGATATACTAATCGTTATTCATTGGTGATGAATCAAAAGACTTATACCTTGGTACCAATGACACCTAGTGAGGTGTATCAAGATCAGTTAAAGTTACAACGAGAAGCCGAGAGAGAGAGAGAAAAGGTGAGAAATCCGAGGGCTTGCGTGGTGTGTCTGAGACGCAAGGAAAAGGAGAGGTAGAGAAAAAGATTGTGGTAAAAACCGAGGGAAAAAAAGAGAGGAAAGAAAAGAGGCAAAATAACTTTTATGCAAAATGAAGTGAAGTGAGGAGAGCCTTAGTTCTAGATCGACCAATGCTTGTACTTGTGTACAAGGAGGTTTTGTTTTCTACTAACGATCTTGACCCAAGTTTGCCTAGTCCTATTATGTCTTTATTGCAGGAATTTGAAGACGTCTTTCCTGATTAACTTCCTGGAGGGATACCACCGATTCGAGGCATAGAACATCAAATTGACTTGATTCCTGGTGCGTCATTACCTAACCGACCTGCATATCGAAGTAATCCCGAGGAGACAAAGGAACTTCAGTGGCAAGTTAGCGAACTATTGGAGCGAGGGCATGTGAGAGAGAGTCTTAGCCCGTGCGCTATCCCTGTTTTGTTGGTGCCAAAGAAGGATGGAACTTGGCGAATGTGTGTCGATTGCCGAGCAATCAATAATATTACGGTAAAGTATCGACATCCTATTCCTAGGTTAGATGACATGTTGGATGAGTTGCATGGTTCTTGCATTTTCACTAAAATCGATTTGAAAAGTGGCTATCATCAAATTAGGATGAAAGAAGGTGATGAATGGAAAACTGCATTTAAGACCAAGTATGGGTTATATGAGTGGTTAGTCATGCCATTTGGATTAACTAATGCACCGAGCACGTTTATGCGACTTATGAATCATGTTTTGCGTGCTTTTATTGGTCGATTTGTGGTTGTCTATTTTGATGATATCTTGATATATAGTCAAAGCCCTGATGACCATATTAAGCATGTGCGAGCTGTCTTGCAGGTTTTAAGGACCGAACAATTATACGCTAATCTAAAGAAGTGCTCTTTTGTTACCAACAAATTAGTATTTCTAGGATTTGTTGTTAGTGCTGATGGTATACAGGTTGATGAAGAAAAGGTCAAAGCAATTCGTGAATGGCCAACGCCTAAGACCGTAGGAGAGGTGCGTAGCTTTCATGGATTGGCGAGTTTTTATCGGCGATTTGTGAGAAATTTTAGCACCATTGCCGCACCTTTAACTGAGGTTATCAAGAAGCACGTGGGTTTCACGTGGGGAGAAGAGCAAGAGAAAGCATTTAATCTGCTAAAAGATAAGTTAACTAATGCTCATTTGTTATCTTTGCCAAATTTCAGTGCTACTTTTGAGATAGAGTGCGATGCTTCTGGTACAGGAATTGGAGCCGTGTTGATGCAAGGAGGGCGTCCCATAGCTTATTTCAGCGAAAAATTGAGTGGAGCAACATTGAATTATCCTACCTATGATAAGGAGATGTATGCGTTAGTGCGAGCTTTGGAGACTTGGCAACATTATTTATGACCAAAGGAGTTTGTGATCCACACCGACCACGAGACCTTGAAGTACTTGAAAGGGCAGCAAAAGTTGAATAAAAGACATGCCAAATGGATGGAGTTCGTTGAGACTTTTCCATATGTGATCAAGTACAAGAAAGGTAAGGAGAATGTGGTAGCCGATGCACTTTCTCGAAGGTATGCGATTCTAACTATTTTAGAAGCAAAGTGTCTAGGTTTTGAGCATATCAAGGGCTTATATACTGATGATGATGACTTTGGGAGAGTATATGAAGTATGTGAACACGCTGCATTTGATAAATTCTATAGGCATGAAGGTTATCTTTTCCGTGAAAACAAACTATGTTTGCCTAAGTGTTCTTTGCGTGAATTGTTGGTGCGAGAAGCGCATAGTGGTGGTTTAATGGGACATTTTGGCATTAGTAAGACTTATGAAGTATTACATGAACATTTTATTGGCCACATATGAAGAGAGATGTTACACGTGTCTGTGAGAGATGCATTGCTTGTAAGCAATCGAAGTCTACAACTAAACCGCATGGCTTGTATACACCATTACCTATTCCAACGCATCCTTGGACTGATATTTCTATGGATTTTGTGTTAGGATTGCCTAGGTCTAAGTATGGTAGAGATTCTATTTATGTGGTTGTTGATCGGTTTTCAAAGATGGCTCATTTTATACCTTGTCATAAAACTGATGATGCATCTCATGTTGTTGATTTGTTCTTTAGGGAAGTTGTACGTTTGCATGGCATGCCTAGATCGATTGTTTCAGATCGAGATTCTAAATTTCTTAGCTACTTTTGGAAAACATTGTGGAAAAAATTAGGAACACGGTTGTTATTTTCTACTACTTGTCATCCACAGACTGATGATCAAACCGAGGTAGTTAATAGAACTTTAGGGGTATTGTTGCGAGCTATTATTAAAAAGAACATAAAATCTTGGGAAGATTGTCTACCACATGTTGAATTTGCATATAATAGAAGCATGCATTCTGCTACTAAATTTACACCATTTGAGGTTGTCTATGGTTTTAATCCGTTAACTCCGTTAGATTTAACCCCTTTACCTATTGATGAGCGTGTGGATTTAGATGGAGCAAAGAAAGCTGAATTTGTCAAGGTGTTGCATGAGAAGACGCGCGCAAATATTGAGCGCAAGACTGAGCAATATGCAAGGCAAGCCAACAAAGGGCGTAAGGAAGTGGTGTTTGAACCTGGCGATTGGGTTTGGGTTCATATGCGCAAAGAGAGATTTCCTGAGCAGCGACATTCAAAGTTATTACCGTGAGGGGATGGACCATTCATGGTTTTGGAAAGAGTTAACAATAATGCCTACAAGCTTGATCTTCCAGGTAAGTATGATGTTAGTGCCACATTTAATGTTTCTGACTTGACTCTTTTCGATGCCAGTGATGATTTGAGGGCAAATCCTTTGCACGGGGGAGGGAATGATGTGGACATCGAGCCATATCGAGGAGGAGGTGCTAAGGACCCATTGTCTATTCCTACTGGTTCGATCACTCGAGCGCGGGCCAAGCAATTTAGGCAAGTTGTTGGCGTCATGGTTCGTGATCTTCAACGTGGAGATGACTTTGGATCAAATCTTGAAGAATCTTGGAAATCTTGGCGCAATTTGATTATATGGACATCAAACCAGTCAAATATATATATATATTCTTGTTTAGGAATATTCTAGAATATGACGCATTATATTTCTAGGGTTGGTTTTAGGGTTTGTGTGGCGACTAGAAGGCCTATATATAAGACTGACTGAATTTCTTTGGGGATAGAGATATTTTTACTTTGAGAAATAATTGAGAGGTTCTCTTTTACTGTTCTTTTGAGGACTTGACCTAATCAAGATTCCCTTGTGACGGTCGATTTGACTTATCGAGCGAGATAGCGAATTCTTTCGCTCGTGGCGTCTGTAACGTTGGTTGGTTGACACGTGTTCGTCAACATGTCACGTTCATACCAAGGTTGCCAATCACAGGTTTGATTGGAGGTCGAGGTTTGCAATTCTTACCATCTAGGCCTTCGTAGAACGATCCTTCCGCAGCGATTCACATCACTCACTGAGGATGAAATCGCCTTGCAATGGCATCTTCTTCTTCTTCCTCCTCTTTGTGTTCGCTTCCCTTGCACAGAGCGACTTGGATGTTCTCCTGAAGCTCAAAACCGCCATGGTCGGGCCTCCCTCTCACCGCCGCCCTTTCCGCATTGCTCCTTCACCGGAGTCACGTGCAACACTAGCTCGTGGGTCGTCTCTCTCAACATCACATCCGTCAGCCTCTCAGGCTACATCCCACCTGAAATCAGCCTTCTCTGCGACCTCGCCAACCTCACGCTCACCATCGACAACCTCACCGAGACCCTCCCGCTAGAGCTTGGCAGCCCCATCTCCCTTCGATTCCTCAAAATCTCCGGGATCTTCCCTAGCAGAGTCTTGCGGGCGATAACCCAGCTCGAAGAACTCGACTTGGGCAATAACAAGTTCACGGGGCCGCTGCCATTGGAGGTGGCGAGGCTGAAGAAGCTGAAGTGGCTCAATCTCGCCGAAAATTACTTCACCAGCGAGATACTGCAGGTCTGCTCGCAGATAGAGAAGATGAACAGGGGAAAAAGAAAACAAAAAGAGAATATTTTTTGGACGAAAATACCTTGATTAGGTCACCGGAATATGCATTAGAAATGCATTGGTTCACCGGCCGACGAGTCAAGTCATTTTTTTAGACTAAATGACTACTTCGGGTCCTTCTTTGAGACAGACTCCACTTCAAATCATTTCTTGAGAAAAAAAGAAGCCATTTCAGGTCTTTATTTAAGATTTTCCCAATCGTTTATTAGCCACCTAGACGGGTTACATAGCAAAAGGTGCTAGCAAAAAGACAAGGAGTTCGTTCGTTTGGGAGAAAAAAAGTTAACCTATAAATCAAAATTCATATGTTATCTGACAAGTGTGATATTGTAACTTATCATTTTTTTTTATTGGAATAAGTGCATTGGAAGTTCGAAAATTTATCACAAAAGTGCTTAAATCCCAAACTTTTCTTAAGCTCTAAAACTTTCAAATAGGGCAATTAAGTTCGAAAATTTATTATGAAAGTACGATTAAGTTCTAAAACTTTCAAGATGTGTAATCAAGTTATAAAATTTGTCACGATGTGCAATTGAGTCTTAAAACTTTTAAAAATTGTAGTCAACAAAATGATTTAAGTAGATCAATTTGATAATTTTTAGAACTTAATTGCATTTCATGACAAATATTATGATTTAATTATATTTTTGAAAAATTAAAATTTAATTACACTTTAATAATAAGTTTTAAAATTTAAAATACATTTATTTTTTTAATCTTTAATTATGGACAGTTTTGGCAGATTCTTGAAGTAATTGTTCTAACAAGTGCAGATTTTGTTGGTCTTTTTCCTCAGACTCAATAAATTCAAGAATCCTAGCCCTCTATTAATAGTACCACACGTGTCATCTAGGGCAGATTTCAAGGACTAGATCTGACCGTCAACCTTCCCCCTTGACCCTACACAGTCCCATCTATAAATAGGACACACCAAAATCTGCGAAAATTCATATCCAAGTAAATTTCACCTTCGCTCTCTTGAAAATCCATCCCCTCATCCTCCATAGCTGGTAATTAGGCGTGCGAAGCTCATTATGGGTCGGAACTCAAGCTGTGTGCTCCTATTTTTCGTTGTTTTCTTAACCATTGGTACCAAACCCTTTTCCTTTTCTCCTTGTAGCTTTACTTTTTTTCTAGTTGGTTCTTTTCCCACACGACATCGTCACACAAGAGCCCTTTTGCATAAATGAACCGACATGAAGCGATACGAATGCACGAACCCGAGAAAGAGCATGCATATGCAAAACAAACCTAAAAAATCTGGAATTTAACTCTCGCTCGAGAAATTTCCTTATAAGCCCGAACAGAGAATGTCAATCATGTTTTTTTTTTTTCTTTTTTTTTTGTCGGTCCTATGCTAATTCTACTCTAACACTCACTCTCAGACTTTTTGCCCTGTCTCCTTGCAGGGCGTGGGAGTCGAAACCCACTCCTGAAATGAAATCATCCCCACCCCAATCCCCCCCTGAGAAGGTCAACCATGCTTTACTTTATGTGTTTTGCACACTCACTCTAGCGAATGCCAACATTCCTTTTTCGCTATAAGAATATAATCTGTGACCATATTGCGGATGTTGACATGCTCTTTTTTCACTATAAGATTGCAATGAAGATATGACTTGAGGTTTTGGTTTGTATCTTGCAGGCGATGTGGTGGTGAATGTGAACGGTTCCAACGAGTGCAGAGAGGTGTTACATAATTATGGCTGCGTGGAGGACAAGTGCGACTCGGAATGTAGACATAAATACGAGGTCGGGGGAAACTGGGCATTTGGCAAGTGCAATGGGGCCGCTTGCATATGTTCTTATGGTTGTTAGATCGACAGTTCTGTCCACCAAAGCAGTAATAACTCAGTTTGACTGATGAATAATTGAAAGAAGGCTTTGAGAATCTTTCTTTCCACATCATGTGTAGACGCAACTTGTGCCTGCGCGATACGGCGAGTCTTTGCGATGAAGTTCTTTAAAGGAGTCAGAGAGTGCGTGTAATGTCGCATTGTCTTCGATGAACTCACAAGTTTGGTTTAGTGTCGGAAGTGAACCTCTTGAGTAGTATTTACCCATCCCCACTCCTTTCACTAGTCTAATGCGTTTACAGCTAAAATATGGAATCATCGTATAAAAGGAGAATTGCATTAAAGAGAAAAGGGCAATGGAAGCGAAATATAGAGTGCGTTTGGGAACTACTTTCCAAGGGGCTTTGGGGCCTAAAAGCCTTTGGGCCAAAATAGAGGTGTTTGGGAACTATTTTCCAATGGGATTTAGGAGGATGCTAGCATTTGCAAGGCTAAAAGCCCAAGGCAGGTCCTAGGCTGCCTTGGGCTTTGAGCATTCTCGAAATGTCCATGTCACTGTTCATGAACAATGATTAATAAAAAAAAATATCAAAAAAACAACTTTAGTGATTAATAAAAAAAATTATCAAAAAATAAAATAAAATTCATCCACGAAGCAGGCGGCCACCGGCGGCCTTGGGGTCGAGCGATCTCCGGCGAGGGTCGCCCGACCCAAATCTAGGTTCGCTAGAGGTTGCGCGACCTTCGGCGACCCAAATCTGGTTGCCCGACCTCCACGCGACCAAATCTGGTTGCGGCAAGTCACGCGGAGGTCGGGCGACCAGATCTGGTTGCAGCAAGGTCACGCGAAGGTCAGGCAACCAGATCTGGTCGCGGCAAGGTCATGTGGAGGTTAGGCGACTAGATCTGGTCGCGTGACCTTCGGCGACCTAGATTTGGGTCGTCGCGAGGTCCTACGACCTTCGGCGGACTTAGATTTGGGTCGGGCAACCCTAAGGCTAGTGGTGGCCACCTGCTTCGCTGGCGAAATTTTATTTTATTTTTATAATTTTTTTTATTAATCACTAAAGTTGTTTTTTTTTTTATATATATTTTTTATTAATCACTAAAGTTGTTTGTAAATATAATTCCCCCAAACACCATTTTACTCAAAGGTACTTACAAAGGGCTTTTAAATTACAATTTACCAAACACAATTTGCATTTTGGAAAACACCTTTAACTCAAAAATCTTTGCATTACAGTATAGATGTAAATCCTATATACAAAATTTGGGAAATTGCACAAGACCCTCCCTTTCTGGCAACAACCTTCTCATAATCAAGAATTCTATTGGTGAAATTAGGTTGAACAAATATATCAGATATCTATTCATCGTTTTTGTTGTTTTTTATCTATATAATTAAGGTTTTTTTTTTTGCCACTGTATCTATAATTAAGGTTTAAAGGGAAGATTTTTTTCTCTAGGCTCTTTGGGAAGAGTAGCGAGAGAATAGGATAGATGATAGTGGGATTGGGTTCACTTACTCCATTTTGAGCTTTTTTCTCCCTTTATATCGTTTATTTCTCTTTTTTTACTCGATTTCTTGTAGACTTTTTTTTTCTTATAAATTTAAGATGCATGATTCAAAACATCTAATAAAATATTTGTTTGTTTATAAGCCATGTTAAGCATTTAGAAAGCTCGATGTCTATAGTTCTTCAGTGTGAAAAATTCTTATTTAATTTCACATACATTCTCATTTTTCAGTCCATACATCTTCGTCCCTTTTACTTGTGTTTTATTATTATTATTATTATTATTATTATTATATTGAGAGCCCACAACAAAAGTCCCATACTTTCAGCTGGGGAGATCATCAAAAGAGAACCTAAGTTCGAGCTGACATATCTAGTTGGATCCACCTTTACTTAAAAACTTAAAGCAATTAATTATGGGCCAATTATAATATATAATTACTTTACATCACATTAATCATATACAACTCAACAATCTCCCCCTTATGTAATATTCTCTTGTATCAACTTATCGCAACTTGAATCTCTATCGACACCATCCAAATTGAACTATCAAGCCCACGTTGCTACACCGCCACAACACCCACTTGCTCAGAAATCACGTTGGTCCCTAGATTTCTTTCTTGAGATATTTATCAAAAACTGATACATATTGGAAGTGGGCCACCAATCAACCATCAACTTTGATACAATTTATTGGAAGCATGCAACAAAAACTCGATACCTTCACTCGAGGAGATTATTAAGAGAGAACCCAAACATGAACCTCCACATTCATCCAAAAGCTTAAGTAGCGTATATAATTACTTTACACCACATCAATTTTATACAATTCAACAATCTCCCCCTTTTGTGGTACCTTTTACATAAACTCATCTTAACTTGAATCTCTATCAACTCCCTCCAAACCGAACCATTGGGGGACCACGTTGCTACATCGCCAAATACCCACTTACCCCGAAACCGCGTTGGTCACCATATTTCTTTCTAGAGATATTCATCAAATACTAATACACATTACGTATGAGCCACCAATCAACAATTGGCTTTGATATCATTTATTGGAAGTGTGTAACAAAAATCCGATACTTTCACTCGAAGAGATCATTAAGAGAGAACCTAATGAGTTATGGATCAATTAGGATATATGAATGCTCTACACCACATCAATTCTCCGCAACTCCACATTTTTTTTTTAGAAAGAACTATTACAACTATTTTATTTAAATATCATATTACATCACTATTCAATCATAGTATATATACGGAGGAGAAACTAAGAGTTTAGTCATTGCCGCAACAGTATTGGAAAAGTGGCTCAAGACATTTTCCCTCCTGCAAATCCCGGAAGATGGCAATAGGCATCGCAATCGGGCACATCTTCATATTTCTATCAGCAGGTGTATTTTGCATACCCGAAAGAGAAAAGACAGGCCAGTAAATTGGCGTAGATAATGGCAATCAGCTCTATTTTTTACCATTTTCGTTATTGTATATAACCATTTGGACCATTCATTAGTAAATATTCATGTAGTTTTAATTTGTTTTTTTTTCCTTGTCTTTTTAATTTGTCCATTCTTTTCCAAAATGTTACTCTTTTTTTTTGTAGATAGTCATGCGTGTGGAGATTTTCTACATGTTTCCTAAACTTGACCTGGACATGATATGAGATCTAAGGCTACATATGGTCGTTCGCATTTCTAATCAGGATATGACTAAATAGGATAAAGTATGAAATCCATGGGATTTTGCTATATTCTACTGCTATTTGGTGATTGTAATAATAAAGTCGAATATATTTACATCATATTATATATATTGTTTGTTATAAACGCCTATATGAATCACAATTTTTACAAACGCGGATGGTAAAAATCTCTCATGACACTTTTGTATACTTTATTTATTCTCTATTTTTTAATTATTTTTTTTGTTTCTTTCTTCCCTTTCCATCATTATCTAATAAAATTTTATTAAATAGAAAATTGTACTAATATACATAAAATACTAAAACACCTAAACTATGTAATAAATATATATGTATATATTAGAATCCAAATATTATTTATTTTTTTATTTTGAATTTCTTATAATAGAATCCAAATATTATTATTTTTTTATTCAGGAATTTTTTTATTTGAGAAAAAACTTTCCTATTATAGATATTAGAAATCCTATCTGTCTTTCTCCCACCTCAACCATAAGATAATTTTTATCCAATTTATATCTTCTTTGTATTCTATTTTATCATATCTTGAGTAGGCACCAAATACAAAATACGATAAATTATATCCTACCCTGAATTTTATTCTAATTGCCGAACACAACCTAATATCATAACGATTGTGCCCCTATGAAAAATTGTGTATCCTTTGTGAAGCCAAAAAAAAAAGTGATAGCATATTTAACATAAAATATATATTATGCAAATAATCAAACCCTGTTCATACTTTTTGTTTGAACTTTTACTCTCACCAATCTTTCCTCTTTCCCTATGCTAATCCAACTTTCTATCTTTTCTTTTTTCTTTAATTGATTATTAATAAATACCCTAAGCGTACCATGTTTACATATAAAATTATATTGATTAAGTTCATGGCTGTTACGAATTTATCTTAATAAATACCTATATGGTGTATCCACAATAATCATGTTCGTGATTATTTATAAATACCATGTATAGCGTATCTGTTGTGCCAAAAATATAGTTACTGCCCATTGTCGAAATTGAATGTTTTAAATTTATCTTAGTTATATTCAAACATATGCTTATTGGCGCCAATCAAGTTGTGATGTGGATTTTAATTCTGTCACTTGAAGTCCGTCTTTATGAAATATTAAAAAAGGTAACGATATTTAGGCTAGCTAGTAGCTATTTGTATTTATATTCAACATCTTTATATAAAAAAAGAAAAAAAAAAGAGATTAAGAGGGTTTCACAATTCACCTCATCTTTTCTTTTGGCTTATTTTTTTCATTGAGGATAGCAATTTAATTACTTTTTTATAAAAAAAATTGCTAGTTGTGCTTTCTACGGTTCATATCTGCTTTTTATTTTCATCTTCATTTCAAAATATTCACTTATTTTCCTCAATAACAAAGTTTCTTGAAAAAGATGTGTAAAGTTATTTTGATTTTTACGGCTTATGTAGCTTTTGTGATTCTCTAAGTATGTTGTCTTAAGTTTATTGTATAAAATTAGGGATAGGAGCACTACAAATCTTAAAACTTATTATGAAAGTACAATCGAGTTTTAAAACTTTCAATAATATAATCAAGTCCTAAAACATGTCATCAAAGCGCAATTGAGTCATAAAACTTTCAAAAAGTGCAATCAAATCCTACAACTTGTCAATTTAGTGCAATTAAATCCTAAAACTTGTTAGTATTTTTCATTTGTCAAGTCGGACGGAATTAATGGAAGGACTTGATTGTACTAACTTAATAAGTTTTATGATTTGATTGTATTTATTGAAAATTTTATGACTCTATTGCATTTTCTTGACAAATTTTAGTACTTTTAGTACACTTATCCCATATAATTATTTGTACGCGTGGCTTCGCTTAGCATCCAACCAAAAATTATTGACCACAAAGAAAAGCTTATTTAAATATTGAAATATTGTAAGGATTTCAAAGTGACTTTAGATAGTTACAAAGATTTCAAAGTGACTTTAGATATTTACAATTATTCACCTTCTAAAACTTTGAAGTTTTTCTATACAAATTAAAAAACTCAACATCATGATTTGCTTAGCTCGCACTTGTGAGATTAAATGACTAATTAATCTAGAACTTAACTAGTTAAAAAGCTGCTGTACTGCAAATATATCACCAGAATGCTAATCCTTCTTTCATCCGAGTCTAAACTCTATGTTTTAATGCATATATACAAGTTTCCCATCAGTTTTATCATGTCTACCTTGTTATTTCTCCACTTTTCTTCCTTTTATCTATTCTCTTGAACATAATAAATTGGCATTCTCATAGAGTGCCTCGACCATATACCAAACATTATCTAAGATTTCGATTCATGAGGTACTATGATTCAAATGGAAATTCGATATATAGCTTTTTTGTTCTTAACTGCTTTGAGAGCGCATATGCTGTTGGAGATCCTTCTTGGGAGGCAATTACAAGATTCAGACGGCGGATACGAATTTAGAATATCGATGATTCCGATTTGCTACATGCGCCTTTACTTTCGAAGGGGAAAAACTACACTAAAATTGGTGAAAAATAATACCACCCACACAGATGCTCACCATATAAAGATAGCCCGCATCGAAATATTTCTTTTTTCCTTTCCAAACTTATATGACAAGCTATAGGTCAGACGGACAAAAGGATTAGAAATAATAGGAAATAATATCACAAATTATCCGTGAACAACTGGGATGATATCGACACATGTACAACCAATTTCCAATTTGAATATACGCTATACAGGCGGCATTCTTATACCTTTTAGGTGTATATTACGTCATCTAAACACGCATAGAAATTTCTATAATGATATTGTATTAAGCGCGTTACTTTCGGAAACTTTTTATTTTTTCTCGATGATATCTCTTCCATGCCATACTTTCACAAATTGCTTAGCGCTAAAAACATACAACTTCATATAAAATCAACAACGCTTAACACCATTGACACTTATTAGGCCTCGAGAAGTGCTTCAATGGCGCCGAAGAAAATAGTGAGTTACAGTAAGCTATGGAAGCCGAAGAAGGAGGAGAGGAAGGAGAAGAAGGAAGGACAGAAAACTCAAGTTGCCCCGAGCGGTCAAAGCTCAAGAGGTCAGCCAAAGTCAAATTTTTTTATACTTTTTTTCACGTATAACTCGGTAAAAAGAATCTGATCGATCGGCTCATGACGCAGGAGATCATCGTTTGTTCAGGTTCTCACACACCTCGATTGATTATCAAAGCCCAAGAGGGTTTGCGAAAACTCGGGTAACTTTAGCCCCGAAACAAAGAGAAGAATCTCAACTGACCGTGAGCCCACCCTCGGATCGAAGGCTGCCTCAGTTCGATGATGTTCAGCCGCCCAGGCACGATTATTATAACTCGGTGCTTCCTCAGGAGTTCGAAAAATTCGCTCATCATCTTAGTGAGGAAAATCCTCACCACTGCATTGTAATGTGAGTTGGATTCTTTATGATCGTGGTAATTACTCGTTAGTTTCTGGCAAAACAGTCATATAACAATCCGGCGACAAGGTTCATATCGATTTGCGCTTCGCATCGCATGGACGAGATTGCTATGACCAGTTAGCCTTTTTCTGTGTTTACATAGAGATTTGAAGTGATCCTCAGCAAAACTTTATGATTCAAGTACATGATTTTGATGATCATGTCATAATGCTCCAGCATTAATGCTATAGTATGATTTCCTCAGTTCTTTTAAACTGTTATGTTGTGTGGGAAGGCGTCAAATTGAGCTATTCTGATGCAGATGTAGAAAAATCAACTAGGCCATGCATGGGATTTGGTGTCTTTTGTATTCAAGGCTGTATACTCATTCTGGGAATTTTTTTAGATGTCCTAATTTTAATTTGAGATATTAGTTCTCTGGAAAATTATTGTATGATTATATCGTCGGGAGTAGATTCACGTGACAAAGTATCTTTCATCGAACATTGATTCTTGGTTTTTATTAAATCGGCTTCCATGGAAAATTGTAAGGAAGTAGAACGAGTAACCAAGAACCTGAACACATTGTTTTAAAGGAAAGTTAGCGTAGGAATTGGAAAGATAAATTGACAAACTGAAAGGTATAATTTGTGTCGATCGTTGTCTCTCATCCACAACGGCTCCACACGGCTCATATAGCTTATTGCAAAATGTAACCGCTTCCAAGCGGTTGATATCCAAATTAAAGGCCACAACTTTTAGGCTGCATGATCACTTTGCAATATAATTGCATGTTAACATTATCTATAAGCAGTTACAACTCTTTAGTTATCATTAGACTTAACTGCATTTTCATATTTGAGACTCTATGATCGCTCTCCATAATTGTGTGTCGGCCTTCCCTACAAGCCCTCGTGACTTCTCAATTGTCACTGGATTTAACAGTTGACCAGCATTTTTATATTCTTCAGTTTATGCCTTCAAAATTTATTTAATTCATACGAAAAGTCTCAGTCATCGACCAGTTGTGATCATATGTCAATAATTATACTATGATCGCCAATTATCTTGGTCATCAGGCATTTTACTATCCACGACTTGTCGATGGTATAATCCCTTTCTGTATCGATGGCATGTTGTTTAAGAAGATTTGGTCATTTTTTTGGTATTAACATATGCCCATTTTAAAAGGATTAAAGGCTTATTACCTTTCTAAAGGATGACCAGGTTCTTGTCACCTTTCTAACTCGTAATTCGTAATTTGACAGTTACTTTTTCTTGCCCTGAGAAATCTAGACACATCATCGCCATCGACTTATTTCCCAGACCATTACCATTGGGAGCCGTCTAAATTTGAATAGGCATATTCCTGAGCCAGTACCTCTTTAGTCTTGGCAAGACCCCATATTTATAGTCTACTTTTACCTGCCTTCCGTCCTCAACCGTACGCCAAAATTTTCCAAATCTTTCTTCTCCTCACTTGCTTCGATTCCAAAACTCATTTTTGTTCATTTAGAACTTTCATCGCTTCCAAACTCCCTTTTTTTCATCTTCAATATACTTGTCTCGTTTTGAAAAGCTCAAGGCGAAAGATCACTGGACCATAATGGGTCTATGCTATATATGAAGAATTATGTCTATCAATATCAATGCTGACATCTTGCGGTATCTATATGGGCCAAACATTTTGTGGCCATTAGATAGATATCTTAACTTGATTTCATATTAACCACTAACCCAATAATTTCTGTTGTGTAAAGTATTGACTTCAGATGTTACTATTTCAAAATCAAATATCTTAACGATAGTCATTAGATAGCTATCTATTTTTATGTACGCTATGGAGAAATATTTGGCTAATTTTAATTGAATTATGTAGAGAATGTTGTAAATATTTAATATTAAAAGAGGATTACATGATGTATAATATCTTTTTCTGGTCATATACTCAGCTATGACCAAAACACTGTTCACAATTGTTAACTTACGAAGTATAATTTTAACTTAAGAGCAAGAGAAAATTTTGCAATAACCTAATTTGAGAGGGGGTAAGATACAAGAAATTGATTGGAAATGCATTAACATTAGATGAAGAAGTAGTGCCGACATAAATTTAACTTAAGAATTAAACAAAAATTTGCAATAACCTATTTCGGGCAGGGTGAGATATAAAATTTCTATTGGGAATATCATAAGAGTAAAATATAGGCACAAATAAAATATGCCGAGTACCAAATGCATATAATAAAAGGTTAATATCACGAAAAATCCCAAACCAATATATTTATAATAAGTTAATCCATATTAATTTTTTAACTACAAAAAATTCCAAACCGGTACACCAATGACAAATTTATCATTTATTAATTTCCGTTAAATTTTACTGTCAAATTGCTAAATTAGATGATATCTAGCAGTTGACAGGTGTATTAATTTGTGCTTTTGCATAATATTAATCCAATTTAACATAAACTAACGGTGTAAATTTGTCATAAATATACTAATTTGGAGTTTTTGGTAGTCAAAAAATTAGCTTGAGGTAATTTTGTCATGAGTATACAAATTTAGGATTTTTAGTGATATTAACCTATAATAAAATGCATTAACCACGCTAGCTCTTGGGCTTATAATTGATATAAATCTAGATGTTTAATTTTAGGAGAAAAAGTCAATCTCAGGTAGGTATATCCAAGTTCACAAGGAAAATTATCCACTTGCCCTAAGGCTATTATACCGGGGAAGGGTAAAAGCCTATTATACGGCAGTCAATTCAATCATAAATATCTTAATTGTACCAATTTAGTATTAAGTATATTGTACAACGATTAATTTAGTTATAAACATTTTGATAATTTGTCAATTTAGTCCAAACCTTTTAATGAATTTACGATGTATTCCTTCTGGCTAATTTTGATTAAAAAAAAAGGCAAACGTGGCAGTTTAATTAGTGTAAGTTGTCTTACGTAGCATAGCCGATGTGACGTTGACTATTTTCTAATTTTTTTTTCCAAAAGTTTTATTAACTTTTAATGATTTTTATAATTTATATATTATATCTTAGTAAACAAAGAAGAAAGTAAAATAATAATAAATTATAAATAAAAATTTTGGAAAAAAATTAAAAATATTGTCCACGTTAGTGATTTTTAATCAAAATTAATCGGAAAGACTATATTAGTAATTTGTTAAATGTCATGACCAAATTAGCATAATTAAAAGGTATTGGACTAAATTGGCCACCACATAATAGGTTTATGATTAAATTAATACAATCAAAATGTTTAGGACTGAATTTACCGCCATACAATAGGTTTAAGACTTTTTGGACAATTTTGCTCAAATCCACGAAGTGCCTTACTTATTTGATGGACTTAATAAGACGTGAGTTAGAGCGCTGATTGATGATGAGGGACCATCTATAATATTTTTCTTAATGGGGACGGATATAAATATGTCATTGCAAAAAAATCAAGTATTTTGTTCGAGAAATAAAAGCAGTATCCTTCAGCCTAGAAAACTAGAATGGAAATTATTGGTTTGTTTTTCTATTGATTACATTTTATGATTATTTATTAACTTGAATCACTTTACGAGGGCAATTGGCCCTCATTATGACTTAACTATAATTTTTTTTTTTTGAAATTTAAAAAGGCAAAAGTAAATTTTAAAGTCAAAATAGTGCAGCAATGTGCATGATCCCTACACAAGTTTGTCCCCCAGCAGTGAGCAGCTTCGTGATTAATCTAAGTGCATAACTTTTAAGTATGTATTTATCGTTGATTGATAATTATGTTTAAGTAATCATCAATTTTTTTTGGTCAGTAAGTAATCCTCAATTGATAAATGATTTATTTTCAACCGCTGTAGCATTCTAATACATATTAAATGAATGGGTGATGAGTAATCATGAGATCATTATATTAGAAGATCGGATGTTCTTTTGAAGACTTCTAATGATTTTAACTTTCTTCCAAACTTACATTTCTATGGATTCTTTTTTGTCAAATGAACTCAAATCAATAGAAAAATAGGAACAAATAAGTATTCAGGGGATAATAAGGGTGCCGGAGAATTCCTTAATTCCTTTAAGAGTTTATTAATGAGTTTTTTTTTTCCAGACAAACTTTTCTTTATATATATTTACGTATATATTTTTTTCCACCTAACCCTAAAACTACTTCAATATTTTATTATGGATAGATGGATGAATAGCAAAGATGGGACGATGTTTTTAGGCAGACTTCTAATGATTTTAATTTCCTTCCAGGTTCACATTTCTATAGAATCTTGCTTCCCAAATGAACTCAAATCAATAGAAAGTACAAGAAAATTAATTAGTAATGAGATAACAAGGGTGCTCACGAATTTCTTAATTTAAGGTTTACTTTCCTCATTTATATTATACTTTTCTTAGTTCTCACTTGTAATTTAACATTACTTTTGATCTAACCTTATTGGTAGTATTTAGAAAAGTGCTTTACGAACACAAATGTAATTGAAGTGTTTATAATTAGTGATTAACATGAGTTATTTAGAAATGATGAGGTGGTTATTGCATTCAACCTTTAGGAATGGATAAAAATTACTAAACTAAACATTCATGAAATAACACTCCACTTTGCATGATGCTTTAAGTTAAGAATAATAATGCGGAAAACATATTTGAAGAATTTATGTATATTTGATATGTCATAATAAAGCACATTAGCCTATTTATAGGCTTTATAAGAGACTATCAAAAGTAACATATATTTATTAATTAAGATATGCACAATTAAATGAGATATTGCGTGATCTTGGGAGATACAAAAAAACTAATAGAAATATTTTAATCTTTTTCTAATGTAGGAAAATATCATAGAGAATTATCCCAATTACCTAATATCCTCCCTCACGGTGCATTAAATATGTCAACTCAAGTTTGAATACAAGTCTTACCAGTGTCCAACAATTGAGTCGAGGTGGATGAGGCGGGTTTGATAGTTTGTCATGGCAAAACTTCCAAATCTAGTTAGTCTAAGAGCAAACATCGAGAATCGAAGGGGAAATAACAAGCAGTCAATGCGGTTGGCTTGTGACATAGTAACTAAGCGATGCAAGCATCGTAGTATCAAGTGGCCTATCCAGTTGGCTTGGGAGAATAGTTATTAAACAATGCAACCTATGCAGCTAACATCAAAAGAAAAGCCACCCTCGTGAAAGGCTCGATTGGGTGATGTGATTGTTGTAGTGTGAAAGGCTCGACTAGTTGATGTGATCGTTGCAATTGGCATTGAAACATTACCATCATGAAATGAACTCAGCTAAGCGCTTTCTCATATGAGGGGGCCTTGTGGACCACGTGACAAAAGTATGTTGGCTGCTAGATGAGATAATTATTGTTGAAAGCACTTGACTAGAGGATATTAGGACTTATTGAAAAGAAATAACAAGAAATGGGAGATCGACTAGATTTGATACCAAGTTAAGAATAATAATGTGGAAGATAGACTTGAGTAATTTATGTATATTTCAATATATTATAATGAAGAACATTACCTTATGTATAGGCTTTATGAGAAACTATAAAAAAAAATAACATACATCAATCAACATATGCTTAATGAAATGAGATATTGCACGATATTGAGAGATACAAAAAACCAACAAAAATATTATAATTATCTCTAATATAGGAAAATATCTTAGAGAATTATCTTAATTACCTCCAACATCTTATAATATATGATACTCGCGTTACCACCAAGAAAACTGGGAGTGTCATTCCCAAATCTAATGACGAATTTAATATCATTCCCAAGAATTTGAACAAATCGTCAATACCAGAAAGCCCTTTGCTATAGTCGGATGTCTTTGCTGCTTGACCTAGTCTCTAATAATATCTGGAAGTATATATGAAATAAGTCAATATCTGTAGCAAGAAAGTCAATTAAATACTATCCTAGTTAATGGCTACGAAAAACAAAGATAGTATTAGGCTCCGTTCGTTTCGCGGAAAATGTGGCATTTCTGGAAAATATTTTCCAGGAAGTCATTTTCTAGGAAAATGTAATTATTTTTCGGTATTCGGATAAAACCTGAAAATGAAATGAAAAATATTTTTTGATGTTTAGTAAGGAAAATATTTTCCTCCATATACTCTTTTTCATTTATATTATTTTTTAAAAATCGATTTTTAATTTTTTTTAATTTTAATTTTTGTTTTCCATCTCCTTCTTTCTTGGCTAGTCATCGGCCACGGCAACGGCCGGCGATTGGCCACCAGTGAGCCTCGAGCTCGCTGACGAGCATGAGGCTCACCGCTTACTAGATTGGCGAGTGCAAGCATCGAGCTCAAGGCTCGCCAAATTGATGAGCGCGAGTTTGAGTTCAACGAGCTTGAGGTTTGCCTAGTGACGGTCGGCGACTAGCCAAGAAAGAAGAAGATGGGAAACAAAGAAAATAAAAAGAAAAAAATAAAAGTAAAAGAAAAGAAAAAGAAAATAAAAAAGGAAATTAAAAATAATTTGAATTAAAAATTAAAAAATAATTCGAATAAAAAAAGAAAGAAGAAGAAGAAAGGGGATGAGGAAGTGATGATTTGTAGAAGTGTGAGATAAGAGAGACTAAGTGAGGAAAATATTTTCCATTTTTCAAAAGTGGAAAACATTTTCCCCTAATTTAGAAGACTTTTTTTCTTCCATGAAAAATATTTTCCCGAAGGAATTAATTTTCCACGAAACGAACGCCAGAAAATCCAGAAAACATTTTCTAGGGAATTATTTTCTGTGAAACGAATGGAGCCTTAATCTCACATATCTACAATATATGGCAAGGACTCATTGAAGAGATTTCCATCTTTCGTATTTGAATTATATATAAATATCGCCTAATTCAATCATTAAACAAGTATTCAAGCTCTATTTTCCGCATCTTGTTTTTCCTTCTCTCTTTTTCTAGAACAATGAGCTACCGCCATGAAAACTCGCTCAACTTCCCTCATTCTTCTGTTTGTCCTATTGATCGCCATTGGTAAGTTTCTTCAACATAGTTTTCTAAGGTTTAATTTTATGTTATATATCTCTTCTTTTTCTTTATAGTTTATAATAATAGCAATTATAATCTATGCAGGAAATGAGCTGGAAATCATTCCAGGCGTGGGCGCTCGGCGTCAAGAGGCATTGTACGGCGTTGGCTGTCATGATCAGCCCTGCGACACCGTGTGTGTAGAAATACGGGCCAAAAGCGTATGGGTTTTGCTTCTTCTGCAAAAGCCCTGGCGACACTTGCGTGCACGCGTCATCCTTGTTGATGCCTTTTCTTTTTGTGTTATTTGAGATGAATAGCGTATATTTTATTTTTTTGGCTAGAGAAGCATCAACATGCTCATTAAGAATCTTTTCGCAATATCATTTTGTGAATTTAATTTGTTCACGTCGTACCCTAAATCGATAACTCTAGTCTGTGCACGGCCGATGCATTATCCACGAGACCCTTGCAGAAGATTTCAAACAAAAGGTGGAAATTAGAAAAAGGATGTGAAGAGGTAAAGAATAAAAAACTTTCTAGACAGACATAATACACGAGAAATTACAAAATTCAATTGAATCGCAAATCAAACGAATATGGCATGTTGGCTAGGGTGTATCTTTGAATGCAAATTAGCTTACCCAAAAAAAAAAAATCAATGATTGGAAGACAAGAGAGATTTAAAATCGAGTTGGGGAAGTCAAATATCTATGGTATTGATTAGCAATATCTTGAAGCGAACATAATGCAAGTATCTATCTTCGTAATTTTGTGTCGGGTTGAAATCATACTGTCGTCATTGTTTTGTGCCGCGTCATAAATTGCCTCTTACACGTACCTCACCAACTTCGCTTCAAATTCATAACAACATTTTTGTAGGAGAATAATAATAAAAAAGGTCATAAATTAATTTCGTTTGGGCCAATTCAATTTTAAATCTTTTAATTTGATCAATTTAGTAATAAATATTTTGATAATCCACCAATAGTCCATCCGGTCAATTTTTCTGGAAAGTGGATACTAGACATCCTGTGAGGCACAACCACCACTAATGTAGAAATTTTTTGTCTTTTGATTTTTTTCTTTTTCATTTCCTTTTCCAATGAGCGAGGGCACACATAGCCAATGAGGACTAGTGGCGAGTAAGGGCTCCACAACATGGTCCCGGCCCTCGCTCAATGTGACGCCCCAGAATGTCATTCACTAATATATGCTCTTTCATTGCTTTCTTTTTTATTATGCAAACGGAAGCCAAGTAAAAAATGACATATCACTTTCATTTCATATTCACATATGTGGTTCATTACATTTTGACCGTCCACGCCATTCCTTCCATTCACCAAAAGATCATTAATAACGCATGGGAGGAGCCAAAATGTGTTTATTCTCCTCTACCTAGCAACTTTGTTCTATCCAAAGGAAGATGTGTCTGTACAAACTCCATAACCCACGGCGACTCGCCTATCTACTCGTTGTCATTGTTGTCATCTCTAAACTGAAGGGGTCAAAGTAACCATGACACAAACGGATGAGAATCCACTTCGGATGCCCTATATCTATTCAAATCATAACTTCATATCGCACGAACATCATGGCGGACTCAGGGAGGATCATGTCCTCGAGAAAGCCTTCGAAGTAGATAAGCGCCCCATAACATGCAATAGACATAACACCCATATTAAATATCTGAAAAATGGTGAGATGAGCAAAACGTCCAACAATAGAAATAACTAAGTTCTACAGTACATGATCCGCACATCACATGGTCATGAGATTCACCCAAGACAAAGCAAAGATAATGCACACAAATATGGACTTGGCACATGTTGACCGAATTGGACAATATAAGACCATATATACAAGAATCCAAGCATGCATCATGAGCATAAAACCATACAACTGCACACAAAGTCACATATATTGTTTCTTAGGTTTTCATGTTGTCTTTTTCCTCCCCCTGACTCATGGATTTACACTGATTCGTTGTTTGGTCCGCGCAGGTCACTTTTGATTCGCTGTCCATGGGCATAGAACTCCGAAGTATCTCAATTTGTTGTCCTCGGGCATCCCGACCCTCCCGGGGCATCATAGGTTCACCGTTTGATGATTATCTCTTAATATTGATTCATTTTACACAATTCATGTAATTTATCTTGAATTATATCACACGAATGAGCCCAATCCAACATGCATTCATCAAATCATAAGCTAGAAAATTGCGTCACTACACAATATCACATATTTCAGCACACTTTTCAGACTGTATCACACGAACACCTCACGATTTACTCCAAATCAACATGCATGAAGAACTTAGGACTAAAATCTAGCATAGTTTCATGGCATAGCACGACACTTTTAAGTTTAACTACACGATCATGCACATCCCCACAATTTATGCAGTATGTTATATGGACAAACTCACTACAAACTGAACACTAAAATTCACCAAACACAGCATGATTTCCATGGTTTCTACGACAAACTCAAACATAGCACAACTTCTCAATCTTTAGGATAAGTCGTGAGCATTGAGACCGTTCCCCGCCTAGATCTAGTTCCAATAAGCCGAAAGACATCAAATATAGACTTGATTTCACATGCAAGAACAATTCTTAACATAGTTTCAACAATTAAGAATCTAGAAGGTTGCCATGCCTCAACTACACTCATTCTCGAAGAAGCAAGAAGATCAAACAGTATTGAACTTAGCTATTTCACTTACTTGTTAGCTTGATTTGGATAACCAAACTTCAACTTATTCGAGTGCTTGATCTTTGAGAGCTCTTGGTGAAGAAAATTGAGAGAAAAATGAAGTGTAATACTGAGAGGGGAAAGAGAGAGATGTTCAAGCCTTTAAGCTTTATTTTGTATGTTGGTTGCTAAGTGTGATAACATCAAAAATACCTATTTCAATCTTGCACGTGGCTTACCACTTGTGATAACTTTAAAGACATTTGGCTTGTATATCTAGATACTTGTCTTTCATGAGAAGGCTAATGTGTCAAGACCGGTGAACAAATGTCCACTTTCATGCATAAATTGCATTATAATTCTTGAAATTTGAATAATTGAATAACCAATAATGGCTCTAGATTTTCGGCATAGTGGGGGATTAGGTATCTAGTTCCAAAGATCACATATGTAAACATTTCCTTAATGTCATAGTGCTAGAATTAACATGCACAATGTATCTCTTGATTTTTTGAAGTCATGAAATAATTGGCGATAATACTGAATGACAAGTTTAATTCAAACAATCACTAGACAGAAGATTGAGAGATTGTCTGATCTCAATATGGGACCTAGTATTACCATTTAGTAACTGGTGTCACCCGTCTCCCACTATGTTCGTTCTTTTATTGATTCACAAGCTCATTTTGTGTTGCTCGTACTTTGAGTATAAACTATTTCATTTGAACTCCGTACTCAATAATATTGAATTTCACGGCCTAATTATAATGATTGGATAAGTAAAACTCAAAATGTCACACCCAGTGATCTACAGCTCGAGCCGTCATTAGCAATAAAAAAGAAGAATAATAAAAGAATAAAAGAAGAAATAGAAAAAATAAATTCAAAAGTTTTCCACTTATCATTTGTTGTGCCGTGTGGAATGGTTGACATCCACATTATAAATTTCCTACCAAAATTAGCCGAATCAACAATATTTGTAAATTATTGAAAGATTTATAATTAAATTGGTTAAATTGAAAGATTTAAGATTAAATTGACAAAAGTATAGTAGGTTTAAAACTTTTTTTGGTAATTTTTCCTTTATTCCCACATGAATATGAACGAGATAAATCTAAATGCACTAATTCTATAGGTTTTAGAAATCTTGCAAAAAATTGCATATATACGAGTCATCATCAATTAAACAATTTTATATTTATTAGAGTGCTAGATCGAGCATAAGCTTTGTAACTCATACATCCATCAATTAATAAATATTTAATTTGCTCAAGTTGATCGAAGCATTTGACAAGTAACCTGATGAGAAGATGGGTCGGTAGATCTCGTAAGTGATGTTCAAAGAGTACATTGAGATAGATTGTCATTTCATTTGATATCATGTTCTTCGTGGCGCTGTTCAACTTGTCTCTACTTCATCTGCTAAACATATTACTGATATTTTCACCAAGACACATTCACCTAGGCATTTTTTGGATTTATTTTCCAGACTCAAGTTGACTTCTTTTAAATCATCTTGAATTTGAGGGGGATGTTAGAGATATATTTAGGATATTTTGTGATTCCATATACTCTCCTTGATTTATTCTTATTTGTTACTTTAAAAAATCATTATGTAAAGCCTATAAATAGGCATGTGCACTATTCATATATCAATGAACAAAAAATTAATTTTCTTTTCATTCACAAATCTCAATTACCTCTGTAGATGGAGCATCAAATTTCTTATGTTGGTTCTTGTAATGATGCTTATGAGTTTATTTTGATTGTAAGTTTTAGTGTTCACCAATATCACATTGTTTGTCAAAATGTCATGCCTGTTTGTCTCTTGCACTACCGCTCGTTTGATACAATGTATTTAATTTGGAGCCTCAGGAGAGGAGATTTTAATGTTAATGGTATTATATAAGATTTGGAATTGAACTAGGACTTGATTCCAAGATTTATCCAACCGAGAATACCTTCATGTTTAAAAAAAAAAAATCTCGTTGTTGACACCCAAATTTATCTCCAGAACCATGTGTTGGTCACACGGGAGTTTTGGATGAAAACGCACTGTCTTAGTTCACAAAATCATAGGGAAATATCTCCTTTAAATAAATTTTACTTTTTTATCTTTCACTTAGAAAATTGCGAAGTTCATCTTCAACAAGTTGCTCCATTTACAAAAAGGCGCACAAAACATAAAAAGCACATTTTTAACTAATAACAAGAAACTTTTTTCTTATTGATGAAGTCCTTCCATCATTCATGATGCACATGAAATGACCTTGTCTAACCCTAACTAAAATGGAGAAAAAGGGAAAAGGGAGAAGCAAAAGGAAAAGAAAAGATGATGAGAAAACACAACGTGAAAAAAGAAACTTGTAAATGAACCAAAATTAAGCTATGTGTCAAAACGAGTGAGATTAAGTTGAATTCAAGTTTGTTGACGACATATTTGTATGACCATTGCCACTACCACCATTCCACCCACATTCAACTTATACTCATCATCATCACCCCCATCCTCTTCCTCAGTTTCATCAACATTAGCCACTTCTTCCTCCTCTTCCTCAGCATCTTCACCCATAGCAATAGCAGCTTTAATTGTAGTAGAATCATCATCATGGTGCCCATCCTTCACATCATCATTGTCGTCCTCGGAAAATAGAGTTGGGATAGACAACTTGTTCTCATCATCATCCTCCTTATACTCCTCTTCCTAAGCAATGTCATTGTCCATAACATCAACTTCTTCCTCCTCCTCTTCCTTAGCATCTTCCTCCTCCACACATCATCCATCATCAGCCACAACAGTAGCCAACTGTAGCAGAATCATCACCATGGTGCCCCTCCTCCACATTATCATTATCATCCTCAGCAAATAGAGTTGAGATAAGTAGCTCGTCCTCTCCTCATCATCCTCCTCTTCCTCGGAATGTCATTGTCCACATCATCAACATCCTACTCCTCATTTTCCTCCTCCATGCAGAATCCATCATCACCCACAGCAATAACAGCTTTAATTGCAGCAGAATCATCACCATGGTGCCCCTCATTCGCATCTTTATTGTCGTTCTTAGCAAATATAGTTTAGATAGGCAGCTTGTCCTCATCATCATCTTCTTCATCCTCCGCTTCATTAATAATGTCATTGTCCATACCATCAACTTCCTCCTCCTCTTCTTTATCAGCATCTTCCTCCTCCACACATCATCCATCATCACCCACAATAGCAACAGCTTCAACTATGATAGAATCATCACCATGGTGCCCTTCCTCCACATCATCATTATCGTCCTCAGTAGATGAAGTTGTGATAGGCTGCTCATTCTCATTATCACCCGCCTCCTCTTCCTTAGCAATATCATTATCAACACATCTAGCTTCCTCCTCCTCCTCCCTTCTTGTCCTCCTCCCCCTCCTCCATAGATGAAACACCATTACCATGGCCAAGAGTAGGTGTAGCGGCACCATCGTTAGTGACACCCGCAACATCTCAACAAGGCTCCCTAAATGAGCTGCACCACCCCCTCCTCTTCATCATTGCCATCACCATTGTCATCGCTAGTATTGTAATCAATGGCATCACCATCATCGCTATCATCGCCGATGTTACCTTTAGCAAGTTTGCCAAGATTCTCTTGTTTGTTGAAGTCTTCTTCCTCTGCATCATATTCAACTGGAAAAAAAGAAAGAAGTAAACCACACTAAGATGACTCCTGGATTTTACCAAAACTGAGAAAACCACACATCACAACCCATTCTTGACAAGTAGAGTTGAGATAGGCAGTTCGTCCTTGTCATCCTCCTCCTCTCATTCCTCAACAATGTCGTTGACCAAAACAAAACAAGATAACTTGAGGATTTTACCCCTGAAACCCAGCGTGACGCGAAAAAAATGAGAAATTAGATCTCAAACTTACCTTCGAAGAAGAAGAATGTCGCTACCTCTTCTTCTTTTTCGGCGCCCGATCGGGTCGGGCGCCTTGCGGAGGCTAATGGTTTGGCTAAATCTATTAAACCCGGACTCTCCCAAGTCCACCAATTCACGACTTTAATAGTCTAAGTTTTTAACTTGTAAGTTAATTTTTAAAACGGAGTCGCCACTAATCGATTTGGGATGGGTCGATTAGAAACCCAAGAGAAGTATCGGGAGAAATACTCATTCCTGCGCAACTAGAGAAATTAGGATCGGGGACTTGATTACATAAGTTAATCACTAATGTCCTTTCGGTACCTAATCTTGTTTAAACCCTAAGGTTTTTTGGATGTTTTAGGGATTTTCCATGCATTTTTGGAGAGGAAAAACATTTTTTGGGTTTTTTTCTATTTTTTTGGACATAAAAGGAACTTTTTGGATTTTTTGGTATTTTTTTTAGAAAATACAAGTCTTTTTGGCTTTTTATGGATTTTTTTGGCTTTTTTGGAAAATATGAAATATTTTTTATTTTTGATTTTTTTTTGGAAAATATATTTTTTTTAATATTTTTTGGAAAATAAAGTAATTTTGATTTTTCTTGATTTTTTTGGAAAATAATTTTTTTTTACTATTTTTTAATATTTTTGAAAATAAATTATTTATTTATTAAAAAAAAAAAAAACCGACCCGGGTCGGGTTCGTGGGCTAGGTCCGACCTGGGTCGTTGACCCGACTCGTTTTTTTTCATCAAAACAGTCCATCGGCCTGCCGTTTTGGGAACAAACCGGCGAAACCCTACCCGGTTCTCGGCTCAGGTCCAACTCAACGACCCAAGGAAACCCTACCCGGATGAGTTGCGCCCGACTTGGCTCAAACTCGGTTTCTGGCCGCCTAGGTTTCACGAAACGCACCCGACTTGGCTCGACCTAACGAGAGGTCGCTGGCTTCTCCATCCGTTTGCGGCGCTGGTGGAGGGACCGGAGACAACGACGGCAGGCAGGGGGCGGCTAGGATTTCTGGCAACGGTGACGACCAAGCAGGGCTGATACATGTCTATGGAGAGGGTATGGCGCGACGGCGGACCTTGAACCTCCAGATCTAGTGCGGCTTGGGGGAATCAGTCTCGGCAATGGCGTTGGAACGGTGGCGGAGCAGCAGCTGCGCCGGCGATGGCGTGTCTTCTCCCTTCGGATCTGGCCCTCCTCTTCGCTCGTGCTCTCTCTCCCTCGGGCTCGCTTGCCGCCGGCCTCCCTCGAAGTCTCTCGGAGGGAGGCGGTTTGAGCTCGCAACTCGATTTTTGCCTTGCTCGCTCTTTGAGCTCCTCGAAATTTCTCGGGAACCTCTCTAAGCTTGCTGGCTTCTGCTCTTCGACGAAGGTGGTGCCTCGCTATTTCTAGGCGAGGGGGTCCGATCGACGAGGGGGGGGGGGGGCTCAGCCGCCGGCTTTTGGCTTGTCGACCGGACTCCTGCGGCTGAATCGGCGTCAAATCTTCCCCCTTCCACGGAGGCATGCTCGCCTTCAATGCTACGTCCTCTCAGCCACCGGCCTACGTTCCTCTCTCCTATGTAGGTTGTCACCGAGCGCATCTTCGTCGCCGCGTGACTTGCAGAGGCGAAAGAAGAACGAAGGAGGAAGAAGACGAGAGGGGGGGGGCGCCGGGCCAAAAAGGGCTAGGCCCTAGGCTCGCGTGGAGAAAAAGAAGAGGGGGCTGGGCGCGAAGGCCCAGCCCCTAATGGCTGCTGTTTTTGTTTTTTTTGTTGTTGTTTATTTTATTCCATTTTTTGTTTGTTTTGTTTTTTTTTATTATCCGAAAAAGGCAAAATAGATAATAAAAAAAAACCTAATTAATTAAAAAAAACAAAATTTAGGCGTCAACAAAGAAGATGTTTACCCCAAGGAGAGCTCCACCTCAGAATTTAAACTCAAGTCGATGAACGACAAAATGCAACCAACACACTCTCATTTCACCAAGACAATGTTCAAGTGGGAGTGGGAGAGAAAAGTTAGAAGTGTTCTTGGGAGAAGTGGGGGAGTGGGAGAGTGATGGAGAGAGAGGAACTGTTGAAGAGAAATGTTGGAAAAGTATTTGGCAAAGAGGGAGGGGAGTAAGAGAGCCATTAAGAAAGAGAAAATGTAAGAGACCGTCGAATAGAAATGTTGGAAGAGCGCTTGTGGAAAGGGAGGGGGGGGGTAAGAGAGCCACTAAGAGAGAGATGATTATTTACATATCGCTATGTGTGTGCACCGACGATAAAGTATAAGAAACACTCTAATGTTCATGTCTTACCATTCATTAGGTAGAATTGGAATTTGTTCAAGGTTATGTTATGTAACTATGTCTAGAAAACATGCAACCCAAAGATTTAAAATCTTTTCTATATAAAAACTTCAAACAACATTTAAATCAACATAAGTGAGATTACCTATAGATAAATTAATATAATTTCTAGATATTCTAATGAAACTGTGTTATCAAATATATTTCAGTTCTAAAATTATTTTCGGGAATAGAAAATAGTTTTGACCAAAAATAGAATAGTTATCATGTGTGTCTTAAAGTTTGGTTCATTGTTCCCATTTCAGCAAAGCATTTTCTAATTAACCAACTAACACTATTCTCAAAATAAATTGACAACGGATAAGGAATTTTCTTACTCGCTCCCTAGACTTGGAAAAAAAGAGAAAAAATCACCTAAGGGCGCGTTTGGTAACGATTTTGTTCCCGATAACAAATTCTGATAAAAAACGATTCTTTTTTATTCTATTCCCGGGAACAACTTCTAAGCATTTTAAGCTGTTTGGTAACTGTCCAAAATTTCTGATTCTGGAATAGAATTGCGTTTGGTATCGTGCTAATTGATTATGTTCCAAATTATTATTTTTAAATTTTTAGATAATTTTTTTACTTTTTTTTTCCTTTTTCTCCTATTCTTCTTCTTCTTCTTCAAGTGGCCAGCGACCTCATTGGAGCGTCACCGGCCCTCGTCGACCGAGCCTTGCCAGTGGCCAAGTGGGCCTCGCCGAGGCTAGGTGAGGCTTGCCTGGCCATCGGCGAGGCTCGCCTGGCCACTGGTGAGCTTGCCAGACCTCGCCTTGGCCTGGTGAGCTCGCTGGACCGGTTGCCGGCTGTGGTGGCGGCGGACGGCAATCGTGGGATGGCGGTAGATGAAGAAGAAGAAAAGAGAAGAAGAAGAAGAGAAAAGAAAAAGAAGATTAGATTCTTAGATTTATTCCCGTAACAAGAATTAACTCTTTTTTTTATTCTTGATTCTATTCCAAATTTGTTTCCGGGAATAAAAATTTTACCAAACGCAATTCTGTTCCTAAATTGCTCTGGGGAACAAAAAATCAGAATCATTACTATTGGGATGGTTACCAAACATGGCCTAAATTTCCCAAGAAGGCCATATGATGTAAAGATGACCTTATACCTTTAAGTGATGATGATTCTTTTCATTTTTTCATGCTTAGAAAATCCTTAAATGTGCACCTCTGGAATTAACTGTTATCTTTACTTGATTTTGATGACTAACTATATTTCTTTAGTAAAGAGCGCATGAGTAGAATCTTTTAATTAAATTGACTAGGAATGTGCCTACGTGCTGCATTTGCGCGGAAAATTGATATTCATGTAATTAGTAAAATCATTTTATTTTGACATATGGGAATAATTAATGGAAAGATAATCTTGGTAAAATTACACTATCCAAAGAAATTTTATATGTGACAAGATAAAAATATCTCAAGATTTTATATTTCTTAGGATAATTGTTCTAAGATAGAAGTGTTTCAAATTTTAATATTGTAACATGCCAAAAATATAGAGTTATTAATTTACACATTTGTCCATGGATACAACATTCATAACTATATATTTGAGGGTTTTGGGGAAGGAAAAAAAAAGAAAAGATACGAGTTTTGTAATCAAAAAATTGTTGGTATCATGGCAATATGATTTATTGAAACAACAGCATAACAAAAACATTTTTACATAAACTTTTTATATATGAAATGTTAGTATACTTCCGTTGATATGGAAAACATGAAAAATTATATTTCAATAGTAAGAGAAGGAAATAAACAAATGCTTCACACGATTAATTTCACCTGGCGTGATTTGAACATGACAATACTTGGTCAAATTAGTAATCTCAACAATCATTAGCATATATAAAAAATGGAAAAAAAATCTGATCCTTGAAAATTTGAAAGAAATCTAATCGTTGTTAAGAGTATGTTTATTTCACGAAAAATTCAAAACTTGGAAAATACTTTTCAAAAAATAATTGGTTTTATCTCTCAAAAAAACTAATCAATAGAGAAATTTTTATTATTGACAATAATGCATGACTAGAGCGCGCATGACAACATTTCTATTTTTCTATTTCTCTATTTTTTTTTATTTTCCGAAACAGATTTGGGACAGAAATCCGTTTAATAACGCAATTTCATTTTTCTATTTTTGGAATAGATTTCTATTTCAGAATTAGATTTGGAGCATAAATAAGAAATTAAAACTTTTAGCTTTTCTATTTTTGGAATAGAATTGAGAAATCAATTTTTTTCTCATCGTTCACTCTCGTTATTATTCGTCGCCCACTTGTCGTCAGTGGGATGCCGGACGCACGCCGTCAGTTGCCAGCCGCCCGCCACCAACCCTAGCCACCAGCCGCTGACTGCCGACCATCGAATGTCAGTTACCAGCCACCGAACTCCGGCCGCCTGTTGCCAATTGTTGGTCGCCGGATGCTGGACGCCCACAGGTCGTTGGCCACTCATCATCAATCGTTGGATGCCGGAGGCTCACCACCAACCACCATATGTTCGCCGCCAACCATCCGTCGCTCACCACCGGTCGTTGGATGTCGGCCGCTCGCCGCCAGACTCCGGCCACTGGCCACCTGCCACCGGCCTCCAGTTCGCTAGACTCCTGATGTCGAATGTTAGATGTCAAACTCCGAACTTTGGACGCCGGTTGTTCCCGACTTTGGTTGCTCGTCGCTGGTCACTAGACTTTGACGTCGGACTCCGGACTTCAGCCGCTCACCGTTGGTCACCGGACGCCGAACGTTGGTCGCCGGACGTTGGACTTTGGCCACCGGATGTCGGTTGTTGTCGTTCTTAGAAATAAAAATTTTATTCTGTTATCAAATGAATTTTTATTTTAAAAGTAGAAATTTTGAATCGTTATCAAATGCGTTTCTTTGCTTAGAAACTCGTCCACGGAATAAAAATTGAAAAATCAATTTCTGATCAGAAATTGATTTCTGTTCCAGAAATTTTGTCATACGTGCTCTATTTATTTTCGTGAGTGATGATGATATTTTTCATTCATTTATTTTTATAAGCGATCGTTTTTTCGAAAAATGTTTTTTAATGTTATTTTAAAAAAAAAACCAATATACCCAATAAGGTTTAATGCTAAAACCTCTAATATAAGGTACTTAATATTGTACAAGGGTTTATTTTTAGATACAAAATGCAAAAGAGTATGGGTCACTAGCGATAGTAAAAGTCACAAGTGTAGACCTTCCTCAGACTTTACAAAGAAAAGAAGGTTTTACTCGTTTTACATAAAATGAATGATTATAAATATATCTATCTAAAAATGTCCATTTGTATTGCTCGAAATAATTAGTTAATGAAAAATATCCGATATCAACAATATTATATAACTAAATTGTGAAAGATTCTTTGTTTATCCATTTCCATAACTAATGCAAGCAATGGTTTTTCAGAGAAATATTTTTTTAAATCATTTATTCTTTGTGAAAAGAGTGAGATTTAATAATAGCAAGGTATAACCGTATAAGTATACTATTTCCAACTGACAATTTTTTTTTTGTGTGTTTTGAAAAAGCGGGGCCTAAGCCCAAATGACGAATTAAAGCACATAATAATGAATCTTTGGCGCCACCACCTGGTGAATTAATCTCTTAATCAGAGGAAAAAAATCGATCAAAATTGTTATTTATGGATATAAAGAGCTAAATCTTATAACAGCGCCATCTCTCTCTCCCATTCTGCTCCTCTCTCCGTCGATCCTGAGACGGCGTGTTCCCCCCTTTTCATCGTCTTCCCCCTCTTCTCCCCTTTTTTCCTGCTTCAAAGCTCCTCTTTTTTCTCTCGCTGCACTACTCTCTCTCTCTCTCTCTATCCGTCCTCTTTCTCTCTCTTCCATGAGACTGCAGAGCCTCGCCGCCCCGAACCGGAAACCTCCATTGCGGCCCGCCGAACCCTAAACCGATCACCCCACTCCCCCCCCTTCGATCCCCCCCCGGCCCGTCGACCGCGCCGCGCGCATTTCGGGGGCTCCGGCATGGCTTCCTCCCGGGACCAGGCGCTCTCCCTCCTCGCCGCCGCCAACAACCACGGCGACCTGGCCGTGAAGCTCTCCTCCCTCCGGCAGGCCAGGGACATCCTGCTCGCGATCGACCCCGCCCTCGCCTCCGAGCTCCTCCCTTACCTGGCCGAGCTGCAGTCGTCGCCCGAGGCCCTAGTCCGCAAATCCCTCGCCGAGTCAGTCCCCCTCCCCGAGCCCTAACTCCCTCCTTTTCTTTCTTTCTTTCTTTCTTTTTTTCCCTGTCTTCTGGTTTTTGTGTGGACGAACTTGCTCCTGCCCGCTTCGGAATCGGTGCGTCGCGGTGAAATGTCCGCTTACGAGGAGTGTGCGTGACTGGTTACGGATTGACGCTCTGGGAATTGTTCGTCCTTTTTCCAGTTAGGCTTTTTTTTTTTATCTAATTATGCCCGATTAGCGATTGCCTGCGTCGTGCCTAGGTGGTATGGGTATCGAGTTGGCGAATTTGAAGAATAATTGGGCGGTGTAAAGGACTTAACTTGCTAGTGTTTCATGTGGTGGACGTCCTTCTTCCGGTCATATTTGCTACCAGAATGTTGTTGAGGACGTTGTGGCGCACTTTCTGTTGTCGGAATTTACTCTGTTGGGATTAACTCAGTCGGGCGATACTTCTAATTGACCATTGAGTCTGCCTGGTGGCTTTTTGTCGGTTACGGCAGAAAAAAAGAGAGGATGGAAATTTGGGTCTTCGTAACTGACTATTTTCCTCATTGTCATGAACTCATTTGCCGTTTGCAATTGGCAAAAGCTATCATTTGACATCATGCCCTTTTATCTCATTGGTGATCTTTATTTATGGGTTATCCCTAAACTTGTGGATGCTGTTGTTTACACTTGTGTTGGATGCGTTGGATTGGTTGTCCAACTTTGTGTCATATGTTACTAGGAAATGTTTCTTTCAATAGAGAAGATGTAACTAGTGTATCTTTTTTACATGCGAACTTATCAGAATAAAATCATTAGATACTTCAATGAAGCTCTTGAGGTTTAAACAGAGCTAACTCTCTGGCAAGGAAAGCATTAGCTCCCATGATGAGAACATTGTAACGCTACTCTTGGATAAGAAAGCCATGTTTATATGACTAGAGAACATATGCCTCGGCAAAGTCACTTTTGGTTAGAGAATATTTTTTTCCCCTGCTCAGAGTACTTTTCTTCCCCTATTTGTGGGTTTTGCTACTTCCTGATATTTAAATGCCTTATGGTTAACAATCTTTTAATTGTACTATTTTGAGATAAAAGAATATTCTCTTGATCAAAGAGTATTTACTTCATCTGAGTTGCTTTTGCTTGGACCAAGATTTTTATTCTTTTAAAATTGCAGTTTTTGTGGACATAGCTTCTTTACCAAGTAACAGAGCTAATTTGCTGGTTAACAATTCTATTTTCTTTCTTCCCTAAAAGGTTTCTTCATAACTTGCAAAGTCAGTTTATTTATAACAGAGATACATATCCCCTAATAAAGCTGCTTTCGCTATAATTATTTACCTCCTTGAAAAAAACTAATTTTTATTAAGTGGAGCCTTTCATGCCAAGGTCCATAGAAGAATCACAGCAGGGGGGAGCCGATCTGTTTTAAGCTTCATGATGATTAATCTTATATTTTCCAAGTTGATGTGGATAAAGACTTGGTTCAGAATTGTATTCGAAATGAACATATGGCCATGTGTTTGTTCAATGTACACAATCATGGTCTTGTGATGATACAGATGGCAATTTGTTTCTAAAAAAAATTCATGATCACAAAACTAGGATGTAGAAAAGATGGTGAAATAATCTTGAACTTCTATTTTCAAGCTCTTTAGTGTAGTAATTGGGTTGCGTTGGGGGCCACGGAGAATTACTTAAATATAAGGGAAAGCTTGAATATTTTTGCAATTACAAAGAACATATTACAGAGAGATCAAACATACAGAAAGCTTAATTTGAACATTGGTTGTAGCTACAACTAAATAAAATTACTTGTGGTTTAAGAAATTCCCCGTGGGCACCTGATTTGTGCTGATCTTGCTGGTCTTTCAATCAAGGTTTAATTTGAGAACTTTTAGAAAATCCTAGTTTTTATATAGTCAGTAAGTGATGCGAAACAAATTTGCTTCATAGGTAAGAGCAAGGATGAAAACAACTAAAATTCAGAGGAGCATCTCTAAAAAGATATGAACAAAAGAAATTTGGCTAATTAAACCATATTTATGAGACCAGTAAATGATGTTCTCAATGTAGTCAATATGTCTGTTGAAGGGTAAACGGTGTAGAGATTTTGAGATTTTATTTTGGTCATAAACTTTTCACTTCAACTCTTCTCGATTTAAGGTAAACAGGATCAGAGTAAGGACATGAATAAAATATGCGAAACTTGATGAGAAAAGGCTTGTCAATAGTGAAAGACTAGTCAAAATGTTGAAGCATGATGGGAAGAAAGATTACATATTTAGATCCGATAACCTTTGCCTACTTTGAATGATTGAATTAGCAAAAGGCATAACATCTTGTGCTAAAGAAGTGACATATTGAGAGGATGAATAGCATGAAAAATAGATAGCATTATGCTTTCCTATGTGAATGGTTTCTTTCAATTGCTTATGGATATGAATAACTTTTAAAACTTAGTCCATTTCTTAATCATGAAGAAGCCCACATTAGGTTAGTAAACCCCTGCCCAGGAAATAATTCATTTACTTGTGGACCCGTTGGTGGAGCCAAGCGGTGGCCCAACAATTTTTTGCACTTGGTAGTATGGGGAACAAAATCGGTGTACATTCCTTAAATGCTTCTAATTTTCTCGCAAATGTCTCTTACTTGTAAGAATACCTGTCATGTTAAAGACATAAAGTGGTGAATGATGTTAGGGGGTGCACATGTCGAAATTGGATATTAAAATCTCCTGTCACGATTTGTCTACATAATGAGGAAATGTGTACTTGCCTTCTTCAAACTCATTTGAGAATATTTGTTTAGGTAAAAAAGGAAGATGACAATTATTAGTGTTTTTGTGGTTTGGATATGAGATGGGCAATCAATTTTTTGTGGCCTTTATGTGTTGATATTGAAGATTGACCTCAGATATTTATTGCATTTTAGGATTATCAAATACAAATGGTGTTAATTTTTACTTAATACGATATAATACGATGAAATGAGTTTTATTTGCTCAATTGGTTTAAAGGAATCTCTTGAGGGCATATTTCGTAAATTTTATCACGGCGCTTTTTTCTCCTCCCCTCTTTTTAATAGTTAGTGCGGCATTCTTGTGCCCTTCTCAGCACTTCCCTTAAAAGAGAGGGATTTTTCCCCAACCAAATCTCTGCGGCTCCCTCAAAACCCTAGCTCTCCTTAGTCCTCTAACGTTGCTCATTCCCCATTCACATGGCGTCGAGAGGCCGAATTCTGTCCCTCATTGCTGCTGTGAACAGTCGTGGCAATTTGATGGTGAAACTTGCTTATCTCAAGCGAGCTAAGCATGCTTTACTCTGTGTTGACCCTTCTTTGGCTTCCAATCTCTTCCGACATTTGGCCAAGCTCCGGTGTTCGCCGGACAGCCTTATCCGAAAATCTCTTATCGAGTTAGTTTCATGAATCCTAACTCGTGTTGCTTTTATCTTTCTGTTGTGGTTGAACTCTTTGTTGTGTATTTGGGTATGCGATTTGATCCTTGGTGTTGCATATTTGCTTGTGGAGCTGTATCATCATTTATGGAATTGATTATGGAGATATATGTATTAGATTTGGTTGGTAAGACTCTTCCTTTTTTATTGTCTATTGATTTCATGTCAAAACCGCCATCATTTCTACTGAGCTGCATCACACAGATTTGCTATTTGTCAGTTGATTTTTTTGTCGTTGATAAATGTCATCTGTGAGAAAATCTTTCATTGAGTTAGTTGTAATCTGGAGAAGAATTAATAAGTTTGGAGGATTTACATTTAATACAATTTATGGAGCTTGTTATTCTGTCTAACTTCACTTTCTTCCAATTTTGATTGTTTCATGAGAAAGTAGAGAATATTTTAGTGAACTTTCTCAATCTGTCTAAGCCTCTATCCTACAATTTAGTAATGACCAGATATGTCTTGATCTACCGAGGGCTTAACAATGATACTCTTTTTTCTGGGTATTTGCTTGTCATGCCCAGAGGGAGAAGTGGAAATAAGGCCTCAATCACACCTCTTAGTTTTGCTTGGAGATAGTAGTCATTCAGTATGTATTACTAGAAGCCATTGTTGGATATGCAATTGCCCTTATATCTCTTTGGCCACCACTAGTTACGGTTGATTACTTATATTTTCTGATGTTGCTGTGGTGTAGTTCTTTTTTTTTGCGGCGCTTATCTAGCATTTCTAACTCTATTCAATTATGGTTACTAGGACTATTGAAGAACTTGGACTGAAAATGTTGGAGCATTCCTGTGTGTTAATGCCAGTATTACTGGCATTTTTAAGAGATGTTGACTCTATGGTTGCTAAGCAATCTATAATCAGCGGTACCAAAATTTTTTGCAGAGTTCTAGAGGAGATGACAGTGCAGGTCTTCTCTTCCTCTCTCTCTCTCTCTCTCTCTCTCTCTGACTCACTCACTCACTCACACACACACAAAAGCGCGCGTGCACATTAAATTAGGAGTTCTGATGGCCATTTGTTTTGGATTGCCAATGAACTCTGAGATGTTTGAGTGATGCCACTCTGGCACAGTTTTGTCTTAGTGTTTTTCAGATTGTTGAATGTACTTTTAAGTTATATCCCTACATTAATTTCACATGTATGTAATTTACCATAGAAAGCTGTTGTACAAATAGGTTGCACATCTGGGAGTAATGAAATCTCAGTGACACTATGGTGCGTGTAATTTCCTTTGTGAATGGCAGAACAGCGGATCCTTCCGTTCTCTTATAACTTCGTAATTGAGTTCCTATTTCAAATTACTGTCTTAGTGGTAGTATTCTTTGTGTCATGCATGTTTCCTAGTGCTTCTGTAGGATTCTTTAAATTGTTTAATGAGAGTTGTTGCTGTAAAGTGATGAAAAGAAAGGTTTACAATTTGAAAAGCTGATTCATGGCTATTCTGTTGGAAACAGCTAAATATCCGTGGCAAAATTGAGAGATGGCTTGAAGATATGTGGCTGTCCATGCTCAAGTTCAGAGAGAACATTGTTACCACAGCAATGGAGGTGTGTTGACGGAACTTACCTTTTCAAGGTTTCTTCATTATTTTATGATTTCACTACATAAACATTAATTTCTATGGCTGAATTCTAAGTTCTCATCAAGCAGTCCTGGTATGATGGAATACCATGATATGCTAGCATGCATATTTATCAAGACTACTGCTCTTTCTTGTGTTTTAATGAGTTAATAAAATTTGCACAATATTTTATCTTTGTTTTAGAACTGATAATTCACTATGCATTTCCCTTGAAATGCTCGAATAAGATTATACTGTCTGAGCTTCTAAGAGAGGAGTAGGTTAGATGATCCCTCTAGTAATTGACTATATTTGCGCATCAGAACATGTGTTTATGATATTTGGACAGTTGGTTCAAGTGAGGACTTTATATAATCTCCAAATATAAAACAATACTTATTTAGATATTTATGTGTTTCTCTAGTTTACACCCAATTTTGTATATGCTCTGTGATTTTGTTACCATTGCCATTATAATCTTCTCTTTTTATGTTCAATATCGAAGTGTTACTATAGGGAACAAAGGAGGTGCTGACACTTTTATATTATCATTTAGAAGAGAATCAGCTACATAGTCTAGCACGGTCAAACATTTTATAGAAGGTTCTAACAAAAGTGTTCTGGCTGAAGCCATCTATGTATAAAGCATGACTAGTCTATTGAATGCACTTGAAGGCTCATTTTTTGTCTCTATTAAAAAAAAAAGGCTATGGAGAAATATGATAGTGAAATTTTTTCCCTTATCTAGATTAGATTTGACTTAATTACATGCCTGCAACTATTCATTTCACTGAACCTGATGTGTCCATAAAACACCTAGTGAAGGCACAGTCTGTTGCTTTTCCAAATTGACAGTGGTAGGGCAACTGCTTAATTATGCCATGCCACGTAGTTTGAATTATGATTTTATCTACGATTCTTATTTGTTTGTTGTGCAATATGTGAAAAGACAATAATAGTCCAATGCATATATTCAGCTAAGTAAATCTTAGATTGCTCTTGGGTAGTGGCTTGTTCTGAACTTAGATATATTTTGTGCCTGGTAGAAAGTCCTCTTTTCTTATGATAGACCTACATGTGATAGTGCATATAGATAAAATTTTCTTTCTGAAGAATTGATATTTGTTGGGAGCTTGTTGGTATTCACTATTTATTCATTAATTTGAGCTTTTCTATTGTAATTGGTGTTTGCTTGGTGGATTTTATGTTATCGGGATTTATTACCATTTAAAACCCATTTCGGTCCATCTTAGCATTTTTCCTACTATGTTGAAGAATACCATTGTCTGACTAGAAACTTTATGGACTTGATATTGTAGCCTGGCTGTATTAGTACAAGATTGTTGGCATTGAAATTTTTGGAGAGATATGTCTTACTTTTCACACCCGACAACAATGAATTGGGAAAACCTCTGCCCGAAGGTATTGGTCCTTACTATAAGAAGGTTACTGTTTCACAGTTTGCAGTTTGGTATGGATAGTTCAATTGTCCTTTTGCTTACCCTATTCTGTTGGATTTGATTCTTTTTTAAGGAAATTAATGGGATAGTTATTTGTCTTTGCCTGGTCAAAACAGGTGGACAGGTGTTTAATGTGTCACGGCTCTCTGGGAGTCACTCTATTATTGATCCTGTTTTGCTCATGTCAGAAGCAGGGATGATTCTCGACTACTTACTGGATATGTTGTCCATGGCCAGTGGTCTACCGGGTTGTCTGGCAATTGCGGTTATAAATTGGTGAGCTTGAATGTTTCTGTTAGTCTTCATGCTGAATGTCATATTCTTTGGCACATTTATTTTTGTTCTTCTTTACATTATATCTGTTGACATATTCTCCTTATTGTGAAATCCATAGGGTTCAGTAATCACTGGTGGATGATGGAATCGGAATTTTAGTTTTCAAAATTAGCTTAAAGTTGATAGAGGCTGGATGCAGTATATGCTTGAATGATTTTGGAATCTGACTCCTAACTCTTTTGAACTTTAGACCATTAAAAATGCACTATTTTAACAAGCAGGGATCTGAGTAGTGTCTGGATGGGTCAGTTTCTGGACAATTCTCTTGATGAGATTGCCATTGAGCAAAGTAAAGTAACAGGGCTTGCTTGTAATTAATGCTGTTGCTTCTAGATGTTTATTTTGCATCCTTTGCTTCTATATAGCATACTTAGCATTTTAACTTCTGAGAGAGGATTTTCCTGGAGTTATTATGCTTGTCATGGTGGTTTTGGGTGAATTTTCTTGGATTTTGTGACCATCCTTGTTTGAGATAGAATTTTTTCCCACTGCTGTTAGTTGGCAACCCTCAATCCCTTTTGGATGTGCTTGTTATCAGAAATAGGGGGATGACTGATTGTCAACCTTTGATTATCAGAAAATTCTCACCCTTTGTAAAAACAGAAACAGAGAAATATGCATCCCACACTTTTTTATTGAGTGTAGTCATGGTATTGCCTTTACAAGCTTTTTTAGAGTGCAAAAGATAGTGTTTCATTTATCTTTTATCTAACTTGTTGATGACCTTTGCGAAGATACTTGCATATTATCGCGGAAAGAATTGTTTTACTGCCAAATATACATATTTCAGACTTACGACAGCCTGGTGGTTTTGAAATGAAAGAACAGTTGAAACTAGTTATAATTAAAATAAATAGTAAAAAAATGACATCATAGGAAACCTCCAGAAACAGCACCCTGTATTTGAAGTTTATACTGATATTGCACGCTACTCCAGATAAATGTGCTTTCTGTTATGGTGTATGGAGGGAACATGGATAGTGCTTTTTTCTTGTTTTCTGTCGTTATTGTATTATCAGGCATAAATTCTATCAAGTGTCTTGGTTGTTGAGAAATTTGAGTTCAAAAAGTGTTTTTTGGTAGATACTGGGACCTCTTGCTTGTTTGCTGTTTGAGTTATGACTTCACGCACAATCGTGACCCTCAATTCTTCCCTGAAGATTTTGATGTTCATGTTTGCCACTTCTTGCCATATTCAATGATTCCAATGGCTTGTCCTTTCTGTCTATGTTTTTGGTCTTTGCACCCTATAGACAGTAGGTGCCTTGTGTCATGTCTGCTATTGTATGTCTGATGCCTGTACTTGGAACTATTTATTTAATATACATTTGTGTTGCAATACCAACTGAATGTAGTTTACACCCGTATGCCAAAATGCCCAACATATGTATTGACAGTTGTATGAATGCTATGCTATTAATTCTGAATTTGAGTCCAACATATGTATTGACAGTTGTATGAATGCTATGCTATTAATTCTGAATTTGAGTTTTACAATTATTGGAAAGATGGCTGGTAATTGTAGTACTTGCTTTAGTTTCGTTCAAGCAGGAAGAGACTATAGTTCCTTACTGCGTCAATTTCAAATTAGTGGTTATTGAGTTGGTAGTTTGTTAGAATTGTGAGTTTTTGTATATAAATGCTTTTTATGGCTATACCATAATCTTTAACGTGTTGCTGATGTTATTAAATAACTTTAGAATAAGTGAAGTCACATAATCATGCAGAGGTAGTGAATAGATTGTGTTTTTGCCCCACCCATTTTACTATCTTGAAAACATTGGAGATGTCACTGAAGCTTGGAACAGGTAGTACAACTTTCACTGCTTGTGCATGATAATAGTGCAGTATGCTGATCAGCTCTCTTTTGTGGAGTTAATGGCTTTGGATACTGCAGCAATGGTGGTTCAGATATTTGGAGTCACAGGGCTAGAAGTGTTAAGACTGCACTTATTTGGGGAGCGCCATTGGCCAATGTAGAACTGTTAAGCAATGGATAATGGCCATCCTTGAGCGCAGGGAAACTTTTGGTCACGTGATGCAGTTTATGCTTTGTAAACTGACGTATAGACCATTTACTTCACAGTTCTTTGAGTTTGTCTGCTGTACCTACAGCTGAATGTGTACAAATTATTCATGACAGCTGATGCACATTTTATATATTCAATGATCAGAATAATTTTTATTGGGAACCTCACAGCTTGATATGCTTAGCTTGATCTTTTGCGCTTGCTGGTTTTTCAACCCCATCGATGGGTCTTTGCATCAAAGTGTCGGTAGACTTATTCACCTAATGCTTGCACTCCCATACTTTTTTCTTTCCTTTTCTTTTCATGGGTACTTCAAAGCCATATCAATTATCAAAGAGGTTTTCACAGGAAAGCAGATCCAGAAGAGATGTCTGATGGGCTGAGTTGCATCTTCTTGTCCTTTTCTGATTGGCCATCTGCAAAATGAGTGAAATCACGTTTGATTTTGCTGACATCATTCACACATATCTGTACTAATTATTAGTATGCATTTCCCAGGAGCCAAAATGCTAGATTTACTTCTCATTAGCACGAATCTTGACTGATTATGGCAAAACTAAAGCAGGGCGTTCACAAACTAAAGACACTCTTTGGTTGTCTGCTGAGTATTTTGACTTGAGAAAGTGACAATAACTTATGTAGTCACAGGTATATATTACTGTAGACATCCTTCAATAGATAACCCATGAACTGGTCCGGCTTATCAATCGGTGCTGATAGAACTAAATAGGTCGTTGGCAAGAATTATTCAGTGTATAGTGCTCGGCAATTGATTGGTTTAATATGTTTTAAGTCATTGATCACAAGGGTAGGAAGTGGGACATATCTGGCATGTAATGCCTTTTCTTAAGCTAATAATTGTAGAGAAAGGGCAAGTTAATTTTATTTTCAAAAATGGATTTTGATGGATATGGAATTTGTATGTTGACTTTTCATGTTTTTACCTGAGTTGTTAGGGTTCATGGAGTGGAATTAAATATATCCAGAAGCCAATTGTATGTAATCTAATTTGAAGTTTTCTTTCCCAACATTCAGATTCTATGAGAGCGACATAAATCCTCTGATTTTGATATAGTGACTCGATGTTCTCACATTTTCTGGTGATGTACTACATTAGTGATCTATACTTAAAATCTCTAAATTCCAGAAAAGAACCTCTGGTATTTTTATGCAGCTGTAGTTGAAGACATTGGTTATGGTAATCATGATGACATGTGGGGGACCTTCCAAATTTCTTTTTAATCTCCACACGTGTGGTATTTGCATTTTTTATGATTAGCGAAAGAAGAGGATGGGATGTGGTATGGTGCTATTCGTAGTCTTTGACCGTTGTTGTGACACTTTGTGTTTTCTTTCTTTTGGTATGTTAAACTTTGTAGGTGAGTCTGTTTTCTCTCGCTAGGTATTCATTTGCCTTTTGTCAAACAAGGCAAATTTTCACATGTTCCATTACTCCCAGTCATGATACATCCATAGCAAAAACCACTGTGCTAATTTCTTTGGTGTTATCACCCTTTTCAGGCTAGTATTACGGTGCTTATACCCTGCATTTGACGTACTATTTAGTTCCCTCTCCAAATGTCATTTGCAGTAGCATGGAGCTCTATAAGATTTCGTCTTTTTTTTTTTTTTTTTAAAATGGAGCTCTTCAAGATTAATTGTTCTAGGAATTGTCATGTTATGTTCTTCTCAAATGTTGCAGTTGCCATATTGCTTATTTTTTCCCTTTACATTTTTTGGTTTCTGGACAAAGATGTTTATGGTTTTTCTTTTTTTTTTTGGAGAAAGATAGATATAATGAGAAGCCTACTTGAATTCTTTCTCATCTCCTCTAGTGGTGTACTTTCCCTGGACTTTGCTTTTCTTTATTTTGTATTTTTATTTCGATGGTAACGAAACTCAATTTAGGTAGGTAAGTCGCGGGCCCTTACAATGTCCCTCTCAACTTATTGGTCAAGTAAGACACAAGCCAAAGTCCAATGGTTACTTCAAACTTAGGATTGCTTAAACTGGCTGGTTTGATGAAATGGACTTGTATTATGTGCCTTTTACGCCCATGCCTCCGGTCCTTAACTATTAGACTAGCCCATGGGATTTCTTTATTGTTTCTAAAGTGGGGAATGAATAGATTCTAACTTTGGTATGCTCTTTTGAGTTGGTTGATCTGCTTATGAGACTGCTCATGACTGTTCTACCCTGCTAGTCATGCTCATGTGGGCACCATGATGCTTTTAATATGTGTCCATAGTTGTTGTGTAATTGTGATATAATGTAAAATTTCGCAAAGCATGTCACAATGAAGAATTATTTATATGACCAAGAAGAGAAGGAGCTATGATTGGAACTCGTAATAGGTTTTGCTCGCATGATGTTCTTCTTTTTTGTAAAATAAAAATGAACAGAGGACTCATTAATTATGCTTGACTCTTCTATTTTTGTGTATTACAATACCATAGAAGAAATAGAGATTTCCACAGAGGCAATATATTTAACTCTTTCTTTCATGTAGATGAGGATTTAATGGAAGAACCATGTTAACTTGAATAAAGAAGGGAGTCATTGGTTCAAAGTTGTATACTCAAATTGTGTACTAGCTTCTTTCGTATGTATATATCATGGGAATTTTTAACATGTAATTGGCTGTTATGTACATGGTTAACTCAATGATTGAAACGATAAACTTCCAGATCTACCTGCTAAATGAGTACTAGGCATATGAAGCAGAGTTTTATAAGGGTTTAGTGAAAGTGGCTGTCATATGTGTGAACTTTTCTTTAATTACTTTTGCTGTTTGAATATGGAATAATGATAGTTCCTCATGTCCGATGAGTTCTCGGTACTTCTGTGGACCTCTCCCTTTCAGGAATCTTTAGGAAGACAAACGATTGGCTTATTAGTTGAATGGCATTTCGAAAGGTGCTTTTTACAAGAATAGGCATGTCTGATCTATTTATTTCTAGCCTCTAGGGACTGTTATTATAGTATTCCAAGAAGAGGGAGCTAAATCTTTCCTGATGCCATTTATACTGTGGAGAAAAAAGCTGTTTAAGAATTTGAGTGTCTTGACCTGCTTTTGAGGGACTGATAAGAAAAATGTCAATTGTGCTTTAGTTTAACTACAGGGAAGCTCATTGAATTGCACCTTGTTTCTGATCCGGACATTCAAGACGCATTGTTTCACATATGAATCGCATCAAGTTGTGGATCACACAATTTTAACAACGCTGTTGATGGAGGAAGGGAGGGTTAAACTATATAAGTTTGACATACATCTGGTCTTCTATCATAGTGACGTTTGTGTTCACACTAATGAGTATGGAAGTTGCTTGGTGGTCTTTCTTCATGATACACATGCTTCCTTGATGATATCTCCTCTAATATTCTCTGTAGGTGACCTCCAACTTTTCCTCTGTATCAGGACAAGTTATTGCCTTATTCCCTTGACTTGGAATTGTTTCTCTCGAGTTCTCTCATCAGTCACTGCACTTTGCTCTGATGTTCATATTGGTTTTGTCATGTGACTAAGTGTTGGCTTTGGATTAGATAGGTTCTTGCTCTTCTCTGGGTTTTGGTACATACTGATGCATGTGGATATGGCTTGTTGTATGTGATTTGAATTTGCTTGAAGCACCTAATGTTAGCCATGGCTGGGAAGGGATATATTTTTCGTACAACAGCTAAAAATGACCTTTATATTACAGAGGTGCTGCCAGAAGATTGTGTTCTTGAAAATTATACTTGAGAGCAATTCTCTGTAAAGTCAATTGATTTTAAGATTTATATTGTTAAAAAAATGTGTTTTATAATATTTAAGTGTTCTAATACTCTGCATCACACGTAGCCTGAGATTTGCATACGATTGAAGTGTCAAAATGCATATTTTTTGTTTTTTTTTTTTTGGGGGGTTGGGTTGAGAAAAAAAGGGGTTTTAGAGATTTGTAATCCAGACCTCGCACTTCAATACCCTGTAAAATTTTATAGGATGACTGCCAACTGATCTTCAAGCTGAGCTGCTAGATAAAAGTGTGATCTAATATTTAAGTGTTACAATAGACTTAAGAGGATCACGTCTAATGACTTGGGGGAAATCCACCATTAGCAAGATTCTATAGGTCTTGGGTCAACACTTATCATCCCTTCGTCATCTTACCCATATAAAAATAGTGAAAAAATACAATGCCATGACCAATGAAGTCTGCATTTGTTTATTCTGCACCTTTTGGGTATATTCTGCATGACTGAAGGAGGTACCCTTGCTCTACCTTAGATAGATTGGTTTTTGATGGATGAGAAGCTCAAGTGATAATTTCCAGATACCATGTTGAATCATAGGACTTGATCTTCATATTTTTCCTTCAGGCAAATTTCTGTAATATTTGAATTAAATCTCCATTTTACCTTGGTGACACAGAGTTTTGCGTTCTATGCTGTTTAGATAATTCCATAATCTAGGATGCCCCTCCATCTTCTCCAGTGTATTTTAATGAAGCTTTAGAAAAACAGCTATCATGAGCATGATAATTGCTCTGAGAGCACTATCATCCTCATTGAGTTCAGATGCACATGTTAAACTGAATGAAGTTAAAGTCTTCTTGTTGGATCTAGATATTACCTTCTTCATTTTTAAGTGAACTTTTCACTTTATGTATGCTAAGCCACTGGCCATCACTGTCTGGCCTTTTATTTGATTGCAGTATTGGACTTGCATGTGCTACATTATTTGACATAAAAGTCCATCTTTTCTTGACCGCGTCCCTTTGTCTGTGTTCAAGTGCATTGTGTTTATGGTTGCCTTTTGTCTGAATTTTGTTGTACATGGATCCTGTTCATTGTAAAGTGTGCCTATTCAACTATTTTCTATCCATGGTGTGCCTGTCGGTTTGAATTAGGTCCATCAATTGCTAGTATATTTAAACTTGCGAGTTGAAGGAGCTTAATTTTTGGGCGTCTTGGCATGATAAATGTGTTCTGAATTGTGACATTTCTGGGGTGATGTGATATTGAGAATTTGAGAACTCCAGATCCAAATTTATAGCTCATCTAGCTTTCCGCTGGATGATGCTTAGGAATTAAGGAATAGGAATGTGAAACTGTTGTATGGTGCCCTTCTCTGTTGATTGGCCTCTTTTCCTTGAAGTCAAGTGTTGTAAGTCGTTTGGCACTAACATTCATGACCGTGAGTGAATTTTGATTGATTTATCTATATCTGATCTTGCAATGTCTTGTCTCATGCGAGAAAGTCTTTTGTTGCCTTTTCATTTGTCATCACTTGGCAATGGCATACGGTTTCTCTATGAATTACTCTCTCTCTCTCTCTGCATTTCTAATTATCACTATTGTTGCTCAACTTTGACAGTCTGGCATCCATAGGAAGAAAGAGGCCACAACACTTCAGCACTGTCTTTGCAGCACTGCTTGCTTTCGATTCAAACTGTGAAACAGGGAAGAGATATCATGCTGCCAGTGTTCGTTATTCATTGAGAACTGCCTTTTTAGGATTTCTTAGGTGTACTAGTCCCACCATTCTTGAGGTATAGTTGTTTTTGCCTTAACTGTTCGTATATCTTCATAGTGTTGTTTTATGCTTTTGTACTATTTCTGGGGATCATTATCAGTGAAAATTTGGCTTGAATTGTCGTCAGAAATAATTTTTGCTGTTATATACTGTCGAGAATAATGCTGTATGTCTGTCTCCAAAAGCCTTTGTCTAACTTGAGATTGGCATCCCCTTTATTTGTTTTGCATGAGTGGCTGCATCTTATTTCTCTGATTGTTGTTCAGTGCTTGAATGCCTGCAAGTTCGAAAGACTGTAGCTGGTCTTTAAACCTTGCACCTATAATAAGTTGGTTGTTGATCTGCATGTTCGAACAAGTTAGTCCTACTGCCCCTTATGGGCGTACTGCTTCTAGAATCTTGTTCTCATCATCTCTGTAGTGCAAAAGAACGAGCTCGAAAAATATCTTCTGCTTTTTAAGGCGAAGTTAAGTCTGATAAGTTGCATTGACTTCCATTTTCAGTCTAGAGAGAAACTGCTTGGGACTCTACGAGCAATGAATGCAGGGGATGCGGCCGAGCAAGTAATTCGGCAAGTGGAGAAGTTAGCTAGAAATGCTGAGCGAGCATCACGTGATGCCCGTTTGGTCAAGGTTGAATCTTCTTGATTTTGTTTTTTAAAACTGATATCATGTTTTCTTCTTGAAGAGTATTAACCTTTAAGTGTGTAATCTCCTTTCCTTGATGTAATTTGATGAGCAGGAAGATCATTCTTCAAGCCAAATGTCTGCTCATGGAAGTTTGATTAAGAAAAGGCCAATTTCTCAAGATGAAGAAATGTTAGCCCACAATCTGGAAGTGGCATCCAAGCGAGGTCGATATATTGCTGATACCAACTCAACTTTTTCAGGTCAACAAACAGCTGATTCTGGCCATGGTTCCACCTCTGCAAATGGTGTATCCCCCAATGTTTCAATTTTAAATGGTGATTTGTCACCTGTGGAACAAATGATTGCTATGATTGGTGCTTTGCTGGCGGAAGGGGAAAGAGGCGCCGAATCACTTGAAATCCTTATTTCCAAAATCCATCCTGATTTACTAGCTGATATTGTGATAACTAATATGAAACACTTGCCTAAGATTCCTCCACCCTTAACAAGGCTTGGAAAATCCGAAGTAACTGGACAATTAGGTTCTGCAAGTAGTCCAGCACAAGTTACAGCACCTTCTTTTCTTCCTGCAAGTTCTGTTCCATCTCCAATGTCCGCTATGCAGATACCATATTCCTCTGCTTCTATTACCAGCGAATCATTTCCTGAAGCATCCATTGTCAATAGCGCCTCTGCAGATTCTAAACGTGATCCAAGAAGGGTAAAACAGCTTTTATTGGCTAATTTTCATGTGCTTCTTTTTCTGAACTTGTTGATGTTATGTGGTAATTTATATGGGATGAATGAATACATAAAAGATGTTAATTATGTTCCAGGATCCCCGCCGCCAGGATCCACGATTAGCAGTGCCTCCTGAAGCTGTATTACCCACTGTGGTTGACTTTGGAGATGTGCAATCTAAATTAGATGATTTTAATTCGAATAAGCCACAGCTATCTGCAATGGTGGGTGGTAAAACAGCTTCATCACCTTTACTATCTAAAAAGAAAAGTGATGATGAGATTTTGGGATCATCTTTGCATGGTACCAGTGAATTCATTCCAAAAGAGGTGGTTCAGGATGGTTTTCAGGAAACTAAACCTACTGCTGAAGTTGGTCTTTCTTCAGATGTAGCATTTTCTTCTGAACAAATAACTGAGGATGATATAGTGAAAGCGGAGGACATACAGATGGATGAATCTGAGACACCATCAAATGTGGAATTAGATCACTGTCCTCCAGCTGTTGCTAACATGGCAGCCTTTGAGGAGACAGGAAAGGACCTACCTGTTGTTCCATCCTATATTGAGCTTAATGGAGAACAGGAAGCCAGTGTCAGAAAATTGTTGTTTGAGCAGATAATTGAGTCATGCAAGCATCCAAATGGGAAAGAATGTGGGCGTACAGGGATGTCATTAATTGCTCGACTTGTTGCTCAGGTAGGCAGACTCTTTATTGCCCATAGAAAGCTGAGGCTTTCCTTTTTTCTTCTGATCAGCGAGTTTCTTTGGTGTGGGAAACCTTCTTTATAAATTATGGAGCCATTTGTCTTTAATGTTTATAATATGCTGGAAGGAAGTTCATTCAGAAGATGAAGGACATGATGACCAATATGAATAAGATTTTTTGTCTTGCTTGTAACCTCTCACTTTGTTATGCGTCTAACGGGAAAAAAGATTCCAAGACGATTGATAGTTTTAGGAGTTTGAAGCTTTTCCATGCTTGAAACTCATGCAAAATTGTGGCTTCTCACACCAAGAAATACTTGTCATAGAAGAGCCAGATCTCACCAAGTGTGGTCTGTGATTAATGCAACATTACGTGACTAAATGTTTCTGCTACAGCTTTTATAGGAAACATCCTTGTTAACTCGGTCTTCTCTTGGAGGGGGTTGATGGTAACTATACTTTTGCAAGCGACCTCCAAGATGGAAAGGATATCTTAGGATATTTTTTTATCGAATTTGTAATGCATGTTGTCTTGGTTTCTAGGCATGTCATATGCCTCATGGTGACTATACTATTAGCTTCACTAGGCTTTCCCCAAATTCTAGAGAAAGTTCGTCTTCCATAATGAGCCTGAAGACGGATATTTGTTGTGTATGCCTGCTAGTGGCGTTTTTTGCTCTCTCTTACTTTTATTGCCGTTTTTATGGTGTCTTGGGCTGAACAATGGGATATCTGCCGGCAACAAGTATGCTGCTTGTTTTTGGTGTCCTGATGAGACGAAGATTCTGGTTGTCTCTAGACTTGCTGGGTTGATGATATTAGCTCCATATGAATTGAAACATCACAAACCTAAACCAAAAGCTCTTCCACACTGGTGATGATGTATAATGTTCAATTGTTCTTGGGTTTGTAGAAATTACGATATAAGAGGGGGTATATGATGAAGTGCTGTTTGTAATCTTTGTTCAAGTTTCATATAGAATTTGCATTGTGAAGCTTGGTTCTTATACTTCATTATAGTAAATGCCATTTCTTGTCTGAATACTAGGGCAGGGCTAATCCATTTGTATCTTTTTCGATCCTATCAACAAATCTTGTGCTGCTAACATATAATTTTTATGCAGAGTGCCGCTGATGATGATTTAGTTGAGATGCTGAAGAACCACATCCTTGAGGATTACCAATTACAAAAGGTACTTCACATTTGGGACCTTAGTGGTACATTTGCTTCCTTGTTTTCAAATTTTTAATGGCTACAGCCTCCTAAGCATGTTGTCTGATTTTACATGCTTAAATATGGTAAGTTTCTTATATTATCTTTCTAAATGTTATGTTGAATTCTAAAGTGGAAGTTGGCAAATTTCATCCTTCTTCAGTTTTTAGTACATGCCCTCTCTCCCATTGGTATATTGTGTACTGGATGACTGTATTGCCAAATTTTCCAAAGCTAGTAAAAAGAAATTCCCAAATTCCTGCTTGGTTGTTTTTGAGCTGGACTGGATTTTTTTTCTTTTTGTAAATAACATAGAGAGAAGGTTGACACTTGCTGCTTTCAAGAGAAACTTCAAGGTTTTTGGGAGTTTAGCCTCTTATTTTTTTGGGGGGTAATAAATAGATGGTTACAGGTCTTGAGCTTTTTGGTCACTGGAAAGCCCCTTTTCATGTTATACTTTGTAGATCCTCTCCTTTTCTCTCTTTTAACTTTTCCATGGGGTGGCTGCCCTCTTAGTACATGTATAGGATGTGTTTTTGGTTTGAAAAAAGAAACTGTTTTTTTTCCAGTCCCTAAATGTGTAATCTTGTGTAGGATACTTGAGATGTCGTGTGGCCTAGTTTTCCTTGCAGTTTCACAAATCTAAGCTCAAGACTATAGGCCTTTGATCTTTCATAGTTGACATCCCATGCACATATGTCGAGGAACAGACTCTCCTGAGGAATAATTAAAGTTTGATTATTCTGTGTTATTTATTAGATGCTAGCTAGAATTTAAAGGAATTTAATCTAGGTGAGTCTGCTGTGTAATTTGTCAGATGCTAGCTAAAGTCAAGGAATTTGCACTTAGGTGATTCATATAATTTGGCACATTGTCTGTCCATTCATACTTAATTGGTGGAATTTCATCAACTTTTATTATTGCTGATGACTTGGTATAATGTTATAATACATTTAATTGGTTCTTTGATAATTGATACTCACTTAGCTCTCTTTCAGGGACATGAGCTTGTGTTGGAAGTCCTCTATTATCTATATTCTATATCTGGATCTGATTCGGCTGAAAGCTCCGCATATGCTGTCACATATGAAAAATTTCTCTTGGAAATGGTAGGTACTTGTCCATCTCACTGCATGTTGCTTCATATATTGTGAGGCTTTATTGTTCGTGCATTCTTGTGTAGGCTGAATCTTTGCTACTCAAGTTTCCAGCTTCTGACAAGTCATTGAGTAGACTTCTTGGTGAAGCTCCAGTTTTGCCCAGTTCTGTCTTGAAACTTTTAGATGATCTCTGCAATTCTGACATTTCTGATTACCATGGAAAAAGTCTGCGTGATGCTGATCGTGTCACCCAGGGCCTTGGTGCTGTATGGAGTTTGATTTTGGGCCGTTCTCATTACAGGCAATCCTGCTTGGATATAGTTTTGAAGGTAATCTTTTTCAATGAAAATCTCTTTATTAAGACATCTTGTTACCCCATGGCTCTACTAACATTTCAATCTTATAATCTCAAAACTTAACGGTGAAAAGTATGAAACTAATGTGATGCCTGTTTGTGACTGTATTGAGTACAGTTCCTTGCCTTCCTAAATTTATGCACTGCTTCTTCAATTTATGCCCTCGTTTGTGTGTTTGTTATGTTATACTGTGGCTTGCCAATTTCTTGCTCACCTGATTATGGAAGAACTGAAAGTATGATTGCCTACCAGGATTTCTACTGATAATGATTTGACCTGAAAAGAAATTTTCAGCCGAAAGTAGTGGTTTATACCTACAAATTGATTCTTTCCTTCAATCTGCAATTGTGATTTCATGAAGTAAGATGACTGTGTCGAAGTGGACTTCTATTGCATGGTTTCTTCTAAAGCATATTGCTGCAAGGGTCATTAGTTCAACTTTTGTGGGATTTTTGGCAGAAAAAGGAGTTTGAAATGGTTTGCTTATTGGTAGATTTGATTCTATGAAAAGGAAAAGTAAAATATTGCTCTTTCTTTCAAACCTATTTTTTTTTTTTTTTTTGGTAAAAGTAAGTAATTAATATAATGGGGAAAGGTCAAACTGTACAACCAAACGGCTCCAAAAACTTACACTCAAAATGAACAAGGGAGCCGAGGAAAAAACCAAAAGGCAACAAACCAAACGGAGAGCCAGGAGCCAAGCGGCAAACGCCAGGCAAAACAACCTAGCAACCAACGAGACACCTAACCAAGCGGTCTAGAATCAGGGGAAGAGAAAATAATAGGATCCAACTCCCACGAGCGCTGCATCCTCCTGTTTCTAGCGGAGTCCTCAACATTCCTGTTTCAAACCTATTCTTGCAACCTCCTAATCTACAGAAAAGGCAGACTTCAGAGTCCAGTTATAGATTACTGTTGATTACCCTCTACATCCATATATAATCTAGTCACATTGAACAAAGACCTTTGGAGGCTCTAATTAGGAGGTGTGATCAGTAGATGGAAACCTGGGTAAAGGGGAAAGGGAAGGCCTAAAATGATGTGGAAGGAGACAGTAGGAAAGGATTGGATTTTATGGATCTTATAAAAGAATTAAAACAGAATCGAGCACAATGGCATTAAAAAATTCATGTATCACTCTTCTGCATTTTGGGAAAAGGCATAGTTTGTTTTTGTTATATCCAAAAAGTGTAATAGCTCATCTTCTTTCTCACTTTTCTCTGGTAAGTAATTGCCCAGCATGGCAAATGTTGTCTATATCGTAGGACAACATCTTTCTATGTAGGCTACCATCTTAACTTGAAGACAATGGTAAGTTTGCAAAAGAACACGCGTAGAAACTGTTAGCAATGATGATATGATTATATCTGATTGTGTATTTCTTAGAGAGAGGATGAGGTCTTTAAAAGTTGAATGTTTTCTCAATATGACACTCATTTAGCAGTTATTCTTGCTACCTCTAGGCTATACCTGGCTAGTTTCTTGCTATTGGCATCTTGTAATGACACTTGTCTTCATGGCAGTGTGCTCTTCATTCACAAGAGGAAATCCGAGCTAAAGCTATTCGTCTGGTAAGGAAGCTCAAGATGTATCTACATGTTTTGACCTTTCCCATGGATTTTTTTGAACATTTGGGTTCTATAATATATCAAAAATCATTCTTTGCGATGTCAGAACATGATTTGTTATGTCATATTATTTTCTGCTTTTTGCATTTGGACAGGTGGCAAACAAACTCTTTCAGCTGAGTTATGTTGCTGAGACTATTGAGCATTTTGCAAAAAGTATGTTATTCTCAGCTGTTAATCAGAATGCTTCAGATGTTGAGGCTTGCCAACCTGGCTTGAATGAACAGCTGGATGAAGGGAAGGTATGGAACATTGCTTTCTCTCTTTTAATTGCCTTAAATCTTGTTTAGATATAAGAATGCCTCAAATTGTAATAAAGTTGCATTCAGAATAGTTTACTTTCTGATGTCCAATATAGGTATTGCTTGATACTTTTGCGGTCTTTGTGCTCCTAGTAGGTTGAATTAGGGACTCTACTAATTTTAAGTCACAAATACATGCGTTTTTGGATTTTGACAGAGTGTTATCTTCCTCGATTGAATATGGGGTTACAATAGGATTTTATGGCATGTATTCTCCTTCCACGTAACATCTGCTTTTGGATTGGAGATTCTGACATTGTATCATTCCGCATACTTGGTGTAATAGTTAAGTTAATTTCACAGTGGTTTCTCGTGCTTCATACAGTTTCAGTACATTTTGCTTGTGAGATGGGTGTTGAAGTAATATCCCACATTGCTTAAATACACGTCCAGTAGGGCTCATGTGCATGTAATCTTCTTCGTTTTTAAATTTGAAGCTTTTGGATTAGAAATTCTAACATATATGTTAAAATATGTGATGCGAATTTAGGCAGGATTGCTTGTCTGAGTATCGCAGACTTGAAAATCATTCCTAAACTGCCAAAACCTTCTACCACATAAAATCTGTTAGGTTTTTGACAACCCTAACTCAGTCCTACATTCACAAATGAGCTTAAATTCTCTTAATATATTTTTAACAGATTGGAAGCCAGAATACTTCCAGCAGTGGTTCTCAAGTTCCATTTTCAGAGGCTGTGACTTTTGAAAGTGAATCTATAGGTGGCGCACAACCTCTGGCCCAGGGCGTCTCTTCTTTATCTTTGTCTGAAGCTCAACGACTCATTTCTTTGTTTTTTGCTTTGTGTATGAAGGTCAGTAGTTGCCCCCTTAATATCCAATAGTGTCGTAGAGTTTTATGGAGATGTTTCCTCTGTCCTTTTTTTTCTATATATCGAAAATATGCTGATATTTAATTTCTTGCAGAAACCTAGCCTACTTCGCCTTGTGTTTGATGCTTATGGTCAAGCACCGAGACCTGTAAAGCAGGTGTTTTTCTAATATCTAAATTGGCTTTAACTGCTCTTTTGTTTGACATAGCCTTGACAGCTCTGTTGCTGAACTCATTTAGTACTTAAAAAGATGATATCTTCCGTTGTCAATTTCTGTGTGTTATTTTTGTGTTTCTAACTTTGTGTGAATGGGAATGGCATTCTGATGTGTGTAAATAGTTATTTGCATGCTGATGTGCATCAGCGTGTTGGGTGGATTGGACTGGATTGGGTTGCATGTTAGTCATGACTTTCAATTTGCACATGGTCAGTGGAGTGCTCTCCAGCATGAAGGATTATAAGTATCTATTGTGTTTTGTGTGCATTTCAATATGTGATTTTAATTGGTGAAAAAGTATGGTTTGCCCATCACCACTCTTTTAATTTCAGGTTTGCTTCAAACAACACAATATAGTATGAAGAGAAATGGTCAACTGCTACTAACATTTTGCTTTGTTGTGTGTTTCCTCAAATGTTGCAGGCTGTGCATCGCCATATCCCTGTTCTTATACGGGCTTTAGGGTCATCTTATTCTGAATTGCTGCAAATAATATCAGATCCGCCTCAAGGAAGTGAAAATCTTTTGATGCTGGTATAATCCTTTTGTTATATATCTGAGTTTTTATTTTTATTATGGATCTTGTATTTTTGAATTCGTTACTTATGATTATATGTGTGTAAGGTGCTCCAAATATTGACCGAGGAAACAGTACCTTCTCCAGATCTGATAACCACTGTCAAACACTTATATGAAACTAAGCTGAAGGTTCTTATGACAATCTCCACCTTTTGCTACATAATTAAAAAATTTGTGTACTTAAATTTCCACTAACCATATTTCTTGTTCAGGATGTTTCAATCCTTATCCCAATGTTACCCTCATTTTCCAAAAGCGAGGTCTCTTTCTCTCTCTATCTCTTTATTTGTACTAGTTACTTGTTTATGATCTACAATAGTCTGATGATCATGATTGTGCTAATTCCAACTGTTTGTCAACTAAACTGCATCTATGACAAGAAAAAGAAATGATTTGTTGAATGTCTATGTTTCCAGTACAAAGTGAATATTGCCTGTAGCCAATTGTGCATGTCCACCATCTTAAATAGCAGGAGTTCAGATTTTTTCTTGCACAATGTATTAATTAGCTTGGGAACCCATGGTGATGATTGTGTTTTGCTGCGTGCCACCAATGCTAGGAAACTCAAGAGAATAATATTACTGTTAAATGATTCGAAAGTGATAAAGTAGTGTATGTGTATGTACGAATTTGACTCTGTTATCGTCCCTGTTACCTTTGTCATTCAGTTACAGACTGTAAATGATTTGCATGTTATGAGTGTCTGATCATAATTATTTTGTTTACAACTTTTGATCTTCGTAAGAAAGGAAATCACAAATAACTGAGTCTTTCCCACTAAGGTGATCCAATTACATTGATCTTCTTTTGCCACTGTTCCTTACAATTTTCTTATTTGAGTCTGTTGACCCCTAAAAAATAGGTCGCGACAGAGTCCAAGAAATCTTTGGACCGTCAATTGTCTGTTAGAAAGCAGCTTTGTTGGCCTTATTTGTCATCATCAAATAGAGATTTAACTGGTTATGTTTGTGATTAGGTTTTACCCATCTTCCCTCAAATGGTGAACCTTCCTCCGGATAAGTTCCAAAAGGCACTTGCCCACATATTACAGGTACCAAAAGAAGTTTATATATTGGCTTGTCATTGTAAAGAGCATAGTGATCCATATGGGGTGGCAACTTTTGTGTACTTATTTCTCATTTGCTTAGCCATACTTATTCTACTGCAGAGCGCATTGACTGATCCTTTCTGTGAGGGTTGATAGTTAGATTTGGTTTCAGATAAATGTTGTACATTAAATTTGGAATGGACGGTCGAGATAGTTGACAAGGTTGTGCTTCCAATCTCAAAACAGTCTTATGCTATAAGTTTGAGCAACTTGAAAAGTTGACATTCTTATCTATGATTAACTTGCTTATTCTACGACCAGATTAGGCAAATTATTCCTACACCTTTTTTCTAGCAAAATAGTGTGGAGACCATTGTGTGTTGATTAGTTACTTTGACATTATGTTAAAATCGAGTGAATCCACTAAATTAATAGAATTTGACTAGGTGATTTGGTATGTACTTTTTCAATCCAGAAAGATTATTTTAAAGGAATCATGTCCTTTATTATTGCAACTTATCATGTGCAGTGATGCTTTTGAAGTTAACTTTTTTTTGTTTACCTGGATTCATGGATCCAATGGATTCATAACTGGTATGCACAACAATTTTGTCAAGTAAAGGATGGGTGATGATTATTTCTTCGCCAGTCTATTAAGCTTTTCTTTGTCGGAAAGAGTAGTATTCTATATTTATTCTCATGACATTTGAGAAGGTACTTTAATTAGGGTATTTTCTTTGATTAGGGAAAGCTTAGCAGGGCGTCATGAATGGGGTATCTAAGTTGGATATCCTTATGTGAGCAACATGCCAACACCTATAAACTGCCATATAGAATGTCAACTATAGCTTCGAGTGAGTTCTCCTTTGGATAACTTGCAAAAACGAGGTCAAATCTTGGCAAATAGGTCTTGCCTCTGTAAAGAGGCAGCAGAGACCGTTTACTTTTACCTACACTATGGCTGTTCAAGAAATTTTTTGGAATTCGGCTGGGTCAGTTGTTAGGTGTTCAGTGGGTCAGTGCAAAGACTGCAAGAAGAGCTTAAAACACCTGTGGGCATATGCATTGAGAAAGAAAAGAGAGAAGATTCACTTGATCCTTCTGGCATCCTTTTGGCCGATTTGGAGGGAAAGAAACAGGAGAATTTTCGATTATACAGAGAGCCATTTTGTAAAAAGTAGGGACTCTTTGCTTTTATGCACTGAGACACAATCTGGATGTAAATGCCAGAAGAAGATGTGCTCATGTTTCTTGAATCAATTGTGAAATCTTCATATGTGGGTGTTACTTTTATGATGGTTTCTAATTTTTCTAAATGTGACCATGTCTTGTGAAGTTAACTATCTTTCCTTGTATCAGCTGCTAGATTAACTTATAGATTTTCACAGAAGTCTTCTTTTGACCTTAAGGAGAATTTGTCCATTTAAGGTCCACGAAGAATAAAAAGAACAAAATTACGATTTTTTAGTTCAGCAAAAAGATCTGAAGATTCTTTAATGGCAGGGTTCTGCTCATACTGGTCCTGCTTTGACGCCGGCAGAAGTGTTGGTTGCCATACATGACATTGTTCCTGATAAGGATGGTGTTCTGCTGAAAAAGGTGACTCATCTTGTTTTAGATTGCCAGTCCATTGAAGGAGACAGCCATATTCAGTTGGAAGCTCTTAGCAAAACTTAAGTCTTCATTGTTTGTGCCTGTAAACTTTGTGTTGTTACTACAAAAAAGAATGGGTCCAAACATCCACAGGGAAAAATGTTCAACTTGATTGATAAGTAATGGACTGTTTTGGTTGGAGCTGCATAGGCTGTGCCATGTGCAGAAAGCCACTATGATTTAAGGGTTATATAACTGCATGTACTACAATGTAAAATTAAAAAATCACTGGATTTAAGCTTCAATGATGGAAACAGGTTTTGCAAAGAAATTGAATCTAGTTCATTCTAGGCTCGACAGAACTTGAAAAGAACAGATGGTTGGCTTGTTTGATCGGCCTTACTTAGGTTCCTCTTGATTGTCCCTGGATTGGAGGATCACCTTGGCCTACCTGAGGTGCTATTGATTTGGAGTTACCTTTAGTTCAACATTCTACTAATAAATGATGGAGAGTATATCACTTGGTAGGATAGAGGCAACTCCTTGGGCAGCCCTGATTCTTATATCTGGTGGTTGTATGATGCTGTCCTTTTCCCTTTGACTTATGGTTCTACCAAAGTTAATGCCAATATCCTGCTTCTCTGTGCAGCGTGTACATTTTTTCTGATTTCTTGGCAAATGTTCTTTAAGATAATTGCCTCTGATGTCACAGCTGAGCCTGAGCAGTTCAATGCTCAAAAGTGAACTGTTCCTCAATCTTAAATTATACCTTTGATCATTGTAGTGTATATCTTGTATCTATTAGGGCTGTCCGATAACAAATAAAGTTCGATGTGGTTTTTCATGAATGTTTTTGGTTATTCAGATAATAAAAAGCATGATACTGTGTAAAGCTAATTTTTGTTGCAGGTACTATAGGTTTATAAAAAATGCCCAGGTGGTCGAAAATTGGACTTTGTAGTGAATCATTTTGCTAAAAATTAAGAATGTCTGTACACCTACATATTGTGCTTGTAGACTGACTTATTTTATTTGCTGTTTTCCTGGACACTCTGCTTTTCTTGTTGACTGTATGAGAAATGGAGTCATCATGCTCAGCAGAGACATAGAAGTCCCACATCCTCTGCGACTGAGAGAGAAGAAGAGAGGGAAAAGGGGTAGGGACTAGCTGAACAGTTTTCTCTTTCTCAGTATCGCATTATCTTAACTGTGACCATGATTGAGCCAGTGTGCCTAAGAATACAAGACTAGGAAGCATCTTAACGGTTTCATACATGAACCTGGTTGACCGAACAATTTGGAGTAAAAATTTCTGGTTGATTGAACAAAATCTTGTTGGATTTGACTGGTTTTATACCAGCGTGGGGGATTTTAGGTGGATTGACCATTGGGAGCAGTTATCTCCTTGTGTGAGCGGTCAAAATATGCAAACTCCTATAACCATGTTAGTTAGCTGTTTCTTTTTTAAACTCGTTGTGGTAGTCCAATCGCTAAGATGCTCAATTTCTATGAAGTGATAAACATAATTAACATTGTCATAGGCAACATCAAAAGGAATAGAGAGAGTTTACGTCCAATAGGTACATCAACCAAATGGTGTTATCCAAACTCTGATGTGCAGTTAAAGTCTGAATATTTGGAAGTTGTCCAGGATATAAGGGATGAGACAATCTAAATGTTTATTGTCTGTTGAGGTACTTATTCAGTTATAGCTAAATTCAATTTTCTGAGACTAGTCATTTTTGTGAATTGCTGTTCCTCGTATGGTTAGTGGGTCAACCTGTTAAAGTCTTCTGCCAACGGGAAAGTAACTTATTGCAGTACCATACAGCACTATCAAGTTGCCCATCTGAGGCAAGATACGATTCTTCTTGTTGAAATTCTTAGGTTAATCATAAGAAGCAGATAGGTTCGCCAGTCAAGTATTAATCGAGTTACTTCACCTGGGCTTACCACCAATCATTTAGTCAGGCTTTCTTCTCAACATTGAATGTTGACCTATTCATATGAGGGCATGAAGACCTCAGGCTAATTCTCAGTCATTGGCAAGGGAAAATTATCATCACTTAGCAGAAAAAGAAACAGCCTTGCCATATTCTTCGTGCTGTCAGCATGTTTTTGTGGTATTAGAAAGCCTCATATGTTGATTGTAGCTTTCTTTTAACTATGGCAAATCTATTTGAGTATTTAAAAATTGCCTGTTGCATCGAGTGCAGTTGTTTTCACTTTAAGGTCGATGCTTTAGGCAGCATTATGACATTGTCGTTCATCTATAAGGTTGGCCATTGATTTTACAGGTGATGGATGCTTGCTCAACTTGTTTTGAGCAGCGGACGGTTTTTACCCAGCAGGTGCTAGCGAAGGCCTTAAACCAGATGGTGAGTGGTTTTTTGCATGACGCATGCCGGGACACATATCTTGTTCATTTTTTTATGGACAGAATCTTATTCATCTTCCAGGTTGATCGAACTCCATTGCCTCTTCTGTTCATGAGAACAGTCATTCAGGCCATTGATGCATTTCCTGCTCTGGTAACTCTTTTTTCTAGGCTTTAGGTTGTTTCACTGTCAATGGTAATGATAGGACTTGTTTAACTGCCTCTCATTATTATTTATATATTTTTGGTGGTTAACCATTGGGGTTTTACTCTATATTTAAATATTTGTTCCATTTGTCTGGCTGATATTTTCACTTGCTTAATTAGGTAGAAATACCAGAAAGCACATCTCTTATATGATTGGATGAGCTAAGTTGAATTAATAGCAATTGAATTTTAGGTAGCCAGTCTCCTTTGCTAATAACCTTCTTGGCTAATCGCAATGCATCAATTGGGTAGACAAGAAATATGGAATTAAGAGAAAAAATGAAAGATTTCAGTAACGTTGTTGCTTCAAGTTTAAAGGGCTAAAGCTCCTCACCTGTTCTGGATTGATGGGTTACAAACGGGAAAGAGAGCATGAAGCTGAAACAAAAAAAAGTTCAGAAAAGTAAAGGTCTTTCAGGGAAATAGATGAAGGAAGCAACATGTTGGGACTTGCAAGGGTGAATTCTCTTAAATTTGACCAAATAATATATTATTGAATCCCATAATTGAAAAATGATTGTATAGGTGCAGGGAACTGATCCTAGTACTCCTTGCTTTAGGGATACTTTATCTTACCTTCAGACCCTCAGCAAGCATATACTCTAAGGTGACGGGAAACTGGCAGTTGAAGCAGTTTGACTTGTGCAGATTTTCTTGATATAGGTTATTGTTAAGTGGCTGCTTTCTAGATAGTTAAGCACATCGATTGCCTAATCGGCTCCAGTGTCTCCTCTCCTGTTCTTATGCCTTTTGATTTAACTGTCTAAAAGCCATGGAATAGTTGTGTTTGTATTTATCTTCAGAAGAAGAGGCCCCCTTCTGTTACTTGCATGGAACTTGACTGTTCTGCTTGTAAACACAGGTTGACTTTGTAATGGAGATACTCTCCAAACTGGTTAGTAAGCAGGTATGCTGGCTTCATCTGCCATTTAGCTTTTCTTTTATTGGCTTATATAATTTTGATTTGTGGAAGCTAACATGATCTATGCTTTTATGTCAGGTTTGGAAGATGCCTAAGCTTTGGGTGGGCTTCTTGAAATGTGTATCCCAGACGCAGCCACATTCTTTCGGCGTATTGTTGCAGGTGCCTATGATAGTTTTCTTTGAATACTTTTAATCTCTCCATGTAATTCAGTAAGCAGCATTTTTCCCTCAATTGCTGTTTGCAGTTGCCCCCGCCGCAACTTGAGAGTTCTTTAAATAAATATGCAACCTTGAGAGGGCCTCTTGCTGCCTTTGCAAGTCAACCAAATATTAGAGCTTCGCTACCCAGGTACTTTTTGCTCTATAACTTTGTACAGTTTGACATTGCTGTTCTCCTCCTCCTCCAGAAATTTCTCTTTTCTGGTACTTCCAACTGAGAGTAAAACAAGAGAGGTGCACCGCAAGCAGATTTGGCATTTCAATAATCTTCTGTACTCGGATTGCCAGCCAATTGTAGTATGATCTTGTTAATAATAAGGAGAGCCATTCGTGCCATGACTGATGTTGAAGCATGTCCCATGGTGGTTTTCAATGATTTGGTTCTACTTTAATTTGTGGAAAAAAGAACAGTTGCATCAACTGTTGATTTATTATTGTAAATGAGTGTACAGCCAACTTGGTAAGGTAGCTGGGTTAAATTCCAAACGAAAATACATTGCATAAACTAAGTTTTAGATTGGCCAACCAACTTGGCAGAAGCAGAATCTGTTAGTACGTCTTTTGGGAATAGGTTTGTTTGGTATTGGGAAAATTTAGGTGTTGTACAGAGTCCATGGGAGCTTTAATCTGGTTGTGGTCCTCACTTTCACTACTTGCTGCTGTTGTCCGTTCACTCATCTCCTTAACATCGATTTATACACCTCACAACCTGATATTTGCTATCGAACCGCTGGGGTACAAGGTCCGACAAGATGCATTTCTTAATTGTCCATTATTATAGTAATTTACTATTTACCTGGCATTGCACTTCAGCTATAAATCTTGATCTTGATGCATGAATGGCTCGGATCAACAGTGTGATGAACGTCACTCTTTCTGTTTTGACCTATGGTGAAAGAACGACTTAACATAGAGCATGAATGGACTGATTTTCCGCCACTAGGTGTGAGATGTAGAGCTCCAGAGAGGAATGTTGGGGTTACCTTTTGCATTGACTATTTAGGCTCTATGCTTTAAGTAGTTTGATTCGATTTTGCTTTTCCATTTTGTCTTCTGTTAGGGGTTTTTCCCTCTGATTTCGGGGTCTTTGATGTCCTCTTTTCTGATTGAATTTTAAATTGGATAACTTTGTCCTTGTTTTCTACTTGGTTTTTAAACTGTGACCATTGGCAGGACAACTCTATCGGTTCTTGGCCTCACAAGTGAAACTCATGTCCAGCAACCACATGTCGCATCTTCCCTGGCCTCGGGCGCAAGCTCTTCGGTCCATGGAACGACAATGACATGATATCACAAACACATGGCTTGATAGATTGACCAAACCGTGCTATACGGCAGCAGATGGGGATGAGGAGGATGGCAAATTTGGTTCTTCGAAATTTTTTGAGTGGAAGATGTAAATTGGCGGCTCGTTATGGTGGATGTTGGCCTTGTTAAAATTGAAGGGGTCACTTCAGCTCTGCTTCCATTATGTTCTCCGGGAGGGATCACCATTTAAGTGAGATCCCTCCGCCGCCGCTGCCGCTGCCGCTCCTCCGGAAATGTACATTAGTTGTATATTTCATCGTAGTTCCGGTGATCCAGTTCCCATCGGATAGGCTCTGAATTTTTTCTTCTTATCATTGTATTATAAGAAATAATTGATTCGAAAAGTTGCCTGACAAAAAGCGAAAAAAAAAAAGGAAATAGCGCACTAGATTAGCATTTTACCATTTACAGCAATATAGAACTTTTCATCATCTAATTTACGTATTCAGACCATAATTTAATTGGGCTCAGTCAAGCAGTATCCGTGTTGACACCATTAGGGGTGGCCATGGGCCTGTGCAGGTGCTGGTGCCGGGGAATGGCCGGACCAGACTGGGCCCGTGCATGGACGCCGGACTGGGTCAAGTCCGGTGGGGTAGTTCAGGCCCGAGGATTGTGTTTTTATTGCAGGTTTCCTACGTTGGAAGTCATGGCCGTATAGGCCGAACATGAAATCAATTTTTAGGGCCCGACCCTTGAAACTGGGGTCCCTTGGTGTGTGATCGTTGAACGCCGTACAGCCGATTAGTTGACTGATCGGAGAAAAAGCTTATCCCCTTTGTAAATTGGCTCCCTTCCCTTTCGGCTTTCTTCAATCCTCAACTCCACTTCCTAACGAAATTGCTCCCTAAAAACAGTTTGTGGATATCAGTTTCATTTCCCGTTACCATTATTTGATCATGCTCTAAGTGTCGTCATAGAGAATAATAACAATATTATCCATTTCCGTTCATCCTAACTCAATTCATACTTCATCACACAATTGCCATGGGACTTACTGAGTCAGGCAATGATAATGTCCCCGTGAATGGATGCAACAACCCGACAATCGCTAGGAATTTGAGGGTGAACGCAGAAAGCCAGTTTTTGGCGAGACTCTTTTCTCTAGAGAATCCCCTATCCCGAAGAAAACTCACTAGTAATTGCAGCGACGGTGAGGCGGGATGGACGTCCGATGTCTGGATTGTGGGGTTGAGATTGATACTAATGGTGTTAAGAAGGCCGTTTGCACGATACTCAGCTACAATAGGTAGCCAGCAGGACAAAATACAGTCTCAATTCAGGCTCGTTCCCCATAGAAAATGGGGATTTGGCATGTCTATCATTGATGGGTAACTTTTGAACCTCTTTCACTTTTAATTTGTGGAGCTACTGGGTAGTTTTCGTACATCGGGTCAATGAGGAAAGGAAATTACATCACTAAAAGATTAGCTATCCCCATGACTTTCGAATTGCGACTGTCAAAATAGTAAGAGCTGACAATGAGTTTGCCATCTCCGATAAAATCTTCTACATTACTTTAGATAATGATGGCTTGAACAACTCTCCAACAAAGTCTAATCTAACTTCTGTTGTGCAATGTGAATTTCTTCCGTATGCGGTGCGCATGCCACTGTATTAACTTGTGTGTATGAAACAATCTCTGCAGTTGTACGATTTCATGGCCACCCTACACGAATGGATTCAACAAATTAGACCCACCCCCTTAGGCATCAAGAGCTAGAGGTCCTCTACATGACAAGCAAAGAAAGTTGAGAAGTTCCTTTTAGATGTAAGAATAAGGTGGAATTCCACATACAAAGTGTTGAAGAAAGCATGCAAGTAAATGGGTGAGCTATCGCTATACTCCACCATTCATAGCAGAAGCGCTGATCTCCTACTGTTTACACAAGATTGGAGGGTTGCTGAAGTCTTTACGAGCTTCTTGTAGATTTTCAATGGTGCAACAAATATTTTGTCGTCTAATGATTTTCTGTCAAACAACTAGCAACGTTCTGTTTTTATACATGATATCGGTTGAATTAGCGAACAAAAAAGGTGATACCTTCTCCAATGAAAGTAGTATTGGCCGTGAAGAAGAAATTCTCAAATGTATTACAAGAAAATTCTGTCTTTTTTTCTTTTTTTAATCCATTGTCTTGGATCCTCGGTTCATATTAGAGGGGCTCGAAAGTCTCCTTGTTCAGTATTGCGACCATTTGGGATTGGATGAGGAGGTCTAAGTGAAGTAGATAATGCGATGGTGGGGATTTTGATCTAGTCAATTCAATATGATGAACTCTAGTCCAAAGATGGAGATGGTGCACTTGGAAATCTATATGATATTTTCTTTGTAAGAAAAAGAACATCTATGGCCTTCCGCTAGCTCTGTCTTCATTTACTAATAAATTGGAAATGTACTTGAAAACAAACTACTTCAAAAACATTGAAAGAGTTGGTGACTTGAAAACAAACTGCTTCAAAAACATGAGTTGGTGAAGACAACTCGACGTTCTAAAGTAATGACAGAGCATAGTTTCATGTTTTCCAATTCCTTCCACCATAGCTTGCAACTTATTGATTTCATTGGTTTTTATGGTACCATCAAAGTCCACGTTAAATACTTGCCAACGGATTATGAAAGACTATAGGTGCAAGGTTGATTGCGAAAAAAAATGAATGAATGGCTAAATGTGTCCAACGTAAATAATAAATATGAGGTCAATGACACCTTATCATCCGAATTATGATGAGGGATTGGCACGAAAATACTGAGTTTATCATAATTCTCTTGGGTCTAATCTATCTATAATTATTATTGTGGCACTTGTACATGTAATTTGTTTTTCAAATTTGATGATATATTTATACTATGTTTGTGTTTAATTTGGAGAGTGTTTTTGTTTAATTTTCCTCAAATGATTTTTGAATCACTCTTAATATTGGGAAACAAAATATATATATATATATATCCCAAAATATCATTATATTTGCATGTCTTGCAAATTGTATTTATTATGACAATATAACATTCAATTTATAATCATCATTTGGAATTTTTAATTTAATTAAAAGAATGTGGGGCCAGGGTCAGTCCTGCCCAAACCCAGCACAACCCGCTATTGGTATGGCCCAATGACCAACCCAAGTCGCTATGACTATTATATGCAGAATAGGATTCTTTATCGTCATCTAATTGAGTAGCTTTTTTGATCAAATTTTTGGTTTCGCATCTTAGTTCTTCCTTTGTTTTCCACTTGCTCTCCTTGTTTTCTCTTTTAACTGTAAATATAGGGATGACCACCTACTTATGTCATCTTTTATCAATGGGTAAATGATACTAAGAATGCCATAATTCTGATATAACATTCACATTGATGTTAAAACTTTTTATCGAATCACTTAAGTGTCATTTTTATTAAAACAAAAAATCATTTAAGTGTCAACTCTAATTTGGGATGCTAGAAATATAATGTGTCAATATTTTATCGATTTTCCACAACCGACATAGTTTGTCAGCATGCTCAGTTAGTATTAATAGCCCTAAACAATGTTCTCTACATGTTTTGTCCCAAATATAACCTTCAATTCGGACAAATCAAGTCATTTCCACAAAATTTTCAAATCCTAATTCAAAACCCTAAAATTAGGAGCTAAATTTTGCAATGGAGAATAGGAGCAGTACAAGTGGCTCAAATTCGTTTGGACAAAGCTAAGGTGAATACTCCTATTTTTGCGGGCTCAGAAATCTAGGCTTAAACAAAGTTAAATCATGGGAGAATATCTTATATTTGTGGAGTTCGTCTTTCTTAATTGGAGATAAGAAAGACGAACTTTAGTGTCAAAAGTTTTCGCTAGCTCACTTAAGTGTCAAGTTAAACAAAAAAAAAAAGATTATTTAAGTGCTTCAACGAAAAATTCCAACCAAAAAAATCACAACTTTTATAACTAAAAGTTTCATCTAAGGTGGCAATTAAAAAAGAAAAATTAGTCCACATTGGACAAATAAAACGATGTTGCATAATCCAACGTGGCCGGTTGTGTAACAAGTCATTTGCTTCCTCTTGTTTCACTTTTAGCTGCCATGAGATCGTCATCGTTGCCGTTCTCAGCTGCGTCCATAGTTGTGATTTGTCAAGTTCTATTTTCCTTGTTCTTTGACCAAAAGCTTTGAGGAGCTGGAATCGCGGTTGCAGATCGTTCAATAGATTTCGATCCCAATTGCCATTCACGTTGCTCGTCGTTGTTTGTTGCTGTCCGTCGCCGTTCATTGTAAGCCATCTTTGCTGGCTTCATCTCCGATGAGCACCGAGAGTGCTTTGTTTCACTTTGTTCTATCACCTAAAATTTCGAAGGTTGTTGGACCTTATTTGAAGTCCTCATGATGATTTTAATTTCGAGTGTTGACAAGTTTTAAAGTCAGTCCACGCTTCCTTAATCATAGATTGTGATTAGAATCTTCATCAACGTACAATTCTATTCACTTGATCTTGATTTATTTAGGACAAAAATAGCTATGTCATAAGCTGGGACAAGTGCCAAAAAAGTCCTAAACATTTTGCCTTTGTGCCGATTTAGTCCTAAACCTTTTTTTGGTGCCGATTCAATCCTAAACTTTTTTACGTTGTGCCCAATTAGTCCTTTCCCGACAATTTTGGTCAGATTTTGCTGACTGGACGCCGGTCGGTTGACGTGGTCTGATCGATGCCGACGTAGACAACTTTTAATAATATTTTAATATTTTAATATTTTAATTTTTTTATTAATTTTTTTTATATGTCTTTTTCCTCCAGCCAGTCACCGAGGTCTGGCGACCGGCCAGAGCCGAAGGCCAACGAGGGTGAGGCCGACCTCTCCGGCCACCTCGCGGGCGAGGGTTGAGCCTCGCCGGCCATGGGCGAGGCTCCCCCTCGCTGGATCTGACGAGGCGAGCCTCACCCATGGCCGGCGAGGCTCGACCTCGCTAGATTTGGCCATGGGCGAGGCTTGCCCTTGCCGGTCATGGGCGAGGGCCTCGCCCGCGAGGTGGCCGGTGAGGTCGGCCTCGCCCTCACTGGCCTTCGGCTTTGGCTAGTCGCCGGACCTCGATGACTGGCTGGAGGAAAAAGACAAAAAAATAAAAATAAATAAAAATAAAAAAATATTAAAATATTAAAATATTATTAAAAATTATCTACATCAGCGCCGATTATGTTACGTTAGCCGATCGGCGTCTAGTCAGCAAAATTCGGCCAAAATTGGCCGAAAATGACTGAATTGACACAACGTAAAAATGTTTAAGACTAAATCGACACCAAAAAAAGATTTAGGACTAAATCGGCACAAAGGCAAAATGTTTAAGACTTTTTTGGCACTTCTCCCGTCACAAGCTAGTTTCCGATTGAACAACAATCTGATTGAGTTTGACTTTAGCTCGATGATTCTTTATATGTTTGCTTGTTTGGCTTTCATTTGGATGTCGGATTCTAAATTGCTTCGAATGTAAATACTGTCAGGAAATTGGTCGCCACATGTTCAATGGAATAGCTAAACTTAACTCATGCAGATTTGTCTCCTCCTGCCATCAATGTCAAAACCAAAATGAAACCCCTAAAATGGACATCCTCAAGCAAGAACTACTTAAGATGCACCCATATGTGGGTAGCGCGATTGGTTGAAAATCCCTCCCTCATTGTTGAGGTCGAGAGTTCGAAACCCTGCGTTGTTAGCGATTTAAGTAGAGGGCCATGGCGGTGGGTTGCTATGCTAGTCTTCCCCGAGGTATAGGGGCCCAGTCCTCAGGAGCCTTTCGGGCACGGGGCATGTGACGGAGTCCTCGGTCACCAAAAAAAAAAAAAACTACTTAAAATGCGCCAAACCCTCACCGAAGAAAATGACGGCCGGCACATCTTCAATCAAGCATTTTGAGATCAAGTAGAAACAAATCTAGAAGCTTTGCAAGCAAGAGAAATGCGAGCTCAAGGCCAAATCCCACCTTCAATCCTCTTCGACGTCGCCTCCAGGTCCAATCCCTCCTCCTCCATCTACATTGAGGGCAAATTGAAGAAGGTTTTAGTTTGGGGTTGCGATCAATTTGGAAAATTCTTTGTAAGTTGTTATTTAGGGTTTATATGTTGGGGCAAAACACGTAAACAACATTGTTTCGATACATATGCTGACTGAACTAGAGGTCTATCATCTTCGTAATTGTGTTTCTCCGACATTTATGAAGATGAAGATCGATTATATTTCTTATAATAATAAATAAACAGAAAATATTTTTGTCGTCAATGAAAATATTTAAACATAAATAAATAGCAATAATAAAAATATTTTTTGACTAATTATTTTAAAAGATGCAGATGATTATTTTTTGAAAAATATTTTTCAAATTATTTAATTTCAGTAAAACAAATTGAGTTAATGGGCCCTTTTTTCTTTTATCGATTGTGAAAAAATTACTCTAATATGAAGATAAAGCAGCGTTCGAAGAAATCGATCACCTTCTCTCCTCTGGCGACAATGCGTATGGAAAAGTCTCTCTTCTACGGTACTAAACAAAAATTAAGAAAACGAGGAAAAGACTTCCCTTTTATCTCATTGACCCATTCTAAGTTACAAAATTTAACCTAAGCATAATTCTTAATTTCTAACCTCTAAAATAGAAATTCAAAAAACAAGCATGAAATATATCAAATAATTAAGCATTTCCGTAATTGATTTTTATCATGAAGAGATGTATACTGTAATTTCCAAGAGACAAACTCCTAAATTGTACAGGATAGAAAGAAGCACACGCTTGAATAAGTTCTTTAAATACTGTTGAGTCTTTGACATTGTAAAACGAGATTATCCAATCCCCATGGATAAGCATTGTATGTGAGATTCGGCTCATGTTGTTGATGTTAACGACGAATGACGTAGTCACTTAATGTTCTATTTCATCTTTCGGACGGTTCTTTTCACCCTTCTCCTCAAGATATTATTGAAAAAGGAAATTGAAATTCGGGGCAACACATAATAATTTTTCTACAGTATTCCAGTCACATGAAAATTTAGTACAAGGGTGGCAAAATGTGAGTATACTCATTCGTGGGCTATCGTATCCCTTCATAGCAAGTGGTTCGAACTGCACGAGGAAATCCTATATAATCAATTTATAGCTTTCAATGCACTCATCAGACTTGAAATGGGAATCATCGGGGCATGGAGGACGTGCGGCGTGCGCGGATATCTACCTTTCAGCATATGCCGTTGCATCGAAACTCATGGTTTCGTGAAATGGTATCTGCAGGCTCTTATCAAGGGAAGCGATCGAGAATTTGAACGCGCATCCGGTTGCCAGATCGAGCGAAAGAACTGCAGACGAAGGCATGGCGGTAGAGAAAGTGACAGAATTGGAGGAGAGAGGTCCGACGTCGGTAGAGCCCAAACAGAGAAAACCATGGGAAAGGCAAGGACAGGAGGAGGGTCATGTGCCAGATGAAATGTAAAGCTTTTGGATTGTTGGTTTTCCGCTTCCGCCTTTGCTACGCAAGCCTGACCACTTGAAGGCGGGACTCGAACCCACCAGCCTCTCTTAGAATTGTCCACGCCTTTGTCTGAAACCATTGTTTGATGAAATGCACGATGCGTTCTCTAGTCGCTGCGCCAATATAGGAGATCTGCGACATCAGCAAATCAATGCATCGACGAGCTTGTGAAGATAGGACTTGATGGAACGCAACAGGCCAGCGTTTATGTTCACGTCCCTGATGATCCTGGCCAGGATTTTGGAACTTAATATGAACGGGTTCTGGACAACTGTGTTTTCTGCGAAAGCTTGAGTTCGCCTCCGAAAAATCAGGCAAATAATCTTCTAATGAAGAGCAATTTCATTTTTTTTTTGTTTCGGCCAGATAGGGAGGAATTAGCTGCTCTAGGACCAGATGCGAATTCGATCCTGCTTATTTTCAGTTTTCACTGCTTGACTCCCTTTTGGCCACTTCCATATCAGCAACTTTCAGAATAGACAATCAGTGAATCAAAATGATGAACGAACATATCATGCCTTCATTTAAGTGCAATCATTTTTGAACCTGCATAGTGTGTCAAATGCTGGAAAGCAAAAGAAAATTTTTGGCATTTATAATCTTGAAGGACATTTGCCCACGTTTGATTACATGAATGATAAGCAACCATCCCAACCTCAACAGGAAACCAGCACCGGCGTACCTTTTGCATCGAACGGGTGCAATTTAACCCAAAAGATTTCGAAGAAGATAAAGAAACGAAAAATGGAAACCTTGTGTTGGAGGATGAAGCTCTAATCAAAATTTCATTCTGAGAAAGAATGACTTGTGCGTTGTGCACCTTCAATTGGCATCGACGCTACACCAGCTGGTGCTGCTTGTACAACCACCACCAGCGCCAGCACATCCCGTGCATACAACAGAAGCAGACATGAGAGATGACTAATCTGCTTGTGTTGCTCTCCTCTTTTTCACCATGTATGACCTTAATAGGAATATCTGAGGATCAATATATCTCTCCGGTGAAAAGTATCAATGGTCAAACTTCAGTCATCTTAAAGGGAGAACATCATCAAGATTCTTCTGAAGCAACCAGCCAGGGGGGTACGGAAGACCGGGACCATCCAAATAGAGATGCCAGTTCATTATTAGCGAGCAGCCGGGAGGAATTGCTTCCATTTGACTTTCATTTTTTACCACTTGTTCTATAAATTTTGTACCCTGCAAAAGAAATTGAGGAACAGTAAATTGCATAAATCATAATGTCGAGCACACTAGGCAAATTCTTTACTTCTGCACTCCAATTATTACCTGGAAACCTTCCTTCGAAGAGCCCACCAGCCGAATTGGATTAGATATGGGATGGTGCCATCTCTTTGGATCCCACAAGATTGTACTGTTGAAAGCAAATCCAGATTTATCAACTTGGAACCTATGGAGTCTCTTACTTCTTTCGTTTGTGTGCCAACCCATTATTTGACTTCCGTTGCACACGGGACCTTCCAATATTACTTTGTTTTTGCTCTGTGCAAGCATTGCGACAGGCCAAGTGCCAAAACGACTGAAAGGCAAGCAGAGCTAAGTCAGGACATCCTAAATAACAGATGCAAATTTCAATTATATAACAGATCAACGATTGACAGGAGATATATTCATTTACTATATGCCAATTGTCTAGTTCGCCTGGACAGAATAGACTTCAACAAGTCCTTTTTCCACTATGGATACACACATACACTACATGCTAGAAGAGTCAGAATGTAGTTATTACAAATTCTCCCTTAGGGGATGCCTAAAAGTTTGGCACTCAAGACTCTAGATAGCCAAAGATGCCTTCTCCTCATTGCAAGAATTGTTTTTTTTTTGCTACATTCTCCACAGAGTAGGCTGCCACCCAAGCAATTGGAAAATTTTCCTTCAAGTATTTTCAACCAATGGAGAATTAATTACGTAACTCCTACCATCTCTTAATTATTAGTCTCTAGTAATATATATGTACTTTTTAAATGCTATTAAGTGTGTGCTTAAGCGAATTAAAATATAGTCAATATGCTATGCTATCAAGTGTGGTTTCAGTTTTCACTTTGCTTTAAGTTATGTTTTGATTAACTATAAAATCACAGCTCATTTTCTACGTTTTCATTAATTCAACAAGACAATATTCATTCACATATCTACACCAACTTTGTTCAAGTATCCATTGCACAATTACGTTCAGTAACTACATCTAAACATCCAGCTTCATTTTTTATTTTTCATATAATATTGATTATAATATTCTCAAATATTATCGTAATAGTCTTAATTTTATAGCCATCCCGCTCAATACACAGGTTGCCATCTAAATGTCAGTAAAATCGATAAAAAGAAAAGAGAGCGGAAAGCTAATGGGTTAAGACTAAAACAGAGATTCAAATAATGAGGAAAAATATATCAGCACCGAAGATAGTGTCATAGTGCATCAGTAGAACTTAATAACTAAGGGCAAAGTATACAACTCCAATATAGAATATGCAAAATTTGTCTCCATGAATTCAAGTGTATTAGTCATGAGCATATGAGAGATAACGGATAAGGGGGCCACACACGAAACATGATCCGCAGAGTGCGGTATCCTAACAAACTCCTGATTGTCAATATTGTCAGGCAAATTGGATGAAAGATGTCTGCAGACTCTAAACTTGATCACAACCTTACGCATCCATCAAACTAGATGGGCAAAGAAGCAAAGAAGCAAAGAACCTAAATAGCACATTCAGCAATAAACATTCACCAGTACAAATGAATAAAAAAATTACTGGAAGCTAATAGACAGGTAAAAAGTTACTAACAAGCACATCTACAATCCTATGGTGTTTTCTGTTAAAGGCTACTTAATCCCATGCCAGCAAGGCCAATTACGATTCAGAAAACATAAGATTCATCTTTGACATTCCAATGGTTCCTGTTCTGACACATACACCTTCAGTCCAACAATGCCAGATCTTGAAGAAAGATACTTACAATCAAATAAAGATTTGAGCCATGAAATTAATTGACAATTAAAGAGCTTCTAAATGGCATCCCATCAGAACAAACAGAAACAACATAATAAAGAAGAAACAGTAAAGCTTATAATTACCTAATTTGTCGTAGGTTCTCGAACAACTCTATTGAGTAAATGTTATAGTCGTCCGCAAAGTAAACAATGCCATCGAGTTGATGGTGCTGGATGTGCTCCAATGCTTTGTTCCGCTGATGCACACCCCGGTCTTTAACATCTGTCATGTTCTTAACACACACCAAATGCCTATACATGACCCCGGTTTTTCTCAATACGTCTGCAGTCTCCATCGAAGCTGCATCCATCTCCACCACAATCCACAACAATGGAGGTTGCACGAGCCTTAATGCCTGACTAAGCCTGTTTAAAAAGTAGGCCTGCAGGGCCCTGTTATACGTTGGTGTAACCACAATCAGCTGCTTTTTAGGCACCAAACTTGAACCCTCTTCCAAATTCACCTCAACCTTTTCTTCTACCCTCAAATTAACAGCTCTAATGATGAAATCCTTACGCTCAATCGACTGATCCACTCCACCATCCAACCGGACATTGGTCGGAGGCCGCTTAACCTCCAACGAATGATTAGCTCGCAAGTCGTTCACATGCCCATAAGGGGTCAAACCCAGTAAAAATCCTAGTATGAAAAACAACAAAAACCTATAAAATGATCTCCACAGCGGCGGAGACTTTCTCGAGTACTTTCCGGGGAAAATGGCGGTGAACATTCCACGGATTCTAATTCCTGATGCGGCGAAACCCAGCGAAGCAGATGATGCTTTGCCAAAAACATAGGAAGGCCTCTGATTTGGTGATGATCCTAACAAAAAGGAGTCCCCATTTGGATAATTGCGATCATTATAAGGAGGCAAGGTTCTCCTGCTCGACACCATTGACATCGCACGTGAGACACCGATCACCCAAGATGATCCGAGTCACGTGTCCTTAACCACCAATTCCCTCAATTCAGCACGGAAAAATCTAAACTAAAACACCCCCGAACAACGCCTCAAACAAAATGCCCACTGAAACCCAAGAAAGCAAGAAGAAGTTCAATCCAACGAAATTACACAAATAAGTCAAGTCGGGTCATGCAGGAGATGAAATTGCCAAGAAAAACCCACAGAAAGAAAAACCCAGATGAACAGAAAGAGTCAAAAAGACAAACGGGAAAGTGGGGAGGCGGCGAAGATCTAGCGACAAAGGGAGGATTTTTATCATTTCCCTTTTGAGGATTCTGGAAGGAAAGAGAGAGAGAGAGAGTGGGGGTGGCAGGTGAAGTTGAAGCGTTCAAAGCTGGAGCAAATCCTCCACAGGCACCACCCGGGTATATGCAGATACATTACACGTGAGCCCTCGGTCGCGAGAGAGACATGAAACTCCAAGGTTGACACATTCTGGGCACAATCGAACTGGCAAAACGGAGTCTTGTCGGCCCGGTGAACCGCTCTCCCACGTTAAACCCTCCGCGCCGGAGGCTTGCGAGCTACGGTGGTGCCCAATCCCATGGCGATCGAAGGCGTTCCTGTCAACTCGGGTTGCCTTTTACGCTCAGTAATGAATAATTTACCATTTCTCTTTTTTGGGTCCGTAGTAATTTACCATTTAATTATTTAATTATTTAATTATTTGAGCCTTTCTTCAAGACAAAGGACCAAAAAAGAGAGAAATATCACCAACGTTTCACCTAATTTTCGATCGAAAGAATACAAGATCGCTCCAATTTATCGTAGAGCAACTCTGTTTATTTTGATTCATTTTCGCGATAGCTTTCACCTCAAATTTTGAATCACGCGTCAACAAAGTCTCGACTATTGACTAATCTTTGCACTGCCCATTTCAACGCTCATCTTTCAATGACTTTTGAACATATGATACTCCCTATATAATATTAGCCCATAACTATCTACCGTCCCTTTCTGCAAATATTTGTATTTAATTAATAAATTTATCGTTTTCAATGCTATTGAAAGATGACAGTATTCATGTTGAGATTAGTAGATTTGTAAGAATAAAGTATTCGATGACATTGAATTCATACAATATACTATTCCTCTTAAGGTAATGATATTTGAAGTTTTGATTACATTACTATAATTTGATGATTTTGGTACCCACTTTTCCAATTATAGCCTTTGACTCAGTTTTGATTAAACCTTGTCGTGAAGCCACTTATGTGCTGTGAAGATCATAGAGAGAATCAGGTTTTTAACCTAGGATTTTTATTTATTTATTATCTATTTTTATTATTTTTTGCAGTTATGGAAGGCAAATCATGATCTGCCATGATAGATGTGCAATTTATTTACTACATTAATTAAGCTGTATTCCTGGTCACATTTCCCCAGCAATTGCATCCATAAACTCTGCACTCTGCATCATAAATATTAAAAAAAAGCATGTGATATATTATAATAATAACCTAATATATTATACAAAAAGCAACTTTTGCCCATTAAATGAATTGAATTTTGATGGAGGGAGATTTATTTTTATATGAAATATAAGAGCTATTCCAAAAACAAAAAAGTGAAAGTTTAATGGGAAATTTCTCAACAATAAGTAGTAAATTTGATCTATGAGAATTGGAAAATATCTATAAAATTAAGAGGTACTTTTTCAAAAAAAAAATTAATAATATGATTATAGAAATTACATCTGTTTAGTAAAGTCTATGAGAACGAGAAAGTAACTATGTCTATAATTGCACGCAAAATTGATTCTATTATGCATCATATGTGATGTGATATGTTTACAAAATAATATCGAGAGAAAATTTGATTTGCATGCTTACGATTTAATACACCATAAAGAGTAAATCACTTTGACTCAATCCAATAAAATGCCAATAAAATACAATGGTGTAGTTAACATTACTTGAAGGATAATAATTACTCAAAAGAAATCACCATACAATTGACTCGAATCAAATAGATTAGTTCAATTTTTGCAAAAATTAGGAGATTATTGGTAAATGCTTACAAATAAGGAAAATGAACCCATGATTTCAATTATCTTCTAAATGATTTATTTTCAACATGTACTTCTTTAACTAGTTCATGATTATCGTAAGTTCTACAACTAAAAGATACTAGTTTCATATAACAAACACAAAATTTCAAAGTAAAAATTGTACATGAAATCCATGTGAAACATGGACGCATACACTATTATATGACTAATATTAACTAGGAATGCATTTAATGTGGATGTTTATTAATGAAGTCTTTTTTTTTTCTTCTTAGAGAATGATAATGAAAGAATCTTTGAAACCTTAATTTAAATATAGAAATCCAACTCTATATTTTAACATAGATAAGCAATATGCTTCGGGGGAGAACTTCTTTGCCTATTGTCAGAATTTATTTATTTTTTCAATTTATATGTGAATGATAAAAACCAATGCAACACAGGAGTCTATTCCTTTTCAAATAGAAGTTTAAAGTTTTCCCAACAAAAGTAAAACTTTGAGAGATGAATCTTTGATATCTAAACCTATAGACAAATGTTTAGTTCTACTATAATATTCCACGTATAGTATAAATTAGCAACATAACATGTCAAGAATTATTATATGCCCAAGAATATAATTTCTTGGTTTCATATTTACACTAACAAATATATCACATTAGATAATGCAAATCAATAATGATTCAATAATTACATATTATTTTTCTATCGAATGTTGTACTTTAAATATTCCATCTATAATATGTAATCATTTCGTGTTTACAACGCAATTGATGTAAGATCATTTTGATATTTGCGATAAGCTCCTTTTCTTTTCTCGAATTCCTATTCCTTTCCTTTTTTCTTTTTTTCCCCACAACATACTCAAAAGGCTGAGGCATTTCTTTTTTATGAAGGAAAAAGAAACACAAGCTTTTGACGGAGAATACCACTAAATTGTATAAAATGAAAAACGAGTCAAAAGATAAAAGAGCGTGGTGGGAGAGAGAGAGAGAGAGAGAGACCATGGCCTCCTGGACGAAACCCAGCAAAAACCTGCCCATAGATATTGATTGCCCGTCAACACACTGCTCTTCCTTAAACTGGCATGTTGGATTGGATTGTCCAAGAACCGCCCCTAGATTTTCTTCATCCTTTCTTATCTGCTCTCTCCTTACAACCCTCAATTCATTGAACCTCTCTCTCTCTCTCTCTTCTCTATATATAATCCAACCCTCCTGGATCATCTCGTATCCACATACAGACTTGTTCGCGTAGCGCCATCAATCAAGATCCCTCTTCTTGATCCGACATCGCTCTGCGCCTCTCAGTTCGAGCCCGAGAGTCGAGAAAATGTCGCCGACATCAGCAATGCTCACGCTTCCCCTCCTCCACTCTCATCAGGCGCGGTCTCGCCCCCGAAACCCAAACCAGGGAGCTCCCGCCCGCAGCGTCTTCACGGGCTTTCTGTCGGGGAAACTCAGCATCAGCGGACGACCTAAAGCCGAAGCTGCCGTCGAATCGGTGGGGGGTTCTGGTTCCGAGTCGCCTGCTCCGACATCTTCCGCGGCAGCGCGGTTTCGCGAGGCGCTCGAGCTCAGTTGCTGGTCTTCTTGACCTCCACCATCCTTTTGTCCCGGTTTTGTCATTCTTCTGTGGCGTTTGTATTGTCCTCCGTTTCTGCTTTCGAGAGATGGGAATGTGTGCATAGATCTCTCCTAAGCCTCCACGCAGATATGTCAACGTGCGAATTACTTCGAACCGAGTTTCGATCTTTCAAAGCATTTCATTCCCCTGTCAATCGATTATTGACTGCGAACGTTGTACTTTACAACGTGCTGCGCGTACGTACAAATAGCAAAGAATCAAGAACCCAATCTACTGAACGATAAAAACAGCGGCGTGCCTTGTTGGAATACGAAGAGCGTCACCTGCCGTGAATTTCAAACAAGCATAAATAAATAAATAAATGAAGAGATGTGATTGGATTGATCACGTGACATACCGCCTTCTCTTAATTAGGGCAGGGCTGTTTTTGAGTCGCGCCATCCCTCCTCGAAATGCGATTGCCATGTGAGTAGGTCGAGACGATACTCGGCGTTCGAATGCGGGCTCATAGTTCAAGCCCGTGACGAAGGATTATAGCTTGTCAAAAGAATTCGGGCTTATTATAGCCCAGGCCCAAACCTGGCCTGGTACAAAATCTTTGGGCCTAATGAAAGTCGTATCGTGCTCCGACCTGACCAATATAGCTCCGGCCGAGCGGCTTGTGGGGGCTGGTCGTGTTCAGACACGACCTGTTTACAAGACGCCAAGCCGAACATGAAATTAATGGGAACAGGAGTTTCGATGCGTTGGTTTGCATATTAATTTAATACCGTGTCATGCACAAGTGACTTATTCAACAATCTCATGGAAATTGATATGAAATCTAACATGAATCGAGTGCCTACCCTCATAAATAGCGGCAACCCTTGATCTCACAATGTTTCCTTAGCCTATCGGGTCGACAGCAGATGTACCGATGTTTTGTTCATAATGATAGATTGAAATCGACCGGCTAATTTTAGCTGCACCTCAGGATCATCTCGGGCTGCATTTTGACATTGGCTTGATCATTGGCACCGATGATCGAATCACTAGGAAAGGCAAAGAGTTAAGATTTCTGCCATTTGAACTGCATATTTACTTCAATAACCAGCATTGTACAGTGATCAACGGAGAAAAAACATTGTCTTCAGTAATTGTCCGTGAACAAGTAGTGACCGGATTTTCAGAACATCATTAGCTTTTCAACATACAGAAAACTGGGCCCTAAAAGTTTGTTGAATAAACAGGCTCAAACCTAACTCGGCCCATTACGATTTTCGACCCAAAAAAATTCTCTACCTCTCACGTGGATCCGTCGAGAGGGATAATTGGTCAAGACTAATGTTAATTGCACCTTTTGTGTAATTCATGTTAGTACCCCGACGTACTAATTCATTCTCTTTGAGGCAATGCAAAGATCATGAACTCATGTGCTCCGTCGACATGTCATAATTAGACATGTCTTAACTCATATTTGATGGGTTAAATTGTTATATGAATTACTTATATTCAATAAATGGGTTATAAATAAGTTTAGCATTATAAAACCCAAAATAATATGGGTGTTGTTAAATGAGTTTACAACTGATTTAAATCCAACACATCTCTATAACATTACCTTGCCCATACTCAATCTGGCACTCACTCACTCACTCAATGCTCTCACCTCAGTTTAGGCATGATTTTCCTAAATTATGTTAAATATAGAAGTATATAAGTAATATGAATCGAGTTGGGCATGATCCGAGCATGAGTCAAGTATGGATCGAGTTGAGTATGAATCACTAGATTTATATTACATAAAAATTGATAAAAAAAAAGGATTAAATGAGTTAATTTGGGTCGGACTATTTTCGACCTTACCCATCCGTTTGATTGTTCTCTATAGCCGACAATTTACAATGTAAAGGTTTCGTTGAACAATTAGTCAATTGGATTTTTATGTTTGAAAAAATATGAGGTTTCCACGGCTCGGATTCTATCACGTAGGACTTGATACGTGGTGCATTTGGGTAAAGTTGCCGAACGAATTCAAGGGAATGACTCTTGAATCACGTTAGCCAAGAGGAAGTGGTCCATTGCGGACAAGTCATTGACATGAGTAACCCAGAAGTGGACACAGCACTGTCGACGATGTGGACTTAGCCAATGCGCTGAAGCAAGCTTGGCGTGCACATCCCACCATTGCAACACCAAGTGATACACCTCATGGCCGAAGCCAATTTCGTCGCGTCATGTCCGACATTGCCAGTCCTATTCTTTGACATCGCCTTTTGAATCTCCCTCGATGCCTTTGGACTGGTAAAACAACTCTTGTATTTATCTACTCGGAGGAACATGTCGAGCGAAATGATTATCCTTGTCTTTTCCGTGTATCGCATTACGGTTTCCCTTCCCTCCGTGAATTTTCTCCTGTTTCTTTCGTTAGAGAAGCTCAAGGAGCGGATGTTAACCTCATTCTATTTAGTGTCTTCTTCACCTCAAGGGGTCTCTTCAAGATAATGACCAGCATTTGACCAATATCTTGCCATGCTTTCTTCTAGAAAATCAAAAGGTGCTGCATTCTTCAGTGCTTGGGTTCCCCCCGGAAGTGACTTTGATTTTCAAAATAGAGCCCTGCATGCAAGAACCTTGCCTTTTGTCTTCAATTGCGTTTCATAGTTGGTATTCATTCAGCATGCGCAACATCTCCATCAATCCATGTAAATCCTCAAGTGAGACTTTTTCAAAAACCACGAAAAGATGATGATGATGATGATGATGATCCATGTTGAATCTTCGTCAATTCCATTACAGCTAATGCGAAGCGTGAACAAATAAAAAGATTCGACCAAGAAATAAATTACAAAAGGTGCTAACTCTACGGAGAGAAATCAACGACATGGATCCATTATAATAAGGTCCTGACTTGGTGCAGACTTCAAGGCAAAGCTAGCCGGGCTTCAGACAGTGTCTAGTAGCTATTGTGTTTTTCAATGCACTACCAGACACTTAAGGTTATTTTGGCAACTGCCAATGGGACCTCATAGCAGAGCAACTTGCGAGACCTCTAGAGAGACTTTTATAGCCATCATCCAAGAGAAATGAAAGCACCGCTCCTCTTTTGTGATTAATTCTTGTGGGCTTGGAGTTTCAAGAAACACTTGAATATAATCGTTTGGAAGGATTGTAATTTCCTCTTTTTCAATTATAATATAACCATCTTGTTAATCTATTCACGTGATTAGACATGTCGCTAAACCATGTAAATTTATTGTTTCTAGGTTTCACTTTCGCGATTGATCTTTTACTCGAATTGTGTCCTCTATTCACATTTTAGCATAGGTCGCAACAATTTCTCAGAGAGCAAAATGATGTTGTAGAGTCCCATTTGACAAAAACAAATGGGAGTTACCGTCCAACCATTAGAAAGGAGAAGTCTCTTCTTGTCGCAGCATGCAAATTTTCCTCTCTTTTTTTTTTGTTCTTTGTGGGGGTTGGGGTGTTGGGGGGTGGGGTGGTTAACAAATGCGTTTCGTGGCTTTCAAGGCACAAACTTGGACCTTCTGTCTGGCCAAAAAGGAGAGGTTTGAATAGAACACTAAAGTCTATTGCGACAATATGTGAAAGACTGCATATGGAGAGGCTTCATCTTTTTCTTCCGTATGTTGCATCGATTGTATTTCCTTGTTTCCAATTCCATTTGCCACGCCATGTAGTGGCCATCTATGAATTGTGCACACAGGTCTGACCAATTAGCGCTTTGACCAATGATGAGGAAATTTGAAAAGACTACATTATCTGGTCTCATGGTTTGACTTTTCTCCATGTTCCCACCAAGAAAAGCAATTATTCTGTGCTCTTAGCATTATGCTTTGGAGTTTCTTTCCCTAAAGGAAAAGAAGAAAGTAAAAAACAATAAGAGTCCATGGCTTCTTGGACTCTCTCTCTCTCTCTCTCCCTCCTTCCCTCCCTCTCTGTTCATAGAGCATGTAATCTTGTCTTTAGCACCGACAAAGACATAGTCAAAGGACAAATGATGTTAGAACATGGGTCAAACATTAGCATGGGGATAAAGCAAACCACCCCATAATAAATTGTCAAACCCACTAAGAAGTGGGAGGAGTGGCGTTCTATATTTGTTTATTTCTCACGTCAAAGTGAAGAAAGACACATGCAATGACCCAATTGATTGATGTTCATGCTCTTTTAGTTTCAGCTCGGAACCAATCTTTTTTAGCCTTATCACACACGTGTTCCCTCGAAAAACTCGACAAGTCGATGCTTTGGAATAATATATTTCAACTCGAAGATAAGCAAGAACGTTTTCTGACTTATATCGGCATTCCCCGGTAGTGGGGGAAGAGGGTCGGCTATAGGTTCTTATCTAACTCTTAGTTAACGAGGTTGACTTTGTCTCCAAAGCTATATAAAATATATTGATGCGTTCCGTGTGCGCCGATGATGTACATCTGCTTGGGAGAAAAAAGAGGGAAACAGTAGTAATCGCATGATTCTATGGATGCGTCATAAAGAGATGAAAATTGTCAAATCATGTAGATCTCATACGAAATTAAGTTGGATTTAACCATTTTCAATCGCATCAGTGCGTACGGAGTGCATGATCATTTTGGGGGGTGAAAATTTAGAAAGGAACAAAAGAGGGTGGGCCAAAGGAAGAACAGTTACATGTGTGAGCTTTTGGGACATTCCCAAGCGAAGGGTCGCTTCTTTAATTAGGACACAAATGCAAGGGAGGCTTCTAAAGGGACAAGAACATGCCCTTTAGTTGTCAAGGCTTGATCGCGAAAAATCTTCAGCACAAACAACGAATCCCAAGAAAGAAAAAACCCTACATTGTTCCCTCCTAGTGGTACCCTTCCCCACTAGATGACAAACCCCCACCAAAAGTCACCAAACATGCCCTTAATGCAAACTCTTTCGTTTTCTGCAAGTGCTTCTAAATGACACAAATGAAGTTCATCTCACAGTAACAAAAGAAAAGAAGAGAGAACAAAATCAAAAATTGAGAAAATAAGATTCCACAAGCGACTCCATCCACCACTAATTTAATGATTGTAACTCTCTGTATTTTTATTAATCATCAGACTGAAGATGGATGAAGCTACTTGTAGAACTATATGTTCATATTGCCATTGTATACTTGACTAATTAATAAATTTGTAGATGGTCCTACCAAAAAAAAAGGGGCAAAGGTCCTCCAGCACGAAAGAGAAAGGAGGGCCCTTAGAAAGAAAGGCATAAGGGAAACTGTTGTGGGGTTGTGTCCTATGTGAGGGACTACATCGATCGAAACCACACGATTGGCATCTTTGAATTTGAATTGGGATGGAGACGTGATCCATCTTTTTGGAAGTAGGCTTCTTTTTCATTTGAGTACAGCACGGAAAACCCAACAAGCTGGTCATGCACAGTCATAACAAGCCACATTCATCTCTCACATTCTTCTCGGATGTAGACACAATGCACCAAAGTTATTGTTTAGACTCATTCCGTTAGCAAAATCGTGGTTAATCTCATTAAAAAGACAGCGATATCTATAAATAGATTTTGCAAAATATAACGTGTTGATGAAAACAATTTTTTTTTGGTCAATATATATATGTGCTAATTTTCAGGATGATCGAGTGCTTTGAAGACCTACAGTAGTACTACTTTCAGGACTCGAATAATCTAAAACATCCTCTGCTTTCTATACGGCATAAATAAGATCCCCATGTCTTACATGACAAACAATTGTACCATGACTGACTATCTACAATGAGTGGAGGGAGATCAACCACTAGGAGAGGTTCCTTGCATACAAGGAACTTCGATTTATCCATTGTTCTCCATATTCTAGAGCTACTTTAATTAATCGAACCTACGTGCAAATAGCAATTAGCTATATGCGCAAATACCTTGCTGTATTGAGAAGGCAATGAAGGGTAACATTGAGGCGCATACATCTTGAATTTGGTCTTGGACATGGAAAATAGCTGCAAAACATCTTTGACAGCACACAACAAAATGCACACGCAGGTACATGAATCCAACGAAACATCAAGACTTCTTCAACTTTGCCTCTGGTGGAGGAATCAAATGTGGGTCATGAGCTACTTGGTGAGGTAGCTAGGGAATCAGTCTCTCTCCCTCTTTCCCTCTCTCTCTCTGACTTTTCAAACGATGAAAATGCCTTTGAAAAGAGAAGACTTTCGGCAGATGGTGGAATAAATTGAGTTGGGTTTGACACGGAGGTCTTTGCCTAGTATAGAAGGCCAGCACTTGTTATGGTATAGAGTGTCAGATTTCATAGCCACATTGGCCAAAGCTTCAAATTTGCACCACTACTATGAGCAACTCACTACTATATATCTACGCAGAAAAGATAAGTCCCACTGGAACTCTCTCTCTCTCTCTCTCTCTCGCCAAAGCGTGCGCCTGGGCTTTGGTTCTTTGAAAAGACATTTTTAGGAAAAAGAGCACATATGCTATTGCCAGATTTGGTACCGCCTGTGGCCACGAGCTTCATCGATTGCTTTTAAACACGTTCTTTAGTAAGCTTCTACTTTATAATTTATTTTCTTTTGTGTTCTTAATCAAAGAGATCACTTTCTGTCTTTCTTTATCCAAAGCACCCTAATTTAGTGTTTCTTTTCTGTTGAGGTATGTGGTTCATCAACCAGCACTAATCTCCGCCAATGGGGTGGGGCGGTTGGTTTCTGTCTGGCTTAGTCTTATTACAGCTTATCAACACAATATAAAAAAGATTAAAGCGATTGTGTTCTTGTGCTATTTGGTGAGCTATACACCCAAGTTAAGGAAAGTGACTAAAGAGATGGGAGACACTTGTCGCTCCGTCAACGGCCGCTTTTAGTATTATGCCATATGGAATGACACATGGCTCGTGGTTATTCGATTCCAAGTCACCATGATGTCGACGATGATGGGTATTTGGTTGAGAATAATTCCCAATTAAAACGATCGCCGTTTTGAGGAGATTCCCACCATTGAGGGATGAGAAATCAGAAAAAGGTTCTTGCAATTTGTTCCTAGGTTTTATCAGGGAGAATAGGGTAGTTCTAGGGTGCGTCTCGAGGAAGGCGACTTATTAACCAAAGTAGTATTAGTTTGATCATATCGGGATATTTTGATGGTGATCAAATATTTTCCCCGAAGGGTTTTGTGAAAGTCTGTTTTACTAGTGCTTAGCTTTGCTTATTGCCAAGGTTTGCTTGAAAATTAAGGTTCCGTATGGTGAGCATGTACTGCTTCGATAGGGAAAAATTCGCTCTCTCTAAGCGCCAATCGCGATAATCTTTTGAGAGCAAAGCACAACCATTTGTCACCAACCTTGTCTCTACAATATCTATCGCCATGGGCATCAACCGAAAGCAAGGTTTGTATGATGCATACGAGAGTCTTCGAAAACCAATATAGTGTCAAATTTGGAAATGGGAATTTATCTAATCTCAAACGCTTAATAAAGTAATGATAAGATGTGTACTCGATATTCCTGCAATGCAAATGCCAATACATAAACCTTAGCACTTCTCCCTATGAAGAAGGCGCTTTAAATTTTATTTAAGCAACTTCTTTTATTCAAAATCGATTTTTTTTTTAAAGTATTCTGCGGTAAGATTTTGTGTGTGTTTTTGTGTTAATAATGACCCAATTATATATGTTAATTTTCCAAAATCCATAAGATTTTGTGTGTGTTTTTATCTTTTGTGAATTCGCAGTACCCAAAAAAATTAGTATCTTTAGAACATTGGCGCAATACCACCCATCACAAAGACAATTCTTTGCCACAATTGCATGGTGATGGAATCAGGTAAGGTTTTCTAGATAAGGAATTGAAGTAGGGAAACAATACGTTTCGAGAAGAGGAATGGCAAAGGGAAAACAAATAAAAATAATACAAAGAACAACAAGAAGAATAATAGGAGGGAGAGAATAAATGGCTTAAGGTTCCGGGAGGAAAGAAAATAATAGGGAACCTAAAGAATGATAGAGCAAGGGGCATGTTAAAAGTTCAAAACATATTCTAAAAAAACATATTCTAACAATTCATCCGCATCATGCACACGATGTTGATGGAATTGATCAGTCGATCATTCTTGCAAGGAGGCCCCACTTGGGCATCATCGTCGAGAAGATATTTTTGTGCTTCGGTAGCAACTCATTTAGGTCTGCATAACCTCACAACGCGTCATCCTGATCAAAGGCGGTACAGGATTCAGCTATCAATAAAATAACTCGGACGAGAATAGCACAAGACTTAAAAGACATGTTTAACTGGTTAAATATATAATCGACGTAAAACTCATAAAACCAGACATGTCGGACACCATAACGCCTCATCTCACGTGTAAGCCTGAGTAAATCATAGGGAAAGTGCATGTTTGGTTGGAGAAGAAGACAAGAACAAATAATTGTGGAAAAGGAACAACTGAGCAACTGCATATGACTTCTAATTTGAAGTTCCTACTTCAGTTTTTTTTTTTTTTTATCAATATTTTTTGCATTATCACGACCAAAGTGCATTGAGATGTCCTCCCATGGGGATATTGGGTATCCGAAGAGGTTGGCAGAAGTGGTTCTTTCGGTGAACGAGCGTTTGATTTTTGAGAAGAGAGGGTGGGGTTGGGTTTGGCAGATGAAAACAAAAGGTTTTGGAGGGGGGAACTGCAAGGAGCAGAAGCAGAGGGGCACTGTGATCCTGTTTTTGTCATAAGAGAAGTAGACAGACTCAATAATTGCTTAGATTTTGTTTCTTCATTTCTCAACAGGGGCCCCCCCTCCATTTTTCCTCCTCCAACTTCCACTCCCCTCCCTGCATACTCCCCCTCCCCCTATGCCTCCACCCACCCAATTATCTTCAACCCTCACTCATTATTGGCGACTTGCGCACCCATGATAGGCGTGAGATCCCTGTAGCTTCTTGGGCATTGGAGGTAGCCAAGGGGTGGACACTGGACACACACTTAGAAAAAGGCATTCTCGAGACGGGTCGGGGTTTGCCGTCCTTCCGAATCGTTTATTGCGTGCGAAGCGGCGTCGAGGGTCTCTCCTTTTCCTTTCCTATCTTCGAAACGATGACACTTTGTACACGGTAATTAATCTGAGCCAGCGAAAGCGTCTCGCCTCCAAGAGAGCACACGAGAAAACCCTCGACGACCGCAGTCTCTCCTTAGATACGAAACGGCTAGGCCCTTCCTTACATCGTATCGGTGAGCTATATCTGTTTATGGCGATGCCCTTTCTCCATTAACTCGTCTTGAAATGAGAGCTTTCGCGCTTTGCTCGAGGGGGTGATAAAAAGCGCTTTGTCCCGTCACATGCATAACGTTGTTAGAAATCCAGTTGCATGTGCTACAAGGCATGGTCGTAATCACTAGATGTCTAGCCATTTTTCCTAAATAGAAACGCCTGGCCCATCTATCGCTCTCTAAATTTATGGGAACAATATAATAGATTAAACTTAGACATGCATGCTTGCCCGCGCCTCATTTTGTAAATCACAAAGGTAAAGCGGCATTTATGCTAATTTTCCCTTTTTAGGTAGCCGAGTGTTGTTGCCTTAAATGGAAGGGAACAACAAACAAAATTGTTAGGCAGATTCTCTTTCTCGCCTCAAAAACAACCGACAGCCTAAGCTTTTCTCTCTCTCCACTGTGTCAGTATTGTATTGCGATGAGAGAACCATATAATAGTTTTGAGTTAGCTGCGAAAATAAGAAATACAAATTTTTGAAGGAGTAGACGACATAATAATTTTTAATTATTTGTTATTTACTCTTCTTGTGACACAAAATACCATGACCAAATGAACTCCCGCTTCCATCATCAAGCTGTTATTCTCACGGTAGATTAAAACCAATTACATAAGCATTTCTTGTAGTAGATATATAGCAAGATAAGGAAAAAAATCAATAAAAGTAGGCATAACCCAAAAATAAAAAAGAGAGAGAGAAATAAGGGGGGAGAGGAACTTCTACAATAGCACAAGGTAAGATGATCAATTAGAATCTAATCCTTTTTTTTTTTTTTTGGTTTGTTTTGGTCTATTTTTACAACAACCACTCGGGGAGCGAGGAGTGATATCTGCAAAAATGGAGGGAATAATGGTTAACATGCGAATCGCTATCAGTGCACTGTGTTTGGAGTGGATAGCAGAGGGTCGGTCTCATGTGATGAAGCTGACTTCACAAGATGCCCATCATTATCATCACCACCGTCGTTAGCACAAAGTATCTCTTCAAGATTAGCTTCCTTCTTATTGATGCTTGCTTCCTTTTGGTTCGTGACAATGGAGACGGGAGCGGGATCGGCCGATGACCCTTTGGATGAGATTGGCAGCAAAGGAGGAGAAGAGGGAGGACATAGAGTGAGCTCCTTGGCTCTCTCCATTTGAACCGCCCAATCAGTTCGGCAGAGAACATAGAGCATGAGCAATGCACATGAAGCCTGAGCAGCCAACAAGCCAAGCCACAACCCTGCGAAGCCCACTTTGAACACGAACCCCATCACGATCGCCACTGGCATGCCGATGAGGTAGAATGAACCCAAGTTAATGTTGGCGCCGATGGTGGGCCTGGCGCTCCCCCTCAAGACGCCGCATCCCGTGGTCTGAGGGCAGTTCCCGAGCTCGCAGAGCCCTGCGATCGGCAGTGCTGCCGCCGTCAGCTCCAGTATCTCGGCGTCCCCTGTGAAGAGCCGCCCCCACTGGTGCCGCACCAGGGTGGTGAACAGCATAGCCCCTACGCCAAGCCCCACTGCGCAGACCAGAGCGATGATGGCAGAAATCCGGGCCCGGGCGGGCCGCCTTGCGCCGAGCTCGTTCCCCACCCGGGTCGAGACCCCGAGACTGAGAGCCGAGGGGAAAACATAGACCAATGAGGTGGTCTGGATGAGGATGCCCATGGAGGCCACGGTGGCACGGGGGCTCGCGAGGAGGCCACACAACACGATCATGAGCTCGTACCACCACCACTCGAGGCACACTGAGACGCAGGTTGGCACGGCAAGGGCAAGCAGGGAGGACCATCCCCGGAGGCAGTCAGCACTCGGGGCGACCCAGGAGCCTTCGTACACACGCGAGAAGTAGATGTAGGCAGAGAGCAAGACGAAGAGGTTGAGATTAGTCCAGACCATGGCTATAGCAACACCAGCAATGCCCATCTTGAAGTGGACCACCAAGAGGAAATTGAGAGGGACGTGAAGGAGGACCGAAGCAGCCGAGCAATAAGTCAGTGGCAATGTGATGTTCTGAGTCCTCAAATAAATCCTCAGTGGGTGAAGCAGGGAGAGGAAAAACAGGTCAGGCATTGAGAAGAGGATGAATGTGTGAGCTGTGGATGATATCTCCTCATCTTGGCCACACCACAAGAGGATCTCCTTCATGTTGGTCCACATGAAGCTTATCGGGACGGAGGCAGAGAGGAGGAGGAGGACGGTACGCTGCAGCGTGAGGCCGAGCAGCTTGAACTGCCGTGCGCCATAGGCCTGCCCACAGATGGGCTCCATCCCCATGGCGAGGCCAGAGATCACGGAGTAGCCGGTGATGTTGGCGAACCCGATGGCGAGAGACCCGCCCGCGAGCTCGAGCTCACCAAGGCGCCCGAGGAAGAGCATCGAGATCATGGCCCTCAAGTACAAGAGCAGGCCGGTGATCGCCATCGGCCCGGATATCTTCCCTATGGCCTTAATCTCCTCCAAAGCCTGAGAAATTTTAAAACAACATGTTAACCTCTGCATGGCCATCTTTGCTAGCAAATCTCCTGAGCATCATGTCCATGCATGCAAAAAAGTGGAAATAATAGTTTTGTTGATTACCTCGGAAGGCGTAGGCCATCTGTGGAGGTCATCTTGGAGGTCCATGGGGCTGCTCTTCTTATTGGGGTTCTTGTTGAGAAGGGTCTTCTCAGGGAAGTCAACTGAAGATGGGTTCGGGTTGCACATGATAACTCGACGAAGGAATGAATTATCTTGGTGGGGGGTGTGGTGATACTATAGCTTGTGGATAAAAGAACACGAAAGAAAAGGTGTTTTCAAATGTTTGTGTGTGTCTTGTGTGCGAGAGAGATAGAGAGAGAGAGAGAGACAGAGAGAGACGGAAGGGAATGAAAAAAACCGAGACTGTGCAAAACTTTGGGTATCGTTGCGGCTCCGTTTGTTTGCTTTTAGAGGACGAGCTCTTTCTTCCTTTTTCTTCTCTTTTTTCGAGCCTTTTGATGAGAGTTCCGATGGCCTGGAAGGGGGTTGAAGAGGGTCGTCTATATATACACAATCGGGGAGAAAGCCGGACCCGCCTTCGGTTCTCGTCCCATCAGACGTGTCGAAGACCCGGGAAAAGTGTGCGCCTTTACGTCTTTAATTTTTGCTCGCTAGTTACATCTAGTGCATGAGGGGCCTCCCCTAGGAATTGAAAAAGAAAGAATAGCATAGGGGAACGAAGTGATGCTCGAGAATACACACGTCATCAGAGTACGGTAAATTTCGTGTTAGGTCATTATGCGGTCGCGGTTGTAATCACAATGAAAGGCGAAGAATGTACAGTTAGATGGCCCGGGACTACGTATTATGTAGTCGCCCTTTTCGACCTTCCCGTCACCGCTAAGTCCCTTCTGAATTGATTGGGATATAGAAAATTGCAGGGCAGCCGGGTTGATAGTGAGCGACCGACGCTTTTTGTTAGGATTTAGTTGTGTGATCTTTATCCGAATACATAAGAAAGGCGAAAACCCCAGAAAGCTAATTGGTGGGAATAATTAGTATTTTCAAACCGACATTAGGACGGTGTCGGTTTGGGAGAGCATGCACAGTTCAAGGTCTGTGAAGTAGTAGTGGCCAATCCTCTTTTTGGGATGGGTGGGGATTACAGTGATGAAGCCCAAGTATTTTATGTTTTTCACTTTAAGAGGGGATAATGTTTTTATGAAGCTTGTGGCTTTAGGTGTTGTGATATCTCCCTTTCTTTTCGTTACGTACCGAGGATCCATAAAGAATTTTATCTTGAAGAAAAGAGTAGTGGTGGGGGGCCAAGTGGAGAGAGCAAATTCGCCTGCCTGAAATGACATTGGGGAATAATTGGGGGAGGGGGTGTTCGTTTCTGGGGACATGGCTGGGTTTGCCTCATGACTTGGTGGCAGAGGGGATGTTTGCATGCACTAAAGGGAGGCATGTCATCCTCCATGCATGCATGGCTCTGTTTTGCCTTTGCCCAAAACCTTCCCCCCATGTGATGCAAACCCGCTGGCCATGTCTGCAACTGCCGTATGTTCTCTTATGCCGTCGAGGCATCTGAAGCCGGTTGTTAGCCACCGACTAATCTCCATCAAGTATGATAATCTCCTCCCCGTCTCGATCCCGCTGGTTTATTGGAGATGGTGGGTCGGATTGCGCCACATCACTGGTGCCAAGTGTCGCAACACCAGAGAATTCCGCCTCTCTACTTGCTCTGATCTGTTTGAGAGGTAACATGCTGCTCTCTCTCTCTCTCTCTCAATCAAGTTTGAATGAGGTTAAAGTGCTTGGATTGCAGTGAGGTGAATATATGCATATAAAATAAACTTGTGGTGGGAGGTCATTTCTGGGGAGTAAGTGGGGAGGATATGGCTGATATCTCTGATCCATTTAGGAGATATCAGCTCATCCTATCTCCACATAAATTCATTCCTGGTCAATGATCAAAAGGGTCTACTTAAACAATGTCATCTGTTAAAGATTCTTTTGCTGAGATCTGTGATCCATTGGGAAGATATCAACTCATCCAATATCGATGTGAAATGATTCTTGGTCAGTGATCCAAAAGATATATCTAAACATTGTCGTGGGTTAAAACTTCTAATCGATCCATTTGAGAGTCCCCTTTGGTCAAATTAAGTTTCTGATGCACTAACCTAATCAACATGTTGGCCCAAGAACTTTCACTAATTAGACAAAAATAAAATGCGCTTTTAAATTCCCTCGCGACCCTTTGCACTAACATGATATAATTTGTCCATATTGATGGGTACGTGGAGTTTGGTGTATGGGTCCTCCATGGGACCACAAGGGGAGTTTAATGGCTGTGTACAGTACCGGCAGATGGAAGAAAGGGGAGCAAAACAGAGGAGTTTACGTGCACCCACTCCAACCATTTAATCTGTATCCCTTCACTCACAACAGGGGAGAGACTGTCTCTCAGAAGGAGGGCCAAAAAATGCTGTCTTCTGAGCAAAAAGAAACAGAAATCCCTTCCCCCTCTCCCACCACCATCTCCTGCCCCCAATAAGCTAAAAAAGCAGCTCCACTTTTTATTTGCCTTTTATCTCAGACAGAGCAGCTTCAAGCACCAATTTCTCCTCTGTTTCCTTGAAAAAGAAATAGCTTCTCTGAAATCCACATCCTGTATGTCAGTGTCCATGTGTCTCCAGCTCACTGAATGGCTCTACATGGAGATTGAGAGCTAAGTGACATGAAGGTTAAAACAAAGGAAGAAGAACAAAATGGTCCAGATTTAGTGAGATAAGTACATCAGTCATTCTCTAATTATTCAATAATGTCTGCTCATTTTGGTTAAAATAGGGGCTAACATGAGTAGACATAAAAGGCATGACACTGATTAATATCAGTGAAAAAGATCCATCTTGGGTTTTATCATCCCCAATTGGGGAAGTGGGGCTGGCAGAAGAGGGCAGACCCCCCAGACTGTTTTCATGGAAAGGGACAAGCTCTAGGATCACATGGAGGAGATGCCACCGCACTTGTATCAAAAAGATACATTGCAGCCAAAAAAGAAAAATATCACATAGTGGCCATCAGACCGAATTTCTTCTGCCTCCTAGCAAACAAAGTACTTAGACACTGTAATGCAACTCTCCATGCGAAAAGGATATACAGAAGTGACAGGACCTGCCAAGGATTTGACATTAATTAAAAGGTTATGCCCTTCAAGATTAGCACCAAATTCACAGATTCTATACCCTCATTCCTCCGGTTCTCATCCCCCAACTTTTCTTGAAAAGGTTGATGCCTGAACTTGGAACAGACCCATCATACAAAAAAATAAACGGCTGACATTTCTTTCACCTTAAATACACTGCACAGGTAATCTAAGATTTATTGAAGTCACATATGCCCAACAGCCCCCTCGACCCATGTATTACAAACATTCACCCACTTATTGCTTCGTTCTTTCAGGTCGACTTCAGTTTAAACCCAATAAGAACGAAGATACTTGAAAATAAAAGAAAAGTTTTAACAGCTTTCATAGGTTAAATAGAAATTCAGACTCGACCAGCTATGATACAGTAACCAAAAAGCATGTCACAGTAATAATTCTCAGGAGCAATAAAGCAAGACATGCTTCTGTAGATACATTTAAGTGCATTAACAAAAGAACTTATTCCAGGATTCAGATGCAAGCAAGAAGGAAAAGGAGAGCTCGCCAATGGCCTTCCACGATGATCAATCAAGCTTTTTGGAATTTTAGAGCACCAAATATTGTCTCTATCAAGGTCTCAAGCAGCACAACTTATATGCAAGCTGTTAACCACTAAGCATAATTGACCATATTCATACAACAAATTCGCTGGAAAAGAAATGCATGAGATTCCAATTCCATGATTAGGCAACCCATGCGTAATGACATTTACATCAAAAGGAAAATGATACTTTCTGGAGAATATATCCCAACCACCAGCAGCTTTTTTGGTTGGTGAAGAAGCAACTGTGGAGTATTTCCTGGATCTGCAACTCTCTACTTCACTTAATAATCCATGGTGATCAGGCAGAAGTTTGAGAGTCCCAGAAAGCAGCATCTATTTTTTAATGAGAAATTCTTTCTCTGTGGAAAGTATACCCCACCAAGCATATTATACAACCATACCCGAGTTGCCATCAAGCACGCGAAGATCATTGCTTCCCACATAGTTTGTCTTCCACAATTCCCAACATGCAAAATGTGTACTACAATTCTGATTGTAAAGATACCTCAATCCTGCGCTACTATTTATTGTTCTAACAACTATCAAGAAACTCATGTATCTTTGCACATATAATGATAATCCAAATTTAATTCTTTTGTCAGAATACGCTGTCAAAAAAAAAATAATAATAATAATAATAATAATAATTATTATTATTATTATTATTATTATTATAAGTATGCAGAAAGTAGGTACTAAATAATTTTGAGTTGGAAAAAAAAAAAGCAAATTTTTAGATAGAAAACCTTATTGAAAATGACTCAATCGACAAAAATAAGTATGAGCAATAAAACATACTTCTACCATGACAAATTTCTACCAAACAAATCGATACAACAAAATACCTCTTCTGAGGCTCTCACCTTTTGGGCACTCAACAATAGTGAAGAGACTAGAAAGTTAATAGAGGATCCATAGCTGCATCGCATGGACTGGTAAGTTTTCACCACCAATTTGCTAAGACCATGGTCCACTTCTCCAGACACTACCAACTGCTCTTAAAAATTGAAAATCAATGACTTGAATGGTTGAAAGCACAAGAAAGAAAGACGGCTTAACCACAACAGCTCTAATTAATTAACTTGGCGGGAATGAAATTAACACACAAAAATACTGAGGTACAATTAGAATGTTCTGTCTCCTTGCTTCTCATCAGATGCTTGTTTAAAGACGAGGCTTTTTGACACATATATCCAGAGAAGTAACAGATTCAGATCAAATATCAGAAGTAAAATTTCCTCATTTAGCACTTGCTTAAAGTACTAGAAGTGAAAGTGCCAACAATGTGATGGGTTTTTCACAACAGCCAGGACTCTTCCTTCCAAATATCCTTATATAACTACTTCATTGATGAATTTCATAGTGGAAACAGAATTTGTAACTTATAACATTTTAATGGTATGCTTGTTAAATTCGCAAGCATCCATATGACCAATTTCTGCATGATGATGCAAGGACGGCCTCATTTTCAGTATAAACTCTTATGGGATATCAAAGCCACAATGAAATTTTATACATCCAGAATGCAGTAGCGAGACAAACAGTGATATCTGCATAAGTTGCTCACAGATAAAAGAGTCAACCTCTTTGTGAGAATGGCTATAACAGAAGCCCCCATGAACATGAGGTTTTCAAAGCACCAAACACAAAAGGCATGCCATCAGCATTGGATGTTGCCCACTTGTATATCTATTATCAATTAATGCATACTGATGCCCCAGAACAGAAGCCTTTGCATAATGTCAATATATGTACACTGATCGTAACTGACAGATAATCCAATCAAACCTTTACCCTGCCGCTTTGCCCAAAAAAAGAAAATGATTCAGTGGATATAGCCTCACCTCATTAATTCGAATTCCATAAACTAATGTTTACCAACTGGAGGATTCAAAAACAGGTGAAATATTCAATCAAAAAGTTGGCATTCCCTCCACCATCTTTAGAGATGCGCAGAAAGGACAGCAAGCTTGTCATGAAAGAGACAACAAGTAAGCTTGTGAAACCATAAAAGCATGCATGATACACTTGGAGCTCAATCTCACGTGCGGTACATATCATGTATACAGAGAGCATTCAACCCTAATAATAGAAAACAACAGTCCATATGAATTAAATACTCAGATGACTTGACCGATGTGGTGCTGGTGAAATGTTCTTGCAAACTATGTTAGTTTATTCAAAGTCAGTCTTCAGAGTTTAGTTTGTCAAAAGCAATAAATCTAGAGGTCAAGAACTTAGACCATGCTTAAGATTGACAAAGTGTAAATTGTACAATATGCACGTATGTGTGCATTGGGTAGACTTTTTTTTTTTTTTTGGTCGGTGTCTGGATCCTTGGGATCATCAAATACATCCCTCCAAGAAATCATCAAGCTTGCCATAAGACATTTTTCGGCTGCCATGATCCACATATTTGGCATGAACCCAACTGTTTCAAATTGAAAATCTACAACCAAGGTCTCCCACGGGCACCACTGAACCTGATCGACATGTTTCATTGTCTGTCCAGCAATAATTTGCCCTTCAAATCAAAAGTTAACCAGCTTCATGAGCCCATATTTATATAAAAACAAAGAATTATTGCTTCTATTGAATTTACTATGAATGCTCAGCAGTTAACTGAAGACCCAAAATGGTTCCCTATGATAATCAAAGAGTTCAACAATGACCTGTCTAATTTTAACTAGAGATGACAAAATAGTACTATTCTAACATAAAGAAAAACCACACATGAAATCAACCCAGGAAAAGGATGAAAAGGAAGTTCCACAGGTTAATAAAACCCCATTTGAAAACCCTGCAAAACAAGTAATCAGCGCAAGATGACATCCAGACTACATACTAATAAAATCTCCTCGTATAAAGCCAATAATACCAGCTATGGTACTACTTGTCTGGTGTTTTAGCTCCAATATCACTGATCCAGTGTGATGGTAGTAACACAAGGAGATTATGAAAGACAAATCAGGACTACTTATACCAAATGTGGTACAGGTGTAATGTTCACAGAAAATATATTAGTAGGCATTAAGGCAACAGTTCAAGACTTCCATGATTTACAGCCCATATAGCTTTCATGAGCCCACATTTGGAGAAAACATCTTAGGGACTGTTGGGAGGGGGCCGTTCCTACCTGATGGTTCCAGGAAAATTAGCCATTTTTTTCTCCATGGCTGTTGTCCTTCCTTTCCAAGAATCCTCTAACATTTCTCTGGGATTAATCCCACTTGATTGTCTTAAAAGTACATGCCTGTTACCTCTAATGACGTTCTTGATGATTCTCTCCCCAAACTTCATTGATGTGGCTCATTAGCTAGTCCATTCATAGTTGGCCCAGTCCTGGATGTCCATTGTTCTTATAGATAGAAATAAACGTGTTTTTCCTTCATTCATGCATCTTCTTCAGGTTGACAATCCAAGATATAGAGATCTCGCCTTTAACCTTCCACACTTCAATGGGTAACCGCGGGTCTACCGCTTCGCGATTCTTTATCTTTATCAAAGCTCTAGAAACTTCCCATTCCCTTATTTGTCAATAGAAGGAGTTCCTACACTCTTGCAAATTATGGAGTTCCCCCCGGTTTAGAATTTCTCTTATGACATTCCATTAAAGAGCTTACAAAAGTACTCCATTTGTTTTTAAATGCTTCTTCTACAACTAGGGCTTTTTCATACTCATCTTTAACTCATCTCAGCCTAGTTAGATCTCTTGTCCTTCTTTTTCTTGCTCTAGCCTACTTGCACATATACTCATCTTCTTCTTTGGTGTTCGAGAGATTATAAACATCATTGCTTGTTGATGGCTCTGTTGCACTCGCAGCTTTCTTATTCTGTTTCTTTGCCACTATGTGCTCGGCCCACACACTGCGTCATTTCTAAGAGATGACCTAGTTTTTGCACAATATTGTGATAGGACTTGGTTTCATAAAGATTCAACTGTAGAAAAAGGAGTGCCCATTGTAAGCTACCTGACACACACTTCCCTACCTCTTTTTATCCAAGCCTCTACCCAACCATGTAAGAAAACTCCTACATTAATGGAGTTTGGCTTAAAGCACTTAATCTTTTTATCTAGCAGGTACTGACTTTTCATTGCTAATATCTCTACCAATCTGATTAAACAGAAATGCTTTTCATTGGCTTCACTTGGCTTGCCACCATGATTCCTTCAACACATAACAACGATTAGCGTCAAGAAGAAATGCAAACTAGCAATTCATGTAGGAGTAGTGCAATCAAGAAATGGTCAAAAGAAGTAATGCCTAAGGCCCAAACGGTTCCCTAAATATATCCTTTTAGATGGTTTAACTCTTGATGTACTTTAACAAAAGGGATAGTCAAACCTAATAGTCATGTTGGGTTGCCCATATATAAGATTTTCTGTATCCTATATGAAAATTGACGACCGTTGCTATGAGCGGATATCAGGCGCATTAAACTAGATGAGAAATGCGCCTAAAATATGACTAAGTTCTGTAAGGCAGATGCAAAAACCACAACCATTTGTTGCCATATTAAGAAAGAAAGAAAGATGACTGAACATTGGCAAAATCAACCCCAGAGGTAGATAAAAATAGTAGACAAATCCTAATCAATCAACGGCATGACCTGATGGCAAGTACAGACATGGACAAAATAATCTGAGGAGACAAATACGTAGTATTCACCCGTTCATTTCCCATTACATGGTCCTCCTCTCTTTTAGCCACTTAATCTCCTAATTCAAAGTCAGAGCTGGTGCATGTCCTGATTAGCAACCAATGTCATCCAGAAAACAAGAATTAGAAAGGTCATAACTAAACCCATGTTCCACCCACCAACAACTTCATGTAAGCTATTATCCCATTCAATCATTAAAAGAAGCACAAGCACACAGACTACTTAACATAGACTATCTTGCTAGACTCTGCAATACTTCACAGTCCTCGACGAGTTCAAATCCTCAGTCAAGAGTCTAAGCCCTCCACACCAGATCATCGGAAATTCAGAACCCATTCGAGCAGCCGCAAAATATTGCCCAATGAACCCCCAACCACGATGTTCATAACCACATATTGGCTAGACTATACTTAGTCTGAAGCATTCCTCCCACAGAAAAAGTTCCACAATTTACACACGAGACAAACTTGGGCAAGCTCACTCCCTCATCATCCACGAGCTAAAAAAGAGTAAACCCATTTCTAGGACAGCCTCGCCTCCAAGATCACACCCCCCGGGGGAGTCAATTAAGAACCAAAAAGCTAAGCCAACCCCAATCAATCATTCGCAATCGTTGGAAAGAGAGAGAGGGAAAGAAAGAAAAAAAAAAAAAAACTTTCTCGCAAAATTGCAAAACCAGACATCCGCATTTCGATGCCGACCAAATGGGCATTAAGGGTTCGCGATGCAAGGACGATACCAGGTTTCGGTTCGATAATCAACCGAAACGAACAGCACGCAGAATCGGAAGGAGCACTCGGCTGTAACTGGGCTCCGAAGCGAGTCATGATCGACCACCAAGAATCCCAGGTCTTCGTGTTACCAAGCGTCGCGAAGTACGCAAAGACAAGAGCTCGAACGCTTCCGTAGCTCTTGGCCTCGTCTTGCTTCCATGGCAGAATTTTCAGGAGCAGTCCAGGGAAAGAGAGAGAGGACGGGTTCGCGGGCGGGACGGCGATCCTGACTGTTGACCGTTCGTTGACCACGAATGAAAGTAAATCGAATTTTTTTTGTTCTTTTTTGAACCCATGAGAACGAGGACACCCACCTATGGACTACAGCCACATCAGAACATTTAAAATAAAGAAAAAAAATAAAAATAAAAGATTGAAAAAACCTCATTATCTAATTAAATGCCCAAATTTTGGCCGAAAAATATTAAATGCCCAATTAATCTTATGAAGGCAAATTATCTTTCATCATATTCGATTTTTTCTTCTTTCACGTCTCTTTTCATATAATGATTCTAACGTCTAAAAATTCATATCAGCTATTATAGTTTTGCAATTCAATATGTATATGATAACAATTGAAAATTGAGGTACGTGCTTTGCGGATTCCAAATGATAAGGTTTTTGTTGAATTTTTTGTTACTTTTGACTCATTTGACTTCATTAATAAATGATAAGATGCTTATTTCAGCTTACGATGCTACGGGTGGGAACATGAGCGGTCAAACTGAAAAAGTTGACTTCACTTGGACCTAGTGCAAATGGGAAAAGGGCCATCTGAGATGTAGAAAAAGGAGGGATTGGATTGTGGGAATTGGGCTTTCAAATCAATAGGGATTGACGAACCCTCCACAGTACAGAGGCAAAGAAAAAACAATATTTGTGGCGGCCCAAATCCTGGCATACCACCTCCTAATTTGATATACCAAAACATAGGTACCATATATTGAACAATGTCTACCAATCCTACTTCCAATAAATATTTCGTTTATAGTTGATATCGCTAGACGGTAGGATATTTGCATACGAATCCAATGTTCGATGACATAGTTTGATACTACGCTGACGTGATCTTCGATTAAAAGGATAGAAGTGATTTTTTCTAGTACGCTGGAATTGCCAGCAAACCAAAATTGCATGAAAAAGGGGCCTCACTTGAGCATGCTCGATCTGTTTCACTATGACGACAATGCGTAGTGAAAGCTCGAGCAATGGTCACGGGAGGCATGTTAGGTGCTTCAGTTTAACATTTTGAAGATCCATTGAGGAAAAATTTGGGTGTTTGGCAATCATTCTTAAGAGCTTTGAGATAAAAGTTAGTATTTGAAAGGTTAAAAGCTTGAGATAGTTGGAGACCTGCTTTGAGCTTTCGGCATGCTGAAACAAGAGTTAAATGATTATTTTCTTCCAAAACTATCCTTATCAATGTTTCCGTTTTTTAAGTTTTGCCCCTTGTTGTATTGTTTATCTTATTTGCGCAAGGGTGGCTGGCAGGGGCCGACAAGGCCAAATTTAACCACAAGCAAACAAGGGGCCGATGAGGTTACACGACCCACGTGACCATCGCCTAAGGTCGAGCAACCCGAACCAAGGTTAAGGTCACACGACTTTAGCCAAGGGTTGCCCGAGGTCCTGCGACCTCAATCGAGAGCTAGATCTGGCTTGCCGATGACCTAAGCCCTTCGTCAGAGTCAGCGAAGGATTTGAATTCTTTTTAATAGAGAGAGAGAGAGAATTTGCAACTAAAGTCCTTTGCAAAAATATATTTTTTTAAAACACTACTTAATCCAAAATTGCTTTACGAGGGATCTTTTACTAAATACAATTGTTATGCGGTCCCACCATTAACGACTCACATTTTAGAATACTTAATTATCAAATAACGTATTTATCTCATAATTTAAGTTTGTAAACAAAATTAGTAATAATTTCATAAAATTTTACATGGCTTTAAAGTGTTGAACACTTAAAAGCCAAAATGTGACCCGTCACATTTTTTACATCGCAAACAACAACTCGCCACGGCCACAACTTGCAAACAAAGACCTAACACGGCTACATCTTTTTTATGGAGTTTTGTTTTGGGGTGTAGATTTAGGGGTTTCATGGGGGTAGAGAGAGTATTGGGATCAATTGCACCGTGCAAAGTGAGAGCGAAACGGAATAGAAATTTGAAATTTCTATTTTTTTTATGAAACGGGAACGAGTGCCAATTGTATTTCATGCAAGGTGCAGTCCAAGAGACTTCGTGTAAAGTTACACCTTATATAAAATGAAATGAGTAAGCTTGAATGTGCACATGTGACAAGAAGCGAATAAACTTGCCACGCGACGCTCAAGGAGCACCCGGAACAAACTAACGTTCCAATACACATGTACCGTTTCTTTCTCTTTCCCTTCTCTTCTTCAATCGGACGATGCCAGCATGCGAGAACTCTTATTCCGTCTCGTGATTCCACAGCTCAACATGGTCCAATGAGTATAGGAAAATCGAGGCACGTCTCTAGAGAATCGAATTTGCAATTGATAAGGTCGGCCTCTTCTTCTCCCTGTCGGTTACTTTCCCTCGTTTGACTTCACGAGTGAATGAAAAGCTGGAGAGGAGCAAGACAAACGTGCTTTGCTTGCTCAAAATGCATTGGATTTGGTACATTGGCAGTCAAACTCAGTAGTCAACATCACTCGGACTGGCGCGCATACGGAGGCCTACCATAGATGTTGAACGTGGACTTGCGGAGGAAAAATGAGGGATCGCATTCATGGAACTTGGGTTGTCAAATCAATCAGTGATCGGACGAGCATGCGTTAGTACAGAGCGGCCAAGAGGACGACAAATTTTCATGCGGCCAAATCCTGGATACCACCTCTCATTCTTAATAAATTAACACATTTAGATGTCGAATTTCAAACGGCATCGATCCATCTTATCCTAGATGAATATTTTATACTTAATCGGTATGGCTGGACGGTATAATATTTGCACACAGATCTCGTGTTTGATAACATGGTTCAATCCCGCACCGTGATGATCTTCGATTGATTTTTGAGAAGGTATTTTCCTTGATAACTCCTATGTTGTTGCCGTAACAAATATTTATCTTTAGTCGGATTGAAACGATCTATTTCATCTATTGCGTACGAACCATCCCACATTATTGTTTATAACAACACTTTTCTAAACCGATGCAATTTTACATCTATTTTTGGCGCGACGATTTTATTGTCCAGCTTTTGGAAAGCTATTCGTGCTGCTTGAGATCATTCCGAGCAAAGTCAAATACAAGGTTGCTGAAAACCATGAGGCGAATATTTCAAAAAGAATCATTCGGCCGATTTGGATTTTTCTGCAGTTGTCCTTTCACCTTAAATAGTAGAATAAGGATGTGATTTGTTTAAAAAGTAATAAAAAAAATGGGTTGATTTAGCATTATTAATTAACTAAATCAAAAGGAGTTAATGAGAGAATCCGACTATGCTAATCCAATAAATTTTTAAACTTGGTTGCTTTACTAGAAAGTTTTATGAATCAATTACACTTTTATCTATTCACATTCTACTTAAATTTCACGACGTATAAACTTTGACTTTTGTTTAATCCAAAACACCCGAAACTTTTACATCATGCAAATGTTGACATGTAAATTCTTATATAATTTTTTCGTAACCTTAAAAAACCCGGCCAATAATTTATATTTCGGCAAAAGAAATATGTGATTTTTTAATGTTTGCAAACAGGCTAATTCGATCTTCTAGATATCCGGCCTCTACACGTGGATCATTCTTACAATATAAAACCGCGTTCCGGAAAAGGCTTCTTCCCACGAGACTTCCGTTTCCTTTGTTTTCCACTGCCTGGTCAGCTTCGGCTGCTCGCCAGAAAGTGGAAACGCAATTATGAAATAAAAAGTGGAGAGAGGGGAGACCGTCCAAATTCAATGTTGTCGAAATTCGACTTTTTCCTTACCCGTCTTTTTCAATTAGGAGTCACCACTTTCGTGGTGTTATCCTAGATTCTGTACGCATTAGGTGAGCGAATTTAGGCTTATGTTAGGTTTAATGGGGACAATATATGCTCCGTTAATTAAGGATATGGTCGCCAAATTTTTTCGCCTTCTGATTTTGGACGGTTCGATATGTGGCCTCAAAAATTTAAGCAATGCCGCGTTCATTTGTCTTAAGTAGAGACCGGCTTAAACACGGTTGCCGACCTTTTGAATAGAGGCTTTGATATTTTCATGTGAAGAGGCTAGGCTGGCATTTTTTTTAATAGGTTTTCGGAGAAATTCAAAGTGCATCATTTTAAAAAAGAAAATCGGATGATTAATATCGAAGTTTACGAAATTATTGTGACCATAAATGAAGTTTATCGTTCTCTTGTTAATGGGAAAAGAAAAACAGCTCCACAGCTAGGAAAAAATATCGTTTGCTCCAAGCTCACATATCACGAATGAGATTGGACCGACGTCTTACCTAATCCAAGAGTGGATGTGCAGTGGAGGTCACTGTGCTTGGGGAATACAAGCATGATGAAGCCTAAAATTTGATATAAGTTGGACGCAAAAAGTCGTCCCATAAGGCAATTTAGAAAATAGCAACTTCTTGAGTCCGTAGATATGCATAAACTCACTCTCAGTTATTATTAGACTCACTATTAGAATGAATTTTATTTTTTTTACATATTGATAAAGGTCTTTATTGTGATGCGAAAATTCATCGTTTACAAATGTCACAAGATCAATAGTGTTTATATAAAAAGTTCAAATTAACTTTCATCATGCGGGTTTGTTTACATTTATTTGGTCCTAGAGAATTTTTTGCTTTTTTGTTTCTTATAACATTCCAGCACTCTTTTTCATTCCACGTAGAGCACAAAAAAAAATAGTATTTTTTTTCCAATAATTTCCTAATAAACTATTATCGTCTATCTATATTATAAAACAAGCGACCCAAGAAGACTAATCATGCTTTCCCACAAAAGTTTTGTATGAATTGTGTAATTCTGTATTCATGTGGATTGTTAAATTCAAAGGCTCCGTGTTTAATTTTGGCTAGATTCATGTAATATCACCTCCTTTTTCGACCAAATCTCTCGTTTAATGCCCGGCAAATTCTCAAATTTCTTTCCTATAAGATTTTTTTTATTTATTAAGGGTAAATCCAATTATAACTATCCCTCATCTCATGTATCATCTAAAGAATCATGTTTATCAAAGAGTCCCTATCGCTTTCAGATTAGCTTATTCAATGATCATCAGTCAATGTAATAACACTGTCTCCACATCATGTTTGAATTATTCGTCCTCTTTGGCATTTGAACTCTTGTATTGAATCCACTGTAGAAAAAAACCCATTTGAAGCCTCCAATCAATTTAAATAAATAAAAAATTGCTAGGAACCCACCTAAATAATAATCAATTGGTCAAGTGGCCAAAACTAAATAAATAGAAAAAGGAAAAAAAAAATTGGGGGCAAAGAAAAAGATTGGAAGAAAACCAATCATTGTCGTTTTGCTAAAAAACCAAGCAAAATCAAACAAAAGTAAGAAAACATATGGATGGGGTTTAATCATGTCCCGTCTTTATTGCTCTAATAATAAGGGAAGCTTCCATGGAATTGCCCGAAAGATGGGGCATCGCCATTACATGACAAAAGGAAAACGTTGCTCCTCTCAGCTACTTCTGAAGTAGAAAGCCACAAATGTTGTCTATATAAAAAAAAGAAAAAAAAAAACGTATGCAATTTTTTTTTTAATCCATTGAACGTGCATATATCTAGGTGACTTCTTGTCCTTTCTCTTGGGCATGATAAGGTATATCCTGTTCAAGTAAGGCGAACTAAAAAATAATAGTGCATTACTATCTGTATAGAAGAAAAAGGAGAAAAAAGAGAAGTATACGATATAAATGGTTCTTAAACTTTAGCTTAATATGTAATGTAATTGATGAACTTTAATTTGTTTAACTTGGCTCTTGAATTTTAGCCTTATATATATATATATATATATATATATATATATATATATATATATATATATATATATATATATATATATTATTCATGAACTCTAAATTTATTTAATATGGTCACTAAATTTAATTTATGGACTATATAAATTGTTTGCTTTTATGCAGTCTAGAGACTTTGAACATGTACCAAAAGTCCAATAACCATATTGAATAAAACAAAAGTTCACGAACGACATTGCACATTTGACTAAAGTTCATGGACTACATAGCACGTTGAATTAAAGTTCAAAAACCATTCGTGTCATTATCTCAAGGAAAAAAAAAAAGAGCCGAGACATTGACGTCGAATAGACTCATTTCAGTTTCCAGCAAATAAAAAAATCGAGAGAAAAAAATTCTGGTAAGCATAAAGAAATTTGAGTTCGTTTGGCTTATTAAAATCGATTCAATCTCTTTCGGTATGATTTTTAAATTGATATTCAAGTTGGACGACACTGACTAGATTTCAAAAATGTAGTCGGTACACGCAACGTGATGCTTCATCGAGTCGCCATTGCGTATTAAAAGAGAAATTAAAGCTGGATGACTTAATACTTACACCACCGCAATTGGCTCCTAATTATAACGAGGTATATACTTACCGTTATAAACAGAAAACAGGGACGCGCCAAGTCCCCTGCTCGGAGAATAACAGAGCATTCGTTGATGATGGCAACGCAAATCTTCCTAAGTTGACTTGTCTTCATCTTCAATCTCCCTTCAACTTCACCTCTCTCTCTCTCTCTCTCTCTCTCTCTCTGTGCAGCGCCAATCATGCCGGCGTCGACCGCTCCCGGCAGGCGAAGCCTCCCTCCTCTGTTCCTGCTCTGTTTCCTCTGCCTCTTCTGCTCTGTCGCCGTCGCCGACGAGCTCCAAATACTCCTGAACCTCACCGCCACACTCCGGACTCCAAACGCAAGCCTGTTCTCCTCGTGGACGCCAAACAACCCGCCGTGCCGATTCGCAGGCATCGCCTGCGACGTCAATGGGTCGGTGACGGCAATCGACCTCTCAAACCAGCAGCTGACGGGCGTGCTCCCCCTGGGATCGATCTGCGAGCTCAAGAACTTGGAGAGGCTAGCGCTAGGATTCAACTCCTTGCACGGAACGCCGACGGGCGATTTGAATGGTTGTGTCAAGCTACGGTACCTGGACCTTGGAAACAATGACTTCTCAGGATCGGTCCCAGACTTCTCGTCTCTTCACGAACTGCGTTATCTGTACTTGAACAAGAGCGGGTTTTCCGGGGCTTTCCCGTGGAGTTCCCTCAAGAACAAGACGGATTTGATTGTCTTGAGCGTCGGAGACGATTCCTTTGATAGGGCTCCTTTCCCTGAAGAAATAGGAAGCCTTTTGAAGTTGAATGAGCTTTACATGTCGAATTGCAGCATTGGAGGGCGAATCTCGCCCGTTATCGGGAATCTCGTTGAGCTCGGAAGCTTAGAGCTTTCGATCAACGATTTAAACGGTGAACTACCTAAAGAGATTGGAAATTTGGTGAATCTCTGGCGACTTGAGCTCTATGGCAACAGTTTGACCGGAAATTTCCCCGTCGGATTCAGAAACCTCACAAAACTCGAGTACCTTGATGCATCGGAGAACTATCTCGAGGGCGATCTGTCTGAACTGAGATTCTTGACAAACATAGTCTCTCTGCAGCTATTTACGAATCAGCTCTCTGGGGAAGTACCAATTGAGCTTGGCGAGTTCCAGAGGCTCGTCAATCTGTCCCTCTACAAGAATATGCTCCATGGTTCTCTGCCCCAGAAGCTCGGCTCGTGGGCGCAGTTCGATTACATAGATGTCTCGGAGAATTTCTTGACGGGTACGATCCCGCCAGATATGTGCAAGCAGGGGACGATGACGAAGCTTCTCATGCTTCAGAACAGCTTCTCTGGTGAAATCCCAGGGGCTTACGCGAATTGCTCGAGTTTGACGCGCTTTCGGGTCAGTAACAACAGTCTCTCAGGGGTTGTTCCTGCTGGTATATGGGGACTGCCAATTGTGGACATGATTGACATCTCTTTGAACCAGCTTGAAGGGCCAATCACCTCTGATATTAAGAATGCCAAGGCACTGACTCAGTTACTTGTCGGAAATAATCACTTGTCGGGTAAGTTGCCGGAGGAGGTTACGGAAGCTGAATTGCTTTTTAAAATCGACTTGAGTTACAATAAATTCTCCGGGGAAATCCCAGAGAGTATCAGCAAATTGAAAAATTTGGGCAGCCTCTATGTGCAGGATAATATGCTGTCTGGTGCCGTACCCGAGTCACTGAGCTCGTGTGTTTCGCTTAGCAACCTTAACATGGCTCACAATTCGCTGTCCGGTGAAATACCGTCGTCTCTTGGATCTTTGCCGACTCTGAACTCTCTGAATTTGTCCGATAACGAACTCTTGGGACAGATTCCGGCTAGTTTATCTTCCCTAATCCTAAGCCTTCTTGATCTCTCCAACAACCGTTTGACTGGCCCTATCCCACAGTCTCTCTCGCTTGAAGCATACAATGGAAGCTTTTCTGGAAATCCTGGCCTATGCACCGCCGCAAGGATCAAACCCTTCAAGCAATGTTCGTCTCATCCAGGCTCATCGAAGATCATCCGAACCGTCGTAATTTGCTTCCTTGTAGCTTCAGTGCTACTACTGACCTCCCTGGCATGCTTTCTTTTCATCAAGAACAGAGAAAAGAATGGAGACAGCAAGTCAAGAGAAGAGTCCTGGGAAGTGAAGTCGTTCCACACGTTAACCTTCACAGAGGACGAGATTCTCGAATCCATAAAGCACGAGAACATCATTGGGAAAGGAGGTTCTGGCAACGTGTACAAGGCAAAACTCCCTAGCGGCCGAGAACTCGCCGTGAAGCACATCCCGACGGCGGACTCTAGTACCCATGGAAGGAGCCTCAGTACTAGCCCTATGCTAGGTAAGGGCTGCAAAAGATCCCGAGAATTCGAATCCGAGGTCCGTGCCTTGAGCTCGATTAGGCACGTTAACGTGGTGAAGCTGTACTGCAGCATCACGAGTGAGGACTCGAGCCTGCTTGTTTACGAGTATCTCCCCAATGGCAGCCTGTGGGACAGGCTCCACTCATCCAGGAAGTTGGAGCTGAACTGGAAGACGCGGTACTGGATCGCGGTCGGGGCAGCCAAGGGATTAGAGTATCTGCATCACGGGTGTGAGAGGCCCATGATCCACCGGGACGTGAAGTCGAGTAACATCTTGCTGGATGAGTTCATGAAGCCCCAGATTGCCGATTTCGGGCTTGCCAAAATCCTTCAAGCCGGTCGCGGCGGCAAAGACTCCACACAGGTCATAGCAGGAACACCAGGTTATATTGCCCCTGGTAAGGAATCGATCATGGCCATGCCCCGTGTATTTCCTTCTCTTGAATTGATTTCTGAGAGTTCTTTTGCAAACGAAACCAGATAGAAATTGATGAATAAGCTAATAAGGTTTTGGCAGTGCTTAGTGCTTATGATTCATGTTTGGTCTATGTCACAGAGTATGGATACACGTCCAGGATCAATGAGAAGAGCGATGTCTATAGTTTTGGGGTGGTCCTGATGGAGCTCGTGACGGGGAAGATGCCAATAGAGCCAGAGTACGGGGAGAACATGGACATCGTGAGCTGGATCTCGAGCAACTTGAAGTGTAGAGAGAGCGTGATGCGCCTGGTGGACTCGAGGATCGTGCAAGATCACACGCGAGAGCAGGCCATCGAGGTGTTGAGGATCGCGGTTCTGTGCACGGAGAGGCTTCCTTCACTGAGACCCACCATGAGAGGCGTGGTTCAGATGCTGGAGGATGCCGAACCATGTGGACCGGTCGACATTGTCATCGAGAAAGACGGCAAGTCAGGTGTGGAGGGCGGGAAAAGCTGAGCAGGATGTGCATCTAAATAGGAGGAATGGGGTATTAGCCGATGCCTGACGTCATCGACAGAAAGAGACATCGAAGGCCCGGGATGAAGGCGAGCGCTCTGCATCACTAGCGCTCCGGGAGCACCCGATGCTCCGGAACCCAAACATTTTGGGATGGAATGTTAAAGACCGGACAAACGAAGAGAAACTCTGGTACAGGAGCATTTTTAGATTGTGTAGTATGGGAAACTTAATGTAAATGTGGATATAGTTAGTTGTATTGGCTGCCTAACGTGAATTCTACTTTAATGTAAGTGCTTTGGCGATTGCGTTTGTCTGTGTAACTTTCATGGACGACAACACTCACCTGAAGAAAATGTGGCGGTAGATGTTGATACGGAGTAATGAAAGCCTCTGTTCATACGGCCCATGTGATTTACGATCCAACCGATACTGGTATTTACCTTGGGCCTTGGAGTGTAGCCATAGGTAGGGTTAACCGCTTCCTAGTCCAGTTTAATAGAATTGGTCAGAATTGGTCACTATTGTTTTTTCATGTTTCAATTTGGATATCTTATTATCCAAAGCATGACCAGAAACAAATTTAGAGCTTGAGCCAAATTCTATGCTTCCTTCCTGATATTGTATCGTCAAATTACAAGCTCCTATTTTCTCAAAAACAATAAACTAAACTCAATAATTTTTTTTTGAAGAAATAAGGATAAAAATATATGTAGTCGATTTGGTCAGGTCCAATTCCTCCTTGGAATTAGGAATTGGACCGACACTCTAGGGAACAGGACCAAATTGGCTAGTATGATCGGGTTCGAACATTCCGTTTTGGATACCACTAGCCATGGTTGTGTCATTTCAATTCACATTGGGTCCAAATTGGATGAACGACCGGACGTAGAAAATTTGTTGGTGTTTCCAAAGCCTCACTTTTCTATTTTCTCTTTTGTTATTGATAATCCAAGCGTTCGTGTTCTAGGGTTATGGTTGCTCTGATACCACATGTTGGATGCAAAACGTGCAATCCCAAGATCTCCATAACTAGAATAAGAGCATAGATGATCGGATAGAAAGATTATCGTACCTGTTTTGGAATGCATCGTTCTGAAGCAGAAGCGGAAAAACGATGATTCACATGCAAGTCCTTCTTCTCTATTGCCTTATGTATCACTGACTCAATGAGACGTCCCCCTCACCCTTTAGCGCTCGGTTAACACTCCTTATGTGAGGATACATGTGAAAATTAGGGTTAGAGGAGAGACTTGAGCACTATTTATAGAGTTTCTAACCGGGCCCTCTCATTACGGGCCAGGCTCAACTCGGCCCACACTAGTCAGTCTCATATTAGACTAATTAAGAAACATTCTATCTCACCTTAGACCAAATCCTATAGAAATAGTAAATTACAATATTAATTAATGTAGCCCACATTAGGAAAACTCTTACATTCTCCTACTCGGGCTATATTAATTGAAATTATATTGTATGTGCACAAATTGGTCTAGAGATAATTCTTAATAGTCAATCCTATTTCATAAAGTCTCAAACACCGAATCATAGTAGTAACAACATGTATACACACAAAACCTTTTATGGTCACGAGTGCTTTCAACTTTGTTGATATGGATTCAATATGGTAATGTGGCAAATAGATATCATCTCTTATAGAGAAATCTCATTTATCAGTCATCATTCTCTTACCTTAAGCGTCACAAAAAGACTTGCGCCACTAGAGAATATCTTTATGGTTCCAATGAATCCACATATGTATTGTCTTTACGATTAACCATTCTTTATGTATAACAAGACATATGCACAATGCTAATAATCGGATGCCCCCAACATTCACTCAAGGTTTATACAATACCTTGAGACTTTATCAATATGTATTCAACATAATAACAACACATTCAAAAATATTTTATTGAATGCATAAGTTAATACATATCAAACCGTTATAAAATGTAATGAACACAAATGTAAACTTTATTAGAGTAAAGCCAAAATAGCTCCCACTAAACAACAGTATCCCAAGATACTCCTAGGTCTATGCTAATGACATGTCGCTCAAATTCACACGGGCGTAAGCCTTTAATTAGTGGATCCGGAACTATATCATCTATGAAAATATGTTATATTATAACGTCACATTTCGGTACCGTTTCTTTATGGTAAAATATTTGACTGTCAAATATTTAGACCCATTGAGACATCTGTTATTAATAAATACTACTACAAATTTATTGTCTCAATACAACTGTATAGTTCTATCCATAAAGTTAAAAACGGTCAACTCCTTAATAAGGTTCCAGAGCCTAATAACCCAAGTAACAACTTGAAAAAATGTTACAAACTCTACTTTCATAGTAGACATAGAACTTTATTTACTGCACTTCTTGCTAACATAAATATGTATTCTGCTAACAGCCAACAATGTTTATATCTAAATATCATACTAGCTGCAAGAATTGAACATGTCTGTAAATTAACATATAATCTCTTGTCTTCTTTAAGTACCTTAAAATCTTCTTGGCAGCAACCTAGTGATCGCATCTTGGATTTGATTAATATCTGCCTAGAAAGCACGTCACAAAGATAATATTTAATCTAGTGCAAATACGAGCATACATCATACTTTTAAGTGCATTGACACAAGGTACACCATTTAACTAAATTTTCTCAATATCTAAATAAGGACAATGTAATGGATTCGGTCCATCACCCTTAATGACAGAAGCAATTCCTGGCTTGAAATGATGTATGTTGAATATTTCCAAAATACGATCAGCAAATGTCCTCTAAGATAAATCTAATAAAATATGGCGAGAACAATTCTTACAGACCTTAGTGCAAAGAACAAAAGATGCCTCAAGGTCACTGCTTGTAAGCAAAATATCATGTATATAGAGTATGAGAAAAATAAATTTCCCCCCACTGACCTTGCAGTATATATCTACTGAATTACTTTGTTCTCAACAAAACGAAATGACAACACTATGAAACTTTAATAATATTGTCTAGAAACTTGCTTAAAACTATGAATAAGACTTTCAGTCTACACACAAGTTTACTTAAATTTGCTGCAAAATCGTCCAGTTGCACTATATAGATTTTGTATCTATTTGGCGTAACTCCATATAAAAAATAAACTATTAATGCCACGTTCACTCTGAAAGAATCTTTAAAAATACTAGAAAAAAATAATTATTTCTTCACTATTAACTATCCACCCATTTTTCAAAGTGAAAACTTTAGCTACCAGTTTAGCTTTAAACTCCACAATTTTTCTTTGACATTCTTTTAGTTTTGTACATCTATTTGCAACTAATGAACTTGTGATCTTTAGGCAAGTCAGTAAGTTTCCAAACACTATAATGTTTCATAGATTGCATATCGTCTTTTATGGCATCTAATCACATACTTGATTGACAACAAGAAACAACATTTATATAAGTCGCTAAGGGTGCGTTTGTTTGTGTTTCTGTTCTTTTTTTGTTCTAGGGAACAGAAATAGAAAAAATTATTTATGTTCCGGGGAACAGTTTTTGAACAAAAGAACGCGTTTAGTAAACTTGTTCGTGGAATAAAAAAAGAACAGAAACATGTTTGGTAAATTCGTGTTCTTTTTTTTTTATTTCTTTTAATTTTTTAATGTTTTTTTTCTTTTTTTTTTCTTTTGTGTCCTCGGCCATGGTTCGACTTGTGGCACGGAGGACATGGGGCTGGCCGAGCCTCGACGGCCCCGCGAGGCTCGGCCTCGTCGGGCCACCGCCAGGCGATGCCGACCTGGCGGTGGTTGGGCGAGGCCGAGCCTCGCACTGGCCAGCAACGCTTGGCCTCGCCTTGGCTGGGCGAGCTTAGGCTCGCCCAGATCCGGCGGCGAAGTGCTGGAGCGCCTGGAGGAGGGCGTCAGACTGGGGGAGGGCGTCGTTGGAGCGGAGGTCGGCCTGGATCTGGGCGAAGATGATGTCCATCATCGCGGGCGTCCGGAGGGGTTCGATTCAGCTCTGCATTCGCTGTGAATGAAGCGTGCAGAGATCGTTGGCTACGGCGCGAGATCAGGGACTGTGAGCATGAGCGGTGGCGATGATGGTGGTGATCGGAGCTGGCGAAAACTGAATGAAGTCTTCGCTTCGGATTCGTCAGCAAAACGACAAAGAGAGAGAGAGATCGGAGATGGTGAGCTTGGGCTCGCCCAGATCCGGCGAGCCTCGTGCCGGCCACCAGTGAGCCTCGCCGTGGCTGGGCGAGGCCGCCGGCCAAAGCAAAAAGAAGAAGAAAAGAAGAAAAAAAAGAAAAGAAAAGAAAAGAGAGAGAAAAGTTGTTTTTTTTTTTGTTCCGGAAACAAGAAACAACTTTTTTTTTATTTCTTGTTTCTGTTCTTTTTTTGTTCCCAGGAATAAAAAAACAAATTTGGAACAAAAACGAAAAAAAAAACGCGTTTCTGTTCTTTTTTTGTTCCCAGGAACAAAAAAACAGAAAAACTGTTTATGAACAAAAAAAAGAAACATAAACAAACACGCCCTAAATCAACCATGCAGTAGATATTGCAGTCATGCTTTCACATATAGATTATATAGTCTGATGGTATAACTGATCGTCTTTCCTTAACAAATCTCCTGAGTAAAGCTACAACCACTTCATTCTGCACTTGAGAGGTTTGAGAAATTTCATCATAAACTATATTAAGAATAGTATATTGAACCTCAACAAGTTTAGTCTATGGTATAGGAGATTCTACAATTATCTGTACAGGTAAAGACAAAGACACAGTGATCTCCATCGTACTATTATCATTGATAGTCTGAGAGTAGCAATCCTCTACAATTACGTCGAACTCTAAAAACTTTACTGTATGTGATTCTATAATTCTTGTACCTTCATTAGGATCATAAAATCAATACCCATTTGAACAATCTAGGTAAGATAGAAAATAAGTCTGAGTGGATCTGAATTGCAATGCACTTAATATTTGATTAGATAACCTCACTTCTACATGACACCTCTAAATGTAATATGATTCAAGTAATTTATGTCCAGTCCATAACTCAAAAGAAGTTTATAAAACAACTTTGGTAAGAAACATGTTTTTGTATGTGAAAAGAGTTGCTTTCAAAATATCAACCCATGGAAGACCAAATAAATTAGTCATATACTCATTACCTTGTTGATTATGGTGCAATTATGCCTTTCGGCCAAATCATTTTGTAAGGATTTTCAAGCATAGTGATTAAGTTACCACCCCAGAATTTATCAAATATTTGACAAATTACCCTTTAAGTTATTCCGCATTGTCATACTTGCCAAAATACTCATGGTCACTATTAAGCCTGACAACCTTTAAGACTAATTCTAACCAATTTATTTTTTATCTCGGTCATTTTACTTCCACAATAATCTATAGAAGACTTTAGATAACCATTAAGAGTAGACAGAATATCAACATTGTCAACTTTTTTACTCTTCCTTTAGACATGTGTGAGATTATTCCTTAAATAGAAAAATTTTGGAAACAACTTTTCCAACCTTATATGAGATGTATATATCATTAGTTTTTAAACACAATCTTTGCAGATATGTCCTAATTTCAATATTATACTAAGACTTCCATCATTTGCCTAGCAGTGTAGCCCGCAAGCAAACCATTTTTCAAGTGTTTCTGAATAGAATGTTTCATGGACAGTAAACAAATTCTATTGCTATTTTCCAAGCAGTAAATCATATGTCCACTACTTAAAATGTGAAGTAATAAAAACCTTAATAATAGTAGAGTTATTAATTACAGAAAATGTGACTAAAAAATAAGCAATTTATATAATTAGTATCATGTGAGCACTGTGTAACTTGACGTACATGTACACATCCAGAGAGTTACATGCATAATTATATAATCACATTTGGACAAAATACATGATATGCATTTGTACACTCCCCACATGATAACGATTATGAGAATATATTCAAATCTTTATGAAACTATCACCTTTATGCGTATGAACTACTATGATCAGTCACCATCGCCCGCGGTGGCCGCGATGGTTAGAGCTTTGCTCCCCCACCGAAAGGGGAGGGGTTTGAAACCCCGCCTCCTCATGGCGCGACTCACCTACGGCTGGGTTTGTGGTGGTGGCTCAGTCGCCCCGAGTTTACCTCGCCGGCTGCCAGCTATACGGGGGTTCCCGGGTCATCAAAAAAAAAAAAACTACGAGGATCAGTCACTCCTCCACCATACCATCATGTATCCCTCCATGAACTAATACATAATCACCTCTTTTGGGAGTATGGCTACGCATTAGATCATGAGACATCTCAATCAATATACGAGACCAATATTTCTCAAACCCAATCAAGCGTGCTAGTTTGGCGGTCACAACTCAATTGAATCCTTAAAACTCTCTCATACCAAGGATATAAACTTTACTTCTTAAACCACTGGGGGTTCGCCCCAGTGGCCACCCTTCCTACTTGGAAGAGGGAGGTGATGGGTTCAAATCCCCATCTTCTTAAGGGGGATTGGGGTGTGGACGATTTCATTTCAGGAGTGGGTTTCGACTCCCATGCTCTGCAAGGAGGCAGGGCAAAAGTCTGAGAGTGAGTGTTAGAATAGGATTAGAGTAGGACCGACAAAAAAAAAAAAAAAACTTTACTTCTTACATACACCATATACATGTGATTTTAACTTTGGTGATAGGGGCAGTAAATCATCAAAATCACATGTCATGCTAATTACACTACTTCATTCATTGATAATATATTTATTCATTAATAAAAAAATTAATTTTTTTTATATATTATCAATGAATCACACTTTTATAATATTTATGTGATAACATACCATTAACCCAACACCTGTATTTCTAAAATCACAGAAAAATACACTAAGAATACACGTATTTAGGGTTCCGTATGTATTTCACATCCATAAAATCACCAAACATGTAAAATAAACACACCACAACATTGAGGATGATCATATAAACCTAACGCCACTAGCTACGCGCTGATCGAACGCTCTACGCGCCCGCAAGCGCCGCCTAAATGCGTGGCGCGTGGAGCTCACATGTGGGCATAAAAGGCCGATCAAAACCAGTCTAACCGGTACTCGGCTCGACCGTCTAGTCCAACCGCCCGATCCGACCGGTTGACTGGGTCAGGTCAAGTCGGTTGCCAATCGGGTTGGGTCAGGCCTAGGTCACTGACGTCATTGTGACGTTAGCACCCGCGTGCATCGCACATGTGAGCCGCGCCCCACACGTGAGGGCGCATGTCTGTGCGTGGGGTGTGTCTTTGACACCTTGGCGGTGCGTGGTTGCGCGTGGGGGCGCATGCAGCCTCCCCTAGCTACGCGCCGCCCACGGATCTACTCATCTCGACAAGCCCAGTCCGAATATACAATTTAATTTGTTTTTTATTGAATGAAAAATCTCGAAAATCTCAAAATTAGGACAAAAATTATATGCATTCGTGTTCTAGGGTTATGGTTGCTCTGATACCACATGTTGGATGCAAAACGTGCAAATCCAAGATCTCCATAACCAGAACAAAAGCATAGATGATCGAGTAGAAAGATGATCGCACTTGTTTTGGAATGCATCATTCTTGAAGCGGAAGCGGAAAAACGATGATCCACATGCAAGTCATTCTCCTCTATTGCCCTCTGTATCATTAGCTCAATAAAACGGCCCTCTCACCCTTTAGCGCTAAATTAACGCTCGTTATGTGATGATACATGTGAGAATTATGATTAAATGAGAGACTTGAGCACTATTTATAAAGTTTCCAATCAGGCCCTCTCATTACGGGTCAGGCTCAACTCGACCCACATTAGCCAGTTCCATATTAGACTAATTAAGAAACATTCTATCTCACCTTAAACCAAACCCCGTAAAAATAATAAATTACAATATCAATTAATGTAACCCACGTTAGGAAAACTCTTACAAACATCACTTGAACTAGCGCGCATAAGGATTCCTACCAGAGATGTTGAACATGGACTACCAGAGGAAAAATGAGGGATTGCATTCATGGAACTTAGGTTGTCAAATCAATTAGTGATTGACGAGCCTGCATTAGTACAAAGGCCAAGAAAATGGCAAATTTCCTACGGCCAAATCCTAGATACCACCTCTCATTTTTAATAAATTAACATATTTAGATGTCGAATTTCAAACGGCATAGGTTGATCTTATCCTAGATAAATATTTTATACTTAATCAATATGGCTGGACGGTATAATATTTGCGCACATATCTCATGTTGAACCGTAATGATCTTCGATTGATTTTCGAGAAGGTATTTTCTTGGATAACTCCTATGTTGCAGTAACGAATATTTATCTTTAGTCAGATTAAAACGATCTATTTCATCTATCATGTACGAACCATCCCACAACATTATTTATAACAATACTTTTCTAAGCTGACGCAATTTCACATCTATTTTTGACATGACGATTTTATTGTCCGGCTTTTGAAAAGCTATTCATGATGCTTGAGATCATTCCAAGCAAAGTCAAACACAAGGTTGTTGAAAACCAAGAGGCGAATACTTCAAAAAGAATCATCACGGCTGATTTGGATTTTTCTCCGGTTGTCCTTTCACCTGGAATAGTAGAATAAGGTGTGATGTTGTTAAAAAAAAATAAAAAAATGGGTTGATTTAGCATTTTTCATTAACTAAATCAAAATGAGTTAATGAGAGAATCCAATTATGCTAATTTAATAATTTTTTAAACTTGATTGCCTTACTTAAAAGTTTTATGAATTAATTACACTTTCGTTACGAATTTAAGAACTTCTCATTAACTTGTCTATTCATATTCTACTTAAATTTTATGAGTACACACTTTGACTTTTGGTTAATCCAAAACATCCAAAACTTTCACATCATGCAAATGTTGACATGTAAATTCTTATATAATTTTTTTCATAATTTTAGAAACCCAGATAATAATTTATATTTCGGCAAAAAAAATATGTGCTTTTTAATGTTTGCCTAATAAAAAAGCAAGCAGGCTAATTTGATCTTCTAAATATCCGGCCTCCACACGTGGATCATTCTTATAATATAAAAGAAAAGCCACACCATTTCACTCGAACATAAAAATAGAAAAGCAAAGAGGTTAAAATGCAATAGGTGGCCAAAAACATGGTTTGCCAGTGAAAAACCGCGTTCCGGAAAAGGCTTCTTCCCACGAGACTTCCGTTTCCTTTGTTTTCCACTGCTCTGGTCAGCTTCGGCTGCTGGCCATAAAGTGGAAAGGCAATTATGGAATCAAAAAGTGAAGAGAGGGAGACCGTCCAAATTCAATGTTGCAATTCAACTTTTTCCTTACCCGTCTTTTCAATAAGGAGTCGGCACTTTCATGGTGTTGTCCTAGATTCTGCACACATTAGGTACACGAATTTAGGCTTCGATTAGGTTTAATGGGGACAATATATGCTCCGTTTATTAAGGATGGTCGCCAAATTTTTCACCTTCTAATTTTGGACGGTGCGATTTGTGGCCTCAAAATTTTAAAGCTTTTATCTGTTATTATTGTGTAAGGACTGGGGAGAGATGATTTCTCTTAAAGCAATGCCGCGTTCATTTGTCTTAAGTAAAGACTGGCTTAAACACAATTGCCAATAGAGGCTTTGAAATTTTCAAGATTGATGTACTATTCACTCTAGAGGGAATGTAAAGAGGCTACGCTCGCATTTTTTTTAAAAGTTTTTCGGAGAAATTCAATGGGCATCATTGTAAAAAAGAAAATCGGATGATTAATATCGAACTTTACAAAATTATTGTGACCATAAATGAAGTTTATCGTTTTCTTGTTAATGGGAAAAAAACAGCTCCAGAGCTAGAAAAAAAATACCGCTTGCTCCAAGCTCACATATCACGAATGAGATTGGACCAACGTCTTATCTAATCCAAGAGAGCATGTGCAGTGGAGGTCACTGTGCTCAGGGAATACAAGCATGATGAAGCCTAAAATTTGATATAAGTTGGATGCAAAAAGTCGATGCATAAGGCAATTTAGAAAATAGCAACTCCTTGAGTCCATAGACATGTATACTCACTCTCAATTATTATTGGACTCACTATTAGAATGATTTTTTTTAACATATTGATAAAGGTCTTTATTGTGATGCGAAAATTCATCGTTTACAAATGTAATGAGATCAATAGTATTTATACAAAAAGTTCAAATTAACTTTCAACGTGCGGGTTTGTTTACATTTATTTGGTCCTACAGAAGTTTTTGCTTTTTTTTTGTAACATTCCAGCATGCTTTTTCATTCCACGTAGAGCACAAAACAAATAGTAATTTTTTTCTTCTAATAATTTCCTAATAAACTATTATCGTCTATCTATATTATAAAACAAGCGACCCAAGAAGACTAAACATGCTTTCCCTCAAAAGTTTTGTATGAATTGTGTAATTCCATAATATCACCTCCTTTTTCGATCAAATCTCTAGTTTTTCTTTAATAGTAAGATAACGAAATGCCCGCCCAATTCTCCAGTTTCTTTCCTATAAGATTTTTGTTTTTATTAAGGGTAAATCCAATTATAACTCTCTCTCATCTCATGTATCATCTAAAGAATCATGTTTATCAAAGACTACTCAGTCCCTATCTCTTTCAGATTAGCTTATTCAATCCTTATCAGTCAATGTAATAACACTGTCTCCACAACATGTTTGAATCACTCGTCCTCTTTGGCATTTGAACTCTTGTATTGAATCCATTGTAGATAAAAACCCATTTGAAGCCTCCAGTCAATTTAAAAAAAAAAAAAAATTGCTAGGAACCCACCTAAATAATAATCCATTGGTCAAGTGGCCAAAACTAAATAAATAGAAAAAGGAAAAAAAAATGGGGGCAAAGAAGAAGATTGGAAGGAAACCAATCATTGTCGTTTTAATAAAAAAAACCAAGCAAAATCAAACAAAAGTAAGAAAACATGTGGAGTAGGCTTCACGCTAAGTTTTATCATGTTCCCTCTTTATTGCTTTAACAATAAGGGAAGCTTCCATGGAATTGCCCGAAAGATGGGGTATCGCCATTACATGACAAAAGGAGAACGTTGCTCCTCTCAGCCACTTCTGAAGTAGAAAGCCACAAATGTTGTCTATATAAAAAGAAATAAGAAAAAAAAAGTATGCAATTTCTTTTAATCCATTGAACGTGCATATCTAGGTGACTTCTTGTCCTTTCTCTTGGGTATGATAAGGTTTATCCTGTTCAAGTAAGGCGAACTAAAAAATAATAGTGTATTACTATTTGTATGGAAGAAAAAGGAGAAAAAAGAAAAATATATGATATAAATGATTCTTAAACTTTAGCTTAATATGTAATGTGATTAATGAACTTTAATTTATTCAATTTGACCCATGAACTTTAGCATGATATATAGTATTATTCATGAACTCTAAATTTATTTAATATGATCACTAAATTTAATCTATGGACTATATAAGATGTTCGCTTTTATGCAGTCTAGAGACTTTGAACTTGTTGCAAAAGTCCAAGCACCATGTTGAATAAATCAAAAGTTTACAAATGATATTACACATTTGACTAAAGTTCAGAGATCACATAACATATTGAATTAAAGTTTAAAAACCATTCGTGTCATTATCCTAGGAAAAAAAAAAAGAGCCAAGACATTCACGTTGAATAGACTCATTTCAATTTCCGGCAAATAAAAAAATCGAGAGAAACAATTTCTGATTAGCATAAAGAAATTTGAGTTTGTTTGGCTTATTAAAATTGCTTCAATCTCTTTCAATATGATTTTTAAATTGATATTTAAGTTGAACGACACTGACTAGATTTCAAAAATGTAGTTGGTGCAAGCAACATGATCGCCATTGCGTATTAAAAGACAAATTAAAGTTTGATGACTTAGGGGGTGTATGACAACCTCTGATTTCTGTTCCAAAAATAATTTTTCTATTACAGAGTTGTTTCTGAAATAAAAATCCGTTTAATAAAATTATTTCATTTTTTTATTTCTGAAATAGATTTTGGTTTCAGAAATAGGTTTGGAATAGAAATCAGAAATAAAAAATTTTCTCATCGTTCATTGCCGCCAACCATCATCCGCCAGACGCCACCGGTTGCCGCCGCCGCCCGCCCGCCCGCCGCCCGCCCGCCGCCGCCGCCGGCCGCCGGTCGTCCGTCACCACTGATCACCGGTCCACTGCCAATCATCACCGCCACCGTCCGTCACTGCTGATCACCAGTCCATTGCTGTCCGAAAAGAAGAAATTTTTTGTCGTTATCAAACGAATTTCTATTTTTGGAGTATAAATTTTATATCGTTATCAAACAGTTATTTCTTTTTAGAAACTCATCTAGAAATAGAAATAGAAAAATCTATTTCTTTTCTAGAAATCAATTTTCGACCAAAATGGTTATCATTCGCGCCCTTATACTTACACCACCGCAATTAGCTCCTAATTATAACGAGGCATATATTTACCGTTATAAACAGAAAACAGGAACGCGCCAAGTCCCCTGCTCAAAGAAAAACAGAGCATTCGTTGATGATGGCAACACAAATCTTCCTAAGTTGACTTGTCTTCATCTTCAATCTCCCCTCAACTTCACCTCTCTCTCTCTCTCTCTCCAGCGCCAATCATGCCGGCGTCGACCGCTCCTGGCAGGCGAAGCCTCCCTCCTCTGTTCCTGCTCTGTTTCCTCTGCCTCTTCTGCTCTGTCGCCGTCACCAAGGAGCTCCAAATACTCCTGAACCTCACCGCCACACTCCGGACTCCAAACTCAAACCTGTTCTCCTTGTGGACGCCAAACAACCCGCTGTGCCGATTCGCATGCATCACTTGCAACGTCAATGGGTCGGTCACAGCAATCGACCTCTCAAACCAACGGCTGACAGGCGTGCTCCCCCTGGGATCGATCTGCGAGCTCAAAAACTTGGAGAGGCTAGCGCTAGGATTCAACTCCTTGCACGGAACGCCGACGGGCGATTTGAATGGTTGCGTCAAGCTACGGTACCTGGACCTTGGAAACAATGACTTCTCAGGATCGGTCCCGGACCTCTCGTCTCTTCACGAACTGCGTTATCTGTACTTGAACAAGAGCGGGTTTTCCGGGGCTTTCCCGTGGAGTTCCCTCAAGAACATGACGGATTTGATTGTCTTGAGCATCGGAGACAATTCCTTTGATAGGACTCCTTTCCCTGAAGAAATAGGAAGCTTTTTGAAGTTGAATGAGCTTTACATGTCGAATTGCAGCATCGAAGGGCGAATCTCGCCCGTTATCGGGAATCTCATTGAGCTTGGGAGCTTAGAGCTTTCATTCAACTATTTAAACGGTGAAATACCTAAAGAGATTGGAAATTTGGTGAATCTCTGGCGACTTGAGCTCTATGTCAACAGTTTGACCGGAAATTTCCCCGTCGGATTCAGAAACCTCACGAAACTCGAGTACTTTGATGCATCGACAAACTATCTCGAGGGCGATCTGTCTGTACTGAGATTCTTGACAAACATAGTCTCTTTGCAGCTATTTGAGAATCAGTTCTCTGGGGAAGTGCCAATTGAGTTTGGTGAGTTCCAGAGGCTCGTTAATCTGTCCCTCGACAAGAATATGCTCCATGGTTCTCTGCCCCAGAAGCTCGGCTCGTGGGCGCAGTTCGATTACATAGATGTCTCGGAGAATTTCTTGACAGGTACGATCCCGCCAGATATGTGCAAGCAGGGGACGATGAGGGAGCTTCTCGTGCTTCAGAACAGCTTCTCCGGTGAAATCCCAGGGGCTTACGCGAATTGCTCGAGTTTGACGCGCTTTCGGGTCAGTAACAACAGTCTCTCAGGTGTTGTTCCTGCTGGTATATGGGGACTGCCAAATGTGGACATGATTGACATCTCCTTGAACCAGCTTGAAGGGGCAATTACCTCTGATATTAAGAATGCCAAGGCACTAACTAAGTTACTAGTCGGAAATAATCACTTGTCCGGTAAGTTGCCAGAGGAGGTTATGGAAGCTGAATTGCTGGTTAAAATCGACTTGAGTTACAATAAATTCTCCGGGGAAATCCCAGAGAGTATCAGCAAATTGAAAAGTTTGGGCAGCCTCTATGTGCAGTATAATATGCTGTCTGGTGCCATACCCGAGTCACTGAGCTCGTGTGTTTCACTTAGCAACCTTAACATGGCTCACAATTCACTGTCTGGTGAAATACCGTCGTCTCTTGGATCTTTGCCGACTCTGAACTCTCTGAATTTGTCCGATAATGAACTCCTGGGACAGATTCCAGCTAGTTTGTCTTCCCTAAGGCTAAGCCTTCTTGATCTCTCCAAAAACCGTTTGACCGGCCCTATCCCACAGTCTCTCTCGCTTGAAGCATACAATGGAAGCTTTTCTGGAAATCCTGGCCTATGCACCGCCGCAAGGATCAAATCCTTCAAGCAATGTTCGTCTCATCCAGGCTCATCGAAGATCATCCGAACCGTCGTAATTTGCTTCCTTGTAGCTTCAGTGCTACTACTGACCTCCCTGGCATGCTTTCTTTTCATCAAGAACAGAGAAAAGAATGGAGACAGCAAGTCAAGAGAAGAGTCCTGGGAAGTGAAGTCGTTCCACACGTTAACCTTCACAGAGGACGAGATTCTCGAATCCATAAAGCACGAGAACATCATTGGGAAAGGGGGTTCTGGCAACGTGTACAAGGCGAAACTCCCTAGCGGCCGAGAACTCGCCGTGAAGCACATCCCGACGGCGGACTCTAGTACCCATGGAAGGAGCCTCAGTACTAGCCCAATGCCAGGTAAGGGCTGCAGAAGATCCCGAGAATTCGAATCCGAGGTGCGTGCCTTGAGCTCGATTAGGCACGTTAATGTGGTGAAGCTGTACTGCAGTATCACGAGTGAGGACTCGAGCCTGCTTGTTTACGAGTATCTCCCCAATGGCAGCCTGTGGGACAGGCTCCACTCATCCAGGAAGTTGGAGCTGAACTGGAAGACGCGGTACTGGATCGCGGTCGGGGCAGCCAAGGGATTAGAGTATCTGCATCACGGGTGCGAGAGGCCCATGATCCACCGGGACGTGAAATCGAGCAACATCTTGCTGGATGAGTTCATGAAGCCCCGGATTGCCGATTTCGGGCTTGCCAAAATCCTTCAAGCCAGTTGCGGCGGCAAAGACTCCACACAGGTCATAGCAGGAACACCAGGTTATATTGCCCCTGGTAAGGAATCGATCATGGCCATGCCACATGTATTTCCTTCTCTTGAATTGATTTCTGAGAGTTCTTTTGCAATTGAAACCAGATGGAATCTGATGAATAAGCTAATAAGGTTTTGGCAGTGCTTAGTGCTTATGATTCATGTTTGGTCTATGTCACAGAGTATGGATACACGTCCAGGATCAATGAGAAGAGCGATGTCTATAGTTTTGGGGTGGTCCTGATGGAACTCGTGACGGGGAAGAGGCCGATAGAGCCAGAGTACGGGGAGAACATGGACATCGTGAGCTGGATCTCGAGCAACTTGAAGTGTAGAGAGAGCGTGATGCGCCTGGTGGACTCGAGGATCGTGCAAGATCACACGCGAGAGCAGGCCATCGAGGTGTTGAGGATCGCGGTTCTGTGCACGGAGAGGCTTCCTTCACTGAGACCCACCATGAGAGGCGTGGTTCAGATGCTGGAGGACGCCGAGCCGTGCGGACCGGTCGACATCGTCATCGAGAAAGACGGCAAGTCAGGTGTGGAGGGCGGGAAAAGCCGACCAGGATGTGCAACTAAATAGGGGGCAATGGGGTATTAGCCGATGCCCGACATCGTCGACGGAGCGAGACATCGAAGGCCCGGGATGAAGGCGAGCGCTCCGCATCACTAGTCCTCCGGGAGCGCCCGATGCTCCGGAATCCAAACATTTTGGGATGGAATGTTAAAGACCGGACAAACGAAGAGAAACTCTTGTGCAGGAGCATTTTTAGATTGTGTAGTATGGGAAACTTAATGTAAATGTGGATATAGTTAGTTGTATTGGAAGCTTAACGTAAATTCTACTTCAATGTAAGTGCTTTGGCGATTGCGTTTGTCTGTGTAACTTTCATGGACGACAACACTCGCCTGAAGAAAATGTGGCGGAAGATGTTGCTACGGAGTAACGAAAGCCTCCGTTCATACGGCCCATGTGATTTACGATCCAACCTATACTGGTATTTACGCTGGGCCGGTGGCCCAAGTTGGCCTTGGAGTGTAGGGTTGACCGGTTCCTAATCCAGTCCAATAGAACCGGTTGCTATTTTTTTTTTTTTTTGCATGTTTCCATTTGTATATCTTATTATCCAAAGCATGACCAGAGACAGATTATAGCTCGAGCCAAATTCTATGCTTCCATCCAGATATCATATTGTCAAATTACAAGCTCTTATTTTCTCAAAAACTATAAACTAAACTCACTAATTTTTTTTTTTTAAGAAATAAGGATAAAAGTATATGTAGTCGGTTTGGTCAAGTCCGATTCCCCCATGGAATTAGGAACTGGACCGACACTCTAGGGAACAGGACCATATCAGCTAGTACGATCCGGTCCGAACAGTCCGTTTAGGACACCCCTAGCCATGGTTGTGTCATTTCAATTCATATTGGGTCCAAATTAGATGAACGACCGGACGTAGAACATTTGCTGGTGTTTTCAAAGTTCAAGGCCTCACTTTTCTATTTTCTCTATCCATCCAAGCGTACAAGCGCGAAGATCAATTACTTGAAAGCCCATGAAAAACTCCAGAAGTTTCATAAACCGGTCAAATCTATACCTTTGAAGCGGTTTGCACGTGGGCGTCTCGGTTCTTTCACTCGAATTAGTGGACAAGGTAATTGAAGCATTGAATATGAATAAGCTCATGCTCCATCGGCCCACCCTGGAAGGTCTAAAGCAAACACAAGATTTGCACAAATCGCAACACGAGAGACGATGCAAGTACTCAAGAGTATTCATATTTGTTCGATCGAGATATGAAATACGAATCGACGTATTAAATTTATGAATCGTGAATTAAGAATTGAAAATCAACTCAAATATGTAATAATGGGCCCAAATAAACCCAGCCCATGCTCTCAAAGCCCAAGCCCATGTTTCAATAGCCATAATTCAGCCCACTTGCAAATTTCCTCCTTTTAATATGCACATGAAGTAGTGAATCCAGCCGACAAAACAATAAACGAGATCGTCCATGAAGGAGAGGAGAGAAAATTTTCGCGCGAGCATGATCTGGACACCCCGACAAGCTGAGTCAACTCTGAATTATTACACCCGGTAAGTCCTCGACCTGTTAATTCGTTCAATAAGAGGAATTTCGGAATTAATGGTACAAATTCGAAATTATGTAAAATTTGAGCCGCAAAGTCTGATTTTGGAGTTATTGAGCTATGTGGGATTTCGTGGAAATTGTCAAGTATGGCGTTGTGGAGTTGTGGAGTTTTATGGGATTCGATTGAAGCAACACTTTAGTCGAGATGAAATCTTAGAGTTTCGGGCACGGGCTACACGTTGCGGACGCCTTTGAATAATCTCTTGGGGTGAACAATTTGCTGACGTGTAGGAGTTGTTTTGTTAGCAATTATACTTAATTTAGCTGATTCGTAGTTGAGGTAGCGATTTACTCCATTTTGACATTATTTATTGCTTATTTAATAGAATTGCGAGTGCCATGGTTCAAGTAATCCTTGCTGTTTCATGTAAGTATTCCCAAGAAAGTGATATTATCTCTTTTTTGAGTTATGACTTATGAAATAGCATTTTAATGCATAAATATCTAGACTCAACATTTGCTACTCTTTTGTTATTTGATAATAGTTTGAGAAACGTGTTACAAAAGGTATTATGAAGGTTTATATATATGTATTGTGTTACGAACTATTTTATGAAATAAGATTTATAATGATCTAAGAAATTTTTTATACAAGGCTTTTCAAAATGTCAAGGGTATATGAAATGGATTCTGAAATGATGTGAGTCATGTGAAGTGTATTGTTTTGTTTGATGAACTAGGTTGCGAAAGATTATCTGTTTTGGTTTGTGAAACCGATTTGTGATACTAATTCTAGATTTGGTTTTGTGGAAAGAATTGACTTGTGAAAAGATATGTTTGGTTTGTGAAACCAATTGTGATATGGACCGGCCAAAGCCTAAGTGCTACATAGCAACGTGACTCACGTGAGAGCCACTTCTAGAGTTTTGTACCATTGATATATGTTGGATAAAAGTTAAGCGCTATATGGCGACTCCAGTCATGTGAGAGCCACCTCTAGGGCATTGTATTGTTGATGTGCGTTAGTCAAAGATTAAGTACAACACGATAACGTAATTTCATGAGAACCACCTATAAAGTCTTATACTATTGATATGTGTTGGTCAAGGGTTAAGTTCTAGGTGATAATACAAATCACTTATTAGCCACCTCTAGAGCCTTGTATTGTACCACTCAAAAACTAAGTATTACTTGATGACATCAGTCTTATGGAAATCACCTCTATAGTCTTATAAGAGATATGATGAAACCATCAAGAAAATACTTTTAGACTTCTAGAAAATGCTTCATGCCTTGGAATCTGGACAATATTTGGGATATCATCATCTCGAAAGCCCAAGTTTGGTCAATGGAATAAATCATTGACATGTGATTTGACATTAGTCTCATAGGAAAGCTAAGCGTTACATGATGATGTCAATTTTGTGAGAGCTACTTCTAAGGCCTTGAGATGTGATGTGATGTGATGTGAGTTTGGTCAATGAAATTGACCATTGACATGTGATTTAAAATTGATCAATGGACTGAATCATTAATTATATGTTTTCTTTTTATCGATGAAAAGGGTATTTCAAATATGAGTATTAAGTTTACTATATATTGGATTTAGGATATTCAATTCTAGTATCGCTTTACAAATATGCATGGTGGATGTTCGATTCAATTGTAAAATATATGCACCGCTCATTGAGCTGTGGTTGGTTATCTCCCTTGTAATTCCAATCTTTTTTAGGTCCTTTGGTTAATGACTAGGAGGACGAGAGCAATATCTTAGGGTATGAGTTGATATAGTTTGATTTATGTCTAAGATGACATTTGTTGGGTTTAGCATAGTTGGAAGTGTAAATATTCTTTTGCTAGATTATGGAAACCCCGATATATTGTTTTGACTTCGAGGTTGTATCCTTCAAGTGAAGAAAAAGACGGCCATGAAGAAAAGGACGACTGTGTCATTATTCCTATTCCCATAAGATTAGGGCTATGATAGAATCAAACTGCGAAATTTAGTGAAATACCCAAAATATTTATTTTGTCTGCATATATTAAATTAGCCAGGAATATTAATGCTTCTTTAGGACAATAAGACAATGGTAATCATGTTTGCATAAGAAGACGTCTCGACCAATTCTTTTCTTAATAACACGAGGATCATATTTAGATGCAATGACAAATCCTTGCACGTTACTCGATTTTATATTTGGATTGTGTGCAATAGGATATAGTGAAAATATTGTATGACTGTACCATTATACACGAACAAAAAGTTGCATCTTTTGATAAGAACCAATAACACCAAAATTACGACTTAATTGAGTCGATGGATATATTCTAGATCATAAGTTCAATAGGGCAATCGATAGGGTCTTTTGCAATCGAGTAAATTGTCTTCTAATGGGTTTGTACTTGAAGACAGATCAAATCAAGAATCATACGGTTCGAGCTCAGCTCAACTAACTCTCACAGCCGGTGATCGAAACACGACTGGGCACGATAGCTTCGTGGTCGAGCTCAGGTGGTTCAATCGCGGCGATCGATGACGGAAACGATTTCGGGCACTTAGAATGGGACCTTTTTGCTCCGCATAGCGTATCTTTCACTCGATTTTTGTGGGGGAATCGCACTTAGGAGCAGAATTTGCAAAAGAAACGAGGCGAATCTCCTTTTTCCATGTCATCTGATTAGGGTTTTGGGACGCGGCGGGCCGCAAGAATGAAGAGGATGGCGGATTAGCAAAAGGGGATGCGAGAAGCATTCGTGGCCCTTGATTTTGGCCTGGGGTCCTTGTCAGTTCTCATTCCTTCCCTTCCTCACTATACAAGAGCAATAGCCCAATGCCATCGAGCAGCAGAAGATGCACTTTGCCCTCCATGATTGACTTAACTGTTAATCCCCTACCTTTTGATCACACTAAGCCATTTTTTTTTTTTGCAAGAATATCATTTGTTTATCCCGACAAAGCGGCCTCTCGGGTGCTGCCACGTCACGCTCCTTGAGCAATTCCAAGATGCCATGTCCACCTCCCTCCCTCTCTCTCTCTCCTCTCCTCTACTCTCCTCTCCTGCTTTTGGAGAGTGGGCATCTTTGCTTTGGGAATTCATCATTAAGCTCAGCATTCCTCCATTTAGAGGAAAATATCAATTATTAATGTTTAGATATGCTCTACGAGTGAGTTGATTTGAGGAGCCAAAATCATGTGCAATCTGTGTTTTGTTTCCTATTAGATGCAATCGCATAAAGATGGTATGTGGGTTTTCATAGCGTTGTTTATACGAATTCCGATTACAAATCGACTAGAAAACATGATGCGCTTGAAGCATATTTCGATGGAATTTCAGGGCCTTAAACAATTGTTGACCTTTTGTTATTAGATGTTTGGATATGTTCTATGAGTGAGTTGTTTTGAGAGCCAAAACCATGTGCAAACCCGCTTTTTGTTTCCCATTGAAAGCAATTACAAAAAGGTAGTATATAGGTTTTTCGAGCACTATTTATAAGAATTTCAAATACCGACCAACCAAAAGATGTGACGCACTCAAAACATAGTTAGATAAAATCTCAAAGTCTATATAAGTGTCAATCTTTTATCAAGAAATTTACCATGTTGATCAAAATCAAAGTACCACAAGAGTAAGTACTTGCACATCACTGAGACGGGAAACCATGATCAATCGCAATATTGGAATTTATGGACCGCCCTGTGGAAGATGACGCCTCAAATGAAAAGGAAGTGCATTAAAGAAAATCCCAAAAAGTGGGTGTGTGTGTGTGTGTATATTTATGATTTGTGGATACACAGCAACCTCTAGCAATAGATGCATTTTAAAGAATTTCTTCATGGGAAAATAGCGCTGTTTAAGCCTCTAGCTCGATGACATATGACGTCTATCGATTGATCGTTCCCACATCGTTGCACGAAAACAAATGGGGCGTCGTTTCTCTTATAATATACACCTGGAAAAACTGAAGTTGCCAGTCGCAGCTAACCAAAATCCACGATTGTCGTCGGGACATGTCAGATGATTGCTGTATTATGAATAGAGAACCCACCGAGCAGGACAGAGAAAAGACATTCCTGTACTCTTCCATGTACCTTTTTCCTTAAATTATTTCGCGTCGTCTCCACCGGATTATTCCCACAAATGATCTGCGTAAAAGAAATGGGGATACTATTCCCCAAAGGGGACACCTTTTTTTATCTATTCAAGGAATTTGATCTTGATTCTGTGGTGTCGCTCGCCCAAACAAAACCAGTGAAAGCAAAACCAACAAGCAACTTGGAGCGGCCCAGGACGAAAGTCAACTATGGAAAGCGGTTCTTTTACCTCCCCCACAATGCTCGAGAATCGTATTTTTTTTTACTGTGGTGGGATTATGGATGTTGTTCGGTTAAAGCACAAACGAGGCACCATGGACAAGCATGGGATGGCACAAAAGTAGCTTAGGCACCACCGAGTTGAAGATAAAAGTGTTGGACCCATAAATGAGATTGAGCAATAAGCTTTCAGAAAAATTGTTGGGGGAAATCGCCAAAAGGAAGCTAGATTCGAATTTATCGATATATTTGGCAGGACCCATTTTCACGAAGTTTAAGTTAATGATTTATGAGTTAAGATATATTAACTCTCTACGCCCATACTAATTCTCCAATGTGATACTTTTCCAATCCCTTACTCACGTATGAGCTCCAATGCTAAGGTTTGCTTCCCTTAATTTAGATATCATCAACTATCTCATGTGTGAGCTCTAGTGTCCCCTTAAGTTAGATATCCTTCTACATCAACTTATCTCATAAGCGAGTTCTAGTATTAAGTTTGCTCCCCCTTAATTTAGATATACCTTATGCACCAGCTTATCTTAAGTTGAATCATCTGCTTAATTTAGACCATGAAGTCTGCCATCGAGCTAAGGACCACATTGATCACATTGGTTGGGAGATTCCTCCCTTAAGATATATGACCAAACATTGATACATATTGAGAATACGCTGCCAATCAATCATCAGTTCTAATATCAATTATTGGGAACATGGAGCAAAAACCCGACACCTCCATCTGGGAAAATCACCTGGAGAGAGCTCAAGTTCGAGCATGTCAATATATCAAGTTGAATCCACTTTCACTCGAACCAATTAAAATATATATGTAGTAACTGCTCTACACCCACACCAATTCTCTGATATGTAACTTTTCTAGCACAACCCAGCTATGCATCCTAACAAAAACAATGGCATGTGGGATGATGGATGAGTGCTGCTGATGGTTCGCTCTGAAAAAATTGTAGAGACGGAGACATTGAGCTTGATTGGGATCGGATGCGGTTTATTCATGCGTCTCATCGGTTTAAAGTTGGGGCAAAACATTGGATGATATTCTCTGCTTGATTTAGTGGGGGTATACTCATAAAGGCTCCTTTATGCAAAGTCATGCATGTCTCTCTCTCTCTCTCTCTCTCTCTCTCTCTGTGAGAGAGATCAACGTACGTGCGCGCGCGGGCAGGGTACTTGTACGCACGAGCCAACCTTTTTCCTGTCAACCGGGCTCGTCACTGCTGTGCACCTAGTGATCCCGTCAGTCCTGCAATTTATATACTTCTGACCAAGCTCACCAACTTCTCTGCAACAACAAATTTCCTGAACTCTCTCTCAAAACACGACGAACCTCGCTCAATGGCTCTTCACTTTGCCGTCTTCCTCTGCGTGTCGCTTGTATGCCTGTCGTGCCTATCTCAAGCGGCCAGCACAAACCAATCCCAATTCTTCGCCCTGATGAAGGATTCTTTATCTGGAAACGCTATGTCGAGTTGGAATCTCGACGGAGGGGCAGAGAATTCTTTCTGCAGCTTTAATGGCATCACCTGCAACGATCGAGGGGAGGTGGTAGAGTTGGACATAAGCGGGCGGTCGCTCTCTGGTGAGTTCCCTGCCGATATCTGCTCTTACCTGCCGCAGTTGCGCATCCTTAGGCTCGGCAGCAATAAGCTCCGCGGCGACTTCTACGACAGCTTCATCAACTGCTCTCTCTTGGAAGAGCTCGACATGAGCTTCTTGTACCTCCAGGGAACTCTACCTGATTTTTCCCCTTTGCAATCTCTCCGGATACTCGACCTCTCGTCCAATCTCTTCACAGGTAAGTTCCCCATGTCAGTCTTTAACCTTACCAACCTCGAGTCGCTCAACTTGAACGAGAACGACCACTTCGAACCCTGGAGAATTCCCGAGACCATCTCGCAGCTGAGCAAACTCAAGTCCTTGATCTTGATGACGTGCATGGCCGTGGGACGGATCCCGCCATCCATAGGAAACATGACCTCGTTGCTTGATCTTGAATTGGGTGGGAATTTCCTGGTGGGGCCAATCCCCAAAGAGCTCGGCCTGCTAAAGAACTTGACGCTACTAGAGCTGTACTACAACAAGCTCAGTGGTAGCATACCAGAGGAGCTTGGGAATCTTACCGAGCTCAGAGACTTGGACATATCGGTCAACCTGTTGACGGGGAAAATCCCGGAGTCTATCTGCAGGCTCCCTCATCTCAAGGTCTTGCAACTTTACAACAACAGCCTCAGCGGAGAACTGCCGAGCGTGATCGGCAGTTCAACAACCCTGACCATTTTGTCAATTTATGGCAACCAGTTCACAGGGGCAATCCCGTGGAATTTGGGGCGATCATCGCCTTTGAACGTCCTAGACCTATCTGAAAACCAATTCTCCGGTCCCCTGCCAACAGAAGCCTGCAAAGGAGGTAAACTGCAGTATTTCCTATTCCTGGCTAATAATTTCTCTGGAAAGTTACCGCCCAGTTATGCAAATTGCTTGACTCTGTTGCGGTTCCGGGTTAATTCTAACGACCTAGAGGGCCCAATCCCGGAAGGACTTCTAGGTTTGCCTCACGTTTCGATCATAGATTTGTCTGATAATCATCTGAGTGGTCCTATAGCGGGTACAATCGGGAAAGCGATGAACTTGTCGGAGTTCTTCATACAGAAAAATGACATCACAGGCGTGATACCTCCTGAAATCTCTGGAGCCACCAACTTAGTTAAGATTGATCTGAGTGGCAATAGGCTCTGGGGTCCAATACCTTCAGAAATCGGCAACCTCAAGAAGCTCAATTTGTTGCTGCTGCAAAGTAATAGGCTGAATTCTTCCATCCCCAAGTCCCTGTCTTCACTGAAGTCACTCAATGTTCTTGACCTCTCCGACAACCTCCTGACGGGGAAAATCCCCGAAAGTCTCTGCGAATTGTTGCCGAACTCCATTAACTTCTCCAACAATCATCTTTCCGGTCCGATTCCGCCTTCACTAGTGAAAGGAGGTTTGGTAGAAAGCTTGGCCGGCAACCCAGGACTCTGCATTTCTGCATCCACCGATTCACCGGATAAGAGTTTCCCCATATGCCCACAGACCTCCTCGCGGAAGAAGCTGAATTCTATCTGGGCGATAGCAATTTCATCGGCTATCATTACTCTGGGAACAATACTGTTCCTCAAGCGCTATTGCAGCAAGGAGAGATCGGTCATAGACCGCGACGAGACGCACTCTTTGTCACTCTTCTCATATGACGTGAAGAGCTTCCATCGAATAAACTATGATCACCGGGAGATCGTTGACGCCTTGGTCGATGAGAACATAGTGGGACGCGGTGGTTCTGGCACGGTCTACAGGATAGGGCTGAAAAGTGGGGAAGTTGTTGCCGTGAAGAGGTTGTGGAGCCGAAGTTCGAAAGATTGCGTCTCCGAAGATCATTTATTTCTGGACAGGGGGTTGAAGACCGAAGTGGAAACTCTAGGAAATGTTAGGCACAAGAACATAGTCAAGCTGTACAGTTACTTCTCGAGTCGCGATTGCAGTTTGCTGGTTTACGAGTACATGCCTAACGGAAATCTCTATGAGGCACTCCACAAGGGGCCCCTCAATCTGGATTGGCCCATCCGTCATCAGATTGCGCTAGGGATCGCGCAGGGTTTGGCATACCTCCATCACGATCTGTTGCCGCCTATTATTCACAGAGACATCAAGTCGACCAACATCCTGCTCGATGCTCACTTTCAACCCAAGGTCGCTGATTTCGGCATAGCCAAAGTTTTGCAGGCAAGAGGCGGCAAGGATTCAACTTCTACTGTCATCGCGGGGACTTATGGGTACCTGGCCCCAGGTAATCTTTAAGTCTGACCTGAAAAATAGTTCTTGCATCTTCCACCAAACGTGGGTTAATTGTTATTCCAACTGGAAAAACGAATTTTCAAAGAACTTAAAGTAGTGGTGCTAGGATGTTAAAAATTGTGCTATCGCCAAAAAGGACTAGGTTACTGATTAAGCAGCACATTACAATTGGCCAAGAATGTTTTAAATTAGGTAGGAACCAATCATGAGTTCTAATTGCGCACCTGCATGAGGAATTAGTCTAATTTATTTCGAGTATGATTACTTCTTACTGTTGCCTTGCGAATTGCTTTCACTAACCATACTGGTTTCCGAAACAGAATATGCATATTCATCAAAAGCAACCACCAGGTGTGATGTGTACAGCTTCGGGGTCGTCTTGCTGGAACTGATAACCGGGAAGAGGCCAGTAGAGCCGGAGTTTGGAGAGAACAAGAACATCACATGCTGGGTTTCATCCAAAGTGGACACCAAGGAAGGCACTGTAGAAGTTTTGGACAAGCGATTATCGAGTTCGTTTAGGGAAGACATAATTCGGGTTCTTCGGATTGCCATGTGCTGCACTTATGGAGCCCCTGCTCTTCGTCCAACCATGAATGAGGTCGTTCGCTTGCTGATAGAGGCCGACCCTTGCAGATTCGGTTCTTGCCAGTCGTCGGAGAAGATTAAAGAAACGTTCAATCCTCCTAAAACAAAGTAACTCTTACGATCTGATGAGCAGTTCGGCAGGCTTCTCGGTGTAGGCATGTAGGAAGTATATTATATGTACACAAGTACAGTCTCGGTGCACTAAGCACAGAGACTTTTCATAAACAAGAGTTCAAGAGCTCTGTTTTCTCTTTTTGGTCCTATGTATTAAGAATGTCGGCTTGTAGATTATGCCAATCCTTAAAACTTTCTCAGTTTCCTTTCTTTTTAATTTCTGGTTTCATGGCTCTGTAGTATACTGAGGAACTAAATGGCTATGACAGCTTTTTATGACGGATAGAATCTGTATATTTCACAGTCCCACCTTCATGTCCAAGCTTTTGAAATCTTGTTTTATCTGCTCCTTTATATCTTTTGCCTTCTCATTTCTTGGAGGGTGAAGTGAAGGCGACGCAAAAAAGAAAGAGGAATCCAAAAGGAAAGAGCGCATCGGTAAGGAGTGGAGAGCCGTGATTCGCAAGAGGCTCCTTTAGCAATAAAGTGGGGTTCTTGATTCTGAATTGATAATTTAGAGATAAATCCGTGTGGAGGAACCATTCTTGACCGAGCCTATCCACTGGTAAAAGATAGATAGGCCCTTCGATTGACTGAATGAGCATCTTTTGTCTCCACTGGAGTCAGAGACAGCGAAGGAAGCAGAAAAACCTTTTCATCATTTTCACCTTTTCTGTGATCCCCGCTCTTTCTCTGTCGAACTCGATCGTTCTGCAAGGGAAAGAAGGAACAGAACCTGTTTTACCGTGGATAGTGGCTCCGCAAGTTGGAAGAACCTCGCCTCATTTGAAGGCATACAGAGCGAGGGATAAGAATCTTTATATTTGTCAGTGCCCTTTCATCTGATCTCGAGCCATTGCTGAGCAAGTGCAACCTAAAGAATTGACTCATATTCCAGGAAGCATAAACCAACAGGTTACAATTCAACTTCGTGTAACATAGTCTATTACGCGACGACGACCTAGTAGACCAAGACCTCATCTGAAGTCAATTTCTATGCAAGATAATTAACAACATCAATTTCTCAGGACACCCTTTTTTGGATTTCTCTTGTGGTTAGTCTATGAAAGACATAATTTCGAGAGGAAAGCATCGCGACTATGAGCGCACGTGTTGGAGCGCAAGAGCACGGAATTTGTTGTTTCGGCACTTTGCAAGGTATTAGTCCTGGCTTTTATGAGTGGCTTGCGGGTCCTCTAAGAAGCATAAGATTCATTGGCGAAATGTGTTACTTTATGGCATGGTGGAGACACCATAAAGAAAAAGTTGGAAGCTTTGATCAAAGGGGTGATGCTCCTGAGCATTAAAAGGACAGGAATAGCCAGAAAAGCTTCCAGGTCATGTTTGTCCACCATTTCGTACGCAACGGATCGAGAATCTGCAATAAGAATACATCAGATTTAGAGTAGCTGGTACGTCGATGTCTTTCGAATTGCATCGACCTCCTCAACTCTGTTCGAGTAAACTATAGTTGGTTCCTCAACTGATGCCATCAGATGAAAAGAAGGGTCTTGTTAAATTTTGAAACGATCGAGAACAAATAACAAGTGCTTTCCAAACGGATGTGGAAGTTCTGCGTTCTTTTCATATGCGTTTCTCTTGGACGGAAGGATAAAGGCCATTATTGCATGCCCTTGTAGCGGGTGGACCCGATGATCTCGAAAGCACTTTCTAACAGGTGCCTTTTTTAAGCAGATAGACTAGCATTTGGACCGACATATGAGGTCGATAGGGGAAGTTCATGCTACTTAGCCTCATCTTTCATAAGAAGAGCGTCCCACTTAACAATTATACCCTTGAAATGATGAGACAAGCCAATCATTTTTCATTAAAGTAAATCTTGTGCATCGAGAAAAATGCGATAATATGATGCTCAATATGTTTGGGAATTCGAAAATATTTTAACTCTAAACGACACGTGGTGTATTTTATAGCGCTCTTTCGCATGAGCCCCCGACCTCATGAAAAGACACTAGGGACTTTGCCACTGGCCCAGCTCATGATTGACCTAAACACAAAGATTTGCCAGGGGTGGGAGCTATCTCTGTCTCTCTTGGCATTCATTCAAACAGGATCAAGGCACGTTGGATCATGAAAATGATGATAGATGACTCGTGCTTGCCCATCACATCCCATTTAAGTTCCACTTCTCAGAGAGCGAAAAGAAAAGGCTCATGAGTGAGGTGAATGAATTCGCTCGCTAGAATGCCAAGAACATTCACAGCACCATTGCAAAAGGTGGCGGCAATGATTACACAAAATCGAGTGCAGCAAAGCATAATTTATAAAGCCCCACGAATGCCGTTCCCCTGTGCATTTGAATATGGTGAGGCTAATGCGGGTGTCACAATGGCCTTCAGTGGTGCACTAGAGCTGGTAATAATGCCAGGAAGACGGTGGAAATCCTCAGATGCACTCCAATTTACTGCTCTGAATCATAGTGTGAGCAACAGTAGTTTGGAGATCATCTGCTACACCAGACACCCACTTGCCCATAAAAGGCTTATCTATGTAAAAGCACATGTCAAGGCACCAAAACACTGCATTAAAATTTCACTAATTTTCACCACTTATGAAGATGAAATTAATATAAAAAGGGATACAGCCATATCACAGACATGTTAGGTGGACTACCACGGTTCACATTAGAAAAATCATCAAGAAAATCTTGAATGTATTATATTTATATCAATTCAATCATAAACTTTTTACTTTGGCCAACTCAGTCCTAAATTTTTTGATGATTTACTAATATAATCCATGCGGCCAACTTTGACAGGAAATCTCTAAAGTGGATGCCGGCCATCTGTCGTATGTGGCACAGTCAACGACTAGCACTAATATGAATAATATTTGAAAATTTTTTGAATTTTTTTTTTAAATATGTTTTTTCCCTTTATTTTTTCTATTTGCCGATGGCTGGCAACTTGGCCACCTACCATATAGGGAAGGGCGAGGGCAAGGGCCACCCTCGCCTAAGCAACACTTGGCAGGCTACCCTAGCTCGGGCGAGGGTCGGCCTTGCCAAATCTGGCAAGGGGGGCCTTGCCGACGCTTGCCCTCGCCTAGGTGAGGTCTGACGAGGACAACCATTGGTGCATCACTTATGGGAAGTGGTCAACGATAAGCCATTAATGAAAAGAAAAGGGGAAAAAAAGAAAAATATCAAAAAAAATTATTAAAAATTGTTCATATTAGTACTAGCCGTGTTACGTAAAACAGGTAGTATCCATGTTAGTCATTTCCGGACAAAATTGGATGAATGAACTATATTGGCAATTTATGATAAAAAAAAAACTAAATTGGCAAATTGCCAAGAGGTTTTTGCCTGAATCAATATAAGTGCGATAGGTTTAAAAATTTCATGGTAGTTTTCCCATTAACATCATGCATACTAGAAGAAACCACGTGATGAAGCGGGAAAAATTACATTTTATTTCGTAATGCATTTATCAACTGAATTTTTCTCGATCGAAGAATGGCTTTTCTGAATTTAGATGCAATTTTTGTATTCTCTTGAATTTCGAGCGGCATTTTCTACCAATAAAACTTACCACGTGGAGATGATGAGAAACCGTTTGTTTGTAGGCACACCATGCTAATGAGCTAAGAGCCACCTTTCCAACTTGGAAGGGAGGGTGGGGGTTCAAATCCCCACCTTCTCAAGGGGGATTGAGGATGGGGACGAATTAGTTTCAGGAGTGGGTTTCAACTCCCACACCTTGCAATGAGGTAAGGCAAAAGTCTGAGAGTGAGAGTTAAAATAGAAGTAGAGTAGGACCGACTCAAAAAAAAAATGAGCTGAGGGATTAGTTAATAAAAAAACCACGAGTTGGAATAGCATTTCAAACTAATATCAAAGCACTCTTATATTTTGCCCCTAAATTTGTTTCTAATTCAGTAAATGGATTTGAGAAAAATGAAGCGATTTGCTTGCAGTTGGATTTGATTTCAAATGTTTTTAAAGGACTATTAGCGAAAAAAATTCAAATTCAGCTGCATGGTTTTTACACTTACGCGGGAAAAATAAGCAAAAAAGAAAATGTGGAGAAAAAATTGAAATTTGTATTGAAATGACCGGGGAGTTGAATTATTTGACCTCAATATGACCTGAGCTGAATCGAGCTTGGGCTGAAATTTTGCACGACTTTTCTAACTTGGGCCGAGACTTGAAGCATCTTCTTCTTCTTCTTCTTCTTTTCCCCTTTTGGGCCGAACCACACATCGATGATTATCGCGCTGGATCGCAGTATGAGCTCGAGCCCAAGCCTTGATATCCAAGATAATGAACTTGTACACCTTTTGGCCCGCTGAAATTATGGTTTAAGTACAAGTTTTGTCCCCCTAAGATTCGGCCTTCGTACAATAGACTTATTTCGTCGAATCGAGTCCTTTGATTTCTTAAATTGTGCAATTTGGTCATTTGAGTTTTACTTTGTGTAATCAAGTTATCTAATTTCCATGATTTGTTAAATCAAATTCTCTGGTCAATCACTCTCACTAAACCAAGTAAGCAAAAAACAGGGGTATTTGCCGCAATAAAAGAAAACCTGGTCGACCCAACTTTGACCTATAAATTATCGGGTTGGGTTAGGTCAATTCAAATTAGAATACACTTCTTTGTCATTTTCTCTCGAATTACTATTAAAAATTTGAGATGGTGTAAGTTACACACTATCATAATCATCTTGAAAAAAATGTATAATTTCTCTTGTTTTTTAAGCCCCGATGGATTAGTCAGAGTAGTTTTATCATAATAGACATTGTAAGAAGCATCTCCTAAATTAGTATGTGCTTTGACAGCATTCTGCCAGTACCTACAGGGTCAATAACTTGAATACCTACTTATAAAGTGTCATATTAATCTAATAAACTAATTTAGCAGACGGATCTTAATATCTTTAGTGTTGTTCAAATAATTCACAAGTTGAGTTAAGCTACCCTCTCAAATCTATTAAACTAGAGCAAATCATCACGATGAGATCGACCATTCTCACTGAGGTATATTTCAATTTTATTTGTATCAAATTTCAGCTCAGAAGGACTATAAAACTGATCGACAATATCCAATATAGCCAATAAAGTCCCCCTATCTCTTTTAAAAAACGATTATCATATGGTCGGCGAAACTAAGATGGGCGAGATCAACCCTAGAACAACGTGGACAGTACTTAATTTTCCTTTCGAGCACGACTTCACCATTGGCATTCCAACTTGGATAACAAGTACAAATAAGAATTAGCGATGCAAAGCCTTGACCCATCATATAAATGCCTCAGGAATCTGACCAGTTTTCAAAATACACATTTAAGGAAAGAAAAAAAAGGGGAACCCGAACATGAATGCGTTGTATCCATCAGATGTTGACCCTACCATCTTTAAATGTTCATGATATGATATTGACCCTATCATCTTTCTGAAAATGATCCATCGTTCCCCTAACAAAAATGAATAAATGAAAATAATTTAATCATCCACGCCAATACTTGGATATCAATCACTGTTAATGATGAAAACATTTTTATTAACTAATTATTTCAAGAAATATAAGCGATCATTTGTAGAATTTTTTTTCAAATTATTTATTTTCTGCAAAACAAATAAAGCTTAAGGGTCCGTTTGTTTCACGGAAAATGGGTCATTTTTGGAAAATATTTTCTCATAAGTCATTTTCCAGGAAAATGATAATATTTTTGGTGTTCGGTTAAAACCTGAAAATGTTTCAGAAAATATTTTCTAGTGTTCGATAAGGAAAATATTTTTTAAAACTTCACCACTTAGGCATGCATCACTTACCGACCTATAAATCCATCAAATATGAACTTGCCTTTAAGGGTGTGTTTGTTTTGCGAAAAATAATTTTCAGGAAAACGTTTTCCTCATTTACCAGCGTTTGGTTCATTTAGGAAAATGAATCAACGGAAAATGTTTTCCTAGTCAATAAAAAATATTTTCCTTCCAAAACTTAATTTCAGGAAAACGATTTCCCCTTTAAAAGAATCGGAAAACGTTTTCCAAAATGTTTTAAGGTCTTGTTTAATGAAAAAATTATTATTAAAAAGAATTTCTAATTAAAAATTTTGAATTTGTTATTATTACATCTTTTCTTTATTTGTCTGTGAACGTAAACCCTAACTCCTCCTTCGCCCCCTCCCTTTTGTCACCGCCGCCTCCTCCAACCCTAGCCCCTCCTACGCTCTCGTTGGCTTCGCTCCCTCCTTTTCCTCTTCGTCGGCGTCTTCTACACCTTCATTCTCCAATGGATTCGGCTCCATGCCGGCGACTTCAGCGCCAATACTCTTCGGTACGCTGTCATCGGTTGCGTTCGAAGGATCGTCGCCCTTTCGAATGGCTCAAACTACCGCGAGCTCTGGTTCGTCGCCTTTCGCGTTGAGTTCTCCTTCGCCATTGTTTGCCTCGTTGGGGAGCTTTGCTACTTCTTTGTTCGATGCGCCTGCGCCTTCTTCCGGTGCAAGCTCAAGTTCATCCTTGTTTGCGACGCGTGCGCTTGCGCCTTGGGCATGGTCAAGGCTCACTGGCTTGTGCTTGTGTTTGGAGATTGGCCAAGCTTTGGTGGACGGAATTGTTGCAAAGGGAGGTGAGGTCATCGAAGATGGCAGTGATGGCGATGGATAGGAGGAAGGGGTGATGGGTTAGGTGGAGAGGCTAGGGGTGAGCATAGTCCGGATTGGTCCGGGCCACCCCCTAACCCTAGGACCAACCCGTACAGTGTCGGTTCTCAATCTTTAGGACCGAGGACCGACCCTATTGAGCCTGGGACCAAGGACCGGACCGACCCAATGGGTTCGGTCCGGTTCCAAGGTCAACCTGGAACCGATCGATAATTTTTTTTGTCTTTTTTTTTATACTCCCTAAAAAAGCAAACATACAAATTCAAATTACACATACATCAACAATGTGACATTGTGCAACTAAACTATAAATACCAATACATATTCAGCAAATTTAAGATAACACAATAATATAAATTTCGTACCTGCTAACCGCTCATCAAGATATGGGACACGATGGAAAGTTCTTGTAATTATCTATCTTTAATATTCATAACATCATATGCAAAAGCGTTTTCTTGCATTTGATCATGTAGAGTCCACTCAACCAAAAAATGAGCATCACACCACTTGACTGGCAAATCACCGTAACAACTGGAGTACTACTCTACTTTTCAAAAACTTCTACCATTTGACACAAATTGAAAAGTAAAGTGCAGCTAAAATTCATTAGTAAAATACAATTAAACCATAAAAAGTTCAAAATACTTAATATAAACCATGAATATATAACTTCACATCTTGTTAATTCACTTGAACTTCTAAACACTTGAAAACAAAACAAACACATAATTAATACTCAACAAAAGTTTTAAATTGAAATTACCATTAGTGCTATTGATAGAACATCTCACCATAATTCTTAGGTTTTATAACAGACATTTTACTTAGGTTTGAATATATAAAAGAATTATAAATAATATAATGTAATATAATATATATACAGGGTTTGTCCAGGGTTGGACCGACCCAAAACTCTTAGGATTGAAGACCAACCCGTACAGTGTTGGTCTTGGAATTTCAGGACCAAGGACCGACCCAGTCCCCTTGGGAATCGGACCAGGACCAACAGGGTTGGGCCGGTCCAAGGTCGACCCTAGACCGCTGCTCACCCCTAGGAGAGGCGGCTGGGAGAGAAGGAAAAAAAAATATTTATTTTTTTAAAAAAAAATTATCTAAGAGAAAGCATTTTCAACGAGGTCCAAATAAGAAAGAATGTTTTCAATGATATATACCAAACAAAAGAAAACTAATCATATTCCTGGAAAGTATTTTTTAAGAAAATATTTTCCTTAATCATAGAGTTTTTCATGAAACAAATGCACCCTAAATCCACGCAAACTTACTTCATATCTTTGTTCCCTCATTGTTGCCAAACACTCATCTATTCTAAAAAATGTTCGTATATATTTTAAAAAGAAACGAAAGATAAAAAAAGCAAAGCATGTACAGCCCTCATGAGAATCTTCCAATTGAGTGGCATGTTCTCCCCCTGCGTCTTTTGTGTTCTAATAAAAAAAAAAAAGCAAAGCATGTAGAGCCATTTGCTTGAACAATGTACAACTACATGGTAGAATAAAGAAAGAAAATAATAAGCAAGAGTGCAGAGCACGGGCTTGAGATTGACAAGCTTGAGGTTCGCTTGGCAACGGTCGATGACTAGCCAAGAAATAAGAAGATGTGAAACAAAGAAAATAAAAATAAAAAGAAAAAAGAAATTACAAATAATTTGAATTAAAAAAGAAAAAGAAAATTAAAAAATAATTCGAGCAAAAAAAGAAAATAAGGAAAAGAAAGGGGAGGAGGAAGTGAGAATTTGTAGATGTGTGAGATAAGATAGATCAAGTGAGGAAAATGTTTTCCACTTTTATTTTCCCTTAATTTAGAAGACTTGTTTCCTTTCATGGAAAACATTTTCCCCAAGGAATTCATTTTCCGTGAAACGAACGCCGGAGAATACGAAAAACATTTTCCCGGAAATTATTTTCTACGAAATGAATGGAGCTTGGTCCGTTTGTTTCGCGGAAAATGACTTCTAGGAAATTGTTTTCCGGTGTTCATTTCACAGAAAATAAACTACTTAAGGAAAATGTTTTAAAAATAATCTTCAAAGATGAGGAAAAAAGTGGAAAACATTTTCCATAACTTTTTCCACCTTGCTTCTTTTCACCAACATATTTTTGTTTTATTTTTATGCTTTTTTTTTTCCTTTTCCTTTTCTCTTTTCTTTCTTTCATTTTCTTCTTTCTTCCTTTTAAACCAAAAAAAAAAAAACAAAAAAAAATTCTTCCTTTGCCTTGGCCAGTCGTCGGCCATGACGGCGGTCGGTGACCAGCCGTGAGCCAGCTTGAGCTTCACCCCAGGCCGGCGAGGCGGAGCTCGCGGCTTGCCAAATTCGATGAGCTGGGCGAGGCTCAGGCCACCCTCGAGCTCGCTGGAGGTTCGCCGATTTGGCGGCGGAGCTTAGGCTCGCTTGGATTGGGAGCCTGAGCTCCGCCGCCAAATTCGGCGAGCTCGCGGCTCGGCAGAGCCCGGCGAACCTTCGGCGAGCTCGGGCGAGGCCGGAGCCCCGCCTAGCTCGCCGGATCTAGCGAGCCGCGAGCTCTAGATCCGATGAGCTGCGAGCTTAGCCCTAGGCCATGCAGCGGCGTGCGTGTGGTGGCGGAGGAAGGAGGAAGGAGGAAGGAAAAGAAAGAAAAAATTAAAAATAAATAAAAATTTAGATTTTTTAAAAATATAAATAATTAAAAATTCAATTTTTTTCAATATAAAAAAAATAAAATTAATTTTTTGGTCAATTAAAAATATTAAAATTCAATTCTTCAATAATTTTTTTCCAAATAATTAAATTAGTTAACGAACGGTAGAAAATATTTTCCACTCAAAGTTCAGGTTTCAGTCGAACACTGGAAAATATAGTCATTTTCCTGGAAAATATAGTCATTTTCCTGGAAAATGACTTTCCGAAAAATATTTTTCAAAAATTGGTCATTTTCCGCAAAACGAATGGATTCGTTTCCCGAAAACTATGGTGTTTAGGAAGCCATTTTCCATGAAAATATAATTATTTTCCGGTGTTTGGGTGAAACTTAAAAATGAAATGGAAAATATTTTATTATGTTTAGGAAGAAGAATCTTTTCCTCCATGCACTTATTTTCAATAATCTTATTATTATTATTATTTAAATCTTTTTTTCATTATTATTTTTTATTTTTTTAAATTTGATTATTAAATTATTTTTTCTTTCTCTTTTCTTGTTTTCTTCTTCTTCTTTAGCTAGTCAATAGTTGGCGACTAGCCACAAGTAAGCCTCAAGCTCACTTGCCCACCTCTAGCGAGCCTCTAGCTCGTCAATACGATCTAGCGAGCAGTGAACCTAAGCTCACTAGAGGTGGGCGAGCCTTGAGATCGCCGGCGGGCCGCCTTGAGCTTGCCGATGAGCTTAGAGTTCACCTATAACCCGTGATTGGCTGAGAAAGAAGAAGAGTGAAACAAAGAAAAGTAAAGTAAAAAGAAAAAAATCGAATTTAAAAAAAAAAGGTTTGTGGGGGCTTGTAAGGGTGTGAAATAAGAAAGAGCGATGAAAATGTTTTCCCCTTTTTAAAAATGAAAATATTTTCTCCTATTTTATAATACTTTTTTCCTTTCATAAAAAATGTTTCCAAAGCAATTTATTTTTTGTGAAGCAAATGCTGAAAATCCAGAAAAAATTTTCTTCGAAATTATTTTCTGTAAAACGAACAAAGCCTAGATGAATTGGAGAGGATAAATCTAATCATAGCATAATTCGAGTTCATGTGCGTTGGTCCGCTAGAAATTTTAATCATGAAGTTTCTTAGGGGGGCGATAATAATAATAATAATAATAATAATAATAATAATAATAATAATAATAATAATAATAATAATAATAATAATAATAATAATAATAATAATAATAATAATAATAATAATAATAATAATAATAATAATAATAATAATAATAATAATAAAGTCTTCCCTAATCTAAATATGCCACCTAAAATTATAAAATCCCAGAATTGGGCTCTCCTTGTTGAGAATGCTTTGGTGCCTTCTTCGCAATGCAAAATTTATAGGGTTACTATCACAAAAAAAGCCAAACCGATACACCTATTGCAAATATATCGCAAACTAATTTTTTCACCATGAAAAGTCCCAAATTGATATACTTGTAATAAGTTTACTCCAAACTAATTTTTTAACCATAAAAAATCCCAATTTAGTATATTTACCATCCGTTAATTTCCATTAAATTAAATTAATACCACCAAAAATCGTAAATTGGCATACAAGTGATAAACATATGATAAAACTCCAAACAAGTAAACCTATTAGATGTTATGTGCCGTCCTAATCAGCAATAGAAACTAATGAATGATAAATTCGTTACAAATGTATCAATTTTGGGTCTTTTGTTAAAAAATTATTTTTGGATAAATTTGTCAAACATGTATCAATTTGGGATTTTTCGTAATATTAATCCAAATATATACACTAATTGATTTCCTACAGAAATATGTGATTTATACAATGGGCGTCACTTTTTTATTGGAAGCTAGAATCGGATACTATGATGCCAAAAGCGAAACTTCATTTCGATATTCTTTTTTTCTTTTTTCCTTCCTCTATCAATTAAAAAAATAGCACTCTATACAATGTTATCTTTCTAATATACTGTTTTGGCCATTAGTTTTACTGTTGTTTTTATTCATTCTTTTGCTTAATTTGCTAATATCTTCGATCATAGGATTGTTTGAGCTTTTTAATTCTATATGTGTTCATTATTATGACGTGTCGAGTAAACTAATTCTATAGTTATTTAAAAATTATTGGAAGATTGTGTTTGGCACGGAAATTTTCTTTTTATTCATTCATCGAAAATTATTATGAGAATATTTACACAAGAAAACAAAATGACTCATTTCATAAAAAAAAAAATTAATAGGGTAAATAAAGATTATATGAGTTTTATATAAAGTTAGGTATAGATCTCGATGCATTTAAAATGACCCGCCTTTATAACCTAGACCCATATTAACTTGAATTAGACAACCAAGACCCAAACTAGCTTGAATGCCAAGTCTACCAACATTGTCAATGTGGCAGAAAATGTCACATGATGCTAATGTAGTAATGAAGACTAAATCGAATATGTATTAAAAGTTCAGAATCTACGTTGAATAATTTAAAAAGTCACAAATCATATTACATATTGCGATAAAGTTCGACGATCATATTAAAAAAATTAAATATTTACAGATCACGTTGCATACGAGTGAAAATTCAGAGGGTATTTATGTCGTTTTCTGTTTTTCCATCGACAAAAATCTTCCCCACCTCATTTTAAATTCGAGAAAAAGAAGAAAAGCAAAGGAAAAGAAAAAAGAAAAAGAAAAAAGAGGAAGAGGAAGGACCCAACTCGAGATTGGGCCCCATCGATGGAAACTCGCCATCTACTCCACCTCGACTCGACAGCCCATCCTCTGAAGAAAACATCATCGTCCGCACCGCATCGCACCCTACCTTCTGGGCTGAATGACCATATTGCCCCCCACCAAATCTATCCGTTGCCGCGAATGCCGGATGGCAAAGCAGCAATTCCCTCAAAGTCCGAGCCCATTTCCCTCGGGCAAAATCGAGAAAGGACTCGTGATTTTTGAAAACTAGGCGGGCAACTAACCGGGGTTAGGCGCCTCAATCATTAACCCCACAGCGTTCGCTGGCACTTTCTAAATCGAACCGCGGTTAACCAACCAGATGTTTTCAAATTTTTTTTTTTTTTTCCAGTGGCGCTCTATATATCTTTAAACCTCCCGTCTGCATTCCCCATCCGCTCTGCAGCTCCTCCTCCTCCTCCATCTTCATCTTCTTCATCGTCATCTTCTAGGAAGGCGTCTTGATAAACGCCTTTCTCCTCCCGTTCCTTCCTGCATCTCCTCCTCCGCTCGGAACCTTCTCGAAGCTTCCGATCCTCGGCCCCCGGTCCCGTCTCCGGCCCGCGAGAGAAGATGAGGGAGTGCATCTCGATCCACATCGGTCAGGCCGGAATCCAGGTCGGCAACGCCTGCTGGGAGCTCTACTGCCTCGAGCACGGCATTCAGGTGAGCCGCCTCCTCCCTCGGATCTGTCGCCGCCGCCGCCGCCGTGTTTGTATGCAAGTTTGTTTTTAGTAGCGAGTTTTGGTTCGTCGTTTTATGACGTTTGGTGGACTTGCGTTCTCCGGTGGTGAGGTTTTTTGTTTTTGTGAGATTAGCGACGCGGATGTTGACGCTATAGCATGCGAAGATCTTGTCCGCGATGGCCTTGATCCGAGCTTTTGGTCTGCGTTCCGTGCGTTTCGTTGCTAGAAAATGCTCTAGATCCAGGCGAGATGAGGCTCTGATCTGTATCCGTTTCGCATTCGATCGTTTCCGCGTAGATCTGGACAAGTTGCTGCACATTGTCACCCTGTTTTAATCCTCGTAGTCTTAGACCTTCAGGTCGAGCAATTACAATAAGATCTGCCTGCGATTGGATTCGTACCTGTTCTTCGTTGTTGTAGTGTTGAACTCTGTTGATGCTATCTGAATGTTCGTTTCTCGCGGTTGCTTGTGTTGCTACGGTTATGGTCTGTTAGATCTCATTGCAATGCAAGACATTGCAATGCAAGACACGGTATATCCTGTTCAGCTCATTAATTTTGATCGTGCTTTTTGATTTTGCTTTCGTAGCCCGATGGCCAGATGCCCGGCGACAAAACTGTCGGCGGAGGTGATGATGCCTTCAATACCTTCTTCAGTGAGACCGGTGCTGGAAAGCATGTACCGCGTGCTGTGTTTGTCGATCTCGAGCCCACTGTCATTGACGAAGTGAGGACCGGGACATATCGTCAGCTGTTCCACCCGGAGCAGTTGATCAGCGGCAAGGAAGATGCTGCCAACAACTTTGCCCGTGGTCACTACACAAGTAATCATATATCGATAACCCTAGATCTTATGATTGATGGTCAATGTGGTCGGTGCCTAACAATTTTGTTACGATTTTTTCAGTTGGGAAAGAGATTGTGGATCTCTGCTTGGACAGAATCCGGAAGCTCGCGGACAATTGCACTGGCCTGCAGGGATTCCTTGTCTTCAACTCTGTTGGAGGGGGTACCGGTTCTGGTCTGGGGTCACTTCTCTTGGAGCGACTCTCCGTTGACTATGGCAAGAAGTCGAAGCTCAGCTTCACTGTCTATCCCTCGCCTCAAGTTTCTACCTCTGTTGTGGAGCCCTACAACAGTGTCCTTTCGACCCATTCCCTCCTCGAGCACACCGATGTTGCGGTGCTTCTTGATAATGAAGCCATCTATGACATCTGCAGGCGCTCCCTTGACATTGAGCGCCCCACTTACACCAACTTGAACCGCCTTGTTTCGCAGGTAAATTGACCGGCCAGCTCATTTGTCTATATAGTTTGAGAGCTGAATGCTCTTTCTTGATGCGATTATGAAGATTAGATGCTGAATGTGCTTCCCGATTACTTGTTTCGATGCAGGTTATCTCATCCCTCACTGCCTCACTGAGGTTTGATGGTGCCCTGAATGTGGATGTGACTGAATTCCAGACCAACCTGGTGCCTTACCCTAGGATCCACTTTATGCTGTCCTCTTATGCTCCTGTTATCTCGGCTGAGAAAGCCTACCATGAGCAGCTGTCCGTGGCTGAAATCACTAACAGTGCCTTTGAACCATCTTCCATGATGGCTAAGTGCGATCCTCGCCATGGCAAGTACATGGCATGCTGCCTCATGTACCGTGGTGACGTTGTGCCCAAGGATGTCAATGCTGCTGTGGCCACTATCAAGACCAAGCGCACCATTCAGTTTGTGGACTGGTGCCCTACTGGGTTCAAGTGTGGTATCAACTACCAGCCGCCTACTGTGGTTCCCGGTGGTGACCTTGCCAAGGTGCAGAGAGCTGTGTGCATGATTTCCAACTCAACCAGTGTGGCCGAGGTCTTCTCTCGGATTGACCACAAGTTTGATCTCATGTATGCCAAGCGTGCATTTGTGCACTGGTATGTCGGTGAGGGTATGGAGGAAGGAGAGTTCTCCGAGGCCCGGGAGGATCTGGCCGCTCTCGAGAAGGATTATGAAGAGGTGGGTGCGGAGTCTGCCGAGGGGGAGGATGGTGATGAGGGAGAAGAGTATTGATTTGGGTCTTCATGAATATTTTCCCTCAGTAAAATGCTGTGATGGTCTATGAAAACCTTAGTTTTTTGGGCTTCCTGTACTGTAATGTGGCTGTTGGCTTTCCTTGGCACGTATGTGCATTTGGCGCTTTCAGGATAATGTCTAATAATCATTTCTCGTGTTTCAATAACATGTTTGGTGCTATGATCCTCACTAATATGTTGTCCCAAGAAACCTCTTCTTTCACGAGTGTTCTGCATGCATCAGTACGGAGATTGCAAGAGCTGAATGTCACTGAAATTCAGGTGATTACTTGAGTGATCTAAGTTCCGAGGATTTCACCGAAACGTATTTAACATGAAAAGGATGAATTAGCAACGAATGAAGTCTCTCTTCAAGGATTAGCTTCTTAGTTTTGTGAAATATGGATTGATGCATTGAGAAGAGATGCGGCAGCACGTGGAACAAGAAGATGATGCCGTGATTATGGAAAGTACATAGAAACCAATTTGATGTGGCGCTGCGTTATTAAAAAGACTGCAAGTCGATAGGCTTCTTTATCAGGTTCTGGAGTCGGTCTGTCTAGTGAGTTATCAAAACTAAAGTGGTTAAATGGTCGGGTTATTAATGGTCAGATCCAAATTGATTAATTAACTCATTTATGATCAATTTATGTCTAATGTAAATTTTCTGACCCATATCCAATCCATACCCGACTCAATTCATATTAATAAAACATTTTCATATTTAACCAAATTTAGAAAAACTTATTTCTATGTTTTTTTTTTTTTTAAGATTATATTACTAAAATACTTCCAAGCTTATTTCTTATATATATAAAACGGTATTGCTAAAATAGTTTTATACAACACAAATTTAATGGACAATTTTTATAATTTTAAAATAATTATTTTAAAAAATCGAATTTTAATTTTTTTAAATATGCTTTTTCTTTTTTCTTTTTTGTCTTCTTTGGCCGGCCACCGGCCACGACGACGGCCGGCGGCCGGCCACAGGCGAGCCTCGAGCTCGCCCAACGTCGGCGAGCTTGAGGCTTGCTAGATCGGCGAGGCTCGAGCCTTGCCTGATGCAGGCGAGCTCGAGTCTCGCTAGATCCGGCGAGCTCGAGGCTCACCGGCGTTGGGCAAGCTTGAGCTCACCCCTCGCTGGATCTGGCGAGCTCGCTGGTGAGGCCTTCGCCTAGCTAGATTTGGCGAGCTTGAGCTTGCTTGACGCCGGCGAGCTCGAGGCTCACCTGGCTGATTGCCAGCCATCGCTGTGTCGGCAACTGGAGGAAGAAGAAAGAAAAAAAAAAAGAAAAAAGAAAAAAAAATTAAAATAAAAAGTAATTATAATTTTGTTTTTATAAAAAAAATTTTTTTGTAAAGTTAAAGAAAGAAGAGAGATTGTGAGGTTTTGAATGAAAATAAATGGATTCACTTTTAATGAATTGATAAATGGGTCTTAAATGAGTCAGAAAGTTGACCCATTTAAAACCCATATATTTTAGTCTCTTTATTTTTAAAATCCATTATGGGTGCTTTAGGAAATAAGGCTTGATCCATTAACAACCCATTTATATTTAACTGGGTCCATAAATGGGTAAATGACCCATTTAACACCTCTAATCAAAACCCAAATTTAGATACTCAGAGCATCGATCCAATTCTCATTCATTATAAACTTACTAAACCTCTTTTTTCACCTTTTCAAATCATACTTCGTTCCGACTGAAAAAATAAAAATAAAAAATCACTTCGTAAGTCGGAAGGATATCGAAATCAAGACACATGAAGGATGAAGATCAAACGATAGCTCCTAATTATTGCAAAAAAGCCAAAATGAGGTCTGCTTACACAAATTGCCATATTTTGGACCCCCGGTATTTACAAATCAATATAGGGCAACCGTGTCAAAGGAGTGGCTGATTAAGTTCGTCAGCCTACAAACCGAATCATACTCATTGTGGCCTATTCTCGAGCCACATTTACGAGAGAGTAGTTGAGGGCTTCCATCACAAAGCTCAAACCTGAGTCTGTACAACGAGCAAAAGATCAAGGGGGCAGTGCTGCTTGTCTCCCACTCTTGTGCAATTAATCTGCTTATGCTGAAAATGTACATTGGCCTGACAGAAAGACGTGCCAACCAGCTCTTCGGCTTTGGCATTGGAAAATCCAGCCCCGAGAAGCCGATCGACGCTGATCCATCATCTTGATAAAGTAGGGCCCAGAAAAGATTTCACTGAAGATAAGCTAAAGAGCCGATGTGACAAGTGTCTTCAATCGAGATATCCAGACTCTCAACGAAATAATTCTGGGAAAGACCACATTACAAATCTGGCAAAAGCATCGGTCTCCAGGAACTCGATATGAGCAGCCCTCCCGATCAGGGTGTTCAAGTTCCTTCCCTGGGAGGAGGTGTCAAAGTTGACATTGCAGCGCATGAAGACTCTATGCTCTGATGAGGGAGCCCGTATTTGGTCCAAGCAATCATTCAACATCTCCAGAAAAATTTTGCCCTTCTTGGAGTAGTCAGAGGAGGATGCGTGGCACAATTCAATCCGTGCAGAATGATATGGAACATACCCATCCTGAGTCATAAAGCAAATGAACACTTATTGCATTGTTTACATAAAGACAGATGCATGAACAGAGGCATAAAGAAAAAGAAAAGAACTTCATTCGATTCAAAGTTGCAAAGGGATGAAGGCACCACCTGTGGTGAAGATAAAAGGATAATATGCCGGAAACTCTCCAGTGTCTTCTGCTGAAAAAAAGAAAAGAAAGAAGATTTGAGACCTTTTGTCAATTATTATTTTTTTGGTGATGTGGTGATACATACTCCCAACACTTCATGCAAATCAGAGACACAGATTTTCTTCTTTTTCTTTGGTGAGGGGATGAGGAAGAGACAGAGAAAATTACTTGCTGGCAATACCTTACACAGTTTGTACATAAATGTATTCTGGAGATCTAAATCATCAGTGAAAGTGAGCTGATGAATACACTGGGTGCCCTTAAACTTCTTCAGAAGCCACAATCCCGAGTTGAACAGTGAGTTTGAACTGTAAAGATACCCCAAGTGGGGACCAGATATCGAAATATATGTGTAAAGATATCTCAAGTATGGCTCCATAATGCCCTCTGCATCAGCGAATAGACGAGTTTTAAAAACTGGATCATAAGTATGAAATACCACCAAAAGAAAAGGAATGAGGAAAGTACCAGTCAACGCAGTTCGTATTATAATATTTCCAATAGAATGGCCAACAAAGCTCAGCTTGATATTTCTCAAGCTTCCTGACCTTGAAATTTTGTCCATTTTCTTCTTAAGGAAAGAAATAACTTCCTGTGCCAACCTCTGTCCCATTTCTTTGAAGTCCCCAGATGTCTTATCTTCATTTACTTCAGACATGAGAAATTCAATTTTTGGATCTATCAGCAACCACTGATTTCGGACAAGCCGTAAATCAAGATGATTTCCCTATAACGAAGAGGTAGATATAACATTCCATCATGTCAGCAAAATAAGACTTCTTTAAGGAAAGAAGAAAATAAACAATAAACATGATAAGCCAAATGAATACTTGGCAATGCTAAAAGCAAGTACAAATGACCGCATCTTCAACATGGCTCATAAGCACTAATTTGGTGACCAAGTGAGAACTGCTACAAAGTACATAAATATAAAGAAACACAAAGCTGATAACAAGAGCAAGGAACAGGCAAACCTGAAATCCATGCACAAAAACGACCGCCTTCAAAACGCGACCATTCTGTTGCGTAGATGGTTTTTTGGCAGCATCGTAGCTGGGTCCACTTAAGCCTGGATAATCTTTCAGATTCATGTGATTAAAGTATGAATTTACACTAACTGTACGTCTCGGTGCATTGACCACACGCTCCACAATTACTATTGGAATACGTGAAGGATCTCCGAATATATGCATGTCTTGGATAGAACGACTGTTTATCTGCGAGGAACGATAGATGTTAGAAGAATGCAACCTAAGCACATTATAAAAGGCTCAAATACTGCATGTAAGAGTCAGAGATCTAACCCTCATTTGGGCAATACTACGGCGGTGGAGATCAGCACGCATGGCTGCACTCTGGGCAGGCTGCATTGAAACCAGAAGACATCAGAACCTGAAGCAAAAGACGTCCTGGCCCAAACTTGAATCTGAAGAAAAAATGAGTTCTAGTTCAGTACATCATCAGCTTTCCACAAACTTGAAACTCTCCTGTGTACACCATGGTGAGTTGGCTCATCAGCTCCACTGTGGATATAGTGAAGGGGCATCTCAACCTTTGTATATACCATCCATATTGACCATTCAGCTCTTCGATCAGTAGCCCATGCATCGCGAAGATATTCCATTATGCTAGTTTTATTAGCCCTGGAGATAAGCATACCATCAGGAATAAGTTTCAGAAAAGCACAATTACTAAGCTTACGAGTTAAATTATAATATGAGATATATAACTTGTCAATTTGACTATGCAAAATCTGTCATTTCTGACCGATCTGACGCAATGCTTTGAGAAATATGATCCAAAGCTCCCTCTGCAATTTCTGGTCTCATCCTAACATTGAGGCGTTCACCTTTCTAATGTGAATGTGGATGATTGATTTTTGCAAATTACCACCTAACAATTCAATTTCAAGTGAGACCACATTAAGGAAATTGGTGCCAGCTTTTTCATGCCACCAAGAGTCAGGCAGGAACTAGGAAGTAAAAGAAACAAACTCAGGCAGTGAAGTCCCCCAGTGCAATATCCCTGGCACATACATAGGCATGCATACATGTTCCTTTGCGCACAAGTGCGAATTTGCAGGGTTTACTGTGTTTTGTTTGTTATTAACCAAGCATGTAAGTGCAGAAAGGAGATCATTTGTTACAATAGCTTGAGAGATCAAATTGAAACCTTTAAGAAAGGTAAGAAGAAAACCTGTGGAACTGCAGAAAAGTATTCCACAAATATAGCACCTGGTTTCCCAACACATGAAAAGAATGAAACAAGTCCTCCCTGGATGAGGAATGGAGCAATCCATCATTCCGCGTATCTACATTTTGATTTGCTTTCTGTTCACGAGCCAGCAGGATGCATCACAAAGGAAAAATGAAATGACTAAGGGTAATGATTATTGATTCTTCATCTTCTAAGCAGAAATGAAAGAACCCAGATTCATTTTTCAATATACTATTTTGCATTAAATGGAGTACAGACCTCAATACCATTTTGTAGCTCGTCTGGGCCCAAGACCTTATCAACTGCAATACCCAATTCAGCTCTCAGGTCAATGAGTGTCTTATCATCTACTTTAGCAGTAACATCTGTTAAATCTATAGGTCGGTCAATTGCTTTGCTGAGATTTTGCAGCTCTTCAACTAGTAGGTCCCGAGAAGCTAATAATGCTCTTAGAACTGACAATTGTCTCTCATCGAAGGAAGACACCAGACCTACAGCCTGATCAAAAACCAATTATCATAATTAAAGAATCACGATTTTATGAATTGGCAATAGATATTATTCAAATACCAAATTCACCAGCCGCTTCATAGTGGTCCATCAATGACCAGTATTTGTTCCCAGAAACTTAAGGTACAATGTCCAAATTCTCCAGCAATGGTGTGAAAAGAGGCCATTGCTGGAACTTTTCTAACACGCCACAGCTTAACCAATTTTTCAATAGTTGTAGAAGATACTCCGAATATTCAACACTTCTATACGCAAGGGATGATTTCCATGGCAACATATTTGAACAATACTTGAAGCAACTAATGGATTAGCTAATCTCATTCCTCTTTCAAGACTTTGAAGGGGAATCACAACGCGTCTTCATATCTAAAATTTTCGCATCCTTCTCTTGTAAAGGTAAAGCCTCAAACTTCATTCCTCTTTCTACACCCTTCCTCTTATATGTAACCAATACCCACGCTCATTCTTTTCTCAGTTGCAAGTAGACGAGCATTCTTTAATTTGACCTCAATTCTATCGCATATATGAAAAAGTAAAGAATAAGACTTACCCAAAAAAAATTCAAAGAGGAGAGTACAGGCGCCAAAAGAAACAATCAAGTCTTTCCCTACTTAGCAAATATCTTACACAACAATCTGTTCAGCATAAAAAATCCTCGGTAAAATCCCACTACCCAAGATTGATTCTAAGAGTGTCCTCCTATGTCCTTTTATGTCAAGTTGAAGGAGAGAACATTGCAATTAAAAGGCCACCACAGCTCAATAAACAACTTTTACTCCTCATGGGGACATTATCTTTATGCAACCACTCTAATACATAGTAATGGATCAAATGGAAACATTTCAGGCTCATTCAATTTGTATGTGCTTCTTCATACAAAAGATCATCAATACATTCACAAACAAACTGCTAAAGCAAGGATACAAGCACATTAGCCATTGACCTGCCCTCAAATCCACAAAGATCTTCACTTCATTTGAGTAAATTGATGCAGTACTCATATGTACACGACAAATCACATGCTATATAAAAAGCGACAATGACAGAATTGACAATAAGAACCAGACACAAGAGAAGGTAGAAGTCTCATAGAGAACACCTCAATACAAAAATGTACCTGACCAAGTCCATGGATATTTTCACCAGAAAGCTCTTCAACATTACGAGAATCTCTGAAAAATATTCCAACAGATTAAGAAGGCCAAAGTGTCAGTTTGCAATGTAACAAATGACCCAGATACACAAAAGTTCTGAAACATGGAAAGAAGGATGATTACGAACCTGTTTACCTTTGGAGGTGCAACAGCGGAACTGGATTTTAACAGACTGATATGCACAGTTGTATCGACAAGCACAGCATGGAAAGCATCGAAATGGACAGGGCAATACGAATGCAATCCTAGAAGAGCCTTAGGAGGTATTCGGAATTCATGAACAGCAGCAGCACAAGAATCCAGAGAAGCCTGCAACCCAGACCTTCACAAGTACACTACAATCACCTTCCTGGTTCTATAAATTGCTTGAATCAAGCTCAATTACATTTGCACATTGCATATTGTAAGCACATGCAATAGGGAACAGGAGGAACAAGACAAGGAACTCTTATTTTTAATTGAACTAGAAACAAAAGTAGGCTGAATGGCTAACCCGCTCTCGGATATGGGAGCATACATAAGCTCAAACTTCAATACTACAGCTGATGTGGATAGACCCTGAAAAAATTTGCAATGCGAGCTATAGATGTGTTACTAGGTTGTTTACAAGAACAAGCAGCAAAAAGAAAGACAAGATAAATGGGATTGACAAAATTGACTACAACCCAGGTGCAATGACTATATTCCATAGAAATTTACAGAGATACAGTTGCCTCTGTCCTTGACCTAAATTAGAACTGAAACCTCTACATAAGGCAAATGAAATAGCTCACAAACATCTAAGTTAAAAAAATGGCAATTATCAGCATTTATTGATCCATATTGCCAAAAAACCCCCTATTACAGGTTTTCATCTGCCCATGAATACTTCTCTTAACAGTTGATGATTCCACATCCAACCAACTTTCATTTGTTACTAATCACACAGTTACTCTTACTGCACATGTAATAGCCAACAGAACATAAACTTAAAAACTAAGAACAGGGAATTAACCTTTGTAGAGTTATTCTCTCTTATATTGCACACACCTTAGTCGCGATTTTGAACTTGAAGCATTAGAAATAACTACAAGAAATGGTTATTCTTGGCGCTTTAGCTGATAACTCTATTTAAATTAAGGGCGAGGCCCTTTCTTCCCATCTATCTTCCTTCCGGGGTTAAGTAACTCAAAAGAATCACATTTTGTCTGTGTGTGCGCATCACTGCGTGAAAGAAGGCATGTTAAGGAGGGAGGGGAAGGGAGCATCACCTCAAATTTACCAAGAGGTAAATTAAATGACACCATGATTGATAAAAGAACATCCTGCCTCGCGTATTTGACCCGAAAGGGCTGTGTAGAGAAACTGTTATCTGTATCATTGATCCTCCAAATACCATGTATGTCTTCAGAACCCAAGTCAGGAACTGCAGCACGAAAGACAAAAGCCAGAAGGTTAATTGAGAGAGAAGTTGATCAAAATGAACATCAAACCACGTAAATATCAATAGAAGAGTGAGAAAAATAACTTTAAAACATACAATTGAGTCTTAAATGAAGATTCCGAATCGGGAGCTCAACCAAAACTTTCTAAAGTGTTCCAGTTTTTGGCTTCACATCACTTGGAAATTCTAAATGGTTATTTGCGTATATGCAATTACAATTTCCGCCAAAGAGACAATGCTGTCACTGCGTTGCAAGCAGTTTCCAGAATAAAAAAGTAGCAAGGGAAAAAAGCAGGAGGCACTATAAAGTGCATAACTTACACAAAATGTTTCAGCAAAAATAAAAATAAAAACTTACACAAATTGCATTTAGTAGTTTTTCCTTCTTTTTCTTGAGAAAAATATAACTCAAAAAAATGAAATTCATGAATCAATAGCATAAATAGATAGAGCTGAATCACGAATAACTTTTTAGTTTCAAGAAAACTATGACAAAAGAACATGCGTGATAACAGACAAGGTTTTCTGTATTTTCCGCTAATGGAATATGGGAGTACTTTCACTAGTTAACAATCTCTCATCATCATTATCTAAAGGGATAATGGCACCGCTAGCCCCCGTACTTCTTCAATTTGTCAATTTCTTCCCTATACTTTCTTGTTTTGCCAATATGGTTATTGAACTATATGTTTCTTTCACTTTAATCCTTCTGTGGAAATTAAGGACAGAAATGCTGACATGGATGCCACATCAGCATGCTCTTCCACATCGTTTTTGACATGGATTAAAGAAAAAAAATACAAATCATGGAAACTCTAAGAAAGAAAAAACGATCGTGACACACCAAGTAAAGGGACAAATGGTTGGTGGCAAGGGTTGCTGGCAACTGGGCCAACGACAATTGTTGGGCAAGCACACACCTTTGCTGTGAAGAAATCAGAGAGATGAACCGCATCAGGGTCGCACGGCCCCACATGACCGCTTTCCGGGGGTCATGCAACCCTGGTGATGCATTCCCTCACCCCTGCCACACAATGACTGCAAGTGGCAAGGGCCTCGACCCCTGGGAAAGGCAATAGTGCTTGGGCCACTTTTTTGCATTTTTGTAGTTTGGCAAGAAAAACTTGAGCACAGGTCAGCTGATGATAAGGGAGAAGTTTCTTGTTAATTATCTCATTTTCCTTAAGAGTATAATACATTCCATCCACTGTCTCAAGATCAAAATGAACATGAAACAGGAGACTTGTCTCATTTTTGTTTGATATTGATGACAAATATTTGGCAAGAAAGGAAGAGGACTATTTGACCACAAAGAGACTTTACCCTTCCTTTTCATTCAAGACTTTATCATCTACTTGTTTGACTGACCATTTGTTATTTTAGAAGAGCATTCTTAATGCAGGAGCATCATATTAGTTTAGTGTTTTCAAGTATTTTCTTTTTATTGGCCTTTATTTGGGCTATTAAGGTGAATAAGTGGTTATAGTAATTATGTGATTTTTAATGAGCTCCAATGGTTGAGGTTATAATTTAATATGTTAGATTAAGGGTTGAGATAGTCCTACACTAGTAACCTTAGTATAAACAAGCCTTTATGTCATTTTTGTCATTAGTCTTACTCAGTCAATAAAGATCACTGATTTTTATAAACCCTGGAATATATTTTCTGTTCCAAATTCAAATCAATTCAATTCAACTATTAATTGGTATTGTTGCTCCTTTTTAGGGTTTTCACACATCATTCCTGACATATGTGCTTTTCCTATTCCCTTTGCTCCTTTTTAGGGTTTTCACACTATCTTTTTAGTTTATTAATTTCTACTTATCAATAGATGACAATAATATTTGGAACAATGTTTTAATTTGTTTTGAGTCACAACCCGTCACATTATGGTAAATTGAGGGCAAAGTAATTGCAATTGATCACCTATATAAGTGCTAACACATAAACTGGTTGATGCTCGAAAAGTGTTTGGCATAACCTTGTCTCTTTGGTGTTTGTCTGGTCCTGCATGGAGAAAATGTGCTATGGAGAAAAGCAGAAAATAATCGCTATAATCTTTGACACACCTTCATACTGAACCACTCTTGCTGGAGTTCCTGGTGAACCATGTTCCCCGTCCTCCCACTTCATAGTAATTTTAATTTGATACCACCTGCACAAAGCATGACCTTAAAGCTAAAGCACATTGTCCCAGATTAACTCAAGAAACCAGGAAATTTAACCATCAGGGGAAGTGTTCCTTAGACACATACCCTTGTTGGAAAAGGTCCAGATTGTGAAATCTGTGGATGTAAATGGCAATCTCCTGCGTTGTGTCCATAATAGCCACCGGCTTAACCTTAGCCGGCCGTGGTTTGGCATCAGGTAACCTCTTCGCTGAATAACTATGATTGTTCAGACCAATAAACCACCCAATACGCCGAAACATATGTAATTCAGAGTTCCGCAGTATCGCATTCCACCTCCTTTCAGTCAAAGCATCATATCTCCAGCTCCACAAGCCAAAAGATCAAACTATATTTTAAATTCTTCCAATCACACCACATTTCCGAAAAGAGGATGTTGCTTCCTAGACTTGCACATCAATTAGTTCATCTGCAATCCCTCTCCCAGTTCACTCTCCTATTAAATTAATAAAGGGTAAAGGCACATTAATTAGCTTCCAGTTTTAGACGATGGCGTGGAATTAAATCGCAGCGCTGGGCGATGTCAACAGAGGCGGCCGCCGCGCCTGTCATGCGCCGCGATTGGCGGCGTCATGCCTTCAGGACGAAATGCAGAAACATTTTCAGCAAAAAGGCCCCACCTTTTCAGGCCTTTCTTTTTTTTTCCTGAACACTCATTCTCCGGATTCCCACTTCGAAGTCCCCCATTGAAGCTCAAATTAGGCTCTTACAACAGAGAGAATACACAAGACGAAGCCCCCATATCGCAGATCCGAGTTCGATTCGGAAGAACGACTCACCTGAAATCCTCAAAGGTCGAGGTGAACTCCCCCGAATCCCTTCAATCTCCCGGAGCTACGGTTGCAGAATGCAGAAAGTGGGTCGCTCGATTCGCGGGGGTTTTGGGTCTGAAACCTAGTCGTCGTCGCCGCCGCCGTCGCCGGCAGTAGCGGGACCTGCTGGTGTTGCTCCGACGAGACCTATGCAACTCCGTCCGTCTTGGACTCGAGCAGGACAAGCGAGAGAGAGAGAGAGAAAGAGAGAGAGAGAGAGAGAATTGACAGATTAACTTAGAATTTAGGAATGGATTATGGATCGTGGGAGAGGCATGAATAGCTAAAGTTTTCCTATTGCTGTATTCGGCAATTTACACACGACTTTTGGAGGGGCAATTCCTACTGGATAATAGAATGGCAAAGTTTTAATTATCCCACATTCAATGACTACTTATGAAATTTTTTGGCCGGGCCGGCATTAAAGTGGAGGTCGATCGATATTGACAAGGATAATATTTTAATATGTTTTTTAACTTTTTATTAATTTTTATCTTTATTTTCCTGTATTCCTTCTTCCTCCATCCTCCTTCCTGGCCGGCAACAATCAATCAGAGGCAAGTGCTGGTGAGGGCGAGGCTGCCCTCGCCATTGTTGAGTAAGACCCTATTAGATCTGACGAGGTATGACATTGCCGTATCTAGTGAGGCGGAGCTTTGCTGGCTGAGTGGGCAACCTAGGTGAAGTCGCCTAGCCACGACCAAGCTTCCCTAAGGCTAGCAAGGTCCCTCGTCGGCCCTACCTTTGGCCGGTTGTCACTGGTGACTAGTAGGGGTGTGCATGGTCCGGGCGGGCGGTTCTCGACCTAGAACCGGGAACCGCCCGCTAAGGATCGGTTCCGAAAAATTGGAACCGGGATCCACCCGTTTGTTGCATGGATCCACCCGGGAACCGGACCGCCGGTTCGGTCCGGTTCCCGGGTGGATCCATGGAACCGATCTTGACGCGAAACAATTTTGGTTTTCAACATAGAACGGTCGGGTCTATGAGTTGGGAAGGAGGGGAGGAGGTCTATGGTCGGGTTTTCAACATAGAACGGTCATGAAACAATTTTCCGCGGCTGTGGTGGGTGGCGGCCGACGTGAGGGGGCAAACAGCGGTGGCGGAGGAGCAACGGCGGTGGCGTCGACGCTCGGGGAGGAATCGAAATGGCGATAGGATTAGGAGGAACTGAGGAAGAGACAAAGAGAGAGAGAACCGAAGACGAAGGGAGTGAGGAGATGGGATCTAATTTAGGGTTTCTTTTAGTAATTTTTTTTTTAATATTAAAAAGGTTCCGGTCCGGTCCGGGTGGGCGGATCCGCCCATGGAACCGGGAACCGGACCGGTACCCACCGGTTCCGAAAAATTGGAACCGGGAACCGGACCGGTTCCCTCAAGAACCGCTAGTTCTAGGCGGTTCCGGTCCGGTTTCGGGCGGTCCGGACGGTTCCCGGGTATTTTGCACACCCCTAGTGACTAGTTAGAGGAAGGAGGAGGAAGTGAAGAAAAAAAGAAAAGAAATTTAAAAGAAATAAAATATTATTAAAATATTATCAACGTCAACGTCGATCAGACGGCTAGCCAAAATTGAGCGAATGGACTGAATTAACATAATTGCAAAATGTTTATGACTAGATTTGTAAAAAAATATTTAGGATTGAATTAAAAAAATTACAATAAGTTTATGACTTTTTTGGTAATTTCCTCTACTAACCATATGGTTTACCAACGGACATTAAAAGCCAAAACACCTAATGCACTACCCACTAATTCCAACATTGCATTTATATCATAATCTAACACATGAGATTTTAAGTGATATGGGCATATAAATAAAATCACGATACGATAAACTAATTAAAGTTGATTAAAGTTGATCATTGGGCAGGCTTAGACCAAGCTTGGCCTTAGGGTTGGGCCTAAAGTTTCGTCCATGCTCACCTATTGTGAAATAATCTTCCAATAAGGTTGAGCTAAGCTTAGGCTCAACTAAGCCAAACTTTCTTCTTGAGTGTCATTATCCATGCTTGTCCAAAAGTGCTTTGACCCTCATAGTTCGAGTCAATCTTATATGAACCTTGATAACTTTATAAAAATAGAGTTATTTTACCTATTTTAGGCAACAAACAATGCAATAAAAATAGAGTTATTTTATTTATTTTAAGTAACAAATAATACGATATCTATGAGAAAAATATTTGGATTTTCTTCTAATTATTCAAATTTTTCTTGTTTGTGCAGCATAATGAGATATAGAGAAGATAAGGAAAAAAATAGCAAAAATCAAGAATTCAAATCAAAAAGCGTTGGAAGATGGATATTAAATCAAAGTTTCTTTGAGTTATTCCCTAATTTTATGCGAAAATTAAGCAATTGCCTAGGGATAAGGTCTTGAATGTATCATGTAAATAGGAGAACATTGAGAACTTGGGGGAACAACTAGGTTTCTAATTTTGATCGTTTTTTCATTATTCTGAGAGATTTTCAAGCATTTTAGAGAGAAGATAAAAGTTGTGACAGAATTTTTGTTCTTTGATTCAATATGTTAGGTTTGATTTATGTCTTTATTTCTTCTTCTATTGTGTTCTAATTTTCTTTTGTTAGGGCTACGATGTAGCCTAACCATAATGATATGAATTTCATGATTTTTATCATGCGAATTACATATCATTGCGCCTAATGCTTTTAAGTAACTGGCCACTATTTGAATGATATGATGTACATATTTGAGATTGAAAAGTAATAATATGCAATTACTTTTTATAATATATAATCATGAATTAAACGTGGATAGAGATATACTATGTTATTTGTGTAACTTTGAGTGGTAAAGTGATCCAAAAGACTTATTGTAAGCTGATAATATTAATAGATTTTAATACACTTACGTTTATTTAAATTGACATGGAGATATAATGGATTAATAAACTGAATAAGTTTGCTATACCTAGAGATATAATAGTAAATAGATTAAGAAATTCCTCTATTATATGTTTGATATCATTTTTGTATGCGTAACAATCTGAAATTCATATCTAGTGATTATGGTGAAATTAGATGCTATAACATATTTATCATATTGATTTATTCCATTTAGTTTCCAAATTTTTCTTTTTAGATTTTTAGTTTTAATTTATTCTTAATTCTATTTTGATCCATTAGATAAATTTCAGAAATAATCTATTTTTTAATATTTAATTGGTTTGTTATTCATCAATCTTTGTGCTACGATATTCTTTTCTCGTCATTATATTATTTGCTCGACACGTTCACTTGTGTTTATAAAATTTTACGAACAAATTTTGGCACTATTGTTGGGGATTGTTTGTTTAATACTAATTAATATTGATATCAGATAATTCTAAGTTTAATCTAGCTTTTGTTTTTTTTGTTTTGTTTTTAGGGTGTATATCGGTTTATGACAGGAAGCCAACAAGGGAAATTTTTTGAGTTTGATCCATAAATGAGCATACATTTAAAAGATGACTAAAAGAACAGATAAATCACGTTAAGATGATGAGAATGAAAATCTGCGTAGACTCTTGAGAGATTATGCTATGCAAATAGTTCAATGTACCATATCAAGCATCAGGAGATCTATAGTTCAAGCAAACAACTTTTATATCAAGCCATCGCTCATTTAGATGCTTCAACAAGTAGTGCAATTTAGTAGGCTACCAAGCGATGATCCAAACGCTCACATTGATGTTTTTTTTTTAAAATCTGTGACACTGTTAAATATAATGGAGTTATAGATGATGCTATTAGATTAAGATTGTTTTCTCTCTCTTAGAGATAAAGTTAATGGTTGGCTCTCTTCTCTTCTTGCAGAATCAATCACTACATGGAATGATATGCCTTGAAAATTTCTTAGTAATTTCTTCACACCTACAAAGTTTGCAAAGATGTGTAATGATATTACTAATTTTATGCAGATGGATAATGAATCATTGAAGCATGGAAAAGATTTAAGAAATTTCTTAGGAGACGCCTACATCACGGATTACCTGTATGGATGCAGGCACAGACTTTTTATAATGGATCTAGTATAAATCTCCTTTTTTATAATTGATGCAACTGCATGGGGAACTCTAAATAATAAAACACCAGTAGAAACCTACAATCTATTAGAGGAGATGCCATTCAACAGTTATCAATAGCCTACTGAGAGGCTACCAATGCATAAAGCTAGCATAGTTCATGAAGTGGATGTTTTCATTGCAATTGCTGCATAATTTAAAGCACTTAACAAAAAGCTAGATAACATGAATGTTTAGGTCATGAAAATTCAAAATTTGTAATGTTGTGGTGGAGGACATTTTAGCATAGAATGTCAGGTAGATAATGCTTTTTCACAACCTAGTGAAAATTCTGACTTTGTTGGAAACTTTAATAGATCATGGATAACTCCTACTCCAACACAGACAATTTGGGATGGTGCAATAATCCAAATTATTCATGGAATAGTCAAAATGTGATGAGACCACTGAAATTCAAATAACAAGAAGAGACAAAGTCAAATTTGGAAGATATAGTTACCAAAATTGCTAACACCACTCATGACCTCATCAAGAGCAAAGATGCAAGATTTCAGAACTAGGAGGCTTCGACAAAAAAATTGGAGATGCAAGAGGGCTTGTTAGCAAACATGATGTTAGGAAGACAACATGGTTCTTTATCTAGCAACACAGAGGAAAATCCAATTGAAAAACATAAAGGCTATAATCCTGAGAAATGGTAAACAAGTTGGAGAAGAAGATGCCAAACAAGAGATTTTTGAAGACAAGGAAGATGAGATTAATAAAAAACCAAAGGAGGCAGGCTAGAGAAATTTTTTCCATATAATTCAAGCCATATGTGTTACCGATTCCATTCCCTCAATGACTCTAGCAACACAAATAGCTAAGCCATTTTCTAAATTTCTTGATTTATTTAAAAAATTGTATGTTAACATTCCTTTTTTAGATGCCTTAATGCAAATGCATAGTTATGCAAAAATTTTGAAGGAGATTTTAGCAAACAAAAAGAAACTAGTGGATTATGAAACTATGAAGTTGTATGAGGAGTATTTAGCCATCTACAAAAAAAAAATTACCTCCAAAGTTAAAAATATTGAGAGAGTTCTACTATTCCTAGCACTATTGGGGATTCTTACTTTGAAAATGCATTGTATGTTTTAGGTGTAAGCATTAATTTGATGCCGTTTTTAGTTTTTCAGAAAACTAGGATTGAGTGAGGTAAAATTAACCATAGTGTTGATTCAAATGACTGATTGATGAATTAAATATCCTAGAGGTATTATGATAGATATATTGGTAAATGTTGACAAATTTATATTTCCTGTAGATTTCATAATTTTTGACATGGAGGAAGATTTTAAGATACCATTTATCTTAGGTCGACCTTTTCTAGCAATGAGAATAGCCTTTGTTAATGTACAACAAGGGAAGTTAACTTTTAGAGTTCAAGATGACCTTATTTCCTTTAATGTTTTTAAAATAATGAAATATCCATCTAATGATAATTCTTGTTTTAGAGTTGAGACGGTTAATAAATTGGTGAACAAGGTTTTTCAAGAAAATATTTTTAAAAAACCACAGCATGTCTAGTTTGACCAAGAGATAAAAAAATTGAGAATGAGGAAATAAAGGAGTACGCAAATTTCATGGAGGCAATTCCACCATATTCAAGGTAAAAGGCAATTAAATTTGAGGAGTTAGGACAACATACAACAAAGCCTAAATCATCAATTGAAGAGTCTCTAATTCTTGAACTCAAATCCTTACTTTCTCATTTAAAATATGATTATTTAGATGGAGTTTCTTCTTTGCTAGTAATTATATCTTCTTTTATGACAGATTTGATGGAGGAGAAACTACTCAGAGTATTGAGAGAGCATGAAGATGCAATTGGATGGAATAATAGTTGATATCAATTTGATGGGAGGACAATACAGACCTACTATCCAATTTTAGTTGCGTTTGAACCCGAATATACAAGAGATAGTGAAAGTTAAGGTAATTAAGTTACCATAATTTATCCTATCTCTAATAGTTCCTAAGTAAGTCTTGTGTAAGTTGTGCCAAAGAAAGGAGGTATAACTGTCCATAAAAATGACAATAATGAGTTGATTCCAACTTGAACAGTTACCGAATGGCGTGTATTTATAGATTATAGAAAATTGAATGAAGCCAATGGAAAAGATCACTTTCCTTTACCATTTATTGATCAGATGTTGGAGAGACTTGTAGGATATGAGTTTTTTTTTTTTCTTGATGAATAGTCTGTGTATAATTAGGGCGCGTATGATAGCCATTTTTTATTTTTTTTTGGTTTTAGAACTATTTTTCTATTCCAAACTTGGTTATGGAATGGAATTCCATTTGGTAAAACTATTTCATTTTTCTTTTTTCTAGAATAGATTTATGCTCAAGAAATAGATTTGGAACAAAAATCAGAAATATTTTTTATTTTACTTTTCTATTTCTGGAACAGAAATGAGAAATAAAAACTTTTCTTATCGTTTGTTCTTGCTACTAGTCGGTTGCCTATCCGTCGCTATTGGTTGCCGTTCGTTGTCTGTTGTTGCCACTCCTTGCTGTCGCCATCATTGGCTGTCAGTCACCTGTTGCCAGCTGCCACCGCCTGTCGCGGGCTGTCGGCCCCCGTCAGTCATCGGTCTTTGGATATCAGCTGTTGTCTGAAGGGAGAATTTTTGTGTCATTATCAAATGAATTTCTATTTCGGGAATTGAAATTTTGTATCGTTATCAAACACATATTTTTGCTTAAAAACTCATCCAAGAATAGAAATAGAAAAAATTATTTCTCTTCCAGAAATCAATTTCTGGCCAAAATGATTATTATTCTCGCCCTTAGATTCCTATTGCACCCGAAAATCAAGAGAAAACTACTTTCACTTGTCCCTATAATACTTTTGCTTTTAGAAGAATGTCCTTTGGTTTTTGTAATGCACTAATTACTTTTCAAAGATGCATGATGGCTATTTTTTCTAATATGGTTGATAAATATATTGAGATTTTCATGGATGATTTTTCCTTTTTTGGCTTATCATTTGATTCTTTTTTAAATAATTTAGCTTTAGTCTTACAAAGATGCAAGGAGATTAGCCTTATTTTGAATTGGGAAAAGTGTCATTTTATGGTGCAAAAAGGAATATTACTCGGGTATAATATCTCTGGAAAGGGAATAGAGGTCATTGCAAAATTGCCTCCACCAACATCTATGAAACTTGTTAGAGGATTTTTAGGGCATGCAAGATTCCACGGGTGGTTTATAATCGCTAAACCTCTTTCTAATCTTTTGGTAAAAGATACTCGATTTAATTTTTTAACAAATGTTTGCAGGCTTTTAATACTTTAAAGGAGAAGTTAGTGTCAGTGCCAGTTATGGTAGTACTAGATTTGGATTTACCTTTTAAGTTGATGGGTGATGCTAACGATTCTGCAATGGGAGCTATTTTGGGACACAGGAAAAATGGAGTTTTTTCAAACCATATATTATGTCAGTCGAATCTTGTCAGGTGCACAATTGAACTATTCAACAATAAAAATAGAAATTTTAGCAGTAATTTTTGCTTTTGATAAATTTCATTTTTATTTAATTAGCTCAAAAGTTATAGTTTATCCTAACCACTCTGCTCTTAAGTATTTGCTTGAAAAGAAAGAATCAAAACCCCGGTTGAACTAGTGGATTCTATTGTTGCAAGAATTTGATTTGGAATCAAAGATAAGAAGGGGATTGAAAATAAAATTGCAGATCACTTGTCAAGAATTTGGAATCCAAAGGAAGTGGTAAGACCAATTTTGAAAGAGTTCCATAATGAGAAAATTTTTTCCATCAAATTCACAAAAATTCCCTAGTACGTTAACTTTGTGAATTATATGGTAAGCAATATTCTTCCTCTTGAATTATCATATCAATAGAAAAAATTATTTTTGGGAAAAACCTTTCTTGTTTAAAGTATGTGCAGATTAAGTCAAAGGAGATACATTCTAGATGAAAAGAGGGCAAGCATTCTACATCATTGTCATGATGGAGAGGCAGGTGACCATCTTGGTACCACCAAAGCTACAACTAAGATTTTACAATTTGGATTTTATTGGGCCATAGTTTTAAAGAAGCATACTCCTACGTAATTTCATTTGATCGATGTCAGAGAATTTGAAATATTTCAAGAAAAATGAGATGCCTTTAAACAATATTATTGCGTGTGAATTATTTGATGTTTAGGGTATTAATTTCATGAGATCCTTTACACCTTCTTATGGGAATTTATCCATTTTAGTGGCTGTGGAGTATGTATACAAGTGGGTAGAAGTTGCAGCATTGCTAACAAATAATGCTAAGGTTGTGGTCAAATTCTTGAAAAAAAATATTTTTATCTGATTCGGCACTCCTAAGGCAATCATAATTGATGACAGTTTGAAGTACTTTTGAGTAAGTACATAGTCATGCATAAGGTGGCAACCCCTTATATTCTTCAGACTAGTGGTCAAATAGAGGTTTCAAATAGGGAATTCTCTTGATTTTTAGAAAAAAAACAGTGAATGCCTCTAGGAAAGATTGATCAATGAAGCTTGATGATGCACTTTGGACTTATAGGACAACGTTGAAAACCCCAATTGAGATGTCTCTTTTTAGGCTAATGTTTGGGAAGACTTGTCATTTACCAATGGAATTAGAGCATAAACATATTGGGTATTAAAATTTTGGAATCTTGACATGTAGTCTGCAAGTGAAGAAAGATTATTGCAACTGAATGAATTGGAGAAATTTTGCACTGAGGCCTATGAAAACTTTAACTTGTATAATGAGTGTACAAAAAGATGGCATGACAAGCACATATTCAGAAGAAAGTTCGAAATTGATCAAAAAGTTTTACTTTATAATTCTTGTCTTAAACTTTTTCCAGGAAAGTTATGGTATCGATGATCTGGTTCTTTCATAGTCACAAACGAACTAGTCGAAGTTGTGCATGACACCGAAGGCATATTCAAGGTGAACGGTCAACATTTGAAGCCCTACTTTAATGGTGGTTACAACAAGCAGAAGACTGTCATTGAACTTCATCCTCCATAATAGTGACATTTGAGATAGTTTGGTTGAAAACTTTAAAGCAAACACTTCTTGGGAGGCAACCCAAGCATTTTCATTATGTTCATTTATTTTTAAGTTTACTTTTCGTCCAAAAAAAAAGAAAAAAAGATTAATCTTTCTCTATTTTATCCATGTTAATTTTCTTTCTTGAGGGATTATGTTCTAGGAGTTTAGTTATCAAGGTCATCCATGGATACATCCTACAACAATTGGAGTTTTTTGTTCCTATTTTTCTTTTTCACATTGATGGCAATGCTTCATTCAACTTTAGGAGGAGACAAAATTTTTGCTAAATCTAAATTTTTTATTTATTTATCATGATTGCATTCTCTATTGTGAATTTTTGCGATTCTTAAGAAAATTTAAATTTTGTTCGAACTTGCAACTGATATGTGAATCAATTTTAATTCTGATTATGTTGATCCACTTACCTAAAAACCAGAAGTTCTCAATTTTTAAATTGTGTGTGAATCTAGAGAACATTCATGTGAAATATGTGATTTTTTAAATCTCGCCATAATCTTAGAATTTGCTTGATTTTCTCTCGAGGCGAAATCCTAAGCTGCATCTAACTAAGAAAATGATTTAGGCGATTTTTGGATCAATTGAGCCTTTCAAGCCAACTTTATTTATGTATCCCTAGTCACCTTGTTGAGCCTTAATTATTATCCAATTTTTCATTGACACCTATATATGTTTAACTGAGATTTTATCAAATTATATCATTGTTCCACGCCCCATGAGCACCTTATTTTTTTAGGTAAAAGTTTATTTGAGCCTAATAACAATTTGGGAGGAAGGTTGGAGAATGAAAAAGAAAAAAATAATAATTGCTATAGTTGTTTGGGGTGTATCACCAAAAAAAAAAAATTTGCTTTTATAGTTCTCTATCCAACTTTCAATTAAGTGAGCCTTTTGGATACTCAGGTTGGATATTTTCATGTTATATCAGGAGGGACTTTGGGAGGAACTCCACCATAAAGCAATTCAAAAAACAAAAAAGAGCAATGAAAAAAAGAAGAAGAAAAAAAGGAATGATAACGTGTGGTGGCAAAAAGATTATCTTGAAGGAGTAAAATTAGGGACGGTGATATTGGCTCTAATTAGATCCTAAAAATCATCGTGTTGATGGGTGATTTGAGTTTTAAAATTACCATTATCTTACTTTTAGCCTAGCCTTACATTACAAATCGAGAAAATCCTATTGATTTTTGGTTGGATAATTAGCTTACATTAGTGGAGAGAGGAATAAAAAGCAAATCTATAAGATTTGGGCATAATTATAGAGAATTTTTTAGAGCTTGCATACCAATGTAAATTTATCTGGATTGCATATAATTCAAAAAGATGAGGACTCACATACACAATTAGATCACATAGTTAGAATTGCTCTTAATTTATGAATCAATTTCAATATTTGGATGAAATTTGTGTTTTTCTTTAAATTGTGGATTTGAGCAGAAATATGTCAAGGAGGAGATATTTTGCTCAAGTATATATCATCTTGCTTTTGCTTGAGGATTAACAAAATGTTAAGTTTGGGGGTTTGATAACTCTATAAAAATAGAGTTATTTTACCTATTTTGGATAATAAATAATGCAATATCTATGAGAAAATATTTGAAGTTCCTTTTAATTATTCGAATTTTCCTTTTTTATGCAACATAATGAGATATGGAGAAGATAAGGAAAAAAGTGGTAAAAATCGAGAATCCAAATCAGAAAGCGTTGAACAATGGATATCAAATAAAAAAATTTCTAATTTACTCCCTAATTTTATGTGAAAAATAAGCAATTGCTTGGGGATAAGGGTCTTGGATGTATCTTATAAATAGGAGAACATTGAGAACTTGGGAGGACAGCTAGGTTTTTATTTTTAGATCGTTTTTTATTACTCTGAGAGTTTTTAAAGCATTTTGGAGAGAAGACAAAAATAGTGATAAATTCTTACTCTTGGATTCAAGATGTTGGGTTTGATTTATATTTTCGTTTCTTCTTCTAAAATAATATATATATTATTTTTTTTTATTTTTTTTTGTTAGGGCTACAATGTAGCTTAACCATGATGATGTGAATTTTATAATTTTTATATTTTGCAAGGGATTTCATTCATGTGAATTATATATCATTGCGCTTAATGCTTTTAAGTGATTGGCCACTATTTGAATGATCTAATGTGCATGTTCGAGATTAAAAAGTAATAATATGCAATTGCTCCTTATAATATGTAACGTGTGGATAGAGATATATCATGTTATTTATGCAGCTTTTGGTGATAATGTGATACAAAAGATTCATTATAAGCTGGGAATATTCATAGATTTTAATACACTTATCTTTATTTAAATTCACATAGAAATATAGTGGAGTAATAAATTGAGTATGTTTGTCGTACCTAGAGATAGGATAATCAATAGATAAGGACATTCCGCTATCACATGTTTGATATCGTTCTTGTATGCATAAAAATCTAAAATTCATATCCAATAGTTAAGTGAAATCAGATGCTCTAAAAATATTTATTTGAGTGATTTATTGCATTTAATTTCCAAATTTTGCTTTTAAGATTTTTAGTTTTAATTTATTCTCAATTCTATTTTGATATGTTAAATAAATTTTAGAATTAATCTATTTTTAATAATTAATTGATTTGTTATTTATCAATCTCTATGGGACGATTTTTTTTCTTATCATTATATTACGTATTCAACACATTCACTTGTGTTTGGAATTTTACGAACAGGCCCATGGGCTATCAAGTTTATGATCGGTTCAATTTTCAATTTTATGAATTGATTTTAATATACTTAAGTAATTTTACAAATCATTATTCATTGTTAAGGAGGTCATAAATCCTGTAAAAAAATAATCCTTTTTTTTATATTTGTTTCGTGATATTTCTTTTTTGTGCAAGTTAAAATGCCATAGGCACGGCAAATGTGGAGCTCCCCTATGACGATGTATTTTGCTACTCCGGTACCCAACGAATGGCATTAGACGAGGGTTTTATTTATTTTACCAAAAGTGAATAATTTGAAAAAATCTTTTCCTAAATAGATGATCGTTTGTATCACCTACAAAAACAAACGAATGAAAAATATTTTCATGATACCCAAAAATGTTTGGACATGTATTATTGTGGAAATTATTTCAAGCAATTTTTTAAATATTTTTCATATTATTCATTTTTCATGAAACAAACAAACGAAGCCAAAACATTAATTGCGAGTGTAATTGACGATCATATTCTCAAGTGATAAGAGAAGCGACAAACATGGCATTAGTAAAATTTCAAAAAAAAAAAAAAACCCATCGCTCATTTTGATATCTTGTCAATCATCATCTTTTCTTTTCCTTTTATGTGCATAGTTTGTATCATGAAACCATGAATCCTAATGAAGAACATCAAAACCCGAAAAGGGAAATGAGAAGCTGACGGTGCACCTCACAGTTACCCCTGGGAAATGACAGTCCCACTCGCACATTTTTAGCTGGTTCAGAGCACAATCTTCTTCTCAGGTTTCCTCTTTCCCATGGCTTTTTACACCTTTTTCTCTTTCCTTTTCATTTTGAGCCAGGTATAACGCAACATCCAGTTTCCGCATCAGCGACTTTGAGTTGGTGGTGGGCCAAAAGGAGCAGCAAAGAGCCGAGCAGAGAGAAGAGAAGAAAGCACAAACTTACCTTCTCTGAAAATGATCTAAATCGGCGGGTCTCTTCGTGAAAGGCCATCTCCGGCAATGTTCCCCACCTCTCCGGCCTCGTCGACCTCAAGTCCCTCTACCTAAACGGTAATGCCTTCTCCGGCAGCTTCCCCACCCTCCCTCACTGGCCTCCACCGCCTCAAGATCCTCGTACTTGTTAGGAACTGCATCTCGGGCAAGATACTTGGTGGTCAATAACCCCATTAAATTCTTTTTCTAGAATATTATTACATTTGTTTCTTTCGTTCCTATACATATGCAAAATAGATGGTCTTCCATAGCGAATTTGAGGTCCGGTCGCCCATTATACGCAAACAAAATGAATGGCCCAAATTGAAGTATCGGTGCGGTTCTCCGAGGGCGGTCCACCCAAAAATTCCAAACCTTAACTCCATCGCTTTTCCCCCTCTCCTTAACTTGCCAGCTTTCGGTATTGCTCTCTTTTCACCCCCTCACCCCTGGGCCCCAGAATAATTAAAAAGAATAAAAAAATAAAAATGATCCACGTTACTACTGGTCGTGTTATATAAAATGACCGGTGCTAACTAATCCCCTACCAACATAAGGGAATGCTTTATCCATGTGATTTCTAGCAAAAAATAGCCGGAAATACTAAATTGACAATTATCAAAAGGTTTATAAACAACTTGGGAAATCGTCAAAAAATTCATGACTAAAATGACTAAATCCAGACAGAAAAGATCAATTAAATCAAAAAGTTTGCGAATGAATACCCATAATTTCAATATGTTTAAGTTTTTCTCGATAGTTTCCCGACTAGGAATAATCCTAAAGCGTAAAGAAGACCTCAAATTAAAAAATGCAACCCGAAATGAATATATTAGTGAATAAGGTTGGGACCAATAATACAAAAAAGAACAAGAGCTTGTTGGGTCATGGTGACTTTTGGGGCTCGAGGTTAACATGTGACCACAAAATTCTATTGGACCCCATCATGTGTTTGTCCCTTATCTCTACCCGACCTTAATTTGCTTCATTTTGTCAGTTTCACGAGGGAATTAATATATTAAACAGAAAAATGTAAGGAAATTACGATTAAAATACTAGATAAATAAAATTTGGCTCATAACATTTCCTTGCCTCGACCGACCCAAACGCACCCTCTCTTTCTTTCTTCATTTATTGTACTTTTCTCTCTCTCTCCCTGCGCACCATCTCTCTATTGTAAGCTCATTTCTATGACCAGGATACAAGATAAAGGCTGCTCTGGATTAGCTTATTATGGATATGATCAAATTTAACAAAATACAAAAGGAGTGTCACGTTTTTATTATGGAACAATAATGTAAACTAATATCTGTACCTATTCCAATGTCATATATATATGGATTAAATAAATGATATTTCATTTAATGTCTAATCTAATGTTAGGCTTTGAAAATAGTTAAAACGATTGCTTTTACATCCATTAACAATAATCAGAGAACCCACTTCAGGTTAAGTGTCCACTAGTCACAAAAGGTGGATGTTAAATGATGGAATTAAGAATATAGATCACATAATGCATTGAAGTGAATTAAACTATCCAAAATAATCAACCAAGTCTTACATGGAGCAACAGTGATTAATAAATCAAAATTTTGGTGGATTTTGATGGAAATATATCTATATGTACATGTATACATGAGTTTAATCAGGTATTATCCTTTCATGTTTCGTTAAATTAAACATAGAACAATCCCTTTTTTTCCCATCGTGTTAACGTAATTTTTTATCACTTTGTAAGGTGACGTACAAATTTCCGACGGACGAACCGATTTTGGCCAAACAAATATATGTCATCTTAGCACTTCGGGAGCTATTCATATCGAGACTGCTCTTGGAGGAAAAAGATTCTAAACTGAAATCTGTCTGATCGCTTTCTCCAATTGATAACTACGTCGACAGAGGCGGTGACCGCCAAAGAATCGGCACGCGGCAAAATGATAGCGCTCCCGTCGTTTTCCTTTTGATATCGCAACGACTTGCCAGGGAGAATTGCACGGGCCATGAGCGTTGTCTGGGGTAATTTGGAGCTAGGTCCATGTCATTTCATTTCCATTTAGTAAATGATTTTGAACGTAATTCCATGGAATAACTTACGCCCCGCAAGCTGCCGCGGCTGCTATATTTTAAGTTAATTTTAACTATATAGTTTATATTATCTGTCTGCTCTTTTTGTATTTTTATTAAGATGAGATGTTTCTTCTCTGGTGCCCCCCGTGATCAAGATACGTCGTTGCCCTTACAATATTCATGTGGTTCGTAATTTCAGAAAGCAGATTCAGTGGTGGTGATAGATTGAAAAATAAAATAAAAAGTACAATAAAATAAAATAAAAGGGTGTTTGTCTGACCCCCTTGACATGACTTTCCCGAATTGCACATTGAAATGGCTAAGTTGACCTAAGTATAACCAAGTCGAAGGATGCCCATTAATGCTTTGCTAATGCAAGATATGGAAAATTTAGATCCCTCAATTCAAATGTATTGTTATTTTTACTGTCTTCTACGAAGAAGCATTTGAGAAATGTGAAAAATGGGTAATCCACCCTTTAAAAGAATGGGAAAAGTGCCAAAAAAGTCTTAAACCTATTGCATTAGTACCAATTTAGTTCTAAACTTTTCAATTAGACCAATTTAGTCCTAAACCTTTTAATATTAGTATCAATTCAGACCATCCGGCAAATTTTGGCCGGCCGGTGGCTAGACACTGATGTGGCGATTTTTATGATTTTTTAATTAGTTTTTCGAATTTTTTATTAATTTTTTTCCTTTTTCCTTTTCTTTTCCTGCCACTGGGGCCGCGAAGCTCTCGCCTGCCGCCGACGAGGGTCGCGGCCCTCGCCCAGCCTCTCCTAGGGCCACTGGCGAGGCCATGGCGGCCATCGCCAGGGTGGAGGTGAGGGTTGCGGCCCTCGCTCGGCCTCGCCCAGGGCCACGGGTGAGGCCGAGCGAGGGCCGCGACCCTTGCCGACGGCTGGCGAGGGCTTCGCGGCCCTCACCTCCGCCTTAGCGATGGTCACCCTGGCCTTGCCAACCACCGATGAGGCGGCTTCACCTAGATCTAGGCAAGGCCAGCCTCGCCCTAGCCTTGCCGCGAGTGAAGGTGGCCTCGCTCGTGGCTGGTGAGGCCATGATGGCCATTGCCAGGGCAGAGGTGAGGGTCGCGCGCCCTCGCCAGCTGCCGTCGAGGGTTGCCATGGCCTCGCCGGTAGCCCTAGGAGAGGCCGGGTGAGGGCCGTGACCCTTGCCGGCGGCAGCCTGTAGGCGAGGGCTTCACAGCCACCGCCGGAAAAAAAAAGGAAAAAGGAAAAAAGAAAGAAAAAAATTAATAAATAATAAATAAATAATTCGAAAAAATCATAAAAATTGCCACGTCAGCGTTTGGCCACTGGTCGACGTCCACGTCAGCGCCAGCGGGTCAAAATTGGCCGAATGGACTGAATATGTACAAATATTAAAAGGTTTAGGACTAAATTGGTCAAATTGAAAAGTTTAGGATTAAATCGATACCAATGCAGTAGATTTATGAATTTTTTGGTATTTTTCCTAAATGAGTCCTGATCATTAATTACACATCACATACCACTGATAAAGTAGCATGTAAATTATAATTATTTGTATCTAGCAATTAAGGAATGTTCATAGAAAGGTACACACAAGCAATTAGATGTAGGTACATGGAAGCACGCAAGAGAGAGGACTCCATAAAGGGCACAAGAGGAAGGAAAACAAGATCCAACCTTATGTTACCAATAACATCTTTGGCATTTACTCTGACCTACCGAATAGGGATTGATTCCAATAATCAATCTCTACCCTTATCGAGAGAGAGAGAGAGAGAGAGAGAGAGGACTTTCTGATTTCTCCAAGGGCCAAACAGCAAGATATAGCTACGAACCGATTCAAGCAGCGTCGAGAAGAGATCAGATACGGTTTGATGGAGGACGGATCGAGGCCTCATATAAAGCGGGGACCAATGTTCTAACAAGCATAACCATCAAAAGTGGAAGAAGGAAAGGAGAAACGGAAGAGAAGACCCCATTCAATTCCAAAGTCCAACCTCGCAAGTTTTCTCAACTCTATACCCTCTTAGATGGGCGCTCCATCTCTCTCTCTCTCTCTCTCTCTCTCTCTCTCTCTCTCGCTGTTGTTTCATATCTGCTCATTTACGGCAATCTAATTATGTTTTTCCTTCGTTTTCCCCCCCTTTGTAGAGCAAAGTTCCTTTTGCCAAAAGAAGCTTTTCACACAAACGTTCAGTTTATATTACTTTGAGTGCCGTGTCCCAGGTGTCCCTCTCCTTACGTCTCCTCCGCGTTCGGAACCCCGAACCCTGCGGTCCCATTTCCCCCCATTAAGTTCTCCCACATAGAGAGAGAGAGAGAGAGAGAGAGAGATGGAGAGAGAGGCGATGGCAAAGAGCAACATGCGTGTGGAGCAAGATCCTGAAGCCTTTCGAAGCGGTGGCGTTCAGAAGAACCTGGATGACGACGGCAGAGTCAAAAGAACCGGTAGGAACTGAATCTTAATGAATTTGTGTTGCTTGTTTTCTTGCGTACGAATCGCTCCTTAGCCCTCTGATGCATTTGAATCTGGTTTGACGTGAGCTTTTACAGTTTTCATGATGATGGCTCCGACTCTTTTAACATCGTTCTTCTTGCATGCAATCAATTTCTCTTCTGGGTTTTCTCGTTCCTTTTTTGTGAAGGCACGGTGGTCACGGCCAGCGCACATATAATAACGGCCGTGATCGGGTCCGGGGTGCTGTCGTTGGCATGGGCCATCGCCCAGCTAGGCTGGGTGGTGGGGCCGGCAGTCCTTGCAGCCTTCTCCTTCGTCACGTACTTCACCTCCACCCTCCTTGCGGACTCCTACCGGTCGCCGGACCCCATCACTGGGAAGAGGAACTACACTTACATGGACGTGGTGAGAGCCCACTTAGGTAAGTAGAGAAGTTGGTAAAATCCTTTCTTTTCATCTTCTTCTCCTTCTTTTTAACAATTAGATTTTCGGAAATGAGTAATGCATTTCCAAAAAAGAAGATGAACGTGTTGGATTGTGGGTTTTGCCAAGAGATTGGTCAATTACGAGCATCATTTGGTCATTTCCTAGAGGAACCCCACTTTCCCATGAGATCGAGAACCCCCATGTTGAATTCAATTTTCTAAAATGATTCAAATGGGTTTCATTAAATTCGCCAATTGAACGAACCAATGACTGACATCCCCCCTTTTTTGGTTGTTTTTCCTTATAATTAATTAGCTTTCTTTCAAATATTTTTATTCTAGGAGGTCGAAAGGTTCAGCTATGTGGATTGGCTCAATATGGGAACCTCGTCGGCATCACAATTGGCTACACCATCACAGCATCTATCAGCATGGTGTAAGTATATAAATGGGGCTTGATTTATCATTTATACCAAAGGATATTTTTTCTGTCTGTATTTTTCCAAAAATATAATGAATTTTCCAGGGCGGTGAAGAAGTCGAACTGCTTCCACAAAAATGGGCACGAAGTGAAGTCGGTGTGCGAAACATCGAACTATCCGTTCATGATCATATTCGCATGCATCCAAATTGTGCTCAGCCAAATCCCAGACTTCCACAAGCTTTCTTGGCTCTCCATCGTTGCTGCCGTCATGTCCTTCGCTTACGCCTCCATCGGCATCGGACTCTCCATCGCCAAAGTTGTAGGTAAAGAGATCTTCTTCTTTCCTCTTCTTTTGGTACACAAGGAAAACAATCGCCGGAAGAGACTCTATGTATTTCCTTGACATGATGTTAGATTGATTAGTGGAATGAACGTCGGATGTTACATAAAACACGGTGAATTATTGACGTTGCAAGGTGGGGGACACCACGCGCGGACGACCTTAACGGGGACAACGGTGGGAGTGGACGTGTCGGGATCGGAGAAGGTGTGGAGAGTCTTCCAAGCCGTCGGCAACATCGCTTTCGCCTACGCGTACTCCACCGTCCTCGTTGAGATTCAGGTAAACATCAAACCTTAATCTGTCTATTCTAGCCTTTCTGGACGAGTCGTTTTATTGTTCCGGTGCTTGAATATGGAACGACGAGTCATACCCCGATGGTCTAAGCCAAAGTTCCTATAAAAATAAATAAATAGGAGAGGCATGTTTGCTTGCAATTGCATCGATGAAACCCAAATTTGTTTCAGAACAAAAGTCAAAGCGCAGTCATGAAAATTTGGAGTGCGTGCCCAGCAATTTCGGCTTTCCTGCCACGTTTTAGGGTCTCATGCTTCAAGGGTTTTCCATCAACTGCGTATATACATGTAATAATACACTTGAAGTCACGAGAGAAAACAGAGGAAAAAAACAATTGTCATCATTTATAAAGTGATGGGCAATAAGAAAGACTGTCGTCCTAAAAACAAAGAAATAGGAGGACCATCGGCGTCAATCAAGCCCTGGCCACATGAAGTGCATTTGCCTTTCGTTAGTTGTCCTCGACCGGCGTAGGACCCGCCCAAAGCCGTTTGGTTAGTCTAGTCAAGACAAAAAGATGGTTATATAACCCTAATGAAGTCCCATCGATCGAGAAGATATTGAAACGATAGCGGCATAATCGAGGGTTTGTCGTGTATGATATAACCTTTAATCTTATTTGTACACACTAGCAATTTTTTAGTTTCTCAGTACAATCTGTATCGAATAAACCAATATATTCAGGTGTCATTTCAGATGGAAGGAGGGTGAGTTAGCATCCCGTTTTAGTCTCGCACTTCTCATTTTGTAGAAGAGAAGTCAGATTATTATTATTTTTAATTCTAGCAAATGGGTTTACAAACGAGGTTTAGGCGATGAATGTGGCGGTCTGTGAGGGCAAAAGGAGGCTACCTTTTTAGGGGTTGAAAGTACTATATACTAATTGTAGAAAAGATTCCTTATGGACCATGAAATGAATGGACCACGTCTCTTTCTTTTCTTAAACTCTTGGCCACCGAATGTGCCTTGACGTATTAGGAATGAAGTGAAATCCCACCTTGAAATCTTCTTGTCTCGCCTCTCTCTCTCTCTCTCTCTCTCCCCACATATATCATCATTTGTCGTGCAGTGTAATGTCTGCACATGATAATTGCGACCTACGTGGCCACATGCAGATGCATTTGTCGCGCTCTACGTGACACCACAAAGGAAGGGGTGATGAACTGTCTGTGTAGATGTCTTCTTCTGTGACATGCGTTATCGGCATATGAATGTTGCCTCAATAATTGAAGTCAACTCGCTTCATCTGTTGATGACGCTGATTATTTTTTGGGTTGATTGTGGATTATCTCTCCTTCCATGTCATTACAAACTGTATTCGACGGATAAGGATGAAGATTTTTCTGGCGTCAAAATTGTTCATAGGTCGGATCGAGAGATGTTCTTATTGAAAGGGCTAGTAACAACACCTAGAGGGAGGGTGAATAAGCGTAAAAATAATTTTGCAAAGTTTAGTAGAAGTAATTTGCTTTTTAGAGAATGACGAGCTTTGAATAAATTCAAGATTTAGCAATTAGATAAAAAAAAAAAAAACAGGGAAGATAATAAAAACACAAGATTTATAGTGGTTCCACTTAGATGAAGCCTACATCTACTCTCCCCTACTGACAGCCCATTGGCTAGATTTCACTGACTTTTGTATATAACTATGAGCTCAATGAATGAAATAGCAAGGAATTAGGAAATTTCAGACTTTGAAATTTTTCTTTCACACACTCCCACAAACAACTGGAGAGTCACCTTAAATACTCTTTCATGCATTTACTACCGTTGGCACTTTTCAAATGAATTCTTTCAATTTACCCATTGAACAGAATCAATCAAGGGGATCTTAAGTTGATTGATTGATTGTGATGAAAACCCGTCAAGCATGTTCGCCCATACAATCAAAATCTTTCCAAGTTTGCTTGCCTTCCAAAAGATTTGATTATCGAAATTGATTCTATTAAGGATAATCAATCATGTAGGTGCTATATCCAGCCATAAAATCATCCATAAGCCATAAGAACCGAATCCTTGAAGGAATAAAGATAATCTCGCATCTGAATAAGTCTTCATTCTTTAATCTTGAAACTGTCAGTGTGGGCAGACTTTGAACCTAAAGTCTGGCGGTTTTCAAACTTTAACAATTTAGTCTAGAAGTCTTCAAACTAGACTATGGAAATGTTTTGTCAACTTTAAAACAGTAAATGAGTTTTCTCCAACACTTATCATTGTCCTTATGATCTTATATGCTCAATATTTTCCATACCTAACATGCTTATTAGAGACCCTGCAAGCTCATAGAAGATGCTAATAGGAAAATGAAGGTCGATTTTTATTCGATACAACACGGCCTTTTTTACTTAACGGATTCATTCGAGATGTATGCTGGCGTCATGTACGCCCCTTTTTGAATTTGCAATGTCATTTGAGAATGATGTTTGATTATGAAGCCGGATGCTGACGTCCGAGGAAAATGTGCTTGAGCAGGTTCGATTTGTATGACGTTTGGGTGTTGACCTCTCTCTGCAGGACACATTGAAATCAAGCCCGCCGGAGAACAAAGTTATGAAAAGGGCTTCTCTCATCGGCATCACGACCACCACTATGTTCTACGCGCTCTGCGGCTGCATTGGTTATGCAGCCTTTGGAAACGATGCGCCAGGGAATTTCCTCACTGGCTTCGGATTCTACGAGCCGTTCTGGCTCATTGACTTCGCCAATGCCTGCATTGCTGTCCACTTGATCTGTGCTTACCAGGTAAACCATTTTATTGAACTTGCAATATCACATAGTTTTATGTTGATCTTGTAGTTGGGGTGATAATACCAGGTCCTCAAAACTCTTAAAAATGGTTGAATTTAGTCCATAAACTCATCTTTTTTCAATATGGTTCTCGTACTTTTAAAAACCGATGCAATGCTATGCTTCCATAAAATGGGCTAGTGGAATTTGCTGATTTGGTACTTGACGCCATTAACTTGCCACTAAGGATCCAAGTTCGCATATGACATGCCAATCGAACGATCCAGATGGTATTGCATGTTCGTCTTTTCTCTTTTCCCCTTCTTTTTCAACACACAAAGAACACGTTTTAAATCTCTCTCAACGTTGGAAAAAATGGGGAAAAATAAATGCAAAAAACTACATCTTCAACGTCTTAGGCTGCATTTTCACTCACACCGCCTCAGCCATTGTTACGCTCAAACACATCACCACTGCTAAGGCCGGCTATCGTCAGCATCACCACTGGAGCCCAAAACTCCACCTCCGGCAGACCTAGGCACCGCCGACATCTCTTTTCTCTGCTTGGTCGACAGATCTGAGGAACGCATTGGTTTCTCATTTTGGGAAGTTCGCGCTATTGATGCATCTGGTGATTGGTTGAGTCTATGGAGCTAGATTGAGCTTAGGTAGCAGTATATATGTCATAGTTATATTATCTAGCGTATTACGTGATACACACTACGCAGAAACAATCACAATGCGTGAGCTCGTGTAAATCTGATTTGCTATTATGGCTGATTGAATTATGTACCGGGACCAAAAAAATAATCCTACATACATTTATTGGCGTTTTAAACATGAACTTCAACATGCAGGTATTTTCTCAGCCCATCTTCGCATTCGTCGAGAGCTGGTGCTCCAAGCGCTGGCCTAACAACACTCTCATAACGAGGGAAATTCCGGTCGACGTCCCAGGGTACGGCATCTACCACATCAATCTCTTCAGGCTAATATGGAGGACCGTGTATGTCATTGTGACCGCGGTCATAGCCATGATATTGCCCTTCTTCAATGACTTCCTGGGACTAATCGGAGCTGCCTCGTTTTGGCCATTGACCGTGTACTTCCCCGTGGAGATGTACATCGCAAGGACGAACGTGCGCAAGTTCTCCTTTACGTGGACGTGGCTGAAAATACTGAGTTGGACTTGTCTGGCTGTATCGCTCGTTGCGGCAGCTGGTTCGGTCCAGGGACTGATCCAAAGTCTCAAGACATACAAGCCCTTCAAGACACAATAAATGTAGCTCCAAATGAGGGCTAAGTTGTTGAGAATAAACATTTTCGTATAAGGACCGGGAAGATAGATTATGCTAGCGAGATTAATTTACTTGCTAAGGATTTTGCAAAACTCTCTCTCTCTCTCTCTCTCTCTCTCTCTCTCTCTCTCTCTCTCTCTCTCTCTCTCTCTCTCTCTCTCTCTCTATGCTAGCGAGGTTAATTTAATCTCTCTCTCTCTCCATTTGCCTAGATAGAGATAACACATAAATTTCAAAATTAGTTAAAATTTCCATATAAATCTAACTAATTTTTTCGACAGAGTAGACAATTTTTTTTCTTGATACTATTTGGAAAAAAAAACATGTAATATAGGTTCTATGAAGTTCTTTAGTTAATATTTTCTAACGGCAGATGAACTTAGCTTCAAATAAAATATTTGTCGAATAGAGGAAGGAGTTTGTATTAAATAACTAGTAAACCAAACACCCTTGCGAGTGAGCAATTAGAAGACGAAGACAAAGGCGATGGAAAAGCTTAACAAGTTGAAATCTAGAGGAAAAAAAAAAGAAAAAAGAAAAGATAGCAATGGGGCAAATACCTAAAGAAAAATTTCGAGTCATATTACCTGCCTGTAGTCACCTAACACTTGAGATTTTACAACTATGCTTGTACTCCGGCGAACTTTTGTATTCGTAAAGTCCAAAAGACAGGAAGGGCGGATTGCAATTAATATCTTCTAACATTAAATAGGTAGATAGAAGCATAATAATCAATAGAAACCATTTTTTTTTTCTAGTTTGGCATGTTATGCCAAGCTTTGGAAATCGAAAAAGTGAGTACAGCATTCAAAGAAAAAATGGTAATAAAGATTGATTAAAGAGATTAAGAGAAAAAAAAACATAAACTATTTTCACACAAGCATGGGATTATATGTTTGCGTGAAATAGAAGATGAACTCCAGTGGTGCGTGTTTAGAGTTTCTCACAGAAAAATATTGGTAAGTGAAATGTCGACGATAATATTTTGCTTATTTTTTCGAAACACCTGAAATTTAATCATATTTTGCTTATTTTGCCCCATGATTGTATCGGGCCAGGCCGGTCATTGTCTGTGTTGGACTGGCCCGGCCCACTGCAGTTCCAGGTACCGCGTGCCATTCCATTAACCTTTTGCCAATGTTTAGCTGTCGCTGCGGAAGCAAGTGAGGAAAAAGAAGAGGACGGAGAGGAGACCTTAAAAAGTTCAAAGGGATTATAATTTCGACTTCTTAATAAGTAATGGTGACATTAATTTCCAGGAAGAAAACTAAGGGCTAGGATAGGACTTATGTTAGATTAAAATTTATGAAAAAAGTAACCTTATTAACGGAAGTTAAATCAATGCATTAATTTGGAAATAAGTCATAGCTTATAATATTATTGCAAACAAAATGATATGACTTCAATAATGCAACAGCAACCGACTTTTATGTATAGTAATTTATATGGGAGTTCTATGAAGAAAAGTTTAGATATAAAAGCTCTTGATTAGTTTGAGTTTAAAATATGAAGTTAAAAGAAAACAACGTTATTGGATTTTTTTTTTCTCAATAATTTCCTATTACTTATTTTCAAGATTTCATATCCATGGATTAATGGCAAGTTAATAATCTTATTTTATCTTTCACATGTTTGAATATTTTTTACCCTACAAAAATATTCGCACATAATTTAAGATCATAGAATATTCTATGGCTCTTTATATACTATTTCTTTTGATTGGTAGTTTTACCAATAATTTTCTTCCATTATTTAAAAATTCAAGTATTTCGTAGTGATTTGATTTGTTTAATTTTTCAAATGACAATTTCCAACACAAGGCTGCATTTGCTAATATTTCTAAAGAAAATTGAATTTAGTATGATTCATTAGAGAAATGAAATGATTAGATATGTTTGTTTATCAAAAAATGAATAATTCGAAAAAGTTATCTTTAAAAAGATTACTTGTATCACTTACAAAAATGAGTGAATGAAAAATATTTTCATCTTCTACGAAAATGTTTAGACATAAATTGTTGTCAATGATAACTCATTTTTCATTGCTAATTATTTCAAGTGATATATGCCTTTGTTTTTAGGATAATATTTTTCAAATCATTCAAGTGAAACAAATGGTTGAACAGTATCAAGTCTTTTCCATCAATGAATAGCAACATCCAACTTATTTCACTAAAGTGACATATTGAGAGATTGATAAGTTTTGACTACTTGAGAAAATTTATAAATTACTTACATGGAGCTTAGCTACGATTTTTCTCACTTGCTTGATCAATTAGGACAAGGAATGAGTACAAGAAGCAGAGTCATAATAGAGGAGCTGACTAAACTTATTCCTTCGAATCGGGAAACCAAGTGATGTGGAAATAGGAGAGTGCAAGATAGATAAAGGTTTTGAATGTTAAAATAAGCCCCATCCTAAAGGGTCGCTACATGGCAAATCGCCAATTCCAAGAGTATATAGGATGTTTTAAATGTACTCGCGGAATATTATCGTGCAAGGAATAAAATTACTATATATTGTTGCATTTAATAGGTGAAAACATAAAAGTAAGTTATGATTTTACAGTAAATCAAAACAAAACTTCAAAATAAAATCTTACTCGCTAGCCTAACTTATTGACTAAATATACTTTCCTAAGCACACATTCAAAGGCATTTAGAAGGTCTACAATTATTACAACTCATTAAGGAAATGAATAATTAAAAGGGTTAATACCACGAAAAAATTTAAAATCGATACATCTGTAATAAATTTATTGTTCGTTAATTTCAGTTAAATTGGAATAATACTATGAAGAACTACAAGCCGGTATATTTGGGACAAATATAAAGAAAAATCCCAAATTAATATACTCGTCAACTGTCATATGTTCTCAAACTCAATAATTTAATGATAAAATTTAACATAAACTAACAGATAGTAAGTTTATCACAAATATACCTATTTGAGATTTTTTGTGGTAAATTTTAGTGGAGACTAACGAAAAATAAGTTTGTCATAAATGCACCAATTTAGAATTTTTTTTATGGTCAAACTAATAGATAGTAAGTTTGTCACAAATGCATCATCAAAAACCACAGTTGCACAGTCAATCTAATGCAAATAGTCAAAAGAAGAAGAGGAAGGAGAGGAAGAAACTTCAAGACAAGAACAAAAAGTAGAAAATTGCAAAAAGGACAAGAATGATTGCAAATGGGATAAAATAAAAGCACATAATCATGACACATCATTCAAAACTGCTACATATGACCAAAAGGAAGACTGCTGAGGTTGCGTTTTGCATTTTCCTTTTACTTGACTCTTCTTCGACGGGGTATCTATGTTAAAATTGTGAAATATTTGCTCCAACGGAGACATCTTTTTATCTGAATCTTTTTCGACAGGGTATATAATTTGTTTGACCATGTGTTAAAGCTTCAAAATATCTTCCCCAAAAAAGTTCTACATCTCTTTTTTTGTTCCAATCTTCTTCAACAATGTGTTTCAACATATTTGTTAAAACCTTAAAGTATATTTTCTGAGAAAGCACTCTACATTTCTTTTTTGTCTGAATCTTCTCCGAGAGTAGCTTATGTTTGTCTTTTAAGCTACTTCATCTTCTTTCTCTTCTTGAGAATTTGCATTTCTATGGGCGGTTACAAGTCAATTACTGATGTCGCTATCGCTTCACACGATAGATATTCTTTGACAAGGTAGCCTCTGTTTAAGCATGTGTTAAGACTGTTGTGATATATCATCTCTGAGATAGGGTTTCACACGTTTTATGCTCTTTTGTAGTTTTCAATTGTTTGCTTCAATGTTTTCCCGTTGAGGAGCTTTTTCGATGTAAGAGCGATTGATAAGAACTTCTAGTGTGTGGCCTTAGCAATTTATTCTCAAATCAACCTTTCTCATCACAAAAAAGAAACTCTTAGAGAGAAGCACTGGAATTCTATTATTGAGATAATACAAATGAGGGAGATGTGACCTCTATATATACAAGTACTTCTCTAATTACAATCGTGCATCTTTCCTTGATCTAATGGTGAAAATTCAATCTTCCCGTGCCCGATGTTGGCAAAGGCGACCCTTGAGCAACCTCTGCTCAGCTTCCCCAAAGATGGCGTTGGGCAAGGGCCGCCAGGCCTGCACGACGGTCAGCAACCCTCGCCCAAACCTAATGAGGGTAGGCAACCCTCACCTAGATCTAGGAGAGGGTTGCCGCCCTCTCCCGCCTCTAGGGAGGGCTAAGCGACCCTCACCTCCAAGTCTTGATGACCCCACCAGCCTTTGCCTTTGTTAAACTGGCGATGGGGCAGCAGCCACAAGCGGCCCTCCCGCCTATGTTTTCTTTTTCTTATTTTAGTTTTTTCATTTTTTAGAAAAAGAAAAAAAGAAAGAGAAAATTTAAAAAATTTAAAAATTAAAAAGACAAAATTACCCTTTACATTTGGTGAGTTCAAGCATTTCTTTGAAACTGATATATGCATTTCAAGCCCTTATTTGAGAAAATAAGGGCACTTCGGGCCCTCATTTGAAATAATGTCCACTTTAGATCCTTATTTGAGAAAATGAGAGTACTTCAGGCCTTTATTTGGAATTTTACCTAAAATTAATTCACCGTGACTTGAAAAGAAAAAGGAGGAGGAATCAGAAGCTAAATATCATCGTTAGCATTAGAGAATCAACGGCGGTAACTCATGATGGGGAGAATGTTGCCCCATCGCTTCAATTCGGAAAGGTCATTCCTAGCTTGTGACTTAGACAAATCTTTTTTTGTCAATCACCTCGGACCAATCACTTCTTCTTCTTTATTAATATTGAAGAATAACCTTGTACTGTTAGCTTTTCACACTAGTTGTGATGAGTAAACCCCTTATGAGAGTGTGATGTGGGGACACTGGATGCACGACGAAACTGGAGATTGCAAATTTGCCAAACTAGGGTTTGTGCATTCATTAGTTGAGAATGCTCATCGATTTTCTCTTGATGTTGTTATTGCAAATAAAGCCATTACCAATGGAATTCTAGATATCTCGATTCACACTCGATCAACTAGTAGATATAAGTCGCTTTATGGTTCCAAGGCTTTGAAAAGTCCCTGACAATGTAATATTTTTTTGCTCCTATCATTGTCATGCCATTTATTAAAGCTATTTTAAGTTTCATACCCCTCTTTTTTTTTCTATCGAAAGAGTTGTCTCTCAGCCATTAGATCAGGCAGGACATACACAAAATTTTGCTTTTTTCTTCGATTTTGGTGCTTTTTTTAATTTGGTTGTGTGATTGTATAAGGCAAGCGCGAAGTCAAAACAAATATTTTGTGCAATGTATTTACTAAGGTTAAAAGAAAAAGAAGACAAAAACACCTAATTTACAAACATAATATCAATTCAAAGTATCACTCGATTATACAGATAAAGGGTACCTAATATATTGAAATAAATTTCCCTCAAGTTTAATAGTTATAATGACCTTTGTTGTTGCAAAACTTAGACATATGTGTATCTTAGTAAGTTAAAGTTGACAATAAAACAAATTACAAACTTATTTTATCACAGTAACCAAAAGCACCCAATCTAAATCACAATGGATATATCTTTTAAATATGATCGATTTATTATTTTACCGTTCATGTGGTTACTGTTTATTCAACATTCATTTATCTTGAATTTGCAATCAATTCTCAATTTTTTATCCAGTAGAATTATGGCTTGTCTGAAACTTAGCCTTTTCATTTTTTATTATTTAGTTTCTCCGTCGAGATTATCTCAACTCCACCAAAAATACTATTTAGTTTTATTTTTTTTCTTTTTAATACACCTATCCTTTTGAACGCATAAAAAACCACTTATTCTCATTTGTGATTGATACCCATCTATTTATGCTATTATAAAAAGCTGATTTTTTTGAATTGGTTATCTCCTTTTTTATGCTCTTTTGAGTCCTTGGCATGTCTACTTTCTATCATCTAGTGTTCTCCTAATAGCAGTGGAGAATAAGGCTCTATTTGGTAACCGGCTAGACAATAACTATTTTTATTCTTTTATTCTGGAAACAACTCCATAATCAAAGTATTTTCTTCTTCTTCTTCTTCTTTTCTCTTTTCTTTTCTTCTTTTTCCTTTCTTCTTCTTCTTATTCCTCGTGATGATCGCTGGCTAAAGGAATAAGAAGAAGAAGAAGAAGAAGGGAAAAAAGGGAAAAATATAATAAAGTTATTTAAAAAATTAAAAGAAATTCTAAATCATAAAAGAATTTGAGAGTCGTACCAAACGCATTTCTATTCCGGAAATATAAATTTTGGACAATTATCAAAAGTTTTCAAATGCTTAGAAACTCGTCCAAGGAACAATATTAGAAAAAACCATTTCTAAGCATAAATTGTATCTGGAAATAAAATTGTTACCAAATAGGCCATAAATTGACAATCTTGGTTGCTCTAGGTGAAACAGTTCCTATTGGGGATAGTTATTATTTGAAATAACCATATAAAATCTCAAATAAATTGCCACTTCAAATTGTAACCTGCATTTAATCAATATTAGTTCATTCAATTTGCATATTTTCTATATATAATGCGCGAATTTCTAAGTATTTTGACATGGATAATCGAGATCATATGACAGTTCATACCAATATATGCCTGGCGTAGCTAACTAAGCAAAGATGCAAATAGGTAAAATCTAGGTTCACTTTTTCATTTTTCTTTCATTTTTCTATATATATATATATATATATATATATATATATATATATATATATATAGAGAGAGAGAGAGAGAGAGAGAGAGAGAGAGAAGAGTAGGTAGGATTTTTGGTCAGATAAGATATTCGTAAGTTCCCTTTCTTTCCTAAATTGCGAGACTTTACAATCTGCACCCACGCAATCTGTAGTTAAAAGAAGAATCAGAATTATTGGGAAGATATTTGCCACTAGTATCGGAATTAAATTGGCAGTCCACCTATTAAATCAATTCACCATAACTTGAAAAGAAAGAGGAGGAAGAGGAATCAGAAGCCGAACATCATCGTTAGCGCCTTGGAGAATCAATGGCGGTAACTCATGAGGGGGAGAATGGTGCAACGCGGCTTCAATTCGGAAAGGTCTTTCCTATCATAAGCTTCTTCTTCTATCTTTTTAATTTTTAATATTGAAGAATAACCTTGTACCATTTCTTTTAACACCGGTTGCCATGGGAAACCCCTTACTAGAGCGTGATGTCGGGACATTGCATGCGCAACAAAAAATGATCTTGTGATTTTGCACCTTCCATTGAGGTAATTAAATAATTGATTTACATAACCAATTGGGCGAATCGGCTTAAACTTATTCCGATGTAGTTTGGAGCCTCTTGACTACGAGTTTGAATCTCCAAGTCACTCCTCAATATTAAGAAATCTTGTTTCATTTGTGGTGTAGGTTCTGTTTGTGCACCGGAATTAGGAAAAATCCGACTTTTACCACACCTTCCGTGATTTTAACGAGTTTCGTTAACTTATTAACGGCCATGTGGACGAAAAATTAATTAACCACTCCTTACCCAAAAAAATAATAATTAATTAACCACCCCCCGCCCTCCCTGCCTTGAAGATTCCGTTCACTAAAAGCTAACGGATCTAACAAAAGTGTTATGGTATAGGGTGGTATAAACTTTAGGACTAAATGCACAATATAAAAATTTTAGAACTCAAACACAAGAACTCCTACTACACTTGTCCCGTTAAGTATGAAGCATTCATCACTAATCTCGATAGCATTACAAATTAAATACACCATGAAGAATGGCCCTCTCTGCTAGCTACGAGTTGAATTGGATCAATGAAATCCACACTTCAGACTCCAAAATCGATGCTTCGTATTCGATTTCGCTTTGAAATATAGTGATTGTGTTGTCTATTTTTCCAAGTGAAATATGTCTCATTTTGGAAGGACCTACTATCATTCTTTCATATTTCACAATTAGAAGAACCATTATTACAACATAAGTCTTAGACCAGAAGTCCTTTTATATAACAGGTCGTGTACTTCCTATAAGTTTGATGGAGGAAACTTATGCAGGACCAAGATTCATGGAGGAACATGTATCTGCAGAGTATTACAGCAACCACGAGCACCAAATCTAAATCCCCATAGGTATACCTTTTAAATATGGTCAACTTGGTTCGTGTGGTTACTCTTTCCTTCGACATTCATTTATCTTAGCCAAATGGTCACCTAAGTTCTTAGCCAAATGGAATTCTGAGCTGTGGATGATAGTTAATGCATGTTTCAGTTAGGATTCGAACGGATAGCTAAAATAAAAATGCAATTACAGATTACATGAATTGTTGGGGCAAGGGACGGATAGCTGGCGAGGACGATTCTGCAAAAGTTGATGAAGAGCCCCTCATATGTGCCATCTACTCGGTTCAGTGTCATACAATTCTGCTTATTAACCCATTTACACCATCTAGGGTTATTATCATAGTGAGAAATTAAAAATGTTGTTCATAAGTTTACCTAATCTCTATCCCTTCAAATTATGATTATTAAATTTCTTACACTTTTCAAACTTATCAGAAACTTCATAGTCTTTGGCAAGTTAAATCTTTCTTGTTTCGCAAAATCACTTTACAAACTTGAAAAAGAAAAGAAAAACCATTACCGAACCCACTCGCCTAGGATCAGAAGAGTTCCCTCTCTTAAATAAATAAATAAAAAGTAGCAAGAGAAAAGGGAAAAAAATGGGGAAAAAAATGGGGAGAGAGAGAGAGGCCTTCTCTTGCAATTATGTATTTCATCAACAAAATTCTTTTATAAATGAAGCCAATTTATGTAATGTGATCCAAAAATTGATAGAACATAAAAGCATATGCTTGAATCGTGGTAACATGCATCCCTCTTACAAAGGAAAAGTTTATTGATCGCTCTTACATAGAAAAAACTCTTCGATTGGAAAGCACTGGAGCAAACGATAGAAACCACACAAGCAGCATAAAAAAACAAAAGGAGGCCTCATATTCGTGCTTGAACGCAGACTCCCTCGCAGGAGAAGATCTGTCATGCGAAGCGATCGCAACATGAACAGATGGAAATGCACTTGCTCAATCAGGCATTATGCAGTAACGAAAGCACCTCAAGATTGACGCGGATCGGTTTAATAAGAAAGCTTGGAAACTTGCTAATATTGGTTCGTTTAATTGAGATTTGGGTGGAGTGAATCTACCCACAGCTTAATCTCCTAAAAACTGGGAAAAGATGCTAGAGACTCGGTGAATAAAGCGTATGTTTTCACTGTGATGTGTGAATAACGTAACTAATATAGATGGATGATATCGATTCATTTTGTATAGGATGACGGTGCAATAGAAAAACTCTAGTACATTTGATTTCTGCTTTTGTAACCACAACTTAGTCTGTCATTTCTGCTTTTGTAACCACAGCGCATGATAAAATTTATACTTCTCTATTTCTCTGTTTTTCTATTCCCCGGAACATGTTTGGAATAGAAATCCATTTGGTAACGCAATTTGATTTTTATTACAGAAATAGATTTAAAGAATAAATCAGAAGTTAAAATTTTTAACTTCTCAGTTTCTGAAATAAAAATTGAGAAATCAATTTCTGGCCAGAAATCAATTTATGTTCCAAAATTTTTGTCATCCGCCAAAAACTGGGAATGATGCCGAGGAATTGACTTAAGCGTGTTTTCATTACAACTCAAGAATAATTGTATAGGATGGTACCATAGAAATTGGAGGTCCTCATTAAAAGTTCACGCGCTACCTTAAGCTTTACTGTAACCACAAGCACCAAATTTTAAATCACAATAGATATACTTTTTAAATATGATCAATTTTGTATTTTACAGTTCACTCGATCACTCTTTCTTTTTACAATCATTTGTCTTAAACTTGTTATAATATTATTTAAAAATCACCTTATTTTATTATTGTTATTTAGTTTCTCCACCAAAATCCTCTCAACTGCATCAAAAATTACTATTTGTCCTTACTTTCTCCATATGAGATTGTCTTATTGTTAATTCGCAACAGATAGTCACTCTCTGATGGAGTGTCCTCCCGATAGCAACAGATTGTCGCTCTCTGCTTATTGATTGAGCTATTTCTGTTTTCCTCCCGAAACCACGCTCTCCACTGCAAATATGAACGCCTAATTTCGCCACAAAACAACGAATTTGTTCGTTGTTCCCAATTCATCAATTTGGGGAAAAATGTGTTAGCGGATGTCGTTTTGGTTTAATTAAGCTGTCCTCACTTTGTCGTCTAACCATGTCGGATGGTTATACTAACATATTGTCACGTCGAATTTTCTATTCACACAAATCGCTAATGGGCCTCAATGATTTTTGTTTCTTTCTTTTTTTTTTCACCAAAATTACAATCAGGTAATAGCTTAAGAAGTTTTGGTAATAAAATAGGTTGTTTATGAAAATAGTAACACTTATAGCATCCTTTTATCAAGAATCAATCTATTATGATCACACTTCTATAAAAATTAGCAACAAGACAAAGAATTTCCTCAAACACTATTTAGTTGTGACCTATAAACTAATCTAAAACTATACATAAATCCACGCATTGCGTTGAATTTGAATGATTGATGGACAATAACAAAAATTGTGTGAGAAACATTTTGGCATATATATATTATAACGCAAAAACTTCAAAAACTTTCAGATTTATTCTCTGAAGAAAACATAATGCTGACACGATATAAGTTCATCGAACTCGGACATAGAAATCTGCCGGGCGAGATGGAGTCCTCACTATTTCACTATCACTGTGTTTGGAAATCAAAACATGAAGAGATCCGCATTGTGAAACGTAGAGAATGAACCGAATACAAAGACCTTAAACAACAGCTCGAGTATAATAGTTGATTTAGAAGTTGATGTGTAAATTTTATGGATCAACATCAAATCGAAACTAGTACTGCAATAGACACTAAAAGGAAAAAGAAAAGAAAATTGAGAACCAGATGAAAAACTTGTGATAATTCCTAACAAATACCCAGAATGCGGGTTCAAAATTATGATAATCGAAGATGTGGGTTCTTTTTTTATTCTCCCCCTTCCTTCTCCTTCTTGTATTTTTTTCACTTTCGGGGAGATGAATCGGAGAATTTTGAAAAAAGAAAGATTGAACTGGTCAAAGATTAGAAAGATTCTAATCCAAATTTGGAGAGCGTTTGACATTTAAGGAATCGTAATTTCAAGGATTAGAGATTCAATTTACTTTTGAATTACGATTTTATTTCATCATCCACAATGGGTTTTTCATGAAATCTATACTAATCGGCAGAAATTTGAGGTTCAAACTATTTTCTAGGTTGATTTGTTATGTGTATATAGTAGGAATGATTTTTGGTCAGATAAGATATTCGTAAGTCCCCTTTCTTTCCTAAATTGCGAGACTTTACATTCTGCACCTACGCAATCTGTAGTTAAAAGAAGAATCAGAATTATTGGGAAGATATTTGCCACTTTCCTTACGAGTATCGGAATTACATTGGCAGTCCACCTATAAAATCAATTCACCATAACTTGAAAAGAAAGAGGAGGAGGAGGAGGAATCAGAAGCCGAATATCATCGCTAGCGCCCCGGAGAATCAATGGCGGTAACTCATAAGGAGGAGAATGTTGCACCGCCGCTTCAATTCGGAAAGGTCATTCCTATCATAAGCTTCTTCTTCTATTTTTTTTTAATATTGAAGAATAACCTTGTACCGTCTCTTTTCACACCGGTTGCGATAAGTAAACCCCTTACTAGAGCATGATATCGGGACATTGCATGAACAACGAAACTAGAGATTACAAATTTGACAAATTAAGGTTGGCGTGTTCATTAGTTGAGAACTTATCGTTTTTTTCTCGATTTTGTTATTGCAGGTAAAGCCGTTACCAATGGAATTTTGGGTATCTCGATTTACACTCGATCAACTGGTCGATATGAGTCTCTTTAATGTTCCAAGGCTTCGAAAAGTCCCTTACCATGTAATATTTCTTTGCTCCCATCACTATTATGTCTTTTATTGAAAGCTATTTTAAGTTTCATATCCCTCTTATTATTCTAATTATGCATTTTTGAATGTATTTACTGCTGATTACTTATCTCAAGTTTATATTATGCCATCACTAGTTTGATCCACCCTTTAGTTTTTTTCCCCTTTTATCTTAGCCATTTGCTTTGTATATTGATATTGTTGTCTATGAGCCACCAAATCACGTGGGACACAGATGAAATTCTCCTTTTTTTCTTCAATTTTGGCGCTCTTTTTTTTAATTCGGTCGTGTGATTTGTATGAGGCAAGCACATATAAAAACAAATATTTTGTGCAATCTATTTAACACATACTAAAGTGAAAAGAAAAAGAAACACCTAATTTGTAAACAGAATATCAATTAAAAGTATCACTCAATTAAACAGATAAAGAATAATTAATATATTGAAATAAATTTCCCTCTAGTTTAATAATCATAATAACCTCTCGTTGTTGCAAAACTTAGACATGTATATATATATCTTAGTAAATTAAAGTTGACAATGAAACAAACTACAAACTTATTTTATCACCAAAAAGGCTTTTTTTTAGTTTTAAGTACTGCTCATTTGATTATGTGAACAACTTTTACGGCATGGTCGTATATTATTAGTGATGGGAAAATTACATTAAAAAAATACAAATATGAACACTATTTTAATGGAATATCATGTAAATTTAAATGGAAAAATTGAAAACCTAAGTATATATCCTTCATAAAACACATTAATTATAACTTAAAGAATAGATTATTTTAGTTATGTAAATAAATAGCAACTAGTAAAGATATTTACTTGATTTGTGATTAAATTAAATGAAAACATTACTATAATTCATTTCAAATAATTAATGTATACATTAAATTGAAATTAAAATATATGGGGCATTTTTTTTCTTTTGAAAATGAGTTATGAAATAGGGAGAGTCAGATGGGTCGATGTTGTTGCTTTTAGATTACAATAAGGTCAATTAATCAAAAATTGAAAAATGGAACATGGTGGAATCGACAAATATAAAAATCAAAAAGTAGGTTTAAATTTCTTAACTATTTAATCGGCACTGGGTGTTCGAGCCTTCATAGCTTTCAAGAATCTTAATGGAGTATATGTATGAGGTTTAAGGCAAAATAGTCCATTCAAATTAGAGACTCCAAAAAAATTGTGGAAGGATACTTTCTAGTTATGAAATTCTCCTTTGGTGTTTTTTCTTTTAATTAAGTCGCGTGATTTTATGAGGCAAGCATGAAGTAAAAGCAAATATTTTGTGCAATCTATTTAACACATACTAAAGTTAAAAGAAAAAGAAACACCTAATTTGTAAGCCGAATATCAATTAAAAGTATCACTCAATTAAACAGATAAAGGATAATTAATATATTGAAAACCAACCAAATATATATTGATAAATTTCCCTCTAGTTTAATAATTATAATAACCTCTCGTTGTTGCAAAACTTAGACATACATATCTTAGTAAATTAAAGTTGACAATGAAACAAATTACAAACTAAATTTATCACCAAAAAGTTTGTTTTTAGTTTTAAGTATTGCTCATTTGATTATGTGAACAACTTTTACGGCATGGTCGTGTATTCTTAGTGATGGGAAAAATACATAAAAAAAAAAAGCAAAAAACAAATTTCAACACCATTCGAATGAAATATCATATAAATTTAATTCGAAAAATGGAAAATCGAAGTACATATCCTTCATAAAACACATTAATTATAACTTAAAGAATATATTATTTTAGTTATGTAAATAAATAGCAACTAGTAAAGATATTTACTTGATTTGTGATTAAAGGAAATGAAAACATTACTATAATTCATTTCAAATTAATAATGTTTACATTAAATTTAAATTTAATAAATGGGGCATTCTTTTCTTTTGAAAATGAGTTATGAAATAGCGAGAGTCAGATGGTCGATGCTGTTGCTTTTATATTACAATAAGGTCAATTAATCAAAAATTGAAAAATGGAACATGGTGGAATCGACAATATAAAAATCAAAAAGTAGGTTTAAATTTCTTAAGTATTTACTCGGCACTAGGTATTCAAGCCTTCATAATTTTCAAGAATCTTAATGGAGTATATGTATGAGGTTTAAGGCAAAATAGTCCATTCAAATTAGAGACCCTGAAAAAATTGTGGAAGGACATTTTCTAGTTATGAAAGTATCATTTCCCTTATCTTATTGGAAGCACAGGAGTAAAATCTCAAGTGTCGGAGACTCAAGCCTAAAGTTTGGGTATAGGCAATTGATATTATATTTTTATAAACTCAACTTTCGAAGTTTTACTTTCTTGGCATTTTCTTATTTATTCCAAGGAGATAACTAGGGTAAAGATGCAATTGCAGATTGTACATGAATTAATGGGGCTACGGTATAACAAAGTTAAAGAGCAAATGCAAAAGGGAATCATTGGTGAGGACCATTTTGCAGAAGATGCTGAAAAACCAATCGTTTGTCCCATCTGCTCGGTTCGTGACGCTCATTCATGATCACTCATGTAGCTTCAACTAAGTTAAAACCATGTTAAACCTGTCCAAATGACAAGATATTGACTACTTTTGCGCATGACTTTGCAGGACCAGTGCACAAAAACAGAAGAAAGGGCTTATTTCAATTGTGGACACACATACCACGAGAAATGCAAGCCAAAGTTGGACACAAAGGTCAACTGCCACACCTGCGGACAAGAATTGCATTGTTACCTCCTCACCTTAGAGGGTGAATCAATAACCTGGTGAGACAAGTAGATTCGATTTGTTAGCGACCCAGTCCTCTTACATTTCCAGACAAATTTTGTGTCCCACACCAGAATTTCTCTGGTGCGACATCCATGCAGACATTATCACTCAATCACAGTTATAATCGATCCTAGCATCTATTATCAATCGAGGATTGGTGCTTATCAATCCTTTACCGCCGAAGCATCTATTCTCACTTGCACTCATCATCAATCCTATACAGAGTCAAGTGCAACGAATCAATCTATCATCACAGTTATTCTCAAATGTATATAGACTTGTTATAACGCAAAAACTTCAAAAAATTTCATGATTTATTCTCTGAAGAAAACATAATGCCGACACGATATAAGTTCATCGAACTCGGACATAGAAGTCTGCCGGGCGAGATGGAGTCCTCACTATTTCACTATCACTGTGTTTGGAAATCAAAACATGAAGAGATCCGCATTGTGAAACGTAAAGAATGAACCGAATACAAAGACCTTAAACAACAACTCGAGTATAATAGTTATTTAGAAGTTGATGTGTAAATTTTATGGATCAACATCAAATCGAAACTAGTACTGCAATAGACGGTAAAAGGAAAAAGAAAAGAAAATTGAGAACCAGATGAAAAACTCGTGATAATTCCTAACAAATATCCAGAATGCGGGTTCAAAATTATGATAATCAAAGATGTGGGTTCTTTTTTTATTCTCCCCCTTCCTTCTCCTTCTTGTATTTTTTTCACTTTCGGGGAGATGAATCGGAGAATTTTGAAAAAAGAAAGATTGAACTGGTCAAAGATTAGAAAGATTCTAATCCAAATTTGGAGAGCGTTTGACATTTAAGGAATCGTAATTTCAAGGATTAGAGATTCAATTTACTTTTGAATTACGATTTTATTTCATCATCCACAATGGGTTTTTCATGAAATCTATACTAATCGGCAGAAATTTGAGGTTCAAACTATTTTCCGGGTTGATTTGTTATGTATGTGTGTGTGTATATATATATATAGAGAGAGAGAGAGAGTAGGTAGAATTTTTGGTAAGATAAGATATTCGTAAGTTCCCTTTCTTTCCTAAATTGCGAGACTTTACATTCTGCACCTACGCAATCTGTAGTTAAAAGAAGAATCATAATTATTGGGAAGATATTTGCCACTTTCCTTACGAGTATCGGAATTACATTGGCAGTCCACCTATAAAATCAATTCACCATAACTTGAAAAGAAAGAGGAGGAGGAATCAGAAGCCGAATATCATCGCTAGCGCCCTGGAGAATCAATGGCGGTAACTCATAAGGAGGAGAATGTTGCACCGCCGCTTCAATTCGGAAAGGTCATTCCTATCATAAGCTTCTTCTTCTATCTTTTTTAATATTGAAGAATAACCTTGTACCGTCTCTTTTCACACCGGTTGCGATAAGTAAACCCCTTACTAGAGCATGATGTCGGGACATTGCATGAACAACGAAACTAGAGATTGCAAATTTGACAAATTAAGGTTGGCGTGTTCATTAGTTGAGAACTTATCGGTTTTTTTCTCGATTTTGTTATTGCAGGTAAAGCCGTTACCAATGGAATTTTGGGTATCTCGATTTACACTCGATCAACTGGTCGATATAAGTCTCTTTAATGTTCCAAGGCTTCGAAAAGTCCCTTACCATGTAATATTTCTCTGCTCCCATCACTATTATGTCTTTTATTGAAAGCTATTTTAAGTTACATATCCCTCTTATTATTCTAATTATGCATTTTTGAATGTATTTACTGCTGATTACTTATCTCAAGTTTATATTATGCCATCACTAGTTTGATCCACCCTTTAGTTTTTTTTCCCCTTTTATCATAGCCATTTGCTTTGTATATTGATATAGTTGTCTATGAGCCACCAAATCACGTGGGACACAGATGAAATTCTCCTTTTTTCTTCAATTTTGGCGGTTTTTTTTTTTAATTCGGTCGTGTGATTGTATGAGGCAAGCGCGAAGTAAAAACAAATATTTTGTGCAATCTATTTAACACATACTAAAGTGAAAAGAAAAAGAAAAAGAAACACCTAATTTGTAAACAGAATATCAATTAAAAGTATCACTCAATTAAACAGATAGAGGATAATTAATATATTGAAATAAATTTCCCTCTAGTTTAATAATCATAATAACCTCTCGTTTTTGCAAAACTTAGACATATATATCTCTTAGTAAATTAAAGTTGACAATGAAACAAACTACAAACTTATTTTATCACCAAAAAGGATTTTTTTTTTTAGTTTTAAGTACTGCTCATTTGATTATGTGAACAACTTTTACGGCATGGTCGTATATTATTAGTGATGGGAAAATTACATTAAAAAAAATACAAATATGAACACTATTTGAATGGAATATCATGTAAATTTAAATGGAAAAATGGAAAACCTAAGTACATATCTTTGATATAAAAACATTAATTATAACTTAAAGAATATATTATTTTAGTTATGTAAATAAATAGCAACTAGTAAAGATATTTACTTGATTTGTGATTAAATTAAATGAAAACATTACTATAATTCATTTCAAATAATTAATGTTTACATTAAATTGAAATTAAAATATATGGGGCATTTTTTTTCTTTTGAAAATGAGTTATGAAGTAGCGAGAGTCAGATGGGTCGATGCTGTTGCTTTTAGATTACAATAAGGTCAATTAATCAAAAATTGAAAAACGGAACATGGTGGAATAGACAAATATAAAAATCAAAAAGTAGGTATTCAAGCCTTCATAATTTTCAAGAATCTTAATGGAGTATAAGGCAAAATAGTCCATTCAAATTAGAGACTCTGAAAAAATTGTGGAAGGACATTTTCTGGTTATGAAAGTATCATTTCTCTTATCTTATTGTAAGCACAGGAGTAAAATCTCAAGTGTAGGAGACTCAAGCCTAAAGTTTGGGTATAGGCAATTGATATTTTTTTTTATAAACTCAACTTTCAAAGTTTTACTTTCTTGGCATTTTCTTATCTATTCCAAGGAGATAACTAGGGTAAAGATGCAATTGCAGATTGTACATGAATTAGTGGGGCGACGGTATAACAAAGTCAAAGAGCAAATGCAAAAGGGAATCATTGGTGAGGACCATTCTGCAGAAGATGCTGAAAAACCAATCGTTTGTCCCATCTGCTCGGTTCGTGACGCTCATCCATGATCACCCATGTAGCTTCAACTAAGCCGAATCATGTGAAACTTGTCCGAATGACAAGATATCGACTACTTTTGCTGACTTGCAGGATGAGTGCACAAAAACAGAAGAAAGGGCTTATTTCAATTGTGGACACACATACCACCAGAAATGCAAACCAAACTTGGAGACAAAGGTCAACTGCCACACATGTGGACAAGAATTGCATTGTTCCCTGCGCATCCTAGAGGGTGAATCAATAATCTGGTGAGACAAGTAGATTCGTTTGTCAACTACCCAGTCTTCTTACATTTCGAGACAAATTTTGTGTCCCACACCAGAATTTCTCCATTGCGACATTCATGCAGACAAAGTGACAATCAACCAGTCATTATCAATCAATCACAATTGTCATCGATCCTTTATAGACAAAGCATCTATTATCAAGGTGCTTATCAATCCTTTACCGCCAAAGCATCTATTCTCACTTACACTTATCATCAATCCTATACAAAGTCAAGTGCAACGAATCAATCTATCATCACAGTTATTATCAAATGTATATAGACTTGTATAGACTAGTTGTTAGCTGCCAACTGCCTCATATCACTCAGTCTGTTCAGTCAGTCCTAGCATCACGTTGTGGATAGATTCTTTCAAACCAAATAGTAATCAGAGGAATCCAACGAACAACATGTCTCCAAGCTTTCTCGCTAAAGCTCCTCCTGTCAATCTCAAGGTAGTCCAGGTACTTCTCGACGCCCTCATTCAGGGATAACATTGGTCCCATCTGTTTATCACTGCCGAAAAGATAAAAAGGAGACAACCTCAATGTCTAAAATTCCCAAACTGATGAACTGCACAATAAAAGATATTCAATTTTTTACTACGAAGGGGGAGGGCAGGGGATCATCTCGCTTTCCAGCTGAACCCACATCTGAACAAATGTAACAGGCGGGATGTCCGCCTTTTTTTCGGCCTCCTCCATAAACCGGCATGCGAGATCACTTAATCCAAGTTGAACGAGGTACTCGTTAATGTACACATTCAAGCGTTTAAGTGTTTCGTCACTGCAAACAAGTTACAGAAATCAGTGGACATGGAGATACATGACAAATATCACAAGCAGATTTTTATATGCTCTCTGATAAGTAGTCTTATATGCTCTCTGATAAGTAGTCATCAGAAGTACACTATCTGGGACAGTAGAATGATACAAACATAGATGCTCCACGCATCAAGAAAACTTGTAGGACACAGAAAACTCGTAGAGCACATCAAACATAATGAGTCGCAGTCCAATACAATTGAGGAAACATAAAAAGAGAAAAACGAATAGAGAGCATCAAAATAGTCCAAAAGCATACACTATATGGGACAGTAGAATGATACAAACATAGATGCTCCACGCATCAAGAAAACTTGTAGGACACAGAAAACTCGTAGGGCACATCAAACATAAACGAATAGAGAGCATCAAAATAGTCCAAAAGCAGATTTTTATATGCTCTCTGATAAGTAGTTATCAGAAATACACTATCTGGGACAGTAGAATAATACAAACATACATGCTCTGAACGCATCAAGAAAACTCATAGGGCACATCAAACATAATGAGTCGCAGTCCAATACAATTGAGGAAACATAAAAAGAGAAACGAATAGAGAGCATCAAATAGTCCAAAAGCATATTTTTATATGCTCTCTGATAAGTAGTCATCAGAAATACACTATCCAGGACAGTAGAATGATACAAACATACATGCTCCGAACGTATCAAGAAAACTTGTAGGACACAGAAAACTCGTAGGGCACATCAAACATAATGAGTCACAGTCCAATACAATTGAGGAAACATAAAAAGAGAAAAACGAAGAGAGAGCATCAAAATAGTCCAAAAGCATATTTTTATATGCTCTCTGATAAGTAGTCATCAGAAATACACTATCTGGGACAGTAGAATGATACAAACATAGATGCTCCGAACGCATCAAGTAAACTTGTAGGACACAGAAAACTCGTAGGGCACATCAAACATAATGAGTCGCAAGTCCAATGCAATTGAGGAAACATAAAAAGAGAAAAACGAATAGAGAGCATCAGAATAGTCCAACCGCCGATTTACATAAATGCTGTTACTGAGAATTAAATTAGACAGCATTGAACTCCAACTACAAAAGAGCAACGGAGAATGCGCAACAGGCAAACCTGGAGGGAGAAGTAACAATTCTGGAAGCCGCAGCATGAGGAGGTGCCTCATCACTGCCGAGAAATGCATAGAAATGCAGCTGGTTAGGAAGGAGACCACAAAGCTACAGCCAACAAAAATAGTCCGATGACTCCAACGTGTAAAGGAGAAGCATCAAACCTAGTCCGATCGCCTCAAAGCAAATCGCATCCGCAAAAACATCAATCTCTATCTAAAAATAAGCTACGAAAACATGTTTACCGTGGAGAAGGCAGATGAAGCAGCTGGAGAAACACGAAGAAACATACATAGAAAGCAGTCCGACAACTCGAAAGGAAATCGCACAGAACGGCTCAAACGGAGGCAACAACATCGATCTACGGCGATCTAAACGCGTACTACGGCGACAACAACAGACGAAGCTGCTGGTCAAAAAGGAGAAGACACCTCGATACTTCGCTCGAAGCGGAAGCAACATGAGGAGGCGCGGCCTCAGGACTGCAAATCGAAAAGCAGAGATCAGGAAGAAGAAGAAGAAGACGAGGAAGAGAGAGATTGCGGAAGAAGAAGATACCTGAGAGACGGCGAAGCGGGCCAAAGAGGATCCCAGTCGCTCATGACGGATTCTGCAAAAGAAATGAGGAGAATGTGCGACGGGGTGACCTGAGGTGAGGGTATATATATACTCCGGAGGCATGGGACCGGCGGGAAGCCTCTCCCCGTCGCCTCTTCTCGTCATCGCGAATGCAAAAACGTGTGAGCGATCTCCCAAACTGACTGCTTTGCTGTGTTTTTGCTTTGCTTTCTAGAGAAAGCGAGCCAGCGACAGGCAATGAAGAAGTAGTAGTGTCTGTCGTCATTTGTTAAGTTCTCTCCCGTGTCTGTTCCCCCCACCGAAACTCGGTGGGTCCCGCGCCACGACCGAACTTGAACCAAAAGGCATTCTGGACTTCGACTAGTGCCCGGGAGGGAAACGGAACAGACATACAAACATGCTCCCCCCATTTCCGTTCTCTTCATTTCGAATTATTTTGTTTAATTTTTTAATTTTTAATTTTTTGGAATCAGACCTCCTCAATTTTATTTCCCCAGTTACGTAATGGGTTAACTATTTACGGCACATTAAACTGATGTAACGAAATTGAAGAGGTCCCTATTAGTCCCGGTTAACATTTTTTTATTCCATGGATCATGGAATTATGTCTTTTCAAGTTGAGCAAATGTATATCTCGTATATTTTTTTTTTCAAATTGAAAAACATAAACGACAAGATCATTCGTGGGGCTATTGGTAAATATTGTTCTTACGTCCAATTGAATTATTGCAACGGTAAAAGTGGAACCGGGGTTTGGAGAGAATGACATGGACTTGAGTCTGAATTGGCATAGATGACTGTTTTGGAGTTTCAATTTCCATCCGGGCTGAGAGACCAAACGAGCCCGTCTTCAACAGAGAGCTGCGGGAGTTCCTACAGGGCAATTAATATCATAAACCATCAAATTTGGACGGGATGAAATTTTAATAAAAATCATGAGTTGAAATTAATAACTCTCTTCCTTTTCTTTTTTTGGGTAAAGCACTTGAAATTAGTGAGACGACAAAGCCCAAAACTATCCTCCCCGTGTCCATGCAAAGATCTCGCTCGCGAAAACCTGTGAAAAAAGCACTCGAAATTAGAAGCTCCATTCACTTTTGAAAATGGAGATCGTGCAAATTAATGGGAGATGGATTTGCACTCAAGTCCTAGTCTACCTCCAGGCTCCAGCTGAGTTTCCATAGACTGACGCTGCAAAAGCTGGCGCGATGATGGACGGGATGGGTGCGATGAGCAACCGACTTTGAAATTTTCTTCATTTTCTTTGTTTTATTTTCCCTTTCAATTTCTCTCTCTTGGATAATATTATTACAAAAAGAGTATTTTAACATGATATGAACTGGTAGGTCGAAATTCAGGTTAAAAGGATCTGAAATAATTGCTCATCATTTCTCCCCGTCTGATATGTTTTCCCGATGTTAGTTTGTTGACGATCATTCTCGTGTATTTAATTTTTTTTTTATTTACTGAACTTTATTACAAACTGAGTAGAATTTTTACTTGAAAAAGGTTTCCGGTCTTGATTTTTCCTGCTGGAGATAGAAAATCTTAAACATTTATTAGAAAACATCTCTTTGTGTCAGGCACGGCAAAGTGTGGGTTTTTTTCATTACTTGTGCTTAAATTTTTAGATTAAAATGGAGATCTTTTTTTGTCACAAGTCAGCGGAGAACTTACTTACAATTTTTTATTTTTTTTGAGGTAGATCTAACATAATTTTTTTGTGGAACTCCACATTTTCACTCGAGCGTGAATTTATTTACTGTCCACCACAAATATTTGAACTCATTGCTAAGTTTAACTACTATCCTGATGGCTTCATTTTATTATTCTGATTGCCGCTTGTTTTTTCTTTTCTTTTTCAATAGCGTTATTTTCTTTTAACTACGCATTTCAAATTCATATTTATCTAGATATCTTATATTAACTTTTCTAATCAGTTAGTTGTTGTCGCATTATCAAAAATCAAATTATTTTCGTTCGAAATCCTATTATAAGCTATAATATTTTAGTAATTAATTCTTTAATGCGATATCGGTTAATTAGTTTATTTTTTCCACTAATTTTTTATTTAATTGAAGGCTTTGGAAACGGCGGGTGATGTCATCACCGCCAGAGCCAGCTTTTTGCAGCATAGTCTGTGAACTTAGTAGGAGGTAGAATATAGGACTCAAGTGCAAATTCATCTTTCATTAAATTAAACAGGATAATAACCCTAGCTCATTTTTTGTCCAATAACCCATGGAAGAGAATTCGTGATGTATGTTTTATAATTTAAAAAGATGTATCAAATAAATGTTCACCGGGATCAATAGAACCCGTTATCCATTTCTTTACTTAGGGAAAAAGACAAAAATATAAATATAAATTGAAATTAGGAGAACAGAAATGGGTTAAGCATGTTGTTTCGCCGAAATGGGTTGAGGATACTGGTGAACATATTCTCACATGTATTTATTTATTTTGGTCGAAATTCTCGCACATAGCTATTTTGTAAGTTTTATATGTATTTTCTTCGGAACAAGTCATCCTTCATTAGGACTGCTTTCTAGCATGGATTTCACGTCAATATTCTGACTCTGGGAGAAGTACGTAGCTTCCGTACATCTGTCCATAGAATGCGAGGGCGTTGGAAAGATGTTAATGCTTGGGTTCTACTCTGTTTGTCCCCCGTTTTTCAAAAGTAGTCGTAATCACTCTTAACCGTGTACTTCCCCGTTTGGGTGGCCATTCATATTACTTGATCTATCTCAGTTTGAGGCTTAATAGGGATCACGAGAATTTCGCGTACAATATGCTCATCGAAATGCTATTTCGCAATTTCTTCATTCCAGCAATTTCCTCCCTTAAAATAAGTTCAAAAACAAATTCCAGTTCATCCCCTTTTGCAGGGCCCACTCTTGATCCTTTCTTTAAGGATTAAGGGCGTGGATGATGACCATTCTGATCAAAAAGCCCCTCTCTACCCACCATAACCATTGTTTATAAAGCGCCACTATCAATAGTTTAAAATGGAGCTTTGTGGAGATAGTTCAAAGAACCATTTTGCATTTTAGCAAAATAAATAAGAAATGTCACTCTTGCTTTGGGGTTCAAATATCACTTGCCCATTTTTACGAGTACAAAAAACAAATTGAAGAAAAACGGGCAAATTGCTATCAAAATAGATCAAAGACTGAGGCACAAAAATAAACGTTCGAATAAAAATTACCTTGTCAAGAAAAAAAAAATAAATGGCGCGAAGCGCCTGCACCATCAGAACCCGTAGCAACTCTACACGCGGCATCGGAACCCGCAGCAGGAGGAGAGGCCGCTCCCAAATCGATGGAGATGAGATTGACGAGGCAAAGCTGACGCTATGAATGAGAAACGGCGACGGACAAGACATCGACGCCATTTCCAAAACTTGTATCAGTATATTTTCCATAATCAATTATGTGGTAGAGAAGATTTCCTGGACTCTTGTGTGTATGTGCACCATTTTGAAAGTCCTCACCTTTGTTTTTTGATGGGAGAAAAGTATCAAAAAAATTCTAAATGCATTACATTAATATCAATTTATTACTAAATCTTTTAATTAAACCAATTTAGTCCTAAATCTTTTCATATAAATACAAATTTAGTCAATTCGACTAATTTTGACGGACACATGGATGCCAGCCAGTGGTCAGACATTGACATGGCAATTTTTAATAGATTTTTTATTTTTTAAAATTGTTTTTAATGTTTTTATTTTTCTTTTGTTTTCTCTCTTCTTCCTTCTTGGACTTTCCTAGTAGTGGCCAACGAGAATCGCAACTCTCACCCAGCCTCGCCTAGGGCCGCGGGCGAGGCCGCTTCACCGAGATTTGGGCAAGGGCAGCCTCGCTAGCTACAGGCGAGGCTGCCTTCACCCGCAGCAAGGCAAGGGCGAGGCCGCCCTCCCTCATATCTAAGCAAAGCCGCCTTGCCAACAACCTTGGCCAAGGTTAGGATAAGGCCGCAACCCTCACCGGCAACTATGAGGACAATCCAAGGAAGAAGAAGAGAGAAAAGAAAAGGAAAAATTAATAAAAATTTTGAAAAAAATGAAAATTAATTAAAAATTATCACATCAGCATCTGGCCACCGCCTAGCATCCACGTCAACACCAACTAACCAAAATTAACCTGATGGACTGAATTTGTATCAATATAAAAAGGTTTAGGATTAAATTAATTTAATTAAAATATTTGAAACTGAATTGATACTAATGCAATAAGTTTAAGACTTTTAAGGTACTTTCCCCCTTTTTATGCCAAGAAAAAAAAAAGTGTGATCTTGTGATTTTGCACCTTATGTTGAGGTAATAAAATAATTGATTTACATGACTAGTTGGGCGAATCGGCTTAAACTTACTCTGATGTAGTTTGGAGCCACTTGATTATGAGTTTGAATCCCCAAGTCACTCCTCAATTTTAAAAAAATCTTGTTTCATTTGTGATGTAGGTTCTGTTTGTGCACCGGAATTAGGAAAAATCCGACTTTTATCGCACCTTGCATGATTTTAACAAGTTTCAATTAACTTATTAACGGCCCTGTGGACGAAAATTTAATTAACCATCCCCCTCCCTTCCTGCCTCGAAGATTCTGTTCACTAAAAGCTAACAGAGCTAACAAAAGTGTTAAGGTATAGGGTGGTGATACACTTTAGGACTAAATGCACAAAATAAAAAATTTAGGACTCAAACGCAAAAACTCATACAACACTTGTCCCATTAAGTACTAAGCATTCATCACTAATCTCGATAACATTACAAATTAGATACACCATGAAGAATGCCCTCTCTGCTAGCTACGATTTGATTTGGATCGATAAAATCCACACTTTAGACTCCAAAATTGATGCTCCGTATTCGATTTCGCATTGAAATATAGTGATTGTGTTGTCTATGTTTCCAAGTGAAATATGTCTCATTTTGGAAGGACCTACTATCATTCTTTCATATTTCACGATTAGAAGCACCATTATTACGTACCATTATTACAACATAAGTGTTAAACTGGAAGTCCTTTTACAGGTCCCGTACTTCCTTTAAGTTTGATAGAGGAAACTTATGCAGGACCAAGATTACTAGAGGAACATGTATCAGTGGGGTACTACAGCAACCACGAGCACCAAATCTAAATCCCCTTAGATGTACCTTTTAAATATGGTCAACTTGGTTCATGTGGTTACTCTTTCCTTTAACATTCAATTATCTTAAATTTTGCAATCAATTCTCAATTTTTGTCTAGTAGCATTATGACTCATCTAAACCCCAACTTATTTTATTGTTATTATTTAGTTTCTCCACCAAAATTCTCTCCACTCCACCAAAATACTATCTAGTTTTATTAACTTCTTTTTAATTGACCTATTATCATTTTCGATTGATCCCATCTGTTTATGCCATTATAAGAAGCTGATTTTACCTTTTGATACTCTTTTGAGGCCTCGGTGTGTCTCCAAATAGTAGCAGAGATACTCTTTTGAGGCCTCGGTGTGTCTCCAAATAGTAGCAGAGAATAAAATAATAATCCCAGTCCTTCTAGGCGACACAGTTCATGTTGGACATAGTTTTTATTTTAAATAACCATTTAAAATCTCAAATAAATTGCATTTAATCAATTTTAGTTCATTTCATCTAAATATTTTCTATATGGCACGCACGAATTTCAATTTTTTTTTTATATGGATAATCGAGACCGTATGATATTGCCATACCAATATTAGCCTAGAGGCGTTAGCTATGCACAGACTCAAATAGTTTTTAAATTTTCTTTTTCCGTTCACTTTCCTTTTCACCTTTTATGACCTTGTTCCAGGTCCAATAAAGGCCAACTCAAGTGGATAATATTTTTTTTAAAAATAAAAATAAAATCATTCTGGAGGGAAAAGACATATATGTTTAGGCGTATTGCTTAAAAGGCAAACCTATGGCTTTCGATTAGGCACAGTTTCCACAAAGCCTTTACCTTATGCAATGTTGGGACATTCGATGTTTGAGTCAAATTGACGCTATATGGATTTTCATATAAGTAGTCACCATGGCTCGACAAACCAAGTGCAATATTAGAATATACCTCATTTCCTATACAATTAGAGTTTTAAGGAACGTTTATTGCATTAATTGCCTAATTAATGCATTTTCAGTACCTAAACTTGATCGTTTGTTCCCTAATGTAACCAGCAATTTTTTTTAAAAAAATTATGCACACTAAGATTCTTGTCCAATAAGATGTCTAGGCGATAACTATTTATCATGGTCCTAATGATTTAACTTAAGATGCTAACAGTGAAAATTAACAATGTTTAGAAAAATCACAAACAAGTAAAATCAAAATGAAAGTGCACAAATAGTGATTTAACGTTGTCTCTAAAAAAAGGAAAGCATTCAAAAAGCCTATTATAAAAGCCCTAAGGGCTTATTCAATTTCGGGTTAAATTTTTTTTATTTGAGTGTTTTCTCATTTTTTTTATGTTAAATTAGTTCTAAACTAAAATTAACGCTAAACATCCAGTGAAACTTGTTCAAATCTAATTTCTAATTCTTTTCTAATATTTTTGAAAATTTCGGAAATTTTTCAAAATTTTACGAGTTTTTATTATTAATTTTTAATAAAAAAATCATTCAGAAAATAGGGTCTGAAGTTGGACGCTAGTGCTTGGGCCAAGGACAAATTGGGCTTGCTTAAAACTAGCCCATTTCCAAAAGAAAACCCATGAAGCCCATTTAATTGAAATTCAATGCACTAAGCCCATCTCGCTAAGCTCAGCCCAAGCACTTCTAAAGCTAAAACCAGCCCCAATTTACCAACCCCCAGCAAAGCTCGTTAAACCTTAAAGCCCAAAGCCTATTAAGCCTAATTAAAACTAAACGAGCCCAACGGAGTAGTCGTCGTGTTCTTCGTGCCCGTCCTTTTCACTGAGACCACGGCATCACCGAAGCCTCCCCATCGGCACTCTCCACACTGGGACCTTCACCGCACCAACCCACGCCGGAATCTCAACCGCTCCAAAGTCACACATCCGACCTTACCACATCACCAGGTCAACCGCCAGTCATCTCTCCGGCCGTCGCCAAACCTCGCTGGCGACGTTAATAACACCAAGCACACATATTTCAAAACAACGGCCATCGAACGAATCAGACACATATATGCACACCGAGACAAAAGAAAGGACTGGCTATGCTGGCCTGATTCGGGAGCTCACTGTGAGGAACTATGATGGGTGAATTGGCTTCAAATGAAGGCCGAGGGTAATTCGGGCGAGCCACTGGCTTCTCGGTTTCTCTCTCCGCTTCTTCTCTATCAAACTGAGCACCCCTTCCCCGCTTCTTTGAGTGTCCTTTCTCGCTTTTAAGGGCCAATGGCAGGGGCGCATCGCTTTTGCCATTGCCAGCTTGCTAGTTGGCCTGATTCCTGACCCAAAAATTGCAATGCCATCCCCTACCCTAAATTCGAGAACTGTCCATTAACAATCGATTCCGAAAAATTGAAACTAAAAACCGCCTGTTAATTTCATGGATCCACCTAGAAATTAAATAGACGATTCCGTCTGATTCTCGAATGGGTCTATAGAACCAGTTCCATCAAGTTTCACATGTTAACACTGTTAATATGCAATAAAGAATTACACAATGGAATCACCTCATCAAAGACATTTTCATTTAAAGCCAATGAACCAACAATATTGGTATGTTAATAAATGTTACGCAAGAAAGTACACTCACCAAACTTATTATAAGTTATCTAACATAAAAACTAATACGTAGCTTAGGGATTTAGAATTTTCATTTTTTATATTAAAATTAAATGTATGTTATATGTATTATCAGCCCAGTCCAAATAGATGGTTCCACACTTGGAATCGGTGGATACTGGTCCACCTAGAACTGGGAATTGGACTAGTATCTACCAGTTTCAATAAATTGGAACTAAGAACTAAATTGATTCCCTTAGGAACCATAGATTCTTAGGTGGTTCGATCCGGTTCCTAGTAGTCCAGGTGGTTTCCAGTTCTTTTGCACACCTCTAACTATCATCATAGGTAGATGGAATAATTGTTGATAGATTTTCCACTATTTATGGTATAAAAGTTATTTTTCTCAAAAAAAAAAATTCTTCAGTTAATAAAATTAAAATAATATTCAAATTCTAATATAAAATTTGTCAAAGAAAAAAATCACAACGATTTCATTTTTTTTGTTCATATTTTTATTTATATATTTAAATTTTTTTCTACCACATAATATAAATTCAATACATATAAATATAGATTTAGTATTACTTATTACATATTTTATGTATATTAGTATAGTTTACTATTTAATAATTTTTTATTAGAGAATGATAAAAGGGGAAAAAGGAATTTAAAAAAGAGGGAAAAATAATGAAAAAATAAGCAGATAAATATCAAGTAGGCAAGAATTTGAGGAGATTTTTACCATCTCTATTTATGCAATTTTTATGCTCATTTACATTGAACACAATATGATATAAAAATATCTAACTTCATTATTGCGATTCATCAAACAGATACAATAAAATCCCTAGATTTTATATCCTATCATATCTAATTCTATCCCAACTAAAAATCCGAACAATTATACATAGCTTGATGATGATAGATGGGATAGAAATTGTCACCACGTTTCTAAAGCCTTCAACTTTAACAACAAATGGCTTTTGAATACCTTCATTTTCTTTGTTCTATTTTGCCTTTCAAATTTCTCTCTTTCGAATAATATTATGACGTGGCTCTTTTACATTATTTTCACGGGTGGACATGGTCCATATCTGCCACCAGCAATAAAAACACTTCAATCATTTCATTAATAATAAATTAAAGGAGTCAATTTAAAAGCGAGCTTTTACTTGCAGTCATTCATTTTAATATTCCTTTTTTTTTAATCTTTTTTGGTCTGTTTCCTTTGTTAGTTTGAATTATACAAAAAGAGCATTTTAACATGATAATAACTAAGTAAAGTGTGATATGTGTTTTTTTTTTTTTTTTTGGGTGTGTGTTTAATAATTTGAACTTACAAAGAATGGATGGATACTCAAATTCAAGTTACAGAGGAGCTAAAAGAATAGCTTATCATTTCCCGTCCAAGACGTTCTCCCTTTTAGTCCAAGTAAATTAGTACTACTGAATAACATATTATCTCAGGGAAAAACATTTCAATAGATATTTTCCTAGTATTAGTTTGTTGACCATCATTCTCGTGCATTTAACATTTTTATTATTAGAAAAGGTCTATTGGCTTTGGTTTCTCGCCTTGGATACAAAATCTTAAACATTTATTGCAAACATTATTTTATCTTTTAACAGCAAATTATGTGCTTTTCCATTACTATTGCTCAAATTTTAATTAATGGAGATTTTTATTTTTTTTTAATGTTAAGGCTGAATCTGGCTTCAAGCTTTATCACTAGATTGCCCTCAAGTTTTCAAAGCTTTCACTTAGATCTAAAATAAATATTTTGTTTCGATTAAAAAAAAAACATAATTTTTTTTTTGTGGAAATCGAAATTTTCATTCTGTTGTGAATATTTAATTTTCATGGTAATTTTATTTACTGTCCACCACAGATTTTTAGGAACTCATTGCTAAGTTTAATAACTAAAGTTAAGAGTCCCGATGGCTCCATTGCATTCTTATTGCCGCGTGTTTTTTTTCAATAGATAATTTCCTTTTACTTGCATATTTCAAATTCAAATTAATCAAGATATTTTATATTTTTAACTTTTCTAATCAGTTAGTTGTCGTTGCATTATCGAAAATAACACTATTTTTGTTAGAGATACTATTATAAGCTACAATTTTTTACTAACAAACGCTTCAAGGCAACATTGGTTAATTCGTTTACTTTTTTCAATAATTTTTCAGTTTATCTAACATGAGTTTTCCCATCCATTTCCTTAATTCTCTTCTTTTTTTCTTTTTTTTTAATATGGAAATGAAAAGCTCCATTGCTTTTTTGGATGTTGAGACTTCTACCCACGTTGATCACATTTTACTCTCATCTTTTCCGTTCCATTCCTTTCACTTAGTGGGCCAACCCGACAGAAGCAATGGCCGGCCTAGCCGGATACAATCACGGGGCAAAATATACAAAACCCGGTCGAATTTCATAGTGTTTTTTGACAAAATAAACACGTGCTCCACGGCAAGGGTTTCAAAACTTGGGAGTCTACTCGTGCAGTGTTTCATCATAGCCTCGTATCGACAAAATCGCGTTTCTGAAATAATCACAACATCGTTTTAAAATAAAATCAATTCAAATGTATTAAAAGGATTTAATAAGACGACACGCGTCATGAAAATAAATGAGATAATTCTAAAATTAGAGATTGTGGTAGTCTAAAAAAAATTCATTTATTATGTGTACAAGTGGATCGGATTGTCGGAGCTGAGTATGGTTTCGATAGAGTGTCTCGTTAACCAAAAATTTGGCGAAATTTTTATGAGGTATATTGAGGAGCATGGCTTTCAATGTGTGTCTTGTTCCCCATGTCTAATAATTGAACGCTAACTTCATTCAATCAACCTAGCAAGAGGTTAATATTTTACATAAGACCAATCATAGTCAATTCTAAAGTGACCTGAATGATGAAGAATTGGCACTTGTTTTTCCGTTTATTCCATTAAGTATTTATCACTACTCATGACAATATTACAAATTAGATACACCATGAAAAATGCCCTTACTGCTAGCTAGGATTTATGCGGATCAATAAAATTCACACTTCTAACTCCTAATGCACTATACTCAATTTATTTCTTCTTGTTTGATTTCGTTTCAATATATAGGGATTTCATTGTCTATGTTTCCAAGTGAAATATTTCTCAATTTGGAAAGAATTGCTTATCATTCTTTATATATCACAATCTCAAGCACCCTTATCACAAGACAAGATTTAAATTGGAAGTCCCTTTCTATAACAGTTCACGCATTTCCTTTAAGTTTGCAATCTTAAATTAGAAAACTTTAGCAATATCGAGATTGATGGACGAATATGTACCTGTAAAGTATTACAGTAACCACAAGCATCCAATCTAAATCACAATGGATATATCTTTTATATATGATTGATTTATCATTTTACCGCTCATGTGGTTACTGTTTCTTTTAACATTCGTTTATCCTAAACTTTCATTTAATTCTCAATTTTTTTTTCCTGTAGAATTATAAGTTATTTGAAACTTAGCCTTGTCATTTATTATTATTTTGTTTCTCCATCGAGATTGTCTCAACTCCACCAAAAATACTATTTATTTTTATTTTCTTCTTTTTAATATAGCTATTCTTTTGAACAAATAAAAATACACCTATTCGCACTTGCAATTGATGCCCATCTATTTGTGCTATTGTAAAAAGCTGATTTTTTCAAATTGGGTATCTAATTTTTTATGCTCTTTTGAGTCCTTGGCATGTCTACTATCTATTATCTAGTGTCCCCCTAATAGTAGCGGAGAATAATGCCTTGTTTGGTAATTGGTTAAATAGTAACTATTTTTATTTATTTGTTTCGGGAACAACTCCATAATCAAAGTCTTTCCCTTTTCTTTTTTTTTTTCATTTTGTTCTTTTCCCTTTTTTTTTTCTTCTTCTTCTTCTTCAACCTCTTGCCGGTCGCAAGCTAAAGGAAGAAGAAGAAGAAGAAGAAAAGGAACAAAAAAAAAAGAAAAATATAATAAAATTATTTAAAAATTATAAGAAAGTATAAATCATAAAAGAATTTGAGAGTAGTATCAAACATATTTCTACTCCGGGAATAGAAATTTTGGACTATTACCAAACGATTTCAAATACTCAGAAATTCCTTTAAGGAACAACATTAGAAAAAACAATTTCTGATTATAAATGGTTCCCGAGAACAGAATGGTTACCAAACATGCATTAAATTGATAATCTTGGTTGCTCTACGTGAAACTGTTCCGGTTGGGGATAGTTATTATTTGAAATATCCATATAAAATCTCAAGTAAATTGCCACTTCAAATTGTAACCTGCATCTAATCAATACTAGTTCATTCGATTTACATATTTTCTATATGGAATGCGAGAATTTCTACGTATTTTGATATGGATAACCGAGATCATATGACAGTTCGTACCAATATATGCCTAGCGTAGCTAGCTAAGCAAAGACGCAAATGTGTAAAATCTAGGTTCACTTTTTTATTTTTCTTTCTTTTTTATATTCCCTTTCCTTTTTCACCTTTTCCATAAAAGCCAATTCAGGGGGATTAATTGAAAAAAAATTAAGGAAGATTTAACTTGCCAAATATAAGAGAGATTCTAATTTAAATTCGGAAGTGTCGGAGATTTGGGGATTATATTTTGAAGATTTAGAGATTCATTCTACTTTTGAATTACATATTATTTCTCAATATGATAATCTACCACCGTAAACCGTCATGGATTATTTATGAAGTTGATCGGAAGAAACTTGAGATTCAAACCATTTTGATTTGATTTGATTTGTTATGTTATGTAGAGAGATAAGAGTAGCTAAGATTTTTGTCAAATAGGATATTCAAAGTTTCGCGTCTTCTTTAAGATATTTTTCCTAAATTGCAAGACTTTGCACTTGCATGTATTCTATCTATAGTTAAGAAAAGAAAGAAATCGAATCCCAACGCAAATCGTAATCGGGAAGATATTTGCTACCTTCCTGACGAGTATCGAAATTACATCGGCAAGGCGGCAACCCATCTATAAAATCAATTCACTATAATCAAGAGACGATCGTTGGACTTTGAAAAGAAGAAGAAGAAGATCAGAGACCAAATATCACAATTAGTATTGGAGGATCTCAATGACGGCAACTCATCAGAGGGAGAATCTTGCACCACTACGTGAACTCCAGGAGGTAGCAAGCTCTTGAATAAACTCTGCACCGTCTTTTACTCATACTAATTGTCCACCTTACAAGAGTGCGGTGTCGGGACATCGCCTCAAGAGGCATCCGGACGCGCGCGCTAATGTGCGGGCGCGGTCGCACCATGCTATTCGGATCGTGTGCTTTTTAGTCCCTTATAAGTTCTGCAAACTAGGGTTAGCGTGTTCATCTTTGTTGTTGCAGAGAAAGCCATGGCCGCAGATAAAGCCATTGCCAATGGAAGACGTGGTAACTCGTTGCTCGCTTGACATGCTAGTAAAGGTTCATCAATGCTCGATTCCAAAGCTTCGAGAAGTCCCTTACCACGTAATATTTCCCTGGTCCTATCATTGTCACGACTTCTTTTTTTTCTACAGCTACTTTTGATTAAAAAGTATTGCAGTTCCATAGGTCTGACGATTCTAAGTACGAATTTTTTTTAAACCTATTTGTTAATGATTAGTTATCTCAATTTTTGTTTATACTTTCACTAGTTTGATCGCTTTTTGTTATTTTATTTTTATCCATGTACTCCATCTATCCATAGATCTCCTCCTACTTCTCATAAGGGGAGAAATTAAACGAGTTGCTGTGATTATTTCTACTTTCACATTCTAGCTCATGCATTATTTTATTTTTTAATTCTTTTAGTGATTAAACTCCGTATCATTTAAATCGAGCGATGGGTTGTATAAATTCTTATCCTGTATAAACTTAATTAATCTTTTAGCCAAAAGAATTCCAAGCAGTGGATGATGGTAGAGATAGATTTTATGCGGTATTTGGGGAGATAACTATGACGGAAGTAAAGATGCGATTGTAGGTTGTACACGAGTTCATCGGCCGTAAGTATAACAAAGTTAAAGAGCGTATGGAGAAGGGAACAAGGGAGGACGATGAGTCTGCAGAGAATGTCGGAGAACCGATGATTTGTGCTATTTGCTCGGTTCGTGACACCCCTTCGTTATTACTTTGTGAAGCTAGTCGGGTTGACAAAATCTATTTATTTGGCTACTCTTGTGGGTGGGATGTCTTGCAGGCTGAGTGCAAACGAACAGAGAAAAGGGCTTATTTGAATTGTGGACACACGTACCATTTTGAATGCTATCGCACGAAGAAGATGGACAACTGCCTTGTATGCGGACAAGAAAGATTATGTTACCTCCCCGTCGCAGAGGGAGAATCGATATTCTGGTGACATAATTATCTTTTATTTATCAGCTATTCAGTTTTCTTACGATCCAAAGACAACATATGATTCGGGTAGTTAAAGTTTCTTGTCGCTTTTGAAGTTCTAAGTTATGGCATCGTATCTCTGATCGGAATTCCTATTATTGAATGAGTTCTGTATGGACACTACCTAGTGACAAAGAGGACTCTGTTTCACCTGGCAGATCTCCATGTCCGAGTTTGATGTGCTAATGATATGTTTTATTAGCTTTAATTGATACCCATGGAAAAAAACTAGCCCATTTTTTATTTTTTTTGCCTATCGTCCACATGATGAGATCCACATGCACAACAAAACATGGATAATAAATTGGCTATGTTTCAAAAGTGAAATCAAATACGTAGACCATGAACAGCAAATCGAGTATAGTCGATTGATTTTGAAGTTGAAGTGCGAGTCTTGTTGATCGAGATAAATCATAGCTAGTAGTGGAATGGCACAAATATAAATAAATTTGAGAACCATTCGTGGAACACCTTGACTTTGAGTCCTCGTCCATTGGATTTCTAAAAGTAATAGTGACAAGATTGATGGTGCGATATTAAGAATACTTTTTAACTCGAGTTAGGAAGCAAAGTGGGAGTTTATCAAGTGATATCATATTGTTTAGAGCTTTCCAACACAATCGAGAACAAAATTGCGAACCATACATGAAGAACTCATAATAATAAAAAAGAAATATCTTTCAAAGATAATTATGACTTTGGAGTCAAGTTATTATGTTCTATCGAGATATTCTTTGAGATCGCAACCCATGAATTGACATTTAGGTGGGTTTACAGTATAATAAGAAGATTTTCAAATAAAAGACAATTCATTGATTAATGACCCAAATAAAATAAATGTAAAACTTACTAAATAAATACATGTGAGAATGCATTAACCAATCGGTACGGTCTAGGTATTTAGTTTTCATGTCTGCAATTTCTAATCATAGTGAATGTTGTTGAGAAAATTGAAGTTCACTCCTTTGTGTCATTAACGTGTATTCATGCTAGAATCTTTGCTTCTTTTCACCATGGAAAGACATGACGTCGAGCGATTTTAATGAGTTGTGTTTTAGTGGGAATCACTATTAAATGAAATACTTGAAATTTCCATTTTCGATATTGTCGCTTAAACATTTTCAGTACATTTTGAGAGTGGTCGTCCAATTTAAAGGTTCTCCTTAGTTTCGGTATTTCACAAGATAAAAGGCAAAGGATATCTAGATTTCTCGTTTTAAAAATAAATTTGTTACTAACTCAATAATCTTTCAAATAGGCTAATATGTTTCAGACCTTTTTTCATCCATCACTAGCTTTTGACCTTTTAGGACCTTTCACACTATTCTATTCTTGCCTGCAGAAAATTTCATAATATAGTGTTACCAAAATAGAAATTAACACGAGAGTAAAGTTCGATCATTCCCTCCATACCAAGGCAAATTATTTCTCAATTTGGAAAGATTTACTTATCACTCCTCGTTACTTTGCAATTTTTCCCCAAAAAACGAATTTGTTCCCAATTCATTAATCTGAGAAAAAAAAAATGTGCTAGCCGTCATCATTTAGACCCGATTATTGTGACTTCACTTTGCCGTCTTGCCATGTCTGATGTTTGTATTCACGTATTGTCGCGTTGAATTTTCTAGCCACACAAATCACTGCAAGCATTTCAGTAATTTTTTTTCTACTAAAGTGATAATTAAGGGATAAACAATTTCGACATTAAAATAAGAGCTGTTTGAAAACTGTAACATTTCTAGCTTCTTCTTCTTTTTTTTTCTTATTGCATTTCCATGTAAAAGTGAAAGTGGGAGAACGTTAATAAGCTTCTTGAAGTGCGGCCTTCATCTCGCAGTGCCTTCAAGGCAACATTGGTTAATTCGTTTACTTCTTTCAATAATTTTTCAATTTATCTAACATGAGTTTTCCCATCCATTTCCTTAATTCTCATTTTTTTTTAAATATGGAAATGAAAAGCTCCATTGCTTTTTTGGATGTTGAGACTTCTACCCACGTTGATCACATTTTACTCTCATCTTTTCCGTTCCATTCCATTCCTTTCTCTTAGTAGCGCATGACAAAATTTCTGAAACAGAAATTGATTTCTGGCCAGAAATCAATTTCTCAATTTCTATTCCCCAGCCAAGTTTTTGAGTAAAGAAACCTGTTTGATAACGACTCAAAATTTCTATTTCTGAAACAGAAATCCGTTTGATAACAGAAAAAAATTTCTATTTCTATGAATCATGTTGTCCCCATCCTTTTACTTGACTCTTCTTGGTGCTTGTGATGGTAATTTAATTTGATAAAAGTTGGTAAATCACTTTAATTTAGGGAGAAGTGCCAAAAAATTCCTAAACCTTTTGTCTTTGTGCGGATTTAGTCCTAAACATTTTTTTGGTGCGGATTTAGTCCTAAACCTTTCTATTTGGTGCCGATTTAGTCCTTCCGGCAAATTTAGCTCGGAAAATGCCTACGTGGATACAAAGCCAACGTCGGCCGTCCTACGTGGATGGACCGGCGCTGACATGGATGCTTGAAAACAAAACGACGCCGTTTTATTAAAAAAAAAATTAAAAAAAAATTAAAAGTTAAAAAAAAAACCTAGAACCTAGTTTAAAACCTCCTTGTTTTATTGAGAAAATAAAATTTGGCGTCCAAACCCGACACCGCATTTATTTTCTATTTTCTTGCCTAACCACCCTTTTTGGAAATAATCTCGCGCAACTTTTTTTTTCTCTAAAGCTTTCGGATTTATTTCGTACGGGAGCACGTACGAATTTATTTCCGAAAGCTTTAGAAAAAAAAAAGTTGCGCAAGATTATTTCCAAAAAGGGTGGTTAGGCAAGAAAATAGAAAATAAATGGGGTGTCGGGTTTGAACGCAAAATTTTATTTTCTCAATAAAACAAGGATGTTTTAAACTAGGTGCGTGCAAAGTTTGATCGATTAATTTTGAGTACGGGAGCACGTACGAATTTATTTCCGAAAACTTTAGAGAAAAAAAAAAAGTTGCGCGAGATTATTTCCAAAAAGGGTGGTTAGGCAAGAAAATAGAAAATAAATGCAGTGTCGGGTTTGGACGCCAAATTTTATTTCTCAATAAAACAAGGAGGTTTTAAACTAGGTTCTAGGTTTTTTTTTTAATTTTTTTTTAATTTTTTTTAAATTTTTAATTTTTATTAAATAAAACGGCGTCGTGAGGAGAAGGAATGGGGGAAAGCACGATAGTGAGGAGAGGAGAGGAGGCTGGAAGGAAGAAGTGGAAAAATAGTTTCTATTTCTACTTCAGAAATAGAGAAGCTACAATTTCTAGCTTCTCATTTCTCCTCCAAAACAATTTCTGAAACAGAAATCAGTTTCAGAAATAGAGAAATCAGTTTGTGTTATCAAACGGGTTTCTCTAATTTCTCTGTTCCGGGGAACAGAGAAATTGAGAAACTGAGAAATAGAAATTTTACCATGCAGCACCTTAAGTGGGCCAACCCGACAGAAGCAATGGCCGGCCTAGCCGGATACAATCACGGGGCAAAATATACAAAACCTGGTCGAATTTCATAGTGTTTTTTTCCAAAATAAACACGTGCTCCATGGCAAGGGTTTCAAAACTTGGGAGTCTACTCGTGCAGTGTTTCATCATAGCCTCGTATCGACAAAATCGCGTTTCTGAAATAATCACAACATCGTATTAAAATAAAATCAATTCAAACGTATTAAAAGGATTTAATAAGACGACACGCGTCATGAAAATAAATGAGATGGTTCTAAAATTAGAGATTGTGGTAGTCTAAAAAAAATTCATTTATTATGTGTACAAGTGGATCAGATTGTCAGAGTTGAGTATGGTTTCGATAGAGCGTCTCGTTAACCCAAAATTTAGTGAAATTTTTACAAGGTATATTGAGAAGCATGGCTTTCAACGTGTGTCTTGTTCCCCGTGGCTTATAATTGAACGCTAACTTCATTCAATCAACCTAGCAAGGAGGTTAATATTTTACATAAGATCAATCAGATTGAATTCTAAAGCGACTTGAATGATGAACAATTGGCACTTGTTTTTCCGTTTATTCCATTAAGTATTAAGTATTTATCAGTAGTCATGACAATATTACAAATTAGATACACCATGAAAAATGCCCTTGCTACTAGCTAGGATCGATGCGGATCAATAAAATTCACACTTCCGACTCCTAATGCCCTATACTCAATTTATTTCTTCTTGTTCGATTTCGTTTCAATATAAAGGGATTTCATTGTCTATGTTCCCAAGTGAAATATTTCTCAATTCGGAAAGAATTGCTTATCATTCTTTATATATCACAATCTCAAACACCCTTATCACGAGACAAGACTTAAATTGGAAGTCCCTTTCTATAACAGTTCACGCATTTCCTTTAAGTTTGCAATCTTAAATTAGAAAACTTTAGCATATCGAGATTGATGGACGAAAATGTACCTGTAAAGTATTACAGTAACCACAAGCATCCAATCTAAATCACAATGGATATATCTTTTATATATGATCGATTTATCATTTTACCGCTCATGTGGTTACTGTTTCTTTTAACATTCGTTTATCCTAAATTTTCAATTAATTCTCAATTTTTTTTTCCTGTAGAATTATAAGTTATTTGAAACTTAGCCTTTTCATTTATTATTATTTTGTTTCTCCATCGAGATTGTCTCAACTCCACCAAAAATACTATTTATTTTTATTTTCTTCTTTTTAATACAGCTATTCTTTTGAACAAATAAAAATACACCTATTCGCACTTGCAATTGATGCCCATCTATTTGTGCTATTGTAAAAAGCTGATTTTTTCAAATTGGGTATCTAATTTTTTATGCTCTTTTGAATCCTTGGCATGTCTACTATCTATTATCTAGTGTCCCCCTAATAGCAGCGAAGAATAATGCCTTGTTTGGTAATCAGTTGAATAGTAACTATTTTTATTTATTTGTTTTGGGAACAACTCCATAATCAAAGTCTTTCCCTTTTCTTTTCTTTTTTTCATTTTTTCATTTTGTTCTTTTCCCTTTTTTTTTTTCTTCTTCTTCTTCTTCAACCTCTTGCCGGTCGCAAGCTAAAGAAGAAGAAGAAAATTATTTAAAAATTATAAGAAAGTATAAATCATAAAAGAATTTGAGAGTCATATCAAACATATTTCTATTCTGAGAATAGAAATTTTGGATTATTACCAAACGTTTTCAAATACTCAAAAATTCCTTTAAGGAACAACATTAGAAAAAACAATTTCTGATTATAAATGGTTCCCGAGAACATAATGGTTACCAAACATGCATTAAATTGATAATCTTGGTTGCTCTACGTGAAATTGTTCCGGTTGGGGATATGGTGACACCTATTTTTGCAAAAAAATCAATCAAAGGAAAAATCTAAAAACTTAATTAATATATATATTTTTATCGAAAAAAAAAAACGAAATCGATCGGGTTGGGCCGAATCCAGCCTTGGCCCGACCCGCCCCCTTTCCTTTCCTTTTCTTTTTCCCTGCGCTGGGCTCGGCCCAGCCCATTTCCTCCTCCCGCCCAGCCCGCGAGCGACTCAGTCGTCTTCCCCAACTGGTCTTCGCTGCAAGACCTGCAAAAAAAGAGGAACAAAAGTAGAGCAGCGACAGAAGGAGCAAAGGATGAGCAGCAACAGGTGGAGCGGGGAGATCGGTGGCAGGCGAGCGGCGTGATCCGCAGGTCGGGGATGCAGTCCAGCCGGCAAGCTGGCAGCTGCTGAAGCCATGTGCGCTTGCCGGTCGAGCATAAAAACCAGAGGAGGAGAATCGACGAAGGGGAATCGGCACCACAAAAAGGCCGAGACCGAAGACATAGGGCAAGAGAGGGAGACGGAGAGAGTTTTTGGCCGTCGCCTGGAGCACACCCGTTGCTCGCGGTCTGAACCAGAAGCAACAGAAGAAAAGGGTCAAGCTGTTCGGGTTTGACCTAACAACGATCTCCGCCTGTGAGAACGGAGACGAAGAAGAGGGATCATCGTCGGTCTTGACCTCCAACACGCACTGATCGAAGAAGCTCTTCGAGTGCCCATACTCTGCCAAGACGTTTGCAAACTCACAGGCCTTGGGAGGTCACCAGAACGCCCACAAGAGGGAGAGTGAGAGAGTGAGACTGAGAGAACGTTTCGCCGTCGCCTAGAGCACACCCGTTACTCGCTGTCCGAACCAGGTAGGCTTTCCAAAGCCGTGCATTTCTTTTCGAGGTCTCGGGCCGAAGCTTGCGGCTGACCAGTTCGCGCGAGCTCCGGTCCCACTGGTCTTCCATGAAAGCTTTTCGATGTCCTAGTATATGTCGATGGACGTCTAAGTTCGTGTCAAGTCCATATCAAGCATGAGAATCCTTTAATTCATTTATGTATGCTAATCGTTTGTTGAAATGTCTCAAAGAGAACATATTTTCCTCTGATTTTTAGTTGCTGAAATGTGTAGTGATAGGTTTTACTTAATGGCGATGTTTTACTAATCTCAACGCATGCTGTGGTTCGATGTGTTTTTCCCTTTTGTGGAATCTTGTTCGATGCCTTTGTGGTCTTCGTGCGGTAAATGTTGGCATGTTCAACATGTTCATAAGCGAGAGTAGATGATGGACGGGTGATGATGGAATCTCGGTTATGTTGGTTTGGAGGTGTTATTAGCCTTTTGATTGCCCAAAGTTCACATTCAATCTTCGGTCTTTTTTTGTTCTGCAATAACAGTAGCAAGAAAACCGCGTGAGGCCGAATAAAGTGGTCAGTAAGAGATGGTTTTGGGCTTATTTTGGTCAAATTAAAAAAGGCGTTGCCGTAGGTTAGCGCGGCCTTTGTTTTAGAGATAATATTTGGATGCGGATGTTGGATGATGGGAATATGGTCTATGGAGTTTTGAGCTCCATCGTGTCTTGATCGATTGGGTTAGATGAGTTTAATGGGGCTGGGTTCGCTTTGGCTTTAGTGGGTTTGGGTAACTTTGGGCGTGCAGAGGTCGCAGGAAGAAGAAGACCAGAGAAAGGTAAAAAGAAAACAAAAAAGAAAAAAGCAAAAAGGTGCAGCGAAAAGTTTAAAGAAAAAAAAAAGAGAAATAGGGAAGCGAGAGCACAGGTTAGCTTCGGGAATGAGGAGTGCAGAAAATGAAGCAGCAAAAAAAAAAAAAAGACATTATCTTTATTATTTTTATTATTTAAAAAAAAAAATCTTTTTTATCCGACGTGAGCCGGACCTGGGCTCGAATCAGATCACCGGGCCGGATTGGGTTTACCCGATCCGTACCCGTTTCCCGGAATATAATAGTATTAGATATAAAATTAGTCGTAAAAAATAAATAAATAAATAAATATTCAAAAAAATTCAAAAAATCGAGTATAGTCGATTGATTTTGAAGTTGAAGTGCGAGTCTTGTTGATCTGTCGATCGAGATAAATCATAGCTAGTAGTGGAATAGAACAAATATAAATAAATTTGAGAACCATTCGTGGAACACCTTGACTTTGAGTCCTCGTCCATTGGATTTCTAAAAGTAATAGTGACAAGATTGATGGTGCGATAATAAGAATACCTTTTAACTCGAGCTAGGAAGCAAAGTGGGAGTTTATCAAGTGATATCATATTGTTTAGAGCTTTGCAACAGAATCGAGAACAAAATTGCGAACCATACATGAAGAACTCATAATAATAAAAAGGAAATATCTTTCAAAGATAATTATGACTTTGGAGTCAAGTTATTATGTTCTATCGATATTCTTTGAGATCGCAACCCATGAATTGACATTTAGGTGGGTTTACAGTATAATAAGAAAATTTTCAAATAAAAGACAATTCATTGATTAATGACCCAAATAAAATAAATGTAAAACTTACTAAATAAATACATGTGAGAATGTATTGACTAATCGGTACGGTCTAGGTATTTAGTTTTCATTAGGAGAATGTCAGCAATTTCTAATCATAGTGAATGTTGTTGAGAAAATTTGAAGTTCACTCCTTTGTGTCATTAACGTGTATTCATGCTTGAATCCTTGCTTCTTTTTCACCATGGAAAGACATGACATCGAACGATTTTAATGAGTTGTGTTTTAGTGGGAATAACTATTAAATGAAATACTTGAAATTTCCATTTTCGATGTTGTCGCTTAAACATATTTCAATACATTTTGAGAGTGGTCTTCCAATTTAAAGGTTCTCCTTAGTTTCGGTATTTCACAAGATAAAAGGCAAAGGATATTTAGATTTCTCGTTTTAAAAATAAATTTGTTACTAACTCAATAATCTTTCAAATAGGCTAAATATGTTCCATCGCATCTTCTTCTGATGTGAGACTCACACGATTTCTGTTCGAGACTACGAGAGGTGGAGGCGATCGCTCTCCACCACGTCCGAGGAGTATATATACTCCTCTACCTCAAATTTCCTCCCGCCTTCTTCGCCCTCCTCTGCGGCCACTTGTTAGGTACCTCCTCCTCGTCCTCTTGCTTCTTCTTCGTCTTGACCTTCTGCCTTCTCGATCGCAAGTCCTAAGGTGGCGGCTCCCCAATCGTGGCTTCCGATTTTGAATCGTTACTTCAAGGCATCTTCTTCTAATGAGGGCGCCGCTACTGTATGGAGCTTGGTTCCATTGCATCCTCTTCTGATGTGAGACTCACGCGTTTTCTGTCTCCACCACGTCCGAGGAGTGTATATATCCCTCTCCCTCAAATTTCGCCGCCACCTGTCAGGTACCTCCTTGTTCAAGCTCATCAAGATCTCCTCCTGCTTCTTTTTCTTCTTCCTTCCTGACGTCTCTGCCTTCTCGATCGCAAGTCCTGAGGTGGCGGCTCCTCAGCTTAGGAACTCGTGATTTCCAATTGTGAATCGTTACTTAATGGCATCTTCTTCTGATGAGGCCGCCGCCGCTGCACGGAGCTTCATTCATGACATCGAGGAATTTCTTCTGCTGCACGCGATGATAATAAATTGCTAACCTTGAATCGCTTGAATCAAGACATCAAGGAATATCTCCGCTTACGTGGATTGGATGATCTCGCAGGCGAATTCAAGGATAATTGGATGATCTCGCAGGCGAATTGGCTGAGAAGCGAAGAGGCTTCCCTCCCGTTGATTTCGTTGAAAAATGGATTTGTCTGACGAGCTTTTGGGGAAAACATGCCTCTCTTCCTTGCAAGAAAGTTCTCTATCGGTGTTGTTCTTGCTCGCTTCCTACATTTTTGTAGCTTATAAGTTTCTTATTGTTCTGTTTTTTTTTTTTAACAGAGATGGAGAGATAGCAAAGCTGAATACAGGCGTCGATGAGTATCTGAAGTACCTTGACATTGAGGTCGAGAGCTTCAACGCGCAAACAACTTCCGGACATCTTGTCGGGACAAGCACTCTCGTTCGCAAGTGGAATGAACTCGTCTATCCAATGCTCGAGCTTGCTTCATGGAAGCTGTAAAGCCTTCGAGCAGCTCTGAGTCTGTGACTATACAGGTTTGATTCATTGCACTACTACATAGAAATACGAGGAAAGTTTTCTTGAGCTGTGAATAAAGCCAAAAACTCATGGCCGATTGTACGACTTTTTTTTTGCCCTATCGCTCGACAGGGGAGAGAACCGGGAAATCCCATATGACCCCATATATCTGACAAGTTGCACTATACGTCAACCCAAGAGGCATCTTCCTCTCCAGGACGTCATGTTGAAAAAGAAGCAAAGATTCTAGCATGTGTACACGTTAATGACACAAAGGAGTGAACTTCAATTTTCTCAACAACATTCACTATTATTAGAAATTGCTGACATATATTATCCTTCTCGTAATGAAAACTAAATACGGTGTCTGCATAGAAGTATAATGATAAATGATAATGGATTCATTCTTAAATAAGAAAAAAAAAAGATAGAAGCTATAAATGTTACAGTTTTCAAACAGCTCTTATTTTAAGTCGAAATTGTTTATCCCTTTATTATCACCTTAGTAGAAAAAATTTCTGAATGCTCGTAGTGATTCGTATGGCTAGAAAATTCAATGCGACAATACGTGAATACAAGCACATCAGACATGGCAAGACGGCAAAGTGAAGTCACAATAATCGGGTCTAAATGATGACGGCTAGCACATTTTTTTTCCCAGATTAATGAATTGGGAACAAATTCGTTTTTTGGGGCAAAATTACAAAGTAACGAGGAGTGATAAGTAATGCCATGTTTGTTAATACTTCTTTTTTCTGTTTATAAACAAATTTTGTGTTTTTTTGTTCCAGGGAACAAAAAAAAAATAGAAACGCGTTTGTTTGCGTTTTTGTTTCCAGGAACACTTTTGGAACAAAAACAAGACAAACTTGTTTCTTATTTTTAGAACAAAATTAAAAACACATTTTCTCTCCTCTTTTTTTTTCTCTCTTTCTCACCCAGATCCGACGAGCCTGAGCTCGCCCTACCACCGGCGAGGCTCGGCCTCACCGAGCCACCTCCAGGCCGACGTCGCCTGGTGGTGGCTCGGCGAGGCCGAGCCTCGCCGGCGGCTGGGCGAGCTCAAGCTTGCCTAGCCTTGTTCTCGAGAACAAAAATATATATTTGGAACAAAAACGCAAACAAATGCGTTTCTGTTCTTTTTTTATTCCCTGGAACAAAAAAACATAAAATTTGTTTATAAACAAAAAGAAGTATTAACAAACATGGCATTACTTATCATTCTTCATTACTTTGCAATTTTGCCCCAAAAAACGAATTTGTTCCCAATTCATTAATCTAGGAAAATACAAAATGTGCTAGCCGTCATCATTTAGACCCGATTATTGTGACTTCACTTTGCCGTCTTGCCATGATGTGCTTGTATTCACGTATTGTCGCGTTGAATTTTCTAGCAACACGAATCACCGCAAGCATTTCAGAAATATTTTCTACTAAGGTGATAATAAAGGGATAAACAATTTCGACGTTAAAATAAGAGTTGTTTGTTGTAACATTTATAGCTTCTATCTTTTTTCTCTTATTTAAGAATAGATCCATTATCATTCATCATTATACTTCTATGCAGATACCATATTTAGTTTTCATTAGGAGAAGGATAATATATGTTAGTAATTTCTAATAATAGTGAATGTTGTTGAGAAAATTGAAGTTTACTCTTTTGTGTCATTAACATGTACAAATGCTAGAATTTGCTTCTTTTTCAACATGACGTCCTGGAGAGGAAGATGTCTCTTGGGTTGACATATAGTGCGACTTGTCAAATATATGGGGTCATATGGGATTTCCCGATTCTCTCCCCTGTCGAGCGATAGGGAAAAAAAAAAGATCATACAATCGGCCATGAGTTTTTGGCTTTATTCACAGCTCAAGAAAACTTCCCTCGTATTTCTATGTAGTAGTGCGATGAATCAAACCTGTATAGTCACGGACTCAGAGCTGCTCGAAGGCTTTACGGCTTCCATGAAGCAAGCTCGAGCACTGGATAGACGAGTTCATTCCACTTGCGAACGAGAGTGCTTGTCTCGACAAGATGTCCGGAAGCTGTTTGCGTGTTGAAGCTCTTGACCTCAATGTCAAGGTACTTCAGATACTCCTCGACACGCTTTGCTATCTCTCCATCTCTGTTATAAAAAAAAAAACAGAACAATAAGAAACTTATAAGCTACAAAAATGTAGGAAGCGAGCAAGAGCAACACCGATAGAGAACTTTCTTGCAAGGAAGAGAGGCATGTTCTCCCCAAAAGCTCGTCAGACAAATCCATTTTTCATCGAAATCAACGGGAGGGAAGCCTCTTCGCCTGCGAGATCATCCAATTATCCTTGAATTCACTTGCGAGATCATCCAATCCACGCAAGCGGAAATATTCCTCGATGTCTTGATTCAAGCGATTCAAGATCAGCAATTTATTATCATCACGTGCAGCAGAAAACGCGTGAGTTTCGAACGGAAAACGCGTGAAGCATTGTGGTGGACGCGGTTATGATTTCCTCCCTCTCTTCCTCCGAACTCTTGCCCTGTGTTTCACTTTGCTTTGCGAGCCGGACCACCATATGGACCAACGTGGAGCTGTGGGGCCGGCCTCTCCCTCTTCTAGCCATCTGCATGCTACTCTCTCCAAGGGTCCTTGGCCTGCCCACCACGAACTCGACACTTATCATTGTCCTTATGATCTTATATGCTCAATATTTTCCATGCCTAACATGCTTATTAGAGACCCTGCAAGCTCATAGAAGATGCTAATAGGAAAATGAAGGTCGATTTTTATCCGATACAACACGGCCTTTTTTACTTAACGGATTCATTCGAGATGTATGCTGGCGTCATGTACGCCCCTTTTTGAATTTGCAATGTCATTTGAGAATGATGTTTGATTATGAAGCCGGATGCTGACGTCCGAGGAAAATGTGCTTGAGCAGGTTCGATTTTTATGACGTTTGGGTGTTGACCTCTCTCTGCAGGACACATTGAAATCAAGCCCGCCGGAGAACAAAGTTATGAAAAGGGCTTCTCTCATCGGCATCTCGACCACCACTATGTTCTACGCGCTCTGCGGCTGCATTGGTTATGCAGCCTTTGGAAACGATGCGCCAGGGAATTTCCTCACTGGCTTCGGATTCTACGAGCCGTTCTGGCTCATTGACTTCGCCAATGCCTGCATTGCTGTCCACTTGATCTGTGCTTACCAGGTAAACCATTTTATTGAACTTGCAATATCACATAGTTTTATGTTGATCTTGTAGTTGGGGTGATAATACCAGGTCCTCAAAACTCTTAATAATGGTTGAATTTAGTCCATAAACTCATCTTTTTTCAATATGGTTCTCGTACTTTTAAAAACCGATGCAATGCTATGCTTCCATAAAATGGGCTAGTGGAATTTGCTGATTTGGTACTTGACGCCATTAACTTGCCATTAACTTGCCATTAAGGATCCAAGTTCGCATATGACATGCCAATCGAACGATCCAGATGGTATTGCATGTTCGTCTTTTCTCTTTTCCCTTTCTTTTTCAACACACAAAGAACACGTTTTAAATCTCTCACAACGTTGGAAAAAAAGGGGAAAAATAAATGCAAAAAACTACATCTTCAACGTCTTAGGCTGCATTTTCACTCACACCGCCTCAGCCATTGTTACGCTCAAACACATCACCACTGCTAAGGCCGGCTATCGTCAGCATCACCACTGGAGCCCAAAACTCCACCTCCGGCAGACCTAGGCACCGCCGACATCTCTTTTCTCTGCTTGGTCGACAGATCTGAGGAACGCATTGGTTTCTCATTTTGGGAAGTTCGCGCTATCGATGCATCTGGTGATTGGTTGAGTCTATGGAGCTAGATTGAGTTTAGGTAGCAGTATATATGTCATAGTTATATTATCTAGCGTATTACGTGATACACACTACGCAGAAACAATCACAATGCGTGAGCTCGTGTAAATCTGATTTGCTATTATGGCTGATTGAGTTATGTACCGGGACCAAAAATATAATCCTACATACATTTATTGGCGTTTTAAACATGAACTTCAACATGCAGGTATTTTCTCAGCCCATCTTCGGATTCGTCGAGAGCTGGTGCTCCAAGCGCTGGCCTAACAACACTCTCATAACGAGGGAAATTCCGGTCGACGTCCCAGGGTACGGCATCTACCACATCAATCTCTTCAGGCTAATATGGAGGACCGTGTATGTCATTGTGACCGCGGTCATAGCCATGATATTGCCCTTCTTCAATGACTTCCTGGGACTAATCGGAGCTGCCTCGTTTTGGCCATTGACCGTGTACTTCCCCGTGGAGATGTACATCGCAAGGACGAACGTGCGCAAGTTCTCCTTTACGTGGACGTGGCTGAAAATACTGAGTTGGGCTTGTCTGGCTGTATCGCTCGTTGCGGCAGCTGGTTCGGTCCAGGGACTGATCCAAAGTCTCAAGACATACAAGCCCTTCAAGACACAATAAATGTAGCTCCAAATGAGGGCTAAGTTGTTGAGAATAAACATTTTCGTATAAGGACCGGGAAGATAGATTATGCTCTCTCTCTAAAGTGTCATTTACATTAGATAATTAAAGTATCGACTCTCTCTCTCTCTCTCTCTCTCTCTCTCTCTCTCTCTCTCTCTCTCTCTCTCTCTCTCTCTCTCTCTCTCTCTCTCTCTCTCTCACAATTACCCAATCTAAGTAAGGAGAATGCTGCCATAATAAAGAGAGGGAGCATATTTCTTAAGAAGAGAAATTGCTGCTTGTGAGCTCAACTTCACAATAAGTTTGCAAATGTCCAATGAGATGGCCATTTTGAGAACCAATATATGTCCCAAAGTTCTTCCCATATGCCTACTTCTTGCATTAATTACAAAAATACTCTACAATAGTATACATTTCCCATATCACCCTTAGAAATATTCTAGATTACACTAGAAATTGATTTAAACAATGGTCAGGAAATAGGAGTCTAAGAACACCAGAGATGAAAACATGTTGCCACAATTCAAGCATCCGCTTTTTTGTTCCATCAATTTTCTTCAAGACCACGTCACATAAATTGACTTTATGTACGAAAGAAATTTTCGTTCATAAAATACATGATTGCAAGAGAAGGCCTCTCTCTCTCATTTTTTTTTTCTTTTTTCATTTTTTCCTTTTTTCTCTTGCTACATCTTTTTTTTTTTTTTCAAAGAAGGAATTCTTTTGACACTTGGCGATTGGGTTTGATAATGGTTTTTATTTTCTTTTTCAAGTTTGTAAAATGATTTTGAGAAATAAGAAAGATTTAACTTGCCAGAGACTATGGAGTTTCTAATATAAGTTTGAGTGTGGAAATTTAATAATCATAATTCGAAGGGTTAGAGATTAGGTAAACTTATGAACTACATTTTAATTTCTCATTATGATAAAAATCCTAGATGGTGTAAACAAGTAAACAAGCAAAATTGTATGACATGAAACGAGCATATGGCACACATAACCAGCTCTACATCAACTTTTGCAGAATCATCCTCATTAGTTGTCCCTTTCTCCATTTGCTCCATAACTTTCTTGTGCTTTCGCCCCAACAATTCACGAAGAATCTGCAATTGCATCTTTACTTTAGCTATTTCCTGAAATCCTTACTCAAATATGTTTCCACTATTATCTACAGCTCAAAAATCCATTTGCCTAAGAGCTTAGGCGACCATTCTCTAGATAGAGATAACACATAAATTTCAAAATTAGTTAAAATTTCCATATAAATCTAACTAATTTTTTCGACAGAGTAGACAATTTTTTTCTTGATACTATTTGGAAAAAAAAACATGTAATATAGGTTCTATGAAGTTCTTTAGTTAATATTTTCTAACGGCGGATGAACTTAGCTTCAAATAAAATATTTGTCGAATAGAGGAAGGAGTTTGTATTAAATAACTAGTAAACCAAACACCCTTGCGAGTGAGCAATTAGAAGACGAAGACAAAGGCGATGGAAAAGCTTAACAAGTTGAAATCTAGAGGAAAAAAAAAAGAAAAAAAGAAAAGATAGCAATGGGGCAAATACCTAAAGAAAAATTTCGAGTCATATTACCTGCCTGTAGTCACCTAACACTTGAGATTTTACAACTATGCTTGTACTCCGGCGAACTTTTGTATTAGTAAAGTCCAAAAGACAGGAAGGGCGGATTGCAATTAATATCTTCTAACATTAAATAGGTAGATAGAAGCATAATAATCAATAGAAACCATTTTTTTTTTCTAGTTTGGCATGTTATGCCAAGCTTTGGAAATCGAAAAAGTGAGTACAGCATTCAAAGAAAAAATGGTAATAAAGATTGATTAAAGAGATTAAGAGAAAAAAAAACATAAACTATTTTCACACAAGCATGGGATTATATGTTTGCATGAAATAGAAGATGAACTCCAGTGGTGCGTGTTTAGAGTTTCTCACAGAAAATATTGGTAAGTGAAATGTCGACGATAATATTTTGCTTATTTTGTCGAAACACCTGAAATTTAATCATATTTTGCTTATTTTGCCCCATGATTGTATCGGGCCAGGCCGGTCATTGTCTGTGTTGGACTGGCTCGGCCCACTACAGTTCCAGGTACCGCGTGCCATTCCATTAACCTTTTGCCAATGTTTAGCTGTCGCTGCGGAAGCAAGTGAGGAAAAAGAAGAGGACGGAGAGGAGACCTAAAAAAGTTCGAAGGGATTATAATTTCGACTTCTTAATAAGTAATGGTGACTTTAATTTCCAGGAAAAAAACCAAGGGCTAGGATAGGACTTATGTTAGATTAAAATTTATGAAAAAAGTAACCTTATTAACGGAAAAGTTAAATCAATGCATTGATTTGGAAATAAGTCATAGCTTATAATATTATTGCAAACAAAATGATATGACTTCAATAATGCAACAACAACCGACTTTTATGAATAGTAATTTATATGGGAGTTCTATGAAGAAAAGTTTAGATATAAAAGCTCTTGATTAGTTTGAGTTTAAAATATGAAGTTAAAAGAAAACAACGTTATTGGATTTTTTTTTCTCAATAATTTCCTATTACGTATTTTCAAGATTTCATATCCATGGATTAATGGCAAGTTAATAATCTTATTTTATCTTTCACATATTTGAATATTTTTTACCCTACAAAAATATTCGCACATAATTTAAGATCATAGAATATTTTATGGCTCTTTATATACTATTTCTTTTGATTGGTAGTTTTACCAATAATTTTCTTCCGTTATTTAAAAATTTAAGTATTTCGTAGTGATTTGATTTGTTTAATTTTTCAAATGACAATTTCCAACACAAGGCTGCGTTTGCTAATATTTCTAAAGAAAATTGAATTTAGTATGATTCATTAGAGAAATGAAATGATTAGATATGTTTGTTTATCAAAAAATGAATAATTCGAAAAAGTTATCTTTAAAAAGATTACTTGTATCACTTACAAAGATGAGTGAATGAAAAATATTTTGATCTTCTACGAAAATGTTTAGACATAAATTGTTGTCGATGATAACTCCTTTTTCATTGCTAATTATTTCAAGTGATATATGCCTTTGTTTTTAGGATAATATTTTTCAAATCATTCAAGTGAAACAAATGGTTGAACAGTATCAAGTCTTTTCCATCAATGAATAGCAACATCCAACTTATTTCACTAAAGTGACATATTGAGAGATTGATAAGTTTTGACTACTTGAGAAAATTTCTAAATTACTTACATGGAGCTTAGCTACGATTTTTCTCACTTGCTTGATCAATTAGGACAAGGAATGAGTACAAGAAGCAGAGTCATGATAGAGGAGCTGACTAAACTTATTCCTTCGAATCGGGAAACCAAGTGATGTGGAAATAGGAGAGTGCGAGATAGATAAAGGTTTTGAATGTTAAAATAAGCCCCATCCTAAAGAGTCACTACATGGCAAATCGCCAATTCCAAGAGTATATAGGATGTTTTAAATGTACTCGCGGAATATTATCGTGCAAGGAATAAAATTACTATATATTGTTGCATTTAATAGGTGAAAACATAAAAGTAAGTTATGATTTTACAGTAAATCAAAACAAAACTTCAAAATAAAATCTTACTCGCTAGCCTAACATATTGACTAAATATACTTTCCTAAGCACACATTCAAAGGCATTTAGAAGGTCTACAATTATTACAACTCATTAAGGAAATGAATAATTAAAAAGGTTAATACCACGAAAAAATTTAAAATCGATACATCTGTAATAAATTTATTGTTCGTTAATTTCAGTTAAATTGGAATAATACTATGAAGAACTACAAGCCGGTATATTTGGGACAAATATAAAGAAAAATCCCAAATTAATATACTCGTCAACTGTCATATGTTCTCAAACTCAATAATTTAATGATAAAATTTAACATAAACTAACAGATAGTAAGTTTATCACAAATGTACCCGTTTGAGATTTTTTGTGGTAAATTTTAGTGGAGACTAACGAAAAATACGTTTGTCATAAATGCACCAATTTAGAATTTTTTATGGTCAAACTAATAGATAGTAAGTTTGTCACAAATGCATCATCAAAAGCCACAGTTGCAGAGTCAATCTAATGCAAATAGTCAAAAGAAGAAGAGGAAGAAACTTCAAGACAAGAACAAAAAGTAGAAAATTGCAAAAAGGACAAGAATGATTGCAGATGGGATAAAATAAAAGCACATAATCATGACACATTATTCAAAACTGCTACATATGACCAAAAGGAAGATTGCTGAGGTTGCCTTTTGCATTTTCCTTTTACTTGACTCTTCTTCGACGAGGTATCTATGTTAAAATTGTGAAATATTTGCTCCAACGAAGACATCTTTTTATCTGAATCTTTTTCGACAGGGTATATAATTTGTTTGACCATGTGTTAAAGCTTCAAAATATCTTCCCCAAGAAAGTTCTACATCTCTTTTTTTGTTCCAATCTTCTTCAACAATGTGTTTCAACATATTTGTTAAAACCTTAAAGTATATTTTCTGAGAAAGCACTCTACATTTCTTTTTTGTCTGAATCTTCTCTGAGAGTAGCTTATGTTTGCCTGTTAAGCTACTTCATCTTCTTTCTCTTCCTGAGAATTTGCATTTCTATGGGCGGTTACAAGTCAATTACTGATGTCGCTATCGCTTCACACGATAGATATTCTTTGACAAGGTAGCCTCTGTTTAAGCATGTGTTAAGACTGTTGTGATATATCATCTCCGAGATAGGGTTCCACACGTTTTATGCTCTTTTGTAGTTTTCAATTGTTTGCTTCAATGTTTTCCCGTTGAGGAGCTTTTTCGATGTAAGAGCGATTGATAAGAACTTCTAGTGTGTGGCCTTAGCAATTTATTCTCAAATCAACCTTTCTCATCACAAAAAAGAAACTCTTAGAGAGAAGCATTGGAATTCTATTATTGAGATAATACAAATGAGGGAGATGTAACCTCTATATATACAAGTACTTCTGTAATTACAATCGTGCATCTTTCCTTGATCTAATGGTGAAAATTCAATCTTCCCGTGCCTGATGTTAGCAAAGGCGACCCTCGAGCGACCTCTGCTCAGCTTCCCCAAAGATGGCGTTGGGCAAGGGCCGCCAGGCCTGCACGACGGTCGGCAACCCTCGCCCAAACCTAATGAGGGTAGGCAACCCTCACCTAGATCTAGGAGAGGGTTGCCGCCCTCTCCCACCTCTAGGGAGGGCTAAGCGACCCTCACCTCCAAGTGCTGATGACCCCACCGGCCTTTGCCTTTGTTAAACCAGCGATGGGACAGCAGCCACAAGCGGCCCTCCCGCCTATGTTTTCTTTTTCTTATTTTAGTTTTTCATTTTTTAGAAAAAAAAAAAGAAAAAAAAAAGAGAAAAATTTTAAAAATTAAAAAATTAAAAAGATGAAATTACCCTTTACATTTGGTGAGTTCAGGCCTTTCTTTGAAACTGATATATGCATTTCAAGCCCTTATTTGAGAAAATAAGGGCACTTCGGGCCCTCATTTGAAATAATGTCCACTTTAGATCCTTATTTGAGAAAATGAGAGTACTTCAGGCCTTTATTTGGAATTTTTCCTAAAATTAATTCACCATGACTTGAAAAGAAAAAGGAGGAGGAGGAATCATAAGCTAAATATCATCGTTAGCATTAGAGAATCAACGGCGGTAACTCATGATGGGGAGAATGTTGCCCCATCGCTTCAATTCGGAAAGGTCATTCCTAGCTTGTGACTTAGACAAATCTTTTTTGTCAATCACCTCGGACCAATCACTTCTTCTTCTTTATTAATATTGAAGAATAACCTTGTACCGTTAGCTTTTCACACTGGTTGTGATGAGTAAACCCCTTATGAGAGTGTGATGTGGGGACACTGGATGCACGACGAAACTGGAGATTGCAAATTTGCCAAACTAGGGTTTGTGCGTTCATTAGTTGAGAATGCTCATCGATTTTCTCTTGATGTTGTTATTGCAAATAAAGCCATTACCAATGGAATTCTAGATATCTCGATTCACACTCGATCAACTAGTAGATATAAGTCGCTTTATGGTTCCAAGGCTTTGAAAAGTCCCTGACAATGTAATATTTTTTTGCTCCTATCATTGTCATGCCATTTATTAAAGCTATTTTAAGTTTCATATCCCTCTTTTTTGTCTATCGATAGAGTTGTCTCTCAGCCATTAGATCACGCAGGACATACACAAAATTTTGCTTTTTTCTTCGATTTTGGTGCTTTTTTTAATTTGGTTGTGTGATTGTATAAGGCAAGCGCGAAGTCAAAACAAATATTTTGTGCAATGTATTTACTAAGGTTAAAAGAAAAAGAAGACAAAAACACCTAATTTACAAACATAATATCAATTCAAAGTATCACTCGATTATACAGATAAAGGGTACCTAATATATTGAAATAAATTTCCCTCAAGTTTAGTAGTTATAATGACCTTTGTTGTTGCAAAACTTAGACATATGTGTATCTTAGTAAGTTAAAGTTGACAATAAAACAAATTACAAACTTATTTTATCACAGTAACCAAAAGCACCCAATCTAAATCACAATGGATATATCTTTTAAATATGATCGATTTATTATTTTACCGTTCATGTGGTTACTGTTTATTCAACATTCATTTATCTTGAATTTGCAATCAATTCTCAATTTTTTATCCAGTAGAATTATGGCTTGTCTGAAACTTAGCCTTTTCATTTTTTATTATTTAGTTTCTCCATCTAGATTATCTCAACTCCACCAAAAATACTATTTAGTTTTATTTTTTTCTTTTTGATACACCTATTCTTCTGAACGTATAAAAAACCACTTATTCTCATTTGTGATTGATACCCATCTATTTATGCTATTATAAAAAGTTGATTTTTTTCGAATTGGTTATCTCCTTTTTATGCTCTTTTGAGTCCTTGGCATGTCTACTATCTATCATCTAGTGTTCTCCTAATAGCAGTGGAGAATAAGGCTCTATTTGGTAACCGGCTAGACAATAACTATTTTTATTCTTTTATTCTGGGAACAACTCCATAATCAAAGTATTTTCTTCGTCTTCTTCTTTTCTCTTTTCTTTTCTTCTTTTTCCTTTCTTCTTCTTCTTATTCCTCGTGATGATCGCTGGCTAAGGGAATAAGAAGAAGAAGAAGGAGGAGGAGGAAAAAAGGGAAAAATATAATAAAGTTATTTAAAAAATTAAAAGAAATTCTAAATAATAAAAGAATTTGAGAGTTGTACCAAACGCATTTCTATTCCAGGAATATAAATTTTGGACAATTATCAAAAGTTTTCAAATGCTTAGAAACTCGTCCAAGGAACAATATTAGAAAAAACCATTTCTAAGCATAAATTGTATCTAGAAATAAAATTGTTACCAAATAGGCCATGAATTGACAATCTTGGTTGCTCTAAGTGAAACAGTTCCTATTGGAGATAGTTATTATTTGAAATAACCATATAAAATCTCAAATAAATTGCCACTTCAAATTGTAACCTGCATTTAATCAATATTAGTTCATTCAATTTGCATATTTTCTATATATAATGCACGAATTTTTAAGTATTCTGATATGGATAATCGAGATCATATGATAGTTCATACCAATATATGCCTGGCGTAGCTAGCTAAGCAAAGATGCAAATAGGTAAAATCTAGGTTCACTTTTTCATTTTTCTTTCATTTTTCTATATATATATAGAGAGAGAGAGAGAGAGAGATAAGAGTAGGTAGGATTTTTGTCAGATAAGATATTCGTAAGTTCCCTTTCTTTCCTAAATTGCGAGACTTTACAATCTGCACCCACGCAATCTGTAGTTAAAAGAAGAATCAGAATTATTGGGAAGATATTTGCCACTAGTATCGGAATTAAATTGGCAGTCCACCTATTAAATCAATTCACCATAACTTGAAAAGAAAGAGGAGGAGGAGGAATCAGAAGCCGAACATCATCGTTAGCGCCTTGGAGAATCAATGGCGGTAACTCGTGAGGGGGAGAATGGTGCAACGCGGCTTCAATTCGGAAAGGTCTTTCCTATAATAAGCTTCTTCTTCTATCTTTTTAATATTGAAGAATAACCTTGTACCATTTCTTTTAACACCGGTTGCCATGGGAAACCCCTTACTAGAGCGTGATGTCGGGACATTGCATGCGCAACAAAAAATGATCTTGTGATTTTGCACCTTCCATTGAGGTAATTAAATAATTGATTTACATAACCAATTGGGCGAATCGGCTTAAACTTATTCCGATGTAGTTTGGAGCCTCTTGACTACGAGTTTGAATCTCCAAGTCACTCCTCAATATTAAGAAATCTTGTTTCATTTGTGGTGTAGGTTCTGTTTGTGCACCGGAATTAGGAAAAATCCGACTTTTACCACACCTTCCGTGATTTTAACGAGTTTCGTTAACTTATTAACGGCCATGTGGACGAAAAATTAATTAACCACTCCTTACCCAAAAAAAAAAATATAATTAACCACCCCCCACCCTCCCTGCCTTGAAGATTCTGTTCACTAAAAGCTAACGGATCTAACAAAAGTGTTATGGCATGGGGTGGTATAAACTTTAGGACTAAATGCACAATATAAAAATTTTAGAACTCAAACGCAAGAACTCCTACTACACTTGTCCCGTTAAGTATGAAGCATTCATCACTAATCTCGATAGCATTACAAATTAAATACACCATGAAGAATGGCCCTCTCTGCTAGCTACGAGTTGAATTGGATCAATGAAATCCACACTTCAGACTCCAAAATCGATGCTCCGTATTCGATTTCGCTTTGAAATATAGTGATTGTGTTGTCTATTTTTCCAAGTGAAATATGTCTCATTTTGGTAGGACCTACTATCATTCTTTCATATTTCACAATTAGAAGAACCATTATTACAACATAAGTCTTAGACCGGAAGTCCTTTTATATAACAGGTCGCGTACTTCCTATAAGTTTGATGGAGGAAACTTATGCAGGACCAAGATTAATGGAGGAACATGTATCTGCAGAGTATTACAGCAACCACGAGCACCAAATCAAAATCCCCATAGGTATACCTTTTAAATATGGTCAACTTGGTTCGTGTGGTTACTCTTTCCTTTGACATTCATTTATCTTAGCCAAATGGAATTCTGAGCTGTGGATGATAGTTAAAGCATGTTTCAGTTAGGATTCGAACAGATAGCTAAAATAAAGATGCAATTACAGATTACATGAATTGTTGGGGCGAAAGCACGACAAAGTTACAGAGCAAGTGAAGAAAGGGACGGACAGCTGGCGAGGACGATTCTGCAAAAGTTGATGAAGAGCCCCTCATATGTGCCATCTACTCGGTTCAGTGTCATACAATTATGCTTATTAACCCATTTACACCATCTAGGGTTATTATCATAGTGAGAAATTAAAAATGTTGTTCATAAGTTTACCTAATCTCTATCCCTTCAAATTATGATTCTTAAATTTCTTACACTTTTCAAACTTATCAGAAACTTCATAGTCTTTGGCAAGTTAAATCTTTCTTGTTTCGCAAAATCACTTTACAAACTTGAAAAAGAAAAGAAAAACCATTACCGAACCCACTCGCCTAGGATCAGAAGAGTTCCCTCTCTTAAATAAATAAATAAAAAGTAGCAAGAGAAAAGGGAAAAAATGGGGAAAAAATGGGGAGAGAGAGAGAGGCCTTCTCTTGCAATTATGTATTTCACCAACAAAAATTTCTTTCATAAATGAAGCCAATTTATGTAATGTGATCCAAAAATTGATAGAACATAAAAGCATATGCTTGAATCGTGGTAACATGCATCCCTCTTACAAAGGAAAAGTTTATTGATCGCTCTTACATAGAAAAAACTCTTCGATTGGAAAGCATTGAAGCAAACGATAGAAACCACACAAGCAGCATAAAAAAAAGAAGAAGAAGGAGGCCTCATATTCGTGCTTGAACGCAGACTCCCTCGCAGGAGAAGATCTGTCATGCGAAGCAATCGCAACATGAACAGATGGAAATGCACTTGCTCAATCAGGCATTATGCAGTAACGAAAGCACCTCAAGATTGACGCGGATCATTTTAATAAGAAAGCTTGGAAACTTGCTAATATTGGTTCGTTTGATTGAGATTTGGGTGGAGCGAATCTACCCACAGCTTAATCTCCTAAAAACTGGGAAAAGATGCTAGAGACTCGGTGAATAAGGCGTATGTTTTCACTGTGATGTGTGAATAACGTAACTAATATAGATGGATGATATCGATTCATTTTGTATAGGATGATGGTGCGATAGAAAAACTCTAGTACATTTGATTTCTGCTTTTGTAACCACAACTTAGTCTGTCATTTCTGCTTTTGTAACCACAGCGCATGATAAAATTTATACTTCTCTATTTCTCTGTTTTTCTGTTCTCCGGAACATGTTTGGAACAGAAATCCATTTGGTAACGCAATTTGATTTTTCTATTTCTAAAACAGATTTCTATTACAAAAATAGATTTAAAGAATAAATCATAAGTTAAAATTTTTAACTTTTCAGTTTCTGAAATAGAAATTGAATAATCAATTTATGGCTAGAAATCAATTTATGTTCCAAAAATTTTGTCATCCGCCAAAAACTGGGAATGATGCCGAGGAATTGACTTAAGCGTGTTTTCATTACAACTCAAGAATAATTGTATAGGATGGTACCATAGAAATTGGAGGTCCTCATTAAAAGTTCACGCGCTACCTTAAGCTTTACTGTAACCACAAGCACCAAATTTTAAATCACAATAGATATACTTTTTAAATATGATCAATTTTGTATTTTACAGTTCACTCAATCACTCTTTCTTTTTACAATCATTTGTCTTAAACTTGTTATAATATTCTTTAAAACTCACCTTATTTTATTATTGTTATTTAGTTTCTCCACCAAAATCCTCTCAACTGCGTCAAAAATTACTATTTGTCCTTACTTTCTCCATATGAGATTGTCTTATTGTTAATTCGCAACAGATAGTCACTCTCTGATGGAGTGTCCTCCCGATAGCAACAGATTGTCGCTCTCTGCTTATTGATTGAGCTATTTCTGTTTTCCTCCCGAAACCACGCTCTCCACTGCAAATATGAACACCTAATTTCGCCACAAAACAACGAATTTGTTCGTTGTTCCCAATTCATCAATTTGGGGGAAAATGTGTTAGCGGATGTCGTTTTGGTTTAATTAAGCTGTCCTCACTTTGTCGTCTAACCATGTCGGATGGTTATACTAACATATTGTCACGTCGAATTTTCTATTCACACAAATCGCTAATGGGCCTCAATGATTTTTGTTTCTTTCTTTTTTTTTCACCAAAATTACAATCAGGTAATAGCTTAAGAAGTTTTGGCAATAAAATAGGTTGTTTATGAAAATAGTAACACTTATAGCATCCTTTTATCAAGAATCAATCTATTATGATCACACTTCTATAAAAATTAGCAACAAGACAAAGAATTTCCTCAAACACTATTTAGTTGTGACCTATAAACTAATCTAAAACTATACATAAATCCACGCATTGCGTTGAATTTGAATGATTGATGGACAATAACAAAAATTGTGTGAGAAACATTTTGGCATATATATATTATAACGCAAAAACTTCAAAAACTTTCAGATTTATTCTCTGAAGAAAACATAATGCTGACACGATATAAGTTCATCGAACTCGGACATAGAAATCTGCCGGGCGAGATGGAGTCCTCACTATTTCACTATCACTGTGTTTGGAAATCAAAACATGAAGAGATCCGCATTGTGAAAGGTAGAGAATGAACCGAATACAAAGACCTTAAACAACAGCTCGAGTATAATAGTTGATTTAGAAGTTGATGTGTAAATTTTATGGATCAACATCAAATCGAAACTAGTACTGCAATAGACACTAAAAGGAAAAAGAAAAGAAAATTGAGAACCAGATGAAAAACTCGTGATAATTCCTAACAAATACCCAGAATGCGGGTTCAAAATTATGATAATCGAAGATGTGGGTTCTTTTTTTATTCTCCCCCTTCCTTCTCCTTCTTGTATTTTTTTCACTTTCGGGGAGATGAATCGGAGAATTTTGAAAAAAGAAAGATTGAACTGGTCAAAGATTAGAAAGATTCTAATCCAAATTTGGAGAGCGTTTGACATTTAAGGAATCGTAATTTCAAGGATTAGAGATTCAGTTTACTTTTGAATTACGATTTTATTTCATCATCCACAATGGGTTTTTCATGAAATCTATACTAATCGGCAGAAATTTGAGGTTCAAATTATTAAAAGAAGAATCAGAATTATTGGGAAGATATTTGCCACTTTCCTTACGAGTATCGGAATTACATTGGCAGTCCACCTATAAAATCAATTCACCATAACTTGAAAAGAAGGAGGAGGAGGAGGAATATCATCGCTAGCGCCCTGGAGAATCAATGGCGGTAACTCATAAGGAGGAGAATGTTGCACCGCCGCTTCAATTCGGAAAGGTCATTCCTATCATAAGCTTCTTCTTCTATCTTTTTTAATATTGAAGAATAACCTTGTACCGTCTCTTTTCACACCGGTTGCGATAAGTAAACCCCTTACTAGAGCATGATGTCGGGACATTGCATGAACAACGAAACTAGAGATTGCAAATTTGACAAATTAAGGTTGGCATGTTCATTATCCACACCGGTTGCGATGGGTAAACTAATCGGTTTCTTCTCAATTTTGTTATTGCAAGTAAAGCCGTTACCAATGGAATTTTGGGTATCTCGATTTACACTCGATCAACTGGTCGATATAAGTCTCTTTACGACTCCAAGTCTTCGAAAAGTCCCTTACCATGTAATATTTCTCTACTCCCATCACTATTATGTCTTTTATTGAAAGCTATTTTAAGTTGCATATCCCTCTTATGATTTTAATTATGCATTTTTTTTATTGTATTTACTGCTGATTACTTATCTCAAGTTTATATTATACCATCACTAGTTTGATCCACCCTTTAGTTTTTTTCCCCTTTTATCATAGCCATTTGCTTTGTATATTGATATAGTTGTCTACGAGCCATCAAATCACGCGGGACACAGATGAAATTCTCCTTTTTTGTTCAATTTTGGTGCTTTTTTTAATTCGGTCGTGTGATTGTATGAGGCAAGCACGAAGTAAAAACAAATATTTCGTGCAATCTATTTAACACATACTAAAGTGAAAAGAAAAAGAAAAAGAAACTCCTAATTTGTAAACAGAATATCAATTAAAAGTATCACTCAATTAAACAGATAAAGGATCATTAATATATTGAAATAAATTTCCCTCTAGTTTAATAATCATAATAACCTCTCGTTGTTGCAAAACTTATACATATATATCTCTTAGTAAATTAAAGTTGACAATGAAACAAACTACAAACTTATTTTATCACCAAAAAGGCTTTTTTTTTTAGTTTTAAGTACTGCTCATTTGATTATGTGAACAACTTTTACGGCATGGTCGTATATTATTAGTGATGGGAAAATTACATTAAAAAAAATACAAATATGAACACTATTTGAATGGAATATCATGTAAATTTAAATGGAAAAATGGAAAACCTAAGTACATATCTTTGATAAAAACACATTAATTATAACTTAAAGAATATATTATTTTAGTTATGTAAATAAATAGCAACTAGTAAAGATATTTACTTGATTTGTGATTAAATTAAATGAAAACATTACTATAATTCATTTCAAATAATTAATGTTTACATTAAATTGAAATTAAAATATATGGGGCATTTTTTTTCTTTTGAAAATGAGTTATGAAGTAGCGAGAGTCAGATGGGTCGATGCTTTTGCTTTTAGATTACAATAAGGTCGATTAATCAAAAATTGAAAAACGGAACATGGTGGAATAGACAAATATAAAAATCAAAAAGTAGGTATTCAAGCAGTCCATTCAAATTAGAGACTCTGAAAAAATTGTGGAAGGACATTTTCTGGTTATGGAAGTATCATTTCCCTTATCTTATTGTAAGCACAGGACTAAAATCTCAAGTGTAGGAGACTCAAGCCTAAAGTTTCGGTATAGGCAATTGATATTTTTTTTTATAAACTCAACTTTCGAAGTTTTACTTTCTTGGCATTTTCTTATTTATTCCAAGGAGATAACTAGGGTAAAGATGCAATTGCAGATTGTACATGAATTAGTGGGGCGACGGTATAACAAAGTCAAAGAGCAAATGCAAAAGGGAATCATTGGTGAGGACCATTCTGCAGAAGATGCTGAAAAACCAGTCGTTTGTCCCATCTGCTCGGTTCGTGACGCTCATCCATGATCACCCATGTAGCTTCAACTAAGCCGAATCATGTCAAATCTGTCCGAATGACAAGATATCAACTACTTTTGCTGACTTGCAGGATGAGTGCACAAAAACAGAAGAAAGGGCTTATTTCAATTGTGGACACACATACCACCAGAAATGCAAACCAAACTTGGAGACAAAGGTCAACTGCCACACCTGTGGACAAGAATTGCATTGTTCCCTGCGCATCCTAGAGGGTGAATCAATAATCTGGTGAGACAAGTAGATTCGTTTGTCAACTACCCAGTCTTCTTACATTTCGAGACAAATTTTGTGTCCCACACCAGAATTTCTCCATTGCGACATTCATGCAGACAAAGTGACAATCAACCAGTCATTAACAACCAATCACAATTGTCATCGATCCTTTACAGACAAAGCATCTATTCTCACTTACACTTATCATCAATCCTATACAAAGTCAAGTGCAACGAATCAATCTATTATCACAGTTATTATCAAATGTATATAGACTTGTATAGACTAGTTGTTAACTGCCAATTGCCTCATATCACTCAGTCTGTTCAGTCAGTCCTAGCATCACGTTGTGGATAGATTCTTTCAAACCAAATAGTAATCAGAGGAATCCAACGAACAACATGTCTCCAAGCTTTCTCGCTAAAGCTCCTCCTGTCAATCTCAAGGTAGTCCAGGTACTTCTCGACGCCCTCATTCAGGGATAACATTGGTCCCATCTGTTTATCACTGCCGAAAAGATAAAAAGGAGACAACCTCAATGTCTAAAATTCCCAAACTGATGAACTGCACAATAAAAGATATTCAATTTTTTACTACGAAGGGGGAGGGCAGGGGATCATCTCGCTTTCCAGCTGAACCCACATCTGAACAAATGTAACAGGCGGGATGTCCGCCTTTTTTTCGGTCTCCTCCATAAACCGGCATGCGAGATCACTTAATCCAAGTTGAACGAGGTACTCGTTAATGTACACATTCAAGCGTTTAAGTGTTTCGTCACTGCAAACAAGTTACAGAAATCAGTGGACATGGAGATACATGACCAACATCACAAGTAGATTTTTATATGCTCTCTGATAAGTAGTCTTATATGCTCTCTGATAAGTAGTCATCAGAAGTACACTATCTGGGACAGTAGAATGATACAAACATAGATGCTCCGAACGCATCAAGTAAACTTGTAGGACAGAAAACTCGTAGGGCACATAAAAAATAATGAGTCGCAAGTCCAATGCAATTGAGGAAACATAAAAAGAGAAAAACGAATAGAGAGCATCAGAATAGTCCAACCGCCGATTTACATAAATGCTGTTACTGAGAATTAAATTAGACAGCATTGAACTCCAACTACAAAAGAGCAACGGAGAATGCGCAACAGGCAAACCTGGAGGGAGAAGTAACAATTCTGGAAGCCGCAGCATGAGGAGGTGCCTCATCACTGCCGAGAAATGCATAGAAATGCAGCTGGTTAGGAAGGAGACCACAAAGCTACAGCCAACAAAAATAGTCCGATGACTCCAGCGTGTAAAGGAGAAGCATCAAACCTAGTCCGATCGCCTCAAAGCAAATCGCATCAGCAAAAACATCAATCTCTATCTAAAAAAAGCTACGAAAACATGTTTACCGTGGAGAAGGCAGATGAAGCAGCTGGAGAAACACGAAGAAACATACATAGAAAGCAGTCCGACAACTCGAAAGGAAATCGCACAGAACGGCTCAAACGGAGGCAACAACATCGATCTACGGCGATCTAAACGCGTACTACGGCGACAACAACAGACGAAGCTGCTGGTCAAAAAGGAGAAGACACCTCGATACTTCGCTCGAAGCGGAAGCAACATGAGGAGGCGCGGCCTCAGGACTGCAAATCGAAAAGCAGAGATCAGGAAGAAGAAGAAGACGAGGAAGAGAGAGATTGCGGAAGAAGAAGATACCTGAGAGACGGCGAAGCGGGCCAAAGAGGATCCCAGTCGCTCATGACGGATTCTGCAAAAGAAATGAGGAGAATGTGCGACGGGGTGACCGGAGGTGAGGGTATATATATACTCCGGAGGCATGGGACCGGCGGGAAGCCTCTCCCCGTCGCCTCTTCTCGTCATCGCGAATGCAAAAACGTGTGAGCGATCTCCAAAACTGACTGCTTTGCTGTGTTTTTGCTTTGCTTTCTAGAGAAAGCGAGCCAGCGACAGGCAATGAAGAAGTAGTAGTGTCTCTGTCGTCATTTGTTAAGTTCTCTCCCGTGTCTGTTCCCCCCACCGAAACTCGGTGGGTCCCGCGCCACGACCGAACTTGAACCAAAAGGCATTCTGGACTTCGACTAGTGCCCGGGAGGGAAACGGAACAGACATACAAACATGCTCCCCCCATTTCCGTTCTCTTCATTTCGAATTATTTTGTTTTATTTTTTTATTTTTTTATTTTATTTTTTGGAATCAGACCTCCTCGATTTTATTTCCCCAGTTACGAAATGGGTTAACTATTTACGGCACATTAAACTGATGTAACGAAATTGAAGAGGTCCCTATTAGTCCCGGTCAACATTTTTTTATTCCATGGATCTTGGAATTATGTCTTTTCAAGTTGAGCAAATGTATATCTCGTATATATATATTTTATTTTATTTTTCAAATTAGAAAACATAAATGACAAGATCATTCGTGGGGCTATTGGGGCAAAAAAAAAGTAAAGATTGTTCTCATGTCCAATTGAATTATTGCAACGGTAAAAGTGGAACCGGGGTTTGGAGAGAATGACATGTGACTTGAATCTGAATTGGTATAGATGACTTTCCCCACCTTCATGCAAATTAATATCGTAAATCATCAAATTTGAACGGGAAGAAATTTTAATAAATAAAAATCATGAGTTGAAATTAGTAAAGCACTTGAAATTAGTGAGACGACAAGCCCAAAACTATCCTCCCCATGTCCATGCAAAGATCTCGCTCGCGAAAACCCGTGGGAAAATCACTTGAAATTAGAAGCTCGATTCACTTTTGAAAATGGAGATCGTGCAAATTAATGGAGATGGATTTGCACTCAAGTCCTCCTAGTCTATCTCCAGCTGAGTTTCCATAGACTGACGCTGCAAAAGCTGGCGCGATGATGAGCGACCGACTTTGAAATTTTCTTCATTTTCTTTGTTTTATTTTACCTTTCAATTTCTCTCTCTTGGATAATATTATTACAAAAAGAGTATTTTAACATGATATGAACTGGTAGGTCGAAATTCAGGTTAAAAGGATCTGAAAGAATTGCTCATCATTTCTCCCCATCTGAGATGTTTTCCCGATGTTAGTTTCGCGATGATCATTCTCATGTATTTAATTTTTTTATTTACTGAACTTTATTACAAACCGAGTAGAACTTTTACTTGAAAAAGGTTTGCGGTCTTGAGTTTACTCCTGCTGGAGATAGAAAATCTTAAACATTTATTAGAAAACATCTCTTTGTGTCGGGCACGGCAAAGTGTGGGTTTTTTCATTACTTGTGCTTAAATTTTTAGATTAAAATGGAGATCTTTTTTTGTCGCAAGTCAGCGGAGAGCCCCTTTATCGAGGCTGAATCTGGCTTCGAACTTACTTACAATTTTATTTTGAGGTAGATCTAACATAATTTTTTTGTGGAACTCCACATTTTCACTCCGGAGTGAATTTATTTACTGTCCACCACAAATTTTTGAACTCATTGCTAAGTTTAACTACTATCCTGATGGCTTCATTTTATTATTCTGATTGAACTAAGCATTTCAAATTCATATTTATCTAGATATTTTATATTAACTTTTCTAATCAGTTAGTTGTTGTCGCATTATCGAAAATCAAATTATTTTTGTTCGAAATCCTATTATAAGCTATAATATTTTAGTAATTAAAGCTTTAATGCGACATCGGTTAATTAGTTTATTTTTTTTCACTAATTTTTTTATTTAATTGAAGGCTTTGGAAACGGCGGGTGATGTCATCACCGCCAGAGCCAGCTTTTTGCAGCATAGTCCGTGACCTCCTTCATTTTCTCCCCCGAGACCCCCACCTCTGTTCCACCGTCACCATTATAACGATTTTAATTAAACAGGATAATAACCCTAACTCATTTTTTGCCCAATAACCCATGGAAGAACTTGTGATGTATGTTTTATAATTTAAAAAGATGTATGAAATAAATGTTCACCGGGATCAATAGGACCCGTTATCCATTTCTTTACTTAGGGAAAAAGACAAAAATATAAATATAAATTGAAATTAGGGTTCGGAGGGGATCGGACAGAGAATAAGGTGATCAGGCAAATTAATGGAGATGTGATTGACGAGGCAAAGCTGACACTATGAATGAGAAACGGCGACGGACAAGACATTGACGCCATTCCAAAACCTGTAACAGTAGATTTTTTATAATCAATTGTATGGTAGAGAAGATTTGCTGGACTATTGTGTGTATGTGCACCATTTCGAAAGTCCTCACCTTTGTTTTTTGTTGGGGGAAAAGTATCAAAAAATTTCCAAATGCATTACATTAATATCAATGTATTACTAAATCTTTTAATTAAACCGATCTAGTCCTAAATCTATTAATATTGGTACAAATTTAGTCAATCTTGCTAATTTTGACAGGCATATGGACGTCAGCCAGTGGTTAGATACTGATGTGACAATTTTTAATAGATTTTTTATTTTTTAAAATTTTTATTAATGTTTTCATTTTTATTTTCTTTTCTCTCTTCTTCCTTCTTGGACTTTCCTAGCAATGGCCGACGAGGATCACAACTCTCACTCAGCCTCGCCTAGGGCTGTGGGCGAGGCAACTTCGCCTAGATCTAGGCAAGGGCAGCTCGCTAGCCGCAAGCAAGGCCGCCTTCATCTGCGGCAAGGCAAAGGCGAGAACACCCTCCCCCAGATCTAAGCGAAGCCGCCTTGCCAACAGCCTTGGCCAAGGTCGAGATAAGGCTGCGACCCTCACCGGCAACTATGAGGACAATCCAAGGAAGAAGAAGAGAGAAAAAAGAAAATGAAAAATTAATTAAAAATTATCACATCATCATCTGGCCACCGCCCAGCATTCACGTCACACCAACTAACCAAAATTAATCGGATTGATTGAATTTGTATCAATATAAAAAGGTTTAGGATTAAATTGATCTAATTAAAATATTTAAAATTGAATTTGTACTAATACAATAAGTTTAGGATTTTTAAGGTACTTTCCCCTTTTTATGCCAAGGAAAAAAAAGTGTGATCTTGTGATTTTGCACCTTATGTTGAGGTAATAAAATAATTGATTTACATGACTAGTTGGGTGAATTAGCTTAAACTTACTCTGATGTAGTTTGGAGCCTCTTGATTATGAGTTTGAATCTCTAAGTCACTCCTCAATTTTAAGAAATCTTGTTTCATTTGTGATGTAGATTTTGTCACTGGAATTAGGAAAAATCCAACTTTTATCGCACCTTGCATGATTTTAACAAGTTTCAGTTAACTTATTAACGGCCCTGTGGACGAAAAATTAATTAACCATCCCCCTCCCTCCCTGCCTCGAAGATTCTATTCACTAAAAGCTAACGAAGCTAACAAAAGTGTTAAGGTATAGGGTGGTGATAAACTTTAGGACTAAATGCACAATATAAAAATTTTAAGACTCGAACGCAAGGACTCCTACAACATTTCTCCCATTAAGTACGAAGCATTCATCACTAATCTCGATAACATTACAAATTAGACACACCATGAAGAATGCACTCTCTGCTAGTTACGATTTGATTTGGATCGATAAAATCCGCACTTTAGACTCCAAAATCGATGCTCCGTGTTCGATTTCGCTTTGAAATAAAGTGATTGTGTTGTCTATGTTTCCAAGTGAAATGTGTCTCATTTTGGAAGGACCTACTATCATTCTTTCAGATTTCACGATTAGAAGCACCATTATTACGTACCATTATTACAACATAAGTCGTAAACTGGAAGTCCTTTTACATAATAGGTCTTGTACTTCCTTTAAGTTCGATGGAGGAAACTTATGCAAGACCAAGATTAATGGAGGAACATGTATCAGTGGGGTACTACAACAACCACGAGCACCAAATCTAAATCCCCTTAGATATACCTTTTAAATATGGTTAACTTGGTTCATGTGGTCACTCTTTCCTTTTAACATTCAATTATCTTAAATTTTTGCAATCAATTCTCAATTTTTGTCCAGTAGCATTACGACTCATCTAAACCCCAACTTATTTTATTATTATTATTTAGTTTCTCCACCAAAAAACTATCTAGTTTTATTATCTTCTTTTTAATTGACCTATTCTCATTTTCGATTGATACCCATCTGTTTATGCCATTATAAGAAGCTGATTTTACCTTTTGATACTCTTTTGAGTCCTCGGTGTGTCTCCAAATAGCAGCGGAGAATAAAATAATAATCTCGGTCCTTCTAAGCAAAATAGTTCCTGTTGGACATAGTTTTTTTTTTTTTTTAAATAACCATTTAAAATCTCAAATAAATTGCATTTAATCAATTTTAGTTCATTTGATCTACATATTTTCTATATGGCACGCACATATTTCAATTTTTTTTATATGGATAATCAAGATCGTATGATAGTGCCATACCAATAGTTGCCTTGAGGTGTTAGCTATGCCTAGACTCAAATACTTTTTAAATTTTCTTTTTCCATTCACTTTCCTTTTCACCTTTTCCGACCTTGTTCCAGGTCCAATAAAAGCCAACTCAAGTGAATAATCTTAAAAAAAAAAAATCATTATGGAGAGAAAAGACATATATGTCTAGGTGTATTGCTTAAAAGGCAAGCCTATGGCTTTCGATTAGGCACAGTTTCTGCAAAGCCTTTACCTTATGCAATGTTGGGATATTCGATGTTTAAGTCAGATTGACGCTATGTGGATTTTCATATAAGTAGTCACCATTAGCCTATGGGGATCGACAAACCAAGTGCAGTATTAGAATATACCTCATTTCCTATGCAATTAGAGTTTTAAGGAAAGTTTATTGCATTAATTGCCTAATTAATGAATTTTCGGTACCTAAACTTGATCGTTTGTTCCCTAATGTAACCAGCAATTTAAAAAAAAATAAAAAAAATATGCACCATAAGATTCTTATCCAATAAAATGTCCAAGCGATAACTATTTATCATGGTCCTAATGATTTAACTTAAGATGCTAACAGTGAAAATTAACAATGTACTGAAAAATCACAAACAAGTAAAATCAAAATGAAAGTGCACAAACAGTGATTTAACATTGTCTCTAAAAAAGGAAAGCATTCAAAAAGCCTATTATAAAAGCCCTAAGGGCTTATTTAATTTTGGGTTCAATTTTTTTATTTGAGCGTTTTCTCATATTTTTTTTATGTTAAATTAGTTCTAAAATAAAATTCACACTAAATATCTAGTGAAATTTTCGGGAATTTTTTAAAATTTTACGAGTTATTATTATTAATTTTTTATAACAAATATTCAGAAAATAGGGTCTGAAGTTGGACTCTAGTGCTTGGGCCAAGGACACGATTGGGATTGTTTAAAACTAGTCCATTTCCAAAAGAAAACACATGAAGCCCATTTTATTGAAATTGAATGCAATAAAATCAAAATGAAATTGAAAAATCAAAACGAAAGTGCACAAACAGTGATTTAACATTGTCTCTAAAAAAGGAAAGCATTCAAAAAGCCTATTATAAAAGCCCTAAGGGCTTATTTAATTCTGGGTTCAATTTTTTTATTTGAGCGTTTTCTCATTTTTTTTTATGTTTAATTAGTTCTAAAATAAAATTCACACTAAATATCTAGTGAAAATTTCGGAAATTTTTTAAAATTTTACGATTTTTTATTATTAATTTTTAATAAAAAAATATTCAGAAAATAGGGTCTGAAGTTGGACTCTAGTACTTGGGCCAAGGACACGATTGGGATTGTTTAAAACTAGCCCATTTCCAAAAGAAAACACATGAAGCCCATTTTATTGAAATTGAATGCAATAAGCCCATCTCGCTAAGCTCAGCCCAAGCACTTCTAAAGCTAAAACCAGCCCCAATTTACCAACCCCCAGCAAAGCTCGTTAAACCTTAAAAGCCCAAACCCTATTAAGCCTAATTAAAACTAAACGAGCCCAACGGAGTAGTCGTCGTGTTCTTCGTGCCCATCCTTTTCACTGAGACCACGGCATCACCGAAGCCTCCCCATCGGCACTCTCCACACTGGGACCTTCACCGCACCAACCCACGCCGGAATCTCAACCACTCCAAAGTCAGACATCCGACCTTACCACATCACCAAGTCAACCGCCGGTCATTTCTCCGGCCGTCGCCAAACCTAGCTAGCGACGTCAATAACACCAAGCACACATATTTGAAAACAACGGCCATCGAACGAACCAGACACATATATGCACACCGAGACAAAAGAAAGGACTGGCTATGCTGGCCTGATTCGGGAGCTCACTGTGAGGAACTATGATGGGTGAATTGGCTTCAAATGAAGGCCGAGGGTAATTCGGGCGAGCCACTGGCTTCTCGGTTTCTCTCTCCGCTTCTTCTCTATCAAACTGAGCACCCCTTCCCCGCTTCTTTGAGTGTCCTTTCTCGCTTTTAAGGGCCAACGGCAGGGGCGCATCGCTTTTGCCATTGCCAGCTTGCTAGTTGGCCTGATTCCTGACCCAAAAATTGCAATGCCATCCCCCCACCCTAAATTCGAGAACTGTCCATTAAGAATCGGTTCGAAAAATTGAAACTAAAAACCGCCCGTTAATTTCATGGATCCACCTAGAAATTAAATAGACAATTCCGTCTGATTCTCGAATGGGTCTATAGAACCAGTTCCATCAAGTTTCACATGTTAACACTGTAATATGCAATAAAGAATTACACAATGGAATCACCTCATCAAAGACATTTCCATTTAAAGCCAATGAACCAACAATATTGGTATGTTAATAAATGTTAAGCAAGAAAGTACACTCACCAAACTTGTATAAGTTATCCAACATAAAAACTAATACATAGCTTAGGGATTTAGAATTTTCATTTTTTATATTAAAATTAAATGTATCAACCCAGTCCAGATAGATGGTTCCACACTTGGAATCGGTGGATACCGATCCACCTAGAACTGGGAATTGGACTGGTATCTACCAGTTTCAATAAATTGGAACTAAGAACTCAATTGATTCCCTTAGGAACCATAGATTCTTGGGTGGTTCAATCCGGTTCCTGGCAGTTCAGGTGGTTTCCAGTTCTTTTGCACACCCCTAACTATCATCATAGGTAGATGGAATAATTGTTGATAGAATTTCCACTATTTATGGTATAAAAGTTTTTTTTCTATAAAAAAAATACTTCTTTAGTTAATAAAATTTAAATAATATTCAAATTCTAATATAAAATTTGTCAAAGAAAAAAATCACAACGATTTCATTTTTATTTGTTCATATTTTTATTTATATATTTAATTTTTTTCTACCAAATAATATAAATTCAATACATATAAATTTAGATTTAGTATTACTTATTACATATTTTATGTATATTAGTATAGTTTACTATTTAATAATTTTTTATTAGAGAATGATAAAAGGGGAAAAAGGAATTTAAAAAAGAGGGAAAAAGAATGAAAAAATAAGCAGATAAATATCAAGTAGGCAAGAATTTGAGGAGATTTTTACCATCTCTATTTATGCAATTTTTATGCTCATTTACATTGATATGTTGTTCATATCAAACAATGAACACAATATGATATAAAAATATCTAACTTCATTATTGTGATTCATCAAATAGATACAATAAAATCCCTAGATTTTATATCCTATCATATCTAATTCTATCCCAACTAAAAATCCGAACAATTATACATAGCTTGATGATGATAGATGGCATAGAAATTGTCACCACGTTTCTAAAGCCTTCAACTTTAACAACAAATGGCTTTTGAATAACTTCATTTTCTTTGTTCTATTTTGCCTTTCAAATTTCTCTCTTTCGAATAATATTATGACGTGGCTCTTTTACATTATTTTCACGGGTGGACATGGTCCATATCTGCCATCAGCAATAAAAACACTTCAATCATTTCATTAATAATAAATTAAAGGAGTCAATTTAAAAGTGAGCTTTTACTTGCAGTCATTCATTTTAATATTCCTTTTTTTTTAAAAATTTTTTGGTCTGTTTCCTTTGTTAGTTTGAATTATACAAAAAGAGCATTTTAAAATGATAATAACTAAGTAAAATGTGATATGTGTTTTTTTTTTTTTTTTTTGGTGTGTGTTGCTCTTTAATAATTTGAACTTACAAAGAATGGATGGATACTCAAATTCAAGTTACAGAGGAGCTAAAAGAATAGCTTATCATTTCCCGTCCAAGACGTTCTCCCTTTTAGTCCAAGTAAATTAGTACTACTGAATAACATATTATCTCAGGGAAAAACATTTCAATAGATATTTTCCTAGTATTAGTTTGTTGACCATCATTCTCGTGCATTTAACATTTTTATTATTAGAAAAGGTCTATTGGCTTTGGTTTCTCGCCTTGGATACAAAATCTTAAACATTTATTGCAAACATTATTTTATGTTTTCCACAGCAAATTGTGTGCTTTTCCATTACTATTGCTCAAATTTTAATTAATGGAGATATATATATATATATACACATGAAGCAAAGTGGGAGTTTATCAAGTGATATCATATTGTTTAGAGCTTTGCAACAGAATCGAGAACAAAATTGCGAACCATACATGAAGAACTCATAATAATAAAAAGGAAATATCTTTCAAAGATAATTATGACTTTGGAGTCAAGTTATTATGTTCTATCGATATTCTTTGAGATCGCAACCCATGAATTGACATTTAGGTGGGTTTACAGTATAATAAGAAGATTTTCAAATAAAAGACAATTCATTGATGAATGACCCAAATAAAATAAATGTAAAACTTACTAAATAAATACATGTGAGAATGTATTGACCAATCGGTACGGTCTAGGTATTTAGTTTTCATTAGGAGAATGTCAGCAATTTCTAATCATAGTGAATGTTGTTGAGAAAATTGAAGTTCACTCCTTTGTGTCATTAACGTGTATTCATGCTTGAATCCTTGCTTCTTTTTCACCATGGAAAGACATGACATCGAACGATTTTAATGAGTTGTGTTTTAGTGGAATAACTATTAAATGAAATACTTGAAATTTCCACTTTCAATGTTGTCGCTTAAACATATTTCAATACATTTTGAGAGTGGTCTTCCAATTTAAAGGTTCTCCTTAGTTTCGGTATTTCACAAGATAAAAGGCAAAGGATATTTAGATTTCTCGTTTTAAAAATAAATTTGTTACTAACTCAATAATATTTCAAATAGGCTAAATATGTTCCATCGCATCTTATTCTGATGCGAGACTCACGCGATTTCTATTCGAGACTACGAGAGGTGGAGGCGATCGCTCTCCACCACGTCCAAGGAGTATATATACTCATCTACCTCAAATTTCCTCCCGCCTTCTTCGCCCTCCTCCGCGGCCACTTGTCAGGTACCTCCTCCTCGTCCTCTTGCTTCTTCTTCGTCTTGACCTTCTGCCTTCTCGATCGCAAGTCCTAAGGTGGCAGCTCCCCAATCATGGCTTCCGATTTTGAATCGTTACTTCAAGGCATCTTCTTCTAATGAGGGCGCCGCTGCTGTATGGAGCTCGGTTCCATCGCATCCTCTTCTGATGTGAGACTCACGCGTTTTCTGTCTCCACCACGTCCGAGGAGTGTATATATCCCTCTCCCTCAAATTTTGCCGCACCTGTCAGGTACCTCCTTGTTCAAGCTCATCAAGATCTCCTCCTGCTTCTTTTTCTTCTTCCTTCCTGACGTCTCTGCCTTCTTGATCGCAAGTCCTGAGGTGGCGGCTCCTCAGCTTAGGAACTTGTGATTTCCAATTCTGAATCGTTACTTAATGGCATCTTCTTCTGATGAGGCCGCCGCCGCTGCACGGAGCTTCATTCATGACATCGAGGAATCTTCTTCTGCTGCACGCGATGATAATAAATTGCTAACCTTGAATCGCTTGAATCAAGACATCGAGGAATATCTCCGCTTACGTGGATTGGATGATCTCGTAGGCGAATTGGCTGAGAAGCGAAGAGGCTTCCCTCCCGTTGAAAAATGGATTTGTCTGACGAGCTTTTGGGGAGAACATGCCTCTCTTCCTTGCAAGAAAGTTCTCTATCGGTGTTGTTCTTGCTCCCTTCCTACATTTTTGTAACTTATAAGTTTCTTATTATTCTGTTTTTTTTTTTTAACAGAGATGGAGAGATAGCAAAGCTGAATACAGGCGTCGAAGAGTATCTGAAGTACCTTGACATTGAGGTCGAGAGCTTCAACGCGCAAACAGCTTCCGGACATCTTGTCGGGACAAGCACTCTCGTTCACAAGTGGAATGAACTCGTCTATCCAGTGCTCGAGCTTGCTTCATGGAAGTCGTAAAGCCTTCGAGCAGCTCTGAGTCTGTGACTATACAGGTTTGATTCATCGCACTACTACATAGAAATACGAGGAAAGTTTTCTTGAGCTGTGAATAAAGCCAAAAACTCATGGCCGATTGTACGACCTTCTTTTTTTTTTGCCCTATCGCTCGACAGGGGAGAGAACCAGGAAATCCCATATGACCGCATATATCTGACAAGTCGCACTATACGTCAACCCAAGAGGCATCTTCCTCACCAAGACGTCATGTTGAAAAAGAAGCAAAGATTCTAGCATGTGTACACGTTAATGATACAAAAGAGTGAACTTCAATTTTCTCAACAACATTCACTATTATTAGAAATTGCTGACAAATATTATCCTTCTCCTAATGAAAACTAAATACAGTGTCTGCATAGAAGTATAATGATAAATGATCCATTCTTAAATAAGAAAAAAAACTAGAAGCTATAAATATTACAGTTTTCAAACAACTCTTATTTTAACGTCGAAATTGTTTATCCATTTATTATCACATTAGTAGAAAAAATTTCTGAAATGCTTGCAGTGATTCATGTGGCTAGAAAATTCAACACGACAATACGTGAATACAAGCACATCAGACATGGCAAGACGACAAAGTGAAGTCACAATAATCGGGTCTAAATGATGGACGGCTAGCACTTTTTTTTTTCCCAGATTAATGAATTGGGAACAAATTCGTTTTTTGAGGCAAAATTGCAAAGTAACGAGGAGTGATAAGTAATGCCATGTTTGTTAATACTTCTTTTTTCTGTTTATAAACAAATTTTGTGTAAAAAAAATAGAAACACGTTTGTTTGCGTTTTTGTTCCTAGGAACACTTTTAGATTGTTTCTAGAACAAAAATTAAAAACACATTCTCTCTCCTCTTTTTTTTTCTCTCTTTCTCACTTAGATCCGACGAGCCTGAGCTCGCCCTGCCATCGGTGACGCTCCGCCTCACCAGGCCACCTCCAGGCTGACGTTGCCTGGCGGTGGCCCGGCGAGCTCGAGCTTGCCTAGCCTTGTTCTCGAGAACAAAAAAATATATTTGGAACAAAAACGAAATTTGTTTAAAACAGAAAAAAAGAAGTATTAACAAACATGGCATTACTTATCACTTCTCGTTACTTTGCAATTTTGCTCCAAAAAACGAATTTGTTCCCAATTCATTAATCTAGGAAAATACAAAATGTGCTAGCCGTCATCATTTAGATCCGATTATTGTGACTTCACTTTGCCGTCTTGCCATGATGTGCTTATATTCACGTATTGTCGCGTTGAATTTTCTAGCCACACGAATCACTGCAAGCATTTCAGAAATTTTTTCTACTAAAGTGATAAAAAAGGGATAAACAATTTCGACATTAAAATAAGAGTTGTTTGAAAACTGTAACATTTATAGCTTCTATCTTTTTTCTCTTATTTAAGAATAGATCCATTATCATTTATCATTATACTTCTATGCAGACACCGTATTTAGTTTTCATTAGGAGAAGGATAATATAAATGTTGTTGAGAAAATTGAAGTTTACTCTTTTATGTCATTAACATGTACACATGCTAGAATTGGTTTTTTTTCAACATGACTTCTGGAGAGGAAAATGTCTCTTGGGTTGACGTATAGTGCGACTTGTCAGATATATGGGGTCATATGGAATTTCTCGATTCTCTCCCTTGTCGAGTGATAGGGCAAAAAAAAAAGGATCGTACAATCGGCCATGAGTTTTTGGCTTTATTCACAGCTCAAGAAAATTTTCCTCGTATTTCTATGTAGTAGTGCGATGAATCAAACCTGTATAGTCACAGACTCGGAGCTGCTCGAAGGCTTTACGGCTTCCATGAAGCAAGCTCGAGCACTGGATAAACGAGTTCATTCCACTTGCGAACGAGAGTGCTTGTCTCGACAAGATGTCCGGAAGCTGTTTGCGTGTTGAAGCTCTCGACCTCAATGTCAAGGTACTTCAGATACTCCTCGACGCCTGTATTCAGCTTTGCTATCTCTCCATCTCTGTTAAAAAAAAAAAAACAGAACAATAAGAAACTTATTAGCTACAAAAATGTAGGAAGCGAGCAAGAACCACACCGATAGAGAACTTTCTTGCAAGGAAGATAAGCATGTTCTCCCCAAAAGCCCGTCAGACAAATCCATTTTTCATCGAAATCAACGGGAAGGAAGCCACTTTGCCTGCGAGATCATCCAATTATCCTTAGAATTCACTTGCGAGATCATCCAATCCACGCAAGCAGAAATATTCCTTGATGTCTTGATTCAAGATCAGCAATTTATTATCATCACGTTCAGCAGAAGATTCCTCGATGTCATGAATGAAGCTCCGTGCAGTGGCGGCGGCCTCATCAACGATTCAGAATCGGAAACCACGAGTTCCTATACTGAGAAGCCGCCACCTCAGGACTTGCAATCGAGAAGGCAGAGACGTGAGGATGGAAGAAAAAGAAGCAGGAGATCTTGATGAGCTTGAACAAGAGGTACCTGACAGGCGGCGGCGAAATTTGAGGGAGAGGGATATATACACTTCTCAAATGTGGTGGAGACAGAAAACGCGTTAGTCTCGCATCAGAAGAGGATGCGATGGAACCAAGCTCCATACAGCAGCGGCGCTATCATTAGAAGATGCCTTAAAGTAACGATTCAAAATCGGAAGCCACGAGTGGGGAGCTACCACCTTAGGACTTGCGATCGAGAAGGCATAAGGTCAAGACAAAGAAGAAGCAAGAGGACGAGGAGGAGGTACTTGACAAGTGGCCGCGGAGGAGGGCGAAGAAGGCGGGAGGAAATTTGAGGTAGATGAGTATATATACTCTTCGAACGTGGTGGAGAGCGATCGTCTCCACCTCTCGCGTGAGTTTCGCATCAGAAGAAAATGCGATGGAACGATCCAAGGTCCGTACAGCAGTGGCGGTCTCATCAGAAGACGCCTTGAAGTAACGATTCAAAATCAGAAGCCACGAGTTCCTAAGCTGAGGAGCCGCAACCTCAGGACTTGAGATCAAGAAAACAGAGACCGTGTCAGGAAGGAGAAGAAAAAGCAGGAGGAGAAGATGTTGATGAGCTTGAAGGAGGTACCTGACAGGCGGCGGTGGAGGAGCAGACTCATCATCACATTTCTCTCGATCACTCATGATGGATGAATATTGCAGAGAAAAACGAGGGCGAAGGCGAAGAAGACGGGAGGAAATTTGAGAGAGGGGTATATATACTCCTCTGACGTGGTGGAGAGTGGGAACTCTTCAGATCTCGAACAGAAAACGCGTGAGTCTCGAATGGAAAAACAGAAAACGCGTGAGTCTCCAACGGAAAAAGCGTGAAGCAATGCGGTGACGCGGTTATGATTTCCTCTCTCTCTCCCTCCGAACTCTTGCCCTGTGTTTCACTTTGCTTTGCGAGACCAAGAGCACTGGCTCCGGACCACCATATGGACCCACGTGGAGCTTTGGGGCCGGCCTCTCCCTCTTCTAGCCATCTGCATGCTACTCTCTCCAAGGGTCCTTGGCCTGCCCACCACGAACTCGACCCGCCGGCCGTGAGCCCCAGCGCGTCCTCGGAGGCTATCGACTCGTCTGGCCCCGGCCAGACGTGGACGACCCGCCCGCCCGCCCGGTGCGCGGCCGCGCGAGCGCCAGCTGCATGGAGGCATCCTTGACAGCAGCAGCGGCTTGCTGGGGCGAGCGACGAAGCAGCGTACGAAGGAGCGCCGGAGCAGGAACGCCGCAGCAGCAACAACTAGCAAAGGAGTGGCAAATGGAAGGAAAGCAGAGAATCAAAATTTGAAAGCCCTTTCATCGCTTGAGAGAGAATGACTTTTCTTCTCCCTCGAAAGGAAAAAACGAAGAATGGGAGAGAGAATGTATTAAATGCGGGCAGACTCTAGCTCTGCAGAGGAGAGACAGAGAGCGCGCGTCCGAAGTGTCTGTCGCCGTTTGTTAATTTCTCCGCCGTGTCCCCCCCAAAAAAGAAAAAAAAAAAACTCGGTGTGGCCCGCGCCACGACGGAACTTGAACCAAAAGGCACTATGGACTTGACTAGTGCCCAGGGGGGAAACGGAACAGAGATACAAACATCCTCGACCCATTTCCGTTCTCTTCATTTCGAATTATTTTGTTTAATTTTTTTTTTTTTTTTTTTTGGAATCAAAACTCCTCATTTTTATTTCCCCACTTACGAAATGGGTTAATTATTTACGGGACACTAAACTGATGTAACGAAATTGAAGAGGTGCGTATTAATCCCGGTGAACATTTTTTATTCTATGCATCATGGAATCATGTCTTTTCAAGTTGAGCAAATGTCTGTCTTGTATCTTTTTTTTTTTTGGAGAAAAAACCACAAAAAATTCCAAACTTTGCTCAAAGTGACAAATTTATTCCAAACTTTTTTTTGTGATATGAAAAACTCTAAAGTTTGCTAATCGTGACACATTTATCGCAAACTTTTATTTGCAACACAAAAAACACTAAATTTTCATTTGTGTGATACATTTATCCCAAATTATAAAAGCATTTTGGTATTTTTACTTTTAAAAAAATTTTACTTTTTTTCTAATTATTTTTCTTTGTTTTTTCTTCCCTCTGCCGGCGGCCGGCGAGGGCGGCGCTTCCCTCCGTTGGCTCCGCCATGGCCAGTGGAGGGAAGAGAGAAGAAAAAAAATTTAAAAAGAAAAATAAAAAAACAGAAAAAAAAATAAGATGAAAATGCTTTTAATGGAGTAAATGTGTCACAGTTTGTAAAGTTAGGGATTTTTCATGTTACAAAAAAAAGTTTAGGGTAAATTTGTTACTTTAAACAAAGTTTGGGATTTTTAATTACTTTTTTCTTTTTTTTCAAATTGAAAAACATAAACAATGAGATCATTCGCGGGGTTATTGGGCAAAATATAAGTAAAGATTGTTCTTCTGTTTAATTAAATCATTATAACGGCGAAAGTGAAACCGGGATTTCGAGAGAAAACATGGACTTGAGTCCGAATTGGTATAGATGATGACTTCCTCTGTCTTCACACAAATTGATATCGTAAACCGTGAAGTTTGGACAGGATGAAATTTTCATAAAATAAAAATTATGAGTTGAAATTAGTAAATTCTCTTTCTTTTCCTTTTTTGGGCAAAGCATTTGAAATTAGTGAGAATACTTTTTTTTTACTTCCAAAAGCAGCAATTTTTCTTCATCTACGGAGACGACAAAGCCCAAAACTATCCGCCCATCTCCATGCAAATTAATGGAGATCTCGCTCGCGAAAACCTGTGGGAAAAGCACTTGAAATTAGAAGCTCGATTCACTTTTGAAAATGGAGATCGTGCAAATTCATGGAGTGAGTGACCGATTTTGAATTTTTCTTCATTTTCTTTGTTTTATTTTACCTTTCAATTTCTCTCTCTTGGATAATATTATTACAAAAAGAGTATTTTAACATGATATGAACTGTTATGTCAAAATTCAGGTTAAAAGGATCTAAAAGAATTGCCCATCATTTCTCCCCGTCCGAGATATTTTCCCGATGTTAGTTTGGCGATGATCATTCTCATGTATTTAATTTTTTTATTTACTGAACTTTATTACAAGCTGAGTAGAAATTTTACTTGAAAAAGGTTCCCGGTCTTGATTTTACTCCTACTGGAGATAGAAAATCTTAAACATTTATTAGAAAACATTTCTTTATTTCAGGCACGGCAAAACGTGGATTTTTTTTATTACTTTTGCTTAATTTTTTAGATTAAAATGGAGATTTTTTTTTTTTGGTCACAAGTCAACGGAGAGCTCCTTTTATCGAGGGTAAATCTGGCTTCAAGCTTTATTGTTAGATTCCTCTTAGAGTATTCAATAGTGCATATGAGAACTTGCTTAAAATTTTACTTTGAGATAGATGTAACATAATTTTTTTGTGGAACTCCGCATTAAAATCGGGAATTGGAGAGAATGACATGGACTTGAGTCTGAATTGGTATAGATGACTTTCCCCACCTTCATGCAAATTAATATCATAAACCATCAAATTTGAACGGGATGAAATTTTCATAAATAAAAATCACGAGTTGAAATTAGTAAATCTCTTTCTTTTCTTTTTTTGGGTAAAGCACTTGAAATTAGTGAGACGACAAGCCCAAAACTATCCTCCCCATGTCCATCAAAGATCTCGCTCGCGAAAACCTGTGGGAAAATCACTTGAAATTAGAAGCTCGATTCACTTTTGAAAATGGAGATCGTGCAAATTAATGGAGATGGATTTGCACTCGAGTCCTCCTAGTCTACCTCTCTGCTGAGTTTCCATAGACTAATGCTGCAAAAGCTGGCGCGATGATGGATGGATGGACGGGTGCAGTGAGCGACCGACTTTGAAATTTTCTTCATTTTCTTTGTTTTATTTTCCCTTTCAATTTCTCTCTTTTGGATAATATTTTCACAAAAAGAGTATTTTAACATGACATGAATTGGTAGGTCGAAATTCAGGTTAAAAGGATCTAAAAGAATTGCTCATCATTTCCCCCGTCCGGTCCGGGTCTGAGATGTTTTTCCGATGTTAGTTTGTTGACGATCATTCTCATGTATTTAATTTTTTTATTTACTGAACTTTATTACAAACTGAGTAGAATTTTTACTTGAAAAAGGTTTCCGGTCTTGATTTTACTCCTGCTTGAGATAGAAAATCTTAAACATTTATTAGAAAACATCTCTTTGTGTCAGGCACGGCAAAGTGTGGGGTTTTTCATTACTTGTGCTTAAATTTTTAGATTAAAATGGAGATCCTTTTGTCACAAGTCAGCGGAGAGCTCTGTTTGTCGAGGCTGAATCTGGCTTCAAGCTTTATTATTAAATTCCTGTTGAGTATTCAATAGTGCATATGAGAACTTACTTACAATTTTATTTTGAGGTAGATCTAACATAATTTTTTTGTGGAACTCCACATTTTCACTCCGGAGTGAATTTATTTACTGTCCACCACAAATTTTTGAACTCATTGCTAAGTTTAACTACTATCCTGATGGCTTCATTTTATTATTCTGATTGCCGCTTGTTTTCTTTTTCTTTTTCAATAGCGTTATTTTTTTTTAACTACGCATTTCAAATTCATATTTATCTAGATATCTTATATTAAGTTTTCTAATCAGTTAGTTGTTGTCGCATTTATCAAAAATCAAATTATTTTCGTTCGAAATCCTATTATGAGCTATAATATTTTAGTAATTAATGCTTTAAAGCGACATCGGTTAATTAGTTTATTTTTTTTCACTAATTTTTTATTTAATTGAAGGCTTTGGAAACGGCGGGTGATGTCATCACCGCCAGGGCCGGCTTTTTGCAGCATAGTCTGTGAACTTAGTAGGAGGTAAAATATAGGACTCAAGTGCAAATTCATCTTTCATTAATTTGCATGACCTCCTTCATTTCTCCCCCGAGACGCCCACCTCTGTTCCACCGTCACCATTGTAACGATTTAAATTAAACAGGATAATAACCCTAGCTCATTTTTTGTCCAATAACCCATGGAAGAACTCGTGATGTATGTTTTGTAATTTAAAAAGATGTATGAAATAAATGTTCACCGGGATCAATAGGACCCGTTATCCATTTCTTTACTTAGGGAAAAAGACAAAAATAAAAATAAAAATTGAAATTAGGAGAACAGAAATGGGTTAAGGATGTTGTTTTGCCGAAATGGGCTAAGGATACTGGTGAACATATTCTCACATGTATTTATTTTCTTTGGTCGAAATTCTCACACATATTTATTTTGTAAGTTTTATATGTATTTTCTTCGGAACAAGTCATCCTTCATTAGGACTGCATTCTAGCATGGATTTCACGTCAATATTCTGACTCTGGGAGATGTACGTAGCTTCCATTCATCTGTCCATAGAATGCGAGGGCGTTGGAAAGATGTTAATGCTTGGGTTCTACTTTGTTTGTCCCCCGTTTTTCAAAAGTAGTCGTAATCACTCTTAACCGTGTACTTCCCCGTTTGCGTGGCCATTCATATTACCTGATCTATCTCAGTTTGTGGCTTAATAGGATCACGAGAATTTCGCGTACTATATGCTCATCGAAATGCTCTTTCACAATTTCTTCATTCCAGCAATTTTCCTCCCTTAAAATAAGTTCAAAAACAAATTTCAGTTCATCCCCTTTTGCAAGACCCACTCCTGATCCTCTCCTTAATCACTAAATTGGAATTTGGCTATTCCGACTTGGAACTCTTTTCCTCCGTGCTTTCGCCCGCTTATAGGCGCGCTTAGCTTCTCCAAAGTGAACGAGGTTGAGGTAGGGTTCGGAGGGGGTTGGACGAAGAATAAGGTGATCAAGCAAATCAATGGAGATGTGATTGACGAGGCAAAGCTGACGCTATGAATGAGAAACGGCGACGAACAAGACATCGACGCCATTCCAAAACCTGTAACAATAGATTTTTTATAATCAATTGTATGGTAGAGAAGATTTGCTAGACTATTGTGTGTATGTGCACCATTTCGAAAGTCCTCACCTTTGTTTTTTGTTGGGGGAAAAGTATCAAAAATTTTCCAAATGCATTACATTAATATCAATTTATTACTAAATCTTTTAATTAAACCGATCTAGTCCTAAATCTTTTAATATTGGTACAAATTTAGTCAATCTTGCTAATTTTGACAGGCACATGGACGTCAGCCAGTGGTTGGATACTGATGTGACAATTTTTAATTGTTTTTTTTAATTTTTAAAATTTTTATTAATGTTTTCATTTTTATTTTCTTTTCTCTCTTCTTCCTTCTTGGACTTTCCTAGCAATGGCTGACGAGGATCGCAACTCTCACTCAGCCTTGCCTAGGGCTGCGGGCGAGGTAGCTTCGCCTAGATCTAGGCAAGGGCAGCCTCGCTAGCCGCAAGCAAGGCCGCCTTCATCTGCGACAAGGCAAGGGCGAGGCCATCCTCCCCTAGATCTAAGCAAAGCCGCCTTGCCAACAGCCTTGCCAACAGCCTCACCGGCAACTATGAGGACAATCCAAGGAAGAAGAAGAGAGAAAAAAAGAAAAGGAAAAATTAACAAAAATTTTGAAAAAATAAAATAATAAAAAAACTATCACATCAGCATCTGGCCACCGCCCAACATTCACGTCACACCAACTAACCAAAATTAATCGGATAGATTGAATTTGTATCAATATAAAAATGTTTATGATTAAATTGATCTAATTAAAATATTTAAAATTGAATTTGTACTAATACAATAAGTTTAGGATTTTTAAGGTACTTTCCCCCTTTTTATGCCAGGGAAAAAAAAAGTGTGATCTTGTGATTTTGCACCTTATGTTGAGGTAATAAAATAATTGATTTACATGACTAGTTGGGTGAATCAGCTTAAACTTACTCTGATGTAGTTTGGAGCCTCTTGATTATGAGTTTGAATCTCCAAGTCACTCCTCAATTTTAAGAAATCTTGTTTCATTTGGGATGTAGGTTCTGTTTGTGCACCGGAATCAGGAAAAATCCAACTTTTATCGCACCTTGCATGATTTTGACAAGTTTTAGTTAACTTATTAACGGCCCTGTGGACGAAAAATTAATTAACCATCCCCCTCCCTCCCTGCCTTGAAGATTCTATTCACTAAAAGCTAACGAAGCTAACAAAAGTGTTAAGGTATAGGGTGGTGATAAACTTTAGGACTAAATGCACAAAATAAAAATTTTAGGACTCAAACGCAAAAATTCCCACGACACTTGTCCCATTGAGTACGAAGCATTCATCACTAATATCGATAACATTACAAATTAGAAACACCATGAAGAATGCCCTCTCTGCTAGCTACGATTTGATTTGGAACGATAAAATCCGCACTTTAGACTCCAAAATCGATGCTCCGTATTCGATTTCGCTCTGAAATATAGTGATTGTGTTGTCTATGTTTCCAATTGAAATATGACTCATTTTGGAAGGACTACTATCATTCTTTCATATTTCACGATTAGAAGCACCATTATTACGTACTATTATCACAACATAAGTCGTAAACTGGAAGTCCTTTTACATAACAGGTCCGTACTTCCTTTAAGTTCGATGGAGGAAACTTATGCAAGACCAAGATTAATGGAGGAACATGTATCAATGGGGTACTACAGCAACCACAAGCACCAAATCTAAATCCCCTTAGATGTACCTTTTAAATATGGTCAACTTGGTTCATGTGGTTACTCTTTCCTTTAACATTCAATTATCTTAAATTTTTGCAATCAATTCTCAATTTTTGTCTAGTAGCATTATGACTCATCTAAACCCCAACTTATTTTATTATTATTATTTAGTTTCTCCACCAAAATTCTCTCCACTCCACCAAAAAACTATCTAGTTTTATTATCTTCTTTTTAATTGACCTATTCTCATTTTCGATTGATACCCATCTGTTTATGCCATTATAAGAAGCCGATTTTACCTTTTGATACTCTTTTGAGTCCTCGGTGTTTCTCCAAATAGCAGCGGATAATAAAATAATAATCTCGGTCCTTCTAGGTGAAACAGTTCATGTTGGACATAGTTTTTATTTTAAATAACCATTTAAAATCTCAAATAAATTGCATTTAATCAATTTTAGTTCATTTGATCTACATATTTTCTATATGGCACGCATGAATTTCAAATTTTTTTTATATAGATAATCGAGATCGTATGATAGTGCCATACCAATATTTGCCTAGAGGCGTTATCTATGCACAGACTCAAATACTTTTTAAATTTTCTTTTTTCATTCACTTTCCTTTTCACCTTTTCCAACCTTGTTCTAGGTCCAATAAAGGCCAACTCAAGTGGATAATCTTTTAAAAAAAAAAAATCATTTGGGAGGAAAAATACATATATGTTCAAGCGTATGGCTTTCAATTAGGCACACTTTCCACAAAGCCTTTACCTTATGCAATGTTGGGATATTCGATGTTTAAGTCATTTTGATGTTACGTGGATTTTCATATGAGTACTCACCATTAGCCTATTGTGATCGACAAACCAAGTGCAGTATTAGAATATACCTCATTTCCTATGCAATTAGAGTTTTAAGGAAAGTTTACTGCACTAATTACCTAATTAATGCATTTTCGGTACCTAAACTTGATCGTTTGTTCGCTAATGTAACCAGCAATTTTTTTTTTTTAAAATTATGCGCCCTAAGATTCTTGTCCAATAAGATGTCTAGGTGATAACTATTTATCATGGTCCTAATGATTTAACTTAAGACGCTAATAGTGAAAATTAACAATGTTTAGAAAAATCACAAACAAGTAAAATCAAAATGAAAGTGCACAGACAGTGATTTAACATTGTCTCTAAAAAAGGAAAGCATTGCCTATTATAAAAGCCCTAAGGGCTTATTCAATTTTGGGTTAAATTTTTTTATTTGAGCGTTTTCTCATTTTTTTTTATGTTAAATTAGTTCTAAAATAAAATTCACACTAAATATCTAGTGAAATTTTCGGAAATTTTTTAAAATTTTACGAGTTATTATTATTAATTTTTAATAAAAAAAATTCAGAAAATAGGGTCTGAAGTTGGACTCTAGTGCTTGGGCCAAGGACACGATTGGGATTTGTTTAAAACTAGCCCATTTCCAAAAGAAAACACATGAAGCCCATTTTATTGAAATTGAATGCAATAAGCCCATCTCGCTAAGCTCAGCCCAAGCACTTCTAAAGCTAAAACCAGCCCCAATTTACCAACCCCCAGCAAAGCTCGTTAAACCTTAAAAGCCCAAAGCCTATTAAGCCTAATTAAAACTAAACGAGCCCAACGGAGTAGTCGTCGTGTTCTTCGCGCCCGTCCTTTTCACTGAGACCACGGCATCACCGAAGCCTCCCCATCGGCACTCTCCACACTGGGACCTTCACCGCACCAACCCACGCCGGAATCTCAACCACTCCAAAGTCAGACATCCGACCTTACCACATCACCAAGTCAACCGCCGGTCATTTCTCCGGCCGTCGCCAAACCTAGCTAGCGACGTCAATAACACCAAGCACACATATTTGAAAACAACGGCCATCGAACGAATCAGACACATATATGCACACCGAAACAAAAGAAAGGACTGGCTATGCTGGCCTCTAACCGCATGCTCCACCGGCGAGGGTATGGATTCTCCGGCAATGAGATGTTCGCCCATGGCTGACTCGAGCATCAAACGATATTCCGTAAAATCAAAAAAAAATCCACGCTTAGTGATGATGCAACAGTATTAGAACAAACTGAGCATAAAACAAATATTTTAAGTATCGATTTTATGAACTAGAATTCGACGCTTGACTCAAGCATTTTGTCAAATGTTTGATAGGCCGTTTGGAATACCACTTCCAGGTTCGGACTTAACGTCATTTACAATCTAAACCCAGCGTATTAAACTCAAAATCGATATTATTGGCAACAAATTAGTTTGTTTTTTGCATGGTCTACCCCAAATCTCGTCAGTTTAGTTCGAAGTTCTCAAACTCGATAAGCAAGGGAGAAGCGAGGCTTTTCTGGATCACCTGATTCGAGAGCTCACTGTGAGGAACTATGATGGGTGAATTGGCTTCGAATGAAGGCCGAGGGTAATTCGGGCGAGCCACTAGCTTCTCGGTTTCTCTCTCTGCTTCTTCTCTATCAAACTGAGCACCCCTTCCCCGCTTCTTTGAGTGTCCTTTCTCACTTTTAAGGGCCAATGGCAGGGCGCATCGCATAAAATTAGATACTTTGCAATTTTGCCCCAAAAAACGAATGTTCCCAATTCATTAATCTAGGAAAATACAAAATGTGCTAGCCGTCATCATTTAGACCCGATTATTGTGACTTCACTTTGCCGTCTTGCCATGATGTGCTTGTATTCACGTATTGTCGCGTTGAATTTTCTAGCCACACGAATCACCGCAAGCATTTCAGAAATTTTTTCTACTAAGGTGATAATAAAGGGATAAACAATTTCGACGTTAAAATAAGAGTTGTTTGTTGTAACATTTATAGCTTCTATCTTTTTTCTTTTATTTAAGAATAGATCCATTATCATTCATCATTATACTTCTATGCAGACACCATATTTAGTTTTCATTAGGAGAAGGATATTATATGTTAGCAATTTCTAACAATAGTGAATGTTGTTGAGAAAATTGAAGTTTACTCTTTTGTGTCATTAACATGTACACATGCTAGAATCTTTGCTTCTTTTTCAACATGACGTCCTAGAGAGGAAGATGCCTCTTGGTTGACGTATAGTGCGACTTGTCAGATATATGGGGTCATATGGGATTTCCCGGTTCTCTCCCCTGTCGAGCGATAGGAAAAAAAAAAAAGTCGTACAATCGGCCATGAGTTTTTGGCTTTATTCACAGACTCAGAGCTGCTCGAACGCTTTACAGCTTCCATGAAGCAAGCTCGAGCATTGGATAGACGAGTTCATTCCACTTGCGAACGAGAGTGCTTGTCCTAACAAGATGTCCGGAAGCTGTTTGCGCGTTGAAGCTATCGACCTCAATGTCAAGGTACTTCAGATACTCATCGACGCCTGTATTCAGCTTTGCTATCTCTCCATCTCTCTTAAAAAAAAAAAAAACATAACAATAAGAAACTTATAAGCTACAAAAATGTAGGGAGCGAGCAAGAACAACACCGATAGAGAACTTTCTTGCAAGGAAGAGAGGCATGTTTTCCCCAAAAGCTCGTCAGACAAATCCATTTTTCAACGAAATCAACGGGAGGGAAGCCTCTTCGCTTCTCAGCCAATTCGCCTGCGAGATCATCCAATCCACGTAAGCGGAGATATTCCTCGATGTCTTGATTCAAGCGATTCAAGGTTAGCAATTTATTATCATCGCGTGCAACAGAAGAAGGTTCCTCGATGTCATGAATGAAGCTCCGTGCAGCGGCGGCGGCCTCATCAGAAGAAGATGCCATTAAGTAACGATTCAGAATTGGAAATCACGAGTTCCTAAGCTGAGGAGCCGCCACCTCAGGACTTGCGATCGAGGAGGCAGAGACGTCAGGATGGAAGAAGAAAAAGAAGCGAGGAGATCTTGATGAGCTTGAACAAGGAGGTACCTGACAGGTGGCGGCGAAATTTGAGGAAGAGGGATATATACACTCCTCGGACGTGGTGGAGACAGAAAACGCGTGAGTCTCACATCAGAAGAGGATGCAATGGAACCAAGCTCCATACAGCAGCGGCGCCCTCATTAGAAGAAGATGCCTTGAAATAACGATTCAAAATCGGAAGCCACGATTGGGGAGCTGCCACCTTAGGACTTGCGATCGAGAAGGCAGAAGGTCAAGACGAAGAAGAAGCTAGAGGACGAGGAGGAGGTACCTGACAAGTGGCCGCGGAGGAGGACGAAGAAGGCGGGTGGAAATTTGAGGTAGAGGAGTATATATACTCCTCGGACGTGGTGGAGAGCGATCGCCTCCACCTCTCGTAGTCTCGAACAGAAATCGCGTGAGTCTCGCATCAGAAGAAGATGCGATGGAACATATTTAGCCTATTTGAAAGATTATTGAGTTAGTAACAAATTTATTTTTAAAACGAGAAATCTAAATATCCTTTGCCTTTTATCTTGTGAAATACCGAAACTAAGGAGAACCTTTAAATTGGAAGACCACTCTCAAAATGTATTGAAATATGTTTAAGCGACAACATCGAAAATGGAAATTTCAAGTATTTCATTTAATAGTTATTCCCACTAAAACACAACTCACTAAAATCATTCGATGTCATGTCTTTCCATGGTGAAAAAGAAGCAAGGATTCAAGCATCAAGCATGAATACACGTTAATGACACAAAGGAGTGAACTTCAATTTTCTCAACAACATTCACTATGATTAGAAATTGCTGACATTCTCCTAATGAAAACTAAATACCTAGACCGTACCGATTAGTCAATACATTCTCACATGTATTTATTTAGTAAGTTTTACATTTATTTTATTTGGGTCATTAATCAATGAATTGCCTTTTATTTGAAAATCTTCTTATTATACTGTAAACCCACCTAAATGTCAATTCATGGGTTGCGATCTCAAAGAATATCGATAGAACATAATAACTTGACTCCAAAGTCATAATTATCTTTGAAAGATATTTCCTTTTTATTATTATGAGTTCTTCATGTATGGTTCGCAATTTTGTTCTCGATTCTGTTGCAAAGCTCTAAACAATATGATATCACTTGATAAACTCCCACTTTGCTTCCTAGCTCGAGTTAAAAGGTATTCTTATTATCGCATCATCAATCTTGTCACTATTACTTTTAGAAATCCAATGGACGAGGACTCAAAGTCAAGGTGTTCCACGAATGGTTCTCAAATTTATTTATATTTGTTCTATTCCACTACTAGCTATGATTTATCTCGATCGATAGATTAACAAGACTCGCACTTCAACTTCAAAATCAATCGACTATACTCGATTTTTTGAATTTTTTTTGAATATTTATTTATTTATTTTTTTTTTACGACTAATTTTATATATAATACTATTATATTCCGGGAAACGGGTACGGATCGGGTAAACCCAATCCGGCCCGGTGATCCGATCCGAGCCTAGGTCTGGCCCACGTCGGATAAAAAAGATTTTTTTTTAAATAATAAAAATAATAAAGATAATGTCTTCTTCTTTTTTTTTTTGCTGCTTCATTTTCTGCACTCCTCATTCCCGAAGCTAACCTTTGCTCTCGCTTCCCAATTTCTCTTTTTTTTTTTCTTTAAACTTTTCGCTGCACCTTTTTGCTTTTTTCTTTTTTGTTTTCTTTTTACCTTTCTCTGGTCTTCTTCTTCCTGCGACCTCTGCACGCCCAAAGTTACTCAAACCCACTAAAGCCAAAGCGAACCCAGCCCCATTAAACTCATCTAACCCAACCGATCAAGACACACGGTGGAGCTCAGAACTCCATAGACCATATTCCCATCATCCAACATCCGCATCCAAATATTATCTCTAAAACAAAGGCCGCGCTAACCTACAGCAACGCCCTTTTTAATTTGACCAAAATAAGCCCAAAACCATCTCTTACTGACCACTTTATTCGGCCTCACGCGGTTTTCTTGCTACTGTTATTGCAGAACAAAAAAAGACCGAAGATTGAATGTGAACTTTGGGCAATCAAAAGGCTAATAACACCTCCAAACCAACACAACCGAGATTCCATCATCACCCGTCCATCATCTACTCTCGCTTATGAACATGCCAACATTTACCGCACGAAGACCACAAAGGCATCGAACAAGATTCCACAAAAGGGAAAAACACATCGAACCACAGCATGCGTTGAGATTAGTAAAACATCGCCATTAAACAAAACCTCACTACACATTTCAGCGACTAAAAATCAGAGGAAAATATGTTTTCTTTGAGACATTTCAACAAACGATTAGCATACATAAATGAATCAAATGATTCTCATGCTTGATATGGACTTGACACGAACTTAGACGTCTATCGACATATACTAGGACATCGAAAAGCTTTCATGGAAGATCAGTGGGATCGGAGCTCGCGCGAACTGGTCAGCCGCAAGCTCCGGCCCGATACCTCGAAAAGAAACGCACGGCTTTGGAAAGCCTACCTGGTTCGGACAGCGAGCAACGGGTGTGCTCTAGGCGACGGCGAAACGTTCTCTCAGTCTCACTCTCTCACTCTCCCTCTTGTGGGCGTTCTGGTGACCTCCCAAGGCCTGTGAGTTTGCAAACGTCTTGGCAGAGTACGGGCACTCGAAGAGCTTCTTCGGTCAGTGCGTGTTGGAGGTCAAGACCGACGATGATCCCTCTTCTTCGTCTCCGTTCTCACAGGCGGAGATCGTTGTTAGGTCAAACCCGAACAGCTTGACCCTTTTCTTCTGTTGCTTCTGGTTCAGACCGCGAGCAACGGGTGTGCTCCAGGCGACGGCCAAAAACTCTCTTCGTCTCCCTCTCTTGCCCTATGTCTTCGGTCCCGGCCTTTTTGTGGTGCCGATTCCCCTTTCTTCGATTCTCCTCCTCTGGTTTTTATGCTCGACCGACAACCGCACATGGCTTCAGCAGCTGCCAGTTTGCCGGCTGGACTGCATCCCCGACCTGCGGATCACGCCGCTCGCCTGCCACCGATCTCCCCGCTCCACCTGTTGCTGCTCATCCTTTGCTCCTTCTGTCGCTGCTCTGCTTTTGTTCCTCTTTTTTTGCAGGTCTTGCAGCGAAGACCAGTTGGGGAAGACGACTGAGTCGCTCGTGGGCTGGGCTGGAGGAGGAAATGGTCTGGGCCGGGCCCAGCGTAGGGAAAAAGAAAAGGAAAGGAAAGGGGGCGGGTCGGGCCAAGGCTGGATTCGGCCCAACCCGATCGATTTCGTTTTTTTTTTTCGATAAAAAATATATATTAATTAATTTTTTTGATTTTTCCTTTGATTGATTTTTTTGCAAAAATAAGTGTCAACATATCCCCAACCAGAACAGTTTCACGTAGAGCAACCAATATTATCAATTTAATGCATGTTTGGTAACCATTATGTTCTCGGGAACCATTTATAATCAAAAATTGTTTTTTCTAATGTTGTTCCTTAAAGGAATTTTTGAGTATTTGAAAACGTTTGGTAATAGTCCAAAATTTCTATTCTCAGAATAGAAATATGTTTGATATGACTCTCAAATTCTTTTATGATTTATACTTTCTTATAATTTTTAAATAATTTTCTTCTTCTTCTTTAGCTTGCGACCGGCAAGAGGTTGAAGAAGAAGAAGAAGAAGAAGGGAAAAGAACAAAATGAATAAAAGAAAAAAAGAAAAGAAAAGGGAAAGACTTTGATTATGGAGTTGTTCCCAAAACAAATAAATAAAAATAGTTACTATTCAACTGATTACCAAACAAGGCATTATTCTCCGCTGCTATTTGGGGGACACTAGATAATAGATAGTAGACATGCCAAGGATTCAAAAGAGCATAAAAAATTAGATACCCAATTTGAAAAAATCAGCTTTTTACAATAGCACAAATAGATGGGCATCAGTTGCAAGTGCGAATAGGTGTATTTTTATTTGTTCAAAAGAATAGCTGTATTAAAAAGAAGAAAATAAAAATAAATAGTATTTTTGGTTGAGTTGAGACAATCTCGATGGAGAAACAAAATAATAATAAATGAAAAGGCTAAGTTTCAAATAAACGAATGTTAGAAGAAAAATTGAGAATTAATTGAAAATTTAGGATAAACGAATGTTAAAAGAAACAGTAACCACATGAGCGGTAAAATGATAAATCGATCATATATAAAAGATATATCCATTGTGATTTAGATTGGATGCTTGTGGTTACTGTAATACTTTACAGGTACATTTTCGTCCATCAATCTCGATATGCTAAAGTTTTCTAATTTAAGATTGCAAACTTAAAGGAAATGCGTGAACTGTTATAGAAAGGGACTTCCAATTTAAGTCTTGTCTCGTGATAAGGGTGCTTGAGATTGTGATATATAAAGAATGATAAGCAATTATTTCCGAATTGAGAAATATTTCACTTGGGAACATAGACAATGAAATCCCTTTATATTGAAACGAAATCGAACAAGAAGAAATAAATTGAGTATAGGGCATTAGGAGTCGGAAGTGTGAATTTTATTGATCCGCATCAATCCTAGCTAGTAGCAAGGGCATTTTTCATGGTGTATCTAATTTGTAATATTGTCATGACTAGTGGTAAATACTTAATACTTAATGGAATAAACAGAAAAACAAGTACCAATTGTTCATCATTCAAGTCGCTTTAGAATTCAATCTGATTGATCTTATGTAAAGTTCACTCCTTTGTGTCATTAACGTGTACACATGCTAGAATCTTTGCTTCTTTTTCAACATGACGTCCTGGAGAGGAAGATGCCTCTTGGTTGACGTATAGTGCGACTTGTCAGATATATGGGGTCATATGGGATTTCCCAGTTCGCTCCCCTGTCGAGCGATAGGGAAAAAAAAAAGATCGTACAATCGGCCATGAGTTTTTGGCTTTATTCACAGCTCAAGAAAACTTCCCTCGTATTTCTATGTAGTAGTGCAATGAATCAAACCTGTATAATCACAGACTCAGAGCTGCTCGAAGGCTTTACGGCTTCCATGAAGCAAGCTCGAGCACTGGATAGACGAGTTCATTCCACTTGCGAACGAGAGTGCTTGTCTCGACAAGATGTCCGGAAGCTGTTTGCGTGTTGAAGCTCTCGACCTCAATGTCAAGGTACTTCAGATACTCCTCGACGCCTGTATTCAGCTTTGCTATCTCTCCATCTCTGTTAAAAAAAAAAACAGAACAATAAGAAACTTATAAGCTACAAAAACGTAGGAAGCGAGCAAGAACAACACCAATAGAGAACTTTCTTGCAAGGAAGAGAGGCATGTTCAAGATCGGAAGCAATCGATCACCAACGGTGGTATGAGAAGATCGATGAGAGATCTACGGATACGGTTTGCGTTCTATTTATATATATAGGAGTCTCCTCCCCTCATTGTACTCATCTCATTCAAAAATGAAATACAATCCAGAGCTTCTCTCTCTAAAGAGAAGAGATCTTGAGAGGTTTACTCTGCCGTTCATGCAGGGTCTTCCACCTCTCTATTCTCGCCACCAAGTCCTCATTGAGTAGGTCATTTCAGGCTTCCGTTTATGTTTCCTTTTGATGGTGGGTGGGGGTAGGAGACGAGCATGAAATTTTTCTTCTACGTTCTTAAGTTTTCACGTATCAAAATGGATATTAGGTGTGAATGCGGCCTTCTTATAACACGTGCCATTTCGACCTTTTATCCTTGAATTCGCCTGCGAGATCATCCAATCCAAGCGGGAGAAGGTATTCCCCGATGTATATATTCAAGCGATTCAAGCTCGTATCACCGTTTGCAGCTGAAGAAGATGCCTCAATGTAACGATTCAAGATCGGAAGCAATCGATCACCAACGGTGGTATGAGAAGATCGATGAGAGATCTACGGATACGGTTTGCCTTCTATTTATATATATAGGAGTCTCCTCCCCCTCATTGTACTCATCTCATTCAAAAATGAAATACAATCCAGAGCTTCTCTCTCTAAAGAGAAGAGATCTCGAGAGGTTTACTCTACCGTTCATGCAGGGTCTTCCACCTCTCTATTCTCGCCACCAAGTCCTCATTGCGTAGGTCATTTCAGGCTTCCGTTTCTGTTTCCTTTTGATGGTGGGTGGGGGTAGGAGACGAGCATGAAATTTTTCTTATATGTTCTTAAGTTTTCACGTATCAAAATGGATATTAGGTGTGAATGCGGCCTTCTTATAACACGCGCCATTTCGACCTTGCATTAAAGTCTCTGAAGAAACTCTCGAGTTGGGGAAACATGCAACATATAATACGAATAGACCTCTCCGTGATCGAGCTAATTGGTTAAGCTATTGCTAGTCCGAGACATGTTAATTGTGCAGGAAAAGCATCTACCTCCACTAGATTAGAAAAATCTAGCACTTGGAAAAAAGGAGGTTGAGCTAAGCCCGTCACGTACTCGCACTCTTCCTAAAGGGAAACAAGAAGAAACTTATATGTTACAAAAATGGACAAAGAAGCGAGCAAGAACGACACTGATAAAAAACTTACTTACAAGGAAGAGGGGCAGTTCTCCAAAAAAAACTCGTCAGACAAATCCATTTATCAATAAAATCAACTGGAGGGAGGCCATTTTCCTTCTCAGCCTTATCCTTGAATTCGCCTGCGAGATCATCCAATCCAAACGGGAGAAGGTATTCCCCGATGTATATATTCAAGCGATTCAAGCTCGTATCATTGTTTGCAGCAGAAGAAGATGCCTCAATGTAACGATTCAAGATCGGAAGCAATCGATCACCAACGGTGGTATGAGAAGATCGATGAGAGATCTCAAGAAAACTTCCCTCGTATTTCTATGTAGTAGTGCAATGAATCAAACCTGTATAGTCACAGACTCAGAGCTGCTCGAAGGCTTTACGGCTTCCATGAAGCAAGCTCGAGCACTGGATAGACGAGTTCATTCCACTTGCGAACGAGAGTGCTTGTCTCGACAAGATGTCCGGAAGCTGTTTGCGTGTTGAAGCTCTCGACCTCAATGTCAAGGTACTTCAGATACTCCTCGACGCGCTTTGCTATCTCTCCATCTCTGTTAAAAAAAAAAACAGAACAATAAGAAACTTATAAGCTACAAAAATGTAGGAAGCGAGCAAGAACAACACCAATAGAGAACTTTCTTGCAAGGAAGAGAGGCATGTTCAAGATCGGAAGCAATCGATCACCAACGGTGGTATGAGAAGATCGATGAGAGATCTACGGATACGGTTTGCCTTCTATTTATATATATAGGAGTCTCCTCCCCCTCATTGTACTCATCTCATTCAAAAATGAAATACAATCCAGAACTTCTCTCTCTAAAGAGAAGAGATCTCGAGAGGTTTACTCTGTCGTTCATGCATGGTCTTCACCTCTCTGTTCTCGCCACCAAGTCCTCATTACGTAGGTCATTTCAAGCTTCCGTTTCTGTTTCTTTTTTATGGTGGGCAGGGAGAAAGAGACGGGCATGAAATTTTTCTTGTATGTTCTTAAGTTTTCACATATCAAAATGGATATTAGGTGTGAATGCGGCCTTCTTATAACACGCGCCATTTCGACCTTGGATTAAAGTCTCTGAAGAAACTCTCGAGTTGGGGAAACATGCAACATATAACACGAATAGACCTCTCCGTGATCGAGCTAATTAGTTAAGCTATTGCCCGTCCGAGACATGTTAATGATGCAGAGAAAGCATCTACCTCCACTGGATCAGAAAAATCTAGCACTTGGAGAAAAGGAGGTTAGGCTAAGCCCGTCATGTATTGGCACTCTTCCTGAAGGGAAGGGCGTACAATCGGCCATCGAGTTTTTGGCTTTATTCAGTCTTCTTACATCTCAAGAAAAATTTCGTCGTTTTTCTGGTGTTTCTGTGTAGTAGTACGATGAATCAAACTGTATTGTCAGTCAAAGCCACTCCAAGGCTTTACAATTGCAGCTGCTTGAAGGCTTCCCCCCATGAACCAGACTGGAGCACCAGATAGACTAGTGCATTCCAGTTGCGAATGAGAGTACTTGTCTCAACAAGATGTCTGGATGTTGCTTTTGCTATGAAGCTCTCGACCTTAATCTTGAGGTTCTTCAAGTATTCCTTGACGTCTGCATTCAGCGCTACTATCTCTCCATCCCTGTCAAAAAAACAACTTATATGCTACAAAAATTGACAAGGAGGTGAATAAGAACGACACTGATAAAGAACTTACTCAAGCAAGAGTGGCACGTTCTCCAAAAAAAGCTCATCAAACAAATCCATTTATCAACGAAATCAACTAGAGGGAGGCCCCTTTCCTTCTCAGCCTTATCCTTGAATTCGCCTACGAGATCATCCAATCCAAGCAGACAAAGGTATTCCTCAATGTATATATTCAAGCGATTCAAGCTCGTATCACCGCTTGCAACCAAAGAAGATACCTCAATGTAATGATTCAAAATCGAAAGCAATCGATCAGCAGCGGTGGTATGAGAAGACGAGTGGCAGAGACCATTGTCAAGAAGAAGAAGAAGAAAAAGCAGGAGGGCGAGGAGATCTGGATGTGCTTGAACTTGAAGAAGGAGGAGGAAGTACCTGACAGGCGGCGGCGGAGGAGCAGGCTCATCGTCAGATTTCTCCTGATCACTCATGGCGTATGAATCTTCCAGAGAAAAATGAGGACGAGGAAGGCGGGAGGAAATTTGAGGGAGAGGGGTATATATACTCCTCAGACATGATGGAGAGTGGGAACTCTCCAGATTGCCTCCGCCTCTCGTAGTCTCAAACAGGAAACGCGTGAACCATCGTGGACGCAGCTCTAGGTTTCCCTCCTTCTCTCGCCCGAACTTTGCTCGCAGGCCGTGGATTGCCGTTTATTCTTGCCCCGTGTTTCGCTTTCCTTTGCTAACGAAAGATGTCCGGCAGCAAGAAGTGAAAACATCGTAGTATCATTTATTATTACTTCGTCTTTCTTTTCGTTATATTTCCCATAAAATCTATAGGGCACGCGAATTCGAACCAAAAAGCATAGTCCCGGAGCACTAGCTCCGGACCAATCATGAAGCGCCATATGAACCCACGTGGAGCTGTGGGGTCAGCTTCCCCCTCTTTTAGCCAGCCTGCATGCTATCCTTTACGCTCTCCAAGATGAGAGTTTTTACAATAATAATAATAATAATAATAATAATAATAATTTTGTTTTTCTCTCTCTTCTAGCCTACATGTTGGTGTCCCGGCCTGAAGGAAAGCCTAATCCAAAAGAGTTCTAAATGATGGCCGTGACACATCTGTGGAACAAGCGACCCTCGGCTCATATCCCCGAGTCCTAAGATTTTCTCGAGTCTTCTATAATACTCATGGGGTGGTCTATACGGTAATTGTACACGTATGTAATAAATGCGGGTAGATGGTAATTAGGGAGATGCGACCTCCACCATTAGATCGATGAGAGATCTACGGATACGGTTTACCTTGTATTTGTATATATAAGAGTCTACTCCCCTCATTGTACTCATCTCATTCAAAAGTGAAATACAGTAGAGCTTCTCTCTCTAAAGAGGAGAGATCTCGAGAGGTTTACTCTGCTGTTCATGCAGGGTCTTCCACCACTCTGTTCTCGCCACCAAGTCCTCCTTGTGTAGGTCATTTCAGGCTTCCGTTTCTGTTTCCTTTTGATGGTTGGCGGGGGGAAAGAGACGAGCATGAAATTTTTCTTGTACGCTCTTAAGTTTTCACATATCAAAATGGACATTAGGTGTGAATGCGGCCTTCTTATAACACGATGCATTTCGACCTTGCATTGAAGTCTCTAAAGAAACTCTCGAGTTGGGAAAACATGCAACACATAACACAAATAGACCTCTCCGTGATCGAGCTAATTAGTTAAGCAATTGCCCGTCCGAAACATGTTATTGGTGTAGGGAAAGCATCTACCTCCACTGGATCAGAAAACTCTAGCACTTGGAGAAAAGGAAGTGGGGCTAAGCCTGTCACGTACTTGCACTCTTCCTGAAAGGAAGGGTGTACAATCGGCCATCGAGTTTTTGGCTTTATTCAGTCTTCTTACAACTCAAGAAAAATTTCGTCGTTATTCTGGTATTTCTGTGTAGTAGTACAAGGAATGAAACCTGTGCAACTGCTTGAAGGCTTCCCCCATGAACCAAACTGGAGCACTGGATGTACTAGTGCATTCCACTTGCAAATGGAAGTACTTGGGATAAAGTTCCATAGAGGAAATTCCCCTTGACGACTACGATTTTGTCATTGGGATAAAGTTCCTAGATAGAATCCATGTTGTTATATTACCTTTCGTCGAATGTATATGCGTGTTGGACAAATCGTGTCAATGCGTGATTCCTGTCCATCGAGAGTCGGACCGTGATCGAAGGATGATTTCAGCGATGCAACTCATCAAGGGAGCAAAGAAAGTTGAGGTGACCATCCTAGCGGTCTTGAAGGCAGAGGACAAGAAGGGGTAAGGGAGTGAAGCTCCAACGGAAGTGACCCACATGCTCAATGTATTCAAAGACGTGATGCCCCCTGAGTTGCCGAAGAAGCGACCACCTCGAAGGGAGGTGGATCATCGGATCAAGTTGGTGCCTAACGCTCGACCGCCTGCCATGGTGCCTTATCGCATGGCACCCCCGAATTGGAAGAATTGAGTAAGCAATTGAAGGAGCTGCTCGATGCGGGGTATATTCGGCCGTCCAAGGCTCCGTTCGGTGCGCCGGTTCTATTCCAAAAGAAGCGCAATGGGTCACTCCGGATGTGCATCGACTACCAGGCGCTGAACAAGCTAACTGTGAATAACAAATACCTGATCCCGCTCATTGCGAACCTCTTCGATCAACTTGAAGGCGCTCAATGGTTCACCAAGTTCGATCTTTGATCGGGCTACCATTAAGTTTGGATCATTGAAGGGGACGAGCCGAAGACCACATGCGTGATGTGGTATGGATTGTATGAATTCCTCGTAATGCCGTTCGGTCTGACCAACGCTTCGGCTACATTTTACACACTCATGAATAAGGTACTCCACCTATTCTTAGACCAATTCGTAATGGTTTATCTCGTTGATATTGTAGTATATAGTCGAACGTTCGAGGAGCATGTCAAACACTTAAGGCAGGTCTTCCAAGTCTTGTGTAAGAATGACTTATATGTCAAGTGCAAAAAGTGTGCCTTTGCCCAAAAGAAAGTTTCATTCTTAGGGCACATTATCGAGGGTGGACGAGTGCGAATGGACAAGGCGAAGATTCAATCGATCGTCGAATGGGAGCCGCCAACGAAGGTGACGGAGTTGAGGTCGTTCCTTGGCCTTACCAACTATTATCGGCGGTTCATTCGGAGCTACTCGAGCATCACCGTGCCACTCACAGACCTGCTGAAGAAGGAGAAGTCGTGGGAGTGGACGGATCGATGCTAAAGGGAATTCGATCGATTGAAGAAGGCCATGACCGAGGAGCCAGTGTTAGTGTTGCCCGATCACACCAAACCCTACGAGGTAGAGACCGACGCGTTGGATTATGCTATCGGTGGTGTTCTCATGCAAGGTGGACATTCGGTGGCATTTGAGTCCCGCAAGCTAAATGATACCGAACGTGGGTATACAGTCCAAGAAAAGGAGATGATCGCGGTGGTCCACTACCTTCGGACGTGGAGGCATTATCTCCTGGGGCCGAAATTTGTCGTGAGGACAGACAACGCGGCTACGAGTTACTTCCAGACGCAGAAGAACCTGAGTCCGGAGCAAGCTCGATGGCAAGATTTCCTAGTGGAGTTCGACTACGTGTTGGAGTACAAGCCGGGGAAGGCAAATCTGTGGCGGACACACTGAGTCGGAAGATGGAGCTGATGAGCACGGTTAGTCAACCAAGTTGTTCTTGGATCGATCGCATCAAGGAGGGGTTGAAGCACGATCCGAGGGCTCAAGCTCTCGTCGAGTATGCACAAGAAGGCAAGACCCAACAATTCTAGTGTAAGGATGAGCTCCTCTACACCAAAGGAAGGCGATTGTACGTGCCTTTCCATGGGAAGGTGAGGAAGGAGATCTTACGTAAGTGCCACGATTTGAAGTGGGCGGGTCATCCTGGGATCCACCGCACATTGACCCTACTAGAAGATCGATATTACTGGCATCAAATGCGGGATGATGTTGAAGCTTATGTGAAGACTTGTTTGGTGTGCCAACAAGACAAGCTGAAGCAACGTTCATTGCGAGCCTGTTGGTGTGCTCTCTCTCTCTCCTTTGCAGAGTCTACTCACGTTTATTATATTCTCTCTCCTCTGCAGAGTCTTTCCTCGCAATTTACTGAAGCATGTAATTAGCGCCCAAAAGTACACAGTTGCTTACCGGCACTTAGAGTTGGTGCATGCAGTAATCGAAGCCGCCCATGTTGAGCCGCACATTCACTTTTGGCTTGAACAGAAGCATTTCGACATCCTTGAATCCGAGTCGCATGGAGCTCAAGTGCTCGATTGCTTTTAGGTAGTCCCTGATTTCGAGCAAATCGGAAAACGAACACTGCTCGACGTGCTAAACAATCGACATGGCTCGCTTGGTCATCTCGACATGCCGCTTCACGTGAAAGTCCCCCCATCCCTACTTCCAACTAACAAAGTGCCAAAACCTACCATAATAAAAAAATTTGCCTCCTCGTCAACAATTGTACGATCATCAAAAAAAGCAATCTTCATCATCAAAAGATCAACACAAATCCAAACCCCTAGACCCAATGTTGAAGGAGAAGATTACCTCGAAAATAAGCAATTTTCATGATCAATTTTCGTATGCTTGAGAAAGGTAGTCACATCCAAAAGAAGAAAATCACACTATAATATCATTCACATCATCATGACAAAATTTTACAATGAGATTCTATCGAGTTTTAATTGATTCAGTCATGTAAAAGGGGCAGCAACGTGAATTGTAGGAGCCAAGGTCTCCCCCACTTGCATGGATCAAAGGCACAGAGTGATATTCTACAGAAGCAGCGACACCGATGGAGCCAGGCAATTCAACATGATCATCAATAAGTACATCAACAGAAAGCAACCCAGCGAGAAGCTGTGTTTGCTGAGGCTCATGTCGTTCCCTGACCCATGCAATGTTGCCACCAACTTTGCCGGTGGATGCCGTGGGGTCAAACTCAGCCGCCCAAGCTCGATGTATCGCGAAGTGATTAAGTACGCTGTTGGACCACTGTACTACACATTCCATGTTTTGTAACATCCAAACAAGTGCTGCTGCATCATCTATCTTAATATGCATGAAAACTAGTGGCACTTCTTTCTCGTTCATTTTCCTTCTCCCCCTCCATTAACGCATCGCGCGGGTCATCATCTCTATAGTCCAAGAGCACGAAATCCACGCCCCTGAGCTTGCTAGACGAAAGGGTCCTTGGCCTGCCCACCATGGACTCGACCCGCCGGCCATGAGCCCCGACGCATCCCCAGAGGCTCTTGACTCATTCGACCTTGGCGAGACATGGACGACCTTCCTGCCTGCCTAGTGCCCGGCCGTGTAAGCGCTAGCTCCATGGAGGCATCCTTGGCGGTAGCAGTGGCTTGGTGAGGTGAGCAACGAAGCAACGTACAAAGGAGCGTCGGAGCAGGAACGCCGAAGTAGCAACAACAAGCAAAGGAGTAGCAAATGGAAGGAAAGTAGAGATTCAAAAGTTGAAAGCCCTTTCATCGCTTGAGAGAGGAATGACTTTTCTTCTCCCTCAAAAGGAAAAAAACGAAGAAGAGGAGAGAGAATGTATTAAATGCGGGCAGAATTTGCAGAGGAGAGACAAAGAGCGCGAGGCTAAGATGTAGAGAAGATTATTTTTTCTTTTTTTGGAAAAACTTCGATCTTGGAGCGTGCAGAGGCTAGCTAGAAGAGGGAGAGAAAGAAGATTATTTTATTTTATTTTTTTTGCAAAAACTTCAATCTTGACCAGCTGGCCCCAAAACTCCACGTGGGTCCACATGGCCCTTCATGATTGGTCTGGCATGGTGTTTCATGAGTGGTTTGGTACCTGACTAGTGCTCCGAGACCATCTAATATTTTCTCATGAATATTTAGATTTCGTGTTAATTTATTTACTGGCCTTTGCAATTTTATTTTTTTTGCACTCACTGCAATTCAGAGTCCCCATGGCTCCATCACATTCCAATTGTCGCCCCTTCTTTTTTTCCCCAATTTCATTATTTCCTTTTAACTGCATATTTCAAATTCAAATTAATCAAGATGTTTTTCGCTTTTTAATTTTTCTAAAGGTTAATACCTTGAAAAACCCTAAACTGGTACACCAATGACAAATTTACCTCAAACTATTTTTGTGACCATCAAAAACCCCAAATTGGTATTCATTTGACAAATTTACCAAAAACTGATACACTTATGACAAATTTACCCTTTGTTAGTTTTCGTTAAATTTTACTGTCAATTTATTAAGTTAAATGACACGTGACAATTGACTGGTATACTAATTTAGGATTTTACTTTCCGTTTATCACAATTTACAATTTTGTGATTTTTTTGTGGTATTAATCCAATTTAGCGGATGATATATTTGTCAGAAATTTATCAGTTTGTGGTTTTTTGCAATCGAATAAATTAATTTTGAGTAAATTTGTCATAAATGTTTCAGTTTATGATTTTTTATTGTCAGTCAGGGTAAATTCGTCACAGGTTTACCAGTTTGAGGTTTTTCATGGTCAAAAAATAGTTTTTGGTAAATTTGTCACAGGTGTACCAGTTTGGGATTTTTCAGGGTATTAACCATTTTTCTAATCAATTAGTTGTCGTCACATTATCGAAAATCCAATAATTTTTGTTCCATATATTACTACAAGCCGCAATTTTTTTGCTTTGCCAACTATTGCTTTGACGCGACATTGGTTAATTAGTTTACTTTTTTCACTAATTTTTTAATTTATTTAACATGAGTTTTCCCATCCATTTCCTTAATTCCTTTTTTTTTTTTTGTTATGGAAATAAAAACCTCCCTTACTTTTTTAGGTGTTGAAACTTCTATCCCATGTTGACCATATTTTATTCTCATCTTTTCCGTTCCGTTACTTTTTCTCATGTAGTGGGCCCGACCGGACGCAAGCAATGGCCGGCCCAGCCCGATACAATCACGGGGCAAAATACGCAGAACCCGATTGAATTTCGAGTGCTCTTTTACAAATTAAACACGTGCTCCGCGGCAAGGGTTCTAAAACTCGGGAGTCTGCTACTCGCGCAGTGTTTCGTCATAGCCTCGTATCGACAAATCATATATTTTTTGAAATAATGGCGATGCGGGTCTCGTTTTAAAATAAATTTTGTTCAAACGTATTAAAAAAATCAAATAAGATGACGAGTGTCATAAAAATAAATAAGATAATTCCAACATTAAGGATTGTGGTAATTTAAAAAAAAAAAATCATTTGTGACGCATGCAAGTGGATCGGATAATCAGAATTGAACATAGACTTCGATAGATCATCTTGTTAACCAAAAATTTGGCGAAATTTTTATGAGATATATTGAGAAATATTGCTTTCAAAGCGTGTCTTGATCCTCACATCTAATTATTGAACGCTAACTTCATTCGATCGACCTAGCAAGGGGGCTAATTATTTACGTAAGAACAATCAGATTGAATTCTAAAGCGACCACAATGATGAATAATTGACACTTGTTTTTCCGCTTGTTCTATTGAGTATTAAGTATTTATCACCAGTCATGACAATATTATAAATTAGATACGCTATGAAAAATGCCCTTGCTGCTAGCTAGGATTTGACGGGGATCAATAAAATTCACACTCCCAACTCCTAATGCGCTATACTCAATTTATTTCTTTTTGTTCGACTTCATTTCAATAAATAGGAATTTCATTGTCTATGTTTCCAAGCGAAATATTTCTCAATTTGAAAAGAATTGCTGATCATTCTTTAAATATCACACAGATAATTGTACCGATGAGGAAAATAAGAATCCCGATCTCAAGCACCCTTATCACAAGACAAGACTTAAATTGGAAGTCTCTTTCTATATTAGTTCACGCATTAACTTTAAGTTTGAGATCTTAAATTAAAAAACTTTAAAAGGATCAAGATTGATGGACGATCGATGGTGGTGTTGAGTGACAGTCGACGTCATAGGCGGGCAGTGGCGATAGAGGTCTGTGGTTGTGGTGATCGGCCAGCAGCAAGCAGCGACAGTCGGCAACAGCAACGATCGGTTGGCCAGCCGGCCGGTGGTGGTGTCAATGGTCATCGGCAGTGGGTGGCAGTGGCCGCAATCGATCGGGGGGCAACTAGCGGCATCAATGGTCATTGATGGTGGCCAGCAACGACAATAGTCGGCAATCGATCAGGCAATGACTGCGGTCGATGACGTTGGCAGTCAATCAGCAATGACAGTTAGTCAATGACAACGACAGTTGACCGAGGGCAGGCGGCAGAGGGGGGTGGCGGTTGGCAAATAAGAAGAAAATAAAAAAGAATAATAAAATAAATTATTTCTAGAAATTGTTTCCGTGATAAGAAACTATTTTTTTTTCAACTTCTTATTTCTATTCAAAATCAATTCATCGGCCACTTTTTTTATTTCAGGGAATAAAAAATTAATTGACATTATCAAACAGATTTCCGTTCTTTTTTTTATTCCGGAGAATAAAAGAACAGAAATTGGGAAAGATAGAAACGTTACTAAACAAGGCTTTATTTTTCAGAATAGAAAAAAAAAACGAAAATCCATTTAATAACGTCAAAATAGTCAGGGAATATATTTGAAACAAAAACAAGAAATAGAAAAATTTATATTCCCCAAATTAAAAAAAAAAAAAGTAATTAGGGAATAGATTTGAAACAAAAATAATAAGTAGAAAAAAGTAACTTCTTGTTTTCATGAACAATTTTTAGAAATAAGTTTGTTCTTTTTTTCTTTTCTTCTTCTTAGAGGAGAAGAAAGAAGAGAGGAAAAAGAGAAAATAAAAAAATAAAATTCTTAAAAAAATTAAAAGAAATTCTATGGCACAAAAAAATTTATGGGTTGTGCCAAACACATTTTTGTTCTTTTTTTATTTCCAGAATAAAATTTTATGTAGTTATCAAGGGCCTATTTCATAATCATTCTATTATCGAGAATAATTTTTGATTAAATTTTTTTTTATTCCCTAAACGAATTTCTAAGCATTTGAAAGCATTTAATAACTGCTCAAAATTTATATTATTGAAATAAAATTGCACTTGGCACCGCCCTCAAAATTTTTAATCCGAAACTTTTTAAAAAAAAATAATAATTTTATTACTTTTTTTTTTCTTTCTCCTCTTCTTCTTCAAACTTTGGCCTATCGCTAGCCTTGAGATGACCAATGATCGGCCAGACAAGGGTCGGTGACCTCGCTAAAGCATTACTGGCCCTTGGTGAGGCCACGCTTTGTTAGCCGAGCCTTGACTAGGCAAGGTCAAGCCTCGCCCAAATCTAGTAAGGGCCAACAAAGCTCATCCTCCCTAGATTTGGGCATGGTTGAGTCTTGCTAGTGGCTAGGCGAGCCTCAACCTTGCTTGAACTAAGTAAGCATCCACCGAGCTCGTCGAACCTTGACCAATCGGTCATCGGTGATCGATGGTGATAAAAGAAGAAGAATAAAAGAGAAAAAGAAATTTGGATTGGCTTAATTTTGGGAACAAATAAACAATTTTTTATTAACTCTTTGATTCCGTTTCAAATCTATTCTCAGGATTAAAAAGTTTACCAAACATATTTCTATTCTTTTTTTATTCATGTGACAAAAGAATAGAATCGGATATTGTTTGGTCAGTTGCCAAATAAACACCAAATGAGTTGTTTTACTCAAAAAATTTCTAGGAAATAAAAATAAAAAAATTATTTTTGAAAATAAATTATTTATCGGAACAAAAATATTAACAAATGTACTCTTATCACACACCTTCTCCTTTTCTTATGTTCCCATAAAATCTGTGAGGCCCGTGCCATGATGACGGAATTCAAACCAAAAGCATAATGACAGAATAGAAAGAGAGAGACGCGTGATGACATCCTTAACCCATTTCATTCCAGTTCTGCTCGATTCTATTTTCTTTTTCTATTTTTTATTTTTTTGGGTCGAAGCTTGTCATTCCTTTTTTTTTTTTTTTTCCGGTGAACATTTATTTCATGCATCTTATTAAATTGAAAAGCATGCATCACAAGATCTTCCACGGGCAAAAAATAAGGAACGATTATTCTCTTGTTTAATTTCAATCATTATAATATGGTGAAAACAAGTGGAACCGAGGCGGGACGTGGGGAGAGAAGACGGAGGAGATCAATGCCAAATTAATGAAGATGGATTTGCCCCTCGAGTCCTCCTTTCCTTACCTCCTTTTGTGTCCATAGCCTATGCTGCAAAAGTTGGCTTGTTAGTGGGATTTGAGAGTGAGCGTTAGAATAGGAATAGAGTGGGACTGACAAAAAAAAAAATACCTTTTCCAAAAATTAACCAGCAGAAATCAAATACGAAACCTTTCATTTTCTTCTTCTTCTTCTTTTTTCATTTGCCCTTTCAATTTCTCTCTTTGTAAAACTGTTACATGGCTCTTTTTTGGTAACATCCTTCACATTTGAATAAAATTTTAGTACAAGCGAATTGGTATCAAATAAAATTTTATCCCAAGGATAAGCATTTTGAATAGATATTTTATCGATGTTATTTGTTGAAGATCAGTTTCACACATTTGATTTCTTTATTTACGGACTATATTATAAACTGAGTACAACTCTTATAGTAAAAGGGCTGTTGGCTTATTTCACTCTTGCTGGAGATAGAAAATCATCAACATTTATTTTTTTTTAAGTCAAGCACGGCAAAGCGTGGGTTGTTTCATTACTATTGCTTAAATTTTAAGAATAATGGAGATTTTTTGGGTCACGAGTTAATGGAGATATATATAAACTCTCCGACTGTCAACGCTGAATCAGGCTTCAAGCTTTATTACTAGATTGCTGTTGAGCTTTCAAAACTTTCACTTAGATCTAATATAAATTTTTTGTGGAACCCGAAATTTTCATTCTATTGTGAATATTTAGTTTTCGTGTTAATTTATTTACTGTCCATCACAGATTTTTTTGAACTCGCCGCTAAGTTTAATAACAAATGTCAAGAGTCCTGATGGCTCCATTGTAATCCTATTGCCACCTGTTTTTTTTTTCTTCAATAGCATTATTTTCTTTTAACTGCATATTTAAAATTAAAATTAGTCAAGATATTTTTATATTTTTAACTCTTTTAGTCAATTACTTGTCGTTGCATTATCGAAATTCAAATTACTTGTTTTCACAATGCTATTACAAGCTGTGATTTTTTACTAACTAATGCTTTAATGCAACATTGGTTAATTAGTTTACTTTTTTCACTAATTTTTTCAAGTTATCTCACATGAGATTTCCCATCCATTTCCATAATTCACTTTTTTTTAAGGGTAACGAAAACCTCCATTGCTCTTTTAGATGTTGAGACTTCTACCCACGTTGACCATAATTTATTCTTGTCTTTTCCATTCCGTTCCTCTTTTTCTCATGTAGTGGGCCGACCCGACACAAGCAATGGCCGGCCCAGCCCGATACAATGAAGGGCCAAACACATCCAAAATCCGATTAAATTCCAAGTGTTTTTTAGCAAAAAAAAAAAAAAAATCACCTTTTTGAAATAATTGCAACTGGGTATCTTTTTTAAATACATGCACTTCAAACGTATTAAAAGGATGCGTGCTATGAAAATAAACGAGATGATTCCAAACTTAGGAATTGTGGTAGTTCGAAAAAGATTCATTTGTCATGTATTCGCATGGGTTAGTTAGTTGGAGTCGAGTATAGGCTATGATGAATTTGGCGAAATATTTCCGTGAGGTGCATTCAGGAGTATCGCTTTCAATGCATGTCTACTTCCTCGGATCAAATAATTGAAAACAAGTAATAATGACCCCAATCGGTCGACCCAAAAAGGAGGCTAATCATTTGCGTGAGAACAATTAGATCCAACTCTAAATTGACCTTAACGATGAACAAATTAGCAGTTGTTTTTTTCTGCTCGTGGCTTTGAATGTAGCATCGAGCTCGATGGGGACAAGGCCAATGGACAAGAAAAGGGCGCATGTGGCGACTGGCGATAATTTGCTTTTGCTGGTTCGGAGTTTGATCCCAATCGTCCGGGCCTTCGTATGGTCCATATCTACAGATAAGGCAACCGGCGCGATGATTGGTCTATAAACTTTGCTCCGAATAATATTCCAGAAATTATTTCGGAGACACCCGTCCCGCCTAATGGGCCGGGGTCTTTTTCGTTGGGTGATCGGATGGGAATCAAGTTGATTACCGCAGGCAGCGATGATGTAATCAACGTCTCGTCACAAAGGAGAAGAAGAGACAGCATTTAAGTAATTAATCTACATTGCAAAACTTTACGTTATCTATCGGTCATTTTCAGACTATATCGTGATATCCTTAGCCGGGGGCAAGCACATAATAGTATTCGGGTAGCAATCGCGTACCTTTCGTTGCGCAAAAGGTTGAACGGAATGTCTTATCATGGACAATTTCTAATTATATTCCAAGAAATAAACAAACCCCTTTTGCCCGAATAAACTAATCGAGATCACCAGGAAAATCAGTTCATAAATAAACGCATGGAATATTCACTAAGCAGAAGGGTATCTGCATAGGAATGGATAAGATCCGGCGTCCACTTCCTTCGCTGAGCTTGTGTACACTCTTAGTTCTCTCAATATCCATCAGTTTTATTCATGAAAGAGATTCCAAGAACAAAAAAGAGGAACCTTGCCATGGGTTCTTTTCTTAATAAATTTAAAGACGTGTTTATTTAACAGAAAAGTAAAGATTTAGAAATAATTGTTTATATCGCGTGAAAAATAAGTCAACGAATGTTCCTTCTCATTATAGACAGCAATTTATGCGTCAACATTTTTATAGATAATGTAAAATAATTTTGTTCTCTAATTTTTCACGCAATATAAACAATCATTTTTTTAAAAAACATCCTTCAACTCGATACTTCTCCGTGAAATAAAAGGTACCATTAGATTTTGAAGGAAAAAAATAAGTTAACGTGTTATCACAACCGGTTGACGTTTGGAAGCCAACACTTCCCGTCATTGTCGATCGACTGTTGCTCGCGTTATGATACACTCTTTGGCAACTCATGGACGTAGCGCGCCCCTCGACCACCGTGGTTGCTGCCAAAGAGCAAAACAGAAGATGAAGAAGACATGCTGATGCGCAATCTTCCTCATCGATCATCACTTCCCCCTCTCCTCCACCGTTGAGATTTTTGGGGATGACATGAATCGTTTTAATCGAGTGGGACAAGAATCGTTTTAGTTGACCACTCAATTTCCCAACTATTAATCACGAAAAAAAAGAAAGAAGAAAACGACCTCCTCTCTTCTTTTTCTTTTTTTAATATATCCTAGCGTCTTGTTGGCAACGCCACCGTCGGATATTTCTCTACACATTTGCATCGACGTCAATCGTTGTGAATGACCTCGCTGGTTGAGTCAATTTTCGTGTCTCCTTCGATCAGTTTGAGTTTAGGTATCAATCAGATTTGGACCGGGTGCAGTACATCCAAAAACATAAAACATCACGATACATGTCTTCTACGAAACTAGTTTCGAGGTGGAAGCCCAGAAAACGGACGGGTCATACTCTCTTCATCGCGAGTTCCCATCCGAAAATGCCGGATCATGTCCAAGTTGCCCGAACATCCTCGACCGAAGTAACTAAGCCCGACATGCCAAAAATACCAGAGGACCTCCGCTTGAGCATCGCTCGGCGGAACAGGTATATAAAGAGCAATTCATTCATTCTTGCTCGGGAGCGAAAAGTTTTTTGTTCATGGAGCCAAAGCCCCGTCAGTTTTTCCTCTAATTTGACCGTCAGAGAGTTACCCAAAAGAGACGATGGAAGGAAGGAGACAATGCTCGCGCCACGAAGATTTGAAGTGGTCTATAATTTACTGAATACTCGGTATAGATCACGCATTTGTGTACAAACAGTGCCAACGAAGTAACATGGATATCTCCGGCAGTCGGTCTAAAATTTTAATAATGTTTTCGTCCGCATCACAAGACAAAACCCTAAGTTTTTAAGAATGGTTCATCGTAGACTTGACTTGGCTTTGTTAGATTAGGCTTTGCGGGAGCGTCACTGGCCTCGCTCACTGACCTGGAAACAGTACCCACTAAGCTAGAAAAACCACAATGATCACGTCCAACGAAAGGGGTGGGGGCGACCCCATCTCGTCCCGTCGCATTCGATTCCGTCCCATCTTAGCACGATGTTTCAACGTGTTTACGCTGTGATCTCCCTCCCCTTTCCCCCACAAAAGTTGGAATCAATGTCCGACCCAATGGGACCGTTCCGCTCCGGACCCCAACTGTACGCCACTGTCGGAGAGAGGTGTGCGAATACGACGGCACGGCACGCCCCGCTTCGTCCATTCGCGCTCTTGGTGGGAAGTCCCTACCACTGAAGAGCCACTCGCCCCTCTCTCTCTTGCTTCGCTAGGAAACAAAAGGGAGAAAGAACAAACGCAATTTTGCTCCGTTGAAAAACATGTGACCCTTTTCCTCCGGTGCCTCTCTCCTTTTTTAGCTTCCCCACCCCCAAGAAAAAGGGGATTCGCATGTATAGGGAGCAAGAATCTGGTCTTTGTGCTGTATTGCCTGGTTATCACTTCGCGAAAGATGGGGTTAGGCAGAGCTGCTGCTCCTCCTCACGTTTCTTTCGCGGGAAATCTCCGAGTCATCCTACAAATGAGTCATGCGCACCGTCCAAATCGATAAGATCAATAGCTTCTTTCTTCTCCTTATCAACACGTGTAATGAGAACTTTTTCAACTAAGCTAATTGTTACAGGTGCACGCATAGTCGCATACCACTATATAAACAAGGCCCCACCCACAACATGGCGGGAGTAAACCTCCTAACATTTTAATTTGAGTGGGAGACGTTATGGGCCCAATACAGAATTCGCTCTATCCAGATCAAACGTTCTCCATATGGCTAAAGGTTAATTCTAGGATTATCTGACACGATGCCCATATAAATATGTATGTGTGTGAAGGATTTCACCTCCCTTGGTTAATTATTACAAATTAAGCTTCTCTACTCTTCACCTCCCTTAAGCATCAAAAGCTATTGAAAATATCACGACCATTAAATTAATAGTCTGTGTTTTAAAGGGCACCCAAAAGTATATTTAGGTTTGGATTCCCACAACGAATAAAAAGTTTCTATGGTGGCCTATATACTATAGTTGGCTTTTAATAAGGATAAGATCGAAGCTATCAGGGTAAGATCTTTTGGAAAGAGAAAGCTTCAACATAACACTTAGTATCATACTTAATTCATACTTTTATTTATAGATGTGCTCTAATTTGTAAATCCATACGTTTGATAGGCCAGGTAGACTAAAGTCATTATCAATGAAATAACAAACCGAAATTACAATGGGGGTCATCCAATTAATTTTTTTTTATTAAATTCGTATGGATATAATAGCTAGGAAAAGTTACTTTTAGGTCCAACGGAAGAATTGATTGCACCATTATTATTAGGTCATCTGAATTTTTACATGGGAGTCACAAAAATTAAAGATGGTGATATATTAGGCAATAAATCACCTAATCAATCTTCAAATTACCTAATATATCAATGAAAGAGTTCACCTCCCTTGTTTTTTTTTTTCTTTTATCAATTTTACTCAACTCCTACTTTAACTCTCACGAGATTTTGATATTAAATTGTCTCCACCGCAATCATTTTGAGAAGTGAGGATTTGAAACCCCCATCTCCCTCATCCCATGTGGGATGTGTGGCCACTGGGCCAACCCCAGTGGTTGTTCAGCTCCCTTGGTTAAGTAATGCAAATTAATCTTCTCACCTCATAACATCAAAAGCTATTGAGAAGATCACAACCATTAAACTAATAGTCTTTGTCTGTCTGAAAGGGTACATGCTATAGTTTGCTTTTGGAAAGAGAAAGCTTCAACATAACACTTAACAATATACTTAAATTCATGCTTTTACTTATAGATGTGCTATATTTTGTCAATCCATACGTTTGATAGGCCAAGTAGACAAGAATCATAATTAATGAAACACCAAACCGAATTTACAACAGGGTCATCCATATGATCGACAAGTGATCTTTTTTTATTAAATTTGTGCGGATATAATGGATAGGAAAAATTACTTTTAGGTCTATCGCACAGCTATGAATTGATTGCGCCATTATTATTAGGTCATCTGAATTTTTTTGCGGGAGCCACAAAAGTTAAAAGACGGTGATATATTACCTAGGAAAATCACCTAATCAGACATATATATATATATAATGGATTTCACCTCCCTTGGTTAGGTATTGCAAATTAATCTTCTCATCTCTTCACCTCCCTTAAGCATCATCATAAGCTATTGAAAAGATCACAGCCATTAAATTAGGAATTTGTCCGAAAGGGCACCCAAAAATATATTTAGGTTTGGATTCTCATAATGAATGGAAGGTTTCTATCGTGGCCTATATACTATAGAGTCTATGGTTTGCTTTTAATAAGGATAAGATTGAAGCTATAAAGGGAGAAAGATGTTAGAAGTATCAAAAATTATGTAAGACATTCAGTTTAATGCCAAAAGTTTTCGCCGACTCATTTAAGTACCAAATTAGAAAAATAAAATGATCACTTAAGTGCCTCCAGTGAGAAATTCCGGCCAAAATAATTAACTCACTTTTATAATTAAAAAATTTAAAAATGAGTCGGCATATTTTATTAAAAATCCGGTCCAAAATGACATCACATGAGCTGACGTGGCTAGCCTTTAAAAAACAACGTGGCACGCTTGTCTTTCTTTGGTTGTTCAACTTGTTGACTCTCTCTCTCTCTCTCTCTCTCTCAAAAGAAACATACGACGGCATTGTCGAAGGAGGTGGAGGAGCTAAGAGGCAAATAGGGGAGGAGGTGTAGCGAGTGGTGGAACAGGCGAAGGAAATATGGGACGCTGCCACAAACATCGCCCACATGTCTAGCAAGGAGCAGTTGTTACTATGGATTAGCATAGTTCTAGGGTACAACCTTAAACCCAAAAACTGGACCGGTGAGAGCATCTATAATTCTCAATTCCAAGATATATACGATAGGTTCTAGATTTCAAAAATTGGAAAACCTATTTTAATTGGTAAGTTCTAAGTTCCAAGGAGGTAGAACCTACAACTTGAAATAAGTTTTTGTATTTTTTTGGTAAATGTCTTCGTGCAATCCTATAAAATGGTGTTTGATAATGAGTGTATAATCTGAAACCAGTAGTTTAAACTTCAATTTTATGACTAAGACTTTTACTTTATTAATGTTTATTTACATTGTGTGTCTAGATATAAGTCGCGATCAGTGTATTATAGAAATAAGTGATAATCATTTAAGGTGATAATTCATTGTAATCATTCGATTAATAATATAGGTAGAACTTGAATACATCTTGGAATTCTAATGGTATAAGTTCCAAGTTTTCTAGTATATGCGGAATAGGTTCCAAATTTTAGAAAATGAAGAACCTATTCCAATGGGCATGTTCCGGTTTCAAGCGAAACTTATATAGAATCCAAAACTGCTCACTCTTAATCGTTACGACAGCACATGATCAGGTTCAACTCATCCATTCACCGCGTTCAGGCCTCCATAGGTGCTCAGGCGAGAAGTGTGCTGCTAGATTCGAAGCTCGCCGAGAGGCTCGAGGAGGAGTTGCAAAGGGCCAGGTGCATCGTGGCCAATCGAGACGCATTGTCATTTCTTCCATCGAAAGCTCAAAGCATGTTTAACTCGGCTCAATCTCTTTCCTTTCCTCCACCGCCGGTTTTGTTGTCCCTGTTGTATAGGTGTATCTCGTGCTAGATGATGGTGATTGCAACGTGCAGGTGGCTTCGTGGAAGGGAAGAGTATGATTTTGGGGAGGCGAAATTGAATTAGGGTTTCAAGTTTGTGAAAATTTCAATTAAGGTTTCGAATTTAGGGCAAAACTTGAAAATGATGTTGTATGCTAATGAAGTACACCGGCAAGCCACGTCGATATGAGACGTTAATAAAATATGGTCACGGTAAATTTTTGGCACTAGAGTTGATAGTTAAGCAATCATTTTTCTTTTTAAAAGTTGGCACTTATGGATCTTTCGTAGGATTTCACCTCCCTTGGTTAGGTATTGCAAATTAATCTTCTAATCTCTTCACCTGCCTCAAGCATCAAAAGCTATATCACAACCATTAAATTAAGAGTCTTTGTCTGAAAGAGCACCGCCCATAAATATATTTAGGTTCGGATTCTCAGAATGAGTATAAGGTTTCTATCGTAGCCTACACATTCAATAGAGCCTATAGTTCCCTTTTAATAAGGATAAGATTGAAGCTGAGTGGAAGACATTCTGGAAAGAGAAACCTTTAAAATGACAATTATCACACACTTAATTCTTACTTTAACTTATAGCTGTATTTTATTATGTAAATCCATACGTTTGATAGACCAGGTAAATAAAAATCATAATAATGAAACACTAAGTCAAAATTACAATGCGGATCATCCATATGACTGGCAAGTGATTTTTTTTTTATTAAATCCATGCGAATATAATAGCTATGGAAAATTACTTTTAGGTCCGTCATACATGCAGCTATGAATTGATTGCACCATTACTATTAGGTCATCTGAATTTATGTGGGAGTCATAAAAATTAAAAAAAAAAATTAAAAAAAAAACTAATTGCTAATCAATCCTAAATTTATTGTATGGATTTCAGTTAAGTCCTAAATTTATCAATTTAAACACAAACCCTTATACGAAATTCAAATGAAGCCCCATCGGTCAATTTCCATTAGAAATCGATGATGTGAAAATTTGGTTATCACATGCCATTCTACACAGCATACCGCCACATTGGTGATTTTCAGAATTGGACTAAAAGGACTATATTGAAATCTTAAGCAAAAATTGAGGATTAAATTGGCGAAATTGGAAAGTTTATAATTAAACCAACATTTTTACGATAAGCTTAGGACTGAGTAGATAATTTCTCCTATACTCTGTTCACATGGATTTCGTGCATTTTTTAAGTTATGGACGGAGAGTTAATTTCCTCAAAATTAGGATAAGCCAAAAAATCACGTGGACTTATCCTACATGCAAATGAAAAAAGCAAGGAACATATGGCCCATTATAATGGCTAAGGGTCTTTGTTTAATTTGATCTACTCTGGGGCTGGTCCGTACGGGTCAATTCAGCCCCCAATCATCGCGAGCACGTCGGACAAAATCTGGTAAAGCCCCACGCACCCCATCATGGGTTTTTCACTCCGACTATAATGCAAAAAGTTAGATAAATTCGCAACTCGACCTAGTTTTTAACGTTAAAATTCGAAATGAGGTTGAAAAGTTACAACCTAATCCACTTCCGACGCCACCCAATTAACTCAATTCTCAAAGTCTCTCTCTTGCTTCATTATTACAATGACGGGGTTGCTGACGAGAAGGGTATGAGCAAGAAACGCACTTGGGGGAAAAGAAAAATATCGAACTCGGGTCATAAAATATTCGACTAATTTCAATATGAGAAAAGCTAAGGAGACAAAAATGAGCACACATGCATCCTGTATATTCAATTAAAGTGCGAGGGCATTAAGAAATTTAAATACTAAGGAGCAAAGAAAGAATCATCGGATGGAGCGGCTTCTGTCGAGAGGAGCCGAATTTGTGTGCGCTGGATGCAGTGAGCCCAATTGGAAAGTCGCCCCATGGATAAAGTGGAGCGCGTACGTGGATTCCATCTCATCCAATGATAAATATGAGTTGGATTTAGACACACTAGGAGCATATAAGATATTTTCATAAGGGAGAGAGAGTATGAGGTGGGGACACACTAGGAGCATATAAGATATTTTCTTAAGGGAGAGAGAGAGAGAGAGCAGGACATGGACAATAACCATCATGGGCAACTCAAGCTAGCTAAGGTAGTGCCGGTGGTCACTCGTAATGGTTAGACCTTATTTGCATAAAAGGCTGCTCACAATTACTTAATTCAAATGTGCTTAAACCATACCATTGTCGTGTGAATTAAGTTCACTCGATTGCTCAATTCACGACCTGCACGGACTTTCATTGGCAAATATCATTAATTTTTTTGAAGTGCATGTGTGGGGGTTGGACCTGTCAAACGGTCGGGTAAGGGGTCGAAATAATGGACCCACCTAAAATGACATATTTAATCCTTTCTGATCCATTTCCATGCAATGATCTGACCTAAATTGATATATTAAACCGGTTTTCACACATACCCAACCCATACTTGTCCCGATTCATTTTGCTAAAACTCTTTTATATTTAACATAACCTAGGAAAACTCATATCCAAGCTAGGGTGAGAGCACGGGTGAGCAAGCGTGCAATCATGTGAGGCCGAGAGTGAGTTATAAAGATGAGTTGGGTCTAAGTAAATTGTGAACCCAATTCACATGTTGGAAGATATGCTCGAGATTGAGATTGATACATAATCAATCAAGGATTAGAATGAATCAATCTATAAGATTAGAATTGTTTCCTTAGAATAATTCTTTCCTTTCACTGTCTATACTTTGTACTATATGTACAGAACATTGTATATGCAAGGGTGCATTGGGTAACATTTTTGTTCCTGGAATAATTTGTTTTCAAAAATATTTTTTTTCTATATCTATTCCCTAAAATAGTTTCTGAATAAAACAACACGTTTGATTACTATATAAAATTTATATTCTTGAAATAGAAAAAGAATATGGATGTGTTTGGTACGACATATAAATTTATTTGTGATGTAGAATTTATTTTAATTTTTTAATAATTTTTTGAGATTTTCTTTTTCTTTTTTTCCTCTCTTCTTCTTCCTTCGCCCACCAGCTGTCACTGTTGTGGCAACCAATGACAGTGGACGACAGTGGCCAGTGATTTGTGGGCAACAACAAACGATGAGGGCAGCAAGCAAGGAGAAAAGAAGAAGAAAATAAAATAAAAAGAAAATGACTTATTTCTAGAAAGAAAATAAGAAGCAATTTTTTTTAATCTTTTGTTTCTGTTTCAAATCTATTTCCTAGCCATTTTTCTATCCTAGGGAATAGAAAAATTAACTGACTTACCAAACGAATTTATTTTCTTCTTTTTTTTATTTCGGGGAGTATAAGAAAAAAAAAAACAGAGAAATAGAAATATTGCCATGTGGACCCTAAGTTTCAAGTTGAAGAAATACAAAAATTCCCATCAAATTCCCTTGATCTTCAACTTCCGTATTTCCTCTTTAATTTCTTTCATAACACTTATAATATTTTAGACCTTATCATTCTAAATCCATTTATTAAATATAACTAATCAATATAATAACCCCGTCTATCAAATATAGATTAAAAATTGAGTATTAGACGAAAGAAGTCACACAAGGTGGATCAGTTAGTAATTTATAATTAGTATATAACTTATCAATTTTTTGAATGAATATGACTTCGATTGGATACATTAACATGCTCAAATTTAAACTCTTCTTTAACGATCTTACTAGGTGAAAGTTATCAAATTTTTACAACGTCAAAAACTTCGCATCAAGAAATACTTAGTACAGACCCAAAAAAAAAAAAACAAAATTCTTAGTGCGAGTGATCTTTGGTGCGGCAATTAACGAAAATTCATCTACCATTTTTGAGGGAGCATAATTTTTTTTTTCTTTTGTCTTTTGAGTTCTTGTAGTTGCTTGTTAACAGGACACTTGTTGACAAGGAGACCAAAAGAAATCCAAACTCGTGGTCACGAGCGTGCTTCCTTAGTTCTATCGCTATCCATCTTAAATTTGCTTCCACGCTTCACACGCCCGTTCCCGTACTCTTCAGGATTGTGTGTTTAGACCGGCAAACACATTTCAAGGTAAAATTCAATATTAAAAAAAATAAAAAAACCAGATTTTATTAGAATATTTACAATAAAAAAAAGGAAATTTACTCAATATTCGATTGATCCCGATCGCCAGATAATTTGTCGATCAAGGATATTGAGCAATGCCCAATCATTTTTAAACTTATCAGTTTTGCTAATTTAATCTTAAACATTTACATGTAATTCCATCGTAATTCTTCTGGTTAATTTCCACCTTAATGATTGGATCGTCATATCAGTGATGTCTAATAAAAATTGATCGGGATGACTATATCGGGTTTTCATGTAAAAGTTTAAAACTGAATTGATAAAATTAAAAAAATTAAGATTAAATTGTCATCCTCCCCTCCAATAAATTTAAGACCGATCAAGTAGTCTAATCGTCGACCCATTCAATCCACATTAGTGCATAATCTGCATGATACGCAATGAAAAGGAATCTTCTTTTTTTAAAAGGTTTTTTAGGGAAAGTGGTGGGGCAAAATCGATCTTATAAGGGTCTAGGTCTAGGTCTAGGGTCTAGAATAAGCATTAGAATAAATGGTAAAGTCAGCATTATATAAGATTCACTTTCGAATCTTTTAATAACGAATATACTTCTTTAAACTTGTATGTGCAATTAGTCTAAAAGTTGTATTTATTAGGAGCATGAAAGCAACCATATGTCCAATGCTTGTAGCTTGTAAACTGGTCGCGTGCGGGGGTGAAAGAATGATGGAAATCATAGGGGCCAAGCGATTAAGTGTGCCATTAACAAAAATACGTCAACATGCGAAAGAGATGTGTGAAGAATCAAATTCAAGATATGCTGATTCCAAAACTGTAGTAAACATAGGGACATGATAAGTTGTGCTTTACCGGAATTTCTCAACCAAATATTTTTCATTAAAAGTCGTTCTTGTGGCTTTTGATAAGAAGGGACGAGTTTTCAAGCTATTCCGGATAAGAAAGATCAAGGTAGATAAGAAATAATTGCAATCTTCCACAATCTATGCCAATTTCATCGATAGAGCCAATCTTCCACAATTTGTGCCAATTCCAGTGATAGACCAAATCTTCCACAATCTGTATTATATTATAGAATTTTATTTTTTGTAAATCTTTTCAATTATGATTTTCCTGCTCATGTGCATATCATAAATATAATACAAATCTCCACATTGATGAGTGTGCAATCATACTCAAATTCACACTCTTTCAACTTTTACTTCAAATCGAATTATACATACAAACTATGCCAGAATTTAACGGACAACAAAACTTAAAAACACAACCCCTTTCACAGCAACACATGTACACAAATTGTGCCGGAATTTAATTAGCAATGCAGCACCGAAAATAGAGATACAAACCAGAATTTAATCGATGACAAAAATTGAACAACTACAACTAAGGAAAAATAAAGTGCAGTACATGAAAATAAAGACAATTGAAAGATAACATGTTGATAAAGAGTACGATATGGTTATTTAAAGTCGACAATTTATCAATGGAAGTTACATACAGAGGTCACAAATGGTTATCAACGTAGACTCAACTACATTGGTTTCTTCAATTCAATTATCTTAATGATTGTATCCGAGATTGTCGACTTCACTTTTGTTAATTCCTTCATAATGTTGATCATATGTCAATAATAACTCTCTTTCGCACGAGAGTTTGGACCCGAAAGCTCTCTTCATCGTGCTCCCTCCTAGCATTCCCTTCCCTAGTTCATCTGTCGAGAATCGACAGTCGTTCTCTACCCGGAGTTTCGTAACCCTCATCGCCTCTCTCGTTCCGAAAGAGATGAAGCGTGGTTTCTCCATAACATCTACCGAAAGGTGAAGGCATGTCGCGACGCGGAGGGGTTATCACAACCCTCACTCTTACCATTCGAACTGGCCTCATGCATGACCTACGATCCCACTACCGTCTCCATCGAGTGCCCACAAGCAAGATGCCGCGGCGTCGCCCGACTTAGCCAGTGACGAGACAATTCGCTGAAGGAATCGATTACGCCTCGCCGCTAGCGTCCCAAGGGGCGAGTCCAATCAGTCCGGTCGCCATGGATGTGTCCCTCCACAGGCGTCCTCCCTCGTCGGTCATCTAATATTTGCCCTATATTCCTAGAATACTAGTACGCTGCGTAACGTTCTATGTATATGTGCGATTGTGAATGAACATGCTCTTTGTATTCCTAGAATACTACTACATGACAGGATTACAAACAGTGCCCTCGCCTTGACAAGATAAGGATTTGAACGCGCCTGGACCCTGTGGACCACCCGACATTGCCGAAGACACTGTTCTTCGTGAGGTGTGAGTCAGAGACAAAAATGCTCATAACCACCACCACCTCCTTAAAACAATGACCGGTACATTCTACGTTTCTTCTATGCAATTTATAAGTTGTATCGTGTAGAATAATAATATAAAAACATTGTGAATTATTCAAGAAAGTTCTAGTGCGCAATCCTTATCCAAACGGTTCGATCATGCACATACCCGGTTTTGGACCAACTTGTCCTTTTAACCCCCCGCGTATGCGACACGCTTTCGATAAATATACGATTCATTCGGGAAATCATTTTCAGGAAAATAAATAGTTTTGCTTTGCTTGGTGATATAGACCGAATGTATTTCTTGATGTTTGGATGTAATTTTGAAAATGATCCCAATCTCATGACTTTATCTCGAAAAATAAAATAAAAAGCTCACATTTAAATAAAAATTTATACTTATTTTTTCTTCTCTTTTTTCATTATCTTTTTTTGTCCTTCACCTTCCGCCAATCGTTAGACCTCGATGACGACCAATAACAGGGCACAAGCGAGACTCGATCTCGTCATAGCCCGTATCTATGGCCGGTCACCGGTCGTCGCTAAGGCCTGATCACCGGCAAACACAGGAGGAAAATAAGAAAAAAAAAATCGAGATGAACAACTCAAGAAAGTGTTTTCACCTTTCATTCAAGATTTTAGAGCAGGATGGTCCATTACATAAATAAAGTATGTGCCAGGGATTGAACCCAGACTCTCTCTGTGATCATTTCGTCGGCACTGTGCGGTCCTACTTTATAGTTTCTTGAAAAGTTCTTGTAAGTACCCAAAAAGAGGGAAGCGCCACTTCCCAAAAGCAAAATTCGGATCGCTCGTCTCGTCTCCTAGCCATAGCTAATGCTCCACGATGCTGCTGAGTGGTCCTGGTGGCATCTGAAAATCTTGAATGAATTGGATCTCACTGTCTTCCGGAGATCGAGACCAGCTCATTGATGCACATCATTTGTCCTGGTTTGGACTTTTAAAACCCATAATTCTTTGGAATTGTAATTGCCCCCTGCATTCCTGGTTTGAACTTTTAAAACCCATAACTCTTTAGAATTGTAATTGCCCCCTGCATTCTTTTTTTTCCCCTCTATAATATAGAGGTGAGTATTATCTAGATTAAACCTGTCCAATACTTGATTTAGGGACTAATACTAGATTAAACCCATCCCGTCAAGCTTTGGACTGAGGACTAGATCAACTCTAAGAATTCGCTCCGATTCCAAGATTAACCCAGAACCGATCGATTCTTTTTTTATTTATTTAATTTCATTTTTTTGTATTCCTTAATAGGTCAAATAAAATTATCCCGTAGGAGAGGTTGGATAAAGGTTAATAGGATTTCTAATGTTCATAATAGGAAAATTATTTTTCTCGAATAACAAACTTATTAAATTAACAAAATGAAAGTTATATTTCAATATAAATAATATTTCAATTCTAATTTAACAAATAAAAAATAAAAAACAAAAATTATTTTTTAATTTAATCTTATATTAAGTTATATATTCAACTCTAATTCTATCTCATAATACACATTCAATCTATAACTTATATATTTATATTTATTACATATTTTAGGTATTTTTGCATTTTAGGTATATCGGTACAATTTACTATTTGATAAAATTTTATTAAAGAATGATGGAAGGGGAAAAAAGATATAATAAAGAAAATAATTTAAAAATAGAGGAAAAATAAAATAAAAATAAAATAGAGAATAGTGTCGCAAGAGATTTTTGTCATCTCAATTCATGAATTTTAGGTTCATTTACAATGATATATCATTTATATCAAAAAATGTACAGTATATGATATGAATATATCCGACCTTAATATTGAGATTTATCAAATAGTGGATAGGATATAGAAAAATCCCAGGATCTTATATCATATCCTGATTAAAAATCCGAACGACCAAACGTAGCCTGAAAGAATAAACGAATTATTTGAAATTACATATCCATCAATAATGCGATATTGAGCAACGAAATCATGAGTACCGGTACAAATCAAATAGCAATCTAAGATAACACAATATCAGAAGTCTCCACTTGTCAAAATGAACCAATTATAGAAGATGAACACATGAAGTAAAATTTAATGATGAAATGTTCTAAATAGGTAATATAAATCATGAATTTTACATACATATGTATACAGAAAGTTGGTCCAAATTATAAATATGATGAAAAAGGAGGAGGTGCTGGGCACTTTAAGGTTTGGAAATAAATGGTCCGGGTTGGACCACCCCTAAAGCCTTGAGATTAAGGTCCAACTGGCACAATGCAAGTTCTAGTGGCCCCAAGACCAGGTACCTATCCAAGATCGGTTGGGTTGGACCGATTCGGGGTAAACTCTAGACTAATGTTCAACTCTATGATAATAAATATTGGAGACTTTTTAAGTACTCAAATAGTTAAAATCGAGCAGGTAATATGCCTATGCTCCTACAAGTGGCCCAAGGAAAGTTTATGAAAACGATGAGTCGAACCTAACCATTTATCAAATAGTGGATAGGATATAGAAAAATCCTAGGATTTTATATCCTATCCTAATTAAAAATCCAAACAACCAAACGTAGCTTGAAAGAATAAACGAATTCTTTGAAATTCAATATCAATCAATAATGCGATATCAAGCAACAAAATCATGAGTACTGATACAAATCAGATAGCAATCTAAGATAACACAATAGCATAAATCTCCACTTGTCAAAATGAACCAATTATAGAAGATGAACACATGAAGTAAAATTGAATAGTGAAATGTTCAAAATAGGTAATATAAATCATGAATTATACATACATACATATACACAAAGTTGGTCAGGATTATAAATATGACGAAAAAGGAAGAGGCACTAGGCACTTTAAGGTTTAGAAATAAACGGTCTAGGTTGGACCACCCCTAAAGCCTTGAGATTAAGGTCCAACTCGCACAATGCAAGTTCTAGCGGCCCCAAGACCAGGTACCTATCCAGGATTGGCTAGGTTAGACCGATTCGAGGTCAACCCTAGACTAATGTTCAACTCTATGATAATAAGTATTGGAGACTCTTTAAGTACTCAAATAGTTAAAATCGAGCAAGTAATATGCCTATGCTCCTACAAGTAGCCTAAGGAAAGTTTATGAAAACGATGAGTCGGACCTAACCATTTGACACGGAAAATGACGAAACATATCATTCAAAGATGGAACAATAGATGTATAGTCATACATCGGCTAAAATGGAACGTTCTTTAAAGCAAGAGAATTAAAAAAAAAAAAGCGTAACGTCTTCAGAATCTTGTACATGTGGACATTACGCGGCAATTTGTCAATGTCGACTCATCATACATACTCCTCACGCATTTAGATGGAAAGTCGAACCCCGTCATTAAATTGCAGTTGGAAATACAGTTTGAGAAGGTGGGGATGGGGACTAAATGCGTTAGAGACATTGCATGGTGACCAAAATCGAATTCGCGCCACGGCACGAGGACGAGTCACAACAATATCCCTAAGCTCGAAGGCCGCGATCGCAAATTCGAGGCGATTTATTTTCTTATATTTAGATAAAGCGGGAGAATTGTTTATTGCAAAAGTTACTAGGATGGGGTTGCGGGTATCTAACAAGCGCCCAACAACTTTAGTCAGGTGGATTTGACATCCGGTGGACAAAAAATCATGGCCGAGAGGCAGGAACGAATGCCACATCGAAAGTTATACGAACGTGGGATTGGGGGACAACGACAATCGCCCCACCCTCGTCTCGCTCCGCTGCATCATATATTTCAACCATACAATATATTTATCTATTTTTTATGGTCGAATATTTTAACCGCATGTCAAAGATGTAGATATATTTTAACCATTTCCGCAGCACATGGAACGACTTTTTTACCAGGACCTCACCCGCCACCAGCCAATCCCGTGCCGGCGCTGCTCCACGTCAGCGCGCTCACGGAGGTGGGGGGGGAGGTGAGCGAGCAGGTGCACAGGATTTTTCGGGGGTCGAGCCTCGGCTCGGCTCGGCGCGGCGCTCGGCTCCACCGTCCGTCGCCATGATTACCAAAACGCGTCGTTTTTAATTATTATCCAGCGTGCAAAAATGCACGGCTAGCGCGACAGAGGGGGGGAGGGAAGGAGAGGTTGGGAAAAGACCATTCTCACCCTCGCTCCCTCCCTCCATCCATCCACGGCCGTTGTATAAATGCACTCATCGCTCTCCTCCTCGTCTTCGTCGTCGTAGTCGCCGTCGCCGCCGCATACGTCGTTCCGCTCGCTCGCACAGAAACTCCATTTCCCCTCTCTCTCTCTCCGTCGATTTCGCCATCCTAGGGCACGCATCGAGATACTCGCATCTCTCTCTCTCTCTCTCTGATCGAGCTCAAAAGCTCCCGTCAGCTTCGCTTCGTTCTGCGCTCGATTTTCTTCTCTCTCTCTCTCTCTCTCTCTCTCGTGCTGTGTCGCTGTGTTTGTTTTCGCCCGGTTTTCGAGAAGCGAGCCGTAGGCGAAGGAAGGAAAAGAGAGAGGAGGATGTTAGTGAAAGAGGAGGTGGTGGTGGTGGTGGGCCGGAACGAAGCGGCGTACGCGAGGGAGGAGAAGAACGCGTCGCTGCAGCCCGAGGGAGACGAGAAGGCGTGTTTCCTCGGGCTGGGGTTCCCGCCTGCCTTTCAGCAGAGGAAATCGGTGGTGGTGCTGGGTCGGAACGAGGCGGGGTACGCGAGGGAGGAGAAGAACGCGTCCCGGCAGCCCGAGGAAGACGAGAAAGCGTGTTTCCTCGGGCTGGGGTTCCCTCCTTCTCCTCCGCCTCCTCCTCCTCCCCAGCAGAGGAAATATGTGGTGGTGGGTTACGCCCTCACTTCTAAGAAAACCAAGAGCTTCTTGCAGCCTAAGCTTGAGGGTTTAGCTAGGTAATTTAACTCTCTTTTTTGAACTCCACGACGACCCGTCGGTCTTTGATTCCTTGCCGTGATGTCTGTGTATCTGTCCTGCCTTTCGGGTTCGGCTAGTTTGTCTCCGGAAGATTTGATTGGAAATTAAATGGGGAAAATTGATGCTTTCGGAAGTAAAATTCGCCAGTTCTTCTTCGTTTCGGGTCACGAATGGAGTGTTGTTCATGGCGTTCGTAGTTTTTTTAGGTGAACCGTGAAAGTTAATGCTGTTAAAGTGGAAGATAGCTGGGCTCTTGGGTGGTACCAGTTTTGGGCAGATTGCTTTTTGACAGTCTGATTTCTTATGATATTTTGGAATTGGAATCTGGTTTCGTTAATGCACTTGAGATTGGAATTCTTTGTTAGCGGGGGTCCCTCCCTTTTTCCACCACACATGTCACTTTCGTTGGGCTGGCAAGAATCAATGGTACCATAGAAACTTCCCAGGGGGGATGCTTTTTGGTTTTTCCAGTACTAGTATCTGGAAAGGGTTCTCTTTTGTTTGATTGTGCAATTTGGCTGTTCTTTTATTTGAAGGTCCACTCTAGATTCAAGCTTGCACTGCAGTAACTAGCTAACTTGTAATATGCTTGCGTACCCCGTGCCTTATTGAAGCATTTGGGATGAGCCGTTAGGTTTCTCGTCAGTAGTTTGGTTAATTATAGGTAATATATGTCTCTTCGACCTTGTGTGGTCATATATAGAAGATTCGTTGCTTTTACATTTTCTGTGGAAAATTGTTGTAGTTCCATTTCAAATTTGCCGACATGTTGCTGATCCAGTTTAATTGTTTTCCAATTCAGGAACAAAGGAATATTGTTTGTCGCAATAGATCAGAATACGCCTCTTTCTGAGCAAGGCCCTTTTGACATTGTATTACATAAGGTAGGTGTATTTTCCTCTTTTATTTCTGGGTAAATAGGCCTTTTTGATGCCATATCACATGCTTTGATGTAGATTTTATTTTGATGTTGTAGACGGTAAATACTGTTTCCTTATGGGAAGTTTCTAGTAGCAAAGGACGCCAGATGTATAATAAACGATTACATGGCACTTTCCTGCGACAATCTCATATAGCACGATTATGCATATCGGAGGCTGTTTTCTAACTTGAGCGAACAGTTTAGGCACAGTTCTGCTTTCTATCACATTCTCGTATTACACATAACGATATAATCTGGCACTCTAAGGCAATACACTGGTTCTGTTCCTTCTGCAACATCCTCATATAGCACAATCACACATATTGGATGCTGCTTTCTGACTTAAGCTAACAGTTCTTCATTGCCCTTTTTTCCTCAGCTGTCGGGAAAGGAATGGCGCCAGATTCTCGAGGTCAGTAGCATCAAAGTTCATTAGGTTAAATATCTTCACTATAAATGGTTGGTTAGGATGCTGTTTTTTGTGCTCATTTCACGTATCTAGTGTAGGCATGTCTGTTTTTTACTGCAATTGATTGGCGAAATCAAATGAGTACTGACGAATCATAGTGACCAAGCTAGTTTTTATTGCTGAAGCTCATACGCATATGACATACTTGCAGAGTACTTGCTTGCTCTTTCGTCCGTCATGATTCACGCCTTTATAGTTGAGGTCGAGGCCTCAGGATTCGGCAAGGATGTTTCTACTCCCATGGCCATCTAACTGATTTGTTCAGGTTTTCCTAACAGTATTTGCATGATGATGTTAAATGCTTTTGAATGAGTCCATTTTTGCCGGTGTTTTCCACTGTCAGCACATTGCTGATCTAAATGTAGCCATTAGGTTTTCCTAACGGTATTTGCATGATGATATTAAATGCTTTTGAATGACTTCATTTTTGCCGGTGATTTCAACTGTCAACAAATCGCTGATCTAACTGTAGTCATTAGGTAGGATAGACAGGGAATGTGCTCTGCTCATGACCTCCCCTTTTATTTGATTAATTTTACCCTAGTTTTCAGATGAATATGCACTTTCATCCGCGCAGGACACAGACTTTTGTGTCTCTCTTTCAAACTTGTGGTATGATGTATGATATGATTGATTCAACATTCTCAGGAATGCACCGGAATAATTGAGGGAAAATTAAGATAATTAAGTCAACAGCTGACCTAGTATTACATATCTTGCATATCAATTACCTTCTGTCCATCCTGTGCATGATCCCTGAAATTTTTTAGAAAATTGTTCACGGAAAAGCAAAAATAGGTTAGCTCCCATATGTTCAATATCCACCTGCATATGCTTGATTTACTTCTGATTGCAATGATGGAGTCTAACCAGGGAATCTTTCCCTTTAATACTGCTGCTTGATGTCTGATTGCGTTACCTCTTACAATGTACATCATCCTTTTAAGTTTCTAAGCTTCTCTATCTTAATAAGTTCATTTTCCGATTTTTATTTTTTTTTAAATATCTATATGTGCTGTTTGACATGATGATGTCTCTGGATATTCATTCGGTTCATGAGAATGCCTTTATGGTGCATGGATGCATCAAGTTACTTTTTTAGAAAGTTGTTCTCTAGAGGTTAATGCCCTAGTTGTGATCTATCCATGTCAGAACTGCCAGTTTTTCTGGTCAACTATCTTCAATTTCATGCTTGTGCTCTGAGAAATGACCATGTACTACTTTTTGTTGGAAGGAGCATTTGTGTGGATGGTAAAAATTTGGTTAAGAAGTAGGGGACTTCATGTGGTCCCATAACATGAAAAGGTTTTTAAATTTTCTGACACTATTAGTTACGGTAAAATTGTTAATGACTAGCTCAGACTGGTGTCACTTTCTTTTAAACATTTTGAATGTACCGTTATCCTTTCTCCTCACTTAGTTGACTTGTTGAGGTTAATTGCTGTTCACCGCTGCAGTTGTGCTTCTGTCATTTGAATTGTGAAATACATAATTATGTTCTCACAATATACATCTAAATTGCAGGATTACAGGCAATCACACCCTGAAGTCACTGTACTTGATCCTCCAGATGCCATACAACACTTGCATAATCGCCAGTATATGCTTCAAGAAGTTGCTGATATGAATTTTTCTGATTCACATGGTACGATCAATTGGTTTTTCTCTTTGTTAAAAGATCGTGGAAACTCTTCATTTTCTTTGTGAGAATGGGCATATGATTTTTCTAGGTGGTTTCTCATGGGTACTTTATGATGCTGACCAATATCTTTATCTAACATGTAGGCAAGGTTGGTGTTCCTAGGCAGCTGGTTGTTAAAAGAGATGCTTCATGCATCCCTGATGCTGTTAGTAGAGCTGGGCTGAGGCTTCCTATTGGTACTTTCTACTTTGTCAAACAAAGATCTCTGTTCTAAATGTTCAGAATTTACAATACTTTAATTCTTCATACGGTACATGTTCTGAATTTATGGGTGTGCATTTGAATGTCAAGCTTGTTTGACAATGTTTGACCATCTTTATATTCCCATCAAAGATTGTCCTTTAATATTGTTGATGTTAAGAAACTGCAAGGAGTTGGTCTTCTGCTGGGGAATTTTTCTGAATTCGTTTCTCATTGTTTCAGTTGCAAAACCACTGGTGGCTGATGGAAGTGCGAAATCCCATGAATTGTCACTTGCTTATGATAGATACTCTCTCCAAAAACTAGAACCTCCCCTTGTGCTTCAGGAGTTTGTCAATCATGGTATGTGCTTGTGAGCTGTATGATAACCATATAGATCTTTTGTGGTAATTACTGCGAAGTCTATGATGATACTTATGTGGTGGCATCACCTCCTCTGCAGGTGGTGTTATGTTTAAGGTATACATTGTTGGGGAAGCAATAAAAGTCGTGAGACGGTTCTCTTTGCCCAATGTGAGTAGGAAGGAGCTGTCAAAAAATGCTGGGGTATTCCAATTTCCAAGGGTTTCTTGTGCTGCAGCTTCTGCAGATGACGCAGATCTGGACCCGAGTGTTGCAGGTTGATTTTCTTCTTTCATGCTTTTGAACGATTGGTTGCATGAGCTTACATAAAGAGTTTCTGCTCTTAGTCATGTAACATTTAGTCAGTGGAGTAAAAATGGCAGGAGTGGAATAGCTTTTCCACTGGAGCGGAATAAAGTAGAGATAGCAATGGAATTCTGTAATAGGTTGGAATAACAATTTTAGGGTGACTTGTGTGGGTCTCTTGTTCTTAGAAATCATGGGTAGTGAGGTCTCAACTTAATTTTTCTAGTGTCTTCATTTCTTTTTGTTCTGGTGGAGTTGATATATGCAGTTTGTGATTGTGCTCCAGATTAATTATATTACTGAGCTTGGTTGAGGTCTTTACAATTATACTAGACATGGTTTGTGTTCTCTGAATTTCCGTACATGACCTCGCTTTTGGCCTTGCAGAACTTCCTCCGAGACCTTTGCTCGAGAGATTTGCAAAAGAACTTCGCCGTCGCCTGGTAATCAACTGTTTTATTCCAATTTCATTTCCTGCATTTGGTACCCCTCTTGGTGCCTAAATAAATAGACAAGACTAATAGTTTTTCTTCTTTCATTCATGTCTAGGGTCTTCGGCTGTTCAACTTGGATATTATCCGAGAACATGGAACCAGAGATCATTATTATGTCATTGACATCAACTATTTTCCAGGCAAGTCACTTGGACTACTCTTTTCTTCTTGCTCCCAATACGCTCCCATAGCAATGGTAGTCCGTCTTAGCACTTTAGGAAGCGGTGATATGATAAAAGACATTCAATCTTGCCACTGGATTGAGTGTATCATACCAAAGACAAGATGTGCAAGGAACTTCTATTGGGACTTGTTAGCAGATGGGTCTTTTCATGCTTCCTGTGAAATGGAAGTGCTAATGTACCCAGCACCTTATATTTCTCTTTGGTTGGTATTGGATATTCCGACGCATTTTGAGTCAAAAGCTCTCGTTTCATTTTGGTTGCCTATACATGAGCTTCCATGTAACCAAACAACTTTTATCTGCAAATGGCTCTATGCAATTTCTCTTAGTTGCTTTGGAGAGACAAGATTTGAGAATGTTGCGTTGACAAAAAATCTTCATCATGCTTATTGCTTTACTATGTTTTGGGGTATCATTTAGGTTATTAAATAGGTTCCTATGCTATTGCAGGGTATGGGAAAATGCCAGAATATGAGCATATTTTCACAGACTTCCTCTTGAGCTTGGGACAAAGCAAGTACCGGAAAAGATCTAGCTCTTAGTCCACTTAGAATTAAATCTCAGATGATGATGAAGAACATGCTTTGCGCGCGCCAAATCTATGCTAAAGTCACTTCCTTGTACAGAGGCCTTGTGGAGTGATCTGTGCCAGCGGTTGGGGGAGGATACATGTGAAAGTGAAAGATGCCGACCTTCAGCTTCTGTAATTACTGACTTGCTGGGGCAGAACGATTCATCATGTACACAGTTTTCATTCGTATAAGTTAACTGTTGCAGTGCTTGAATGGCATTTTAACTCTAGAAATGAATAAAAAGTCGCTCCTTTTTTTCCCCCTTTATCTAGCGTCCAGTGGTAATGTCTTGTCAAAATCATCACTTGATGAATTCGCTGTGGTATTTTGCGGTCATTAATATTTGGCAAGCTGAATTAATTCTTTATCTATGTGGGGTTCTGCCTTCTGTGTTTTTTTTTTCTCGAGCAGGATGTTAATTTTTGGCCAGGATGGAGTACACATCATTTGACTTATCTGTTAGATGGTTAATGATCTGTTACCTCATAGATCATCCATGTTTGCCATGGGTGTCTCATCTTGAAATGAGTTTTATGTTCAGGTTATCACTATAGAATAATATATGGTAACGAAGTCATGTGGGATGACTGAGTGACAATGTGGAATTATGAGTGACGACTTGTGCGTGAGTTGTCGCAAAAGGTTGCCTCCTCTCTCGCGTCGTTTGTTGTGATAGTTGATAGGTGGTGCTGGGCTGCATTTTACCTTTTGGATGCTTGTGGATTGCTCTAGTAGATCTTCACCACGGATAGATGCTGGAAGTGGAAGAGCACAGATCCTTACGATGGCACTGACCAGATTATGTGCATGGCGTGTTTCTCTTTTACTCTGAATACCTGCACCGTGACCCGAGATGAGGATAGGTGAATTTTTCAGACTTAGTGTTTGCGACGGCAACCATGTCGAGTCGATCGGCTTCATTAAGGTGAGTGAGCACATGAACAATGTGCAGTAAGCCGAAAGTCTGTAAGAACACTCCCGCCACATCCGACAGGGCCAGGCCAACCTTAAGCGCTGCAGAATCGGGTCGTAAGACTTCGTTCAACTCGGCTGCGTATACGGTTCTCCAGTTCTCGGTAATCCGTCGGGCTCTGCCCAATGGTAAGGAAATCTCAGAGAAATGCGCTCGGTTTACTGGTAGTTCTACGCTCCCCTTTCGAACGCCTCCTCTCTCTATCAATCTTCCTATTGGGCTTGCTGAAACTTGCTATAAGGCCGGATGTAAATTGGAGGCCGGGGTTCCAGAGACCCTTCTTCCTAACGATGGTCATATGAATCGAAGCTCGTAGATTCGCATTGTTATTTTGCCAATTGTACAAAGCCCACCTAACTGCTCCTGCCCAAGATAATGTAGATGGGTCCGGTGGATTCTGCATAGCACCTGGACCATCTACACAGACTAGGACCAGCAAGGAGCAGCCACTCTCCACCTCTCATTGGACCTCAAAGCGAAAGATATATTCATTGGACCCCCGATTACTATTCTCGAAATAGAAATTCGTATAATAATGATGCAAAATTTCCTCTTTTATGAGTGGCGGTGGTATGCAGTTGCAGATGGATATTAGGCAATTGGCGGCAAGCGACCAACGTTAGATGACTAGAGTCCGACGTCCAGCATTCGGCGATGGGAGGTGGTTGCAAATGGACGGCGGGCAATTAGTAGCGGGTAGCTGCGCGGCGGCGGCCGTCTGACAGTAGGCGACCGTCGGCAAGTGAGCAACAAGGGATAGTGCTGGTGGGCAAACGGCTAATAGCAAGAGCAAATGATAAGAAAAGTTTTTATTTCTCACTTTGTATTAGAATTGGAAAAGTCTTATTTCTACTCTATACCTATTCATAAATTAAAAAATTATTCCATAAATAAAAAAAATAAAATTCCGTTACCAAACGGATGTCTATTCCAAACTTATTTTCAGAAATTGAAAATAAAATAAAATAAGAAATAAAATAGTTATGATGCACACGCACTTACTTTCTACTTCGTGAGTGATTGTGCATTTATGTCCCCATGAGATTTGAAGATTTTCTTCCGTGACGTGAATTACTCCTTTTTCAGGTTAAACCGGTACGCTAGATTTTAGTTTCAAGTTCCAAAGTTTTTGTAGTTTTGAAATTTGGCCTTGCGATGCTGTTGTTGAACTTATCCACTCCCACCGGACTTACTCCTGAGCTTAAGCACGCAGTACTGTAAACTAATTTTAATCAGAATTAGCTTATTAGGTCATCCGAACCTACATGTAAACAAACGATGATATGTACATGACTTTTTCATGTGTTTTTTTTTTTTTTTAAATTATTTTCCTAGAGTCTTGAAACTAGTTGCAATGTGCCGCTAGCGTTGATTCCAATCATTTTTCAGTTAGAGCTATGGTCGTGTGTTTTTTGCATGACTAATTTGCTGTCTCGAGTAGGGCAAAATCGTTGAACAACAAGGGGTCAATTATATCTTACCTCTCAAGTTTGGGCCCAAGCGGTACGTTGGGACCTAACTTTTAAATTTTTTCCAGCTATGGTCGTGTGCTTTTTGCATGACTAATTTGCTGTCTTGAGCACGGCAAAATCGTTGAACAACAAAGGGAAAATTATATTTTACCTCTCAAGTTTGGGCCCAAGTGGTACGTTGGGACCTGACTTTTTAAATTTTTTCGATGTTCCACCTAAAGTATTGACATGAGTTTCGAAGCAACCTAATTGCTAATTGTGACCAATCTTTTGATCCACTCTTCATCTAAGATCGACTTAGGCTAGAAAAGCGAGGCTCATCGTGCCCTTAGTTGGTACATGCCACCAGCTGTGGTGAAGCGCGTCTATTAGAGGCTACCTCGCAGTAGATATCTATCTTTATACATACATACCTACATACATACATACAAATATATATAGATTTCTTTTATATTTTTTTATATAGTTTTAGAGACTATAAGATCGTTTATTTTGAATTAATAAACATTTTGCTAACACAAGAACTCTTGGAAGTAGATTATTAATAATGATTTGGTACTTTTAGCAATAAAAGTTAGCACATATTTACGTCGTATCAGCATTTGATACTCGTATTATGCTTTTCTTATAAACCGATGTTAAAGTTAAATATAAAGTAGAAATGAAAATTTGAGAATTTTCTGTATAATTTGATATATAGAAAGGAGTACATAAAAAGCCTATTTATAGGCTTTATGATATGACTATATAAAATAACATATATCAATTAAGATATATATAGTCATATAAAGATATCCATGCAATCTTGAGACATACAAAAAATCAATAGAAATATTCTAATTATTTTTAATATAAGAAAATATCCTAATAATCTCTAACAATTAACACTAAAGTGTCGTACTTTTTATTTAACGAGCTAAATAGGCTCACAGAGTGAGCACGTTTGTTTGTGCTGATACTCTGTACATATTATATTGTGTCTTCCAATGCTACATGTCTTCCCCTAAATACTAACAGGTCTAGAGGTCATATAGAAAAATAAAAAAAAAGGACATACAAATTTCGGTAGATTAAATGACCCCTTTGGAAGTTGAGACGAAGTTTCGAGGCAAATCCAAAATGAAAAACAAGGTTGGTTTTTCAATCGATGTCTCTTAAAGCATGTACTAGATCCGAAAAATTATCAAAAGCGTAGACTTTCTTATGAAAATTGCGCAGAATCAAAAAGTCAAGGAACAGCTTGCGCTAAATGCCAAAACTCAAGGGGTAAAATGCAAAATAACTTTTATTGTGGGATGGATTCACTCACCGTGAGAGGTAGGGGTGAGCATCGGTCTAGGGTCAACCCTGGACCGACCCTGGATTGACCCAACCCTGCCGGTCTTGGTCCGATTCCCAGTGGGATTGGGTCGATCCTTGATTCTAGAATTTCTAGATCAATACTGTGCGGGTCAGTCCTCGGTCTTGAGAGTTCCGAGTCGGTCCAACCCGGACCAACCTTAACTATATATATAATTTATATAGAGAAAAATTTAAAATAAACGTTGTCAACAACATTGAACAGCTATTTAGTAAGGAGTTCAAGTAATTTTACATTATTTTTTAATAACTTAGGTTTTTGATATATTTTACAGTGTCAATAATCATAATTTACGAAGGAGAAAAATGTTTTTGTGAGGAATCCTTACGACATCCAAAAAGACACCTTATGGCATCCTCCTCTAGTATTTATTATCTTCTGTCTTATTTATCCTCTTAGTATTCAATTTGCTAAAATCGAAAAAAAAACAACTTCTCCGCTTGCTTCTCGATGCTCGCTTGGCTTGTTGCTCCTCGCTCGACATTCGATGCTTATTCTGTTCGACACTCACCCCACTTCACCCTCACTGCTTGCTTGACTTTGCTCATCATTGAACCCATTGAGTCGGTATGGTCCTCGGTTGCCCTTTCAAGAAGTGCAAAAAATGAAATAAAAAATTATTGGTTAGTTCTGAATTGATCTTAAAATCGAACCGAACCTATTGGGTTAGTCCGATCCTCAATTGTTTTTTTAAAGAGTACAAAAAATGAAATAATCCAAGGTTTACTCGCCGACTACCGGTTGTATAGTATTCCCTGGGTATAAAAAAAAATGAAATAAAAAATTATCAGTTAATCCCGGGTTGACATAAGGTTGGTCTGGTTCTCGGTCCCAAGCCCAATAGGGTCGGTTCTCGATCCCAAGATCCTAGGGTTATGGGGTGGATCAGCCCAACCTAGACCATGCTCACCCCTAGTGAGGGGGCTTAATTACTCACACGACAAGCACGCAATTAAAGCTCCATCGCCGCGGAGTTGATGCTGGATGGCAAGACTTCAAGGGGCACTTTGCAAAAATCGAAAAGTAGGGGGGGTGATTCGTGAAAAGTGCCAAAGCCTGGGAGGGGGGCAAAATATAATTCATCCAAAATCGATGCACTAATTTAAATCAGAAATAAGGGCGCGGTACGAATTTTCGTTTTTCCGTACAGGCGCCTCGTGAACGTGATCCGGCTCAGAGGCCATGCGCTTCCGAGGTGTATTCGTCCTTTTTCTCTTTTTTCCTTCTACTTTTTGTAATTCCCGTAGCTGAATTTTCAATTTCTATTTATATTTTCAAGAAGGAGACGTGCGTAGTAGTCCTATGTCTAAGCACCAATAAAAAAAAAAGTATCATGAAAAAAAGAACCAATGAAATTACATTTTCTTTTTTTCCTTTCCTCCTCTTGTTAGCAGATATTGAGATTCTTTTCATAAAATCTTATCTGAACAATTCCTCATCCTCATCATCTTAAAAAGCTGCGTATTTTTGCACGACCCCTATCTAACAATTAAAAATAAATAAAGAAATTACGGAGTCGTGTTTCGAAAGTGAATTTATGTTGTAATAAATGTCAAATGTGCTTATAAGAAGCATCACGTCCCTGGACTTTGCGTTGCTGGTCACGCCCGCACATCCTCACTTACGGCTTATTAAGTATTTTAATTATTAGAAGTTAATTTCGTGATACGAGTAGTTAGCAAACGTAGACAGATACATATATCAAGCTCCATTTGTTTCGCTCGTAATGGATGACTTGGACAATATTTTCTTAAAGATGATCGCTAATATCCCCTAAAATATTAATCAATTAAAAAGACACTATTATCGACAACAATCTATATCTAAAAATATTTATGTGAGCAATGCAAATGACTATTTCTAGAAGAATAGTTTCCACATTATTCGTTTTCTAAGAACTAAACGCGCTCTCAATTTACATTTTTATTTTACTTTTATATTTAGATAGTAAAATTACTGAAATTTTGAACTATACTCATTGAGACATATTTATCTTAATTAATAACTTTAAAGTATGTATATTGCGACATATTAATCCTAAATTTATATCTATATGACCCATTTAATTTTCGTTAAGGTTTCTTTAAATGATTTTTCAATCAAGAGGTCATTTTTAATAATGCCAACACTGTTTGCATACTGATTTTGGTGGACCTTTGCCCTCATTAAAACAAAATTCTTCGGTGAACAATCGTGAGGATGAACGGCGGGCACAATATGTTTCCCGAGGATTCCCAGCCCCATCATCATTCCCACGTGTACCCCGCCCAGAATCCCCTGCCCACTCCACGTGTGCCGCTCCATTCCCTCGAACCAAAAAAAAAATAAAAAATAAAAAATTGGAGAGAAAAAAGAAGAAAAAGAGAAATTTTACAAAATCAAATCTCTGGATAAACTATACAAAAGGACAGTACATTTTTCCCAAAACAATAAGAAAGAAGAATTTTCCATTTATCTATTCAAAATTGGAAAAGAAAAACGAAGAAGAAGGAGAAGAAAGCCATAAAAAAACAAAAGAGATAGAGAGAGAGAGAGATGAATGTGTGCTGGTCTCTCTCTCACTCTCTCTCTAGCTGATCAGGTAGAGAGAGAGAGAGAGATACCGTCACGCTCGCTCACATCCAGCCTGTACCCAGCTGTCCTCCAGTACTCCTACAACCACCCCCCCTCCCCCTCCTTCTTTTCTGCCTCTCTGGTTAGTTAGAGAAAACCCCACCCGCTAGAGAGAGAAACTCCCTCGCCCTTTCTCTCTGAAACTCACTCTCTCTCTCTCTCTCAGCAGAGCTCACAGCACCAATGTCGTTCCAAGCTCAAGCTCACCCTCTTCTCTCCTCCTCCTCCGCCTGACCACCGTTTCTCCTCCTTCTCTCCTCTCCTTCTCCGGGCCGCCGCCGCCGCCGCCGCTGCCGTTGCCGGCCGCGGCGCCAGAGCCTTCCGGCGACATGGATCCCTGTCCCTTCGTGCGCCTCACGGTGGGGAGCCTCGCGCTGAAGATCCCCGTCGCCGCCAAGCCCGCCCGCTCCGCCGTCCACCCCTCCTCCTCCCCTTGCTTCTGCAAGATCAAGCTCAAGAGCTTCCCCCTCCAGACCGCCCTCGTCCCCCACCTCCCCCCCGACGCCGCCCACCCCACCGATGGGCCCGCCTCCCCACCTGGAGTCGGCGGCGGCGGCGGCGGCGCGACCTTCCACCTCAGCAAGTCCGACCTCGACAGGCTCGCCGGGAAGTCCATCTTCTCCGGCAAGGTCTGCCTGAAGGTCTCCGTCTTCACGGGCCGGCGTGGGGCGACCTGCGGCGTCAGCTCCGGGAGGCTGCTCGGGAAGGTCTCGGTGCCGCTGGACCTCGCCGGGGCCGAGACCAGGGCCTGCCTGTTCCACAGCGGGTGGATCAACGTCGGCAAGGAGACGAAGGGGTCGTCGTCGGCGCAGTTTCACTTGACCGTGAAGGCCGAGCCCGACCCTCGCTTCGTGTTCCAGTTCGACGGGGAGCCCGAGTGCAGCCCCCAGGTTTTCCAAATACAGGGAAACATCAGGCAGCCCGTCTTCACATGCGAGTTCAGCTTCAGGGCCCACAATGGCGACCATCACGCGCAGCGATCGAGGTGGGTCCCCGTTCCTCCCTTCTAGGGTTTCAGCGAGTTCCTCGTTTGCTTTTCCCCCCCTTCTCCCGTTTTGTTGCTTCCTTTGAAGTTCACCTTTTTCGCGGTGGTGCTGCGCACTCAAATTTCGAACAGTTCCTCGGTTGAGTAAAGCCATTGGCATTGTCACTATGCGAACGCTTTTAGTTTTGGGTTTTAGTCACTGTGTCCGTCGCTTTACTCTTCTTCAAGAAACACGACGTCGAAGGAAGCAGCTGTATACAGCGGTTTAACCCATTTGAGTATCTCCGAAGGGTGTCCTCCCTTACGAAAGTGGAGAGTAGATCCGCCATTGAAGGCTTCCTTTTCACTTTGCTTATGACCATTTCCGTCTCTGTCTCTGCTACAATGCCCCTTTTTCCCCCTTTCGAAAGTATTCCTGTACCCTATTATAGTATCAAGCAGACGTCTGCAAAGGGTCGAACAGTAGTATCTCCTTTTCTCTCTCTCTTCGGTCCTGTACTGATCGAAGCTTAGCTAAGTTTGAGTAATTTTTTAAAGCGCTGGATTATCGCTGACGCGCAGGTCACTTCCATCGGAGTCGAGCTGCTCGAGGAACTGGTTGAGCTCCTTCGGCAGCGAGCGGGAGAAGCCTGGGAGAGAGCGCAAGGGCTGGTCCATCACGGTCCACGACCTCTCCGGCTCCCCGGTGGCCGCCGCCTCCATGGTCACGCCCTTCGTCGCTTCCCCGGGCTCCGACCGGGTCAGCCGCTCCAACCCGGGCTCGTGGCTCATCCTCCGCCCGAGCGACGGCACGTGGAAGCCCTGGGGCCGCCTCGAGGCCTGGCGCGAGCGCGGCGGCTCCGACAGCCTCGGCTGCCGCTTCGAGATCATCCCGGACTCGGCCGGCGCGGGCGTGGTCGTCTCGGAGTCGACCCTGAGCTCGAAGAGCGGCGGCAGGTTCCAGATCGACCTGGGCTCGAACGGCGGCAACGGCGGGAACGGGCGGGCGACGCCGGGGAGCGCGGGGTCGCCGGCGTGCAGCCCGCGGAGCAGCGGGGACTTCGGGCACGGGCTGTGGCCGTACTGCATGTACAGGGGGTTCGTGATGGCGGCGGGGGTGGAGGGGGAGGGGAAGTGCAGCAAGCCGACGGTGGAGGTGAGCGTGCAGCACGTGGGGTGCACGGAGGACGCGGCGGCGTACGTGGCGCTGGCGGCCGCGGTGGACCTCAGCATGGACGCGTGCATGATGTTCACGCAGCGGCTGAGGAAGGAGCTCTGCCACACCGCCGACTCCTCGTCGTCGTTTTAGTACGCCGGGGAGGGAGGGAGGGAGGGAGGGAGGAGGTCCGGCACGACGTCGCTTCCACTTAATTTTTTTTCTTTTTCCCTTTTTTTTTTGTGTATTCTTGACGACAATTGATGTGATTTTTGGGACCCCAATTAGGGGAGAGGGTGGGGGTTGGTTTTAGCAAGTTTTTATTGCTGGAATCTCTGGAAGGAATCTCTGTACATACAGTCGCGGGCGGCGGCGGAGATAGGAGCCGGATGAGGCGAGTCTCTCTGCTCCTTTTTTCCTTTACCGATGTGTGGATCGTGTGAATTTCTCTCGTCTCTCTATTTTCCCCCCCTTCCATTTCCCTTTTTGGAAAGGGGAGCTGTACTGCTTCTTTCGCCTTTTGATCTTTCGTGGTTAAATCGGAAGGAAATGGTTGACTTTGACTACCGTTTTGTTTCGCTTTTTTTGTTTATTCAATGTTCGGCTAATCGAGTAAATTCTGCGGGTGGTTTGAACTTGGAAGAAGGCGCAGATTAGATTAGATTAGATGTGGGGTTTGGGGGATGAGCTGTAAGGCATGAAGTGGCTTCAAGTGCTAGTTGGCAATTTTTGTCGTCATTGCTAAATTTGGGTTGAATCCCGAGGGTGGTTCGGCCGTATTATGAGGGGGGGCGCTTAGCCCATCGGATGCTCCGGGCGAAATCGTGGAGGAATGGTCTTGGCGTACCTCCTTGTTTTCCTCTTTCTCTCGACATAATAATGACAGAATTCGAAGGTGTTTAGGTTCGGGGAATAGGTAAGTTTCGGATTCTTGGCAATTTAGTTTTTAAATTAAATGATTTTGTTCTAAGTTGATAAAAAGTTGGTTAAGATGGGTGAGTAACCAGAAATTTTATTATGCGCACTCTTAGAGCCGGGCATGACTGAATTGAGAACCATACATAAAAATTAGGGGCCGGGAATTAAATTTAATATGAAAACTTATTAAAAGGGTGGCGCCTACGTATTAAGAGCCGGCGGGCAGAGGAGGGCCTTCCGTTAAAATCATTAATTAAAATTCGTGATAGGCGGGGGGAGTTGGGATTCTCCCGCTCGTGTGCCGATTCGATAGGTAATGCGAATAAACCATAGGCATCGCAAAAACAATAAATGAAGGGAGCAAAAGAGGGTGAACGCAAAAATGGCGATTCGCCAATGGTCTCGCTCCCTCGGGGGCGTGGTCACGGGGACGGGTCGGTTGGCGTTCCGCTCCTCTTCGCGCTGCTAGCTTATTGGCTCCTCGAGTCGGGCCTGTGGTCCCGTCCCTGACCACCTTTTTCATTGTTTATGTTTGTGTCAATTTCTGCGCAAGACATTGAGGGGGTGGTCCCGTATGAATGTCGATGGACCAATTCGGTTCGGTTTTCGCCGATGCATGAACTAAACCCGAACCCAAAATGATATAATATATAGACATCTCGATGACATGAATCGAGACTTAAATTGAGCCGTCGAAATACTCAAATTTGACTCGTACCGAGCATGGCTCGATAAGAAAATACTCGAACTCGTCTGTTCTGTCCGCTGTACCGTATTTTTTCGTCCGGCCTCGGCGGACGGTGTACCCAGCCCCGTTTATGTACTTACTAATTTTATTCTATGAACGGTTATGTTTTACGATCGCCAGTTGCAAATTTGTCTTGGGAATGGAGAGGAATCTGGGCCGTCCATCATGGTCAACATGACTGGGACCGAGGGGACTGACGAGAAAAAGGATGGGGGCTGGGGGGACGTGCCGTTCGATCTGATGTTACCCGTAGCCCGTGAGTGCAAAACATAATCTATAATTCTGCGAAGCTTTTCGAGCTGAACCCGAAAGCCATCACGTGACGCAAAAATTTCAAAATTTTGATGATAATAATCCTACGATCGAGAAATCGTCCCGAATTTTGATTTTATCTCAACCTATTATCGGGGGGAAAATTAGAGATGGTGGACAATTATTTTTAAATTTCGAAATTTATCCATTTTTTGGTTCATTCCCATTGCACAAAATCATTGGCGTGTAATGTATTTAGATTTTGTCGAATAAGTAAATCCGGGATCGCATCAAACAATTGATAAGATAGTGAATATATGCAGAAAATTAAGAATGAAGAGTTCAAATTCACAAGGGGAGTCTACAACATCTTCTTCCTACAATTATCATCAAATCGACGAGAGAGCAAGTCTAGGGATAAAAAGAGTTAAGAGTGCTACTCACAACTCGTGCTTGATTTGGTGAATACTCGAGATTTGGCTTGGCTTGTTATCGAGCTAGTTGAGAAAGTTTGTTGAGTTGAGTTTCGAGCTCATCGATATTTAGATCAATACGGTCATGATCTTTATCGAGTACCTCATGTTTCTTTTGAAGACCTCCTAATTACGAATTTTACAGCGATGTATATAATCAAGCCTAATCGAGCCGAAGTGTAGTTTCTTGATTACTTTTAGAGTCAACCTTGAGCACGAATATAATATTCAGTGGCACTTGAGTTCATATGCAAGCGTTGATTGTGCAAGTCCAATTAAGCTCGAGTTTGATGTTGTATCAACTGGATTAGAGTGGATTGCACCCTTATGCTCGAGCCTCTATTGGTAGTGTACTGGATGAGAATTATGGAGCGCGTGATATGAATAGGTATATGTTGTCATTTCCTTAAAAAGTATGTGGAAAAATCCAGTGTTATTATAATAGAGTCTAAAGATCGTGATTATGAATATCCATGAATTGTTTGGTTGAGAGTATTTAAATTTTGAGATTTAGCAAAAACATTGTGTCTAGTATTCAAGTTTTATAGAACCTTGTGTTTATTTGAGTATCATGTTGAATAACCCCTGTTTCTATAGAGTGGTCCAGGCAGTAAATATATATAATAACAGACATGTCACATCAATAATCGATTAATCCAAAGATATAAAAATCAGTCAAAAGTTTAAGTGTTTTATTCGAGTATTATCCAACTAATGTTTTATGAAGTATATTTCATTTGACGTACGTTTTAAATGAACATTTTCGTGCATTATGAGAGGATGCACCGGTTTCTTCTTCTTTTCTTTCAAAGTTGAGCCTAATACCCTTAAAAATTACCAACTTACGACCCGAGTCCCATGTTTAAATTTTTTTATCTCATAAAAATCACAAATTTTAGGTCAAGTCTCAATTCAAGCCCAAACTTTTTGTTGTCTCATGAAAAATCGCACAAACTCCTTATTGGTGTTCAAGATCGAGTTTCAGTCAAATGATGCCATTAAAGAATCGACGTGTTAGTACTCATGCGAATCTTATGAAATTTGGATGAGAGTTAGGTTTGGGTACTGTCCGAAAATTAATGCTTTTTTTTAATAATGGAAAAAAAAAAGTTCGTATCGGAATTAAAACTCTAGTTAAAATTGAGAATTAGGTTTTTAAAGTCGGGTGCATACATGCATTTTGTGTAAAAGCACGAGTACTTCACTAATTATCTAATTAAAGACATAAGGAAATAAATTGGGCCCTTCCCACACGACACGGCTGCACACAAACATAACATAATAGCCAATTTCTCAACTCAGTCACCCCGCTCCGGCGCATAATCCGGTGTTCAAGGCAAAGCCATAAAAACCGAAGCGAAGAACATCTCCGGCGACCGGAAAATCCGAGGCGAGGTGGAGAAGAAGAAGAAGGAAGAAGAAGGAAGAAGGAAGAAGGAAGATGAAGCCGTTGGGGTGGTGGCTGATGCTGGTGGGCTCCCTCCGGTTGGCCTCCGTCTGGTTCGGCTTCTTCGACATCTGGGCTCTCCGCCTCGCCGTCTTCTCCAAAGCCACCAGTCCGCTCTCTCTCTCTCTCTCTCTTTCTCTCTCTCTGTGTCTGGATCCTATGCATCTTTTTTGCGCGGCTTTGATGCCTCGTTCGTTCGAATCGAGATCGCTGCCCCCTCCGAGTCAGCAATTCCCCCTTCCCCTTTTTCTTGCTACCGACGTCGTTGAATGAATCGGGTGTTAACCCAGAAATGCGCTGTCCCCGAGAGATCTCTGCCGCCCATTTTGCTGCGGTTGCTCACTTGGGCATTGGCTTTTTGGGTGGCGCGTGTGCTCGGATATTGGGTTGTTTCGATGGTAGTGCGGTGGAGTAGATCCCCAGTTCGGTGACTTTTAGGGACTCGTGATTCGGCGAATATAGAGTCGTCTTTTAGCTTTTAGGATCCTTCATGCCGAAGGAAGTGAGGTAATGGGAATCACTTTGCAGTTCGAGGCTAGAAATTTGGATGAAGAGAGAATTCGAATAGCTGAACGTGAAGCTAGTGATGTGGAGGATTTGAGACCGGGCAATTCTGTCTGGACATAATGTGAGGCACCTGTGCTCCCCCCCATTTGTGTTTCCCATCGAGAGGACGACAAAAAGGTAGATATTTGCAGTATATTCATCGAGGGAGGACGCTTATAAGCAATCTGTGGAGTTGACGTTCTTTATGAAGTGCTACTTGTATTCTAACATGGAGACGTATATGGGAAAAATGACTCAATAATGACGAATAAAAGGACGACCGACCGTGATGTGCGTTGTTCCGCATAGGCTATGCTTTCATAAATAAACTGTACTTAGAAATGTATCTCTGTATATGGAAGTATCAACGTTCGTAGATTATTAGTTTAATAGGGCAAAGGATTATGCAGAAGGATGCAGTATTAACCATTGTGGATTACTAGTTTGAGAAGGCAATGATTATGTAGAAGGATGCAGTTGTCATTCTTTTCCAGCATGTCGTGGTAACATCTCCTCTTGAGAATTCGAGGGTGATCTTTTGTTATATAGTAGATGACATGATGTACAATTGGAAAGACAGCTGCCCTAGCAGTGCCTGTGGCCTACTGGTGACAGGAATTGCCTCAAGGGCACACATTATTGATCCAATTGGTGGACCTCTGAAGTATCTTATTTTAGCTATTCGGGGCACGCTGGTGATCCTTATGATGACAAAAATTGCCACAAGAAAATATCTTATTGATTTGTTCTCCTCTGGTTAGTGAGGATGGCTCTATAGAATTATGTTGTTGAACCCTGTTATTACTGAGGAAGTCTGTTGATTAGTCGGCATGAAGGCAACTTCATCATTGCCTAGAATACTTACCTCTTGCCATTAATACAGACAGATAGCACTTGTAGCACACATGATCGTTGAGATTGGTGTATGACTATCTCAGGCTGAGGAACTTTCTTCTATTTAGCGACTAAAGGCTTAGCATTTATTTTGATCTTTAGGGGCTCACTATGATTATTTGTGTTGTATCAGATTCAAGCTTATCTCTCTGTTTCCCACAATCACTATCAATTTGTTTCGCTTCCATCTGTCTGGTGAAGTTCTGTGCAAAATCCTAATGAACTCCTCTTCCTCTGTTCTCATTGTTTTGGAATTTTCACAGTGACTGAAGTTCATGGAAGGACATTTGGAGTTTGGACCCTCTTGACATGCACTCTCTGCTTTCTTTGTGCATTCAACCTTGACAACAAACCCTTATACTTGGCTACCTTCTTGTCATTCATCTATGCATTTGGTCACTTCTTGACTGAATACCTCATTTATCAAACGATGGCTATTGCAAACCTGACTACAGTTGGCATCTTTGCAGGTAAAGTATTGATTGTGGAACTTTTCTTTTATCAAATTCTTCTGGTCATCTATCTATTGGACTAGAAAAATCTTGGTGGTTTTTTTTCTTTTTTAACTCTTAAGTTTTATGCTTGAATGGATTCATCTTCCATTGGGAGCAGGAGTTGACTTTTACTTGTAGAGTGTTTACACCTCGAATCCACTTGAAGTAGACATAGCTAGCAAGATTTTTTTTAGGATCCTGAATATCTTGTCATCCTCTGAATGACCGCTGGATTGCTCTAGTTGATCTTGACTGCTGAAAGAATTTGTTGTCAAATCATTTCATGCTCCTTGACGAGGAGACATATCCTATAAATGGAGGGGTTTGAGCTGGTTGTTATTCCTAAAAGATGAGCAATCACTCCGTCTTCAAGCTGTGGAATCTATTGTTTTTAACTGTATCTTGATTTAGTTCCTTGTCAATGGTCTTAATTCAGGAACATCCATAGTGTGGATGCTGTTGCAGTGGAATTCTCATCAAAGGGTTCCTATTAAGCAGTCTTGAATTTTGGAAGTCATTGTCAATGCTGCTTGTTCTTGTAGCTGACCAGAAGGGTACCATCAACTCTTCAACCTTTTGTGGAGCAGGCGCCGATTCTCAACCTGCTGATGTCCTGTATTCATTTGGAGTCGAGCTTGAGGAGTATTCTTGGATGCAATTGGTGTTCAAATGTATTGTTATGGCTCTCCACATTCTCAAATGTGGGATTTTTCATGATGAGCTCTCTTCTATAAATTGTGGATTTTCTCATGAGCTCTCTTCTATACGTTCTGGAATCTAAAGTCTTGCTCATGGTTGAAGTTATCCCTGGATAATTTTTTTCACCCGAAAGCTTGGCAAATTTACTATGTGATTTATATACTCTGTTCATGTCTCCGTGCTCTCCTTGCCTAGAAATAAAGGGAGGATAGGAATTCTAATTGGCCTGAACCGTCGTAATGATGAAATTACATTGACACCAGCGAATTGGTTCAACAAGGCAACCTCTGCTTTAGGATCTCCTCGGAGTAAGCTCTAGAGCCTCTTCAAGTGAGATTTCGCCGTTTCTGGTCTAGAAATTTTCTCTATGATCAGTTTCACTAACGGTCGGTCCCATGCATCTATTGGAAAACCTCTTTTCGCCATGCATTTGAGCACAGGTATTGCCTCGCTGCAATGAGATTGCTTTGTTGTACTTTCATGTTCTCCCAATGTCTGTAGAGTGACTCCCTTGCCTTCTTACTTGGGGTGAAACGGCGGTTTCTTCATTCGTCTTTCGTGCAAATGAGGTTTTCACGGCAAGAGTTCGATCCTTATGGTTTTGGCCACTTCCTGCACTTTATCACAGAATTTCTTAGTGCTTCGGCTTTGTTTTGTTTTGGGAATATGTTATCAACAGTTTTTTCAAGCCATTTTTCACTAGGAAGCATCCAGAGGCTCCCTCCATAGAGCATGCTCCATGAAGCGCTTCTTTAACTGCTTTTCTGGACAAGCTCGTTTTGAAAATGTGAGTTTCTTGATTGTCGATTTGACTCAATTTGGCATCAAGACATTGAGATCACTTAGAACTCATTACTCGATAAAACCTTAATCTATCATTAGATGATTGTCTACTGATAACCAGTTCCAAACAGTCGCCAGCCAAATACACTTCTTCATCACCCCCTGTCCCACTTCCTCTTTGCTATCTTCTTTTAACAATTCATCAAATTCATCCTCGTGCAGAAGCTATGGAATCCCAATCCTTCAGTAAAATACTCTAATTAGACACAGCAGCTTGAGCAAAGGTTGGCCTGCAAAAGAGCCTTTCACAGGTGCATAAATTTGCAATTACACGCTTCGGCAACTCAAGAAAGCATATTACACATACTGGAATCACTTCATATTCCAAGTCTTACATCATTTGATCATGCTTACATCTGGATTCAACACGGATCTATTTTGCAACACCTAATCACTGGATGAATATTTACAGTTGCCCATCTGCATTTGATAGATGGTATCTCCAGGAAATTAGGATAAGCACCTTGCTCCTACGTAAAAAGAAACAAAAAGGTAGACTCAAGACAGATTTGTCTGAACCATCATTCCGCGGCATCTCACTGTTATACTGGACGCCAAAGCCTTCAGTTTTAGAACAGCGCGATTCCCTCTAATCTCTATCTTCTCTACTATACTTAAACACAAGGAATAATCTTATGCAGGACTTAAGAGTACCCTATCTCGAAGAAGAAGCTAAGCTTTTGCTTGGATTTTTCATCACATAGAGTCCTTGGTACCATTCTCATCATTTTCGTCATAAGTCGACTTGGAAGTTGAAATAGCCTCGTTCCCATCGTGATCATGCACCCAATCTGGGACTCGTGGAAGCTCCAAAACTGAACTCTGATTCGTGTCTGCTCCTTCATTTGTCTTCTCCCTCTTTGATCGATTAGATTTTGAGTCGATGTCAAATTTGTCCCAGTTTGATCCATCAATTCCTCTACCTTGAGAAGTCAAATCCCCATTTTCAGCAGCCATCCTCACCTCCTCTGAGTGACGTGAAATGTCTCCTTGTCCTGATTCCTCCTTCACCTTTCTCAATCCAGCTTGAAACTCTTCAGTTTTCACCCCGACATTCTGCAACACAGCACTGGATGCATCGTCACCCTTGTAGTGTTCCTCCCTTGCATCCTGAGAAATTTCATCACCTTCATTTTCCGTGCGCTCCTCAAGGGTAGCAGCATCCTCGATCTGAATTTCCTTTTCATCACTCTCTTCCTCTGCAATCCCATCTCCCTTTACCCGGTCCTCTTCATCGATCAAGTCTTCGATCTCCTCAGCATCATCCTCTTCATCTCTCTCTTGCTCATTTCCATCTATTTCATCATCACCTCCTCCCCTTTCTTCCATCTCGGTTTCTTCAAGTTTGGTTTCTTCTATATCATCTTCTTTTTCTTCTTCTTGCCTATCATCTCCTGGATCAGCATTCCTGTCTTGTGGATTTAGATCCTTTCTTCCCAGTTTTATTTTCTCATGCTTTGTTTCCACATCTTTTGATAACTCTGCAGCAGTTGTTTCCTCAAGTATCTTCTTCTTTTCATGCGAATGCTTGACTTGGTAAAGCAACCATACACAAATGGCCAGAAGAAGGAAAATCTGGATGGCGTGTTTCACTTTAAAGCCTTTTGTCCTTTGGTTTCTACTAGGTGATTGTCTCAGAATAGTCATGACACTGAGAAATGCCCGCAACAAGGATAAGCTTGAACTGCAGATGAATATCAAGAGCCAAAAGAAATAATTAAGTTAGATGAGAGACTAGTCAATATTGGATTCATACTGTATAGGCAAATTCAACTTGTTGATGAAGAGTATTCTGCAGATGCACATCTCATAAACTAAGTGCAAACTAACTCTCGTCAAGTGCGAAGCAAGATAGTGGCCTGAAGTGCAAACTAAGTCCAATTATAAGTGGCCTGAAGAAGGCCTAAATCTTCAATGGTAGATCAGCTCTATGCTGGTAGAAAACACTGACCCATCTAAACAGAGCAATGAGCGATATGCATTCCACACTTCTATAAGAATAGAGATTCCATTTCCCCTATCTTTAGATCACTGGGCATTAAGGACAGGATAGTGGCAACTTAAAACTAGCAGGAATACTGGCTCATTGTATATTTGGCTTTGCAAATGGTATTACTGCCTTGATAGGGAGATCTACAAATGGGCATTGTAACAATATTTCAGTGAATTATCATATCGGCAAGACTAGCATTCAAAAGTTGCAAGTATATCATCAAATCAGTTCCGTTGGATGAGCCCAATTAAATCAGCTAGGTGCTTCCAGAATTTACACTAGTCAGGGATCATGAAATCCAAGGTTTACTAATCATAGAAGAAATAGGTATAAATGCAATACTGAAACTAAAGGAAGAAATGAGCCAAATCACTTTATCAAACCATAGTCTAGAACCGGCAAGAACACAAAGCAAAGGTATGGTCACGACGGATAGCTCATGGAGGGGTCATTAATTGTAGATCTCTCTTACTAGGTAGATCTAAACATGAGTTCTAAAATTGACATCGAAGTGAACCACAAGCAAAAGATCCGAATTCATCACTATTGTATCAGCAAATATTTGATCTGATCAGAAACCCAGCCGACACAGATAGTGTTTTTCAGAAAAGAACATATGGCAATTGTCCCCAAGCACAAAATCCAGACCATCTGCACTCGAACCCGGAATGAGACATGGGCCGCTAAGAAAAGTAACACAAGTACTCAAGACTAAGCCAACCACCAAGATACAGGACAAACTTCCATCCCATTTTAGGCACCAATACGAGAGATTTGAACGATCAAAGAAAAACCACCCAGATAGCAAAAAGTTCGACCTCAAGAAAGAACAAACAGGCTAAAGAATGAGCACTAAGCAGACCATAAGACACCCAAAACAGAAAAAAGTTGCGAAATTTGAAAGATCCTCCACAACAGAAACAGCGTCTTCCAAGTACACTTGCATTGTAACTCCAGATCGCCAAAAGAAAACAAAACAAACAACAGGGAACAATCAACCGACTATCATCCACTTAAATCCAACTTCAAGAAAAGGCGACAATAACCCTTCTACAGCACGAACACATTGAGCGAATCGGGCACGAAATTCAAAGCAACAAAAACAGAACGAGACACGTACAGTCGCTAGAAAGAAGAAGAAGAAAGGAAAAGACTGAACACCTGGACAGATTGCGGGAAATAAACGAGAGGATCCTTCGCAAAAATGAGGACCCAGTTGAGAAATCAAGCAGAGGAAGCCCTTCAACGACAGATGGATGCAGCGGACGCGGCGGTGTCCACAGTTTGGTATCTCAGAAAAGCCTTCTCCACAAGCAGTAACAGAGAGAGAGAGAGAGAGAGAGAGAGGGATAGAAGGGGGAGTGAGTGGCTTTAGGTGATGAGGGATGGCGAGCGAATGGTGCCGGTCCTTGACGGGTCCAAAGGTAGGGGCTTTTTCAACCAGAAAACGGCAGCTCTCGGGCACGGCGAGGGCGTGACGGTGCGCACTGTGCAGCGAGCACTGAGCAACTCCACTGAAAGACGACAAAAGGGAAGTAACGATACGTGCGGACCGACCGACCACTCACGTTGAAACTAGAGCATTCAGCAAAAAGACACTTAACGTTTTCTTTGTTTTCTTTGCTTTCTTTGCTCTGTATCTTCGATTAGTCGGGTGAAAATGGGGAGCAGACGGAATTCATGCCTTTCGAGGTGCACTTCACTTGGTACACGGTCGTGAGATTCTGCACGCGTTTCCATACATTTACCTGGGAACTTAGGTTGTTAATGACACTCTAGTTTAAAAGTTAATCACGATTTGAATAGTAATCCCTAAGCCTCGGGAGAGTCACATGTAGGGACTTTATATGGAATTTTATAATATCGCTATTGATTCTAGAAGTTTAAGCTGTTAAAACGTCTGATGATTTAGAACGCTCGAATTTCTAAATCTGTCCATACATAATAAGTTCGTATAGATCGCAATTCCTTCTCCCATTGTCCATTTGGCAAGCATGCATCGGTTGTTGAATGTCAGTACAAGATGCTTAATACTCCAAAGTCATCACTACCACCAGAATTCCTGTTTGTCCTCTCTCTCTCTCTCTCTCTGGTAATCAATAATGAGGAGGCGCAATTGCGCCGGGGATAGTTGAAGGGGAGGTGTGGCGGGTGTGCAAGAGGTTGAAAGCCCAGAGAAAAGGGATGAGATAGAAAGATAGCGTGACGAGCATGGTGAGGCTGGATGGCTTCTACCCAACTACCGTTCCCTAGGGGCTCGGGTGATGGGCAAGGGCGAGGATGTCGTCGTCCGCATCGGGGTTGGGCTGTGTCGTTGAGCGGCGGCTTAAAACTATGAGGGTGGCTCTCGATCTTTGCCGTGTTGTGGCGGCGGATGGCGACAGGCGAATGACTTTTGGCGACTGGTGGCGACGAACAGTGATCGACAGGCGGCGATGGTGGCGATTGATGGATGGCTAGGCGGACGATAAACAGTAGCCGGCGTCGGTGAATGGACAGTCGATTAGTAGCGATGGCAAATGATGATAAATTTTTTTATAATTTACGTTCTAGAGAAAATAAGTAAAAAAAATTTTACTCCTGATTTTTGTTCAAAACTTATTTCTGAAGTAAAAATCTATTTCAAAAATAAAAAACTAAAATAATTATATCAAATAGACTTCTATTTCAAAAATAAGTCTGAAATAAAAAAAATAATTATAAAATAAAAATAAAATGATTATCATATGCACTTTAAATCATTGCTCATAGGGGAGCAAGATTTAGTCCCCTCCCTTGCTCTCCCTCCGACGAGGAGGATGAGATTTTCCTATCCAAGGCAAGGTAGAGCAGGTACCAACTAGACGGGACAACATCATCATCCCTAAAGACGAGGGGTTTAAGCAAAATGAGCTTTTATCTAGGTAATTAGTTAACCGAATCAATCTTAACCACTAATCCGACGATTGTCGACACAACACCTAACACCAAACACCTAACACCTAACACCTAACACCCTCTGAATTCGAAATCGAAAGACGTGAATTTTTACAGCTTTAAACTCAAACCAATCTCCAAAACTTTCGCAGCAACATCCTCGCCGATCCGTCACAGGAAAACACGGCCGAAAGGTCCTAGAAAGGGTCAGTCACTAACGCGAGAACAGACGCGAGACACGAGTCCCTCGTTCAAGAGGCTGCGGGACGAAGGCATTTAAGGAGGAGTTGCAATTACATCGGGGTCACATCCCCATCCCCATCCCCATCCCCATCCCATCAGCTTTGTTTTTTACAAAGAGAGAAGATGGTCAAGAGGCATTTAATTTCCCGGCAGATGAAGACTGCGACGTTCTTTTGACTCTGCCTGGGGAAGGCCCGTTCCAACTGCTGCCAATAGTAGAAATTAAAGCATTCATTAACCTTCGCCGGCGAGTGTGGATCTTTGACTGAAATAAGTAAAGATTCATGGGAAAATTAAATGAAAAGGCCCCACAAAAAATTGTGAACTTTTCCAATGGTTTTAGGATAATTTGGTCTTCACCTAGGAATTGGAAATCGATGCATGTTCCTTTTTTATTTTTTTTTGATTATTTATCGTTATATTCTCTCGATATACTTTCCACGCATAAAATTCTAATTATTTTTCTCAGAAAAATGGGCGCACACCTTAACTCTACCTCTCTATATGCATGTCATTTTGTCTTGACTCGTAGTCTTTATGGTTATTGCTATTGCAGGAGTCCTGTCTCTTTCTTTTCTCGCCTTTGTAGACCAAACGGAAATGCTAGGCTAGCTCACGTGATGTGAGCATGCACCGTCTCCTCCCTCTACAGGCAAAATTCATCACGAGGCAGTGAAGTCAATTTGATATCGTCGATAGGTTTTGGTGTTTTTGGGACCATATTCTAATTCAATAATCAGAAGCTATTTCAACAGAACATAAATTAGGGCTTATTGGTTTTTACATATTTAAAAGAAATTAAAAAAAAAAAAATCAGTCTGGTTTGAGTGGTCTTAATGGGTGGGTTTTCACATGAAATTAGGAACCGAACCGATATTTCTGGAAACCGCCTGGAACTGGCCTGTTCGGTTTGGTTCACCTCTACAATGGAAGATATTAAATGGAACATATGTATTCTCATATCGTCGTGGGTACAGTTCGAAGTCATTTGATTCTCACGCTCTGCAAAGAGGCATCACAAAAGTCTGAGAGCGAGGGTTAGAATAGGAGTGGAGTAGGATTGATAAAAAAAAAAGAAAAGATCGGAAGAGCCACCTGCTCTCAAAAGAGTAAAATTATAACATGTTGATAGAAATTTCCAGTATAGACATTGGACACTTAATGATATACTCCTGCTGCATCCATTGTCATACTCATACTGCACTCTTTGGAACTTGGGGTGGGGCGTATTTATGTACATCGTGCGATGGAACACGTGATGGAATACAGACAAACTTGAGATCTCATTGAGCAACCTGGGCGTAATGAATGGGTCTTGACCTTAAAGCAATTGCTACTTAATTTGATATCTTGACGTGACTTCCAGTAAATGTATAAATATATGCTTCCCTTTAAACTTGATTCGTGACTTCCAAACAAGCACCCGGTTATCTAAAAATATTATATATTTTTTAATTAATTTATTTCTAAAACTTTTTATTTTTCCCAATTAAATTCTAAACCTTTTCATGTATTGTCAATTAATTTCATTCATTTAATTTTGATCAGAAATTACTAATATAAGCACCGACTATTCTACATGGCATATCTGACATTGGCGTGAATAGTTTTTAATAATGTTGTGATATTTTTTTCAATATATTCATCTATTTCTCTTCTTTTTCTCTTTTTTTCTTTTTCATTGTCTTTTATTTATTTTTTTCAATTTTGGCCAATGAGGGTTGTTGGGCCCTTGTCTAGATCTGGGTAAGACAATCTTGCCCGCGGCTACGATGATTTGGGTGAGGCCCTCGATGCCCTCGCTGATTATAGGCGTGGGTCACGGTGGGTCGACATCCATATTAGTGATTTTAAATGAATTTAAAAAGGAAAAAGAAAATAAAAATTTAATAAAATTAAATTTCCGAAAAATTGTTAAAATATTATTGTAAATTATTTACGTTAGTATGAATTACAATAGATAGGATGACCGATATTCATATTACTGATTTTAAATGAATTTAATTGATAAAACGTGAAAATGTTTAAGGTTCAAATTGATAAATTTAAAAAGATTTAACACTAAATTGATAAAAAAATATAATAAATTTTGAACAATTTCTCACTAGTCAATGTATACATCTTGAAAGCTCCATGATCCATAAATTATTTAAAAGTGATATTGTCGTAGAAAACGCGTGGATAAAGGCTAGCATATAGAAAACGATGTGACAAGTGAAATCAGGCCCCACTTTAAACTGGCCCTCTGAATGCCCTACTCTCCCAGAAACTAGAGTTCCTCCTTGTATCCAATTCATGGCTGAAGGACCGACCGACTGAATAAGCAAACAAGGTTTGCATCTACGGTGTCAGATCGCGCTGCGACAGGGCAAATGAGACATTTAAAGCTTGTTTGATAGCGGATCTATTTTCGATATATATATTTTTAAAAAAAGAAAAAAAAATTATTTAGTGTCATTAGCTATTTCTTCTATTTTTTAGAATGAAAATTAATTATTTATTCTCAAAAACAATCCTAGAATCAAATAATTCTTTTTTTCTTTTCTTCTTCTTTCTTCTCTAGCCGGTCGCTGGCGACCTTGCTAGTCTCGAGGGGGTGAGGCTCTAGCGAGATTGTCGGACCTCGTCTTTGGCTAGTTGCAGGCCATTGTCAAGTCCGATGACTAGCTAGAGGACGAAGAAGGAGAGGAGAAAAAAGAAAAGAAAGAACAACTAAAGAGAAATCTCATAAAATTATTGAAAAATTAAAAGAAATTCTATATCATAAAAAAAATTCGAGAGTCGTGCTAAATGCATTTGTATTCTTTCAGAAATAGAAATTTTCTACAGTTATCAAACGATTTCGAATGCTTAGAATCTCGTTCAGAGAACAAAATCAGAAAAAATAATTTTTAAGTAGAGATTATTTTCGAGAACAAAATGATTACCAAATTGGCTCTAATTGTACATTTAGCTCGGAACTATGATAGAGTTCTTGCTGGAGTGTCAAATTCAATGGAACAATTCTCAAGCCCAACTCTTAGTTCATTGGTTGATTCTGCTTAGTCATTACTTGGGCGAGCAGAAACATATTTTGACCTTTGCAAGATTCGATGGGTTTGAATTTGAAGGTGTCAATTTTATGTGCTAGTTGTCGACTTTATGTTTGTCGATTGATTATGTCTTTTCTACTAATTTGTCATCAATTTCGAGATTGCTTATCGACTAACAACCGGAGGCTATTATGGTCGATTTCAATCGTTGTTATCTTCTCAAATGGTTATTTAGCTTTTGTGGACGAATCTAGAGAGTTTAATATTGTATACATGCATTTGGTCTGAGTTAATGCATAAGTCCTAGTTTTTATGGGTCTTTGTTATGATGTCGGTCTTAATTATATAAATACTCTAAGAGTCACTTTGGTCTTTAAAATTTCAAGAGTCACTTTCTTTTGTTCAGCAGATTTCTTTATAAGTAGGGATGCAATCTTATTTAGACATAGACAAGACTTGAATTTGGTGAATACATGAGATTCCTTTTTCCGGTGAGCGAATTTCTATCTTGATTCTTTATCCAAGCTCCTCGGTGGTAAACCCAAAAATCTTATCCATCCTTAGCTGATAGGTTTTCTTTAGGTCTTAGTGTAAAGCTTTTCCTATCTTAAAATCTTGTATCCTTGACTGATTTTTATTGTCAATTTTAATTGGAAATCGACGGTTGGTGCTGACATGGGCTATTCTTATATCTTCTTTTAAATTTTTTGATTTTGATTTTTTCCTCTTTATTTTATTTTATATTCCCACTATTAATCTTCTTAGAGAGCCAATGACTCTTGCCAACCATTGGTTGAAGGCTTGAAGCCCTCGTGCGGCCCTCACCGATCACAATTCCCCATTCTTGAATAAGTCACATTTTCTCGATTCTTCCTCCCTAAACACGATGATTACTCCCCGATAAATCGCGCAGAAACTCCCCACGAAAAGCCTAGATTTCTCCATCTTGATCGGCCCCATTTTGTTGCCAAATGCTTCGATCACAATGCACACAACCTCGAGGAGGAGAGGCTCACTTCTCGTCTCACAGGCAAGGCCATGGCCCACCCTCGTGGTTGGTGAGGGCTTTGCAAGCCTCACCTAGTGGCCAGCAAGGGTTATCAACCCTTGCCAACCCTTGTAAGATTCACTCTAAAAAAAAAGAAAAAAAGAATAGAAACTAAAAAAATTCAGAATTTTAAAATATTGCAAAAATACTCCACATTAGCTTTGGATAAGTAGAGTGTAAATGATAATAGTTATGGCTAGAGATTGATTTTTGGAACATAAACAGATTTTTCTATTCTTATACTTGGATGAATTTTTGAGCAAAAAATATGCATCTAATAACGACACAAAATTTTTATTTCCAAAATAGAAAACTTGTTTGGTGGGTAATGGGGGATGGTTGGTGGCGGCCATTGGCAGCAGGCGGCAACAGTGGATAGTGATCGATGGTGGGTAGACAGTGGGTGAGCAGCAGTGGTGGTGGCAACTAACTAGGGTAGCGACGGATGTTAGTGGCGGCAAATGGCAAGCGACAATGGTGGGTGGACAACTAGTTAATAGTGAAGATAAGTGATGAGGAGAATATTTCTCTAGAGAAATGAGAAATTTAGACTTCTCATTTCTTTTCCAAACCTATTTCTGAAATAGAATAGAAAAATGAAATTGTATTAACGAATTTTTATTCCAAAAACAAATCTAGAATAAGATATAGAATACTTATCATGCGCACTCCTAATGGCAACGATGGCAATTTCTCGTTAAATTTGAGCAAAAAGGATTTAGTTGGAAAATCATTAAAAAGTTTGAATTAAGTTGGTTAACTTGAAAAGTTTTAAGATTGAATTAAATACTGTACAATAAATCTAAGACTTTAGGAACAATTTCCTACCTATGATAATATGACCATCTCGAGAGGTCATATCAAATGCCCATGTGAACAATTAACATTATTCCTATGGCAATAGCATCCGCATTGGCATTTTTGGCCCGCTATTTTAACGGAGGTCTCACGTTAAGTCAAATTTGAAAAATTGAGGTATATGATCGAACAAAGAAAAATTAGATACTCGATTGTAAAAAAGTTTCAAGTACTGGGGAGGTCATCCCTACGATTTTAGGGCCTCTCTCAGCACAGCCTTTTTTACTACAAGTGGGGATTTTTTTTTTCTTGGGTTTTTGGGGGGTTTGTTTTTTTTTTTGGGGGGGAGGGGGAGCATAACCAAAATATAAAACAGATACATACGAGAGTGCTTCCAATACAATCTAACTTCGTTTTTCACCCGGTCGACTCTTCCATCATCATGCTCGTGTCAAAAGGAACTGCAAGGAATTGCGGCAGTGGGTCTAGTCTCTCTCGCTCTCTGTGAATGCATCTGTGGCTCCAATACGATATGCAAAGCTCACCTGCTTCACAAATTGTGTCAAACCATTCCAACTTGCTGACTTTGTAGACGTTTCCTAGAGATCACTTCAAAATTCCTTGCGGCGGTTCTTGCGAGAGGCTACTAGGAGCAATTTCACCAGCATACATATAGCCGACCCATGTACTAGGAGCAATTTCATGCAATTTCAAAATTGTCAATCATGTGCTGGATCACGTCTTCACCGTCAGAATTGAGGCACCGAGTTTTCACCTGGATATCAAGGAGAAAGTGTGTCAACAACAGTGAACTCTTGCAATCAAACGTTGCTGAAGCAGCATATGACTATTTGCTAAACCATAGTGAATTTTGGAATCACTTATTTTTTAAGGCATGAGAACAATCCCAATCATACTTTCTGAAGTATATAAAATGTGTTAAAGTACTGGCCTGAATGGTACTGTGAGCAAAATATCGCTGTTTACTTCCACTGAAGCTTACGTCTATACGTTCCCAGCTCAATCTAGTTAATCTTCTCAGCATTATCTCTGCAATTATTCAGTGGAAAATCAACAAATTGAAAGCATAACAAAAATGCGTAACAAGCACAGACGACAAAAATCATCATTCCCAGCAATTCTTGGCAACATGAGAAAGTACAGGAAATCAAAACCTCAATTTCTAGGTTTCCAAATATTCAAATATTAGATAAAAAACAATATAGAAGTTTTTTTTCAATATGTGCCCAGATAAGCACTCTCAAAACAAATGTCTCCTACCTACAGAAGGAATATTTAAGCTCTCTCATGATCATGGCAAGATAACAATAAGTGTCACTGACAACTACATGAGAAGAACTGCGAACCTTCCAAGTCAGCAGTGTTTCTCCAATCAGTTTTATATTCCAAAGAGTCTTCTTGCTTGAAGGAGGTTGTTTTTACCGGTTCCACATTTATAATATGTGGGTATCTTTTATCTATTGTTGATAGATGTTCACGCTGGCAAGAGAGAGCAGCTCAAATGTAATAACAGCGATTCAAAAGGATTCAACAAATTTAGATTACCTTAGGAAGATTGCTCCGGTGCCTAAGCGATGATGTACTCCATCCAACTAGGTCTATGAGAAATGTCAGGTCAAACAAGGAAAAGGATGATAACAAATGACCAGTAATGTCATATCCAATCCACCAACTGCTGAATGTCATAGAATAAAGTTTGTAAATGGTATGATCTAAGCAGAAGCAAATAATGGAGGCCTAACGTTTGATTATGAGAATGATACAACAGGAATAATGCAAATATACCAAGAGGATACGATCAAATTGTGCATTTGCATAAGCAACCCTACGCTTGAAGGACTTCAGAGCCGAGCTGAAGACATAAAATTAAACACCTTAAGCACTCAAACATTTCAAAGACAACGAACGTGACAGCTTAAGCACTCAAACATTTCAAAGACAATGAACGTGACAGGTTAAGCACTCAAACATTTCAAAAACAAAGAACGTGCATCGATAAAACCCACATAAATTTAATATCTTCACTGTCCTCGACCATTTGGAGAAGAAGAGGAGGTTTGCCATCATCACTGTCCGTCAAAAACAAATGTCTACCAGTCTTGCCTAGCAAGCGTGATGACTGGACAGCAAGGTTTTCCAAGGAGTAAAAGCCACAACAAATTGGGACCTGAAAAAAATAAAATCTGTTACGTCCCAGAACAACAAGAAAAGGAACTGTAATTTTAAGGTAATAAATGAGATTATGGAAATGCGCATATGTCCTATAGAACCAAACCAAACCTAAACATCCTGAAAAAGCACCTAATCAGATAGACTAACATGTAAAGGTTATATCCACGAACTAGGCCGTCGAAGAATATTGATCATGGAAGTAACTTATAACAGCTCCATAAATTCATCCTTAAGCACGTCAAACTGAAAAAGAAGACAGTCCAGAAAGACTAATAACCTGCTTGTGACCTCTTGAACCTAAATGAGGTGTTGCTGAAGTTATAAAATTCACAGGTTCCAGTCCGCAAATTTTATCTGTATTTTTATCTTCTCGGTGATGATTTCCACGTCCTTCACTCCCACATTCTTCATTTACTTTAGTAGGTTCACTGGCTGGACCACTTTCATAAAGCTTTGCAACTGCATACCTTGCTACCAGACCACCTAGTGAATGACCAATGAATGAAATTTTCTGAACAGTGGGGTGACACTTTACGACTGACTTAACCTGAAAGAAACAAGACATTAAGCCTTTAAGATAGGCAGATTCAAGGCAAGACTGATAACAAATACGGAGGTAATACAGAGGAAATTCCCATTTTTTGAAAAAAAAAAAAAAAAAAAAAGTGGCTCCCCAAGCAATATAACGCACCTCTTCTGCTAATCTCTGCCCCATAACATCAACACCATGAAATGTCAACCTCGAAGCGTTAGACTCGCTGCCTGTATTGCGCATTATATGCAGCTCAGTCATATCATGGTTAAATTAGCATAATCTAGCACACGGAGTCCAACCACATGTCAAACCTCTTTGCCAAAGTTATTGTGGATCACAAATGGAAAAAAAGGAATAGAAAAAGAAAAAGGATAACGGCCGGTGGGTATAATGTCGCCTAGAGAAAAGGATTCCGGGCATGCCAAAGTGTGCCATGAACAACAGATCTTCCAAGTTGTAATATTCATCAACCAGCATTAAACCAGTACAACTTATTCCTGACTGGGATCCTTTGAGGAGGTTTCAGACTAGTAGCGCTATGCTCATGACCATCTGCCCAAATAAGAACCCAAGGATCGTCGAGATTTGCATCTTAATGATCCATTTCTTTTTTAGCGACGTGTCACAATCCCAGGGGAGGCAATTTCACTCGTTTAAGAGGTTTCCCATCCTTCATGTATCACGGCAAGCATCGGTTAAAATGCATTCAACCCCTTTCATCAGCTTTGTTCACTTGTCATGTATGGGAGTAATGCCATGGAACCAGAGTGATCATGTATATTCTTTTTCCACCATTCCTCATGAGTTCTCCTCCAAGCAAAAAGTCATCTTTGGCTACCAAACGACCCACTAGTAAGATCTATGGGAACATACCTAGGGGCAAAAATACAAAACAAAACTTATGCCGCTTATTATGTACGCTATTTTGCCAGATCAGGATGGAAACTGCCATCTCCCAGGAAATATGAATTGAACGGATTGATTGAGCATCTAATAATAGTTTCTCAACATTTTCAAATGCAAGGGATCAAAATCAAAAAACTAATCAAGTATGTCATGTACTCACTCCAAATTATGTTACCCACATATTATATTCGAGCTCTCTACATTTCTAGAATTTTACATTCCCTTCAGTAGCTTTAGTGCAGAAACTTGTTTACTGTTCTTGTCCTTCAATTCTCATGCTCAATGGCAAGAATCAGTCGGAAAAGTAAAGCATCTTAAAGCCATCATGTACAAGATTCGCTACCAAGAACTCACAGTGAACAACAACTTTCCCTCGATATCGTTTCTTAAACTGCTTCGCGGCGAATCTCCAATCCCCAGCGCTGCACCCAAAGGAAGCACCAAAAAAGAAGGCGAAAACGCAGCAGTGAGCAAGCAACAAAGACGCATGCCTTAGTCAGAAGATTACAGGAAACGCCTCAGCAGCATTTCGACGCGAGAATCGAATCACCGAAAAAAGCCTAAAATAGTGCCGCGAATCAATGCGCGTTCAAACGCCGCACACCGACGCAAACTCACTTGCCGATGAGGCCGTTAACCATGATGACCAGGTGAGCAGGGCGGGGAGGATCTCCGGGGACCTTGGCCTCCGCGTCGACGCCGCCGTCCTCGTCCGGCTCCGATCCCGTCATGCACGCGAATCTAGGCAAGTACGACTTCCTCTTCGCCTTCTTCTTCTTCTTCGGCTTCTTCTTCTTCTTCTGCTCCCGAGTCTCCATCTCCGGCGCCGCCGCCTGGTCTCCGATGCCGCCGGGTGCGACGGCCTCGGATCCGCCATTTCCCGCGCCGTCCGAGGCCTCGCACGGGGCGTCGACCTCCGGCTCCGAAGTCGCCATGATCATGCCGCCGGCAGTCGCGAACTCTCGATTATTTTAAGAGAGAGAGAGAGAGAGAGAGAGAGAGAACAAGACCGGTGCCGGTCCTGGTCGACTCCCAATGCCCCCTGTCCCCTTCCGAGAAAATTCTCAGTTGTTAGATGTGGCCACGTCAGCGTCCCATGTGCCGTATATTATTCCCCTCGTATCCACTCATGTGTCGAAACGTGTCAACCGACCCCACGTCGACGATTGAGGTGGAATCTAGGTAAAGAAATTGAAAAAAAATGTTGTTCCCTCTTCGCCTCTCGGAGTCGGCGCTCTCCTCTTCCTCCTCCCTTCGTCCACAGCCGCCGGACCTCCGCTTCCTCCCCCGCCGTCGCGACCGGCGGAGTCGCCGGCGGCGCCGTGATGAGGCCGGCCACCGCTGCGTCCAAGCGGAGCGTGGCAGGCTTCCTTTGTCTTCTCCGTTCTCCTCGTTCTCCTCGTTCTCCTAATCTCAAGATCTGGCCGTCCATGGCCGAAATCGTCGGCGCCGCTCGCTCGTCCGTGGCCGCGTTCAAGCTCCGACCGTCTTCCCTGACATCTATTCCTCCGTTTCCCTCCGTTTTTTTTATTTTTATTTTTTGGCTGTTTGAGCTCGCGGTCCATGGCCGTCGGGATCTCTAGCTCGCCGTCAAGGCTCACGGCCGTGGACAAGCTGCCGTCGCTAGATCAGTGGACGAGCCGCTTCGCGAGCCATAGACGAGCGGTCGCGGCCATGGACGAGACCAGATCTGGAAGCACAACTCCGGTCCATCTGGACGGGCAACGATTGTGAGCTGGTGGATGGACAAACTCCAGTCACGGATCGTCGGAGTGTCGTTGCCGGTGGTGGATGGACGAACAAAGCTCGCGGCCATGGGCGAGGCTAGATCTGGAGGAGCACTGACGGATCCGAACGCGAGCGATGACGGAAGTGTAGCTTGGGCTGACGCGAGCGACGCCGGAACGGGAAGAGAGAAAAATTAGGTGCGCTCGTTTCGCGGAAATCGTAGCGTTTCCAGAAAATAGTTTTTGGAAAGTCTTTTTTTTTTTTTTAAATGTAATGATTTTCTGGTGTTTGGGGAGGGGAGAAAAATATTTTTGGTTGTTCGGTAAAGAAAATGGAATTTTCATACACTAATTTTCATTTATTTTATTTTTTTAAAATTGATTTTTCATTTTTCTAAAAATTGATTTTTAATTATTTTATTTTTAAAAAATTGATTATTAAATTATTTTTTCATTTTTCCTTTTCTTTTCTTTGTAAACATCTTCTTCTTTTTTGGCCGGTCGCCGGCCACAGGTGAACCTCGTGCTCGCATTGAGCTTGTCGGTGAGCACGAGGCTTGCTTGGCGAGCTTAGGCTTGCCGCTTGCTGGAGAGCCTTGAGCTCAATGCTCGCACAATGCTTGCAGCGAAGCTTGCACTCACCGACTCGGCAAGAGAGGCTCGTGCTCGCTGCAAGAAAAGAAAAAGAAAAAGAAAAAGAAAAAATGAAAAGAAAAAGAAAATAAAAATAATTCGAATTAAAAAAGAAAAAGAAAAATAAAAAATTCGAATAAAAAAAGAAAAGAAGAAGAAGAAGGGGGAAGAGAAGTAAGGATTTGTAGAGGTGTGATAAAATAGAACAAATGATTTTTCACTTTTCAAAAATAGAAAACATTTTTCCCTAATTTAGAAGATTTTTTTTCCTTTCATGGAAAATGTGTTCCTTAAGGAATTCATTTTTTGAGAAACGAACGTCAGAAAATTCAAAAAACGTTTTCCTGAAAATTATTTTCTGCAAAACAAACGGAGCCTTAATTTTTTATTTTTATTTCACCTCAACACTATAAGGGCAATCGGTTTCAAGAAGAACGATTCTCATCCTAAAATAGGAAAGCGGTTGTTGATGACTAGTTCCGAAAATAAAAAATTTGTGTCGTTATCAAACGAATTTCTATAAAGTTATCAAATATGTATTTTTCCTCAAAAACTTAACTAGAGCATAAAAATAGAAGATTATTATGTACGCCCTTAACTTCCCTAAAAGCTAAGCTGCACAAGAGCATGTCAAGATTAGCTTGAGTTGAAACTGCTGCCCCAGCTAGTTGTGGTGACTAGAAGATCAATAGGTTTTGAAAGAGGAACCAGGGCTAATGCCATGAAAGAACAAGAGAAAATAAGGGAGATGGTGATCATGATGGAGAACTTCCCAACTTTGGCTCGTGTACCGAGTATAGCCATAAGGGGGACTACTCGAGCTGGGTGAAGGAGAAGAAAAAGATGAAGAAGCAGCTTGTTGTTCCACTTATAGAAAGCTGGTTTTGCAGGAAGAAAAGACCTTCCACAGCTCATCTACACGGGTCTTTCTACTCTACGCCTCATTTTTTCAATTGAGTATGTCAGTCTTCATGGTGTTGGAGACCTAGTTTCTCTTCAAAGTTGCTGAGATAGAGGGAGAGAGGGATCAACAAGGCTTAGAGGCCATCAAAAGATGAGTTAGGCGAGAGACAAAAAGAGAAGAAGATGAAATCGGGGTTTTGATATGAAAACATAACATATGTATGTATGTATGTATTGGTCTGGGTGAGTTAAATATACTAAGCTCGAGGGATTTCAAAAAGTAATGTTCTTGGATAATTGATTGTGTTCTATGTCAATTTACTAAAATAGCCAATTCAGGCTGTTTGCCCTCAACTTACTTTGTTTGTTGATGTCACAAGGGCCTGAAGAGGAATTGCCCACAACTCATTGGCAAATGATGCCCTTTGAAGCTTTCAATCATCAATCCCGATGAAGTCGACGCACTTCTTAGGTAGGGTTAAGGTTTTCTTTTCTTACGAGATTTCGTGTTTGATTGAGCTAATATGATCGAATGAAGTGACAAGGGACCCTAAGAGAAATTTTAGGCCTTCTCACAAAATGTTTCTTGATCCTTAATAACACTAGAGGAAAGTTGCCTCGTACAATTTGTGATGGATAGACAAATTTGTAATGAGTTGTGAAACTTGCCTAAACGGAGAGGTGCACAGGAACATGTCGAAGTTAGCTTGAGCTGAAATTGTAGCTGCAGCAAAAGCTGCAACGACTAGAATATCAACTGATTTCGAATGGAGAATCGGGGCTGATGCTATAAAAGAGCGAGAGAAAATAAGTGAGATGGTGATCATGATCGACAACTCCCCCACGTTGGCTCAGAGTATCGATGAGAAGCGGATTGTTCCACTTATAGGAGACTGGTTTTCTAGGAAGAAAAGATCTTCCACAACTCATCTAGGTGAGTCTTTTTACTCTTCGCCTCACATTTTCGATCGAGTGTGTAAATTGTCACGGTGTTGGCAACCTAGTTTCTCATCAAAGTTGTTGCGACAGAGTGAGAGAGGGATCAATAAGGCTGGAGGCTACTGAGAAGCGAGAGTGAGAAATAAAGGCAAGGCCGTGAGATGAGTGAGGAGAGAGACGGAAAGAGATACAGATGAAACTAGGATTTTGATACTAAAACATAACAATTAATATATATGTACCGGTCCGGATAAGAGCGTTAGGCGATAAACAAGATGAATTTACTAAGCTTGAGGGATTTTAAAAGGTAATGTTCTTGAATCATTGATTGCATTCTATGTCGATTTACCAAAATGGCCAATTTGGGACATCGGCTGTTTGCCCTCAACTTGCTTTGTTGGTTGATGTCACGAGGGCCTGAAGAGGAATTGCCCACAGCTTACTGGCAAATGATGCTCTTTTGAATCTTTCAATCATCGATTCTGCTCGTTTTCAAGCTGATGAAGTTGTTGCACTTTTTAGGTAGGGCTAAGGTTTTCTTCTCTTATGATATTTCGTGTTTGATTGAGCTAATATGATTGAATGGGGACAATAAAGCTAGCGAAGGGGGACCCTATGAGAAAATTTAAGCCTTCTCACAAAATGTTTCTTGATCATTAATAACGCTAAAGGAAAGTTGCCTTATACAATTTGTGATGGATAGACATGTTATATTAGTACAAGGCATGAAATGGATAGACATGTTATGTTAAGGTCCAAGACACATGCACCAAGTCAAGTGACAAAGGGACTCACGGAGGGTCGATTCGAAGTCTAACCTAAATCCCACTTTTTTGTTGGCCTAATTTCTTAAAAATCATAAATTTTAAGTCAAATCTCAAATTTGCTACTGACTTCTTTTTGTCTTAAACAAAATTTTTTTAAAGCTAATCCCAAATCTGCCATAGACCTTTTTTGTTTGAAAAAAAGTTGCTAACTTTATTTATAACTTCAAATTTGTCCCGAACTTTTTTCTATCTAAAAAAATAACTACTCTCAATCTAATCTTAAATATGCTTCTATTAACCCTTCGCCATTAGTTGTTTGACTTGGTATTTCCACTTTTAGTGGACCTGTCATACGAGTGGATTGAGTTGGATTTTGGTTGGGTTGAAAATGATTTGATCCAAATTGGTCAATTTAATTCATTTTAATGCATTTTCATGCAATACATATCTAGAGACCTATACCAAAACCAACCTATACTCGACTCATATTGTTAAATTATTTCAATATTTAACTAAATCTAGAAAAACTCATACCCAATTTGAGGTGAGACAATGGCGTGAGCGAGATCAAGCAAGGGTGAGAGAGAGTGAAGAGAGAGTCACTGAGATGGATTGGGCTTAAGTAAGTTGTGAACTGATTTAACACCTATATTAAACTCATTTATGATTTGCAAGTTGGATTTAAACCCATTTCTGACCTATTTGCGGAATATAACTAATCTATACAACAACTCAGCTCATCAAATATAAGTTAAGAAATGGGTTTATGACTCATTTTGACAAGTTTAATTTAAAAAAATCCACATTAGCAAGATGATGTGAAAATTATATTTAAAATGAAACCATTCTTTGATATGAAAATTAGGGAAATTAAAGATGAATTACAATGATTTTTTTGGATAGTTTGGGGTTGAATTTAAAGTTGGGTTTTTCTTAGGGAAAAAAATTCGGGGCAGATTTGGATTGAACCTATAATTGGGTGTTTTTAAGACAATAATAAAAAAAAAATTAGGGGTATAATTGAAACTAGACCTAAAGTTAGAGGTTTTTTAGGGGATAAATGCTTTTTTTTTTTTTGAGAAACTTATCGGCCCAAGGACCATGAACTCAAGAACTTCTATGTCGAAATGGCAAAAGAATCTCCACCAAGTCTTTGCCGTTGCTGAAAGCTAATCTTCACCTAAATCTCGCGAAGGAGCTTTCTCTAGATCAGAGGCTGACGCAAGAAGCATCTGCTACAACGACAGTAAGATCCGTGTCTGCTGCAGGGGGTTACCGGAAACTTCACGATTTCTTCTTTTCTAATTCAAGCATCGTATTACTAGTCTGCAAGATAAAGCAAAGACATTGAAGAAGAAGAAACATTTCTTTCTTATCTCCAAGGCACGAAGGCTGACGGCATCGGATCATCGCACTTACGGAGTTGCTGCAGAGCCACGGCGAAAGGTCTTGATTGCACGAATCAAATAAATTAGGAGCAAAAACAAAAATAAATAGAAGCTGGTAAAGATGTTCTTTTTATTTTTTTAATTTTTTTTTAGTTCTTCATTTCCGGGAAAAAAAAGAAAGAGATTGCTTGGTGATTATATTGGTCGGTCCAGCTTTTGTGGGAGGCTGCTCGTTCATCACCGAAACGAGCTTGGGCTTATAAAACCAGGAACAATGACGATTTGCTGCTTCACAGCAGTTCAGATTCTCGAAAGACACATCAAGAATTACAGTCTCCTCAGGTACACACATCGTTTTTCTTTTGCCACTTTTGCTCGTAGAAAGATTATGAATGAATCACCGAAACCTTGATGCATGTCATGAGTTGGAGGATGGCTTCTCTGTGTTGTTTCTTCTGTCATCATCTTCTGCATTATCCGGTTTCAATGGGTTTCGGCGAGAAGCTTTCTTTCCTGGGGCTAGTGGAAGACTAGAATATCATTCTCGAGCTCTATAAGTCCGGTTTCGAAGCTTGCTCACTCAGTGTAGAAGAGTTTATGCGCAGGTTGAGATTTTGGCTTTGTTAAATTGTCGTGGCAAGAGGATTGCGTATGCTGAATGGACCAGTTAAACTAATGCTTACATGTACATGGACTTACTGTTCATTTTTCAATCATTCCATGATTCTTAGCTAATCAAAATGTTGATACTATGAAACTGATCCTTCCTCCTAATTTTGAAAGAAAATGAGCTCCGGGGATGAGAACATCATCTTGAATCCCAGATTTGAGGACGGGTTGAACAATTGGGCCGGACGAGGCTGTCAGATTGCCGTGCGCAATTCGATCGATGGGAAGATCATGCCACAGTCTGGAAACTACTTTGCCGTTGCGACGGCCCGAACTCAGAGCTGGAACGGGATTCAGCAGGAGATTACGGGAAGAGCACAAAGGAAGCGCGCCTATGAAGTCGATGCCTTGGTCAGGATTTACAGCAAAATTTCCACCACTAGTACTGTGCAGGTCACTCTTTATGTTCAATTGCCGGATCTCCGCGAGCAGTACATAAGCATAGCAAAGTCAGTTTTCCTCTCCATTTATAGTACCTGCGTACATTCATAGTACCATGACTGAATGCTTATCTTTTGTTGTACCCAAACAATTAACAAACCTCATGCCCTCCATTGGAGAATGCTTAAACTCTATCTATCATATTCCATATCTATGGCATTCAATATTTTTTGATCTCCAGATGAAGAAATTTGTCTTTTTTCGCTGTGGAAGGCGCCTCTTTGTTCTGTCTAGCCTGCACCGATTGCTACTACATAGGCAATGCCAGATTCGTAATCTCTGCATTGCTGACATTTACACGTTGCATATACATCTCCAGTGTGCAGGCAACAGACAAGGATTGGGTGCAATTGCGTGGGAAATTCCTGATAAATAATTCTCCTTCCAAAATAATCATGTACTTCGAAGGTCCACCTGCAGGCATCGACATTCTCGTGAATTATTGCCTTGTAAAGCATGCAGCAAAACCCCCTCCTTCTCGTCCACCCGTCATCAAGGTAGGTTTCAGGTTCTCATCTTACATTGTTGCGTCTTGAATGTTTTACCTGCTATTGATTCAGCCACCCTTAAGTAATTTGCTTTGCTTCGATTGAAGGATCCGGAGTTTGGAGTAAACATCATAGCAAACAGCAATCTAGATGATGATACTAATGGGTGGTTCACACTAGGCAACTGCAAATTGAGTGTTCAAACAGGCTCGCCTCATGTCCTCCCACCGATGGCGAGAGGTTCCCTTGGTCCTCATGAGCCACTGAGTGGTCGCTACATCCTCGTGACCGGTCGGACAGAGACTTGGATGGGCCCTGCCCAGATGATCACGGATAAGCTCAAGCTCTACTTGACATATCAAGTATCTGCTTGGGTTCGTGTTGGAACTGGTGCTTTTGGCCCTCAGATCGTGAATGTGGCTCTCAGTGTCGATGACCAGTGGGTGAATGGGGGACAAATTGAGGTCAGTGATGACGGATGGCGTGAGATAGGCGGGTCGTTCAGGCTCGAGAAGCAACCGTCCAAGGTCATGGTTTACCTCCAAGGCCCCTCTTCGGGTGTTGACTTGATGGTCGGGGGGCTTCAGATTTTTCCAGTCGATCGATGTGCTAGATTTAGATGCTTGGATGTGCAAATCGATCTGGTACTCCTACTACTTCAGCGTCATTTGTTTGACATAAAAAGAGACTTGATAGGGGAAGGCTTTGAATGTGTTACACGACAAGATTATCTTTGTCATTTGTGCAGATTCGGAAGCGCGACGTGATCCTAAAGTTCACGGGCTCAGAATTGACCAGCTTGCTTGGCGCCATCGTGATCGTCAAGCAGAGAGAGAACAGCTTCCCCCTCGGATCCTGCATAAACAGGACGAACTTAGACAACGAGGATTTCGTTGACTTCTTCGTGAAGCACTTCAACTGGGCTGTGTTTGGGAACGAGCTCAAATGGTACTGGACCGAGTCGCAGCAAGGGAAATTCAACTACCGTGACGCGGATGAAATGCTGGACTTCTGTGACAAGAACGGGAAGCAGACCCGGGGACACTGCATCTTCTGGGAAGTGGAAGGCGTCGTCCAGCCATGGGTCCGGGCCCTGAACCGGAACGACCTGATGAAGGCGGTCCAGAACCGTCTGACCGGGCTCTTGACCCGGTACAAGGGAAGGTTCAAGCACTATGATGTGAACAACGAGATGCTGCACGGATCGTTCTATCAGGACAGGCTTGGCAAGAACATCCGGGCGACCATGTTTAGTATGGCGCACCAGCTCGACCCGTCGGCTCAGCTATTCGTCAATGACTATCACGTGGAAGATGGGGATGATGCCAAGTCGTCGCCTGAGAAGTATTCACAGCACGTGATCGATCTACAGAAGCAAGGCGCGCCCGTCGGCGGCATAGGAATCCAAGGTCACATAGATACTCCCGTTGGGTCCATTGTCTGTTCCGCACTGGACAAGTTAGCCACCGTCGGACTGCCTATTTGGTTCACCGAGCTGGACGTGTCGTCAAACAACGAGTATGTCAGGGCGGACGATCTAGAGGTCATGCTTCGAGAGGCCTTCGCGCACCCCGCGGTGGAGGGCGTGATGCTGTGGGGTTTCTGGGAGCTATTCATGAGAAAGAATGCGCATTTGGTCGACGCGGAAGGGGAAGTGAACGAGGCTGGCAAGAGGCTGATCGGCCTCAAGAGGGAGTGGCTGTCTCGAGCTCACGGGCTGGTCGAAGAGGGGTGCGAGTTTAGGTTCCGGGGGTTCCACGGGACGTACGACGTTGAGATCATCACGCTCTGCGAGAAGGTTTGCAAGACGATTGTCGTGGACGAGGGCTACGGGCCATTGGAAGTGTCCATTGATCTGTGAAATGCTGATGTTGTCCGAATCGATTCGTTCATTCGTTGCTCTTGACATTACCGGACAGTATTGCGCCGGTACTCGATGAATTTAGTCTAAGATGTTGTGAATTGAAATAACTCAATTACTTCTGAATTGGATCTTGAATAAGAAAAATAAAAGGTATTGCATTCTTTTACTTCTTGTGGACACAACAGGGCTCTTTTCTCCTGTGCTACCAATCAAAACGTTTGATCAGAGATGACCAATTCATGATGCTCCACTTCAATCCCATCTCTGTTGGATCGTTTCAGATTTCATCCACACCGTTCCGTTTGTATACCCAATTTCAGAAATGGAACGCTAACTAAAGACTATGAATTTGTAAGTTTGGTGATTTGTAATATGTCTATGGAGATATGGGGATCACCAATGATCAGCTTCACATATATAATCTCATAATAATTATCTGAAGATTAATATTATAGACTCCCTAGATTTGGTATACCAAATATCACGTTAAAAGTAGATATCTCTGTTAGAGATATATTTAGGATATTCTGTGATTCTGTATATTATTATGGATTCTATATATTCTCATTGGTTGATCCTAATTTGTTACTTTAGATAGTTATAAAGTAAAGCTTATAAATAGGCACATGTACTATCAATTAGCATAATGGACAGAATTCATTATTCTTAACTTCGTATTAGAACAATTATTACCTGAGGTGCGCCCATAGAGTTTGCTACACGGTGGCCACCACGATGCCAGCCACATCGGCCGTGTCTCTACTGATTCTCCGTCCAGGCCAAAGCTTTTAGTTGCTATTCGGCATATTTCCACTGATCATTTCAGAAAAAAGAGGTTACAACCATCAAATTGGCCGCCCTCATATGAGAGAAATACTGAAATTTGGTCGCCAATCAACACTAGACGCCATCACATGCGCTGCCACGTGCCATTGCGTCTTGGACTCGGGAAGCTCGCCACTGTTCCGTCGTGACTTGGACGCTTGCCGATGAGTTTTCTGTAAAAAAAACGTTAACCCACAAGTCATCGGACGGGCCTCCGCATGTTGCTAGAAGTCTCTGCACATGAGATCCATGCGCCTCGCCATGCGCCACGCCAGCGACATGTGGCTGCACACGCCACAGATTGCAGCGCGGCCGACGTCATCGCCATGTCACCTCCGTGTTGCTAACGTTACACGTCATCCTCTGATCGTTGACCGGGTTGGATTGGACTTTTGATCGGTTTAAATTGGAGTGGTCGAACCCATTCCGTTGCTTTTCTTACCGTTTCAATCGCTTTAAAGGTGCATTTAGTAACGCTCCTGAGAACAAGTATTTCTGTTCATTTGTTCTCGGGAGTAAAACTAGAACAGAAACGCGTTTGGTAAGTTTTTTGTTTCCTATAATTGATCGGGAACAAAAACAAGAAATAAAAAAAAAAATTATTTCTTGTTCATGAGAATAACTCAATAAACAAGAATCAAGCTTTTTTTTTTTCCTTTTCTTTCTCTTCCTCCCTTCTTCCCCTAGCTGGTCGCTAGCTTTAGCGCTGGTCGGCGACTTGCTAGATGAGGCCTAGCAACCTTGTTGGAGCCTCGCCGGCCCTTGGCAAGGTTGCCTTGAGCTTGCTGGTCACCAGCGAGGCCCCCCCAAGCCTTGCCGTGGCTAGGTGAGGCTCGACCTTGGTGAGGTTGCCTTGAGCTTGCCGGCCACCGCAAGGGCGAGGCCGACCGTGTGGTGGCTGGGCAAGGTCGAGACTCGCCTAGCCACAACAAGGCTCGACCTCGCCCAGTCACGGCGAGGCTTCGGGTGACCTCGCCAGTGGCCGGCAAGCCTCCCCTAAGACTGACCTTACCGGTGGTTGACGAGCCTCCCCTAAGGCCGACCTTGGCAACCCTTCTCTAGTTGGTTGCCGGCTGGTGATTGGCTGGAGGAAGGAAAAGAAAAAAGAAAAAAAGAAACAAAATTATTAATACATTAAAATAAATTCTAACTCATAAAAATATATCGGGTCGTATCAAAAGCATTTTTCTCCCAAGAACAAAAATTTTGTGTAACTACTAAACACGTTCAAATGCTTAGGGTGCGCATGGTAACGCTTCTTGGCTGGGGAAGGGTTTTTTTTTTTTTTTTTCAGAAATAGTTTTTTTCTATTTCTATTCCGGGGAACAATTTCTGAGTAAAAGAATCTGTTTGGTAACTACACAAAATTTCTACTATTGGAATAGAAAAAGAATAGAAATGCGTTTGGTAACGCAACAATTCTTTTTTGTATTTATTTGTTTTTTATTTGTTCTTTTTTATTTATTCTTTTTTGTATTTATTTGTTTTGTATTTTCTTTTTATTCTTTTATTTGTTTTTTATTCTTTTATTTGTATTTATTTGTATTTATTTGTATTTATTTGTATTTATTTGTTTTTTTTTAATTTTTGCTCATGGTTGGTGGCGGCGAGCGGCGGTTGGCGGGCGGTGGTGACGGGCGGTGGCCGTCGGTCAGTGGCAACTAGCCACCGACGGCGGCGGCGTCGGGCGGTTGGAGGTGGCTGCGACAAGTGAGGAATAAAAGAAAAATAAAAAAGAAAATTGGCTTATTTCTAGAAATTGTTCCCGGGAACAATAAGTAACTTTTTTTGTTTCTCGTTTTTGCTCCAAATCTATTCTCGGGAACAAAAAAGTAGAGAAATTGTTCCCGGGAACAATGTTTTACCAAACAGATTTATGTTCTTTTTTTGTTTCGAGGAATAAAAGAATAGAAATTGGGAGAAACGGAAACATTACCATGCAGACCCTTAGAAACTGTTCCTAGGAAGCAAAAAAAAAAAAAAAAGTGTTTCTGAAAACAATTGTTCCTTAGAATGGAAACGTTACCAAATGCACCATTTCAAACCGGATTTTAATGATCTATGACCAATTCCTAAGGTATTTCGACATGCTGAATTCATTATGGCCGTAGTTTCTCCTTATCTACTCTGCAGATTTTCATTATATTTATTGTCCAACCTATTGTGTTTAACTTAGTAAAGTACATACAATGGAGGAATTTTGTAATCATTGTTATTGATGTGGTCGTATGGCATCCCAATGCTATCAATTATGATATAAGCGACCTATAAGGCTAAACAATTAACTCCAAAGCTGAGATGAACATGCATCTGCCAATGTTGCCACTATAGAGTCTTCTTCTAGTGGATTGTCGATCACTTTCTCACTAGAGGATTTTCGTTTTGTTCTTCGAGAATCTAGTACATTTAACTCCTCTATTTCTCTTGCTATGTCTATCGCTTCAGGTAATCCCGATTCATGGTATCTTTGACTCCACTTGCTGCAATCATACGACATTTAATTCTAATTTGTTTTGGTCAAAATCCCTTCCTTCACATGTACCTACCATTCATGCAGCCGATAATTTTGTACTGCAAGTTAACCATATACCTTTATGGTTCCCAAACTCTCTAAATTTAATTTCAGTTGGACAATTATGTGAACTTCGCTTTGAAGTTCACTTTTCTACCCATCGTTGTCATGTACAGGATCCATGAATGAGACAGATTATTGGAACTGGCCATAGAGTGAGATGCTTATTTGAGCTTGTTTCCTTAAATATTCCTAATGCTTTTATTGGTTGTGCTGCCACAGTGTCATATGAAGCTTGACATTCTTAATTAAGTCATCTTTTTTCTTCTAGATTAAAATCTTTTATTTCTAGTAGTTATTTATGATATGTTGATGACAAACATTTGGTTGCTTGCCTTACCAATTAGGAAAACATCATGCCTTGCCATTTAATCTTAATGAATCTACCTCTCATGCTCCATTTGATTTAATTTACTTTGACATTTGGAAACCTTCTTTAACACCCACCATGAGAGGCTCTCGCTATTTTGTCATTTTTGTTAATGATCACTCTCGTTATACCTGGCTTTATCTTATGAAAAAACCAATTTGAGCTTACTTGTATCTACCATGATTTTGTTGCAATGATAAAAACATAATTTTCTAAAGACATCATATATCAAGACATAGAATTTCTTAGACTTCTCTCCCAACAAGGCATTATTATTCATCATTCATGTCTAGGTACTTCCCAACAAAATGGTCGTATAAAAAGTAAACATAGGTTTTAGATGTTACACGAACTCTTTTAACCTCTGAATCTTGTCTAGAAAAGTTCTAGGGGAAGCTTGTCTTATTGCTATTTATATTATCAATCATATCCTGTCCCCTGTCATGGACATCATTTCTCCTCATGAGCATTTATATGGCAAGGCTCCCTTTTATAATCGTCTTAGAGTTTTTGGTAGTGGTTATTTGTGCACCTTCTTCCACATGAACACACAAAGTTAGAACCTTGTGCTCGTTGATGTTGCTTCCTTGGGTATGGCATTGAGCACAGGGGATATAAATGTTGGGACCCTATGACTAATCTTCTTTGTGTGTCTCATCATGTTTCATTTTGGGAACATAAGATGTTCTTATCCCTTCATCCCTTTGGATCTTCTACTCACTTTCCTTTCTTTACCAATCCTTCATCTTGGAAGATCCCGTAGTACCATCCACTGATGAATCTTCCTTTCCACAATTTTCTTCTTCTCTCATGTTGCAGGCTCATCTGACAATCCCACTTCGGCAACTTTTGACGTGTTTGCCCCAATTGAGGATCTTACTCCTTCAGTATTTCGTCTACTTCTATCCGTCATTCCACTAGAGTAAGTTAACCTTAGGCTTATTATCATGATTATCATTGTTGCTCCACCATCACTTCTATTCATGAATCTCTTACCTATAAAGAAGCTAGTATTTATCTTCTTAGCAACAAGTAATGGCAGATGAGTTGTGTGCCTTAGAAAACTCTCACACATGAGATTTGGTTGATTTGCCTCCTCGTAAGTTTGCTGTCGGTAGTAAATGGCTATATAAGATTAAAACCAAGGCGGATGGTACTATGGATAGCTATAAAGCTCGGATGGTAGCAAAAGGCTTTACTCTAGAGTAAGACGTTGATTATGATGAAATTTTTGCCTCTATTGCTCGTCTTACTTCTATTCATATCTTTTTGCTATTGCCATTGTTAAGCATTGGCTTCTATTTCTAATGGATGTCAAAATGGCGATCTCATAGAGGAAGTTTATATAGTACCTCCTCTTGGCTATACTCATTCAGCTAATAAAGTGTGCTGATTGCGTTGAACATTGTATGGATTGAAGTAAGCTCCCTGTGCATGGTACTCCAAGTTTAGTTCAACCACGGAATCTCTTGATTTTAAATCTAGTCCTTATGACCACACACTATTTGTTCGATGCACGCATCGTAGGTACATTATGCTGTTCTTATATGTGGATGATATGGTTATTACTAGCGATGATCATACTAACATTACCAAAGTCTGGCAGTATCTTAGTAAACAATTTAAAATGAAAGATGTTGGGCGACTAAGCTATTTTCTAGGCTTGGAAGTTGCGTTTGATGCTTTTGGTTATTATCTGTCACAAGCAAAACATGCTAATGATTTTATTTTTTGAGCTGGGCTCATTGATAACAAGATTGCTTCTACTCTCATTAAGTTGAATGCAAAATTCAATGACAAGGATGAAACTCTTCTTCCAAATCCTACACACTATCAGTAATTGGTTGGTAGTCTTATATATCTTACCATTACTTGTCCCAACATTGCTTATGTTGTTCATATTGTTAGTCAATACATTACCGCGCCTCATATGATTCGTTGAGTTGTAGTTCTTCAAAATCTTTGCTACGTCAAGGGTATGTTGTTTCATGGCCTTCAATTTTCCACTCATTCTATCTTGAAATTGATAGCTTATTATGATGTTGACTGGGTTGGTGACCTTCATGATCCTCGCTCAACTATGGGCTATTTTTTTTTTTTTGGCAACTCACTTATCTCATGGTGTAGCAAGAAACAGACCACTATTGCTTGCTCTAGTACAAAAGCAAAATATTGAGCTCTTGTTGATACGACATCAATGTTATAATCATTATGGTAGCTACTAGAAGATATGAGAGTGCATTATCATAGCGGAATAATCGTTTGTTGCAACAACTGGAGTGCTATCCAATTGAACATAATAATGTTTTTCATGAATGCACCAAGCATATCTGAAATAGATTGTCATTTCATCCAATATCATGTTCTTCGTGGCACCATTTGACTTGTCTTTACTTCTTCCACTGAACAGACTACCGATGTCTTCACCAGGACACGTTCACCTAGGCGTTTTGGATTTATTTTCCAAACTCAAGTTGACATCTTTCAAATGACCTTGAGTTTGAGGTGAGACATTAGAGATATATTTAGGATATTATGTGATTTTGTATATTATTATGTGATTCTGCATAGGCACATCTACTATTCAGTAGAATAATGAACATAATATAATTTCTCTTCATTCATTATTCTCAACTATCTCGTCTAATCAATAAAAAAAAAAAGAAATCCAATATGATGCCATTTGAGAATAAGGATGATGATGATGATAGGAAATTTCGGATCGGCACAATTGATTGGTTCGTTGTGAGATTTTCAACTCAGGAACCGCACGTTTTCGATTGTCACCATCTAAGTACTAACTATTCTAAATCATGACCATCAAACTTAATAGGGCTTGTTAGGAATCGCATGGGCTTCTAGATTGTCAAAACCCCACGTCCGTCCGTACCATTGAATTATAAAAGAAAAAAAAAAGAAAAAGAAAAAAAGGAGACCATATGCAGCGCCAGCTCAATTTCCGGCTGCTTTCATGCAATGATGCAAAATATCTCCATGACCTAAATATTTTCGTACTTAAAATAAAATTTTCTCATGCTGCCATCAACACCTGGTTTAATTTTCTTCCGCTTCATATTGGAGTGCAACCAATCGATTAGGAGCATTGGCTAAAAAGGAACTTACCATGGACATGGCCGAGTGGCTGCTCATTGATTTCTAAATTGGTGAAGTCATCCGTGATGTGTTACTGCTTTCCAATTGGCTGAATCAATCGATAATGATGTGGCTGCTTCCGGTCTACTTTCCTTCCCCACTATGGTGCACGTCCTTTTCTCATCAAGATTATAAAATTGACGCATGCTAGAGAAAGTCTGAACATTCTGGATGAACCGAGTTTGGTTATGTATCTCTTAATTGACCCAATCCATAATTAATGAGACATGGTATATTCTAATCTTAGATTAATTGCAGTAGGCAATAGTTAATGCCATCATGTAATTAAAAAAAGGACGCACAATCATGTTGTTCTCGCAACTTTTACCCTGAGCTCGGCCGGAAAAAGATAATAGTTATCTGATGGTCAAAACTATTTAACGTTTCGAGCAACTGGCCCGTCGAATTTTTACGTTCTTTAGTTTACTCTCGATCAAGTGACTCTAACGACCTTCGATCGGCCGACCTGCTGGATGTTTTGATTGAGCTTGAAATTTTGAACTAGATGTTAATTTATATCACATCGCTTGTTCATGGGGTTGGTCTTTTTCCACCCATTAGTTTAAGTACTTGGGTCGGACTTTTTAACACGGTATCGTTGCCATATTTTTGCCCCGTTTATTTCGCATGTGTGGTCCCCTTGTTCGTTATATGCCACATGACATTCCTGATTCGATTTGCACGAATATAAATTCAACGTGTATGCATATCTCAATTTCGATTGATCAGTCGATCACATAAAGTGCATTCTTATTTAATTGGACCAATTATAGACCAAATGTGGGCGCATGCAACCTCTTACTTGCATGTTGTCATAATGGCCATTAGGTTCGAAAGTCTGTAAATTCGAACTTGCGAGAGGCAAATATCTCTTCGTCATTCTTTATTTATTTATTTTTTTGGTCAAAAGAAAATTATATTCATTATTCAAATGGATACAGAGGGTACATGATTTTCATGACAAAGCAACGTCGTCATCGGAGGCATTGATTTGTCAAGCAACCCTAGCTTCAAACATAGCAAGTGAAACTTGATTTTCTCTCTGGTAATGTGGCGTAATCTCTTGATAACATAAGGTTCTAAGAGCCTAATATTCAAATGAATTATATGGGGGGGCAATTACCTAACTTGCCATCGTCATCAACTTCCAAACGACCAACTTGTTTCCCACCTTATGACATGGTCCAGAGGCTATCCGGTCTATTGTTCCATGTTTGTTTCCTCGCTTCGATTTCTGGCCTTAGAAAAGAGGATTAGTTTAAGGCTTGAATTAACTGCGCATTTAAACAATTGGAAGTACGTGATGCCATGAGAGATTATAAATTGATCACTCTGTCGACGTTGACGATCCACCCTCCATAGATTTCCACCCTAAAGTTCGCTTAATTAGCCAGGGGCGGATACTATTTTCACATGAAATCAATGGCGGCACGCTTCATGTCATTTTTCCTAAGCCCTTTCCCCTTAGCCATGGTGCTTAACGTCGATATATTGGGTGTCGTTCTCGAACCGTATGCATTTTCAGAGAAGGCGATTAGGCACTTAGCTTCAAGTTGGTGCGTACCGGAGCTGTAAGGTTTAAATGGATTCGATTCCTTGCCACCCTCTTCGCCCATTAATAATGGGTTTCGTTTTATTTATGCGGTTCTTTTTTGTTTCCAGAGAATCTTTCATCCAGACGGTAGGTCTGCACGCTTAAGGCGTTTGTCATGCTTTGCCGAACGCCTTGAGACCTTAAGTTTGGTACTATCCAGGCGTGAAGAACCGCGGACGTAACTACAGTGAGCAGAAATCTCACTTGCCGGCCTAAACGATGGGAATCGATGAATTTCCGTTCATTGCCCGGAACTGGTTTAGGAAGTTGCATTCTCACGTGATGGCATCTTGCCCGGTGCTTTATGAACGCAGTCATTGCACAAGATATGGAAACATATGGCCGATCGGAGGCAATTCAAGCTTATAAGAAACGTTGATTTCCTCTTCCAAACGAATCTGTCATGTAGAATTAGAATTTGATTAAACTAACCGCTCATTAGTGTAATCATCATCAATCAGATTCAACAAATGTGGCTCAGTTGAAAGGCTGAAAGATAATATGATATCTGTGCCTTTACTAATAATGCTGATGCCAATAGGAATGAGCTCATCTGATGGGAAATAGCATCAACTGCTATTGATGATGACAAGTTGCCAACCTTCTGCTTTTCCCATCCTCATGCTATCTACATGTCCATGTCTTCCCATATGTATAAGATTTAACCAAATCAGGTTTTATGAAGTCGATTAACATAACGACATGAGGGTAAGCCTTAAAGTACAAATTCATCTCTCCATTTATTTCGTTTCCCATAAAATACATCACAATGTGATGATTTAAGAAAGGAATTAAACGCTGCTTGACGGGACTACGAAATTATGCATAGCCCTCGACATGCACACCTAATTTAATAGATGAACCTTGGCAAACCCAATATCAACTTCCATGAACAATTCACATCGCATCATATCCTATTTTAACAAAAAGTATATCCATGCAATGAAAACTTACAAAAGAGTCACTATAGTGAGTCCACTACCTGATTAATAAAGCAGAGAGGCCAGGTGAGTATTTATGCAGAAGAAGAAAAATCCAAAACTAGTAGAACTATGCAAGGTTCTCGCCTTAAAGATTATGTTTAACAAGCGGCTGATGGATGAGCAGGCCAAAGTCGAGATTCATTCGAGAACGGGAATTCTGGATGGGCAATCCTTTCACAAGAAGGGCATAGAGGGAGAGCGGCTGCAGGAATCTGCCTGTAAACCGACGCGGTCGGCTTCAATGACTTGAGCTCTTGCAACTCCTTCTTCAACCTTCTGTTCTCTTCTTTTAGGGTTGCACAGCATTTCTTCAGCATCTCGCACTCTACTTCAGTTTGTTTCAATTTAGTCCTACAAAACATAGAATACAGGAAAGCAAATACTTTTCTGAAACAAGCACAACTTTAGCTGCTTGCTCTTCCGAGAAAGAAATTACATATAGAGAGACGAACGTTTCATGCTATGCAAAGACGGATATGACGAAAAACCATGGAACAAAATTGCATAGGATAAAAGAAGTTCTCTCCAGGGCTTTAGCGGACCAACCTGGCTCTCCTATTCTGGAACCACACTTCCACTTGCCGTGGCCGGAGATTCAACTGATTTGCCAAATCGTGCTTTTGTTTCTGTACAGATTCCAGCCGAGAAGAAGAAACATGAGTGATCAAGGTATGTAAATGATTGTAGCAACCGAGCAAAGTTCAGATCTTTGCATTGAAAAGCTTCAACTCAGGTAATAACTATGAAAATAAATCGAATGAAAAGCATGCACGCTACTTTGTTAATTTTGTGTGATTATAAACGTGAACTATGTTTTCCTCAAATAATGATGGACTTGATACACTACAAGTCTTGAGAGAGAAGGGGGTTGGGGGGGAGAGAGAGAGAGAGAGAGAGAGAGAGAGAGAGAGAGAGATTGATTGATTTACAGTGTTGAGGGTTGTGTGCGCTTTGAAGCTCTCTTCCAAAACGGAACTTTGTGCTTTAGAAAGCCTGAGCTTCTTCCTGGGGTTGATCTCATCGTCATCTTCGATGTCAATAGTCGCCCTCGGCGAGCCCGCCCCTCTCTCAACCGCTTCTTCCTCTCCTTGCTCCGCCTTCTCCCTCTTCACACTGCTTGAGTTCGAGAACGACGATCCCGACCTGCTCGGGATATTCCTGACCTCGTCCCCACTTGCGGATCCCAGCCCGCACGCCGTCCCGCCAGGCAAGCCTATCGTGAGGCACGTGCTGTTACCACTGAGCTTCGCGAGCGGTTTCTTGATCTTGATCTCGTGATCTTCAGGATCCCCATAACAGCCTAAACCGAGACTAAGGCTCGTGTCGAAGGAGCGGCCCGAATCGATAGGGCACATGTCCACAATAACGGGTTGAATCGAAGGAAGTCGAAGCAGACTCTAATGTATATATAAACTAGGGTAAATACCAAAATAGAGAAAATTCTGGAGGAGGAGGAGGAAGAGGAAGAAGAAGAGAATGTGAATGAAGTCCTTGTTAGCGAAGGGTAATGATTGGTTCTTTGAGAAACGAAGAATCGTTCCCCATCTCTCTATGATATCATTGGCGTGTGACCACGACAAGTCTGTATTATGTATATAAACTATGCGTGCACTACGCAGCATGTTATTGTATTGAGGAGGGGCTCTTTTTTGTTATGGACATATCCGGACGAGAAATTATTTCCGTAAATAGCTTTATAATTACCAAAGTTACACAGCCGTTTTTGTAAACTAATCTTTGTAATTTCTGGCATTTATCCTTTTTTCGTGGACGTGTCTTGTTGTATGTACCGTCATATCTAGAAAAGATATGCAATATCTTAATTAGACTTAGTAAAAAATTGGACATTCTTGGTGAATTGCGTATTAGCCTTTTTTTAATTACCTTGCTAGTGAAATGACCATATCTTTTCATAGCGTTGTTGTGGAAAGTGTAATGTGTGGACAAAGCAAGATATGATCACAAAAAAAGGAGAATAATCCTACCGACTCCGCAACTTTCATTCTCGTCTCCTTTTTTAAGCTTACAATTATCTACTTTCCACCTTTATAAGAATTGCCCCCAAAAAAAATTGTTAAATGGCAACTTCCACCAAATTCAATGGAGGATTGAAGTGATGTCATGCAAAATTTATTGCTAAGGAAGTAACCAAATAAGAGTAGCTTGCATTTCCTATAATTAACTTCCCATTTTTAACTTTCCAAGTTTGGATTTTCATGAATTCAAAATATCATTTATTTCTCATAAAGATGGATTTACGAACATTCTCGCAGGATTTAGCAACTTTACTGGTGAGATCCATATTTCCATAAACCTTTTTCTCTTGAACAAATCAAGTGACCTGTTTTCGCTTAAATGCATTCTATTAATTTTTTACTTGATATTCTTACTCCATATATTTGATGAAAAATGAATGATTTGAAAAATATTTTCCTACTTGAAATAATTAGTTTATAAGAAATACTTTCATTATAAACAACAATTTATGTCTAAACATCTTCATGGACGATGAACATATATTGCATTCATTCATTTTTGTAAGCCATAATTTTCAGGAAAATAGTTTCAAATGATTTATTTTTCGCAAAACAAATATACTGCAAACATGCCATTTTATTATGTGCAATTGTTTTCGTTTTTAGCGCTCAATTTGATCATCGTACAAGATATTGAATCTAAAAAACTATTATCCTCGATCAAATACATTAGTCACTAATCCTCCCGGGACTAAGGGGACAAGATAACTTTAGAGTGGTACTCGGAACGTGACTTCTTTTGGGTACACAAGCTCATTATGCGATATGCAATAATGAGTGTACACGGTTAAGTTGGAAACCAGTGAGATGATAACGTCCTCCATTATTTGCGACCAGCGTTCTTTTAGGGGTCGGATAGCGACTGCATCCCTGTTTCCTTTTCTCTAGCACCGACGCGAACTGTTGTTCAATTATATGGACGGTGTTCGGCAGATTTACACGGAATGATGGGAAAGATATCCTGATGGTTGTGCTTATCAAGCTTGATTAAACTGATTTGATAGCACGGTCCATTTTCCCATGGTAAATGATCTGATAAAGTCACTGAGATTTGATGAAGAACAACCAAGACTAACATTCAAGAGGCAAATGAGGCGAAGTAAGGGATGAAGCCCTCAGTTCATTTTTTGTTGTCTAGACATAATGATATTCCTGCTCGAGTTTCGTACTCTGATTAAGTTCCCCTCTCTTTAATTTGATTAATGGTAGACCATCCATAGTAGGATAAAGATATCGCAAGTAGTTCAACTTTTACTTATTGGGCAAACGAATGTCTTTAGTCAATTTAATACCTTGACGGGTCAGCTCAATATGGTGCTTCTATTAAATTGAGTGATAGGTCATGCTTTTCTATAGCCAACACAAAATGCCAAACTGCAGGCAAGGCTGAGTATTCGACCTTTCAGAGTCTTTGCCTTTAAATAACAATTAGTGTGCACTCCTTAGGTTGCCAATAGGGCCGTCAACTTGGTGAGTCGAGTTAGGTGTGGTTGGGTTGAAAATGGCTCGACCTAAATTGACCCATTTAACTCGCTTTGACTACTTTAAACTCTTCATGTGTATATATTATTTGGGTAAAATCGCTATTTCAATTATAAGATCTTAAAGAATTAGCTTTCAACATTGTATAGAATTTTGAATTTTTGTATTTATTCACAATGAAAAATAAGATAAAGTTAATATATGGTAGAGAATTTGTGAAATTATAGCAACAAATACTGTGAAAGAATTGAAATTTTAATAAAATGGAATATAAGATATTGAAGAAGATGATTTATGCCAATAATGGATTAGCAACGACAAGAACCAAGATTAGAATATTACATAAAAATAACAATGGCACATGCAACCAATATATATTTCAATAACTAATAGACAAAACATACAAGATTAATAAAAATAAAAAGAATAATGGGGAAAAAGGAACTGTCTTGATATTTTTGATAAGGGTGAAATCAGGTTTATCTTACGTGTTCATCAGGACTTCTCTAAACTTGAAACAGTCCGATAAGTCCATTATTTTCTCATAAAAGGCGAAGAAAGAGCTATAAAGGTGGTTTGGGTTTGAGTAAATTATGAACCCATTTAACACTCATATATTTTAGGGTTTTGCCATTCTAAACCCATTTATTGAATATAGAATATGGGTTAAAAAATGACCTATGATCCATTTTGACAAGTTTAGTTGCCAAACCACAACAAGAGTTTTGCCTTTTGAAGAGCCAGTCGTGTGAGGAAATCGGTCCAAATTGAGCCAGAAAGGCTTTTATGGCTCAAGGTTCATCTTTAAGCAAAGGAGAGTGACGGGAGGAGGGGTCATTCCTTGGTCTTATCATCATATTCGCTCCAATAGAGAGACACGATTCTTTAGTCAGAGCAACTTTGTTACTTTCGTGTACTACCACACCAACAATTTTTTCTCAATTAGCAAAAAGCCGTGTTTTCCCTTCCTTTTTCTTTGAGAGAGAGAGAGAGAGAGAGAGAGAGAGAGAGAGACGCCGTTTGAACTAGAGATCCGGAGAGAATGGTGATTGTGCTAAAAATCTTATGGTTGCTGTAGCCGAGTTTGCCGTGGCAGTGCTATTCTACAAGAAGGTGAGGATGGTGGTAGTTGCGCCCGACGTTGGTGGTTATAGCTACGTCTGTTAATGGTGTTACTGCAGGTCAACCTGGTGGTGGAAGTGCTTAATCCACGGCGGCGATCGTTGCCGGTGGGGGCTCCAACTGAAGGGTTTCTGTAAATTGAGGGTTGTGTGGAACATGAAGAGAAGTGATGACGTGAATATACGGCGGCTAGCCGATATGTGTTTGGTCAATTGACATCATCTTAAGAAGACGTGTCAGAGTCTAATGTGTACTTTCAGCAGAGATTTAGCGTATAGACTCGTGCACACCGCTAATGCTATTATATTTTTAAGGAACGAAAGCAATTTGAGAGTCGACTCAGGCAGCATTGGAAGGCCGCTTTCTTTGAACTTGAGCCCCCTTTGGATGTGATTCGAAGTGTCGAACCGAGAGCGCTCCATATGTCCGATAATGGTTGACCAGAATTCTAAGAGTTTTATTTATTTATTTTTGGTCAGAACTTCTAAGAGTTTTTTTTTTTTTTTTTTGGTTGGTCAGAACCTCTAACAGTTCAAGTGTATTAAATTGAACAATACATTTTGATTGCGTGGTAAGAGAGCATTTAGTTACCTGAAGTATGATTACCACAAAATATAAGATACAGTTAAAACTATTTTCCTGTGATCTCGTTTCAACATGCTTAATTCAATCGGGAATTGGCCTTGACCCTTGTCAGCCATTCATGCATGTCGCAGACAGTGGGTAAACAGCGGGCGAAAGATGATCCGCGTCTGCCTCCGAGGTGAGAGATGCTTCCTAATGGAAGTACTCCATGATGCATCTTGCACTCCCAGGGCACCACTATTGCCTAATATATCTGAACATGGGCATCTTCAATTTCACATTATATCTTTATTTGGTTAGAAATTTCATATATCAAAAGATGGAAATCATAAAATCCAAAGTCCCCCACCCCCCTCCCAAGAAAGAAAAAGACCCAGAATATGAAAGCTAGAAAAAGAAAAAGGAAGAGAGAGAGATGATCAAACGAGATCCCATTTGGTACGGCTTATCCGCCGACAAATCCCACAACTTGAAATTATTCTATGAGGATGATGATTGGGAAATTTCACATCGAACAACGTCTTAGTATTCAAAGAAAACAAAAAAGTAATGGGACTTTTTCACCCATTGGAAAACTTAAAAGTTGCATCGCACACCGCCCATGGACATAAAGGGAGAGACTTGAAATGATACTACTCATTAGGTCATGAAAAAGCTGTGTCAAGCCATCCCCAAGATAAAAATAATGATTATTACCCTATCTCTCCAAAACCCTTCGGGAACAAGCATATCTTAAGTGTGTGATTACATATGCAATGACCACGACAAACCGTACATAAAGTATTTCACAAAGCTACCGAGTCCAACAAATCATTTGGACAATTAGTTGACAATGAATTACACTAATATAATCTTAGACATGCGCACTAACCCTGCATCTTATCGCAAAGTTAATTAAGGAAAAGAGAGGGTATTGCTTCAATATGAAGGAAGCCTGATCAATCAGCACTAGCAGGGCTATTTCTACCATCCTTCCTCACCTAATATGTTATTCGTTGACAAAGGTGATAGAGACCGTAATGGCTTTGATTATTCCTCGATTAAATTCCACGTGTCGAGCGGGTGGTCCACGTTGGCTGATGGCATGGGAGGGAGCAAGGAGACAAGCTAGCGGACCACCAATGATTTGTCATGATTGATGGAGAATTTGATATCATAGGTGACTCGGATGATTATGATGAGGAGGAGATTTTTAGGCTTTTGGTCCCGTTATTTACTCATAGGGACAAATGAACCCTGCAAAATCTAAATCTTTGAGATCCTTGCAGTCTCTCTCCCCCTCTCTCTCTCTCCCTATAATACTCCTTTTTACTCGTTGATGGGGCACCACTTGAGCTAGATCTTTTCCATGTCAGCAACACGATGCCAGCAATTTCGGTATTATTATCGGAGTAAGATTAAATGGGTTGTTCACACACATCAATGAATATATCTTTAGTTTTGGAGCATCAAATTGCACAGATACTTATATTAGAGGGTTAAAAGTATACTTCTGTAGAAGGGAGAGCGACGCTTTTGACGAGAGTGCTGCAATTATTTGTCACGACGAAAAGGGAGAACGATGTTTGGAAATGGAGACAGTGGCGGTGTTGGAGATAAGGTTTCCCGTTATATTTGGTCCGGCCTTTGTGCTCTGTGTTTGGCTTTTACACAGCCATCCGCACCGGCCATGCATGTCAAGGAAGCACCTACTTTTGTCCATATCCATGTTTTGATTGCCCTCGGCCACACCCATCGTCATGGACTCATGATTATAGCTTTTGTTGCGATTTCGTGATCAAATGAATTGCCGCCACGGCAGGGAAGCTAATCTTTCATGTGTGAAAGTGTGCCGCCTTCTATGGCTAATCCAGGAGCTTTACGCTTAAAGGCCTATGATGGTATTTACTTGGTACGTGTGAAATCGGGACTGCCATCATAGTGGGGATTGCAAGGGTAGCGGATCAAGTCAATGAGCAAATAGTATAATTAGAGCTGAAAATAAGTCAATTAATGTTATTACTTTCATATTACGCTCACTTAAGTGTCATAACTTTTTTTTTTATCACAAAAATGCTACATTGATGAAAAAGTGTTCACTTGAGTACCTATTTCAGCCATTTATCCTATGTGTGGCTCTTAATCCAAATTTAAACTCCGGCATGTTTTTTTATGAGAAATTCAAGTCCAAAGTAGAAAATTTTGACCACAAAAGAAAAGAAAAAGTCCAAAGTAGAAAATGGAATAGATGACATGGCAAATGCACCAAATACGATAGCACTTCACCCGTCTGTTTCTCACACATCTTATTGGCCATAACTCCTTCGAGAACGTCCAACTTCACTCATCCTGGCCTTCTCTCCACTCAAAAGCAATGCCTACAGATCTCGCTCTTGCAACCATGTGCTGTCCGAACATTGGCAAAAATTGGAAAATTTCATAAGGTTAAGCAAAGACGGGGCTGCCTAATGTCTGCATCAACCATTTTTGTGTTACATATTCCCTTTCAGAAATAACTTTCACATAAAATAAGCAAAAGAAATTGACAAACAAGGGTATCAATGCAATTAAATTAACTTATGGAATTCAGCCCAATGGGAATGCGGCCCAAAAGCCCAACAAGAATTGGATTCGTGTGTATGTGCACAATTCACAGATGAAGCGCTTGTCGAAATGGCTTTGCTGGGACGATAAGTTGGTAAATATTTTTCTTTCAATACTTCGATTTTACATAAACAAAGAAGGAAAAGATGCACTTATGCCACTGCAAAGTCCAGTTAACTTGCCATCTAAACAAGGTTATATATGCTCGTATAGCTCAATAGGTTGAGACCGTTGATGGCTCGTATGGATATGAGTGTAAAGATGAATGGTGCATTGAATATCTGGAGCTAATCACAAAGCCAACTAGAAAAGAGAGATACAAAGTGGAAAAACTCTCCAAATTGAAGAGGAAAAAGCCATGCCCTGCCTCCAAGTACTTCACTGTAATAGGTGCACCATCTCCAAACTCCAACAACAAGAGAGAATCAACAGAAGACACAGTAAGTGACAAGAAAAGCTCTTCACCAGCAACAGTTCGAGTTTTTGGCGTCCAACAAGATTTACAGAGCTTTCCTCAACAATCCAACTGGTACAAAATGAAGAAGGAGACGTCCTTGACCTCCTGTGAAATTTATAGCACGATTCAATGGTGAATGAAGTTGCATTGCTCGATTTTACCAAAGCGGGGTACAATGCATGGATCTTCTGCGCAAACCAGCTGCTCTCCTCTATGTTCTATTTCTCTGTTTCTAGACGAACAATGTCCCAAAAGTGACCCAACACCCTCAAATTTTAACCCTAAAAGTGTAAGGACTTCATGGGCTGCTAAAAACCTGACTTTTGTCCCCATAGGGAGCGACCAACCCAAAAGTTTTTGGACGTCCCCCCAAGTATCCAGAAAGCATTTTTTCAATCATGTCTTGATCGAGTTAGGGACTGAATTAATTCATTCAGTTGAGAAAAAAAGCGATATAGAGAATTTAAATTTTGTATATCTTTGTTTATGGTCAAGTGAAAAATACATGAGTCTAATTATAGATTTTATATAATTACTATATGAAGTAATAAAATGCTAAGTACCATAAATGAGGACCAATCCAGCGAAATATACAAAATCATATAATATCCTAAATATGTCTCTAACATCCTCCTCAGACTCAAGATAATTTGAAAGATGTCAACTTGAGTTTGGAGAAGGGATCGAGAAAATGCCTAGGTGAGAAAACGCCTTGGTGAATGTGTCTTAGTGAAGATATTTGTAGTCTGTTCAAGGGTTGAAGCAGAGGCAAGTCAAATGGTGCCACAACGAATGTGATATCGGATGATACGATGGTCTATTTCAATGTGCTTGATGCTTTCACGAAAAACATCATTATATGCAATTTGGATAGCACTTGGGTTGTTATAATGAATGATTGTTTTGCTATGATGACGCACTTCCATGTCTTCTAATAGCTAGTGCAATCATATTAACTTCAATGTCATATTAGCAAGAGCTCGATAATTTGCGTTTGTACTAGAGTGAGCGATAATGGTTTGTTTCTTATTATGCCATGAGATAAGTGAGCCGCCCAAAAAGAAATATTAGTCCTTAGTGGAACGATGATTTTGTAGGTCAACAGCCTATTCAACTTCCAACTAAGCTGTCAACTCTAAGGTACAATGAGTAGCAAAGTGAAGGCTATGAAATAACGTACCCTTAACGTAACGAAGAATTGGAAGGACTACAACAAAATGAGTTGTACAAGGCTTGGTGGTGTATTGACTAACAATATAAAAAACATTGAATTTGACATTTGACTCAATGGAAGTAGAAGCAATCTTGTTATCAGTGAGGCTAACTTGAGAAATAAGATTAGTGACATATTTTTCTTGAGAGAGATAATAAATAGAAGAATCATATGCAGCCTCCAAGCCGAAAATATCTACAAGTGAATTGTTTGTTAAGTGAATTGCAAGCACACAATATCTACAAGTAATAAAGTGATGAGCGAGTATCGTTCTCACAAGGATTGTCTCTAATTATCTAATTAGATACCGAAAATGATCAATCTAAATATTTGGCTAACCAAGTCGAAAAGACAAATCAAAAGTGAATTAAACCAATTAAATGACTGAATTATAAAAGAGTCGAAATTTAAAGAATTCGAAAGCTAATTAAAATTGCAACATAAACCTAATCTAAAATAAATCGAAAATTAACAAGGTAAATTTCAAGATTTTAACCAAGATCACAAAGTGTTAGAGCATCCAACTTCACTTAACCGCTCATAATCAATTATATTAACTTGTCATGCAATAAATTAATTTTCAATTGTGTTGGTGAAATTTCCCTAAATTAGATTACAAGTCGACCTTGGTCTAATAATCCCTAATTTGGTGTGTTGACTCACACTAATCTTAGGTGAATTTAAACTATCTAAAAGCATTAAGTTCTTGTGGAAATTTTTGAATCTAATCTAAGTAATCTCAACCTAGATCTACTATCGCAACCACACAAACAATCTAGTGTACCTTGATCTAGATTTAATTTATGATTCGATATCACTAGTTTTCATGCATACAATCTCCACCCGATATCATGCATCCATCAAAAATCATTTAAAAGTTGGCAAAACTTCTAAAAGCATTAAGATCATGATAGAGAACGCCACAATCAAAACAATTATATTGCAAGAACAAGTCTCGAAAGTCAATCAATCATGGTTAAGATCCATTGTCGCTCTAACAAAAGAAATTTAGAACATAATTAAAGCTAAATTAACAACGAAAATTGAAGAAAACATAATACTAAATTATAACAAATTCACCAATTTGAATCGCAAATAGATTTAGGTTTGCCTCATTCTTCTCTCCTTGACATGCGCCAATTCTACTAAGAAAATAAAAACATAAAACCTAATTAAGAAAACCTAAAATCTGGTGGCGGTTCGAAATCTCCTTCTCCCTCCCTCTGAAATATGTAGCACAAGAGGGGTTTATATAGCCTCCAAAAATCAACCCTAGGTCAGCCTCCCATTAGGTCTTGGATAGGACTCCTTGACAAATTAGGAGTTTATTTCCTATGATTCATAATCTTGATTTTCTTTGAACCTAGCCTCAATTATGGTTAAATCCACTGGTCTTGACCGGTTTTTTCTTCAAGGTAAGATATTCTAAAAGATACTTAAATATTCTTAAAGATATAGAGATATCCTTAAAGATATTGAAATATCCTTAGAGATATTGGAATATTCTGGAAAATATTGAGGTGTAGAGACTGATCTGCAAATCTAGCACGGATACATGAAAAAATTACGCATTGGTCCTCACTGTTTTGCAAATGATGCGCACAATCTCTTATAAATATGAAAGTCATGTTTCCTACAAAATTTAGTAAAATTTCATGGGTAGCGAATAAATTCACCCTTCATCAAAACTTAGCAAATATCAAGCTTAAATTTGTAAAAATACTCTATCTAGAATAGAGTTATCAATTACCTTCAACTTAAAGGTTTGCTAGTCCTCGAGCAAATAATAGTAGAAAAACCTCATATTTAATTATCATTATCCATTCACAATTATTTGTCATCACGACTTAAAGGAAAACATAAATCCCATGAAACCCAAAACCAATACATAAGCTATATCTAACCTTAACCATGCAATCCTTGTATGTGATTCTTGACTTTTCAAATTATGTATACTCAAATAAATCAATTTGATATGCAACAACCCAAACTCACAATCCACTAACCAAGTCTCATAGGTTTGCTTTTCTGTTCTCTCTCTACTAATGAAGACCGATACCCAGTAAAAAATCAATAGGTCTTTAAGGCATATAATGTGGCTTGGCTAAAGATAGGATATAAAGGATTTGAGCTCAACACACCCCATAATCATATCAATTCTCAAAGAATTTGAATTAAATATGATTCAAGACATATCCCCCATATGTTTACATTATCATAGTCATGCAATTCACAAACACTTAACACTTCAAAGCTTCTATTACTTCTCTTGCCTCGCTTTACGGCGAAGTTCCTCCCTAAGTCCCTTCCATAATGCAATGCTAACCTATTGAGTATCTAAAAGGCTCATTCAAGTTGAAAGTTAGCGGTAGGGATCTGTCTAAGCAGTATTTGAATAAAGAATTTCCACTTTATAACTTTGCATTTATACCTCTCTCTTTTTCTTTTTTTCCCTTTTTCCTTCTTTCATTGCCTTTTTTTTTTTTGACTTTTCATGACTACTTCAAGCTTCGGCAATTTCAGACACATCAAGAATCCCTAACTATTAAAGTAGCTTTAAGAATAAACATGCTTATGAGGTATAGGGTAAGTTAATATACTTAAGTTGGATTAATATTATAAGGTTATCAAAGAAAAATAGACCAATTAAAAACTCAAAAGGTTACTAGGAATCAATTGACAAGATAGGCTTGAAAAACTCAAACGATCCAAAGAATGCCTATATCACCTTCTTAATTGAGTATAATATATTATTTTCAAGAGAACATCAAACAAATTACGAGACTTAGGTGAGCTCTAGAGAATCACATACTTCCCATTGATCTTTTCTAAGCACACATAACTCAAAAAGCTAGGATAATTGCTCAAAATATGGATTGCACAATCAAGATTAAGACTAACTCATATATCGATCTCAAGTTAAACAAGATTTATATCCCCCTAAAAATCGCAACAACTCATAATCATGAAAAGAACATTAATCTTGTAAATTCAGATTCAAAAGTCATCATCTCCTATAAAGTTTGCTTTAAAAATATTTCAAAAATTTCAAATAAGCCCATGAATTTCAAGACTAGCAAAAATTTTAGCATAAAAGTTTTCAATTTTTTTTGATTTCCTACCCCGAACTTAAAATGAAGCATTGTCCTCAATGCTTAATAATAAAGAATTAAACAAGAGTAATGAGGCAACTAAATTAGAGTAGAGTAAGGTTTGAAATACTCCCCTTGATATGTGAAGATGCCAATTGTCCATATTAAATTAGGCCCAGTAGGGTGATGGTTGGCTCGGGTCTGTGATTAGAGGGTGCTCGAAGAAAATGTCTTATTTGCAAGGTCGCATAGTCGTGTGTCCCTAACCCCTCTTCTGCCTTTATGGTGCATGGTAAGGCAACAGAATATGCATTCTGCCTCATGCCCATCAACATTGCTATCCCTGCAAAACAAAAATTTGTTGCCACAAAGATTCTTTTTAATTTTTTTTTTTAATAATTTTTTTAAAGACGACACATCAATCAAACAAGCATAAGAAATAGAAGACTGGAAACTTGGCTTGCCTCCCAAGAAGCGCTTGCTTTATTATTCGTAGCCGAACTCTTCCCTTGCTTTTAAGTAGGTGGAACTAAGGTGATGAAAAATGTTTGGGCATCAAAACCTCCTCCAAAGTAGTGCTTGAGCCTATGACTATTCACCTTGAAAGTCCCCTCCTTCTCATTGGTAATCTCGATGGCTCCAAAAGGGAATACTTTGGTGATGGTGTAAGGACCGGTCCATCTAGACTTCAACTTACCTGGAAAAAAACAAAGACAGGAGTTATATAATAAAACTTTTTCACCCACATGAAACTCCTTCCTTAAAATGTGTCAATCATGCCATCTTTTCATTTTTTCCTTGTAAATTCTTGCGCTTTCATATGCACCATTGCGCATCTCTTCCAACTCATCCAATTGAAATAATCTTTTCTCACCTATTGCCTGCATATTAAAGTTAAGTTTCTACAAAGCTCAATATGCTTTATGTTCCAACTCAATAGATAGATGACATGCTTTACCATACAAAAGTCGAAAAGGTGACATCAATAGGAGTTTTGAAAGTAGTTCTATAAGCCCATAGAGCATCATCAAGTTTTCTTGCCCAATCTTTCCCATTAGTGTTTGCAGTCTTTTCCAAAATTCTCTTTATCTCCCCTTTAGATATCTCAATTTGACCACTAATTTGGGGATGATAAGTAGTAGTTACCTTATGAGTGACTCCATATTTATGTAAAAGTGACTCAAATTGTTTATTCATGAAATGCATGCCTTGGTTACTTATAATGGCTTTAGGTGTACCAAACCGAGTAAAGATGTGCTTTTTCAAGAAATTACAAACAACTCTACCATTGTTAACCTACAAAGCCACGGCCTCTACCCATTTAGATGCATACTCACAAGCAACCAACATGTAAGTGTTACTGAAATAAGGTGGAAACAGACCCATGAAGTCAATGCCCCAAACATCAAACAATTCACACACCATAATATTGTTTAAGGGCATTTCATGCCTTCTAGATATGTTCCTAGTCCTTTGACACTTATGACAATGAGAAATATAAGCATATGCATTCTTAAAAAGAGTAGGCCAATAAAATCCACATTTAAGACCTTAGCAGCGGTCTTGGTGGCACCATAATGACCACTTGCCTCTCCATCATGATAATGAAAAAAGAATATTAGGGATTTCTTCCTCAACAACGCAATGTCTAATAACTTGATCAGCACATATCTTAAACAAGTAAGGATCTTCCCAAAAGTAGTGTTTAACATTAGAGTGAAACTTCTTTCAAGTAAGGAGGAAGGATGTCACTTACCAAATAATTTATAATATCTACATACCATGGAATTTCGATTTTCAAGGAAGAGATGCCTCATCAGGAAAGTCATCCAAGATCGGTACCTCATCAGTCATCACTAGGGGCATTTGGCAACCTAGATAGGTGATTGGCCACGAGGTTCTCAGTCGCTTTCTTATCCTTAATCTTTAAATCAAACTCTTGAAGCAACAAGATCCAACGAATCAGCCTTGGTTTCACATCTTTCTTTGCCAACAAGTACTTTAAAGCCTCATGACTAGTATAGACAATTATTTTAGGGCCAATCAAATAAGAACGGAATTTATCAAAAGTGAAAACAACTACCAAAAGCTCATTTTCAATGATGGCATAATTCAATTGGGCTGCATTAAGGGTTCGGCTAGCATAATGTATAGCTTGAAAAATTCTATCATTTCTTTGACCAAGCACAACTCTAATGGCATAATCGCTAGCATCACACATTAATTCAAAAGGCAAGTTCCAATCCAATGGCATCATTACAGGAGCCGAAATTAGTTTCTCCTTCAAGGTCTTAAATACCTGCAAACACTCAGAGTTAAAATCAAACTTAGCATCTTTTTCAAGCAATTTTGTGAGTGGCCTTGCAATCTTGGAGAAATACCTTATGAATTGCTTATAAAACCATACATGTCCTAAAAATCCTTGAAGTAATTTCACATATGTAAAGGGCGGCAATTTGGAGATAACTTTAATTTTGGCTCGGTCCATCTCGATACCTCTAGTAGAGATTTTATGGCCTAACACTATTCCTTCTTGCACCATAAAGTGACACTTCTCCCAATTTAGCACAAGGTTAGTCTCTTTGCATCTTTGTAATACTGAAGCCAAATTATGCAAACATAAATCAAAAGATGTGCCAAAAAAGAGAAATCATCCATAAAAATTTCAATGTATTTCTCTATCACGTTAGAAAAAATAGCGATCATGCATCTTTGAAAAGTAGGAGGTGCATTACAAAGACAAAAAAAAAATCATTTTATATGCAAATGTACCATAAGGACAAGTGAATGTAGTCTTGTCTTGATCATCAGGTATAATAGGGATTTAATTATACACTAAATATCCATCAAAAAAACAATAATAATCATGCCTTGCAAATTTCTTTAACATTTGATCAATGAAAGGTAAAGGAAAGTGATCCTTACAAGCATCATCATTCAATTTTCTATAATCTATGCAAACTCGCCAACCTGTAACCGTTTTATTTTGTATTAATTCATTATTTTTATTGGTTATAACAGTCATACCTCCCTTTTTCAGCACTACTTGCAAGAGACTCACTAAATCACTATAAGAAATTGGATAGATAATACTTGCATTGAGTAGCTTAATCACTTCGGCTTTTACAACTTATTGTATTTGTGGATTGAGCCTCCTTTGTGGTTGGATGATCGGTTTGTATTGCTCATTCATCAAAATTTTATGCATGCAAATCGAATTGCTTATTCCCTTTATGTCGGCAATGGTCCATTCAATGGTACTCTTGTCCTCTCTAACACTCTAAGTAACTTCTCCTCTATCACCCCTGTCAAAGAAGAATAAATAATCGCTGGATAAGAAGCACCATCAAGGAAAACATATTTTAAATGAGAAGGTAATGCTTTAAGCTCAAGAGTTGGTGGTTCTGCAATGGAGGGTTTTGGCTTCTTTGTACTTGACTCTAACTCTTCAAATTTTGGTGTTTTCCATCTTGGGTACGAAGGACTTGCTTCTAAAAATTTCACGGCTTCTCCAATTTCTTCGTTCTTGGCCTCTTTCTCTTTTGGCCGAACCAAACATACCTCTATAGGGTCTTGAATTGTGATCAATTTAAATATGGTCTCCACTTTTCTATCTATGGTGTCTATCCTCAAGCAATCACTCAGTTCCTCGGGGTTTTTCATGGCCTTGAAGCATTGAAGGTAACTCTATCTTCTCCTACTCTAACGATAAATTTTCCTTGTTGTACATCAATGAAAGCTCTTCCCATGGCTAGGAATGGTTGGCCGAAAATGATTGAAACTTCATAATCCTCCTCCATCTCTAGCACAATGAAATCCGCCAGGAAGATAAATTTATCTATTTTCACTAAAAAATGCTCCACCATGCCTCTTAGGTATTTGATAGATCTATTCGCCAATTGCAGAGACACGGTGGTTGCCTTTACTTTCCCCACATCTAATTTCATAAATACCGAATAAGGTATCGGGTTTATACTAGCACTAAGATCACATAAAGCTTTATTAAAATAAGCACCACCAATATTGCATGGAATATCAAAACTCCATGGATCTCTTAATTTTGGTGGTAACTTATTTTGAAGGATGACCGAACATTTCTCATCCAGCTTGATGGTCTCATACTCCTCTAATTTCCTCTTGTTAATTAAGATCTCTTTCAAGAACTTGGCATAACTTGGCATTTGAGCTAGAGCATCTACAAAAAGAATGTTAATGTGCAATTGTTTAAGATAATCTAAATTTTTTGAAAATTACTTATCTTGCTTGTATTTAGCTAATCTCTCTGGAAAAAGGAATAAGTGGAACATATGGCATTGGAGATGGCTTTTTCTTTAGTGGCTCATCTTTGTCTTCGGTCTTGGTAAAAGATTCAACATTTTTTCTTCTATTACATCCTCATCTTAGTCTTCATGGGCAAATGTCTCATCATAATCAATCTCGTATTCTTGAGTAAAGCCTTTTGCTACTAGCCCGAATTTTATAGCAATCTATAGTACCATCTGCCTTGGTTTTAATCTTAATTACCCATATACAATCGACAACAGACTTACGAAGAGGCAAATCAACCAACTCCCATGTATGAGAATTTGTCAAGGCCCGCAACTTATTGACTGTAGATTGTTGCCAAAAAGGATTATTACTAGTTTCTTAATAGGTGCGAGATTGGTGAAGATAAGCAATGATAGAGTAACATTGACGATCACAAAGATAAACTAGAGGGTGACTTGCTCCAGTGGAACGATGGATATAAGTAGATGGAAAGCCTAAAGACATAGAATTCTTGGTTTAAGCAGACATGTCAAAAGTTACTGAGATGGAATTGCTAGATAGTCCTGCATCAAGATGTAAAGAAAACAACTAGGGGGAGGAAGATTCACGAATGGATGATAGTACGGGATGTTCCGGGAATAAATTCACTGAAGGATTGGTAAAAAAGGAACATGAGTAGCAGATTCAAAGGGATGAGAACATATTATGTCCCCATAATGAAATATGACGAGACACACGAAGCTGGTTAGAGATAGGCTCCCAACATTTATTGTTTTCACATCGAGAATTCTTTGCAGATGAAGAGATGTCAAAGGGGCTTCTTACTTCCCAAACAGATTCCCCTACATCTATATATAAACGCTGGTTTATCAAGAATACGCAAGACAAGCACTTCGAATTGTTGATTCATCGCCAGAGATGGCTTAGAACCAATAGTTCATTATCTAATGGATTTTTCCGTTCTAATACTCCATCCGAGAGTTATCAGTATTTATCAAATCTGTTCCTATTGAACGGAAGGCTATTGGATCAAATGACAAAGACATTGTTGAGAAAAAGATGGCTTATAACTCTTGTGCTCAATACTATACCAAAGGAAGTGATATAAATGAGCATGGAGTTTCAATCTTGTGTGTTTATGTGGAAAGGAGGTTTATGAAACAAGCATTAACAAAAACTCGAAGACAACCGTAATAGGAAACGTTACCATATAAGTGCTCACAAGGAGAAATGTTGCTTATGACAAGGAACATGGTGGCCGTGAGGGCGGCCTCGCGTAGGGCGAAGAGGCTCGCCCTCGCCTAGCCTCTAGTCGGATTTGGTCGAGGCTCGCCGGATCATGGCCGGTGAGGCTCGACCCTGGCCAGCCCGACACGAGGTTGCCCTCGCAGCCAAGGCCTCGCTAGAGGCTAGGCAAGGCTCGACCTCGCCGGATCTGGCGAGGTGGAGCCTTGCCCATGGCCGGCGAGGCTCGACCCTCGCCAAATCCGGCGAAGGCGAGCCTCGCCAATTCGGTGCAAGGCCACCCTCAAGGCCAAGGCCTCACCAGATCTGGTGAGGGCGAGTCTCGCCGCCTCGCGTGAGGCTGCCTTTGCGACCACTAGCGAGGCTTTGAACCTCGCTAGTGGCTAGCAAGGCTTGCTAGAGGCTGGCGAGAATCGGCTGGTGGAAGGAGGAGGAGAAGGAAAAAAACAAAAAAACAAAAAAAATAAATAAAGAAAAAGAAAAAAAGAAAAAATATTAAAATATTATTAAAAGTTGTACATGTTGGTGCCGATTGTGCCACGTCAGCTGGCTGGCGCCCAGTCAGCAAAATCTAGCCAACATTAGTTGGAAATGACTGAATTGACACAAAGTAAAAAGGTTTAAGATTAAATTGGCACAAATGCAAAATGTTTATGACTTTTTTGATATTTTTCCTGTTTAGAGTGTCAAGGGAAAAGAGATCTTGAGAGGAAATTATTCATGAATTGCCTTTTATTTATTTGTTTTGTAAATACTAATTATCATGAGACCTTAAGTTTTTATTTTATTTTTTATAATATTATGTAGAGTTCTTATGATAATAATTTGTTACATGAAATAGTAAATATGTCAGTCAAAAAACAATTGCAAGTCTTTTTTCATTTAGGGCATAATGTAAGGTTGAGAGTGATAGGGTCAAGGTTCGATAGGTCTAATGAGACTATTCATCAATACTATAGAATTGTCTTATAAGCAATTCTAAAATTATGTAATCATGTTATAAGACCATTGGATGGCATTACACACTTGACGATATCTAAAAATAGAATATTTTATTCCTATTTTAATCTATGTAATAGGACAAATGTCATGTAATCATCTTGGAAGGTTTTTTTTATTACATTCGCTTATTCACGTAAATACATTAGGATTGGCATTGGAGTTCTTGATGGTACTCATGTCTATGCATTGGTTCCCCCCAAAATTCAAAAAAAAATTCGTTATTAAAAAGATAAAACAACGCAAAATGTTCTTGCAACTATTACTTTTGATATATAATTCATTTGTGTTAGCTGGTTGGGAAGGCACATCATATAACTCTCGAATTCTTACAAATGCACTTTCAAAACCTTGAGCAATGAAATTCCTAAAGATATAAACTATTCCATATTTTGTATAAAATTTTTCTCTACTTTCGTAAAACATATTGTTTAAAGTTTACATAAAAATTGGTATGTAAATCTAACCTTGTTAATGCCGAATACAACGTTCAATCATGAGTTATTTCTCCACATCGTAGAGTTCGATATCATAAGGAGTTCAGTGACTGCTCACTCGAGAATGAAAAATAGTTAATTCAATCATAGCCAATCATCTTCATAGTCTATGGTAGAAAGGGCATTTGGGGTTTTCAAAAGTTGTTTTCATGTATTGAATACCTGAACCTTTTTCATCTTTTGATACTCAAGTTGATGTGATCTTAACATGTTGAATTCTACATAACTTCATTATGGGAGCTAACCCTATTGATCCTTTTATGCAAGAACTAAATGTAGATGTCGAATTTCAAAATCAAGAAAGAAGAGATCAATGAACACAGAGAAAAGAGGGAGCAAAATAGAGAGTGGGCAACTAAAAGAGATGGTAACGCACATTCAATGTGGGATGACTATTGTAGGCATAGATTGAATCTTATTAGAAGTTGTTTGTTGTTTTAAATTTGACATGAAGTATAGATTACTACTTTGTGATTGAAGGAGTTTTTGTAAATGTGAACTAGATATTGTACCATACATCACTGTGATATTTCCATTGTCTCATTAGTAAAATGACACCTATTTTTGTGTTATTCAATGTTTATCACAATTTCTTGTGTTGGATATATTCAATAATGTAGCAAATGGCAAGACTAAGGAAGGGAAAACCAAGCATTTTAGATGGGCAAGACCAATGGAACGTATGTTTTTAGAAATATTAGTTGATGAGGCTTCAAAGGGGAACAAACCCTCAACATCTTTTAAATCATCTTCCTTTGTTTGGGTTGCTCAAGCTATAAATGAGAAATTTGGGACTAAATGTGAGCCTGACCATGATGACAATCACCTTAGAATTGTTAAAAATAATTGAGGTACCATCTAGAAATGGCAGGTTAAGAGTGGATGTCAGTGGAACCAAAACTTGAAGATGATCACGATTTTTCAGAAGGAAATTTATGACAAAGAAACAACGGTAATGCACATTTCAGATTTCAATATAACTTCTACTCTTAGCATTTGCTACTCATGGAAAGGATGCATGTACCTGTGGTGTAGCTCATTATTTTGGACATTTGAGTTCTGTCTATAGTAAATTTGTAGTAGAAGAACCATCCAAAGGCGGAATTTGAAATTACAACGGGATTTCCTATATACGAAAGGGAAATCTATCCCTCTTTTGATCTTTAGGATAGCTTGGTATGCTGCAATTTGTCATATTCAGGCTGCTATGTATTTAATGATTGAGGTCTTAGTTTGCAGCATATTAAGATATGCAGGATTTGGAGGTTGCTATAGTTATGTTTGCTTATGCATCTTATGCTCTTTACATATTAAAAAACTGAGACATAAGTAGATAATGATCGTATTGTAAGACTTACTTTAAATGCAACAGTTTTAATCTACATATTTCTATGCTTGTTTTTTTGTGATTTTTCACAAGCACATCCCACACATTAAAAGTGCTTGAACAAGAAAGTTGAGATGCACGATGTACTCAGTTTGATAGCTGGAAAAGACATGGCAACATGAATCTTTGCAAAAATAAAAAATAAAAAATTGGAAACATCCGCCTCCTACTATCGTGGATGTATATTTCTTGATTGGATTAGATGATAGTATTGACAATATTACAAAAGGAATAGAAGGTCCTTCAAGGCTTAATAGAAAGTGAAGTTATGCTACTAACAACGATGATAGGGTTCCAATAGTGTTGGAGCAAATTGGAGAGGTTGCAAAATGGAGTTAAATTCAATTGGATGTTACTAAGTTCTAAAAACAAGTAACGGGGATTAAAAGTTTTGATGAAGCCGCCCTTGCATATACGTTTGATTATCTAGGGGACAATAATAGCGTTGCAAAATCATTCATCGTCAAGAGTGCCAAGCTAAAGAAGTTATAGCTTGAAGACTTCTTAAATAGAAGGGAAAGTGATTATCGACAATCATTAGACTTTGGATTATAGTTCTTCATATTATATGAATGACAAATTTGCTGTTATTTGATTACTTATTGTAGTAGCTATTCAAGTAGCTCTTTGTGGCATAATTTATCCTAATGTTTCATATGAAAATAGAGTCATTTGTACTAAACCAATTATGAATTGTTTATTTCACATATTGCATGGCATACTGTGAGGAAAAAAAGTAACAAAGACTTCTTGTTTTCAATCCATTTGCTTTTTGGCTGGAAGCTAGTACTGGACTGGGAAAGTGAAAGACATGCCATTTGTAATTTGTCAATACCAATGTTATTTTATGAGATTGAAATCATTTTCCAAATAGGATCCAAACACTAGAAAACGTTTTCGGTCACATACTACTAAACAAATGAAAACTAATTATTTTCTTGAAAAACGATTTCTCCATAAAGCATTTTCTTTTATCATGAAGTTTTCCTCGAAAAAAACACACCCTTATATTATGTATATTTTGTTGTGTTCATAATGAAGAGTACACGAGTCTATTAATAAGCCTTACATGATGACTATGTCAAGTAATAGAATAGCATAATATCAATTATAGTCAACTAGGATCAAATGAGAAATTATCAAATTAGCTCTAAACTTATCATACAAGTAGTAATTCAATCTTAAACTTTTCATTTTTGACAACTTAGTTCTAAAATTTTCAATTTTTCTAACTTAGTCCTAAACCTTCACACGAAATTCTAATGTAATCATCCTAACTAATATTTGCTGAAGATCACCAATGTGGCGATGTGCCACATAAGTTAGCTAGCAATGATTGGATTGCCATAATAGTAGTTTTTGGTGAAATTGTAGAACTATATTGGAATTTCAAGGGAATGCTTAGGACTAAATTGACAACATTGAAAAGTGTAGAACTAAATTAACATATGTGTAATAGGTTTAGGACTGATTAGGTAATTTTCCCCAATAACAATCATGGAAGAATCATTGATGTGGCAGTGTGTCACGTAAATCAGCCGACGATGACTGGACTGCCACGTCAGTGATTTTCGATGAAATTTAGAACTAAATTGGAATTTCATGTGAATGCTTATGATTAAATTGACAAAATTAAAAAGTGTGGGAATGAATTGGCATCTTTATAATAGGTTTAGGACTGATTAAGTAATTTTCTCCAATATCAATCAATGAAGATAATGCATGATCCTAACAAATATATGGAATCAAGGGAAATATATCTCTAACACAATGGATCCTACGTAGGATATTCCCAAGAGATAGCATAGAAAAGAAGGTCATATCAATTTTTCCCATTACTTAAATTGAGTAAAGTTAATCGAAATACTTGAGTGCATCCATTTGACTAGTCATTAGGATTTGGTTGCACATTTGTAACAAATTTTAAGATTTCTCCTGCTTCAATTTGTTACAATAGCTACTTAATTGTGATATTGCATTATATAATTTTCTAAGAATTTTTACTAAATTATTTGATAACTCTAGATTCATTTTATCCAACAATTGATCACTTGTCCTATTATTTTGTAAACAAAATTTATCGCAATTTTTCAGTACATATACTATTTCTCAAATTTAAATTAGCCTTACTCAAGGTTTCATTGTGAGCCGCGTCTTTATATGGCACAAATTGTTTGAGTCAAGAGCCACGTAGTCATGCTTTAAGCATGAAGCCCCAACTCCAAATTTTACGCAAAAAATCCTTTAGAAGCCACAAAAAGGACCTTGAGTCCGAGTTGATCAATATATCCAATTTGATCCATCTTCATTTAAAAATTTTAGTCGATGACTTATGGGCTAACTGGGAATTATTAATTGCTCTATACCTTTTTCCATTGTGGGACTTTTCTAAAATAACTCATTCGTGCAAATCAACAATCATTACCTTAATTCAAGTTTCCTTCTGCATCCACTTATCTGAACTCCGATGTCAAACTTATCTAACACAACTCCTAAATGTAATTCAACAATCCCCCCTTAATTTTAAGTAACCTTCTACATAAAGTTATCTTAACTTGAATTCTCAATACCCACCTAAATTCCTAGTCTCTTTCTCTAGACCGAACCATGAAAAGCTGCCATTAGAACCTCGTTGCTACACCACAATGCCCATAATTGGAACAAATAAGGAGGCCCACCAATCTACCATCGGCTTTGATACTAATTGTTGGGAGTGTAAAAGTCCAATATCTTTACGTAGGGAGATTGCTAGAAGAGACCTCAAATCTAAGCACGTCAATATATCCAGTTGAATTCACCTTTACTAAAAAATTTAAGTCAATGGGCTATGAGCACACAAATTTTCTGATGTGAGACTTGTTTTAAAATACATGTGCAACTAAACAACTTCGATCAAGAGAGTGATCATGATAACCCATGATACACAACTAAATCTACCATCGATCAATTCCACTTCTTTGCAGTTACTTCAAAGAAACATACATATTATTCTTTTACATCTTCTTACTTTTTCATTTACCGTGCAAGCAGACGCACATGGAATTAGTTGCTCCGGGAGATACGGAGAATTGAGCATACCTTTGCCTTTCCAACATAGACGGATGTTGACTCGTTTCTTTTCTATGTTTTTCTAATGAGAGAACTAGGTCGATTTTGTCGGTAAACCACAACGCCTTTCAAGTCTACTTATGTTAGTTATCTGGTTACCTAACGAGATAAGGAAAATCTCTGTAGTGAGTAGTGACTTCTCTTTGTTTTGCTTCTAGAACTTTGCGATTTTTTCAATCACAACGCAACCTTCTCAATGTCCAATGATTAAATGAGCAGACCAGCTTTGTTCCGGTTCCCATTAAATTGATCATAACAATTCATTCACGAGAGGGAGGGACACGATTGGGTTTGAGGTGGCGTGGGGAGTTTACGGGTTTGGCAGGAGTAGTAGTGTCTCCGCCACGTATTTAGTAGGGCTGGTGATCCTCACCGAGCCGCAAATGATGGGCCAACGCCGCTAGTAGGCCCTCGCTATTTCCATGTAATCTTAGACCCTCACTCGGCCACAAGCGCTAGGGCCTCCGACCCTCTCTCTACGCGCATACAAGGGATGACTGACCCTTTGTGGGGGTGATGGTGAATAGTTGCGCCAGCACCATAGGGGCCTGCAAGTCTTCTACAGCGAAGGCGGCGGCGGGGCCACCTCCTCTAGAGCCCCCCTCCTGCCGTGCTCCCTTTTTCTCTTTTTCTTTCTCTGCTACTTTCCCTTTTTTTTTTCAAATGCAGCATCTACTTGGTGTCATATTAATACAACTTATTTTGGTAATATTAAAAAATTTCACGTCAATGTTTTCTGTCCCTTAAATCAATGAGAAATTATGGATATCTTTATTGCACTCATGAATAAATTTGAAGATTTGGTTGTACGTCCACTGTATAATTGTTCAGATTTCTGGCGCAGGTACTCTTTTTCTCAGACTTTTGAATGGAGTTTGGCATATCATGGAATATTCGACAACCCTCAGAAGGTAACACCCTGTTAAAACCTCTTATTTTTTCTTTTCATTAACGTCATCTAACAAGGCTGATGTCAGAGACGTTGAAAATGTACGAGGAAGTCAAGGAGAGCACATGATTCCAGACCGGCCTTCAACTCAAAAACACAAATTAGTTCAGTGAATTCGATAGTTCTCTAGTTATTGCGTTCACTCCTTGTATTTCATTCGTGCAACTCCAAGAACTTGAGTGAAGTGAAAGGTCCAAATCTAGCAATCGCTGTTACATGTTTGGCATTGGTCGAGGTCATTGAGACTATTTGGGCCATGCCTATTGGTGCGCCTATGTCCCATTGCTGACCAAATACCCAAAGAAAATCTTAGTCCGTACTTGGGAGAAAAAAATAATACAATCTTTTGGCCGCCCCGGATAAAGCCTAATCTTTTGCACCTATGACAAAAATATTACAACTTTTCAATCATCGAAAAAATAGTCCAATCTTTTACCTTTTGAGTAGAGATGATACCTTTTGCAAATTCCGTTCATTCTCACCGTGAAATGGCCACATATAATCTTGCGTGGACCATTGTGCTAATGTACACAGTGAGCCATATCAACCAACTCCAAACTTAGTTTTGAAATTTGTGCTCTTCGTTATCAAATTTAGTTTATAAGTTCTCTTAACAAATTTCATGCATTTAGCAATAATTAACATAGTTTATTGTGCATGGCACTTGGCAATCTAATGGTGAGAATGGACGAAAGTCGTAACGGGTCCGAGAGGATGAAAATTTGACTGGACGTTTGGAAGACTGTATCATTTTTATATTAGGTGCAAAAGTCGGATTTTTTTTTCTTCGGATAATTGAAAGATTGTATTGTATTTGTTCCAAGTGCAAACGATTGGAGTTTCTTTCCCCGGAAATTTGGGCTTCCATTGTTGGCCAATAGTACCTCTCCCATTTTATTGAATTTCTTATCAAGAATTAAATTTACCGACTCTTATATAAAGGTACTAACTTTAATCTAAGGTATTTATAAATTTCTTTCCAAGTAAATTGTCAAAGAGTTATAGATTACCAACTCTCATTTTGAGTTAGTAGCTAAATTTTATTTGGTTCTGGTTAATTTACCAACTTTTCTATTAGGTTACTTAATCAAGTTGGTTAGTCACTCATAAACTAGTTGTTAATTTCTTCCGATAGTTGGTAAATTTAAGCATTGATAAGAAAGGTAGATTAAAGTTGGTAAAAGATAAGAGAACTTTTAATTGCCAAATATAGGAGAAGTTGGTAACTCAAAAACAAAAATTATACGTTGCTAACCAACTCAAATAAAAGGTGATAACACAAAACTTGTTGGTAACTTAATTGGTGAAAAGTGATAAACATTTTAATTATGATTGTTAGATTATGAAAAGAGTTGGCATATTTAAAAAGTATTCAAGGCAAATTAAAGTGGTAAATAAATAGAGAAGTTGATAAATTTAAGAAATAAATAACAAATGCTGGTAAGCAATTCAAATGAAATTGGGCAACCTGGAACTAGCTCAACTTAATTTGAAAAAAAAAAAGATTGGTAAGTCACATAAATGAAGGTTGATAAGTTTATATAATAGTGGATAAATTGGAGTTGTTAATAAGAAAGGTAAATAAAAGATGGCAAGCATAAGAAAAATTCTTTTTTTTTCCAAAATAAAAGAATTTTGTAATTTGAAAAAAAAAAAAAAAACAAACATCAGTAGTTGACTAAAATAAGAGTTTGTAACACAAAATTAATTGATAACTTAATCGATGAAAAGTTGGTAAACCATTGGTTTGTAGTTCCTAAAACGGGTTTATCAAATTAAAAATTGTTAAATAAGATGAACAAAAATGGCAACTCAATAGAAATGTTGATGTCTTCTAAAAAATACTAATAATCATTAGTAAGTAGCTCAAATTAGAATTAATAACCAAAGACTGGTTGGTAACTTAATCGAAGAAAAGGTGCAAGTCACTCAAATAAAGATCGATAAATTCATATAATAGATTGTAATATAAAAATTTGGCACAAAAGATAGATAAATATTTGTAATAGATAATATGATTTTTTTGTTTCATTTTTTGTTAGAGATAAGAGAAGTTGGTGACTTAACAAATCCAACAATTTGTTCGTAAGTAACTCAAGCAAGAGCTAATAAAGCAAATGTAGTTGATAATTTAATTAGAAAAAAGTTAGTGATCACTCCGATTAAGATTTGAAATATCTGACGGCTAGCAAGTAAGGTGATGAATAGCTGGCAACTTAATAGAAAAGTTTGCAATTTTTACAAAATAACCAAATAAACGTTGTTAAGTAACTCAAATGAAAGTTAATAGTCAAACGGGAGAAAAGTTGGTAAGTTCCACGAATAAAAAGTGGGTAAAGTCATACAAGAGTTGATAAATTCAAAGGTACTTGTAAGAAAGATAAACCATAGTTGGTAAATGAAAACAAGATTTGATGATTTATAAAAACAAAGACAAATATACGTTGGTAAGTAAATTAAAAAGAGTAAGTAATCCAAAATGAGTTGATATTTTAATTAGAAAAAAGTAGAAAGTCATTTAAATAAAAAAAATGTTAAATACGATAAGGATTGCTAAATGTAAGGTTTTGGTAATAAAGACAAAAAATTTGGTAAAAAACGAGAAAATTTTGATAGTTCACACACCCCTTAAAAAATAGGTGGTAAAAATTGCCCATATAACACCAACAAGTATCCTGAAAATTCTTGTGATCAATTTTATCCCACAATTTTTTGACCCTTAATAGTTCTTTCAGGAATTTATCAGCACTGAAAAAATAAAAAATAAAAAAATCTGTTTCTTTTATGCTAGATCATACAGAGCCTACATGATATAGCTACTGAGATCTATTGCGCTTACACGGGTCAATTTAGCGTAGTCAATGCGTGGCCAGTCCAACAGTGAACTTCTATTACAATCCACCAATCTATACAATATATATGGGTAATAATGAAAGCATCAGAATTATTGCTCACCCTATGGAATTCCAAGGAAATCTCTCTGTGCTATATAAATTGATTCGCAGCCAACAAAGACAAGAAGAAAACACCTTGCTCTCTACTCTGTTTATATTATTAATTAATTCAAAACGCAAAAAAGGAACATCGTCTCTCTCCCTCTCATCACCCCACTCTGCCTTTTTTAATAAAATAACACACCTCTTCACAGACAACCATGTTTATCATCTTCTCCCTCTCTCCCCCTCTCTCTTTCTCTCTCTCTGAGCTTCGTAACATCAACTAGATCGAAGCGAGAAGGATCGAATAGAGGACTCGAGAAGATACGTCGACATGGGGAGAGCTCCTTGCTGCGACAAGGCCAACGTGAAGAAAGGTCCCTGGTCACCTGAGGAGGACGCCAAGCTCAAGTCTTACATTGAGAAGCATGGCACTGGCGGTAACTGGATTGCTTTGCCCCAAAAGATAGGTAAGTATTAACCTTGAAAACATCAAACAAACCCCCAAAATCATACAAGTAGTCTCTCTTTACATATATGATTTGGGTTTTAGTGACTAGAAGAAAAAAACCTAGTAGTATGTCATTCCATTTTTCCGAATTCTCAACAATTGTTTCCTGGCGATCCTTGATTAGGCCTTAAGAGATGTGGGAAGAGCTGCCGCCTCCGATGGTTAAACTATCTCCGCCCAAACATCAAGCACGGGGGCTTCTCTGAAGAAGAAGAAAACTTGATTTGTAGCCTCTACATAAGTATTGGAAGCAGGTACATATTACTACATGCTCAAAAAACTTTTGCAATTGGTTGAATACGGATCATCTTAATAGGTCTTCTAGATTGGGTCTCAATATCCATGGGGAATATTAATTTAGTCAGGTTCCAGGTTCTACCGTCTTGAGAATGTTACAATGAACAATTGCTGATTTCTTTTGTTGGTTTTGGGCATGTACAGGTGGTCTATAATTGCAGCACAATTACCAGGAAGAACAGATAACGACATAAAGAACTATTGGAACACAAGGCTGAAGAAGAAGCTTCTGGGCAAGCAAAGAAAAGACCCCAATGCAAGAAGAGGAAGTGGAAGCTTGAAGCAAGAATTGAAGAGAGGAATATCACTTGGAAAAAGTAATACTAATTCCATGGACTATTCTTTCACCTGCAACAACAACACTCAAATCACTCCATATTGGCCACAACTTCCTTCTACACCAATGCAATACACAATCCACGAAGCCGCAACAGCAACAACTGCTCTTAATGATCATGCATCGATCCAGAAGCTGCTCATCAAGCTCGGAGGGAAGTTTTCTGACAACAACAATTATCTCCCCGTCAATTATGATTCCACGAGCTATCAGTTCTCAAGTGAGGGCTCGACGCCATCTTCATCATCTCACAACCCTTACGATCCATCGCTCATTGGAAAAATTGACCCCAACTCAGTACACGGTTCTCAATTTGTCCATAGCCAGTACAACTTGGATGCAGGAGGCAATTTGCAGATGTCGCAAGGGCAAGGGGGTAATTTCCCGGCCAATCTCGGGGAGTTAATGGAAACCAGCCACCTGAACAACACATCAAGGCTCGAGGGGTTGGAGTTTTTGCTAGGGGAAGAGCTGATGATGATGACGGGGAATAATAATGATGGTATTGCTTGTGGAGGTGGTGGCTTCATTAATGGGTGGGATGATATGAGCTCTCTGGTTTATCCTTCTCCGATCACTTCCACTCCAATCTGTGAAGCTGCTCATCAACAAGGTTTGGTTCAAGAATATAGTCCCATTCATGAGTCGAGTTGTGTCAGGGCTTGATCTGTGACCCCATGTGGCGAGTGAGTTTAATTATTATGTGTGCTCGTTGATTACTTATTTGCACGTCGCTTGTTGTCTTAAATGCTAAGACATCGCGAAATCCATTGTGCTTAATGATTTTGCGTGTATGCTGATCAGCATTAGAGGCTTGTTAGCGACAAGAAGATGGTAATGGTGTTTGCAGGAACCCTAATTAATGAAATGAACATATCCCAGTGAAAGCTTGTTTGTTTTTTTTTATCTCCTTTCTTTGGGCTTTTTCTCCTTGCTTGGTGGTAACTATAGTGATGTAAAGTCGTTAAGTCTGTCGTGATAAAAGTTGTTCTCTGTATAATTATTGGTCGTAGCATCTGAACTTTAGACTTCTCCTTTGTATTGATAATTGATAGTGTATGGATTAGGATACCTTTTTGGCTGATGAAGAGAACCATTTTTGGTGGTTTTTTTCTTGATGATGGGCATGCAAGTTCAACGTGTGCTTTTTGAGAAGGATGTTGGGCATTTGCATTGGAGACGAGGAATTCAATCTGTGTATGGGTTTGTTTGAAAGCGAATGATTGAAATGGGTCATTCAACGAACTCAAAGACTCCTTGGAAACACAAACAGAAGGCACCTAGAGCTCCATAGATGCTTTTGACATTTTGGACATGGCACGGTTTGCGAAGCGCTCTCTCTCTTTCTCTCTCTCTCTCTCTCTTCCCCTAATCACGTTAGCTGCATCTATCAGTTAATTATCTATCTGACTAGTTTAAAAGAATTGTATATTTTAAAAAGGAAAAGAAAATTAATTGTGCAACGCTTGTATCATTATCATGTGATCTATTGACATTATATCACTAAATCAAAGGAGCTTTTCATTTTTAGGACACCGCATGATGCATTCATATTTATAATGAAGTAAAATATACTTGATTAAATGCTTACAGTGCCCAATGTACCATGTAGCGTAGAATTAATTAATTATTGATTAATTGCATGTCGTTTGTCGTTCCATGAGTGGAGGGGTATTTCAAAGGAAGTAGGGTAAACATCATTCTTGATTTGGGTAGGTATAGGCGGGAATCTTAGTGGAAGAAACATAGCTGGTTATTCAGCCTAATTTCTATGCTAATGCTTTCATGTTCATCTCCAATTTGTGAACACTTATGCACTATGATTAATGTCAGAACGATAGGCTAGTCTCTAGGAATCACCAATTAGATGTAGAGTGACTTTTATTTTTCTGTCCATAGCCAGCTGACCTTGGTTCTCCATCCATCCTTTTCACACTTCCATATGTAGAATCTATATCTGACTCATCCAAAAAGGCTCACATCTAGGATCACAAACGCATTTTCATTGGTCACATCCTACGCGGGACAACAATATTTTAGGGGATTCAAAGCAATAAATGATTCTTCGTCCTCCTGCGCCTCGAAGGTTCATATTGTTGAGAAATTTTTTGGGGTTGAAAATTGAAATGAGGGATGTTGATAGGCTATACGTATATAGTTTATGTAAACTAGGCTATTGGAGTCAGTTTTCTTGTTCATCACGTATCTTATTTCTAGCTGCAAGTTGTGCAAGTCGTCAAAAAGACCTACATTCTACATGATTTTTCGTTATCACGGGGTCGCAATCCCGCGAGGAAAGTGGCCAAAGCGACAAGCTCAAGTGATGATTTCCCATCCATTTTTCAGCCGCCCAAGTCAATCTTTGCCGCATATAAGCTAGAGATATACAGAAGACGGATCTATGTTTTTTGGCAGTTGGAGTGTGGAAAATAAAGGGACGTCTTTACATTTTCTCTAGTTAATCAAACTTGCTTCTCAATTCTTTTCATAACTTTTGAAGAAAATAGAATGAACAATCGACCCCAAACTTTTCGTTTTTGGGGACTTAAGCTGGATCGACCAATATGCTTAGTTATGGTGTTTTGAGGAATAAAGACAGATCACCAATAAAATAGCAAGATAATAAAGAAACTACATTTACAAACTTCTTTGAGGCGGCACATGTTTTTGAGTTTGGCCCTTCATATTGAAGAGCCTATCTTGATTTGCAGTTTTGTATTTCGTCGAGCATTGCGTGCTGATTGTGCAGATAGATTGAAAGAGATGAGTATCAAACTTAATCTATTATGAATTCTTTTGTAAATTCACCTAAACCATCAAGGACATTAAATGACAAGCATGGTGGTTCTGTTAAGGCAAGAGGGTTACCTAGGTTTAAATCAAGAAAAAAACATGAATTTGCATGTTATTTCGGCGAATGTCACACTATCATTTTGGATTTCATCCTCCCGCTTCAATTACCCTTCTTAAAAAGTAAGAGGATTTCTCAATTACACGAGCTTAGTCGTTTTCTCCTTTCCAATACAGCAAAGCAAATATTCATCCTCCTTGGAACTGAGAAAATTGGCATAGAGTCTCTCCATTCTTAACATGACCAGAATGAAGGTCTTAGGTTTTATCCTATCTCAAAATTTTCCTCTGATAATGACCTATCAAAAAGTTAAATAAGGAGACTCTCCATGTCGAAATATCGAGAGAATATATGATGAGATGAAAATAGGTGTATATTTTCCTTTGACCCCTGGTTGGAAGAAACTATTATTCCTTAAGATCAATTTTACTAGCGGTGGCAATTAGGGCTTGTAATGCTTGTTTATCTAGATCACCATTCTTTATAGAAAAAACAGCTTTTATTATTATTATTATTATTTTATGATGACGGGAAAGCTTTCTGTAGGTTGGTAAAATTTTCCGAATTTATGAAATATCCTTCTAACCGCATGAATCTTCAAGAAGTGAGTCAAAACCTGCATAGACTTGTTTAAATTTGATTGAAAATTCAAATTTCTACTATATAGTGAAGATTGACAAACATGGCATAGTATTCTTACATGCCAGGTTTAAGTCGCCAGGACACATCTTTTAAAGTAGAAAAAATCGCCAAAAGGAGTCTCAACATGATTGATTACAGTTGTAAAATACAAGTTTAGATTAATTATAGGATAATGTTTGAGTGTTGACTTTGCATTGTTTGGTAAGCATTGGTCACGATTTGTTGGATTTAGTTGACATGGTTTGAATCCCTTTTAACTGTTTTTGTCAAGCTATTCCACAGAGGTTGGTCCCATTATGACCTGTACCAAACTCTTGGGTTGTAGTCTCTAAAGGCATATAAATGACAAAATCATAAATCGGTGAGTCAAAGAAGGAAATTATTGTTATTAGGTGTGGTCATATAGGTGTGTTTATTAGTATGCCACGTTTCTTGACCAATACATGAGTGGTTGCATGCAATTGTGCATTATAAAGTTACACAAAAACGCATTTTCGTACAAACTGACTATACAAGAATTAGTGGCACTTGGAGTAGCTAGGAAAGGTTTTTGTTAGACGGCATAGTTGTTGCAAATGACTATTTTATAGGACTATTTTATATGACAAAACTAAAGATTAGGATCCTCTCAAGTTAGGAGAAACTTACGTCTTCAATTTAACGTGAGAGGTTGACACATGAACAAAGATTTTGGATGGTATATTGTCTCGTTTCCTTTTTTTTCTCATGTCTGTCTTCTTCCCCAATTTCCCCTTCTCTTCCCCGACAGCGACACCCCCTGCATAGACTCCGGCGTGTTTGCCGCCCCGCCATCACCTATCAAGCTCCCTCTAGACCCCATGAAACCTCCGCCCACGTCGCCGGCGTGCCCACATCTCTGTGCTACGTACGTAGGCATGTACGCTGTGTTGGCTTGCATGCGTTTGTTCAATGGTTGAATCTAAGGTTGCGATCTTTGTGGTTGCGAATTCATTCGGGGGAGGAGGAAAGAGAGAGCCGAACGTTTTTTAGGCGAATTTAGTCCTTGTCGAATTTACTTAAATTTGCTCATTTTGGATTTACTGGACCAGTGTACGTTTCCCCTAACTAGAAAGGATCCCTATCGGCAAAGTAAAATGATTAACTAACTGTATAACGAGGAATAAACCTCTGTCTCTTGAGCTTCATTTTTTTTTGCTCCTGACGAAGTTGAGATGAAATTAATCACCCAAGAGAGTGATTAGAGTTGGGAGAATTCGAATAGGAGTGGTGAAAATCATGTCAAGTAAAGAAAGGAAAACCGAGCAATACATGTTAATGATTTTGACTTAAAGATAGTGATTTTCTCGAATGGATACTTTATCCAATGCCATCGGCTACCATGAAAATCTTTTTTCCTATGATGCAATGCCCATACCGAAATGTACTTAAATTAAGGTTTATTCTTATAAATATAAAGTACTCCATCACTTAGCCTCCTAACGTAAGCCTCAAAAGAAGATAGGGAAATAATCCATCACTTATTAAATTCATTCCATCCAAATAATAAATTGCTTATTGACCTGTATAACAAGGAATAAACTTCTCACAACTTCATTTCAGATTCCTGAAGGTGTGATGAAATCGCTCAGAAATGGAAAATGTTAATAAAATAAGTGTTGCAGATTCATTCTATACAATAAAAAAAAAAATCAAATTTTGAAATATGAAAATCAAATTTTGAAATATGGCGAGCCTCATGTTGAGCTCCAAAGAACAAGGCGTGAACTCACAGTATTTCACTATTGAACCGTCATTGCTTCTATCTGTCAAATATTTTCTTTCCTTCATAACCTACATTCATTAAATTTCCTTGATTAGAGCAATTTTTCAGCCATCGTTTTAGCTAGTTTAAAGCATATGAATGTAGGAACTGAGTCGGTTTAGCTAATCAGAAAGAAATTAAATCAAGGGAAATAATAAGTCGAGTGAAGGAATCTCTGTCACTAATCGAACATAGATTATACAGACTAGACTATCAAACTACTAGTTAAAAAAAAATTAATTAAGTAGTGGCCCTAATCTCATTGAAAGCGATGATTAGTGATCCTCCAGGAAACGAACAAATGGAGCTGTTTCTTTCGGTACGCCCAAGGCTAAACTAACAAGTTACTTAGCGGCGTGATCCACAAGGAGAGAGCAGAGACATGCAGTACATTCATGATTGACAGACATATTACTTTTTTATTGGATGCCCAATTTAGGGCCAGATTCGTTATTGCGTGTTCAGTGTTCAGCCGCCAGCATATCAGTGCATGAGTTTTGCTGCTTGGAATCCACGGTATCCCAGAACATGTCTGTCAAGCACACTTATCTACAGCTACATTCTTGTTCTGATTCTTGCCACAATATTCTAAAGATGATGATATATATACCCTGATTTAGGCAATCATATATACAAAAGGGAATAACGGTATTTTCTACCATAATCACATCACTGATAAAACTGGTCCATATAATACCTTCTTTAATTGAACTTAGGAGAGAAATTAAAATTGACGAAAAACCCTTATTGGTACGTATATTCTACGCATTTATGTATAGTCATATTACAGCTGATTAGGGTGTAGCGCTCAAGAAATGTTTTCGGTTTATAAAGAGGGAAGAGATCGATGTTAAATACATATCGGGACGTCAATTAACACAACAGTCACAAACCCTACATCGATTGTGAAATTCGAGCAATTGGTTTAGAAAAAGCAAGACCAAATTAATATTTCATCTTTGTTAACAACTTGAGCTCACCTACCTATTGAAATGGGACGCGTGTAGGAAACCGAGCATTACTTCTCTAGCCAACACTAGACTGTTACTGATCAAACCGGCCGATTGCAATTGAAATCATTTACTATAACTTCAAGATAAGGCTTTGAGTTCATCCAACGATATATTATCATCATGCCTGTGGTGTTTGCGCTTGTCAAGTCACGGACAACTCTGTAAAGCGCAAGATGGTTAATCGACATGCGCCTAACAACAACTTGGCTCTTGCATGGACGAAAAGGAGACTCTGACAGTCAGTGAAATCAAGACAAGCTTAAAATGTAGTTAAATCGAGTTCTCACCTGTAAAGTGAGTGGGAATATCCTCTCGAGGAAGAAGCAGAGCAGATGGGGCTCAAGGCAAAAGACCAAAACTTTATACAAAACTGACCTTGCTTCAGGCACGTTCCGTCAACTTAATGACGATAATAAGCACCAAAAGCATCGGAAATTTAGGCCTATTGGGAGGAATAAAGCCCTAGGAGTGACAACCGCCAAACGACGACTTCTGTCACTGCTTTGCCAATATTTTATGATATGATAAAATTAATGTCTTAACACCCTCGATTATAAAAATCGAGCACTTGAATCAATAATCCGAATAAAACCGTTTTTTTTTATGCGGTGATAACGACACTCACCAGCGCGAAAATAGACATGAAAAGGCTTGTTCTCATTATGAAATTGGTTTTTATTTTTAAATCAATATAAACCCAGATTAGTATAATTCAGTGGAATTATTTATCATTACTATTACGAGGAGAATGTAAAAGAATATAGCAGTCGGTGGCCTCTCGTTCTCTTGTCAGAAAAATGGATAAAAATAAGAGAATGATTGGAGTTCTTGCGATGGATTTTCCTATCTCGAGTTATTTTTTCTTTTTCCAGAATATTTTGTTTGCCTACTTTATGATTTATTCTAAAGGAGTGCCCACAAATGTAGAATCCCGACAATAATACCCCACACAAAGAAATAATTCAAGGACATTCTCTGACGCACATGTATAAAGAAATCTTGAAATTTGAAAGAGTGAGATTCCGGAGTGCATGATCTCGTGAATGTGAATTGTCATGTGTGGATGCTTCTTCTTGGAGCATGCTAGGTTATTATTAACAAGATAATCTGTTAGTCGTCGGCTCATGAAATGTGAATTGTCATGTATGTAATTATACACACACATACATATTACATATTATATGTACATATAAAATATACATGTATATAACCATATATAAGATATATACATAAGTGTGTGTGTCAATATCTAGAGAATTGAGATCAAAATGTAGTCGTCATTCAAAGGGTTTCGCGCTCTAGACTAGATCCATTTGAGTATCTTTATTCTATCATGAGAGTTTGCTAGAAAGTCTAAAAGGTGATGGTGGAATAGTCCTGTTATAATTGAGTGTGGTGTTAGGTGATATGAACATCCACGATGATAATTGACAAATGTAGTTTGAACCGGATTCTTGAAATATCATCTAATTAACAATTATTATTTCTCAAAAGGCTATGAGATTGGCTAGTATAGGCTTTATATTGATTATGTATTCGAATAATTAAGAATTATTATCTCCCAAAAGGCTATGAGATTGGCTAGTGTAGGATTCATATTGATTATATACTTGAGTAATTTGAGACATATTCTCATCTTAAAAAATGTCTGCCTCGGGAACTCGGGTACGCCATTGAGCATTATCGTCCTAGATCATTGCGACTTACCAATAGTCAACAAAGTGCTACGTTTCACCAATGAGAAATCTCAATATGTTTGGCGAAAGGCAAGACTTCGAAAATAGAAAATTAGATTAACATACAGTTGTATTTGAAAAGGAAAACAGGAACTACATCTAAAGATTGACGTCAACAGGAAAGTTGACAATCTATTTGTCTCCCCTCGAAGAGACTAGTCTCCCCCTTCGAACTTCTAAAAAAGGCAAGCAAGCCATCAAGCGTGAGAAATGGCGATTACAAGTTCAATAATTTCATCTTCTTTCAATTTGATACCCAATAATCCATGGGAAAATCAAATTCATGGTAATGCGTCCACATTGCTAGACTATTGTCAATATATTCTGATAATATCATATGAGACTGTAATCGATTCTGTAATTTTAGGCTACGTTTGGTAACGTTTCTGCTCTTGGGAATATTTTTTTTCAGAAACACTTTTTTCTATTTATGTTTTCGGGAACAGTTTCTGAGTATTTTAAGGTGTTTGATAATTATATAAAATTTATATTCCCCAAAACAGAAATACATTTGGTACGATCACAAATATTTTGTGACTTAGATTTAATTTATTTATAATTTCATTACATTTTTCTTTTTCTTTTCTTTTCTCTCTTTTTTTCTTCTCCTTTCTCTAGCCAGTCGCTGGCCTTGGCCATGGTCGGTCGGCTATCGGCTAGACGAGAGCCGGCAAGGTCGTAGCCTCAGGGGAGCCTTGCCGGCCACCAGCAAGGTCCTCCCGAGCCTCGTCAGTGGCTTGGCTAGGCCTGGGCACCGCTAGGTCAGCGTCGCCTGCGCCTCGGCTGAGCGAGGTTGAGCCTTGCCCAACCACAACAAGGTGCCGGGGGCCTCATCTAGCCAAGGTGAGGATCGAGGGGCATCGTCGGTGGTCAATGAGGCTTCGTCAAGATCGTCGAGCCTCATCTGGCCGATCGCCAGCCATCATCAAGGCTTGCGATCGGCTGGAGGAAGAAGAAAGGAAGATAAAAAGAAAGAAAAGAAAGGGAAGAAAAGAAGAGAGAAGAAAAAAAAAATTGTTTCTTGAGTTGTTCCAAATATATTTCCGAAAACAATTTGTTCCGAGAATGAAAAAATTATCAAACGCGTTTTTATTCCATTTCTATTCCAAAGGATTCGAACTCCTCACCTTCTAATTCCATGTTGGAAGGGTGGCCACTGGAGTAAACCCCAGTGGTTCTCCTTTTTTTTACTTCCTTTTGCTATATATAGTGCACGGATATAATTACCCATCGATTTATGTAACCCAATAAAGAGTTAAGTAATAAATACATATTCTCTCGTTATCGATGTTAACACTAAAATTTGATATTTTTTCTATCGAGGTAATCAATGGGTGAGTGGGCTGCGCCGAACTTGAGAGACAAACGGGTTGGTTTAGGCAAATGTTTTACATAAAAAAAGCCAGACCCACCCATCCGTGGCCTGGCCCCGAAATTTTTCTTGAACTTTTATGATATGGCTGGTCTTGGGCAACATATTGAGCTCAACCTTCCGACGCCGCACCAGCCCAAATCGGCCCAATTTTCACCTCTATTTGTCACAATGAATTTCCAAGAAATATATATTTATTTATTTATTTTGGTTGAAATTTTTTGAGAAATAGTTATTATTGTCTTTGTTTTAGACTAGAGTAGGAGGGTGTTGACGTCCAAAACTCAAAGTTGTTCATCGATGATTATTCACGTTATTTTCTAAATGAGTATATTGACGATTACTAGCTCCCATCATTGCACTTACTTTTTAATTGAGCTAACTAGCTGTTATCTACTGACAAAAAAAAACTAGCCTGTTATCTATAATATTATATCTAGCAAAATTGACCTACTTTTATGGGATCACGATCCTGTTCTCTTTCTCAAAATAGCTCAATTAGTTATTGTACGAATATTCCATCAATGGGTGAATGTGTACATCAATAAATCTATAATCTCTCACATTTTGAGATATTAAAACTCAAATATTATCTATCTTCAAATATTTTTCCCTTTCGACATTTATAGATACAATTTCTTCGTACTGTGCCAATAATTCTTTTGACATATTTTGCAATTAAGGCAATATCCTAAATTATTTTAAATGTTAATCTTTGCATACAAGCAAAACATGTGCAATTTTTGCTAGTGTTCATAACACGAAAGAAGCTAAGTGTATCTGTATAGAGGCTGAACATGCCAGAGGTCCTTTTCTTTCTTCTCTATTATTTGGCAATTAATACTTTGTTATGGAGAAATTCTATGATTCATCCAACTGATGGCGCCGGCAATTGTTTCTTTTTCCTTGTCTTTTGTCAATTGTAGGAAAATTAAATGAAAAAAAGAAGGAAATTCTCACGATGAGAATTCTGGCGTTTTCATTTTATGATATAAGACAAGAAGATGTTTCTAATCCAACTGTGAAATTTGCTTAGAGAAATTCTAATTTGATATGAGAGAAGCATGAATAACTCAAAACTGACACGACTTGACACGTGTTAACTCAATTCTACTTTATGTAACATTATCGTCATGTTGAATTAATTAAGTAACAACAACACTAGAGGATGCGGACTGACATGAATAATATGATGACAAGATATCGTTTCATACTCTAGAGCTAAAGATCACATGGATCAGTTCTTGAATGAAAAAAAAAAGTGATAAAAAAAAGGAAGAATTATACAAAACCCCTTTGAACTTGGGCTATAGCACATGTTTACTCCCGAACTTTCAACTATTACACAATATCCCAGAACTTTCACGTTGGTACAGTATGTATAATGTACATTCTTTTCAAAGGGTATAAGCATATATGTATGCGTGTTACTTTTTTAAGAAAAGCTCTCCTACCCATAATTGCTACAAAAAGAAATGATAAATTATAGAAAATGAGAGAAAAACTAAATCGACTAACATACTAATAATGGATAAATATAAATATCAATAATCATTCCAAACAATAAAAATTTGTAAAAATTTGACAAAAATGTACACTATATACGATTGAGGAAAAGAATAAACACGAAAGGGAAAATGCCTAGTTGCTCATTATGTATTTTTTATGGGTCACTTAATGTAAAAAATGATTCCTCGACAAAAACATAAAAAAAAAATATTGAAAGAGAATGATGTTGCTGAAGTATAAAAGGAATTGATTGACTAAAATCTATTATGACTTTTAAATATTTTCTATTGATCAATCATTTTCTTCATTGATTAACTATTTAAAAATACATAATTAGAATCCAATTTTTCCTATTAGAACCTTTTGTTGTTAAAGCTCAGTTTATTTCGCAAAAAATGAATGATACAGAAAATGTTTTCCTTAAAATTATCACTTATGTCATTAGAAATAATTAGTCAATGAATATGTTTTCATTATCAATAACAATTTATGTTAAAACATTTTTTGCGGATGACAAAAGCCCGCAAGCCCAACTCAAGGCCCATCGTGACAGTTACCGAGAAAAACCCCCAAGAAGCCCAAGCCCAATGTGTGGCCCATCGAGGGCAAAATCGTAAATTCACGAAACTTTCCCCGCTCCGCTTGGCCGTTGAATTTACCGTTGCGCCCTTGTCATTTATCCATCAGCTAGAACCCTGGAACCGGGCGGACAGAGAGATGGCGGAGGGCGAAGCGAAGCCACCGACTCCGCATCATGTTCAGCTGAACTTTCGAAGCGGAGGCCGGTGAAGCGCCGGCGAGAGCGGTGAAGGGGTCTGGGAGAAGCTCGTTTCTTTACACTTTCCAATGGCGTCGCGGGCGTTCGTTGCGTTGCCTTCGATTTCGCCATTTCGGGTGAGCAATCCGCGTTGCCTGTGCAATTTGCAAGCTTTTTTCCTTTCTTTCTGTGATGGGTATGTAGAGTTCGCGAGTTTGTGGGATTTTTAGAGCGGTGAAGATGAAGATGTTGGGGAATGTCGACCGCCGGCTGACTTATGTTGCTGAATGATCTCTTGTTGAACGGTTCACACTCAAGGCTCGAGCTTTTCTTCGTTTGTTTCATTCTTTTTGATATTCGGAATTTGGGTCTTCACTCGCGGAAATTGCAATGCAAGAATTGTGTCTCTTTAACGTGCGATGTGAGAATTAATGATTGGATTGGATTTTGTATGTGGATCGGGGATGATAAGATTCCGGGGTACTCGTGTTTTGCTCAAATAATTCGGTGGTGATGTCTTCGAGTGAAGTGCTGGGAGCAGGCACAGATTGAACTTTGAATCGTGCTTGTTGAGTTCTGAGGGGTTGGTACTTATTTTTCATTTTGATTCAGCTGTTCTTGTCCAATCTAATTTTGCCGACACTCTTCTTACTTCGGGGGTTAGAAGTTTATGGAATTTCAAGGAAATGAAAAATGCAAGGTTGCTAAACCCTGAAGAGGATAAAGCTTGAAGGAAAGGAGTTCTGGTTGACGATATAAGGACAGTCGGTGTTTACTTTGTTAATCTCTTGAATAGGAAATGGTTTTCTGAAATGTCTTGCAAAGTTGTATTCAGATGCACTAGGTGGTGCGCTTTTGCGAATTGTCGAAGCGGCTTTGTTGAATATGTTTTGTGGAAATTTTTGCGGGTTAGATGGATGAGTTGATTTATGCTTTCGACAACCTAACATAGTGTTCATTTTTCTGATTCTAGATCAAGTTGTTGAATAATAGAATGTGTCGGCCAAGCAATGGCATAACTCTAGTTCCACATCGACGGACCTTTCCAAAGCACTCTATGCAAGTGATGATGGCACAGTTTGGCGAATCGGAGAGTCTGAATGCGCAACTTAATGCAGTGACGGAAAGGTTACAGGAGGCTATTCCGACCTCAGTGAAACATTTTCCTTGGAAGGAAGCAGAGACTGTGCTTCTTGATAGAGTGGTCCTTTTGGGACAGAAGGCATTGAAGTGGTCGCTGATTACCCTATTCATAGCTAGCTCCTTATCAGATGTTTTATTTGCCATTTCGAGAAATAGAGAATTGATAATTCCAATTGGCCTTTTTGTTGGTTGTTTGCTGACTGACTTTCTAAAGGAGGTGACCGTGGAACTCTCCGACGATTCTCAGGTATGTTCAGCTTTCGACCTTATTTAACTGCACATTTGTCATTTTTCTTCAGGGAATTCCTACTTTGTATTTAACCTTTGTTCCTATGTGAATACTTCAGCTGGATAAAGGATTCATCCAGCACCTGACGGCAATAGGCTGCTTCTTTGTTCTTCTCAAGTTCACTGCTGCATTTTGTGGGCTTGGAGTGCGGGTCTTCCTCTTGCATGTTGCAAATGGCGGCCTGATGCAAGCTTTATGGCTGTGGAGAAATCTGTTGCATGGATCAAGTAACGAAGAGAAAAAACACCACGAGGAGGGGGCCATTCCATGAATTGTTCAAGTTCTTGAGGCTTTATGCGCTTGCACAATCCGTCAGGTGGATTAATGCCAACCGTCAATTAATCATTATATAGAAAATGTTTTTTTGGACAATTTGTTTGCGAGAGAAAGAGAGAGAGAGAGAGAGAGAGAGAGAGAGAGAGTTGTAAAGCATGACCAATGCACATGGATGGAGCACGAACTCGTTCTCTGACTGTTATTATCATATTCAAAGAGTAGAATGATACATGCTCAGTTATGTTGTTTACATTATTTTGGAACATTTCAAGTTGGAGAGACACCAGAATTCCAGGTATTACTCAGGCGGAATGACTTCTTTTTGCAAAATAAGGCTGGTTGCATCGTTTGGTCCTCTTAAAGAAGTGGCCACCTCTTAAAAGTTCTATTTCGAAGAAGCATTTTCTTGTGAAAAGTCCTTTACCCGCGCAAGCCCTGATGCTTTGAAGTAGGCAGATGGGACTTTTGTCGACGGAACCGTTCAAATGGCAATCCTTCTGCATCCAACTAAAGACACTTTGCAGAATTGCCTCGTTTCTAAAATCTTTTATTGCGATTGCCTCGTTAACCAAAGACACTTTGCAGAATTGTCTGTCCTGCTTCACCAGTTTGCAAATAAAATGGAGCGTGATGCATTAATCCAACTTATTTACTTGGGTCTTTCCTTCACTAGATTAAAAATACCAGAGAAGATATGCATTTCTACTGTTTTTTTCTTCTTTCGCTTTTTTTCGAATTTATATGCTCTCTCCAGTACAGGAGATGGCAAAAAGTGGGCAAGAGATTCATCTACGCCATGTTATCCTTCGAGTCAGATAGCCACTTTGATGAAGCATTCCTGACGAAGTATCATTTCCCACAAATAAGATGAACTGTCCAAAAAGTCTTTAGACATGTTATGTCGCTAATCCTCTCATGACACAGTAAGACCAGCGCAGAATCTCGAAAGTCAAATGAAACGAAAGTAAGAACTGCTTGCATTGCCAGGAAGAGACTTTCCATCATCATACATTGAGGAGCACCAAAAGCCTTTCCTGTGTATATTTGGGAGAAAACAGAGTGGACAATGAAAGAATCAGACCCCCGCACCCCCAGCAGCCCCCTCTTCTTTCCAGTTTCGACACTGGTGATGTGGTATATTTGCAACCTTTTCTTTCTATTGAATCTTCTAATTTCAATATGTATCGACAAAACTTTTCCTATGAGCATCTCCATTTCAGAAGGCAGAACAGAGGAATATATAACACTTAATGAGATCAAATCCGCTCATCAGCCCATGAACTACGAACAAGATCATAATCTAGAAGTTCACTTTTCATTATGCTCTTTGCTTTCCATATGGTGATGAAGAGCCAACGGTTCATTCACTTTGTTGGAGTCCTCTCCTGAAAAGCACAGAGAGCCAAGCGATCAAATCATTAATTCCAGGAAGTGGAAGTCTTCCGAGCATTGGGTAAATCAAACCTGGCTTCTCGTCTTCAGAATCTCGAATGCTTTTCCCATTATCAGATTGATCAGAGTGCCCAGATTTAAACTGGCAATATGCTGAACGCAACTGTCTATGAATCTCTTCCGTTCTCCCACTCTGTTCATCTTGCCGATCCATGTCGACGAGCATCTAAAAACAATACGTCAATTGATTTTGAGAGTGAGAGAGAGAGAGAGAGAGAGAGAGAGAGAGAGAGAGAGATCTCAACAGCAAAACATTACCTGGGCAGCACTGTTCTTAAATATTGGGTGAAATCTCTGCCTGCAGTACTCATTAAATAACAGACTGCAGATTATAAGTGGTATAGTAAAACCGGAGGCGACAGGAGATCGTTTTAGTCCGAAAACCCCCAGGGCTATTATTTGCATCAAAACTAAAGAGAAGATGGTCGTGTTGTGGACGGTAGGCCACAGCTGCCCTCCAGTTTCATACGTAGGCGAGTATACATTAAGAATCTGAAAGCAAGTTAACACAGTCAGAAACATGTTACGACAAGTGACGATGGAGAAGACATCATGGCAATAGAAAAGGCTAAATTGGTACAATAATCGACCAAAAATAACTCCAAATAAAATAAAACAAAATAACTGGCTAAAAGAAACCTTTCTAACTCAAAAGGATGATATCCCAGGCTACCAGCAACAGGTAAAACTTACATGGTAAAAAATAAAAAAACAGATACTTTCTTTCAGCTTAGGTACTGATGACTGATGGGACGATCCCAGACGTGCAAACATCAGAGTTCAACGGGTTCCAGAAGTAAATAACATATAGATTAGCAATACAGCATACCGTAAACAAATGACATTTAGTTCTCTAACCTGGTTTCGGTACACAAGGAAAGCAAGTAAGAAGTAAGCCAGCAAGAAAGGCAGCATCAAAGGTGCCAGGATGGAAAAAGTGAAGCCGAGGAGTCCAAACAGTAGCACTCTTGGAACTTCGATATGGTATGGGAAAGATAAAGGCTTGTCATACAAATCATCTTTCTTTCTTAAAATAAATCGCCTAATTAGGTTCCAGAGAAGAGCCAAAGGTTGCATTACTTCTGACGACAAACTTGCCAAACCCGAAGTAAAGATATAAGTCATGAAAAAGCTAGCCTGCAATCACATAAAGATGTTTATCAGAGCAAGAGATAGAAATTGAAACCATATACTGATATGTCATGTTGCCACAACACATCTATACCAAACAAATATCCCTGCTATCTGAAGAGATCCCCAATTACAAATAGCCAATAGCCAAAACAACACTCTTTGTCAGATCCACAAGGCATATGATGCAGAAGATTCAATGCAGAAACACAGAAGCATGTTATCCAACAAATGCAATAGTGTGCCATGAAATGGTAAGTAAAATATGTTAGAAAATCACCTGCGCCGGCACAGCTCGTGCCAATTGAGCAGGTATGTCCTTTGGGCTAGTAAAAACATTTAATTGGCTGATGACAGATCCCGAGAGAACATTAACAAAGAAGACATTCCAGATCGTGAAACAAAGTACTTTGTGACATGCACTCTTTTTCCTTCCGCTACGAGAGATACATCCCTCCACTGTCGAAAATAGCATCATTGTGGGAGGAACAGTGTACAAAAATAACATCAGAACAACACTTGGCAGATAACCTGTGACCAGCTGACTCATGAATTTCCTGCAACGCAAAAAAGAAGGATATGTCACAACTATCTCCTTTCAAATAACATAGCTTTCCCATATTTCTTTACATTTTTTTCCTTGTAGGAAAAGGTGGCCAAATTATGAGCTTGACTAGAAGTTGGAAAAGACAAAACACTTACTAGACCTTCTCCTATCCGTTTAACATGAAAAATAGCTCTAAAATTGTTTCTAAGATGAATGCATCATCACAAAGTACTTACTACTGAAAATGGGATCATTATTCATCAAATGAACTGTCTCTCTTTTTATTAAAAATAAAAAATAAAGAACTGTCTCTCCCTTAAGTTTTTTAACCTCTAGGCCCCTGAACCAAATCTCTAAAGCCACTCACCACATCTTTCTCCATTTTCAAAAAGCTAAATGGCAGCGTAATACCTTTTAATGCATATCATGTCACGCGCTCTAGGTATAAGGTAATGATATTACAATATGTATGGACACTCTAGATATTCAACTATGACCGGGGTGTTATCTTTACAACTGACCTGGAGAATAGTCTGTCTTTCAACACTCTAAGCCATCCTAGTACAAAATAGTCATTTAAAAAAAAAAAGTGGTAATAAGCTAGTAAAAAATGACAGTAACTTGTAAGATCATTCAAAAGTAAGATGCTTACTTCTTCAGTAATCCTCTGAGAAAGGGAAATGTGTGATGCAACTGGTCTAGTTGAGTAAGACCTTGAACAAAAGTCACGGGTATAAGAAACAAGAACATGAAGACAATAGCAGCTAGAAGTGTAGCTATCCTGCGGATCCAAAGTTGTTTGAATGGTATACAGAGGTTGGACCAATAGACATCATGTGGTTCTGGAGCCAAGTCAGTCACCCATAACATGGGATTTGATGATTGAGGGACCTGAGAGGCAACAACAGCAGCATAGCGAGTCTTGAAAAAGACAAAAGCAGCTGCAACTTCCTGTATGAAAAAAAAAAAAAAAAATGTACATGATTGACCGATCTAACCTTCAGGCATGGTTTCTCCTTGATCTAACCAACATCAATCACAACGAGAAGGGAACAAGAAATGTGATGAAACAAGTAAGACCAACTAAGAGAGACAATCAACATTTATGGAAAAATCTAACAGTACTACGCACACTCAGATAGATATTGTTAATCCACAAGCTAAAACAAAGAGGGAACCCACATACTCAGTTCATCAGTAATATATTCAAATGTCTTCCAAGGAGAAAGGGGTTGAATCATCTTGCATCTAGAAAAGTCCCGTAAGCAGTATAGTGAAATAGCCAAATTATTTCAGCTTATAACAATGAATGCAGTGTTTTTTTTCATTATATGACAAGTTCCTGCCTCATTTGCCCTCCAATGTATTAAACTAAATTATAATCCCAAGACAAAAAAAAAACACAATCTTCAAGTTCCCCCAGGAAAAAGCCCAACCTTTTGCCCCTGGAACAAAAACCTTGCAAATGTCCCTAAAAGGAAAATAAATAAATAAATAAACCACACTTTCACCCTTGGAACAAAAACGAATCCTGTCACAAATCCCATCAATTTCACCATAAAATTGCCACATGGCACAGTAAGCAGCACTAATCATGACCAAATACAATGTTGTTTTTTGGTACAAAATGAAAGATAATTGACAAAATAGATTATAAAATAAATTTGGCAACAATGATTATGAATAAAAAATGACATGTTTTATGTTGGTTGACATGGCTCTCACAGAAAGCCACATGGGATGATGCGTGCTGATTCAATAATGAGAATGGACTATATATGTAATAGGTGTCATTTTTCTCCTAGGAGAAAAAAGGTATAGCCTTTTTCTTTGGATTTGGCCCTTTTTTTGTGGGAGCCAGCAAAGAAACTCCAGATCAACTGAAAAAAAAAATCAATGTCACCTTTTCCAGATCGTGCAACTACAAGTTCATCAGCTATCGCTTAATAATCTTTGTATCACACACTCTGGGGACACCATAACATATTCATACAGGAAAATCAACTTATACATTGGAAAGTAATTTAATGGAACTTTAATAAGTTCAGAAAAGATCAAAACATTAAAAGATATTATGAAGTTGCCCAAAATTAATTGTACTATGAATGAGTTTACAACAGTAACAAATCCTCACATTCCTAAGGACTTATGGAGATCATTCAACCCAGAATAGAATATCGATTTGTCATTAAAAGTCAATTTATCTAGGCGATATCAACTGATTACAAAGTCGATGGGAAATTGAAATAGATTCAAAAGTCACTAGGCATCAGTACAATGTAGATGTCGCAAAATCATTGTTTAAGAAAATTTTATTTCTCTTTCTTAAACTAAGCATCACTACCTCTCTTGTAGAAGTGTCAAGATCCCTGCAGACAGATTTCCCTTGAACACTTTCAGGTCCTGTAGAAAGCATACGAAAAGCTTGAGATGGTCCACCACATAGACCACAGTTGAATAGATTTTGCTTGCACTCAACCACACGATTCTCAGATCTCATCATTCTACACATCATCTCTGCATCACCCTGCATATATAAAACCATGAGATGCTGTAAAGGAAGAAGCACAGTAACCCGCATAGGATCCCACAAAAAGCATAAGGTTGCCAAGACTATATAAGATATCGTTTATCCAATTCATAGACCAAAACATTATTTACAATCTAGCATACTCATTGTTGAATGTAGACAAGCAAAACTTTATAGCAAGATAGAATGCTATATTCCCAATCTTAATGGGTGCAATGTAAATAGTCAACTTATACTAAGAATAACACCACTTGCAAGTCGTGAAATCTACTAACAAAGTCTAGAGTCAGATTAATTAGTGATATAATTGGCTCAAAGTTGCCACTTGAGATAGAGTTGCTTCTTTAAAATTTTTAAGTAACAAAAATAAATCCAATGGCAGATAGTAAGGATTGACCATAGAAAAAAATGGTCAACACTAAATATACCAGATAAAACAAATTAACTAAAGCCAAGTAGAAGAAACTAAAGTTCTATAGAACAAATAGGCATTTCCAGATCATAATTGCTCCATGAAGTCTAGTGAAAACCATTAATCAAAACCCACTTATAAGAAATAGAGCATTGACTACTTATTTTCCATAACAGAAGAAGACTTTATGCATCCAAAATGTCAAGTCTCATACAAACAGACTATCATTTAATATAAATGACACATTGGCTGAGATTTGACATAAGACAACTGTTGGAATTCATTACACCAGGAGGCAAATCAGTGGCCTGAAAAGATTTGCAGGCTGGATAACTTGACTCTGATATTAATTAAAATTATTTCCTTAGCACAGCAATCAGAAAGACCAGATAATATTAATGAAAACAATATCATAACCGAATTCAACAGAATACTAATATATAAACCATACAAACAAACTGGACTGAGCTTTAGCTGCTAAATTAAATAGTGCCATATTTATCACTATTGCTATGTTATCAACTTTCTTGCTATAGAAAGGAATAAATTGTCATTAATTGGAGTCACTAACTAGCTGCAGCAAATGCTTAAAGAATTTTGCTAAATATTGTTAGCACCTTTTTTGCACATAAAAAAATTAACTCGGCAACCCAATTTACATAACATATAATAAATAATAATAGTTGATCTGTCTAGCCACACCATTGTAACATTTAAACAATAATTCATACCATAAGTTTTTGAACTGTACCACACCGGTAGACCATTTGATGCCCCAAATACGTCAACAAATGATAGTTCGAGAAGAACTTCTCAACTGAATCACTGTAGGAAACTTCTGGACACCAGGGGATGGATCGCACAAGCACAGTGAAGTGACTTGGGTTTATTGCAGAAGCCTTGATATGTGCTAACCTCATATTAGCTATGCTTCTGTACTCCTATAAGATACCATTCTTAATCATCAGTAATTTAAAAAAAATGATGCTAAGTAAAACACCCACCCAACCTTGTAGATTACTTACAAAGTAAAGGAGAAGCCAAGCAGAGCAAGATATTATGTACAGTGCAAGGCAGTGTGCCCAGAGCCTGACATGTATTCAAATAAGGACTGTTAAATGTTTGTCCAAAATACCAAAAATTTTGAAAAGCAATTACTTGAATATGAGTCAGAATAACATCCTTTCCAATTTAGTATGGCTTGGCTATTCCTCAAGCCTGCCAACCAACTAACCATAAACATATTTTAGATAATGGTTCTAGAGTGAATATACCGAGTCATCGCTGCAACACACGAGTTATTAATATGCCGAGAGAATAATAGAAAAATCTAGAGCTATGACTCACAATCATCTCAATTCATCCCCCAAGGGAAAACTGCCAAAACATTAGACGAAAGAATGCTTTCTATCATACCACTTAGATCCTTCTTTGACATTTCCAATGGTAAAAACTTCCAATGACTCAAATGCAATCTCCTTGTGATGCATCTGCTGCCCATGGTAATTCAATGGAAGTACAAGAAACATGCAAACAAAAGCTGCAATGGAGAATACTCGAAGACTGCATAAAGAAATTAAATTATATTAGTACAAGGATGGAAAGTCCACAAGATGTTAACTGAACCAGATACATAACAGACATTCAAAAACATTGTCATCCATTTCCATTTATAGTTCCAGAATTCAACATTTTATCGGCCATTTAGGCTAGGATGCAGCATTATGTCTAAGAATTTAAGCATTACTGTGTGCATAGTAACACAAAGTTTTCTTTTTCACTAAAAAAAAGTTTGTTTATATCCCCTCAAAGCATACTATCTGCTGGACATGACCTATGCAGGTGCCCAAGTTAAATCACCTAGACCACTCAACTAGAATAGACAGGTGGGTAGAGGAGAGGTTATGTGCATCTTCTATGAAGAGACTGACATCGTAATATCCTATGGTACTCATTTCAGATATTATTAAACATCTCAGATGAAATAGAATGCAAAAGAGAGAAAGCTTAAGCACTAGCTATATTCTCCTCTGTCCTGATACTTGGGACCTCCTGGAAGTACATCAATCAGTGGGAGCTTTACATGCGGTTTCTTATCTTACAGCGGTGACGAAATGAAGTTATCAGTAATAAAAAATGGTAACTGGTGATGACAGATGTTGTCATCAGTAGCAAAAAGAATGGCTCATCCCAAACAAAGAGTGACTCAAAACCTTGTAATTGATAAAAACTAAAGTGAATAATAAAATAGAAAAGCATGAATGGAACTCTATCCTTCTGCTATATAGTCACAACTAAGTTAACCCTAATCAGGCATTTCATACATCAATCAACACACACAAATAAATAGCCTTCAAAACCTATATTTGCTGGACAAAGTTTAATAACCTGAAAACAAGTATCCTGATGAATACCACAGCATCGAGGCCACCAGTAGATAAGATTTCTTCTTCAGAAGTTTCCCAAGCCTTCACTATCCAGCTCGGGGATGGAACAAATCTATCGAACCAGAGAGAATCAATGCGTTTCTGGTGTGCTTGAGCAAGCCTCCGTACAAAATATACACAAAAGTTGCTCGGTTGTTTCCTCAACAAGGAGTAAAGCAACAAAAGCACCACACACAAGCCGAGATTTATTCCAGCTGATGTTAGAAGAGCAGAAATATTCATCTCTACCCACTAAGACCAGAAACAATATGCAGGAAAACTGAGTTAGTTTAGTGTAAAAAGCTCCAGGGGCATTCCTAGAAAGCCTTTAGGACACTGTGGAGCAACTCTTGTCAATGCACATAGACACCTCACTTATAGTCGCATCATACTAATCAAGATTCGAGGGAGAGTGGATTCCACTTGATATTTCAACCTGAAAGAATGAGGCAAGAATACACATCACCAATCACATCTTAGTACATAAACATAGCAGGAAATTCTCCTCGGAGCTATAGATAACAGAAACCTATTTGTCTAGGAAAGTTCAGCCACCGATAACCCCTCAATATATGTTGAGCAGAAGAATTTATATTCATCAAGTCCTCCAAAGAACCACTTCACAAGTCTGTTTCTTTCTGGAACTCCTAATGCATAACTCAGGCTTCAAACATTCAATTTAGATAGTAAAGCTGGAAACTAAAGTGAAAAGCCAAACACAAAAATCGCTCCCCCCATCTTCCCACGCGTGCTCGCCCTCTCGCCCTCTCGATGAAAAGCCAGTGACGCGAAGTTTCAAAACAAATTACGCAGGCGCAACACATTTCATCGCAACCCGTGATCAATCGATTCAAGACACTTTTTTTCTCGATAAGAAAGCAAAGCAGGGCACTAAAAAGCGCATCACTTTTCATCCGCACATCATTCCCAGTCAAGCAACATCCCGCGCTCCTTCCCTCCATCAGCTCAAAAGGCCGAACTTCATCAGTAATCCCCCAAAAAGCAACAGCACACAACTTCACAAGGAAAAGCACAACACCACCGCGTGGGAATCAATAGCGGGAGCACCAAACCGACCACGACATCGATCGACCTGAAGAAAGGAAGAGTTACCCGGGGCGCGGCGCTGCGCGGGCGGCGGGAACTCGAATCCGGAGCACGAGGAAGTGCGAGGAAGTGCGAGGAAGCTACTTCAGGCCCGTCGGCGTGTAGACGAAGGCGCTTCCAATCCCCGCCAACAAACTCCCGCACGCCATTGCCACCGCCGACCCCACCACCGCCACCGCCACCTTCTTCTCCTTCTCTCTTCGCTTCGACTCCACCGCACGAGCGGACGCGGGAGGACACGCGATATCGATCCGGAGCGACGCTCGGAGCACGAATCGATCGGAAGCGAGGACGCGATTCGGGAGGGACGGATCGAGCGAAGGCGCGAACGTCGAATAATGCGGCCAAGAGGCGAAGGAGCAGTTCCGGTGCAGAAGAAGAAGAAGGGTGGAGAAGAAATGCCACGTCGAGTTTCTTCCTGGTTCGGAATTACTTTAAAAAAATAAGAAAAGAAATTTGAATTTTTAAAAATACAAGGTCGGAGGCGAATCGCGAATCGCTGGGGAAAGCGACGGTGGCGCCACGTGGGAGACAGGGAATAGATCGGACGGGACGGGTAGGTTCCGATCGCCATCGGGTTGGGGTCGGCCAGCCGAAATCGCACCGCCCCCCCGATCCGTCCACTCGCTTCGCACGCGTCGACAGGTGGTTGGCTCTGCTGTTTACATATATTAAACGTGGAATTTCCGTCAGCCTTTTGTAATCTCGTTATCTAGAATCCGAGCCGGCGTTACGGAGACGCGATTGAGTTGATGTGGCGAGGGAAATTTGGACATTTTCTGATCAAGAATATTGCAATACGCAAGTCGAATAAAAATCAGATTTTAGGGAGGAGCGTTTCACGGGAACCGCATGTTACTTTTGGTGGGGTTACATGCATACAAATCATGCACATGCATGTAATAAAGAAGAGAGAATAATAAGGTTGCCGTTATTTATTTATAGGGGGTTCGATTCGCTAACAGAATTGTAGCAGAGATTTTTTATATTACGAGGTTGCTACTTGGTATTGTCTAGTATTGTCCCTTTTTTTTCTTTTTTCTGGTCAAAGGACATTTTTGTTCATTATCAAATGATACATAAAAAGATTCCTAGGAAATCTAGACATCGCCACAAGAAAACAAGCCTAGAGGACTACAAAACAAATTAAAATCCCCAGATCAAGGTATATCATCAATGCATAGTCGGCGGAGGTAAGCAAACGCACGTCCTTCAAAAACAAATTTGTGACTACATTTAAATAGAAAGATCGGCAACCAATCATCAAATCACACATTATCATTAATTATAAGCACATGCCAACGGCTTTGCCATTCGGCGGTGTGTGCCTAAATTGGGCATCTCTAACACTATCACTATATCAAGACAACAAAATATATTAACCAAGTGTGGATCTAACACAAGTAAGAGCAAGCCCTTTAGCAAGTGTGAGATGCTAGAATCAAAACTGGAAGCGAAGTATCTATTCATTAAAATTCTCAAATCTAAAATTAGATCGGAGATCAGGGTAAGGGACGAGAAAATAGAAGGAAAAGTAACCAAAGAGGGACTTCAGAAGTTGGAGAAGTGAAGAAAGGTTGAAACACTAGAGGGAGAGAGACGGATGCGGTTGGGGGTGGGCGGGAGTATTGGTAAGATGGTTACTACGAACAGATTGTTGTAATCATAACACGAAACCAGTACGTAATGGTTACTGCAGTCAAAGTCGTAATGGCAATTTCTAAAACGCCCTTGTGACCTTTCTTCCAATTTATTAAATAAGTGTTAGGAAACAAGAGTTTGATTATATAGATATATATTTATGAGATTACTTACTACGTAAAGGAAAAGTAACACTTTTCGTCCCCATACTTATATGCATTTTTCTTATCAAGTCTTAGCACTTCTAATCTATCTAACCAAGTAATTTTACTTCAACAAAATTTCAAATCAAGTTTCTTTGATATCAACTCTAACTAAATTCAGTTGGCGTAGATGTCCAACAATGCCAAAATATGTTACGGATAGAATATCGGATGCCCATGAGAACGCGTGTAAAAAAAATTCAGCCCAATATAGTTAACGAAATCCTTATAATGACCCAAATAACAACAGAAAGTAAGCCCAATAGTGAGAAATCACATTTATTTTTTTGGGTTAATATGACGAAAAACTTCAAATTGATAAATCCGTGATAAATTTATACTGAATTAATTTTTCGGTGACTAAAAACCCCATTTACCCTCCGTTAACTTCTGTAAAATTTTATAGAAAATTATTGAATTGAATGACATACGATATAATAAGATCACATAGAAATCCATATTAGTTTATAGTAAATTTGTCACAGATGTGCTAGTTTTTTAGTTTTTCATGGTTGAAAAATTAATTTGTAGTAAATTGGTCATCAACGTACAAATTTATGATTTTTCGTGATATTAATTATTATTTTGTTTGTCAATAGAGCAAAGTTAACGTTTTGTTACTCTGCTGATTTGCTCGGCGACTTTCTTCCTAATCGGTCCTCTGCCCCAAAAAGGAAATATCATCATTGGGAAGGATTTGGATTTACTCGAGAGAATACGTAAAGTTGAATCGATTGATTTTGATGCTCGCGTTTAAAATATTTGCGGAGTGGTTAGTGGCCGATGATAGCTTCAACTGCCATCGGACCTTTCTGCATGGATTTATGCTTCAAACAGAGTCGTTGTCGGAGAAAGTTGTTTGATCTTTGGTCATCCTAGAAGGACCAATCAGGGCGATCTTGCCAAAGCTAGTAAATCTTTGGAGAAACTTACTTGATTCCAGAGACAAAGGATCTGAATTCCTTCCCTGAGGAATTCGATCAATTTTGATTATCCTCCACTTGTGGAAATTTCTTTGCTTGGTCTGATGGAGGGAAGATGATCCCTTAAGTTAGAAGGAGGAAATTATTTCAGAAGCCTGCCCCCGCTGTTTTGTTGGTGGGTTTCATTTCTCTTGGCATTCCATGTCATTCCAGATCTTCTCAGATAATCTACTAAGAAACCCTTCATTATTAAAAAAAGAAAATCATAAACCTGTTATGTTTATACCAATTTAGTCATAAATTTTTCAATTTGGCCAATTTAATCATAAACATTTTGACGATTTGCCAATTTAGTAATTTGACCAATTTTGGCCGAAAAATCACTGATGTGATAGTCTAGTTAGCGGTGACTAATTTATATGATGTGACTAGTATTGATATTGATAATTTTTAAAGTTTTTTCATTTTTTTTTTATTTTTTCTTTGGCAACCTTGCTGGCCCAAGGTTGGAAAAATAAAAGAAAAAAAGAAAAGTTAAAAAATTCAAAAAATTGTCCACATCAACACCTATGCCATGTAGGATATCAGTGATTTCCAATAAGAATTAATCAAAATGATTAAATGGGTGAACTGTAAAAATGTTTAGAATTAAATTGATATTGAAAAGTTTAAGACTAAATTCGCCACATTGAAAATTTTATGACGGCATGGCACAAGTACAATGTGTTTGAGACTTTCTTGGTGATTTCCCCATTTGTGGGCATGTTACATTAAGAACTTAATTTATTCAGATGTGTTTATTGTTATATTTATTCCTATCATTTTATAATTGGTAAGCAAAAAGTTTAAACCGAGGAATATAATTAGGTTTTGAATGAGCTTTCAAGGAAATGTTTGTATCCGGCGGACTTCGACAGAGCATGAAGAAATCTTTAAAGTAAAGTATGCTTCAGTTATGTGGTTAGGTGCTTGCTCCACTAAGAAATAATTCCAGTTTCTGGCCAAATGCTCGTCCCCACCCACATGGGCACCACATGACAAATGTGGTCTCAAATACTCCATTGACTAAATTGATGGTCGCAAATGTACAAATAAGCACCGCATGACAATGCTGACCCAAATTTCATCATTTGAGAGAAGTTCCTAAAAGTGGATTTGAAGTCCAAAAGAAAAACACCGTTCCCTTTGTTCTTTTTTTTTTTGGTCGAGAATACCGAAAATTCCATTAACTCGAATAATGTTTGTTGACTTTAGAAACTAAGATATCCAACGTAGATTTCGGGTTGTTCCATTTTAGGCTCATTTATCGGGAATGATAGCAGTTAATTCACGCCTTTGGCCGCTGCTTAGCTGAGAAAGAGTATGATCAATCAAGAAAATAGCAACATGCAAGGACGTTGCTGGTTCTGTTTTCTCCCAAGATAAAGAGGTCAAAGAACACGAACAAGGAACTATGAAACACGAAGGGAGAAAATTATCCAGAAAGTCATAAATTTATTACATGTTTGTCAATTCAATTTTGAATAATTTAGTTAGCCAGTTGAGTTCTAAATATCTTTACTTTTTGCCATTTGGGTATATCTAGCTAATTTTCGTTAGAAATTGCTGACGTGGATGCTAGTCGTTTTACTTGGCGTGGTTGTTGTTGATATAGATAATTTTTAAATATAATTTATTATTTTACTAAATTTTCTTTCTTCTTATTTTTCCTTCCTAATTTTGTTTTTAACTGTTAAGGGTCGGCCAACTACTGTAGCCTACTATCGGCGAGGGCTCGCAAGCCCTCCCCCAACTATGAGCGAGGGCTATGAGCTCTCACCCAGTGGCCGGCAAGGACTATGATTCTCACCCACAATCGGTTGGGGTTGCTAGACCTCAGCAGATGGCCGGCGGCCCCCTGCTAACCCTTAACAATAGAAAAAAAAAAAGAAAAAAAAAAGTAAAGAAGGAAAAAAGAAAAAGAGAAAAAGAAAAGAAAATATAAAAATTCAAAAAATTAAAATATTATTAAAATTATTCATGTTAGCACTAGCCGTGTCAAGTTAGATGGTTGGTATTTATATTAGCAATTTCTGACCAAAATCAGCTAGATTGACTCACTTGAAAAAAACACGAAAAATAATTAAAACTCAATTGACATAATTAAATGGTTGAGGATTGAATTGACGAAAGTGCAATGAGCTTAGAACTTTTTAAATAATTTTCCTCAGCAGGACGAGGGTGCAGTTTGGCTAAGTCAATGTGTCACCAACCACATGAAGACATGTCGTAAAAAGAAATAATTGAGCCCCTAATGGTATATTGTCGTATCATACGTCGGCATCCGGGCTGGCAGCCTTTGCACTCTGCAATTCGGCTAGGATATCTCAGGTTACGTGCAATGGCCGAACGAAAAATTAGAACCACGTAATCGATTCACGCAATAAGAGGCTAAAAAGAGCCTCCCTAACTGCAAGAGTAGCAAAATCAATACCTCCACAGCCACACTGGAATTGCCTAGTGAACTCCCACTTCGAATAATGATTTGGAGATGAAGAAGTGGAATCCCTATCTGTTGGGAAATCGGCCAGAAGTGGTAATGTAGACTCAAAAATCAGTGCACGATGCTCCAGCCACAAACCCCAGCACAAAAATTGACTTCCAACAATTGCGGTCGCATTATCTCTAGGTCCAGGACCGAAATTGTCTTGCGTGTCGTCCTTGCTCGATGCCATCATGGGGTTTGTTTCCTATGCTTCGGCTGGAGAACCGGAAAAACCACAAAGTTTCCACCGTCAAATGCAGAGAGAATCATCTGTCCCTTTCGAAAATAAAATAGCTGCAGATAGAGGGCACCGACATATGTGGGGGACGGCAATTAAAGCAGAAACAATAAATATAGCTGCGGATAGAGGGTGCCGACGTCGTGAATTGTATATACCATTTTGGATGCCGTGTGGATTCCTCACAAAAAGAAATTTTTCTCATTTGTAAATTATGATTATTGATGCCATAAAAGGCATTAAAAGTCTAAGCTATTAAAGGACAATGTAAAATTATTTGGACTCCTTATTAATGAGCTGTCTAATAATATTGAACCATTTGACTTAGGGTTTTCTCTATATAAAAAATTATAAATAATATATTAGATATAATATTTATATATAAGGATTGGTTTAGGTTAGATTGACCCTAAATTTCCAAGACCGATGACCAACCTACACAGCGTTGATCTAGGGATCCCAAGACCAAGGACTGATCCAATCCCCATGAGAGCTAGACTAGGACCGATAGGGAAAAGTACCAAAATAGTCCTAAACCTTTTGTATCGGTACCAATTCAGTCATAAACTTTTTAATTGGACCAATTTAGTCCTAAACATTTTCACATTGGTACCAATTTAGTCTATCTGGCTAATTTAAGTCGGAAATTGCTGACGTGGCCGCCGGCAGTCTTATGTGGCGTCACGTGGACAAATTTTATAATTTTTTATAATTTTTTCAGATTTTTGAAATTATTTTTTTCTTTTTTTTCTTTTTTCCTTACCATTGGCCGACAAGGTCGCCAGCCACAGGCAAGGGTGACAGCTCCCACCCAGATACAGGCGAGGGCCGAAACCCTCGCCCGTTGGCCAGCGAGGGCACGACAGCCCTCGCTCGTGGCTAGTGAGGATGCGGCGGCCCTCACCTAGATCTAGGCGAGGCTCGCGACACTATCGCCACGCTTAATACGGTGTGAGATCGCGAACTTCCCCACGCCATTATCCCTCTAGAAGCTACCCGAGCTTGGGATGCCGACCACCTCCTTCACCCTCCAGGGGGCCACAAAGGCTCGAGTGACCATGTCGCGATCGGAGGCGACAGAGCTCCGAATGCGACAGACGCAACTCGCCTGGATCTGGGCGAGGGCCGTCCCACCCTCGCTTGCCATGAGCGAGGGCTGCCGTGCCCTCGCCTATGGCCGACAAGGTCGCAAAGGCCCTCACCGGCCAACAGGCGAGGGTTTCGGCCCTCGCCTGGATCTGGGCGGGGGCCGTCGCCCTCGCTTGTGGCCGGCGAGGGCGCGGCGGCCCTCGCCAGTGGCCGGTGAGGGCATGAGGCCCCTCACCCTAACTAGCTTGTGGCCGGCAACCTCGCCGGCCAAGGGTAAGGAAAAATGAGAAAAAAAAATGAAAAAATCTGAAAAATATATAAAAAAAAATTATAAAATTTGTCCACGTGGCGCCACATAAGACCGTCAGCGGCCACATCAGCAATTTTCGGCTTAAATTAGTCAGATGGACTGAATTGGTACCAATGTGAAAATGTTTATGACTAAATTAGTCCAATTAAAAAGTTTGGGACTGAATTGGTATCGATATAAAAAGTTTATAACTATTTTGGTACTTTTCCCGGACCGACAAGGTTGGGCCAGTCTAAGGTTGGTATAGAATTGATTCTAGACCGATGCTCACTCTTAATTGATTGGATTCAGTACTTATGAAGGATCCGTAGTCAACATGGACTCACAAATAAGCCCGCCATCACGTCTAAAATTTCCCATCAGATGGATGAGAGTTTTTAATGCTATTCATTAGTAAGATCCACCTCGAAGAACCATCATCTTGTATGATCGTATTTGAGTACCTTTGTTTTGGAATCTCGGGTTACTTGAATCAAGTCAAGCCGTAGTAACTAGGACCCCTCCAATAGTTGTATAATTGTAGACGGAGTAGTCCTATGTTGAATCCGACGATGGCTAGAGTGAATGTTGACACGAGAGGCTCGGACACGACACCAGCTTTTAAGATAATAGAGGGAGCATGAATAAACTAAATATGCATCGAATTGGGAAACTATTGATGGGCGATGTGAACCTATGCTCACTAGGAGTTGATGTTTTAAGTGTGAGAGTTTGTGAAACTCTAAGTTTCATAGTTTGCGGGTGAGATATTGTCGAGTTACTTATAAGGAAGATCCGCTACTAAAAGGTTACCAACTCGTGTGGTTACACCTTGGCAATCCTTTTGAAGACTTGGCCTGTCCCAAATATGGATGGGCCGATTTGTTGAGGATCCGTTGGATTTATGAATCAACGCTTTAGGATGATTTTTCGGACATATTGCATTGACAATTTTTTAGCTTGTCACCTTAAGATAACTGTCTTTTGGTGTTGAAATTTGATCGAAATAAAATTTCCTAACACAATAATTTAAAAACATGCCCCATATGTTTAGAAGTCAAAATCGTACCGAATAAGTACGATAACGTCATTTCAAAAGAAAAAAAAATAAGATTGTTCATGCTTAAACCTGGAGAGAGAGAGAGAGAGAGAGAGAGAGAGATGACGGTCTTGACTCTGCCCTACTTTCATTCTAACCGAGCAGTTTCGTCGCCTTCGATCATTTCTTTTACTTTTCTTTTCCAGGACCAAAGGCAATTATATTGTAGGTTTAATCATTTTCTTTATCTTCTTGGACAAGTTTTTTTGAAAGTTTGATTATTCAGAAATATGATTTTGATATCAATGATAGTTTTCTATCAGTGATGCGTATGTGTACAGGATTTAGTTGATGTAGGAATAAATAAGGGGCAAGGTATGTAGATGAATACTCAATGGATATAGGCAATGAATGTTTATGGTTTTACCATGATGGAAGGAGGTGTTGGTGGAGGAGCTACATGGTGATGGAGTTTAACGAGGAGAATTATCAAAAAAGTCCTTAAAACCTATTACAATTGTGTCAATTCAGTCTTAAATCTTTTTTTTAGCCAATTTAGTCATAAATATTTTACTTTTGTTCCAGTTTAGTCCATCCGACTAAAATTGGCCGGCCGACGCCGGTGAGCTTTTAATAATATATTTTTTTAAAAAAAATTATTAATTTTTTTCCTTTTTCCTTTTTTTTTCCCTCCTCCCTCCTCCTTCCTTGGGCTTCAGCGACTGGCCAGGCTGGCTGGTCGCCGGACTGAGGCGATCCGGCGGGGCGAGGAGGCCTCGCCAACGCGACGGCGGGCCCTCCTTGCCGGATCTGGTGAGGGCTCACCTCGCCCGACGACCACAAGGCGAGCCCTCGCCAGATCCGGCGAGGGGGGCCCGTCGTCGCGTCTGGCGAGGGCTCGCCTCACCTCGCCGTCACTGGGCGTGAGCTTGCCTCGAGGTCGCCAGGCGAGGCGAGCCCTCGCCAGATGCGACGACGAGCCCCCCTCGTGAAGCCCAAGGAAGGAGGAGGGAGGAGGGAGGAAGAGAGAGGAGGGGAAAAAAATAAAAGAGGAAAAAGGAAAAAAAATTAATAATTTTTTTTAAAAAAATAAATATTATTAAAAAAACCTCGTCGGCGCCAGCCGACTGCCATGTCAGCACCGGCCGGCCAATTTTGGCGAAATGGACTAAACTGGAACAAAAGTAAAAGGTTTAGGACTAAATTGGCCCAAAAAAAAAAAGCTTAGAATTGAATTGGTACAATTACAATAGATTGAGGACTTTTTTGGTAATTTTCCCAATTTATTATCATGCTTCTCACACAATCTTCCGAGAATGATTCCTAGCTCTTTTATAAAGGAATTCTGCCGCCATAGTTCTGGAAGAATTGTGGACTCCACCGCCTTAGATATTCTGGACTTCTTTTTGCAGCTCATCTCCAGCTATGTTTACTTCTGTCAATTCATTGCTTGCTTTCCACTGCCATTAACTTCCACGGCTGGTCCTTCTTAACTTGCCGATCAAGTAAATTTACTTCCTGCGCGGGACTTCTCTAGATTGGACTAGAGATTTCTTAGAAAACGGATCAGAAATTTCCAACAGATGTGATGAGTTGGTGCAAGATCCGATGTTATAAGTATTCTCAAATAAATTTACCCGGTCAAGTTCATTATATCATTCTTTCTTTTTCATAGATTATGATGACCTGACAAAGACCTTTCATTAAGATAGAGAAAAAAACGACAAGACCAAAACAAATTCTTCCCGTAATGTCGAGGAGGCTTCGTTACATCCCAATAACCACTCTTTACATAAGATTGAGAACGCGATTCCTCAATTTAACGTGGTTTTCAAATTGCTTGAATAATTGTGCAAGAATGATGGTTAGCCTTCTGATGGACGATTTAATGGAGATCTTATCGAGGTTGTCCACAAAATCTTTGATCTGACTCAGGTGTGTATGTAAATCTTGGAAATCTCTACTTACTAACACCTTTTTTTTTTTTATCAAAGAATATCTTGAGAGATCAACCGAGTTGCGGAAATATGAGCTTATCAACTATAAAGTTGACCAACTCTCAAGAGTAATGATGCGCCATCCTACTAATCACGAGCTATCTTATCTTGATTCTTCATTTGTCCAAGAGTGTGGTGAATCCTATTTGGTTCATTCATAAATTGGAATTGTCTGTCTATTGACTTTTGTCAAAGATAACCCTCGCCACTCGAAGATTTTTCTATGGAACCCATCAACGGGTCGAAACGTAGTTCTTCCGGAGCCCAACTTTCAAGTGGCAGATTTGGTTGCGTTTGGAGGGTGGCCATCTCGTGATTTCATAGTAGTAAATATAAATATGTATTTCGGCGAACATCCAAATGGTACCTCTCAAGTGGAGGTTTACCACTTCAGGGGAAATTGTTGGAAACAACTTGGCGATGCTTTCCCTCCATGGCTTACCAAGCATTAGGGAGATCAACTTATATCGGAGAACTTAATATGTTGGTGCCTTTGGTTCTACTTGAATTACCTAAACTATATAGCGATGGTAATCGTATCTGATATGATTAACGAGGCTTTTCATGTAATGGTCCTACCAGATTCAATGCCATCTCAAAAGAAATACATCACTTTGTTAGATGGATGCCTGTCTCTAATCGCACAGAACATACCGTCCATGTGTTATGAAGTGTGGATCCAGAGAGAGTTTGGCATCATCGAATTGTGGATCGAGTTGTACACAATTGGAGCGAGAACAATAAGCATTTCTCAGTATCAGCCACTTGGATTAGCAAATTCAGGAGTAATGTTCTTCATCAAGACTTATTATGTGGATTCAAGTTGGAACTCACGTAGTTATTTGCTTTTGTATAATGTAACTAGAGAGAAGTTTGAAGAATTGGGAGTTGAAGTTGACTACTATTACAGTAGTAGAATGATTACATGTGTGGAGAGTTTGGTTGCTCTAGGTTGGTGAACAGTGGATTTAGAAATTGCATGTAAAGAATTTTAGAAGTTGATTGTATTGACATCTGCTGCTGGAAGGAGTACATATGGAAGTAACAAATCAAATTGCAGAATATCAGCATAATCATAATGTGGAATCTTTTATAAATCAGCATGAAGATAGCACATTAAGCAAAGCATTCATGAGTTAATTATTCAGAGATTTTTTCCTAATTTATTTTTTCTTCAATTTCCATGTGGATAAATTTGTTATCTTGTTTAACCCCACCATGATTACAGATGATAATATCTCTCTAATATATACTGTACAAGGTATCAAGGAAATTAAGCGTGCTTCATTCATTCAATTCCTTTTAGTACATCCATCTTCTCTATAGTTCATCTCCTCTTATTGTCTAAAAAGATATATTCTTTTTCAAAATAAAATAAAATTAGTGCCCTCATCATTAGCCATAATGAATAGTTTTATATCAAACTTAAATTTTGGTTTAGCATTTTCATGATTAACATTAGGATGACATGAAAATAGGAGAGGAGAAAATTGTGGGGGAGGCGTCTCGCCTGAGGTCGGTGACCTTGGGTGACGTCCTGGGTCGCGTGACCCAAGCGACGCCTAAGGTTGAGCAACCTAGGCCATGCGACCTCAGGCGACGTCACTTGGGTTGTTCGACCTCAGGCAGCGGTGCCTGCGTTGCGCGACTCAACGTACACTTGAGGTCGCCCGACCTCAGGTAAGGCTTTTTGGCAGCCAAATCCAACTGTTCACGACTGAGCGTCGCCCGCCGATTGAGCTTCGCGGTGGAGCATTAAGTCCCAGTCCAAGGAAGAAGACAATGAACCATGTTTTTTAGTGCAAAATAGGAAAGCATGATTATCAGCGAGAGTAATATTGGAAAGATTCAGCATTCCAAATACTAGCATTTGGCACATGGAGCCTCAAAAATTTGAACCAAACACTTAATATTTTTCCCAATGGACTTTCGGGACTCAAAGCCTTTTGGGAATGTTGAACCAAACAGGGGCCCATACCTCTCAAGTGGAGGCATACAATTTCTAGAAGAAATTGATGGAAACAGCTTGGCGATGTTTTCCCTCCACGCCTTCCCAATTATTCAGGAGATCTAGTGATCTTGGATAATTTCATTTGTTGGTGCCCTTGTTCACGCTTGAATCACCTGCTCGTCGTTTTTGATGTGGTTAAGGAGGTTTTTCAAGAAATGGCACTACCGGATTCAATGCCATATGAAAAGAAGCACATCACTTTAATAGATAGATGTCTGTCTCTGATCTCACATAACTCACGATCTAAAATGTTTTGAAGTTTGGATCGAGAAAGAGTTTGGGGTCATTTTAATCTTGGCTTAAGTTGTACACAGTTGGAGTTTCGGTATTGGCCACTTGGGTTTGCAATTTCAGGAGAAAATTTCTTTGTGAAGGGTCATTATGTGAGCTTACGTTTGAAATCACCTAAATATTTGATTTTATATGATGTAAGTAAAAAGAAGTTTGAAAAACTTGGAGTTGAAGTGGACTGCTGCTACAGTAGTCGAATGATCACATGTGTAGAGAGTTTGATTTCTCTCTAGGTTGGCGACCGGTGGATTTTGATGTGGTGTGCAATTTATGCTGGGAAGATGATTGTATTGATATCTACTGCTAGAAGGAGTAAATCCAATAAAAGGATGAAATGAAGGTTTTTTGTTGTTTGTTTTATTCAATTAATAATACAGACCTAATATCCAAAAAAACAAATTGTTAATTCAAATCCCATGCAATTAATCAAAGATAATCAGGTTTTTGGTTTGGCCTTTGGTTTTTCATTTTGGCTTTTATATCAAAAAAACCTAATATCCCATGCAATATCTTAATATATCTTTATTTATTTTTTCAATTAAATACTCTTGAATGTTCATTTATTTTTCTTTTTATTTAATTGTTTTAGTTGCCCACATCCATTTTCCCTTTTTCATCTTTCCATCAATTAATAAATACATCATTGGGATTAATCAACCACCACCCTTCTCTTTGATCTTTTTTTTTTTTTTCATAATTTCCTACGCTTTTCAATTATAGATCTCTTTCTTTTTTCTTTCAACCTTCTTCCCGTTTTTCTCTGTTTAAAATTAATTAATACCATATACAGTTTATTACAGATTACGTATAAAAGGAAGTGCTGTTGTGTGAAGACGTGACTCAAATCCAAGGTTGGATTTGCATTCTTTACATGTATCTTAAATATGTTCAAATTAAATCTACATGGAGCTATTAAAAGAAATTAAATAATGGGTTGAGCTTAAAGCGTTTAACTAGAAGTTCATCTTTATAAAGTATAATTTTACGGTAGAGCGAGTAGAGCCTGCAAGTTGCATCCCCGGCACACGGCGTGAATTTTTGGTACTTAAATTTAGAATTCACAAAGATGTGATAGTTTTGTCTACAGTTTAAATACCATTATGTCCATTATCCAATAAGATACTGCTATTTGTCATTTACGGAAAGAATGATTTTTCTTTTTTAATGGAATTTGTGTATACAAAGTTTGACAATCAAGATTACTTTTGGAGACATCGTTCCATAAAACTACTAAGCAAGAACCATACAATAAAAAAAGTCGACTCGTTGGAGGCGAAAAGTCCAAAACCATGGTTAAATCCATAGCAACTCACCAATTGGCCCTCTAGTTACACTTTTCAATTTTTACCTTCGCTCTTGACATTATTGCAACAATAAGATTTCTAGACAGTGATCAAACAAGCAAAAGCCTCAAATCAACTCCAGATAACCCGAAGCTAACTCTAGTACCAATTATTATAAATTAACACAAAATGTAAACAGATTTTGCATTCCAAATGTAGTGCGAAAAAAAAAATACGAAAGAAATCACCATGAATGATAGAGAATATTAGATGTTATGCGGTTTTATTCGAGTGTTGGAACTATCCTATGAGGAGAGCCAGCTGAAGAGTTACAAAATTATTAATTGCTTATGTGTTCCCCTAACCTCAGTACACAAATCCTGGCAAGCAACCATGCTTCTTTCTCCAAGGTTTGCCAGAAAACCCTAGAGACACTACAAACAACTTGTGTTCGTGTGTTATGTGAAATAGGAAAAAATCAAAAATTTGAATCATGTCAAAATTATGGGTGGGCATAATTTTAAGGTCCAGGTTTGAGGTTGTAGTGATACTGGATTCGATTTTCAGTTTCATATTTTTAGGAATCTATACTTTGCGGTTCAGTTCCCCATTCCTAGGGAACCGGGAACTTGAATGGTCAAAAACACATTCTTAAGTCAAGCTTTGTTAGCATTATGGGTTATGGAGTATGGGGGAGACATGTCAAAATATTATCAAAGTACTTTGTTTCTATCACAGATAATTTGCTAAAGACTTATATTATGTTTTTCTAATATTTAGTGTATCTCGTATTATTAGTTAGGATTTACTTTTTGTTTTTTATTAGCATAATACTTAGTATATTTTTTTAGGGTTAATATCATAAAAAAAATCTCAAACTGGTAAACCTATGAAAACTTACCACAAAAGTAAATTTTTAACTACAAAAGCTCATCAAACTAGTACACTTATAACAAATTTAGCCTTAGTTAGTTTCTATTAAATTTTATCGTCAAATTACGGAATTAAATGACATGTGACAGTTAATAGGTGTACCAATTTGCGATTTTACCTTTTATTTGTCACAAGTATACTAATTTATAGTTTTTGTAGTATTAATCCAATTTAACAAAAACTAATGGATGGTAAATTTGTCACTAATGTACTAATTTGATTGCTTTGTAATCAAAATATCAGTTTTGGATAATTTTATCATAGATGTACTAGTTTTTTTGTGGTCAAATAATCAGTTTATAGTAAATTTTTTGCAAAAGTACAAGTTTGGAGTTTTTCTTGATGTTAACCCTATCTTTTATTATTAGTTAGACATATTTGGTAGTTCTTCTCTTTCCCTTTTTGGTTAAGCAATATGTTGTATAAATATTTGTATTATACAATGAGTAATATAAGAAAAATATGCATTTTCATATGGTATTAGAGCTTGAGGTCTTGAGTTCGAATCTCTTCAAACTCCATTTGCCTCCTCAATTAAATATTTACATGCTTAATACTAAGCACAAAGATTAGATTAAGCATGATGAGGAGTGCTAAAATATTTGAATAATATATAACGTACTTATTTACCAAAGTTTTTAAAACAATTGACTATGATAACACAAAATCTCATTTGTTAGAATATTTAAATAATAAACTACGCATTCATCTAACAACTTAAGTTTTTAAAATAGTTGACAATAGTTTTACAAAATATCACATTATTAGAATATTTAAATAATAAACCATACATTCATCTAACAAATTAATCTTTTTAGAAAATTTGACATTGATTCTACAAAATCTCACATGTTATCAAAGTCATGGTGCTTAAACACACCAGACAATTTGACCTACATTATTTAGATATGGCTATGGAAGCATCTACAAAGAAGGTGATTGACCTTTCCTCACATATTATCTCAACAACTTCAGCAATCTTGGAAACGTACTGATTTCATGTGTGTTGACTCGGAATAACTATACAACATGGTCAAAGGCAATGAGACATGCATTGCAGGTAAAACATAAGCTCGGGTTTGGATGGATCGATGTAGAAGCCAACTCTAACAATACCCAAATTTAATGCCTAGGGCATTAGTAATTCAATGATAGTTTCATGGATTTTCAATTTCCTCGACAAGAGTCTACAAGGAAGCATGGCATACGTAGATGAAGCAAAGGAATGTGGGACAAGTTGAAGGAGAGATTCGCTCAAAGTAATGGACCTCACATCCATGAGATCAAAAATGAGTTGGCGATGTGTGCTTAGGTTCGAATGCATTTACACCATCACCGTACAAAGAAAATTAAAATAAATTGAACAAACAAGGATCTGACATGTGAAGGAACAAATCTTCATGATTCAACGAGACGCCACAACTCATGCAATCATAATTAAAGCTTTAGGTAGAGAACCTATAGACAAACATAGTAGAGGAGTATCGAATTCCCAAAAATATATCAATTAAACTTCTAGATCTAGATTGAAAGAAGATAGCACTTAGATTTGGACTAAGATTGAAAGAGTTCAAACTCTCAAATCGAGAACTAGATCGGGAGAAAAGAACTCTCAAATTTAAATCATGAGAGAAGCAAAGGCAAGAAAAGAACATTAAAACACAAATGAAATCAACAAAAGAGCGAGGGGAGGGTAAGATTAGCTCAAATCTTCCCCATGGCTGAAGGTTGAAGAAGATGATGGAGAGAAAAGAAAGAGAGGAAGAGAGAAGGATTTAGTGAGAAACCTGTTGGTTCAAGGATTGGTTGCATTTTATGCTTAACAGAGTCCAATAAAGCACAATAATTGACTAGGATGTAGCAACTCAAACGTCGCACAGACCAGCAAAACAGAGGTGTTTGCTGTCACCTTAAAAATATAATTCGCAATTACCAAATACACAACATCCAATCTATGTCGACAATCTAGCGAAATTCCAATTTAATTCAAACGATCCATTTAAATCATCTCTTCTCGACCACTCCATGGAGATCAAATCTCCTTCTGCTCGATCATTTCAAAACTCAGAGAACAGGGCAAGGGCAAGGCCGATTTTTTCCTCCCTCTCAGGCCAAACTGAGGTTTCGTGCTCTTGATTCTCTCTGCGCGCATGGCGTCAACGAAGACCCCAACACGTCGCATGGCTACGGCCAGTGTCCTCTCGTCCATGTTGGCGAAGCAGATCCTGAACCAACCTGGTTCAACGCAGTGAAAGCTCGAACCGGGCGAGACGTTCCACCCCACCTCATAGATCGATCTCCTCCATAACTCCATCTCGGCCTCGAAAGTGTTTGACTTTAGAAACTTCCTCATGTTGACCCAACAAAATAAACCGGCATTGCTATTCAGACACTCGATTCCTAAATCTTTCAAACCGGAAACGAGCATTTGCTTCCTGGTCTTGATCCTCGTCCTGTTCTCGCTTAAATATTTCTGCACGAACTTCTCGTCGGACAGCATACTTGAGAGAAGGTGTTGAGTCTGCGATGAGACGAGGCCGAAGCTTGACATCTTGGTTGCCGCCGAGACGACCGCCTCGTTGTTCGAGTAGATCGCCCCAGCACGGAAGCCGGGCAGGCCGAGATCCTTGGAGAGGCTGTAAACCATGTGGATGCGGCTCGACAGGTCGTCCCCGTTGTGCGAGTTCTCATGCTGCGAGGCGAGCTCGACGATGCTGACGAAGCTGGGTGAGTCGAAGACGGTTCCCGAGTAGATCTCGTCGCTAATGACGTGGATGTTTTTGGCGTTCGCGAAGTGTATGATTTGGCTGAGTTCGTGGCGGGTCATCGTGGTGCCGAGCGGATTAGAAGGGTTGGTGATCAAGAGGCCTTTCACCGTTCGATTCAGCTGGTTTTGGGCATGGTCGAAAGCTTCTTCCATGGCGGACTTGGTGATCTTGAAGCCGTTTGAGCTGGAGCGGTGTATGGGGATGATTTCAACTCCGGTTCGCCATTTGAGGTCTCTGTCGAATCTGTCAACAACAAGAATGTCAAGGCAAGAAATCGAGAAAAGGAGCAACTATCCATATTAACAAAAAAATTGACGAACATGCTTTCAAATGTGAAAATCTTGTTCAGACTCAGTCAATCATCGATGGAATTAGCTGAGATCACTCAATCCACCGTATAGATTGTGTCCAGACAAGATTGTCTTCCTCAAAAGTGTGCCAACATTTCAGCTTAAAAAAATACATAAAATTTGCCAAAAAAATAAAGTTTGAATTTTGATCGTTTATGTCACTAAAAGAAATGAGTTAAAAGCCAATGTTTTTACTATCAACTTAAAGTTTTAGCTTAAATTTTTATTCATCACCAAGAACATTTTTCCGGTGATTCATTTATCGAAGAGATAGAAATGATTAAAAAAAGGAAAATGTTTTCTAAATTGTTGATTTTCCACGAAACAGATGGACTCCCAATCTTAGTTGATATGACTCTTGCAATGTTGTTTGTCAAATAAAGTTTATCTATTAGAAGACCTTATTGCATGACGCAATTACAAATATTTTATAGAAAATTATGGCAGACTCGAATCTGAGTCAAACCCATCAGCAATGCACAAATCATAAGCTAGATTCAAGCCCAGTCTCTGCATAATTTCTTGAAGTGAGTTTATAACTTGGCCTATTAGATTGAATATCTACACAACCAACATCTGCTTCATTTTTCAGACAATCATTGACTAGCATTCTGTTATAGCTGTAAAATGAGAGTAAACGATTGAAATATATCTGAACAAAACTCTGAACATAATAACGTGCTTGAAATGGAACGATGAGAAAGCTAGGGATGCTTAAGGTTACCCGGGATAATACGGGGTCGGAACAAGAATAGCATCACCAGGTTCAGCAAGGCAAAACATGAGAATCTCATTCGCCGAAGTCGTGCCCGCAGTGAGAACCAGCTTGTCTGGATCGAATGAAACCTTGTTCTCTCTTATTCTCGCCATGAAACCCGCCAGGGCCTGCACAGCCAAACATGAGCCTTTATAAGTCAGCCCGCTCCTGTGATTAGCTGTGATGAGATCAAGATACAGATCGAAAAAGAGAAGGAAAAGGCCAAGCTGATCGGTAAAGTTGCAATTAATATAATTGGTAGAAGCTGCCTAAATTCCGTCCAGACAGGAGCCAAATATCATTCCTCAACATTACGATGTGTTCTCATTTTAGCCAATTATTCTCGTGCTAGATGCACGACAATGTGCGCGCGCAGAAGTTTAAAAGGCCGTTTTTCTATTCGACAACCTTTATCAACAGAGTCGAAAATGATCATTACATTCTTGAAAGCGGGAAGGCCGTGATAATCTTGGAAGAGTGCAATATCTCTAAAAGTGGATCCTCCATTGGTGAATTCAGTTGCTTCTGGGTTGCGCTCAAGCCATGACTCCACAAGATCCAGAGAGAGCTGTGCAAAGATGAACCACTTCCCTGGATCAATACACATTCGGCAGATAATATTCGGGAAAAATAAGATTTTCTCTTTTTCTTTTTATTTTGCCAGAATCTAGAGAGTATTATGGGTTTTTTCCTCTGTTCTCTCTTTTTTTTTTTTTTTTCTGTGGGCAAGTTCACAAATTATTGATTTGTGACGTTCTCAATTTGACCCACCAAAAAGTTTTGTTGGTGCTTGGTTTATTGTGGGAACAATCAATTGTTTGTAAAGTCCCAGTGATCGATCACCTTTTCTTGTGAGCTCGGACATTCATCTTCTACAAGGGAATGATGACAATCGAGACTGCCATAGTACCATGCATGCTTTTTATCCTTTGAAAAATAACAAAGACTAATGTGACAGACTGGTTGGACAAAATAAAAAACAAAATGTTTTACCTAAGTGTGTTTGAGACGAAAATATTCATACAATTGAAAGTGTACTAGAAGAATGAAAATGATGTTGCTCATAAATTGAAAGGGATGTGCCATCACACTAGAGCACTTATGAAAATAGAAATGGATAGACCAAAATGGAAAAGTAATTTCTAGTTCACTTTAGCTAGCTGAACTTAGGCCGATAGCACAGTCCGAAAACAGATCCTGCTTATTATCGGCGAGTGTAGTTTGAATTTGTATCAGCCATTGAAGAAAATCGAACCTTTTAGCTTGTGGAAGCCGAAAAAAAAAAATATCCTATAACATATAATTGGTATGAGACGCTCGTCGTGATGATGTATAACCAAACATCATTTGTCCAGTATATCAGGAAAAAGATAGATTTCTTAAAGGTGGTAATGAAAACCATACCTTATCTTACTAATGTTATCTGATTTTAAAATCCACAAGATGGATGAAAAAAGACGTTAACAACCACACCTGATTTTCTGCGAGCCCCATCTGGATGATTCCAGATGAGTTTTTAACTTCATCGTAGGGATTTTTCTTGTACTCCTCCCACCCAAGGAAATAATAGGAGTCCTGACCATGGGAATTGCAACTAGCTTTCCTAGACAACATTGGCTCTCAAGTAGTGTTCCAAAAGTGGTTTACTGATGTAGATTCACTAGGAAAGATAGAGACAAGGTTGTGTAGTGGGGAGAGATTGAGAGAGGGAGAGAGCTTTTCACTTGTCCTTAGGGTTTGCTTGGCCACATATAAATATAAGCTGTGGAGAGTCAGGCCAGCCACGGGACAAACTTGCGACATCATGAATTGTGGTTTGACTTTGACACTTGACACTTATGTGGATAGACAAGGATAATGTGGAAAATAGTATTGGAAAAATCCCCAATTTTGTTTTGACGATGACAAAATAATCAATGATGACTAAAGTGTGTATCGGTTGAGTAGTACTACATAATATATGCCCAAGCCAATATCTAGATAATGTCATAATCAGTACCGGGTGATTTTGATATGAGGAATGCTCTGCCACTACCAGGAGTACTCTGCCAATATCGAGAAACTACTACTAATATCGAGGATGAACAAGATATTGGGTGTCGAGATATCTATAAACTAGAAGGATCTTTAGACAAACTGAACATATGGAAGAACCTTGACGAGGGTGAATAAGCCAAGTAGAATAGGGATGTTTGTGATGGCTTAGAAAGACCAAGATAAGGTGAATAGTTAGATGGACCTTGGTGATGGTGAACAAGCCTAAACAAGGATGTTCAGTAAAACTTGGAAAAAGTATGAAGATGAACGACTTGTTAGAGCTATAATCGCTCATATGCTTGGAATGACTAGAAAATAGATCAGTGGGATCATTATCAGGAGTAGCAGATTGTTGGCACGAGTAGCTGCTGATATCATAGAGGTTGAAGACATGTTACGTCCTCTTTTCAACCTCAATATGGTGTCTAAAGTTATCTTCAAGGTTTGGAACCCAGAAAGGAGCACTAGAGTTGATCAAGAACAGTTCCAACGATAATGAGCGAGAGATTGACTCTAACAAAAGTATACTTTTATTGTTCTGGGAAACTCCCATTATCGGAAAGATATTGTTGATGTCAAAGAGCCATTTTAATGATTTCAAGAGACGTTCTACCGCTGGCAATGGTAGAATAATGACTACTTGAGGAATTTAAAGGGGAACGGTCATCTAAGGATGGATGGCTATATGTTAAGTCCAAGAGAAATAGTTGTCTTGGGTGAAAACGAACAAAACTAGTCATATGTCTTAAGTATTCTTCTTTACTTGTTTTTGTTGTTAGGTGCTATGTATTCCTAAAGTCAATGTCTATGTGGTTCTAGTGTTTGTAATTAGTGATAAAAGGAAGTATACAAGAATGATAGTAGTATATGAGTCTTGATAGTATGATTTAGTGGAAAGACAATACTTGCTAATTATAACTTCTCTTGAAAACCACTAATAAAATCCAGCCTTCTTGTGGTTGTAACCATAGAGAGCAGATTCTGACAAATAAATAAATAAATAAAAAACATAGAGAGTAGATGTAGGCTTGATTATAAGCCAAAGCACTATAAATCTCTTTGTGCTATCTTTTATCTCTTCACTATTAACATCATATGTTCATTATCATCACTATCTATTCATTAGCAACGGGTGCACTTGATTTCTACAATCTATTTTTGCCGTTATTTAAAGTTCAATTCATTATCTTCCATAAATATTTTTCATAATTCCCAAACAACCTATTCACCCCCGTAGGTTGTATTGTCAGCCTCAACAAATAAAAATTAATTATAAGTACATCACAACATATTTATAAGTTTTATGAGATGACTATCTAAAGTTACATATATATATATATATATATATATATATATATATATATATATATATATATATATATATATATATATATATATATATATATATATATATATATATAAATTAAGATACGTACATTCGGAGGGAGATATATGAACAATATTAAGAGATATTAAAAATCAATAGAAATATTCTAATTATCTCTAATAGAAGAAAATATTCTCGATAGTCAACTTAATTATCTCCAACATGTACCATCATCTCCAATTAGTGTTGCATGTACATCATTCAACTTCCGATCTTAATCAGATTTCATTAAGAAGAATCTAAAATAAGAATCGGAGAGCTTTATTGTTCCTTCAGGAAAACAAGAAAGATAATCAAATGCAATTAAAAGCATGATTTGGGGTCTAACATGGAGAAGACATTAGTAACAAACGCGTTGTTAAACAGATCTGGCAAATCATCTTTTCGATCTCTCTCTACACCTTTCTTGTGAGATCTGATAAAAAAAAAAAAAGCACACGACGCCTGTAAGAAATTGAATTTAAGAAAGCAATTCGATTTGACAAATTGTACCTCTGTTTCCACCGACCAAACTGGTATAAATCCAATCTTTTGTGGAAAATTTCATGGATTTTTAAATGCCCGTTGTCACGTTCGGATTTCGGGAAAAGCACCCGCATGGAAAGAGTACGTTCCGCAGTTCAGTTGCCTCTTTTTTAGCTTCGGGACATGAGACGTCTAATTTTATTGACTTTTCCTAGGGTTCTGCTGTAAAAGCACTTTCTCGTTATGGATTTGTGTGCATGAATGACTTGCGAATACGAAATGTAGCTGTGCCAAATTAACCTTCGAGGTCGGAATCACGTGATTTTTCCTCTTTTTCATGTTTTGGCGAGAGAATCTCTGACATTTGAAGTTATTGAATCCTTCGATAGATGACAAAGTGTATTAGCAATGTCAGGTGTTGTAATGATGCTGACTAGCGGATGATAGTGCGATTATATCATATATTTATTGTATTCCTACAAAACTTGTTAACTATTTTTCAAGCTTCTAGATGGTCATGTGAGTAGAAATCTACAGATGAGTTTAACATTGGAAAATCAAATGAACCTATTTTTCTAAAGTTACATAGAAGTTTCAAAGCGTTATCGTACTTTATTATAACTTTGTGTTTTCAGACAAGCCATGACCCAACATGGTGACGTTTTCAAAGGATTGGGATTCTCTGCAACTATGAGGTAAGTCGGTGACTATGCTTTATGAGAATTTATAAACAAATTCCTAAAACCACATCAGCCTCCAGCGTCCTCTTCGAGTGGACTTGCTCCTCATCGCCAGGCCCCTTCACTCGCGTTCCTTCATCATTGGCCCGTCGTTGCTGCACCCTGCTGTCATCTCTCTCTCTCTCTCTCTCTCTCTCTCTCTCTACACTTACTGTGCATGCTCTGTTTGTTCTAACTTAGATTTGGACTATGTCCGACCACTTTTAGTGGTTTTTGTTGTAACTATAGGTTACGTATGTGAGTAAAATAGACATGTCACCGACCAAAAAGAAAAAAGAGACACGTCTCTTCAGTGTATGTATTTATTATGTTCTTTGATATCTAAAGTTCATGAATCTCTTTACCTCACGTGTATATTAAGTTCATGAATTTCTTCAATTCATGTATATCTTAATTTCATGAATCTTTTTACTCTATCTCTCTCTACACTTACTGTGCATGCTCTGTTTGTTCTAACTTAGATTTGGACTATGTCCGACCACTTTTAGTGGTTTTTGTTGTAACTATGGGTTACGTATGTGAGTAAAATAGACACGTCTCCGACCAAAAAGAAAAAAGAGACACGTCTCTTCAGTGTATGTATTTATTATGTTCTTTGATATCTAAAGTTCGTGAATCTCTTTACCTCACGTGTGTATTAAGTTCATGAATTTCTTCAATTCATGTATCTCTTAATTTCATGAATCTTTTCAATACACATATTTGTTAAGTTCATTTATTTTTTGACTTCATATATCTTTTTAGCTCATGTTTTTATTCAGTTCATGTCCATTCAAACTCTATAAATGGAATTAAACAATTCTTCATTCGATAGAAGAGAGAAGAGTTGAGAGAGAAGAATAGAAGATAGAGCCTATATATGGACATAGGGAGTATAGTGAATAGATTGAGATTTCTCTTCAAATTTTTCTGTAAGTGTGCCGGTATCGAAAAGTATCTAATAAAGTTCTATTTGCATAGCGCTAATTCAAACGGATTTGTTGTATCTTGGGAGGTGTAGTTCGTGAAACTGTTTATTACTATTGGCAATAACTAATCGCCTTAAGAAGATTTGATTGACTGTACCTCACCTCCTGCTTAATTATGTTACAATACATTTGATTTTTCCGCATGACACAGGGCATAGTCGAATGACTACGGCAACCGGCCAAGCTACTTCGGGCGAGATTCCACAAAGGCTCCACTCTCATCTCTACCTTGCCTCATCGCACCAGGCAAAGGAACTCTAGTGGTCAAAGCATCTCCTCGTTTCCGAGACTGCATCTCTTCAAGAAGATGGCCTGAGGACTTCCAGAGTTAATGCCCAGCACAAATTTAGACAGTAAGCCGTTCGCTCCATCCACTAGCTGCCTTTATCAGTGTTAATTTATTGTCACTTTCTCAGTTTTATTATTTTTGTGTAATCTATCTGATCACAACAAACAGTATCGCATTGCCAATATTTGTATTTTTCCAATGATTTCCACACTTAGCTTTTGGATGCAATCATCACAGCCTATAATTGAGCCTAAATGACACTGACTCTCAACTCTATCCTTCGCGTTGTGGTCCCTTTGAGTCCTCATTCTCGTCGCATATAAATGCATGGAAGATCATTCCATCAATTCCCTCCCGCCAGCTCAGTCTCTCTTGCTACTAAAGAATGATGATGTGTCGTTTAATGCACCGAAATTTGTCTTAGATGAACTACTTTACGGCAAGGGAAATGCACTCGATTGAGTAAGAATTGAGCAAGAGCCTTCGTTCGACGCCAAGCATAGCTCGTCACGACGAAAGGCAATAGTGTTCGTGGGCTATACTAACTGCTTAATTGTGTAGAAATTGCAGTCGATGTCTATGAATCCCCAAAATTTGCTGCTACTTAAGCGTCTGGCTTTATGGCTGATCAAGCAACGTGAGTCTAGCTCGAGAAAATGCTCCAATGAGCTTCAAACATTCCAATATTAAAGCCACATTTGAATTTATCCGAAACGCATTAAGTATTATATATTAAAGGCTCGAGGATTTTTCGCCCCTTTTTGACTACATACATCCTTTACCATATTGAATTGATCACATCATCGTCCCACTTTAGCATGCTTTTGGAACTTATCGATTTCGATCACAATTCTACCCACATATTAAGAGTAAGGTCAAATGTGGGCCCTACTCTTGATTTAATCCTCTTTCTTATCCTTTTTTTTTTTTTGTTATTTTTCCCATTTAGGACAAAACCGATGTACATCTTTTCCAAAAAATATATAGTTTATTTGGCGGATAGCTAAACTAGTCATCCAGTTGAAGAGTTGTACATTTCTTATTTTTATCTTGTTATAGGAAACCATCATTATAAAAATGGCCTAAACACAAGTAAGGGTATAAAGAATCATCTACAGTTTTAATGAATGCATTTGGTAAACAAAAAATTTATTATGTATCATTATGTTATAATTTGTGTATTTTGACCGCTTATCTTTCATTTAAATTTAGTATTTTGATTTATTACAATATTTTAATTAAAAAATTTGGATTGCAAAGAAGTTGATCAATTACAATACACAAACTATTATGAAATGACATATAAAAGAGTAATGGTTGAACCAAATGCATTCATTAAAACTAGTAGAGGAACAACCTTGTACCTATGTCATTTTTATAATAATGGTTTCCAGGTACAAAATAAATAATAAAAGAAGAAGAAGAAATATGCAACTCGTTAATACAACAATTAGTTGACTATCTGCCAAACAAATTACTTTTTTTTCATAAGAGGGACACCGGTTTTATTCTAAATGGGAAAAGAAAACAAAAAGTGAAAAGAATCCAAACAAAAATAAGAAAATAAATGTAAGAAATAAGGTTAGATCAAGATTTGGCCCCACATATGATCTCGGGTATAATTATAATTGAAAATTTTTAAGTTTCAAAAGCATGATAAAAGTGTGACACGGAAGAAATAATATAGTCAACTCTAGATTATAGGTTAAAAACGGGATGGAACAAGCACCAACCTTTTGTTAAAAGGTAAAAGCCACAAAAAAAAAAAAAAAACTCTAAACTATGCCAACTAAGACATATCTTGCCTAAAAAATCCCAAACTCATATCTGTGTACACATTTACTCTTCATTAAAGTTCTGACAATGAGAACTGTCATGGACGCCAAAAAGCAAATAATGTTGATATGGTGCCTACATGACTTAAGTGAAATGAAAATGACATTGTTATTGCTGAAAATTATCTAATGGAACCTTGACAAAAGATAAATATATCACTTAAGTACAAGTTTGAGTTTTTTTATGCAAAAATAGACTTGGACGCTTAAAGTGTGTAAATATACCACTGAGAGACAAATAGAGGTCTAGAAGATTCAAACTCAAGCCACCTATTTAAAAAATTATCATTAAATGAATGTGTGATTTATTATTTAATATTATAATATGTTAAATCACCAAAAACGTATGAAAAGCAACTAAAGAAAAACTAATATCTTGACAAATAAAAGTCAAAAATCAGAAACTAAACGCCGAATATCCCGGCAACGTGCACAAATCTTTCTGGGACAGCATCATGAAGGTTGTACCTAAAAACTTTACGTCAATACAGTTTCTGACAGTACGAGAGAATTCATGAAGAGAGAGAGGGGGAGAGAAGACTTGGTGGCCTCTGCTGCTGTCCCTAGTTCGCGTCACTGCTCGCCCCTGTTTTTAGGTGCTTGACTTTGAGTTGCTTCTGAGGTTAAACCTTGTCCGTTTCGGTGAAACTTCACCACTGTCATATCCAACCTGGGAACTGAATGAGAGCTCTTTCCTCCCTCGGAGCAACAACCACAACACTTATCCAAACTTCAAGGAGGTTTGGTCCACAACCAATCACACCAAGGACTTTCGAGCTTTTCCAAGTGGAAACATATTTTATAGAGACGCATCAACAGCGGTGTAAAATGTAGGGAGGAGATGTTAAGAGCATATACCCGAAGTTTTCAGTGTGCTTTGCCACACTGTGTCCTCCACTTTTTTTAAATACAATTTTACTCCCTCAACTGTGCTGTGCAAAGCTTGATTGACTGGAATTTCTTCTCCCCGATGGAATGCTTCTCAGAAAACCCTACTGTCAAATTACTGTTACACACACCCTAGATGTTGTTCGGGGGGCGTCGTAGCAATGGCAAATACAGCCATTGAGCACCTCGATCCAAGATCATCACCGCCAATAAAAAATGTCGACAAAGTCATCCGTCGCATCTGTGACTTTGATTCAAGGTCATCGCTAGGGTTGAGTACTGTCCAAGCCAAGGCTTTCAGGCCTGGACCATTCATACAAGAAAAGTATCTGACCGAACAAAACCGGTCGGCGCAAGGCTGGTTCAAGCCTCGCCCACCTTTTTTTGGGGGGAAAAGAGGAGGGGGGGTGGGGGTGGTGGGGTTAAAAATGAATTCGTTATTATACTTTCGGTCTCAAAATTCGCTTTTTTTTTACTGTTTTCGGCCACTTTTTGGAATTCAACCCATATCGGCACATTATTGCTCGTTTACATGATCTAAATTATCTTCTTCTTCTTCTTTTTAACTTATATAAGACTTTATTAAAGTGTTTCGACCATACCAGTATATTTTCATAGTTTATATTTGTCAGATTTTTTTTTTTAAAAACAATTTTGGCTGATCCGGCCTTTTCAGGCCTCTCAGGCTCGAAGGCATGAATTTGCTAGGGAAAAAAAAAAAAAAAAAGATAGGACAAGCACAAAATCTCGGCATGAGCCTATAGGGCAAGAAAAATTAGACTGGTTTGGATTTTCGGTTTTTGATTACCCCTAGCCATGACATCAATAGCAACATAATTGGGTTGAGGTTAGGGGTGTGCAGAATACCCGGGAACCGCCCGGACCGCCCGGAACCGGCGGTTCTTGAGGGAAACGGTCCGGTTCCCGGTTCCAATTTACGGGAACCGGTGGGTACCGGTCCGGTTCCCGGTTCCATGGGCGGATCCGCCCGCCCGCCCACCCGGACCGGACCGGAACCTTTTTAATACTAAAAAAAAAATTATTAAAAGAAACTCTAAATCTCATCTTACTCCCTTTATCTTCAGTTCCTAATCCTATCACCATTTCGTTGCGTTTACTTCTCTCGCCGTCCGCATCTCCACGTACTTAAATTTGGTTTTCTTTCTTTGGCTTGCTTTGATGTCACGTAGTCGTTCTATGTTAAAAACCAAAATTGTTTCGCATCAAGATTGGTTCCATGGATCCACCCGGGAACCGGACCGGACCGACGGTTCGGTTCCCGAGTGGATCCATGCAACAAACGGGTGGATCTCAGTTCCAATTTTTCGGAACCGGTCCTTAGCGGGCGGTTCCCGGTTCTAGGTTGGGAACCGCCCGCCCGGACCATGCACACCCCTAGTTGAGGTCATCCACGCCGACGTGATGAGAGAGAGAGAGAGAGAGATTAGGACAATGGAGGGTTATCAATAGTATTTCATAGACTATGATTAAATGGGTGTGAAATAAGAGAAACATTGTACAATCAACCCTAAATATATTATTAAAAAAGGGAGTGTGGATAGCTTTGTAAAGAGAAATGATACATTTTTTAATGAATATACAATTTTGCAGGAATCACGATGCAAATTCAGACTTCTAGAATCAGATAACACAAAATGATAAAGTCTCGAAAAGCTCAAAAACTTTCTTGAATACATACTCTAAAGCCTGTCCCAAAAGTTCACTCCATCTTGGGGGCTCAAGCATGGCTTCACTGTTTCGCTTTTGCGTACTGATTACTTCTTGTTACGCGATTGACTTCTTGATCGGACAGAATGATTGCGCAGCACAAGGACCGAGGGAGGGCATGTCGCCTTTGGTTTCCGACTATTGGGACTTATTATTGCGCCCGTTGTCTCGCGTCGATTACGTGGCTTGCTTTCTGTGCAGAACATGAGGGGGTGGTCCACGGCACCTTGTTTCTCCGACTGAGCGTGTCTCCGACCCCCCTCGGCCTTTCGAGTTGTGTCGGTCGGCCATTCCGGGGCTTTGCTTTGTTGATGTGGGATGTTCGGGGGGTCGCACGACGTCTAACTCCACTCGATTGTCTCAGGAGTTGGGAAAAGATTTCCACAGTTTGTATCATAGAACTCCATGACTTTCAAATTTGGCGACTACCTAGATGTAGTTTTATCTATCGCGATGTATTCCTTTCCCACGTTTTGACGTAATGTTTATCTCCAAGGATAAGAGAGTTTGGTGAAAAACTTGGACTATAATGCTCGTTAGACTTTTCTAGCATTTGCTCCACTTAGGGAAAGTTTTGTTTCCTCAAGCCATCTTTCATCATGACATGAGTAGTGATTTCGTTTTTTTTTTTCTTGGTTTTTGATCATTAACGTACTGGTTATTTTAATTGATTAGTTTTGACCCCACGAAGTTTTCGATTTTGTACCCCAAAATAATTTGCCGATAATCTTGTATGACAATCTTGTAAAAAGTCCATTTACATGAACCGAGGGGGCCCGAACTGTGTTAAAGATCCATTAACTTTTGTACCTCGAGATTGGCACGGTTAGGTGAGGCGTCGGTGAATTTTCAACTTGGGTTATCTCACTCATTACGTGTCAACTCCTCAGATTCAAGGTCACCTGCATATGTCAAAAGTCTGGACTTAATTGATTTGTGGAGCTTGCAAGGTGTTTCGTGGGCTTCAAGGTAGTTAGGTTTCCGCATCCATGCCCCTTGATCATTAATATATATCTCAATTAACTTTCTTGAGACTAAATAGAAGAAGCAAATTATTAAGTTGAACAAAGTTAGAACCAACTATACCTTCATTGAATCTTTAGCTTTTCCTCAAGCGGAACGCATTAAGAAAGAGAATTATAGAGGGAAAAATCAAATGAAAGACCAAACGACGGATAATTATTGAGTCACTTCATGAAAAAAAGTTACTAACTTTTATGTTTAACCAAGGTTACTAGGATTCCATAACAGAATTATTGCTAAAAATATAGGTACCGTCACTTCTGACTATTCGAGGAGAGACAGTATTTCATTGGAAAATCAATATAACTACGGATTTTGAAGCATAATTCCTATCGTGAAGGGAAGTCGCGAACGCTAAGTTGAACAAAAGTTACGAAGGTTTCGAGGAAACTGTAATGGTCGAGGAACAACAGTTACCAAGTATCGGTGTTATCAGTTACGACTACTTCAAGAGAATCGTTGTGTAATTGCAATATTATTGACGGATAACCCCTTAAGTTAACAATTTTGAAGCTGATTACTGTCCTGAAGGAAAATTTTTAGTTCCAGTTTCACTTAAGTTGCTAGAATAGTCCTCAAATACTGCAAAGAATGTTTCGAATGATAAGTCCTCCCAAGCTTATCATAACTTAAATAAATTTGCTATCCTTCAATAAAAGTTACATAAAGCTGGTCAAAACCGAAGCTATGAGGGCTTTGGAAGATTGTTTCAGCAATATATAGTGTTGATGCCTCTACATCCATTGAAAAGGAAAAGTTAGAATACATTAGGAGATATCACAAGAATCTAAGATCAGAAATCAACAGAGGTATCAGGTTTGCAGTTTTCAGGGGTGATACAGATGGAGATGCAATTTGAAAACGTATGATGTTTCCTACGAGATTTGCCGCTGGTTCAGGATATATGATTCAAAATTATCAAGATGCAATGAGGGTTTGTTGGTCCTTCTGAGTACTACCCTATTCATAACATTCATTTGCAATGCAAGGTGGGCTGATATTGATGTCGCATTGGGTTTAACTCCGGGACAAAAGCCTGAAGATAGGCATGATATTTTCAGTAGAGTAGTCAAGATGAGACTAGGTCATTTGATTTCAGATTCAGAAGAAAGCCAACGATTTATGGTGGTCACCGCAGGTAAGAAATGCATAATGGCATATTTAGTTTTTAATATTGCAGTACGGTTTATTCTATCAATAGAGCTTACTATCTGAACGTTCTTTTCTTGTAGTTGTCTACACAGTCGAATTAGAGAAACGCAGGCTGCCGCATGCTCACATTTTGCTTTGGTTGCAACAGACAATGAATGGTCGACAACCACAACCATAGCCCATTTGTGTATGAATGTGTTTCAGAGTTCATGACTCATGGTGCTTGTGGATCATTGAGTCATGGTTCACCGTGTCTGATTAAAGGATATTGCTCGAAACAATTTCCAAAAATCTTTTGTGCCAAAACAACTATTGATTCAAATGGTTTTCCTAACTATAGGAGAGGAGATAATGGATAAAGGAGAAGTTCACTTGGATAGTTGTTATGTTTTTGCAATATAATGCTCGCATGGTTATAGAATGGTTGCAAGACATCGAAATTAATAAGGAAGTTGGTTAAATATATTAACAAAGGCCCTGATAGAATAAGAGCAATTTTGGAAGCTAATATTATGGCAAATACTCAAACCAGGAGAGTCTAGAACTAATAAACTCAATGAAATAGAAACTTAGATTGTCAATATACATCTGCTAAACAACCCATTTGGCGTATTTTTCACTTTCGCATTCAGTAAACAGAGCTTGCTGCGGAACGTTAGCTCTGCATTTACCATTCATGAATAAGGTGACCTATCAAAGTGGAGAAAATCTTGAAAAATTCTTTAATAGAGTTCATGTTATCAAAATAACTTTCCCGTAGTGGATGAAAACTGATCAGAACTTTTCAAATGCACGTGAGTTAACGTATACTGATTTCCCAAAAAAAAGGGTCTGGAATCATCATGGAAAGATTTGGACATGGACAAAGCAAGGCCAATGGATTGGTAGAACTGTGTATGTGCATCATAACTCAGGTGATTTATGTTATATGAAAATCTTATTGAATATCGTTGGAGGTGCAAGCAATTTTTTATGACATTAAATTGTCAAAACTGTCAAGATGTTGTGCAGTCCACACAGTAATCTGCATGTTATACCTTAGGTTTACTTGGTGATTTTAGAGAATGGCATCAAGCATTTAAGAAAGTATTCTATTGTTGGCGACCCATTTAAGCTGTGTGAGTGTCATGGTGAGCATCTTGAGAATCATGTTTTATTTAAGCATGAAAAAATATTCAATCTAAATGCAACTTCACTTGTAGAGTTTGAACTTCCTATGCCTGACATGTCACTGTTAGAGAATGTAAGTAGTAGATTATTAAGAGAAGAGTTGTCTTGTGATATGAATGAACCTCAGAGTCAGCATTCCCAGTGCATACAACCAATGAATGACGGACACAGAACTATTTAGGATGCTGTCATAGATTCTGTGGAAAATTGAAAAGGCAGATTGTTTTTTGTGCATGGCCATGGGGGAACTGGTAAGACTTTTCCATTGGAAAACACTAATATCAAGGAGTGGATCTAACAAGAAAAAATCTCTAAAAATAGACGGGAGTTCTCCACGTGAATTAGAAAGAGACGCTTATCTTGCTGAATTGATCCTGGAGACAGGTTTGATTGCTTGGGTGAATCATAAAAATGGTTTGGAGGCTCTTGCTTGTACATCGAAAGATCTACTTAAGAGTGAAGACCCAACGTTGTAAGAGAAGCCATTTAGCAACATTACAATCCTTCTTGGTGGAGATTCTAGGCAAATTTTACCAATGATAGCCGGTGGCAAAAGGGAGGAAACGGGAAAAATGTCCAAAAAATTCTAAAAACTTATTTCATTTTTATTAATTTAGTTCTAAACCTTTTCAATTTTCCTAATTGAGTCTTAAACATTTTTACATGTTGCCAATTTTTGCCAAAATTTGCTGATATGGACGACAACCATCTTACATGATATTGTTGGCACAGATGTGGACAATTTATAAAAGTTTAATATTTTTCAAACTTTTTTTTCTTTTTCTTTTTCTTTTTCACTTTTTTTTTCTCTATTTTTTTTACAATTGTGGCGGCGAGAGTCATCAAGCCCTTGTTGGCTAGGCAGCCACTAGTCAAGGGTCACGGCCCTCACTTGGATATGGATGAGGCCATTGCAAACGTCAGCCTAGCGCCCACAAACCTTGCCTGGAAGGCCATTGTGGCCATTGGTGAGGACATATTCACCCTTAGCCAACGAGGTTAGCCTCGCCTAGATTTAAGCAAGAGTTGCACACCCTTGCTAACCTCAATTGAAAAAAAAAATAAGGAAAAGAGAAAAAGAAAAATTATTAAAAATTATCTATATCAACACCAACCCTGTCACATGGAACTACTAATGACCACATTAGCAAATTCCTGCCAAAATTAGCTTGATGAACACAATTGGCAAAAGGCAAAAATATTTCTAACTCAATTGGTAAAAATTGATTTATTTATGATTAAATTGGCAAAAGTACAATAAGTATAGGACTTTTTGGGCAATAATCTTGGGAAGAAACAATTAATGCATCAATTAATAGATCAAGCCTATGGCAATCTTTTGAAGTATTCCTATTAAGAAGAAACATACGATTATTGGATTCTTGGTAAGATCCAATATTTTGGTGTTGGATTTTTTTTTTTTTTTGGTCGAATGTGTTGGAAGTTAGTGAATGGATATTAGAGATTGGAATTGGAAATGTTTCAGCAACAAGGTTGGAAGGAGAAGAAGAGCCAACTTGAGTAAAGATTTCGGATGATCTTTTAATGGATTGTGGAGAAGATCCGATCGAATCCTTAGCATCTTCAACCTATCATGATTTTCTCCAAAATTTTACCAACGAATGACACAGTTGATGTTATCAATTCCCCTTTGCCATCTCTTGTACCTTTTGAAGGGAAGACATGCTTTAGCTCTGATTTAGAGTCCAAAACTTTCATTGCAGCCATGTTGGGCTTAAGGTATTTGTTAAACAATGGTCCATTTACATTTCACATTCCACAAAATATGCTTTAAAAAAAAAAAAAGCGGTACCAGATTCCCCTTCAGTAGGTATTATGTATATGTCCTAACCACTCGCTACTAAAATCGCCCACCTAAATATCGGACACCAAAATTATGGCCAATTCTATCTTATACCCTCTACCTATTCCTCCTCACTTCCGGCACACAGTAGGGAAGAACCTCTTCAAGAATGGAGCCATGGACGTCGTGCCGCCTGATAAATAACTTACAAGAGAGTCTTAGTCGCAATAAAATCTGAAGTTTTAACATGGACAACAGAAGAGAGAATAGGCTGATAAGAAAGATAAGAGTATTATACGAAATATCAATGTCGTATTTGAATACTAACCCGCTCATGGCGGCCGCAATGCATGCGATGAGAACGTAAGCCATGAACCCAGGATAATGCTTGGGGACGGCACTGCTTTCGAGTGCCGAAACCACCTGCCATCTCGATGAAACTACAGAAGACACAAATGTGTAGTGACTGCGATGGACTCCAAGATCTTTATAAGATAATCATAATCCGCGAATTCTCATCCTAACTACGATCCGTCTTTACAAGTAGGATAACTTTATACAATGAACGATAAGGAATCGTCTTGTATATGCCTATAATTAATCAAATACTTTTTATGAGTAAATATACAAAATAAATTTAATATGCTTTTTTTTCTCTGAGTAAAAAGTAATCAGTTCATATATGTTATTATATCCTAGAGCAATATTTGAATATAATTGGAGCAACTAGTTCACTTTCCATGACAGCCGTTTTCAATATGAGAAATTATTGTGCCTTGTTTTTCCAACTAATCTTATTTTATTTTTTCCCCCAACGGAGGCTCGTGGTTAGTGAAACTATGAAAGTAATATATATCATTAATCTTACTCAATGTGGCATTTAGGACCATCTCCGTGGACAAATTGATTCATGTAAATTCATAATATGGTTATAGTTCTAACAATTCAATCTTCAAGCACCCACACAAGAATAATGAATATTTCAATTAATTCAATCAGTTTAGAATTATCTAACTCTTCAACCATGAAAAAAGACAATTATGCGCAGCGCTCATGTGATCCTCGCAGGAAAAAGGGTACTTGATTGATCATACTTTATGTTCATCTCACATGAATACTAAATTTCATAGATGTCAAGGATATAAATATCTATTTATATCAATTTCACAGGCTCAACTAAAATACTCTTAATGATTATCAGCATTAAACCCAAGGAACAAATTTACGAAGATAAAGGGAACCGATAATCGCAAAACTTTAGGGAAAAAATCAGGTGTTTATACTTGCTCCGGGAATGGCGGTCCATCTACGATCACGCACTTCTTCTTGTACCAATGATCCTCCCAGACTTGGGACATCTCCTCGATGGGGATGTTCTTCGTCTCAGACACGAAGAAGTAGATGAAGGTGGTCATGAGGACGATGAAGAAGGCAAAGAAGATGAACAGGCCGAACTTCATGTGGCAAAGCATAGTGAGGAAGATCTGCGTGATCAGGAAGGTGAAGAACATGTTAATGCACACAACAATGCTCTGAGCGGCCGACCGGATCTCTAGAGGGAATATCTCACTCGGCACCAACCACCCCAGCGGAATCAATGTCTTTACCTTAACAAACAGAATCGAAAAATTATGAAACTTTAATATGTTTTATAGAAGATCTTAAATAACATTTTTCATGAAGGAAGCTAAGTTCAATTCGTTCTGTAGAAAGAGCATCAAATCACTAAACACAACCCAATAATCTGCCCATCAAGCAAATCCAACGTCTACAAAAAATGACCCATTTAGAAATTTAAATCTTTAAAAAACTATTTGAAATTTTTATATGTTGTAGAAATGGATGTCCTTTAAAACTTTCATGAATGAAGCATGGTTAAATTTGAAAGGAAAAATTTTATAAAAATTCAAGAAGGAAACCTAGTGACCGTTTTCACTTTATGGAACAGGTTCCAGACAGTAAAGGGGTGCATGACAAACCAAAATTTCTATTTCAGGAACAATTTTTATATTCCAGATTTGTTTCTGGAATAGAAATCCGTTTGATAAATTTATTCCATTTTTCTATTTCTGGAATAGATTTTTATTCCAGAAATAGATTTGGAATAGAAATCATAAGTAGAAATTTTTTACTTCTTTATTTCTGGAACAGAAATGAAAAATAATTTTTTTTCTCATCATTCATCAATCGATCTTTCATCCGTTGCCACCGACCATCGTCCGTCAGTCGTCGCCCACTCGTCGGCTCCCACTGCCGTCGCCAGTTGCCGGTCGTCGCCACCGCCGGTCACCAGCTATCGTCGCTATCCGAAAGGAAAAAATTTGGTGTCGTTATCAAACGAATTTCTATTTTTAGAGTATAAATTTTGTGTCATTATCAAACGAATTTTAATTTTTAAAGTAGAAATTTTGTGTCGTTATCAAACAGTTATTTTTGCTTAGAAACTCTTTTAGAAATAGAAATAGAAAAATCTATTTCTGTTCCAGAAACTATTTCTGGAACAAAATGGTTGTCATGCGCGCCCTAAATGATTGAGCCTTCGTCCCTACCATTTCATATCAGAAAAATATAAAATTTACGTATGTTTTTGATAAAAAAAAATATGAACAACTTTCATGGAGGAAGTTTCTTTAAATTCATACCACAAAAATCTATGTAAAATTGGTGAATAGCGGAGGTCCAGTAATTTCGAAAATCAAATATGACAATCTTAGTTGAAAAATGAGGCGTCCCACTTAATCAAGAAGCATTAATTATCGGGTATCCTTATCTCCCAAGTTTCCAACTAGATCCTAGATTAGCTTGGACACTTCATCTCAACATTAAATAACTAGAAGCCAAAGTAATTAATATACTCTTATCTTATCTAAGAAGGTTTGACTTGCTTGCTCTTTCTTCCAATGGAAGTGTAATCCCTTTCTTGGCCTCCAAGATCTCCTACTTAGTTTAGGGTTATAACCTATGTAGTATCGATTCGAATACACGACACACGACATGCAACACGATACGACACAACATACCAACACGTCATTCCTTAAAAAACAGAGAATCTCGACACATTCCAACACATTATATATTAAATGAATATTTTTATTTTTTTATTAATTTGATTCAAATTCATAATTAAATAAATAATAAAAAAGTACATACAATGAACTTACACTAATAATATTAATAAATCTATTCATAGGAAATTCGAAAGACATATTCATAGTTAATGTGTATTTATGTTTGGGGACATATTTCTAACTCTAATAAAAATTATTGATGAAACTAATGATTAACAAGAAATTATAATTAACTTATTTAAATGAAAATCTATAATCTTTTACAATGACCAAAAATTTTTATTATTCAACATTCAACACTTTTATTTTCCGAAATCACTTTTTAGCTTTTCTTATTTATTTTTCTGATAAAGAAAAGCCCTCGTGGTCCACCCCAACCCTCACCCCAACATTTATTTCACTCTATTTCCATCGTTCCTTCCCCCCACTTTATAGCCTCCCTTATTTATTTTTCTGATAAAAAAAATAAAAGTCCCTGGGTCCACGCCAACCCCCACTCACACCCCCTTTCTCGCCCCTCGACAAACTTATTTCACTCTTCTTTCCCTCGTTTCTTTGCCGCACCCCTCTACCATGTCATTTCTTTCTTGAAAATTGAACACCCACGCTCCCCTCTCTCTAAAAAGAAGAAATCAAGGCAATGTCCCATCAAAATCTTATTTTTACTTTTTTGAGTTTCCCCCCTCAAAAATCTTAGCCCTAGCCTTCTCCTCCTCCCACATGACCCTCCTCCTCTCAATCTCCTCTCTCTCGGTTGCCTCATCACAATCATTCACTACCTCGCCTCTAGCCCTTCCTCATTCGCAAGTGCAGCCTTGCTGCTGGCCCTCCATCGCAGTCGCGGTCCTCTCTCTGGGTCACCTCAGTCTCTGCTCATCCTCTTGTCCCCTCTCACCGTCGCGGCCTTGTCGTCGCTTCCTCGCCATCGCCTCCACTCCTTTGCCATTGTTTTCTTCAACAATCCTCTCTCTCGAACATGCGTGTCGAAACGTGTCGAGAAGAGTTGACCACGTGTTGGAAAATCTGACACGTGTTGACCGCATGTCAGACACGTCGATACATGTCGAACATGACACGGAGGCTCCGGCAACGTGTCTATGCTTTATAGGTTATAACTAGGCTAGGCTATAAGGACACATATTCCTTAGTAGCCCACACTTCATTGAATATGTTCACACGTGTTCACATTTGTTCACACTTAGTTTCTAAGACTTAAGTGTGAACCATAAGTGTCAACCCTCCTAATAAAGCTTAGGTGCCCTCCTCATTAATGAGCCAAAGTCCAACTTTCAAACTTGTCTTCCAAAGCAAGAGCCTTTCATGCCAAGTGTCCACCCTTAGTCAATGTGCATCAATTAACTACAAGCCAAAGACATTGAATGCACCTTAGGAAAATATATAAGTTTTGAAGTCCTTGTGATTGGGTAGGGATTAATCAAGTTTGATCGCGATCGACAACCTTATTTGGCTCAAGGTTCATGTCAAAGCCATGCCCAAACAAAGCTGAACGCAACCCGGCTTGATTGGCCAAACCGAGCTCGAGCTTCCCTTTATCGAGAAAAAAGGTCGTAGCTAGATTTATTGGCTAAGTCCTGGCCCAGTCAATCGATCATTTGACCAGGTTATGGGCCAGTCGTGGGTTAGTTCTACTTGGCCAGTCGTGTGGTCAATCATTAGGCCAGTCAACCAGTCTTGTAGTCGGTTTATGACTAGTCCAAGGTTCTGCACCACAAGTCCTAGTCAGTCCGAAATTGAAACACGTTGAGTTCATTAGATCCATGATCGATTATCGATTGTCATGTAATCGTGTGAAATGAATCGATTCGTACCAACTCACAGTCACATGCCACGGCCAGTTCAACAACCGAGCAAAATCACTTGCGACCTGTGCATTGACTAGGTGAAATCAAGCCATGACCATCCATCAATCCGTGATGGTACGTGATCATCTCACGACCGATCCTTATGATCGAATAACCTTTCCATGGTCAAATACTTTATAACTGGACTTTGGTTACCGATTCCTAAACGGCTAATTAACTCATGACCGGCGTTCGAACTAGCTCATGGCCAAATTTCGCCCTTGACATACTAGGCTTTGGCCTACTAATCGAGGTCGAAATATGGGTCGAAAGCGATGATGTTACATTAGGTGTCCAGTTAGTTGTTTTATTTTATTGTTTAGTTGAAAGCCAACCTCCGGAGGTGGATATATTAGTTGGATATTGATCTAACATAAGACACTATGTTCAATATCAATAGACCGATGTTTATTTTATCTACGTTTTTTCTATTTATACATATTTTGCTTTTGGTTCTGGTGGTGTGCTAATTATGCTGATGGTAGTGGTTTTGTTGGTATTCTTAGATGTGGTGGTTTGTTCGTGGTCATGCTTGGTGTTAGTGCAATGCTTGGTGTAAGCACAAGGTATTGATGCTATTGCCCTCCATTTGCAGTGATTGGTGTTGATGCAGTAACTTGCTGGTGTAGCATGTGCTGGTACAAGCACAAGATATTTGGTGTTGATGAAGTAGCTTACTGATGTAAGGTATGCTGGTGTTGATGCAGTAGTTTGTTGGTATAGGGTGTGCTAGTACAAATACAAGATATTTGGTGTTGATGTAGCAGTTTGCTATTGTAGGGTGTGGCACAAGATATACAAGTGACCACTTTCAGCTAAAATTGGTACTCGAACGATCATCTCTAAAAACTTATACAGCATGCGTAATTATTTATTTACCATGACTAGCACTTAAGTGATCATTGCTACTCAAACGATCACTATTTACAACTTATGACACTAAAATAAACACTCGAGAACTTAAAACTACTCATTCATTTGACAAACATTTGCAGCAAAAATTGTAACAAATCAAACAACCCTATCACAACCGTTCCGAAGGTGAATTACCCAAAAGAAAGCTAAATGATTACTAAGTCCAAAGACTTAGTGCGGACCCTCCCAAGTTCTACCAATCGCAACTTGACACTAAGAAATTAATCCATTTAAAAATGCAACTATGCTCAATTTGGAGCCGCTACTAACCAGTTAGGGTTGATTAGAAACCCAAGTAAAATATGGAAGAATTGCGAACCAGAGATTCAATAGGTTCGGGGACATGATTACATTAGATTAATATAACGCCCTTTTGATACATTTTCATTTAAATTTCAAAAATATTTTGCAAGCAATCTTGATTAATTTTAACGTAAGCTACTAATATGCAAAGGGTGGTCATGCCGGTGTACGATCAATAAAATAACATTCAATAAACCAAAGTGATAGATTGTAAGAAATTATAACTAACATTAAGCATAATAAACTACAACTTTATTAAGGTTTATTCTCTAAAAAAAATTACAAAATGTTGATTAAAAATACAAGCCCTAAACATGATTTCTAGATGATATGACATCTATTTTTTTTTTTAAAAAAAATGTTAATTATATGCAATCTTAATCTAAATTTAATAGGTGTGATTTTTACTTTAATGACGTGTGAGATGCAATTCATATGACATAACTTGAACCATCACAATATGTGTGCAATCTAATTTACATGATCCTAAATATGCATGTGCTATATGATATGGAATAGATGACATGGTAATTCTATATGCATGTTTTTTATGATTTTACTTTTTCTGTTTTTTATAACTTTTCTATTAGAATCATATTTAGTATATTATCATCTAAACTGAGGAATAACTAAATCTATCTTAACCATGAAATTTCCTACGTTCCTATATTATCCAAAAAAAAAAAAATCTCACATGGAATTCAATCTAAACTATTATTTAATGCAATTTTTATAAAAAAAATTATAAGAAAATTTACTAAAAATTAACAAGAGAAATGTAATTAGCCACATAAAAGATAATTCACCCCAACTCAAGACGAAAAATCACAAGAATAAAAAATCTAATCCGACATCTCCCAGCTCAGTATTTCTTATCATTGTGATTCTCGACACAACAATCTTCTTAATCAGTTAATGTCTAACAAAATCACAAATCACAATTAGAAATAAATAATTGTAAACTAAATAACAAAATATCAGAATGACCAAATTAAATTCGGTCAAAAGGATTACCTAGCTCGGAAAAGTTATATCCAAGAATGGGACCGGCAAGGAATGATGTAAGGACGAGGACGAGTTCACAGATCCATGGTGAACTCGACACAACTCAGCAATAGCAGCAGGCAACGAACAATATCGATCATTGCGAGAACTCGGCAATTCCAATTCGACCCTACAAGGCCAGAAATTCCGTGCACGCATGCAAGGGTAAAGAAGAATTGTCAGTGCTTGCTGAGTAGTGCCACCTGCAAAAAGACTCAATGATCCCCAACAGGATTGTCGGTGTGGTTCGAGATCACCGGTTTTCCGTTTGCAAGAATCCGCGAGGAATTGCTAGTGTTGCTGGAAATGTTCGGCTGCTGGGTCGATGGAGCGCTGGGCGTACTCATCAAAATAAATCACTAAGATCGCTTGTAAGGAGGCCAAGGATGATGACGGGATGCACCGATGATGTGATGAAGTGATCTGCGTATTTTTGATGGCGTGGCCGCAGGTGGGACTCTTTTTGGCGATGACTCCTTGAAAATGTGGACTATTGATGTAATGGATTATGCTCTCTCCCCTTGAACGAAACCTCCCCACAGCCTCTTGCAAATTTTCTCTCCCAACCCCTTGCGAATTTTCTCTCGCTTTCTTGGTCACCTTCTCTCGGCCCCCTCTCACACTACAATTATGTCCTTCGAAAATTGGTAATCCCTCCACAACCAAATTTTTATTTTATAGATTATTTCTTATCCTCTCTTTTTCAGTTTTTTTTTTTTTTTTTTAGAACAATTTTTATAAAGATAAGTTTAAATCGGATAAGTTTGCTCCTAAATATTATTGTTACCTAAATGCAAATGTTATGAAATGCTTAATGTAATTTTGATATGACAAACAAGTAAATAAAATAGTCAAAATTTAGGTATCAACAAACCCATTAACCAACAAACATCGCAGCAAACCATTACCAACAAATAATTGTAGCAAACCAAAGGTCTCAAACAAACACTAAAGAAACCAAATTTGATACACAACTAAGCAAGACTTAAGAACTCCGACCTTCCATTTTCACCATTTCCATCATAGATTGCATACAAAAATTACAGCTTACTAATAACACAACTATACTCACAAATTACCCAATATAAGTACATATTCCATTGATCTTCAACTGTGATAGACAAAAAAACTTATTCTCACCACTCACTTTACATTTGATTATAAAAATAGGCTACATAAGTAAACAGCAATACAATCAATGCTTGATAATACTCCTTTTCAATTTTCATGCTTGAAACTTCCTTCTTCAGCTAATTGGCCAAAGATTTTGAGGCCTTCATTCGAGCTTGCATCGAGTCGACATGCTCCAACTCACCCATTTTTATAGGTGGAGGTTCATGCCATAGTTCAAGTAGCTCCAAGATCACCTTTCTCGCTCGATTAGAGAATTTCGCATCAACCCATTTGAAATATTTGCACTTTCAGCTTTCTATATACCTATTGCATCCACGAAATCTTCTCCCGGGATTCAATTGAGTCCAAAATGTTCTTATTAGACTCGGTAATCCACAATAACAAAAACACTCACCTTCTTCTTCGCTTCATTGAAACGAATTTGAGTCGCTACTGAAGCTCCTATCCTCCATTTGCAAGATTGAGCTGTTCATTTTGGGACAAATTGACTTAGGGTGGGATTTTGGTTAAATGGCCGTTTAGGACTTCAATTGTGGGTTCCTCTTTCAATTTAGGGATTTAGGGTTCTTATTTTATTTAAAGTGAGAAAGACGGTGTCGTGTGTGGTTTGGCTGTTGACTAGAGCCTCTGGCAAGCCACATTGACATAGGAAATTAATAATAAAAAATCCACGTCATATTTCTGACCAAACAGATCGGCGATAGCACTGAAAATATCATTTTTCAAAAAATTTGGTACTAAAATGAGCGCCATACACAAGTTAAAGCGCTTTTGGTGTATTTTTGCCTAAAAAAAAAAATATGTTGTTGTAATTAAAGAGGTTCTCGTATAAATAGGTCCCCTCCCTTATTAATTTATCATCTTACAAATAAGAGTAATTTAGAACTTCTCCATATGAGTTTCACATGCCTTTTAGAAAGTAAATATACGTGATATGCCATAAAACCAAGCACGTGAAAATCAAGATATGCTACAAAACCAAGCAAGTTAGAATCCTTCACGATTCCCTCCCTTGGCTATATAATTATTGTTCTATCTCTTCAAAAGATAATCCAAATCGTTGGGCATGAGATTTTTTAGTATCACACTTTTGCAAGAGAATCGAGAAGACCACCGTACACAATTAATTAATTTGTCTGATATTAAAGTAAGGAAAATTTTCAAATAAGAACCTAAAGTGATCAAGAAAGTTTCAAATATATGCCTGAACTTGACAGCCAGCCTAATGTTCACTAGCAAACTTTTTCTAGCGATCAAAACCAGGGTAATTTTGTCTGAAATTCTAAACTGATTTAAGATCATGTTCTTCCTTCAATTTTTCACATTTTCTTCTTCCTCTCTTACTGCTTCTGAAGCAAATCGTTCTCGTCCCATCCTCAGGCGCTACATGCCCAATCCTCGTTGCTCCTCACTTGCTCCTCGCGAGCTCTAGTCAATCATTAATTGTCATCTCTTCTTTCCTAGGTGGTGTTCAAACTTGGGTTTAAGCCAGATTTGTTCTTCACCAATGCCTTGATTCACTTGTTTTTAGCTTTCAAAAGACCAGGAGTGCTCGTTTGGTGTTTGGTGCCGAGTTTGTTTAAAATTCCTTTTGCTGGAATACTTTGATGGACGACTACACGATGAATGCAGAAGTTGATTTCGTGCATAAACTGTTCTAAATTCCTTTTGCTGGAATACTTTGATGGATGGCTACGTGATGAATGCGGAAGTTGATTCCATGCAAAAACTATTTAATGAAATGACCGAGAGGGATGCACTTTTGGACCTCCTAATGATAGGGGGTTAGGAGGGGAGATGGAAGAGACGAGATGGTGGTTTGATAGGATGCGATTCAAAACCAAAACCACCCTTCGTGGAATTGTATGATCAATGGGTGCAAGGATTGGTTTCTTTTGGGTGGCTCTTGAGTTATTTAATTCAAGGTCTTCCTATAATGGTTCAAGATACAAAAATGCTGGAATTATGATCACTTAGGGTGCGTTTGGGAAGACTTTTGGGGAAAGTCCTTGAGAAAATGTAAAAAGACATTTGAGCTAAAGGGGTTTTTGGAAATGCAAATTGTGTTTGGTAAATCATATTTATGAAAGTCCTTTGTAAAGTATATTTGAGAAAAATAGTGTTTGGATAAATTAACTTTGCAAAATACTTTTGTTATTAAAAAAAAGGAAAAAAAGAGAATTGGTTGGTTACTGCCGGCAAGGGCAGGCGGTCCGGTGAGGGCAAGCAGGCGGTCCGACGAGGGAGAAGCGGTCGGCGAGGGTCGCCGCGACCAGATCGAGCGGCCTCGGCCACCTCCGCAAGGAGGTCGCGGCGCGGCGGGTCGCTCGACCTTCCGGCAAGAGTCGCCGCCACCCAGATACCCCGATCGCGACCAGATCGCGCGATCCCGATCGCACGATTTGGGTTGCCGGAGGTCGCGCGGCCCAGATCTGGGTCGCAGCGACCTCCAGTGACCCAGCTCTACCGGGGGTTGGAGCGTCGTCGGGGTTGCAGCGGTCGCGCGACCCAGATCTGGGTGGTCGCCGGGGGTTGCAGCGGTCGTGGTGACGCGACTCGCAAGGGGTCGCCGAGGTCACGCGACTAGCCGCCAATGGTCGCCGTGACGCACCGGCCTCTTGCCGACCTCTGTCCTGCTCGTCGCCGGCCCCTCGCAGCTCCGCGCAACTTCTCGACGGCCAACCTCAACGAAGAAGAAGGTGAATAGTGACGAGGACAAAACCGGAAAAACAAAATGTTAACGAGGACATTTGTGGAAGAAACATTTTCGGCTTGCTCTTCCTCAGCCTTCCGAGAAGGCCGAATGCCCAAGGCAGCCATGGGGGTGCCTTGGGCTTTCAGCCTTGGCAAGGCTTGCCTTTGGCAAAGGCAAGTCAAAAAAAATTTGCCAAACACTGAATATTTGGCCCAAAGGCCTTTAGAGGGCTAAAGATCCTTGGCAAAGTGGTTGCCAAACGCAGCCTTAGTTCCTATTGATATGAAGGAAGAACTTGATCTTAAAGTAGTTTGGAATTTCAGACAAAATTACCCTTATTTTGATCGCCAAAAAATCTTCGTCGTCGAACATTTGGTTGATTGTCAAATTCAAGCCCTTATTTGAGACTTCTTTGGCCACTTTAGGCCTTTAATTGACACAAAGTCCACTTCATATCCTTTTTTGAGAAAATGACTCCACTTCGGGCTCTTATTTAAAATTTTAAATATCGATTATTTGACATTTCCTAATGCATTAAATTTAGACTTTTTGAATATGAATCAACTGGCTAAATATTTCACCAATGCTATTTGGGTAAAATATATATATATTGAAATTTTATTAAGCTCTATGACATCTTACGGCAACTTCTAGTCATGCCTTTAAATTTGAGTATAAAAAAGAAAAGATATTCAACGGGCGTAAAAATTTCTTTATAAATAAAAAATAAAAATAATGCGTTCTTAAAATTGAAGTATCCTCTTAAACAGATGGGAAAAACATTTTAAATTTGTGCTTTTTCCTAGTACATTTTCCTATGAGTAAATATGGTAAATAGTTTCAACAAAAAAAAAATAGGATTAATATCATAAAAACATCATACTAACACACATATGATAAATTTGTTTTAAACTAATTTTTTGACTACTAATAATCCAAATTGGTATATCCTCCATTAGTTTTCGTTAAATTTTATCAGTTATACAACAAGCAACAATTAATGAGTGTATCAATTTAAGATTTTACCCTCCATTTATCATAAGGATAGTCAGTTTGTGATTTTTTATGATATTAATACAATTTAACGAAAACAGTCACAAATATATCAGTTTAGGATTTTTTATGATCGAAAAATTAATTTAAGATAAATTTATTGTTCATAGTATTAACCCAAAAAAATATGTTAAATATTATAAAAATGAAAAAAAAAATGACAAACATAATAATAAAATGGGTTACTACCTAAAAAACCTCAAACTGGTACATCTGTGACAAATTTATCTCAAATTAATTTTTTCATTATCAAAAATCCCAAACTAGTACACTTTTGACAAATTCACCCCAAATCAATATATTTGTGACAAATTTACCATCTGTTAGCTTTCATTAAATTTTACTATCATAATTATATATTTGAATGACATGTGACAATTGACCGGTGCATCAATTTAAGATTTTACTCTCCATTTGTCAGGGTTATATAATTTTTGTAGTTTTTTATGATATTAATCTAATTTAACGGATGGTATATTTGTTAGAAATATATCAATTTGGGTTTTTGACGGTCGAACAAGTTAGTTTAGTATAAATTTGTCATAAGTGTATTAGTATAGGATTTTTTATGATCAGTTAAGATAAATTTATCACATATATACTAGTTTTGGGTTCTTCATAGTCAAAAAATTAAGGAAAAATTCCAAATAAGGGCCCGAAGTGAATATATTTTCTCAAATAATGACTTAAAGTAAACTTTGTGTCATATAAGGACCCGAAGTGGACCCATTGTTTCAAATAAGGACTCAAAGTGAATTTTGCCCGAAGTGATCAAGTTAATCTCTATTGAGGACTTTAGTTCGCCAGCAAACATTTTTCAACGATTAAAATAGGGGCAATTTTGTTAGAAATTTGTGATTGGAAAAAAAAAAAGGAAAATTCTAAATTAATTATTTTTAGGTTATTCATTTAGATGTTTATGTTTTCTTCTTTCTTCTCCCTCGCTGCTCCACAACCAAATCACTGCCCGGTCATCATCGCAACTCGATTCTCGTCGCTCCTCACCTTGCTCAACCGGTGGAGAATTTAGGTCTCCACAAACAAACAAAGCATATGGTTTTCTTCTTCTTTTTGAATTCGTGCCTCAACCAATAAAGAATTTGGCTGGCAAAGTATGGGTACAAGGAATGGGAGAACTTTGGTCTTTGACTTTGTAGAGATTGGGTACAAGGAATAGGGAGATTGTAGAATACCTAGGATTTTTTTATTTCCGTTTTAGAATTGTTAATTTTCCCTATATTTTTTTTGGACAAAATTGTCCAAACTCCGATCGTCGGAAATGTCACATGATTGATAGCCAACGAATATTTGGCTGACTAGCAAGCTCAGGTTCTTATTTAAAATTGATTCAACCACTCCCGAGTCTTATTTGAGACAATAGATCCACTTTAGGTCTTTATCTGACATAAAGTTCATTTCGGGTTCTTATTTGATAAATTTGATCAACTTCGAGTCCTTATTTGGAATTTTCCCAAAAATTAATTTAGAATAAATTTGTGGTACGTGTAACTGTTTAAGATTTCTCAAGATATTAATCCTAATAAAAGATCACTCCCATGACCATTGTTCATAAATTTAGGCACAAAAAAAGAAAAGGAAGAGGAAAGAATTAGAATCACCATCTTCGATTTTCCATTATCCAGCATCTCTCGTGACCCGTCTTCTTTCTTTCTTTCTCTCAAGCCAAATAGATCGTCCGCGAAACCGCACCAACGCAATCCACCGCCCAGCTACACGATCGTCCGCTATGGCGGTGATAGGGAAGGCTGCGAAATCGAGCTCCGCAGGAGGTTCGAAGGGACCCGGAGACCAATGGTCCTAGGGTTTCGGTCCTGCCCGCGATCGCCACTGGCCCACTGAATCTCTGTGGTCAATCCTTTCCGGCAATTGGAAACTTGGGAAGAAGAATAAGGGGGAGGAGGAGGAGGGAGAGATGGGGAGGGAAGGCGGAGACCCGAATCGGGGAAATGCGAACCGGGCGAGCCAGGGGAAGGAGGAGGAGGAGATGAAGCTCTGGGGCGTTCTGGTCTTCGGCCTAATTGGCGCCACAGCTACCACTTTGGCGGTCGGTGTTTTTTTATTTTTATTTATTTTGTTCGTGTTGGTTTCCCGTTGATTTTGCTTCTCATTGTTGTTAGTTCAAATGAATGTTATCGGGTTATCATTGGAGATGTGTCCGAGGTTTGTATCGTCGAACTTGGTATGAAAATATCGTGTCGGAAATGATGATTTCTGGTCGGAATTATTGGTAGAATTGGTGCGGTGAAGATGGTTTTTTGAAGTCGAAGTTGTTATTTGTGTCGATGCTTTGAAGAGTTGGGTTGTGTCTAATAGGCACATTTTCGTTGCATTCCTCAGAAAGTAAGCTTTTTTTTTGGTTAGATTTTTGGTTAGTATTTTGATCGTTTCGTGTTCGGTGTTGATCAAATTTTTCGTGCTAGATTTTGTTCTTGTAGTTGCTTCTGATTAAAACCCAGTTCGAGTGCTGAAAACTGCATTAATTCGCAGGTTTCTCGCCTTCGGCAAACCGTAAATTGGGTCTATGCTCAGGTAGGCATAATCTTTTCCCCCCCTGCTTTTGCATTTTCATTACTCTTCATGATGGCATAGTGTTCATAAATATTGATTACACCTTTAGTTATTGGGTCTTGTATCAGGTAGGCATTTACCTGCTTTTTTGCATTTTGCTTTATGCTTCATGACAACGTAGCTTTTTGAAGTGCTGTAAAAAGATATAATTAGGCTGAAATCTTGAGTAAATTTGTTCTGTCTTGTGAATTTTGGGATTTGACTGAGAACCTGACTGGACTGCATAACAAAAGTTAACCAGGTCGCATGAATCGGCAAGATCTTTCAGAACGGCTTATCAAGAGGAAGCTTGGAAGAGGTACAACCGACGAATGCAGGAGGCATATGAAGAAGAAATGGAGAGAGTGGTGAGTTTTAGTTTGATCTGTCTTGTTTAACTGTTAGTTTGTTGAATCAACTTTTGAGCACTTTCTAGAGACCTAGCTATCCTTTGTATACTGAATTTGCCTTGTTGGAGATTATGTAACCATTATGTTTCGTTGTTTCTATATACTGGAGTAGTTGGTAAAGTCATCAGCTACATGATTTGAAAGAGAAAAAGAGAAAAGAGGAGAGAGAGAAGAGGGTTAGGCAGGGGGCAATATGTCCTTACTAGGATGTGTAGAAATGAAGGACCTACGAGTTTATAGTGTTAGACAGGATTGTAAGTATCCAAATTTCAGAGGGATACATTTCTAAGTAATTTACTGTTAAAGTTCTCAAAGAGAGGGCTTAAACATGCAAAAATAGAAAAACTGAAAGATCTTCATGTGGCTTTTACATCATTCCTGAAATTCCATTTGTTTTGTTGTATTCTTTTTTGACAAATTTGGCCCCCTTCAATGAGAAACTGCAAATTCGTACATCCAAGTTTTTCTTTAAGTTCCTTGAACATTGTCCACGTTTATCCACCTTATTATATCATGGACTTTCACAAAGTCTTAAGTGAATATAAGCATGAATATGATAGGCCATTGATTCTGAATGAATGTTGTTGCTATGTATCAGAGGTTATTTGGTGAAAACCAATATTTGCAAATCAATTCAAGAGAATACATAGACTAATCTGTCTCACGTATTTGTTGGGGAAAGCAATTGGTTGCTTGGATTCTTTTTCTGCATTTGTCACCACTTGACTATCTGATAGTTTCATATTTGGTACGCTTTCCGCAGGAGCGCATAAAGCGTATGCAGAGTGTGTTTAATAGAGAAAGGAGTAAATATAATAGGGGGTATCAGAGCTGGAATGAAAATGATGCTGGTGCATATAATCAGCAATTCCAGCGGGATGATTGGTATTGGAAGGCAGATACATCATCCAGATATCGAAGTACTAATTTCAGGAGAGCTCCAAGGGAGAACGCAAACTACCCATTGTCACATCATTACTCTGTCTTGGGCCTTGATAGGTGAGGCAATGCTGCTGATCCTGGCGATATGGAAACTGAGATGCTGCATGTACCCTTTATGTCTTGAAAGCAGCACCTAAGGTTAAAGAAAGAACTACCTAATGATTTATCTCATCCTCTACAAGCCACCTTATTTGGAAGGGAGTTCCTTAGCTATATTTCCATCTGTACACTGCTTGCTGAATCTGGTGTCTGACTTGTTTTCCCCTTTCGTGCTGGTGACTAGTCCATTTTCTTTATCCAGTTTACAGCACCGATGAGCACTTCAAAAAGATTCCTTGGTTGTTTAAAGGAGTTTGTGTTGACTAGATTGTGTTTGTTTGATATCCCCGTTCAGTTATGCAATAATGTAAGCCCATAAATCTTAATGTATCAGGAGGCCGCTAGAACCCAGAACGTAGTTTTTATATGTAATACCTTACTGTATTTATATTTGCCAGTAGTTTCTATGCCAGAAAATGACCTTAGAGCAATTTGTTCTGGCAAAAACTAATCATGAGCTGAGATGCGCAAGTTAATGTAGTTAGGTGGCTAGATTATTTACATCATTTGGAATTAGAACATGACTTTCTTTCTTATTTGGTTGCCAAAAGGTCAAGGAAGACACCATACACGGATGCTGAGATCAAGGTATGTCTTTGCTGTATTTGAATCCCTTTATGTCTATCTTGTGTGCATAACATGGACGTTTCTCTAATTTTCTTGTCATTTCTTCTATACTTCTTGCCATGTTTGATGTATATTTGCCCATATATCTTGGGCTGTGCCAATAGAAGATACATTTGATTCAGAGTGACTTTTACCTGGCAATTAGCAAGTTACTTGAATTTGCTTTCTGGTTATGAACAGTGACAGCATGTGTATTACTCATTTTCTATTTTCCGTCAGACTTAGGTGGACTTGAAAGGAGTTACTTAATGTGACAAAGTCGGCAAGTAATTAGAGCCTGTCTGGGATTGCTTGGCTCTTCACTATGATGTTTTAACATCCATTGCTCTTCGGTTTTAATTTTAGACATAAGCTTTAGTTTTTTCTTTTCGGGGGGGATCCCAGGAATTTTTTGGAAATGAGTGATATTCACTTTCGTTTCTTAAGTCTTATGGTGTCAAAAGCAGCTCAATATTTCCTTATCTGCTTTGCTTGTGGCATGTATTTTTCTTTTTTTAAACCTTTTACGTGCTCATTTAATATATTTTGGCTTTTTATATTGTTGCAGACGGCATTTAGGGCCAAGGCATTGGAGTTTCATCCGGATCAGAACCAGGATAACAAAGGTAGGCTGTGCTCGTTGGCACAGATCAGAATCTCGCACACAGATGCTATCATTAAGATCTTATGGTCTAAGTTTCAGATGACATCGTTAACATTGCATATTTTACTGCAGTGGCCGCTGAGGCGAAGTTCAAAGAAGTAATGGGGTCTTACGAGGCCATCAAAAAAGAACGGGAAAATAATAAGACCTAACACATTGGCTTAATTCTGTCTATGATATTCCAAGGATTGACATTGAAATGCAATAGCAGATGACGGAACAGTGCCAATGCCCTGCATTGAATTCTCAGGGACACCAACTGGGAAGAAGATGCTGCACCAGATTACAAGTTTTGCAGAGTTACTGGGCATTTCTTGGACTTGTGTCCTGATACTAGGTAGTCCAAGCAGAATAAAATTGTCTTTTGACAAGAGGTATAAAACCACGTGAGACGTGGTTAGGGAATGTTCATGTAGAGCATAATTTACAATTGCACGGCATGGCCCTCTTTATCGCCAAGATCTCATTGAAAGTAACCTAGCTCATTTGAGCTGGGTATTTTATCCTCTCTCTTTTTTCTTTTTTGTGGTTTTTCAACGAGGGTGATCTTGGAGCTACATGGATCTACACAGTTTTTTTATATACAATAAAGAAGAGGGCATGGAGTTACTTGTAAATTGCGATTTGCTGGGGAAGGTTACGGCATGCTTGTTTTCGATCTCTTGTTGCTGCTTGTCGAACGTCAGTTACCTTCATCTTTTGGCCTAGCTATGTACAATTTATGATGCCCTTTCCCCCCTTTACTGATATCTAATGATGGCAAGAATCTGGAATCCGTAATGAGGGGACCAGGATCTAAGTGAGTCTGTTAGATTAGAAATCTAAATACAAGAATGATCGTGTTCGATTCATTGAGAAATTAGATTCCTTAAAATTTGGATCCCCGGATTACCTTTCAATTGCAAGGATTGAGATTCCGAATCCCCATTCCTTTAAAAAAAAATGAAAACACCACCTTCACCACCTCCAAGGCTCCACCTCCTGTGAGCTCTCACCAGACCCGCCGGGTAATCGCCGTCGCATGGCCTCCACTGCCTCCATTGCCATGGTCACGGCCACCGTCGTCTCTCTTCCTCAAACGTTGGTGATGAACGTGACGGTTGGAAGCTGTTGGTGGAAGGTGGGACTAGCTGGGCTGAATAAGAGGAGGCGGTGAATTTGGCAAAGAGGGCATTACCTGTCTGAAAAAGATTGAAAGAGGAGTAGGGCTTTATTACAGAACCACCGAATGGAAACTGAAGCGGAGTGCCTCAGTTGATGGACCTACTCGACAGGAAACTTTGCGTGAGCTTAGGACTGCCGATTCTGCTCCGTTGCTGACATTTCCATTGTTTGCATTTGCAATTCGTGAAGTTGTTTCGCAGCTTTCCTCTGTTACTGGCTCCGGGTACGATCCTTATAAACTCATCGTCACTACTCGGTGCTTTTTATCGAATATGAAAACGAAGAGAAGAGATTTATTTTTCTCGACTCTGTGAGCTTTCTCTGAACTCTTCTCACCACCTTCTTCTCATCTAATTCTGATTCTTCTTCTAAGCAAAGGAAACACAAAGCTTGTCACACACGATGGTCTCTTTCTCTCAAACTCAAGGCACTCGATGGAGTCAAGCCCCACCATTGCAGCCATGGAGGTGTACTCGATGGTTGAGATGTGTTCGCTCGTAAACGTGAGAAACTTTTAATCGTTCAAACAATGGAAAAAGAAAGTGATTCTTGGAATGAAAGTACTGTGAATGAGAATCATCAGTCGAACTAAACGAGGCCTTACTATCAAGAGAAAAGCTAAATTACAAGTATATAAGCTCAACTATTCAGTATTCAGCTTCTAGTTGGAAGAACATTCAACCTCGCCTGGACTTCTGAGAAAGAAGAAGCAGATGCACATAAAATACAAAGACTGCCTTTGGTCACGGGTGCAACTAATTTCACTAAACCGATGCTCACTTGACCGGTGGAGCTCGGTAATATGCCAGGACAGTTGCCGGGAAGAACATCTGCCTAACCCTTCTGCTCGGATGATCGAGAATATAATCCCGGATGCGCCCTGCAAAAATGATTTAAACATCTTTCATGTTTCATGAATGTGCCATGTTGTGCCAAGAAAGTAACAAAGGATGGAGACAAAATGAGAGATGCATGTGAGACGTGAAATAACTCACCGAAATTAATCTGGCTACTATCCAGATGCGTTTAGGAGAAGGGAACGGCAGCAACAAACGCCCCACATTGTATATTGCAACCGCAAAGAAGTGGAGAACCAAGCTCAGTAGACGTCAGCGACCCGGATTCGATCCAACCCAGGCGCCGACCCAACCCGTTGACGTCATGCTGACATCAGCGATGGGACCCGACCTGCTGACGTCAGCAAAGGGACCCGACCCGAATAGACCCAAGACCCGACCTGACCCCTTGACCCGACCGGACCGGTCAACCGGTCGAACCGTGCGGCTGGACCAGAAGGTCGGACCGCCACTGGTCGGACCGGTTAATGACCGGCTTTTGACGCCCGCGCATGGAATCCACGCGCCGCGCACTCAGGCGGCGCGTGCGGGTGCGTGGGGACTCCGATCTGCGCGTGGCTTGTGGCGTTCGACTCATATGGTAATTTCCTACGTCGTGGTATATTTATTTTACATATTTAATGATTTTATGGATGTGAAAATACATACAGAACCCTAAATACGTGATTTTTTAGTGTATTTTTTGCGTATTTTTCTTGTAATTTTCTGTGATTGTGGAAATACAGGTGCTGGGTTACCGGTATGTTATCACATGAACTTTATGAGTGTTATTCATTAATAATATACAATTAAGTTTATTTTTTATTAATGAATGAAGCAATGTGATCAGCATGATATGTGATTTTAGTGATTTACTGCCCCTGTTACTAAAATTAAAATCACATATGTATGGTTTATGTGAGATGTGAATTTTATATCCCTGGTATGAGAGAGTTTCAATAATTCAATTGAGTTGTGACCACCAAAGTGGCACACTTAATTGGGTTTGAGAAATTTCGGTCTCGTATATTGATTGGGATGTCTCCTGGTCTAATGTGTAGTCATACTCCCAAAGGGGGTGATTATATATTGGTTCATGGAGGGATACATGATTATGTGGTGGAGGAATGACTGATCCTAGTGGTTCATATGCCCAAAGGTGATGAATTCACGAAGATTGGAATATATTCTTATAACCGCTATCATGTGGGGAATTTACAACTGCTTGTTATGTATTCTACCCAAAAGTGATTATGTGATTTTGTATCTAACTCTCTGGATGTGTACTTGTGTGTCAAGTTACACATTGCTCACATGATGCTAATTATATACATTGCTTGTTTTTTCAGTCACTTTTTCTGTAATTGGTGACTCCGTCACTATTGAGGTTCTTGCTGGTTTGAATTTTAAGAAATGGAGAGAGGATTTTATGTTTGCTATGGAGATGGTAGATGTTCATATGGCTCTTACTGCTGATCAGCCGGCAGATCTGACTGTTGAGAGTACAGAGGCTTAGAAAGCAAATTTTGCTACATGGGAAAAAAGCAATAGAATTTGCTTGCTTTCCATGAAACGTTCCATTCAGGAACACTTGAAAAGTGGTTTGCCTGCATACTGCAATGCTAGGCAAATGATAGAAGCTTTGATGGCTAGAAACCATGTGTCGCCTAATGCAGAGATAGGGACACATCTACAAACACTTTTTACAATGAAGTATGATAGTTTTTGTGGAGTTAGAGATTATGTCATGAGGATGGTTGATTTGCAGACAAAGCTTTAGGTTCTCAATGTTGAAATTCCTACTGCTTGCATCGTCCATCAAACTCTAAATACTCTTCCTCTTGATTTTGGGATTATCAAGACCAATTATAGTTCTCAAGATGAAACCCGATCTGTTAATGACCTGATTGCTAAGTTGGTGGCAGAGGAAGAGAAATTGAAGAAAGATAAAGGGCACATTGCTCTTTATGCTTATAGTTCTGCTAGTGACAAGGGTAAGAAGTTGAAGAACTATACCCACAAAGGCAATTCTGAAGCTACTGGTCCTTCCAACAACAAAGGAAACTCTGAAGGTGCAGGTCCTTCTAACACTCTGGGTCCTAAGAAAGCATTCACCAAGAACAATGGTGTTCTTTGCTACTTTTGTAGAGAGAGAGGACACATGAAGAAACGTTGCAATAAGTTTAAGGTTTGGTTGTCTAAGAGAACTAAGAATGTGCCTAAAGGTAATAATTCTTTGGCGTTTGTTTGTGAATCCAATCTATCTGAAACCCCAACCAATTCTTGGTGGCTAGATAGTGGTGCAACTAACCATGTTGTGTTTACCATACAGGGGTTCATAAACCGAAGGACGCCAAATCAGGATGAATTAAAGCTTACTGTGGGAAACAACATTGGAGTTGATGTCGAGTTCGTGGGAGATGTTATTTTGATTTTAGATTCCGGTTTTAGGATGATGTTGAAAAACACCTTTTACGTACCTTCTTTTAGGCGGAATTTAGTTTCCGTGTCTTGTTTGGACAAGTGTGGATACTCTTTTGAGATAAAGAGTAAGGGTGTGTTTGTTTATGTTTCTTTTTTTTGTTCATAAACAGTTTTTCTGTTTTTTTGTTCCCGGGAACAAAAAAAGAATAGAAACAAGAAACAAAAAAAAGTTGTTTCTTGTTTCTGGAACAAAAACAAAGAAACAATTTTTCTCTCTCTTCTCTTTTCTTTTCTTTTCTTCTTTTCTTCTTCTTCTTGCTTTGGCCGGTTGCCGGCCTCGGCCATGGCCGGCAACCGACCAACGAGGGCCAACGGCCTCTCCCCCCCACGGCGAGGCGAGCTCGCCCAAAGCCTACGCCCAGTCCCACTCGACCGTCAGCTCGCTTAGCGGCCTCGCCACGGGCCTGAGCCAGTGAGCTCGGGCTCGGAGTCCGAGGCCGGAACTCATCGGCAGGGTCGGGCGCGGCCGCTGCCAGGCCGAGCCTCGCCCGTGGCTGGGCTTAGGCCGCCGAGCCATCGGCAGAGCCAGACCGGCGAGCGGAAAAGCAAGAAAAAAAGAAAAAAGAAAAATAAAGAAAAAAATTTAAAAATTAAAAGAAACAAAAAAAGAACATAAATTTACCAAACATGTTTCTGTTCTTTTTTTATTTCAGGAACAAGTTTACCAAACGCGCTTTTTTGTTCAAAAACTATTCCCCGAAACAGAAATAGTTTTTTTCTATTTATGTTCCCTAGAACAAAAAAAAGAACCGAAACACAAACAAACGCACCCTAATAAGATTGGATGTTGCAATTTATCCAATGGATTGTATCGATTGAGCTTATCTTCCAACGACATGTACGTTGCTTATTCAGCTGAAAATGTTATTTCCAAAAGGCCTCTACCTAAGGAACAATCTTATGCATTGTGGCATAAACGTCTTGGTCACATCTCTAAAGAAAGAGTAGAAAGGCTTATAAAGAATGACATCTTGCCTACTCTTAAATGTGATCTAGAGACTTGCGTGGATTGTTGTAGAGGTAAGATGACAAAGATAAAGAAGAAATCTGCCGTACGAAGTTATGATTTGTTGGAGGTTATTCACACTGATATTAGTGGACCGTATACGGCTATCTTGTGTAAAAAAAATTATTTTATCACATTTATTGATGATTTTTCCCGATATGGATACTTGTACATGATTAAAGAAAAGTCCGAGTCTCTTGACAAATTCAAGATTTTTCGGACTAAAGTGGAGAAACAATTGGGAAAAGTTATAAAGATTGTCAGATCTGATCGTGGTGGTGAGTATTATGGTAGGCACGGTGATGCTGGATAACTTAAAGGACCATTCGCTAAATACTTAGAGGATTCTGGGATAATAGGTCAGTTTACTATGCCCAAAAGTCCTGAACAAAATGGTGTGGCTGAAAGGCGGAATCGCACTCTTCTGGACATGATGAGAAGTATGATTAGTAGGACCAATTTACCTGGTTTTCTATGGGGTGAAGCTTTGAAAACAACCCTTTATATTCTAAACCGTGTTCCTACTAAATCGGTTCCATTGACTCCTTTTGAGTTATGGACTGGACGTAAGCCTAGCTTGAATCACTTTAGAGTTTGGGGATGTCCTACAGAGGTGAAGTTATACAATCCGACATTGAGTAAGTTGGATTCCAAAACTACTCGATATTACTTCGTATCTTACCCAGATCATTCAAATGGGTATCGGTTTTATAACCCTAATTGAGGTACAAGAATTGTGGAGTCTCAGACTGCAAAATTTCTGGAATTTGACGTAGCTGAAAATGGTAGTTGCTCACGAACTATTGAAGATGATAGTATGGTGGGGATTACTGGATCATTGTCTCATCCTATGCAGACAATTATGGAGTCTCCCGCACCACAAAATGAGCCTGTTGTGGCCCAGGATCCTATTGTTGAGACGGTTCATGAAGAAATTCCACAAGCTCCTCAGATTCAAAATGAGGATGAAGTAGCTCCACTCAGAAGATCAACTAGAGAAAGACGTTCTGCTATACCACCAGATTATCTAGTCTACCTAGGAGAGCATGATTATGATATTGGTTGTGTTGTCGATCCGGTGACTTATACGGATGCTATCTCATGTCCTCAATCAGATTTGTGGTTAGATGCGATGAATGATGAGATGCAATCTATGAAACACAATGGTGTTTGGGAGCTTGTTGAATTGCCTAAAGGTTGTAAACCTATTGGCTGCAAATGGGTATTCAAGACTAAAAGGGATTCCAAAGGGAAGATTGAAAAATTTAAAGCCAGACTGGTAACTAAGGGTTTCACTCAAAGAGAATGAATTGATTATGAAGCAACATTTTCTCCAGTTTCTTCTAAAGATTCATTTAGAGTGATATTGGCATTGGTAGCTCATTTTGATATGGAGTTACACCAGATGGATGTTAAGACTGCTTTTTCTAAATGGAGACCTTAATGAGGAGGTTTATATGGTGCAGCCTGAAGGTTTTGCAGCAGATGACTCAAGTAAGCTTGTTTGTAGATTGAAAAAGTCTATTTATGGCCTTAAACAAGCTTCTAGACAGTGGTATTTGAAGTTTCATAGCATTATCACTTCATTCGGTTTTATTGAGAACAAAGTAGATCAGTGTATATACACCAAAAGGAAATATATTTTTCTCATACTTTATGTGGATGATATCTTGCTTGCTAGTACTGACATTAGTTTATTGCATGAGACAAAGCGGATGTTATCGAAAAATTTTGACATGAAAGACCTTGGTGAGGCGTCTTTTGTTCTTGGCGTTGAGATCCATAGGGATCGCTCTCGCCGTTCATTGAGTTTGTCTCAGAGGGCATATATTGATCGCGTTTTAGAAAGATTCAATATGCAGCATTGCAAACCAGGAATTGCTCCTGTTATTAAGGGTGATAAATTGAGTCTTTTACAATGCCCTAATTTAGATTTTGAGAAAGCTCAAATGAAGGATGTACCTTATGCTAGTGCACTTGGTAGTATTATGTATGCTTAAGTTTGCACTAGGCCAGATATTGCTTTTGCAACAGGGCTTCTAGGCAGATATCAGTCAAATCCAGGACATGATCATTGGGTTGCTGCCAAAAAGGTTTTAAGGTATTTAAAGAGAACAAGAGATTACATGCTGATTTACAGACATGTTCCAGACTTGCAGCTAGTAGGGTATTCAGATGCAGATTTTGCTGGATGTCAAGATGAAAAGAAGTCAACAACTGGATACATATTTATGTTGGCTGGAGGTGCAGTATCATGGAAGAGCGAGAAACAGAAGTCCATATCTTCTTCTACCATGCAAGCGGAGTTTGTAGCATGCTTTATAGCTGCTACTCAAGCTATTTGGCTCCGGAACCTCATTAGGGAGTTATCAGTTTATGATTTTGTGGATAGGCCCATACAGTTGCATTGTGATAATAACTCTGCAGTGTTGTTTATTAATAACAATAGAAGTCTTAAGGGGTCTAAACACATGGAGGTCAAGTTTTTGACTATAAAGGAATCAGTACAGAATGGTGACATTGCAGTAGATTATATTTCAACAGATGATATGGTTGCAGATCCACTAACTAAAGGCCTACGTCCATGTATATTTGAGCGTCATGTCATTAGCATGGGCTTAGGAGCATCTTGGGATGCTGTCATTTAGTGGGAGCTGTATTTTATTTTTCTTTGAATAAAGTTTACATCTGTATTTGTTACAATTTAGTAACATTTCGATATATATATATATCAACTTTTGCATTCAATAAAATGTTTTTGAATGGTTTGTTATTATGTTGAATATATATATATATATATATATATATATATATATATATATATATATATATATATATATTGTTAAAGTCTCAAGGTATTGCTTAAACCTTAAGTGAAGGCTAGGGGCATACGGTTATTAGCCTTGTCCATATGTCTTGTTATATATAAAGAAATGTTAACCATAAGGACAAGACATATGTGGGTTCATGGAACCATAAAGACATTTTCTAGTGGCACAATTTTGTGACGCTTAAGGTAAGAGAATGATGACTGACAAATAAGATCTCTCTATGAGAGATGTTATCCATTTGACACACTACCATATTGGATCCATATCAATAGAGTTAAGAACATTCGTGACCATGGAAGGCTCTGTGTGTATACATACAGTTACCGCCATGATTCGGTGTTTGAGACTTTATGGGATAGGATTGACTATTAAGAATTATCTCTAGACCAAAGTGCGCACATACAGTACGATTTCAATTAATATAGTCCAAGTGGGAGAATGTAAGAGCTTTCTTAATGTGGACTACATTAATTGCTATTGTAATTTACCATTTAACGTTTACCGTTTTACGGGGTTTGGTCTAAGGTGAGATAGAATGTTTCTTAATTAGTCTAATATAGGGCCGGCTAGTGTGGGCCGAGTTGAGCCTGGCCCGTAATGAGAGGGCCTAGCTGGAAACTCTATAAATAGCGCTAAGTCTCTCCATAACCCTAATTGATTCACACGCATCCTCACATAAGGGGCGTTAACCTAACGCTAAGAGGTGAGGGGGCCGTCTCATTGAGCCAGTGATAAGGAGGGCAATAAAGGAGAAGGACTTGCGCGTGGAACATCGTGTTTCCGCTTCCGCTTCAAGAACGATGGATTGCGTTAATCTTTCTTGTCAAATATGCATGTTCTTGTTCTGGTTATGGTGATAAAGGGATTGCATAATTTGCATGCAACAGAGGATTCAGACTGGAGAACTTTACTTTCTTCCCTCTCGGAATGCACGAAGCTATCGTGAACTAAACTTTGGTGTGTGCGTACGTGTTCGTGTATTGTGTCTTCTGCGTTTGTGATGGATTCAGCTGCGGCATTATTTATGGGGGAATGGAACAGCGGCTTTCCGGTTGGTCGTTCAAACGACCGCGACAAAGAATGGCTCAATGAGTCTGCATGCTGACTTCTGCTTCGTGCAAGCTAACCGTTTTCTTGCTCTCCTCTTTCTTTTCTTTTTTTAAAATTTTTCTTTTCCTCCATATAATCCAGAGCACATTACATAATTCAGCTACTGCATACTAAAAGAAAATATCAAATAAAGGTTTAAATTGTCATCATTTTTTCAAATAAGGATATGAAGTAAACTATATCTTAAATAAGAGTTTGAAATAATTATGTTAATCTCAAAAATAGCCTGATCTCATCGAATGGTCAAGGCCTAGTCCAGTCCTCCACCTAGGTTTTTTTCCTTTTTTTTTCTTTTTTTTTTTAACTTTTAGTTTTTTATTTATTTTTTGAGTTTGTCTTTTCTATGGAAAAAAGAAGGAAAAGAGAAAGAAAAAGGGAAAGAAAATTAAAACAAGTAAATGAAGAAAATGTCATTTATCAGCTAGTTAGGTTAAGCCCTTCTTTGAAATCGACATAGCCACTTTAGGCTTTTATTTGAAAAAAAAAACCAACTTCAAATCCTTATTTAAGAAAATAATAGCATTCCGGGCACCTATTTGAAACAAGGTTCACTTCAAATCCTTATTTGAAAAATGAAAAACACTTCCTGCCCTTATTAGAATTTTCCATCGGACAGTGTGTATAATTTTGCTATTAAATTCATTGCATGTTGCTATAGAATTTATCAAACCGAGTCTATCTCAACTTCGGAACAATATCGTTTCTTGGCCTAAATGGTTTATAGATCTTGCAATAACTTATCTCGATCCATGAAGAACTAGTCAATCAAGAACGCAGGGCGAAACACAAATGGACTCGAAGAGCTTCCTCATAGCTAATGTTAGCGACGATTTGGTGTACGATTGTCGTGAACAACGACGACGACCGCCAAGGTTGGCCGCCGGCGACAAAATGACCCATCTGTGCTAGACCTGTGAGAGTCATTCTTGTTTAGAGAGCAAGCTCTGACCTGACCAAAGACTCGGGACATCATATCGGACACGTGGATACATGAGTTCAAATCTCTCCATTGCATTAGCTTTAAAAAGAGATCATAATTAACAAAAATGGCGACAAGATTTAAATAATTAGGAAATTACCAATGCCCGCGCGCACTCATATATCTCAACGCAACTAAAAATAGTCTAGGAAATCGGTATTTTATGACGAGGCAACGAAGCTTAACCAAAAGTACCAATAAATACTATTATATCATTCGTCCAATTCAATTTGGGTTTTCATGATATTCAGAATCAGCCTCACTAAAGTAGTCAGGTTCTGTCTAGTACTCACGATAACCCCCATGGTAATTTGTCATGGACATCATAATCTTATGTTTAGACAATCTCGATTTCACATACATAATTATTTATTTAAAATTCGCATATTGTAAATCTCTAATTAGAATTATGTACGAGTATCCAATTTTGTTCCATGATTTAAAATCACTATTTTCTTTGTATGAAATCATTTGTCATGGCTGTAGAGTTAATTACATGATCGATTAATCAAGTCAATCAGTTCTTCACAACTCTCCATAAGCAGAAATTTAATTTTCACGATTAAATAAAAATTAGGTACCCACTCAAAAAGTGGTGGAAATAACCCCGCAACCTAAAAAAACAAAAAAAAACGCATCTATCAGTTGATCATTGTCGTGACTAATATTAAATTCAATTAGGAGCTAAATTACATCACTTATTTGATCACGTGCACAGTGCACACATTTGCTAAAGTCTGAAATCGAAGCTAGTGTGATAAGTTGGACCACTACATTGGTCCCGTTATTCGATGTAACATATGATTTTTCTAACTAATCCTATGTCCTATCACTCAAATATTTGCCACTCACTCGACACTAAAATCAAGATAAATTAATCTTAAGATCCAATTGGGTTTGCAATTATTGCCCGATTGGACCACCGTGAAATAAGCATGAACGCGATCTGTGGGCATGGTTACTGTGATTTTGTGATGCGATTGACTCGTTCGACGTCTCTTGTACATCGCATATTCGAATTTGCATTTACTTCACCTAGTTTGGGGCGCTTTGACAGTTTGTGCGAATGGGTCGATACCGTTATTGAGGGAATCTCAGCTTCAGGGAATCGTTCAAAAGCTAAGTATGTTTGTCTCGAGTTTAAGGTCATTGATCTTAATTTTTTTTTTAAATATAATATTTTGACTCCTACATATTACTAATTGGAGATCTAGAATACAAGGTTTCAAATACACAATTACCTTTGCAAATATCTAAACATAAAATTCCATTATTTATGAAAAAGTATTGTGGCAGGTTTATTGTGAGTCACGAACGGAATCGGCTACTTTTTTTTATTATTATTATACTCTAACTCTCAACTCACTCCCAAACTTTTATCATATTTATTTGCAAATCATGAGGAGTCCAATTCCAGGACTAAAACCAAACGTTTTTACCCTCAGCCTATTGAGAATGTGAGAAATCGAACTCCCTGCTTTCTTCTTTTTATATGGAAATGGTGGTCACCGAGACAATTATCGGTAATTAAGCCCAACTATTTTAGTGTGGCGGGTTGCGTGTTTGCTTGCGGTGGGGCGATCCACCAACCCCAAGCTCCAGCATCCATGCACTTGACTCCACTTTCGACTTCCCCCACAATTTCACATACGACAAATGCTCGCATACTCACCCGCGTCGGCAATTTCAACTAGCCGGCTCCAACAATTTATGGTTGATATAAAAAATAAAGAATAGAGATTTAATTGTGGAAATACGTAGAATTTCCAAAATGTAACGGTATTCCTTACTGATACTTTGGTTGAGCCTTGTTTCCTCGTAATTCCGACATAATATACGAATTTCCCATACTTTTTGTAATTGCGCTGAGAAATTCGTGTGCGCTCGTAGGCATCATGATCGATAATTTCCTAACCCTTGAAATTTTTTCACCAATTATGCGAAAATATTATCTCTATTTCATGCTAATGCAATAGAGAGATTCGGATTCATGTATCCACGAGTCCAATCTAATGTCCAGCGTGTTTTATTGTCACTTCTTTTAGGTAAAAACACGGGCACTTCGCTTATTATATTTTTCCTCAAAAATCATTTCTTCTTTTAAGGAACTTCGAAAAGTTTGACATCATTCCTCATGACATCAGGTGTTCATAAGTATAGATTTGAGATTTTGGTTCTTCAAAGTATAAGAACGGATTGCCAATCTACTGTCCTCACTTCACTTCTAGCCACTACGCACGGTCGGCATTTGGTTAGATCAGAGTTTGCTCTCTGAACACCGGCGACTCTCGCAAGTTTGGTACAGGTGGGTCATTTCGCCGGCGACGGCCAACCACATCAGCCATCGTCATCGTTCTTTACAACCATCGTTCGCCAGAGTGTCGCGAACATCAGCCGCGAGGAAGCTCTCCGAGTCCGTTCGTGTTTCGCCCTACGTTCTTGGTCGATTAGTTCTTCGTGGACGGAGATAACTTATCGCATGATTTATATACCGTATGGACCAAGAACCGATATCGTCTCCAAGATCGGGATAATAAATTTAACAGCAAACTTATACCGTAAGTCCAAAGTAGCTGGAGTCTGCGTGGACTATAAGGAATAAAAAAAGAATCAAGAAAATGGGGAGGGCAAGAAAATGGTCAGCATGCAAGAAGCAGAAGTCAGCATGAGGACTCATTGAGCCGTTCTTTGTCGTGGTCGTTTGAATGACCGACCGGTAAGCCGCCGTTTCATTCCCCTATAAATAACGCCGCACCCGAATGCATCCCAAACGCGGACACAACACACATACACGGACACACGCATCCACCAAAATTATAGTTCACGACAGCTGTTTGCGTTCCGAGAGGAACAAAGCAAAGCTCCCCCTCCCGAGCCTTCGAGAAGAGGCAAGAAAAAGAATTCCAACAGCTCCAGTAGTTCAAGAATGGCGGCGGGTCGGCTTCGGAATGAGAATCCGAACGGGTGGTGCTGGGTGGGTGGCATCTTGGCCTCTGTTCTCGGAGTCTTGTTTCTTTATCGTTTGGTTGCGAGAAAGAGGAGACGAAATGGGAGGGAATGCGTTAAAAGCATGAGAACCGCGAAGGACGAGGATGGCAGATCGGTGAACGAAAATGGCGGGGGCGACTTTGACGTCATCGTCGTTGGAGCTGGGGTCGCTGGCTCTGCTCTCGCCTACACGCTCGGGAAGGTGATGTTAATGCAACTGAATTCTTTTCTTGCCTTCTGTTTTGTCTATGATCGATGCGGTACTTTCTCGAATGGGAGACAACAAATTATTGGACGAGCTGACACTATCAGTCTGAAGATAGGAATTTTGTTCTGCGCTGAGAACATCTCATAAAAATGGTTTTCATTTCTATGGGATTTATAGAGATGGTTTATGGTATTCTGAACTTTTGGCCAAGTGGAAAATGACATACTGCTAAATTCAGGAAGCTTGATGCACTATTTCGAAAGTCCTGGTAAAATCATGAGATATGATCTTGCAACATCTGTTTTTCACCCCTCATCGATTGCCTTGGTTTGATTGGTTATTTGAATTCTGATCGAGAGACATGATTTGGCAAGCTTGATTTCTTTCTGGGAGGTATTGTGATTGTCTCCAGTGGATGAGCAATGGATGTTGCATAACCGTGATGTGTTGACTGGAGGAATCTTGGGTCCAGCGGGCATCTCACCATGTTAAGAAATTTGTTTTTGCTGAAAATGATTGGTTGGATCATAAGACATGAATTTATTTCGATCTCAACCTCTCGAGTGAGTGAATTCATCTAGTCCTGATGAACTATGTGGTGAAGCTACAGATAGAACCAAAGTCCTGAATTAAGAGTGGTTGCTTTAACTTTACCAGCTGGTTTACTCTATGCACGCTTGCACTGTTCAGATAAAGCAAAAATCAGGCTAGTCTAGGCCTTGTGTTAACGGACAAGTTGGGAGTAGATTGCCTTTCTGATCTTGATTTCTCTATTGCTATATTATGCCATGATCTCAATTGATTGTTTTTCACCATGTCTTTCTAAATGAGAGTTCTGATCTTTTGAATATTTTGTGCCCTTTTTAATTCGTTGTCATTGGATACAAGCTTTGCCCTTTGCTGGTCATCAGTTTCGAATTCTGTTCCTAATCAATCATTTGCATGTGAAAAGCAGGACGGCCGCCGAGTGCGTGTGATTGAAAGGGACTTGTCGGAGCCTGACCGGATTGTCGGAGAGCTATTGCAACCAGGTGGTTACCTCAAACTGATTGAGTTGGGACTTGAAGGTAAGTCTAGTGAAACTTTTGATGTTTCTTGGCAATGATTCGGGTGCTACTCACCATCGCTTGATTGGAAATGAATTTTCCTATTTCTTTCTGACAAGTACTAGAATGGAAGTAGTAGCACTTACCGTTGCCTTGGTATAATCATATTTTTATTATTCTTGTTTCCATGAATACTGAAAACAAAACTGCTCACCAAGTCGAACTTGATGAATGCAGATTGTGTGGAGAAGATTGATGCACAACAGGTGTTTGGTTATGCACTCTTCAAGGATGGACGAAATACACGACTTTCCTATCCGTTGGAAATGTTTAGCTCTGATGTGTCTGGTAGGAGCTTCCACAACGGCCGCTTCATTCAGAAAATGCGGGAAAAAGCAGCCACTCTTCCCAAGTAAATACCTCCAAACTCTGTATCGGCTCATTTCATTGCTTGTTGGCCTGTTCAATTTGACAATCATTTTCTGTACTGCATTATCCAAATGACTGCGGCTTAACATTTAATTTCGTGACAAGATGACCATAAAAATACTTCTCTTCATGCCATAGCCCAGCTCTTTCCTTAGACTTTTGATTTGTATGATTGCAGCAGACCTCTGTTATCTTTCGTGCTATGTAGTGTTCTTCTGTGAAAACATCACCCACATCCTTATTTTGTCAATTAGTCAATCAAGTTAATCTTTTGACTTCCATCAGCGTGCAACTGGAGCAAGGGACAGTCACTTCTTTGCTTGAAGACAATGGAACTGTCAAAGGAATCCAATACAAGACAAGAACAGGGCAAGAGCTCACTGCATATGCACCCTTGACAGTTGTTTGTGATGGATGCTTCTCGAATTTGCGACGTTCCCTTTGCGATCCCAAGGTAAGTACTAAGGAGGGCCAACTTTGCTCTCTGCCAGATATGACTTTTCGTATGATGATGTTGGCGATTTTGTGTCTTGAGATGCAGTCATGCTGGATTAACGTTAAACTATTAGTGCGTATGTTTTCAAAGAGTGTCTGAATTAGATTCACACCATGTGCAGGTTGATGTGCCGTCCTGTTTTGTCGGTCTTGTTCTGGAGAACTGCAACCTTCCTTACGCGAACCATGGGCACGTCATTTTAGCTGATCCCTCTCCAATCCTCTTTTACCCCATCAGTAGCACCGAGGTCCGCTGTCTGGTTGACGTACCGGGCCAAAAGGTGCCTTCAATTTCAAACGGGGAAATGGCAAACTATCTAAAAACCGTGGTAGCACCTCAGGTACATCTGACAAATTACATTCATAAAACCTTTTCATTACATGGGATTCTTCTTGTCAATCCTTGAGTTTGTTTTTCAATGACTAGTGATTTATATGTGGTCTTGTGCTGACCGGATGTTAATGGGCACTTCAGGTTCCCCCTGAAATCCTCGATGCCTTTGTGGCAGCGGTGGATAGAGGAAACATGCGGACCATGCCGAACAGAAGCATGCCGGCCATTCCACATCCCACTCCAGGAGCTTTGCTAATGGGGGATGCTTTCAATATGCGTCATCCGTTAACCGGAGGAGGAATGACCGTGGCACTCTCTGATATTGTTGTGCTGCGGGATCTTCTACGGCCTTTGAGGGACCTCGATGATGCGCCTGCTCTCTGCAAATATCTCGAATCATTCTACACGTTGCGTAAGGTGAGTCCTATCAGTTGCTAGTGCCTTTGCCTGTGCAAACATTTTAGAATGCGTTTGAAGAAGACTAATTGTGATCTCGTGTATCTGCAGCCAGTGGCATCCACGATAAATACGCTGGCAGGGGCTTTGCACAAGGTCTTTTGTGCATCGCCCGATGAAGCAAGGAAGGAGATGCGACAGGCATGCTTCGACTATCTTTGCCTTGGGGGCTTGTTCTCGACAGGACCCATTTCTTTGCTCTCCGGTCTGAATCCTCGTCCACTGAGCTTGGTCCTCCATTTCTTTGCGGTTGCGATATATGGTGTGGGGCGTTTGTTGCTGCCGTTCCCTTCTCCTAAACGCATCTGGATCGGATTCAGATTAATTTCGGTGTGTCAATTCACATCTCACGTACTTCTATCTCCCATTTTGTCTCTAGCTTGTGTTAATTTCTTGGCACAATATGGCACATTCATGAGATATGAAAGATGTTTAAGTCATTTTTGCAGGGCGCATCCGGGATTATATTCCCGATCATCCGAGCAGAAGGGATTAGGCAAATGTTCTTCCCGGCGACTGTCCCGGCATATTACAGAGCTCCACCGGTCAAGTGAGTGTCGGTTTAGTGAAGTTAGGTTGCTGCCGTGACCAAAGAAAGTTTTTGTATTTAATGTGCATCTGCTGCTCCTTTTTCAGAAGTCCAGGGGAGGTTGAATGTTCTCCCAACTAGGAGTTGAATAGTTGCACTTATATACATGTAATTAGCTTTTCTCTTGATAGTAAGCCCACGTTTGGTGGTCCCATTGACCATTCTCATTCGCAGTAATTTTCATTCCATGAATCACATTCTTTTGCCCTTGAGGATGACACACGGCTGTCCATCCACACAAAGGACGCAATTTCAAACAAAATTAACAATCTAATATCAATATATATATATATATATCAACCATATGCATATATCACATAAACCGATAAGTTGGTTACAACATCAAAGCTTCTATAGTCCACTAAAAGAACATATACAACTAGACTCATCAACCCAACAAGATAACAACTTTATACACCACTCCCTCAAACCATATCCAAAAAAAAAAAAAAATCCCAAAAGTTTTCCATTGATAGCGCTCTCACCTTACTTGCCGCTAACTGAGGGATGAGAAAACATGAAAGACGAGTGAAATGAGTAACCACGGCTCCATAAGCAGTACATATCTTCTAAATAGATCGAGCAACCACTATGCGTGTATACAAAGCAATACCAAAACTTTATAAATCAAACTCCAAGTATAAAATACATATTAAATCATATATAAATTGTCTCTTTACAACAAGTCTTTATACTAATATGAAAAACTCATTAAAACCATCATTACAACACAAGCATCACTGGTCAAGTCCACTAATTAATCTCTATTAAAAACTATGTCAATGGTCCATTCCATTAACTAGTATATTGCTCAAATCCTACCATGGTCACAACATAATGCCTGGTGACAAGGCGACCAAGATTTCTCCCAAGGTCTCCATCCTACATATTTCAAATTGGATATTTACCATACACGGGTTTTAAATAAATAATTACCTTTACAAATTCAAGATTGTCTAAACATGAGATAATCATATTTAATGACGCGCGGACCCCTAGAGTGCCATAACTTGGCATAAAGGGACACTTAAGTGCCATAACTTATGAAAGTGACACTTAAATGCCAAAATTGAAGTAAAATGGATCGCTTGAGTGCCACCGGCGAGAAAATCTGGCCAAATTGCATACGTGGCATTTTCTGGCGACTTCTTTTACTGAGGTGGCAAACGTTTAAAAAAAAAAAGCCTATGTGGACGACAAAAACGACGTCGTCCATCCACATTGACTGAGCTAACCTAAATGACGTCGTTCTTCCTTGGTGTTAAACAATGTTGTTTAGGTTATTTTGGCTTAAGCAAACCTGACCGTCGCTATTCCTCCCCGTCCACATTCACACTAGATCTCAGGCCCTTCTCTCCGTCGCCGTTCACGCCCAGAGGTGGTCATCGATTGCCATCATCAGTCACCGTTGTTGGTCGTCGTCGCCGCTCACCATCGTCGCTCCTCCAGGTTCGGCCCCTTCTCCCCCTCCCCTGTGATAAAATTAGGGCTCAATTATTTTATTAGGGCTCCGATGGAAAATTTGGGGCTCAATGGGGAAATGTGCTGATCAGACCTTATGGCGGTGAGGTGGGTGTGTTGTGCTTGAGCTGTCCGTGTTGGCTTGCGTAAATTCTATTGAAATGTGTGCGCTCTGTTTCGCTACTCCCTTGTGTGGAGATGCTCGCCTCAGTCGATGCTCGAGTGAAACAAAATATTGAATAAGGTGGAACTAGGAACTAGTGTTTTAAGTGAAACGAAATATTGAATCAGGTGGGATATGATAGATAGATTAAGGTGGAAGGTGTGAAATAATGGCCTTCAAGTGCTCTGCAAAGAGCACGCAACTTTGCTATCAATCTGCTTTTGTTCCCTTGATTATGATCTTTTGGTTCTTTTACTCTTCTTTCCCGATTGTTGTTTCTAATCAAATAGTCAACATATATGCAGGGAACATTGAGGAGTGCAAAATTTGTTTCGATACTTTTATATAAGTTCGTTTACCTGCAAGGGACATATTTGAAACCACATGTAAGTACCTCCTTTTAAAGTTTATAAACTATTAGCTCTTTTGACATGTAGTATCAGTCTACTGTGCAATGGATAAATTCAGGGCTTGGATTTTCCTCTGAATTTCTCTTGGTTTGTGTAATGACCTCTTGACACAATATATTAATGGCCAGACATCATAGAGTCGGGTATGATTTCTCCTGGCTGGATGAAAAACAGAATTTTCATCCTATATTTTTACATCGAGCTTTCCTTAATTTTCTGTATGTGTTTTCACAGGAAAAATAGATTAGATTAAGTTGATGTACATTCTCACATCACAGGTTTAGTTCAGCAAAAGATAGTAGACAAAATTGCTTTGGTTGTGCTTGTTATGGGGACCTATGCTTGTTGTGGGGACCTATGTTTTTTGTTAATAATTTAAGGGAAGGGAAGGCAAATAATTAAAGTGGCGACCTCTTTTTTAGCTGTAATGTAATGGCATATTGTCAATGTGGAGACCTCTATTTTTTATTAATATTTTAAGGGAATGGAAGGCAAATAATTAAAGTGGCGACCTCTTTTTTGGCTATCATGTAGGGGCATATTGTCAGTGTGGGGACTTCTGTTTAATAAAGTCCATGAGAGTGGGGGGACTCCCATGTGCAATTGTCTATTGTTCTTTGTGGATGTGGTCCCAAAAACTAATTATTCTTTTTCTTGTTCTTGGTGCGGAAATGGCTTATGACAAGGATTATGTCGCTGTCATAGTTTGCTACGGTGGGGATTTTGTGATTGGGGAGAATGAGTGAGAGTATGAGGGTGGAAATGAGGGCACCATCTTTGTCGAGATAAAGAAGGCATCTTATATAGAATTTGTTAGGATATAGTGACTTATTTGCCTTGTGTTGACACCTAAATTTCACCAAAATTAGTTAGTTAAAAATAGCATTAGAGGTTAGGAATTAGCAAAACAAAACAAAAAAATATTAATTAATTAATTAAAAAAATTAATTAATATTTTTTTTAATTGAAAAAAAAAATGAAAAAATAATATGGTCAGGTCGGGCCGGATCCAGCTTTGGCCCGACCCGTCTCTCCTTTTCTTTTTCTCCCGCGCATTGGGCCGGCCCAACCTCTTTTCTCCTTCGGCCCGGCCCGCGTCCGGTCTTCTCCCTCTTTCGGTCTTCGCACGACCTGCAGAACATGTAGAAAGCAGAGAGCTGGAAATGGAAAGAAAGCAGGGCAGCAACACAGCAGCGAGAACAGCAGCAGAGGATTGGTGTGGTAGGCGTGCGGCATGATCTGCGGGTCGAGAGCAGCCGGCCGGCAACTGGCTCGGCCGTGGTCTTCGCGCAAGTTCCTGCAGAAAAAAAGAAGAGAGCAAAAAGGAAAGAAACGAGAAGAAAAGAGGAGGTGAGGCAGAGGATCAGCATGGCAGGGCTTTCGGCGCGATCTGCGGGTCGGGGAAGCAGACCGATCGACCAGCTAGCACGGCAGCAAGTCTTCGCTCGGGAGACTTGCAGAAAAAAAAAGACGAAAAGCATAAGAAGAGGAATCACACGGAGACAAACCAGAGAGAGCTTGGGCGAGAGAGCGGAGGACAAGCAAAAGGGAGAGAGTAAGACTGAAGGACAGGGGGCCGTCACCAGTCATCCGCCCGAGAGCCGTCGTCCACCGCAGCGCTCCCCTTCGAATCAGGTAGGTCATTCCTGAGTACATCTGCCCTTTTGTTGGTGGGACGTCGGGCTGGAGCTCGTGGTCGACCACTTCGCACGAGCTCCAGTCTTGACCCTCACCCGAAATCCCGTTGTACTCGTGTTCATTCCTCGCACAGCTTATGCGTGCTTATTGTAGTGCTTTATGCAAACATTTGTTTGTGTTTGATGTTATGGCCGAGACTTGTTATTTTTGTTTAAACTCGAGTTAAATGTTGATAAACTTGTCCCTGAGATGTTCTAGAATAGTGCTTGTGTATCGTATGATGATTTTGGCCTAAACCCGAGCCCCGATCGAGTCTACGCTTACTTCTCTAGTTAGTGCGTCTTATGTGTTCGATGAAATGCCTTAATAAAAAACCGAAGAGCAGTGTATGTTTTAACGCAAGACCAACTCGTTTTTGCTCCCATGCCCGCTGAGTCTTGCTTGCTTTGCCCGTATTTGTGGTGTTTTCGTAATGTTCGTGAGAAATATTCATGCGTATTTGAGTCGACAACGTCTTTTTCTTCGCGCTGAAAAATGGGTTTGTCATCACTAGAATAAGTGTCAAAACAGTGGTCATTGTCAGACGGAACGAATGACCGGCACTAGATGATAGATTGGTGACCCTCCAAACACCGGTGAGGATTTGCTGCGGTGTTGTTTTTTTTTAGTTCGGTGAATATGGCGCAAATTGAAGAGAAGCTTCGGGCATGTAGTGGGCAGGCACGAAGGAGAAGAAGACCAAAAAAGAAAAAATAATAATAAAAGAAAAGAAAAGAAAAAGAAAAGTATGGAAAAAGTGAAAAAAAAAAAGTAAAACAAAAGAAAGAAAAAATTTGGTCTTGGAAAAGGGGAATCGCAGGAGGGGAGTGCGCAGTGAGAAAAGATTTTAAAAAAATTATTTTTTTTATAAAAAAAAAAAATCCAAAAGTGTTTGGGTTGGGTCCGCGGGCCAGATTGGGCTTACCCGATTGAGACTCATTTTCCCGAATTAAATATTAAGAATATATCAAAAATTCAAAAATTTTCAAAAAAAAAGGAGAAAATCAAAAATTTTAAAAAAAAAAGGAAAAAAGAAAAAAAATTAAAAAACAATTCTGAAAAGTTCAAAAACTCAGAAAACATTAAAAAAATTCGACCTTCTTTTAAAAAAAAATTAAAAATTAAAAAAAAAATCAATTTTTTTTTTTTTGGAAAATTCGAAAAGTCTTTTTTTTATGAATAGAAAAATCTAAAAAAATTAATTTTCCTCGAAAATGTTGAAATTAATCTTTAGAGTAATTTCCTCCTAAAAATAGGAAACCTTTCAATTTAGAATTGTGTTTAAGTTTGATTAAGCATTTCGGGCTTTACCTTAAGATTTCATTTGTCCTTTGGGAACAAATGCCTTTGAATGCATAATATTAATATGTTGATTTTGGCTTCTCTCTAATTTAGTTAGGATTAGTATTTATCTTTTCTTTGGTGTTGAATTTTTGCTCTTTCATGCAATTTATTTAATCGCTTTTCTTAGTTGATAATCGTTATTTTAATGATTGTGCACCCGTATGATCACCTCACATGTTAGTGGATGGGTATAAAATCAATCCAGACTGCCTGATAAAAATCATTTCTTTTAAAATGAACAAGATTAGGTACCGAAAGGGCACTAATTGGTTAATTAGTGTAATCAAGTCCCCGATCCTAGACTCTCTGGTTGCGTAGGAAGTGAGGCACGCTCCCATGCCTCACTTGGTTTCTAGCCGACCCCAATAGGCTAGTGGCGACTCCTTTTGTGCAAAATTTTAAAAAAATATCTCAATGTCACGCAGGGTATGGGCTTGGGAGAGCCCGTGCCTAATCATGGGTTTTAGGTCCATCATTTAGGCAATACCGCCTAAACCTCTTCCCTCCCCCCGAGGGTAGGTCGCGACAGCTTGGCGACTCCACTGGGGAATTGGTTTTAAACCTTAGAGGACTTAGGCCAAAATTAATCTTGTTCAAAAAAATATTTTTGTTTGACAGCGAAGATATTATGTGCATCCATAACATATTGAATGTTGATTGTTTGTGGGAGTTATAAGGGATGGTGATTTCTAACATTTATTTTGTAGGGAGTACAAGAGTGAATGGTTTATTTATGTTTGAAGTGCTTATTGTTTTTAAATTGTTATGCATGAGTCCCTTGCATTTGCACTACACTATAGCACGCACTACCTATCGCCGGACCTAGGCTGCATAGGATCATTTAGGATGGCGTTGAGGTGGATACCACTCCGACTACAAGCATGTAGTACGAGTCGCCCACCTTAACCCCGAAATTTCTTTCTTGATGTCAGAGGTCCCCACCCTGGTCTGCGAGCATGCGACACGGGTCGGTCCTTTGACAAAGCCGGAGTCATGGGTAACACGACCTAGCCACGGGCTTGTTGGTTCAGTCCTGTGATCCCATGGCTTCATTTTGGGCCATCTAGAGTAGAAATCGAACCACTGTCCATGCGCATGTCTATGACCTTTATATCGATGCTCAATGAGTAGGGTAAGTTTTTCTTGAATTATGTTCTTCGCAATTTACTTATTTGCTTTCATTTTGGTTGGTCCATGACAAATTAGGTTGATCATACGATGGGGGTACCTGACCTTCGCATCATCTCTGTCCCGAAAGCCGAGCTTCGCGGGTGGTGGGATAAATTGGATCCAACTGGCTGTGATTGGGTGCGATCATATGTTGGACATTTACTTCCCCTATTAGAGATAGAAATTCATTCTGGTGTAGTACAAGCGTTAGCGCATGTTTGGTGCCCCGAAACTTGCACGTTCATACTCGGTGATCATGAACTCACTCCAACCCTGGAAGAATACAGTGTTGCCATCGGAAAGCCCTTGGTGTCGGAGTTAATTGGCCCACCCGTAGGGACTGAGCATGCATCGACCTTATCTGATTTCCTTATAGTTAAGGAGGATGACGTGAGGAAAGTTTTGAAGGCTAATCGCAAGACCTACCTTCATTCATAAACGAGCTTTTTCAAAATGCCCCATCTTTTCAAAAGAATAGGATCTTCCCGATTGCTTTCTTCGGGTTCGTGTTATTCCCACATTGTAGGAACGCTATTAACCCCTCCGTGGCATGGGTAGTTCGTGAGGTATGTATGGGAAAGGGTTTTGTTAATGACGTCCTGACTGAAACTTTTCTTTCCCTTACCCGCTTTAAAGAAAACAAAGACAGAGTTTTTCATGCCCCTCCTGAACTCTTGCAAATTTGGTTCTTCTCTCACGTTAAAGGGTTTGGTAGTTTGATGACCGTGAACGACATCTCTGACTCTCATCACCCTATCCTGAAGTTTAAAGATAGGAAGACGTTTGCTCCCGATTATCATTATTCTGAGTGGTTAGTTTTCATGACCAACCCTGGACCCGAAGATCTCCAATGGCACGCCAAATGGCTCAGAGTTCGAGAAGCGCAGTTCATGTGTGGGCTTACTGGACCTATTCCTTTGTTGGGAATTACCGGAGTCACTGAGTACCACTCGATCCGGGTCACCCGCCAATTCCAAGAGGTTCAACAACTTCCACCGACGATTCAAGAAGACCCGCTCAGGATAGACTTCCCTGACGGATGCCAAGATCACGAAGACTCCGTCGCATTAGTCAAGTCGATGTGGGATATGTGCCACCCTCGGAAGCTGATATGGCCCGAAGAGGAGTTGGAAGGGCAAGAGAAGACCTACTACGCCTCGATGGAATACATCCTTAGGCACAAAATCCCAAAGAGCTTACGCTCGAAGATTCCCGACGTGCCATTAAAGACCACCCATCGAGCCGAGATCAAGCACCTCAAAAGGAAGCTCGAGGAAGCCGAAGAGCGTGCCTCGAAGTTGACCCGAGTTAGCGGGGCTGCCACAAGCGAGAGCTGTCCTCGTTAGCTAGATTGAGTCAAGTGCGATATGTAATGGGCCCATACCCGCTTATGTTACAATGTTAAAGAATTTGTCTTGTGTCGTAATATCGGGAGATAAGAGTCATGATTAGCTTTGTTGTTTAGGGGTTCTCTCTCATGTTTTCTCCTACGTTATGTAGTAACTTTGCTTTCAATGAAACGGACAAATTGGGGCGATTAGATCTTTGTCATGGACCGACCGCATAATCATTACTCCATGCTTATATATGCTTATATATCCTAACCAGGTACTAACCGATTGATTGTCTTATGCTGATCGTCGACACGGCCAAGCGGAGATCCCCGATTCGCACACGCGCAAAAGTCAGAATGGAGAACGAGGACGCCAACATACGCATGGCCAAGATGGAGGACCAGCTGGCCCAACTCACCTCAATGATGCTTGAAATAAGCCAGAAGCTTAAGGAGTTCCCTACCGTAGCTGTCACTGGAGCATCCACTCCTACGTCATCAGGAGACGCTCCCTTGTCGACTGGAGGTGCGCATGTTGCTGATCTCCCCGGGAAAAAAACTGCCGGAGAGGCTCCTTCTGTCACGCCAATCATCGTCAACTTGGATCCTCCTCCGAAGGAAGACCCAACACCCCGCCTAAATGAAGAGAGTGGAAAACGTTTGGCAAAAATGGAGGAACGACTATGTGCCTTACAAGGTTACGAGCTTAAAGGAGCTGATAGGCTATCCCCATACACCAAGACGAACTTCCCTGAGAATTTTCAAGAGCCTGAGTTCACAAGAAAGTATGACGGAACGGGATGCCCCAGAACCCACCTTAGGTACTACATGAGGAAAATGGCTCGCTACGCTGACAATGTACCTTTTCTCATACACACATTCTAGGATAGTTTGGAAGGCATTGCCCTGACGTGGTTCATCGCGCTGGATGTTGAAGAATTCACTAGTTGGGAAGATTTAACCAATGAGTTTTTGCAGCAATACTGGTTTAATGCCGAGCTCGTCCCCACAAGGGAAGAGTTGACCCGTATTGAGAAGAAGAGGAATGAGTCACTTAAGGCCTTTGCACAAAGGTGGAGGACCATGGCCTCACAAGTGAAGCCGGCCTTGAACGAGAAGGAGATGAAGCAATTATTTCTCAGGACATTGCCCCCTGAATACTTCCAATTAGTATTTTCGGTATGCCAGACATTTTCACAGCTAGTAGAAGTAGCTGAAGGAGTCGAGTGGGCATTCATCGAGAGCAAGACAGCCACCGGAGGCACGAGGAAGTTCCCTACAAGAAGAGATAAGGAAGCCGAAGTTGAAGTAGCGCTTGTACAAGAGCCGCTTTTTCCTCGGCCAGCCACAACACCAGTGCACAAGCCTACAATGGCCCAAGGTAGCTCGTCACGAGCTTATGATAATGGTAAGAGGTCTTTTCGAAAGGATTTCTCCCCACTACCACGCCCGCTATCAAAGCTACTGCCCATGCTCCTCGAAAAGAGGATGGTCACGAAAGAGGTACCTAGAGACAATCCCCCGAGGTTTGCCGGGTTCGATATGACCAAGACCTGCGAATACCACATGGGAGAAAGGGGACATGATGTAGATGAGTGCAACGTACTAAGATACAAGGTTCAACAGCTTCTAGACAAGAACATCTTAACTTTCAGGGAGGCTCAGCCTAACGTGCAACAGAACCCTCTACCAGATCATGCAGGAGGAGTGAACTCAATTTCTGAGGATACACGGGCGAGTCAACAACCTTTAGCGGTGGATGCTTCCAAGTTGTATGAGTCCTTAGTGCTGACGGGATACTATGGAGGTCAGGGGGATGTGACACTAGAAGAGAAATTGGACCACGTCCGCAGGATGGTAGCCATGGGGGTAATCCAACGCAGAGAAGAGGGAGAGAGGGTCGTATCCATGATAATATCATCGTCATTCCGCTCATCTCCCTGCAATTTTTCTCATGTATCTAGTGCGAGGAAGGTTGCGCCTGGAATTTCAAAGACCTCAACTTTGTATGAGGAATGGGTGGTAGCTATGATAACTCCGATGGTGATTGAACTATCCGATGAGGAACCCACCGGTGATATAGAGATGGAAACCACTGAACCCACGGTGATCGACCTTATGGTCGAAGAGATGTCGGCAATCGAAGTCACGGGAGCGAACGCAATGCCAGTCACAATAGAATTGCCACCCTGGGAGAATGATGGAGTGATAGTGTTTGAGAACCCTCCCAAATTCGATCCCAAAGCTGTACCTTGGGACTATGGAACAACTGAGGTAGACGCTGTCACGCGATCAGGCCGCTGTTACGCCCCTGATAATGGAGTAGAAAAGAAGGCCGTGACCGAAGAGGAGGCAAAACAATTCTTAGCTGTAATAAAATCGAGCGAGTTCAATGTGGTGGACCAACTGCGGAAGTTGCCGGCCCAAATCTCCCTCCTAGAGTTGTTTAAATCCTCCGAGAAGCATAGGGATATCTTGTTGAAGGTCCTCAATGAGGTGCACGTACCCGAAACAATCGATGAAGTCCAATTGGAAGAGTTTGTTGGGGCTATTCTGCTGAAAGACCAAATTTCTTTTACTGATGATGATCTTCCCCCTGATGGTCCTAATCATACTAAAGCGCTACACATCTCGGTGAAGCATGAGAGTACTCTTGTTTGCAGAGTGTTAATCGACAATGGTTCGGCGCTCAATATATGCCCGTTAGCCACTCTCCACCGTCTCGGCATTGATCTTGGAAAAATCCATACTGGCAAGTCAACTGTGCGGGCTTTTGACGGGATGAAGAAGGAGATGATGGGGGAAATTGAACTTGAGCTACTGATTGGCCCTGTACTTTTCCAAATCCTGTTCCAAGTGTTAGATATACCAAGCGCTTTTAATTTTCTGTTAGGGAGGCCATGGATCCATATGGCGGGTGTTGTTGCCTCCAGCCTTCACCAGAAGATACGATTTGTGGTGGACAACAGCCTCATCACGGTTCATGGGGAGTCCGACTTCAAGATCTACCACGAGACGGCCATCCCTTATGTGGAACCCAAATGTACCGAGGAATCCAGCTTTCAAACATTAGAGTTGGTGTCCATGATTCATGTGCATGCGGGTTCTTTCACAAAGGCCCCTGAATTGTCTAAGCCAGCTATAGCTGTGGGAAGGATCATGCTGGCGAGCGGGTATAATCCTGGGAAGGGTCTTGGATCACGTGGCCAGGGGGTGCGAAAACCCATTGAAGCTCATAAAAACTTCAAAAGAAAAGGCTTTGGATATGTCGAGAAGCGGAGAGGCCATAATAACCGAGGAGACCGTGGAAGGTATAGAGGCCGAGGTGCCCGAGGAGGCTGAAATGGGTATAAAAACCAGAGTGAACGCGTTACCCAAACCGAAGAGAACGAGGGCGGTCAAAGCCCATTTCTCCCGTTGCTGGAGGAGACATTTCCAGGGCCCCCAAGGATGTTGTTTGAGGAAGAGGATGATATCTATGGTGTGACCGAGCTATTTGAGGAGGACGTCATATGCACCATCCTGGCGTGCAAGGAAGCCAAGTCCTCTGAAGTCGTGGCTGTCCCTCCAAAGTAGGACAGTTCTCGTATGGCCTAGTCTTTTGTTTTATGTCTTTTCCCCTGCGCGGGATCTCGTAGTTTTTCTTTCTTTGTTTCATGCTTATGTCATTTGTAACGTAAACTATGGTCAACCCCGATCTTGAGCCGTTGGTCGAGGGTGGTGTGTGTTAAAATACGGCCTTATCTTTCCTCATTCAATAAAATAAACACATGTTTTATTAAGGACATGTGAAAGCACATCAAACTAGCCCTATGATGGTCACTGAGGCCTAGGCCTCCACATGCTTTCTTACTTGAATGTTTTGCGAGAACGAGGAAAATCCGAGGATATGAGGATGAGTTCTTGAAATTTTTACAAAAAATACTTCAAAAACTTTTTGAAAACAACATGCATTGTCTTTGTTGTTGACATTACTCTAACTCATCTCATCGCATCCCAGGCATTACACTATGCATAATCATGATAAGGACGCATGTGACTCAGATGTGCATGAAGAGAGTCCATCAGGTTCCGATGACACCGACGACGACAATCAGAAGGGGATCGAGTGCAAATGGAATCGACACGAAAAATCGAAGCCGTTGACTGAAGAGCAAACAGTCACCATAAATTTGGGTGATGCGGAGAATGTCAGAGAAGTAAAAATCGGGGCATGTCTCTCAAAGTTAGAAGCGGAAAGGATGACTAATCTTCTTAAAGAGTATCAAGATGTGTTCGCCTGGACATATGCCGACATGCCGGGATTGAATCTTGAAATTGTGGAGCATGCTTTGCCGACGAATCCTAGCGTGTCGCCTAAGAAGCAAAGACTTAGGAGAACTAAACCAGAGTTGTCCAAGAAGATCGAAGAAGAAGTGATGAAGTTGCTGAAAGTAGATTTTATCGAAGTGACGCGCTACCCTGATTGGGTAGCCAATATCGTGCCGGTAATGAAGAAAGATGGACGAATCAGGGTGTGCGTTGACTATCGCGACTTGAACCGAGCAAGTCCCAAGGACGACTTTCCACTCCCGCATATCGATGTCCTAGTTGACAGCACAGCAAGATTTGAGTTATTCTCTTTCATGGACGGTTTTTCTGGATATAACCAAATCCGTATGAAGGAAGAAGACAGGAGCAAAACGTCGTTCATAACTCCTTGGGGAACTTTCTGCTATAAAGTGATGCCTTCCGATCTAAAGAATGCCGAGGCAACGTATCAGAGAGCCATGGTCACGTTATTCCATGACATGATGCACAAGGAAATTGAAGTATACGTAGATGACATGATTGCAAAATCGAGACGGGGTGAAGATCATGTTAAAGTCTTGCAAAAGTTATTCGAACGTCTTCGAAAATTCAAGCTACGCCTCAATCCCGCGAAATGCGTTTTTGGAGCAAGATCTGGGAAGCTGTTGGGGTTCATAGTCAGTGGTAAGGGCATAGAGATTGACCCGTCAAAAGTTAAAGCTATCTGTGATTTACGATCCCCGACTACCACCAGAGAAGTCCGCAGCCTGATGGGACGACTCAATTATGTGGCGAGATTCATCTGTCAACTGTCTGAAATAGCGAAGCCATTCTTCAAGCTCCTAAAAAAGAATGCAAAGGTTGAGTGGGATGCTGAGTGCCAGGATGCCTTCGAGAAAATAAAACACTATCTCACTCACGCACCGGTCCTAGTGCCCCCTCTCCCCAAAATTCCCCTGATTTTGTACTTAACCATACATAATGAGTCATCGGGAGCCATGTTGGCACAGAAAAGACCAAACGATGGGAGAGAATGCGCAATATACTACTTGAGCAAGAAGTTCACCATTTCTGAGAGGAATTATACAGAAGTTGAGAGAATTTGTGTGGCTTTGATTTGGGTTTTGCACAGGCTGCGGCAATACACACTTCATCACCAAATCCTGTTGGTGACCGAAAATGATCCCGTTAGGTATCTCCTAGAGAAGCCGGCATTGGTTGGCAAGTTGGCCAAGTGGCAAATCTTAATTTCGGAGTTTGACGTTCAGAGCCTGGGACAAAAGTCCGTTAAAGGTCGCGCCATAGCAAACATGTTAGCAGAAAGTTTCAAGGGGGCTGGAACATCTGATGAAGATAGTGATGCAGAAGAGAGAATTTTACTTGTATCAAGCGACAAATGGATGATGTACTTCGATGGTGCAGTTAACTTAGCTGGATCTGGTACTGGGGCAGTCCTTATTTCCCCAGACGAACAACACTACCATGTCGCCACTAAATTGACGTTCCCTTGTACGAATAACATCGCTGAATACGAAGCGTGCGTGCTCGGCCTCCAGGCTGCCATCGATATGAAGATCCAGAAGTTGTAGGTTTATGGTGATTCAGCCCTTATCATCTTGCAGACCGAAGGCGAATGGCAAACACGAGATTCTAAATTGGTTCTGTATCATGAGTTCCTGGGGAAGTTGACGAAAGAATTCCAAGAAATATCATTCGAATACTTACCAAGGTCCCAAAATCAGTTCGCTGATGCCCTGGCTACCTTGTCTTCAATGTTGCGAGTAACTGGAGGCATGGACATTGAACCATTAAGAATTGAAATCTTTAGACACCCAGCTTATTGTATGATAATTGAAGAGGAGCCCGATGGAAAGCTGTGGTATAGTGATATCTTGAAGTACCTACAGAAGGGCGAATTCCCTGAAGGAGGTGAAGCAGCAGATAGGAAGCATATCTCGAAGCTGGCATCAAGATTCTTCGCCAGTGGAGACATCCTTTATAAAAGGTCATTCGACTCGACATTGCTAAGGTGTGTCGACGCTAAAGAAGCTAACCATTTGATGAAAGAGATACATGAAGGGGAGTGCGATCCCCACATGAACGGACACTTCTTGGCGAGAAAGATCATGCGACTCGGTTACTTTTGGCTAACCATGGAGTCCGACTGCATTCAGCATGTACGACGTTGTCACCAGTGCCAGATTTATGGAGACAAGATAAATGCCCCTCCAAATGAACTTCACCAAATGTCTCAATCTTGGCCCTTTTAAATGTGGGGAATTGACGTGATCGGGCCCATCAACCCCAAAGCTTCAAACGGGCATCGATTTATCTTAGTGGCGATAGACTACTTTACCAAGTGGGTCGAGGCTAACTCATATGTTAATGTCACCGCCAAGAATGTGGCCAGGTTCATTCGCCGCAATATTATTGCCCGTTACGGAGTACCGGAGGCGATCATTACTGACAACGGCACTAATTTGAACAACAAGGTCGTGGATGGCTTGCTCAGTGAGTTTCGAATTAAACATTTGAACTCATCACCATACCGCCCTCAGATGAATGGAGCAATGGAGGCGGCGAATAAGAACATAAAGAAAATCCTGTCAAAGACTGCTGAAAATTATCGTGATTGGCACGAGAGACTTCCTTATGCACTAATGGCGTACCGAACTTCTATCCGCACCTCTACAGGGGCAACTCCTTTTTCACTCGTGTACGGGATGGAGGCAGTCTTACCTATTGAGGTTGAAGTTCCTTCTCTAAGGGTCATTTCCCAGTCTAAACTTGATGAGACAGAGTGGATGCAACAAAGGCATGAGCAGCTAAATATGATCGATGAGAAGAGATTGCAAGCTGTATGTCATGGTCAATGCTATCAGAGACGAGTCGCGAAAGCCTTCAATCGAAGGGTGCGTCCCAGACATTTTGAAGTCAACGACCTTGTGCTGAGGAAGGTGCTTCCAATCATACCAGATCCTCGCGGCAAATTCACCCCGAACTACGAAGGGCCGTATGTTATTAAGAAGATTCTTCCCGGGGGCGCTCTGTTTTTAGTTGAAATGGATGGCAATGAATTGCCTAGACCTGTAAACGCTGATGCAGTCAAGAAGTACTTTCCATGAGTGAAATCAAGGCCGAGTAGCCACTTCATGCACAATTCGAGTCACATGGCATCATGCATAACATTATAGATATTATGTATATGTTGCATACGCGCACATCTATTTGTGTTTCAGGTACCTTACTGCCTGACGAGGAAATGGCAGAAGAAAGAATTGACTCAAGAATCCATCGAGTCCTCGCATAAACAGTTGAATGTCTCTCTTGAGAGGTAATCCGAAATTATCAATAAAAAGGGCAAAACAAAACAAAACAAACAAACAAAGAAGAATAAGGACAAAAACAAAAAATGCGTGACATGATTCGCGTGACCTATTCTCTAGTGTCACTATGCGTGCTTCACATCGGCGATCCTCAAGAAAAAAAGCTCATCGAAATGACTTTATTCGGGCAAAAGGGTGAAACATTAACCATGCCAAACATGGAGTGCTTAGGAGGAAGAAAGGCAAGCCCATTTCCAAACACGTCATTCAAACACTTTTGAGAGTTGAGTGGAAAATGACCTTCTCTTAGGACGAATGATTCATTCGCATTGAGCACAAAAATCGAAATGATAAAGGCATTTCCTTCATCAATTCCAAGCACCAAGTTAACATCTTGCTATCCCTTTGGGCCGGAAATATATATATATATATATATATATATATATATATATATATATATATATATATATATATATGATACTTCAAAATACCCTCATCGAGAACGACCCTACATTAGGGCAACATAAGGGGTTATGATCATGTTGTAAAGCGAAATATTGAGAAATATTCTATTACTTTCACTTGCATCAATCTTCTAATAATAGCTTCAGAGGAATTCTCATTAGAGCTTGACTCATCCCAAGGTGAAGAAGAGCATTTCCTTCTCTACCCAAACACTGATATCCATTGTTTTAACCAATTTGGGCCTGATTATTCATTTCTAAACCCTGACATGTGATCATCTCCCTTCACTGGGGCAAGGCATAAGAATTGACCAAATACAATGGACGGTCACGAGAAAATGTGAAAAGCATCTCGAAAGTCATAAGAGCTATAAAAGTTCCAAAAAGTTCGACAAACTAGGGGGCATGAAAAAGCAATGTACCTGGTAAAAGCAATGTCAATGCCCGTCAAGAAAAAGAAAAGAAAAAAAGAAGCCAAAAGGTTGCATCTTATGTGAAAAAAAAAATTGTCAAAGTCAAAGTGCTTGCATAAAAGAAAATCATCGCAAGTGCAAAGGAAATTAGAAAAATGAGCAAAGCTCCATTGCAAAAATGATTAGTCAAGAGACTTTCGAGATGCGTAGTGTTTCAAAAGCCAAATGCCTTCGAAAGGTCGAGTGACCTGGTCATGATGCCATGATGATCATTGACTCTTAAAAATCCTCTTGAAAATTTTAAGCCTCTCGAGCCTCTCCCAAGCCAACATTACAACCCTTTTTCCGAAACCTCTTCTGATTGGGATGATTTGAGTGAAAATGAGAATACCACAAAGAAGCTATTGCTTGAAGGAGTGGAAGTAATTCTATCTTATCTTATCGTCCAAGCTCTCAACTTGTAAACCTGATGAAGATAGCGACAAATGTTCCTTTATTGGCCTCAAACTAATAATTCCTTTGTGTAAACGCGAACCGAGCCTATATTGCGGTCCTTTCAAAAGACCTTTTTGATCGATCAGATTGTGCTCATCGCGAATGTTTCTGAAAGCCTTTGACATGGGTTATGTGAGATATCCTCAGCAATTAGTTACTTCCCACGTGAATGGATGGGATCAAGCAGCCATTTTATCGAGAGTGTGAAAAACCTTTTCTGACTAGGAAGCTTTAGTTTGGCATGTTTAATGAATCTTTTTCACGAGTCATAGCCATTCTGATAAGAACTTGACTCCTGGAGAATTTGATGATTAATTATACATCCTCAAGCAAGATGACAGTTTTGCGCTACATGATGTTGACTGACATCGAATTTTTTTTAAAAAAAAAAAACAGTCGAACTTAGCTTGATTAGCTTGTTCAATTGATGCTATAATATTGCCAATACGTCTCTTGATGACGTCTCTAATGACATTTGCTCAAGTTGAGTTTGACAGGATTCCTTAGTGAAGCCATGCAGTTTTCAAGGGGTTAGCGAATGCTTCCCTAAAAACCAAAGGTTAATGGTCAGCCTTAAACCATGTCATCTCCAAAGGTTCATGGTCAACCTTAAACCATATTATCTACAAAGGTTCATTGGTTTTCCTTAAACCATGTATTTTAGTTTAGTCGAAACCCGTTTGTACCCGGTGAGACTATATCCGGTCGAAACTTGTTTGTACACGGTGAGAC